>CM025789.1:82835985-84232594 GCA_014635995.1 Sarcophaga peregrina | reverse complement strand
GAATAATTCTTTTCTCATCAAATTGTTTGTAATTGGAGACGATGCAGGTGTGAAGCAAAAATAACCGACTACTTTTGCGTAACAATATAGACTCTGAGAGATCGAATGAAAATCTTCTAAATACACCAAAAATCATCAAGATATTTAAATACGATAGACATACACTTCCCCACTCCCTGTCGGTTACTGAAATTTTGAAATGGTACTGAATTATAACTGAAAAAGTACTATTTTGCATCAAAAAGTACTTTTTAAAAACAAATAGTACCTTTATAAAATATCCATACGTATACACTCTTCAATCAGAATTACGATCTAATCACACCACTTATTTATTTTGTTTGTTAATGCATTAATAGTTGAAAAGCGCAAGACCTAAAATTTGTAATAATAAAAAAGTACTGTAGGCATAGCGGAGGTACTGTATTTCTTAAATGAAATAGTACTAAAAAAGTACTAAATTTTTCAACTCTGATTTGTACAAAAGTACTGAATTTTAACAGAAATATTCCTGTTTAAGCAAATCTATTTAACACATTATAAGTTATTAAAAAAAAAAAAATAAATAAGAAATGGCTGGCGGTTTTATTTGTCAATTTTGCAAAAAAGTATTTACTCTGAACAGAAATATAAGAAGGCATATTAGATTATATCATGATGGTCCATCAACATCATGTAAATGTAAAACTTGTAATAAATATTTTCCAAATCATGCGGAATGGCATCGACACTCTCATTCTAACACAGAAGATAATAAAAACAGTGAAATTAGTGTTTATTGTGAGTATTGTGAAAAAACAATTATAAAAACAAATTGGTCTTATCATAAAAGGACAAATGAACACAAACTTAACTGTGTTGAGAAACCAGACAATGGTTTGGATGCTGATGATGTTAAATGCATAAAATCATCGTTTAATAATAAAATTATTACATATTTAGTTGAAAACAATAACAAAAATAATTAAATACCTGAAAACTTTTCAACGGAAATCACAGACAAAATAATTAAATTATTAAGTGATGTGATTAACAAATATGAAAGCATAAAATTTAACATGGAACTGTTTTCTAAATATATGTTAATAAAGGATGATGAAGACAATTGTATGATTGAAATAAAGTCTCATCAGATTAAAATGAATATTCTTAGTATATATTCAACAAGTGATGACATTCTTAATACTTACAACGAGCAATGTGATGTTATAAATAAAAAGATGAGTGAATTTCAGGAACGTGACAGCGGTTGGGCATTAATTGAAATATCATGTCTTGAGATTAACATTAATCAATATAAATGTATAAAAGGTTCGCAATACATCCCCCTACCACCGGAAATACAGAGAAAGCATGCATGCATCAATGTTCAAAATAATGATGAGTATTGTTTCAAATGGGCAATAATATCAGCATTATATCCAAAGGAAGTCCATTCAAATAGAATGACGTCCTATAATGTTATTAACATAGAAGATGACATCATAAGACTGGAAAACAACATTGAAATAAATTTTACAAGCTTGAACTTTCCGCTTCCAGTTAATCAGATAAAAGTATTTGAGACAAACAATCCTGAATTGAGTGTTAATGTGTTTGCATTAGATAATGACAATAGTATAGTCGGTCCATATTATTTTTCCCAACAGGAAAAATCTAAACACATAAACTTGCTGCTATTGGAAGACGGTGAAAAACTCCATTATGTATGGATTAAAAATATATCAAGGTAAATATAAAGATAGAAATATATATATATATATATATATACAGATTAATTAATTATTTCCAGATTAATTAAAAGTCAACTAACAAAACACCGCCGATGTATTTGTATATGTAATAAATGTTTAATACATTTCCATAATGAGTCACCTCTGGAAAATCATAAGAAAGAATGCAATAAGATGGTAACTAAAATGCCTACTATAGAAAACAATAGGCTTAGTTTTAAAAATTTTAAGAAACAATTGAATGTTCCTTTTGTTGTATATGCTGATTTTGAATGTATTCTAGAATCAATTAATATACAAAATTCAACAAATGTTAAATCAGTGCAAAAGCATATTCCATTTGCTTATAGTTATTATATTAAATGTTCATATAATTCAGATTTAAATATTTTTAAAATTCACGAAGGTAATAATGCACCGCAACATTTTTTTAAAAGCTTAGTTAACGATATTTTAGATATTTACACTGAACATCTAAGTGTTATTAAACCTATGAATTCCTTAACGCCATTTCAACAGATACAACATTTTGAAAGCAAGACTTGTCATATTTGTAAAAAAAATTATCAAATAAAGATAAGGTAGCTGACCATTGTCATCTAACCTGTGAATATAGAGGTGCTGCTCATAACAAGTGTAATTTAGAATATCAAATTGCGAATTTTATTCCTATATTTTTTCATAATCTTTCAGCATATGATTGACACTTGCTTGTTAGAGAGCTTTCATCTATTGAAGGTGATATAAATATTATACCTTTAAATAAGGAACTTTATGTATCCATATCAAAAAGAATTACTGTAAATGAAACACAAACTATTGAGTTACGTTTTCTCGATTCATTTAGGTTTATGCCATCTAGTTTAGAGAACTTAGCAACTTATTTAACCGCCAATGATTTAACAATAGTAAAATCAAACTATTCAAATAATGAAGAATTCAATTTAATGAAACGTAAAGGTGTCTTTCCATACGATTACTTAGATTCTGAAAATCGTCTCAATGAAACTCAATTGCCTCCCATTGCAGTTTTCTTTAATAAATTAACTAACGAGTCGTGTAGTATAGAAGATTATGAACATGCACAAAAAGTATGGAAGACATTTAAATGCATAACATTAAAGGATTATTTACTTTTATATTTAAAGGTAGACGTTCTTTTACTCTGCGACATATTTGAAAATTTCCGACAAGTATGTAAAAACATTTATAATTTAGATCCCTGTCAATATTATACTACTCCTGGTCTATCCTGGGATGCAATGTTGAAAACAACTGAAATAGAATTAGAATTGTTAACTGATATTAATACATATAATTTTGTTCTGCGAGGTATCAGGGGAGGTATTGTTCAATGTTCTAACAGATATTCAATAGCTAATAATAAATATATTAGTGATTATGATGCTAGCAAGGAATCAAATTATATAATATATTTAGATGTAAATAATTTATATGGTTATGCAATGTCAAAATACCTTCCATATAAAAATTTTAAATGGGTTGAAAATTTTGAAAATTTTAATGTTAATAGTATAGAAGAGGATTCTCCATTGGGTTATATAATAGAAGTCGATCTAGAATATCCATCTGCATTACACGACTATCATAATGATTTACCATTTTGTGCAGAGAATAAGAAAATTGAAAACATGAAATAGCGAAAATTAATAACAGAACTAAATGATAAGGAAAACTATATTATACATTATACAAATCTACAACAATGTTTAAAACATGGTTTGATTTTGAAAAAAATCCATAGAATTCTTGAGTTTAGTCAGTCTGATTGGTTAAAGAAATATATTGATTTGAATAATCATTATAGAACACTAGCTAAAAATTCATTTGAACAAAATTTTTTCAAATTGTTAAATAATGCTGTATATGGAAAAACTATGGAAAATGTTGATAAGAGGAAAGACATTAAAATAGTATGTGAATGGGAGAGTAGAGGTAAAAGACTAGGTGCGAGAGATCTTATTGCTAAACCTAATTTCCGTAGTTCACTCAAAATTCATGAAAATATGCATGCCATCTAAATGAATAGGACTAAAACTGAATACAATAAACCAATTTATATTGGTTTTTCAGTTTTAGAAATATCCAAATGGAAAATGTATAGTTTTCATTATGATTATATAAAACCTAAATATTATGAAAACCTTCAACTCAATTACATGGATATTGATTCCTTTATTTACGACATTAAAACAGATGATCTATATAATGATATAAAAAATGATATAGTACACATTTTGATACATCTGCATATTCTAAAGACAATCCATATAATTTTCCGCAAATTAATAAAAAAGTATTAGGGATGATGAAGGATGAGTGTAATGGTAAAAATATTAAAGAATTCATTGGTTTAAGAGCAAAAATGTATTCGGTAAAAATTGATAGAATTGGTACTGAAATTAAAAAAATTAAAGGTGTTAAACAATATGTAACTAAAAAATTAAGTATAAATGACTTTAGAAAATGTTTATTAGAGAAAAAATTATACTATGACACAATATATATATTTAGGTCTAAGGTAGATCAAATTTATACACAAAATATTAGTAAACTAACATAAGTTATTTAGATGAGAAGCGATATATTAAAGAAAATGGTATCAATACATATGCATGGGGACATTATAAAATAAATTCTCCATTAACATCACCATCATCAAATTTAAATTTATGTAGAGATGAAAATATCATCAGATATTTTTTTTATATACATAAATATATAGATTAAGTAGTTCATAAGAATGTAATATGAAATAATAAAGTACATACATATGTATATATTTAAAATAAATCAGTTTTTTATTTCTTATCAGATGTAAGAATTATTGAAAATTTGTATAAAAAGGGAGTAAGTTAACATATAGGACTCATTTAAAAACTAAAACGTCAAATTAGTTTTTCATTTAATTTAATTTTATATTTAACCAATAAAAAAATTATGTCTTCTTATTTATACAGGAAACTTTTTTCAAATTATGGTAAAACAAAAAACAATAGCAAAACTTGAAACTTAATCTGAATTTCAAGGTTTTTCTTTTATCATAATTTTTTTTTGAATTAACGTTAAAATCTTTTGCTTTAAATATTTAAGAACAACCTTGAACCACTTTCAAGTTTATTTACTCTGAATTTGTCTGGGGTTTCATGTTTCCTGGAATTTCTTACACGCGTGACAAAATGCATAACAAAAATAGGAAAGAATGCATACATCCAGCAGAAATAAAAACAAATAAAAAATTATATGTAGAAATAGAATTAGAGTTATTAGTGTGACCGTTTTAAACTGATAAGAAAGGGAAGGTTGGTTGTGTGATTGTGTTTTTATTTTTTGTGTGATATAATGTTAGAGAAATAGAAAAGGTATGTGCACCTATGTGATCGTTTTCGTGGGATAATAAGTCTTGGCACGTGTTGGTCATGATAAAATGTTTAAGAAATAGAAATATTGTTGTACATGTTGTTGTTGGTATATTTCTGTGTTAGAAGGATCTTTAATTTTAAACTGATAAGAAAGGGTTGTCTGGTTGTACCTGTATAATTTTTTTTATACTTGACGTGCACTTGCGCGATCAGTTTCTTGAGAAAAGAAATTCTTGTCATGTTTAGTCCTTAGGATACACACGATAAAAGATTTATATGTAAAAATAATGTTGACACTTATGCTTGGGGATATTATAAAATAAATTCTCCATCATCATCATCAAATTTGAATTCATATGAAGAATTTATGCAATACGATGATGATGAAATGTTTTTAAATGTAAATGTATAGATTAAGCAGTTTATAAGAAAGTAAGTGTAAAAAAAAAAAATTAAGAAAAAATAAAAATGTAAATCTACCTATTTATATACATTCACATTTGTTTTACACATAATAAAAAAAAAAAATTTTATTAAAAACATCTTTTTTTGTTGTTTCATTTCAAATTTTGATTCAGTTTAATATTTATTCATTTTTCCTTTGCTTTATATTTGGTCTCGATCTGCTTTGCACCTGATCTCGATCTGCTGTATATCTGGTCTCGATCTGCTTTGTATCTGATATCGATCTGCTTTGTATCTGATATCGATCTGCTTTGTATCTGTTCATGATCTGATTTATTCCTGATTCTGCTTGATGTCTTGTATATATACATATATATATATATATATATATACATATCTTTTAATATTGAATATACTATTTCGAGTTCTCTACAAACTTCATTCAATTAATTTATCCCTTTGCCTCCTTGTGCTAACCGTTTTGAAGTTTTGTACCTGGTACATAACACTGACTGATAACCAGGTAGATGTAATTCAACAGGTAATTTGTTTATTAAGTTGATACTAGCAGGCTATACCAAGTGTATTATAAATTTGATGTACCTTAGATCTAAATATATACATTGTGTCATAGTATAATTTTTTATCTAATAGACATTTCCTAAAGTCATTTATACTTAATTTTTTAGTTACACATTGTTTAACACCTTTAATTTTTTTAATTTCAGTATCAACTCTATCAATTTTTACTGAATACATTTTTGCTCTTAAACCAATGAATTCTTTAATATTTTTACTATTACACTCATCCTTCATCATCCCTAATACTTTTTTATTAATTTGCGGAAAATTATATGGATTGTCTTTAGAATAAGCAGATGTATCAAAATGAGTACTAATATCATTTTTTATATCATTATATAGATCATCTGTTTTAATGTCGTAAATAAAGGAATCAGTATCCATGTAATTGAGTTGAAGGTTTTCACAATATTTAGGTTTTATATAATCATAATGAAAACTGTACATTTTCCATTTGGATATTTCTAAAACTGAAAAACCAATATAAATTGGTTTATTATATTCAGTTTTAGTCCTATTCATTTGGATGGCATGCATATTTTCATGAATTTTGAGTGAACTATGGAAATTAGGTTTAGCAATAAGAGCTCTCGCACCTAGTCTTTTACCTCTACTCTCCCATTCACATACTATTTTAATGTCTTTCCTCTTATCAACATTTTCCATAGTTTTTCCATATACAGCATTATTTAACAATTTAAAAAAATTTTGTTCAAATGAATTTTTAGCTAGTGTTCTATAATGATTATTCAAATCAATATATTTCTTTAACCAATCAGACTGACTAAACTCAAGAATTCTATGGATTTTTTTCAAAATCAAACCATGTTTTAAACATTGCTGTAGATTTGTATAATGTATAATATAGTTTTCCTTATCATTTAGATCTGTTATTAATTTTCGCTGTTTCATGTTTTCAATTTTCTTATTCTCTGCACAAAATGGTAAATCATTATGATAGTCGTGTAATGCAGATGGATATTCTAGATCGACTTCTATTATATAACCCAATGGAGAATCCTCTTCTATACTATTAACATTAAAATTTTCAAAATTTTCAACCCATTTAAAATTTTTATATGGAAGGTATTTTGACATTGCATAACCATATAAATTATTTACATCTAAATATATTATATAATTTGATTCCTTGCTAGAATCATAATCACTAATATATTTATTATTAGCTATTGAATATCTGTTAGAACATTGAACAATACCTCCCCTGATACCTCGCAGAACAAAATTATGTGTATTAATATCAGTTAACAATTCTAATTCTATTTCAGTTGTTTTCAACATTGCATCCCAGGATAGACCAGGAGTAGTATAATATTGACAGGGATCTAAATTATAAATGTTTTTACATACTAAAGTAAATAATCCTTTAATGTTATGCATTTAAATGTCTTCCATACTTTTTGTGCATGTTCATAATCCTCTACACTACACGACTCGTTAGTTAATTTATTAAAGAAAACTGCAATGGGAGGCAATTGAGTTTCATTGAGACGATTTTCAGAATCTAAGTAATCGTATGGAAAGATACCTTTACGTTTCATTAAATTGAATTCTTCATTATTTGAATAGTTTGATTTTACTATTGTTAAATCATTGGCGGTTAAATAAGTTGCTAAGTTCTCTAAACTAGATGGCATAAACCTAAATGAATCGAGAAGACGTAACTCAATAGTTTGTGTTTCATTTACAGTAATTCTTTTTGAAAGATTATGAAAAAATATAGGAATAAAATTCGCAATTTGATATTCTAAATTACACTTGTTATGAGCAGCACCTCTATATTCACAGGTTAGATGACAATGGTCAGCTACCTTATCTTTATTTGATAATTTTTTTTTACAAATATGACAAGTCTTGCTTTCAAAATGTTGTATCTGTTGAAATGGCGTTAAGGAATTCATAGGTTTAATAACACTTAGATGTTCAGTGTAAATATCTAAAATATCGTTAACTAAGCTTTTAAAAAAATGTTGCAGTACATTATTACCTTCGTGAATTTTAAAAATATTTAAATCTGAATTATATGAACATTTAATATAATAACTATAAGCAAATGGAGTATGCTTTTGTACTGATTTAACATTTGTTGAATTTTGTATATTAATTGATTCTAGAATACATTCAAAATCAGCATATACAACAAAAGGAACATTCAATTGTTTCTTAAAATTTTTAAAACTAAGCCTATTGTTTTCTATAGTAGGCATTTTAGTTACCATCTTATTGCATTCTTTCTTATGATTTTCCAGAGGTGACTCATTATGGAAATGTATTAAACATTTATTACATATACAAATACATCGGCGGTGTTTTGTTAGTTGACTTTTAATTAATCTGTAAATATAAAGGAACAAATTAATTAATTAGTTTTTAATGTATATATATATATATATATACATATATATACATATATATATATACATATATATACATATATATACATATATATATATATACATATATATATATATATATATATATATATATTTCTATCTTTATATTTACCTTGATATATTTTTAATCCATACATAATGGAGTTTTTCACCGTCTTCCAATAGCAGCAAGTTTATGTGTTTAGATTTTTCCTGTTGGGAAAAATAATATGGACCGACTATACCATTGTCATTATCTAATGCAAACACATTAACACTCAATTCAGGATTGTTTGTCTCAAATACTTTTATCTGATTAATTGGAAACGGAAAGTTCAAGCTTGTAAAATTTATTTCAATGTTGTTTTCCAGTCTTATGATTTCATCTTCTATGTTAATAACATTATAGGACGTCATTCTATTTGAACGGACTTCCATTGGATATAATGCTGATAGTATTGCCCATTTGAAACAATACTCATCATTATTTTAAACATTGATGCATGCATGCTTTCTCTGTATTTCCGGTGGTAGGGGGATGTATTGCGAACCTTTTATACATTTATATTGATTAATGTTAATCTCAAGACATGATATTTCAATTAATGCCCAACCGCTGTCACGTTCCTGAAATTCACTCATCTTTTTATTTATAACATCACATTGCTCGTTGTAAGTATTAAGAATGTCATCACTTGTTGAATATATACTAAGAATATTCATTTTAATCTGATGAGACTTTATTTCAATCATACAATTGTCTTCATCATCCTTTATTAACATATATTTAGAAAACAGTTCCATGTTAAATTTTATGCTTTCATATTTGTTAATCACATCACTTAATAATTTAATTATTTTGTCTCTGATTTCCGTTAAAAAGTTTTCAGGTATTAAATTATTTTTGTTATTGTTTTCAACTAAGTATGTGATAATTCTATTATTAAACGATGATTTTATGCATTAACATCATCAGCATTCAAACCATTCTCTGGTTTCCCAACACAGTTAAGTTTGTGTTCATTTGTCCTTTTATGATAAGACCAATTTGTTTTTAGAATTGTTTTTTCACAATACTCACAATAAACACTAATTTGACTGTTTTTATTATCTTCTGTGTGAGAATGAGAGTGTCGATGCCAATCCGCATGATTTGGGAAATATTTATTACAAGTTTTACATTTACATGATGTTGATGGGCCATCATGATATAATCTAATATGCTTTCTTAAATTTCTATTCAGAGTAAATACTTTTTTGCAAAATTGACAAATAAAACCGCCAGCCATTTCTTATTTATTTATTTTTTTAATAACTTATAATGTGTTAAATAGATTTGCTTAAACAGGAATATTTCTGTTAACAAACAACTATCGTTATTTATAGCAAAAAAATTTTTTTAATATACAAGTCACGGTTGTAAAATTCAGTACTTTTGTACAAATCAGAGTTGAAAAATTTAGTACTTTTTTTAGTACTATTTCATTTAAGAAATACAGTACCTCCGCTATGCCTACAGTACTATTTTATTATTACAAATTTTAGGTCTTGCGCTTTTCAACTATTAATGCATTAACAAACAAAATAAATAAGTGGTGTGATTAGATCGTAATTCTGATTGAAGGATGTATACGTATGGATATTTTATAAAGGTAATATTTGATTTTAAAAAGTACTTTTTGATGCAGAATAGTACTTTTTCAGTTATAATTCAGTACCATTTCAAAATTTCAGTAACCGCCAGGGGGGGGGGGGGGGGGTGTGTGTGTTCTGAAGGTGAAGGTAATTCTGCAGTGTAAGCGTTTTTAATATTTTTGCTTCACACCTACATCGTCTCCAATTACAAACAATTTGATGAGAAAATAATTATGCTGAATCAGCGTTTGCATGCTCGCACATGTTAGTGCAACGAGATCATGCGATTAAAACAATAAACTATTTTTTTTCATATGTCAGCAGATCTAATATCACAATGAAAAATATATAATATATTTATTTTTTTACACGCGTCGGACAGTATGTAACTTGATATACGTTTTTTAGTGAATAAACTGTGGGAATATGTTTTTTTATTTTTAATAAATGAAATTTTATAAAAAATAAAAGAAATAATTAAACATTCTTTTAATTTCAACATTAATCACACCTACATGTAAAGCGTACAGATATAAAACCCAGAACTTCTATCTAAACAACAATAATTAAAACAAAAAAACACACGTATAACTATATTTCTATTTCCAGAAGGTACACAAATATACTACTCTTAAAAAAAAATACATTTTGTAGTGAAATGTCAGAAGTAAATTTATACACCTAAGTATATCTATGTGTATATACAAATTTAAGTTTGTGTATATTATTTATATCTGTATTTCAAAGAAATTTGTAAACATTAATTATCATAAATTATTATTTTTTTTTTGTTTTTCAATTTTATATATTTATCTGCGCTTTTCTCATGGAAATAATGGTCACCGTAAATATACATTGTCTAAACGTATTTTTAATTAAACATTTAAAAAAATATTTCAATGAGGTGTACCTTATAAAATTTTAGAATTTGACTAGTTTATTTATTTTTTTCTAATTTATTTTCTCAACGCTGGAAATTAGAAAAATGTTGTTAAGGTAAAAAAGTAAGGAGCTTTACAGGAAACATCTTCCTCTTACAACATTTTTCAACAGAATTAATATTTTTGAAGTTATAAGTCATGAAACTTAAATTTTATGGTTTCTCTACACATCATCGGTCTTGCGGCACGTCTTAACCCCAACGGATTGATCTGAAACTTTGACAGTATCATTTTTCTTTGCCAATATTCACCAAACTGGGGGGGGGTGAGACTGGAGAAAATCTGACCTTTAATTTTAAGGGTTACCCTAGAGTACACTTTTATATATTTGTATTTTAAGAAATAGAGAGCTACTTTTATGTTTTTTTTAAATAAACATACATGTGTGCTATTTATTTTTATTTTAGTCTGTTTTAGATTTACACGGTTTTGCATAGCGAAATCTTCGATTTCGGATTACAGGCTTTTCTAAGGAACCTCAGTGTAAATCTGGGAATAGGTGGAATAGGATTGCTCTGTAGACATTGAAAGTTTCATTATTAAAAAAGAGAACAAAAGAAAAAAGCTCAACAAAGCAACTCAAAAAACTTCAGAAATTTTGAAAAATGATTGCGGCTGGAACACAGCCCTTCGGAGCCTCGAGAATCTAGAATTATACTGGAACACGTCATTACTGGTATCGGCTCTTTGTCGGTATGCACGCTGTCAATAAAATGGTGGTAGCATGGAACTGCTCGGGGATACAAGTCGCGAAATTCGTTCTGCGTTCTTATTTCGTATATTATGAGCTATACATGGGCCTTCATTACGTATTCACATTGTTTTTTGTTTTCGCCATTTTCGAACCACAAAAATCGTTGAGCATGCATGTCTTCGTCTCTAACGTTAATATGATGACACATTTCCGCTATATCATCATATATGGCAATTTGGCCCCCACGAAATTCGATTAAAATGTTAAAAAAGGACTTAAGTAAATCAGGACCAGGAATTATAAAGTCATATAGAGACTTGTTGACTTCGATGCTGCATCCCATACCAGACGAACCTTGGCTTATTCGGATTGAGGGTAAAAAATATTGGGTAGATACCATGTATCACCTTTACATGATGACTTCTCCTCTTCTAGCACTTTTATAGCATATCCCTGCTTGCATAGTCTGCTGAATCTGAGGATCTTTCTTGAATTTCTTCTAAACACATTTAATGCGATGGCTTGCCATTTGATAACGCTCGGGCAACATTGGGACGTCATCTTTCCAAAGTAGACCGACTTCGTATTACTGATTCTTCTTGATGGCTGTACTTTCAAGTATCTTTATAGCCCTGTTGTTTTCGGAAGACAAATTGTTTGACATCACCGTGTAGAATTCTATACTGGTTCTCGCACTCACACATATGAATATTAAGTATCGACATTTGGCCTGGATCAGTACCACTACATTGCAGGGTCCATCCCAGGCGAGTTCTTGTTGCTATCGGTTGATCACAACCACCGTCTCTTATTTTTAACGTAATCGCAACAGAGATCTGCGCCGATCGGCTGACAGCCGGCTAAGCCGAGCCGCCGACAAAATTTAAAAGCCGCCGCCGCCGAAAATTTATTCGGCTCGATTCGGCTTGAATTCAGCCGCCGTTTTATGTATGTAAGAAAATTAAAATATATGAAAATATGTAACAAATTATATGTTTTTAATATTGTATACAGCAAAATTTTAATTATATATACATATATACATATTTGGCCATTACAAATCTTCAGTCAGGATTACGACCTAGCTTCTCACACCACTTATGTTGCGTGCGTTAATTTTATACATGAGTGGCGGAAGCTTCAGTTTAAAGTCGACTCCGAACGACAGATTTTTGAGAAGCTTTTCATGGCAATTTTTACTCTCAGAGTCTTTGCCAGAAATCTGCTGAAAGGAAGTCGGCGGAGAAATATTTTTTTGTTTTGATGTCTGACCTGGAATACGAACCCGGGCCTTTTGACTAATAAGCCAGCACACCACCCACTAAACCACGGCGACTTCAATTATATATAAAATAAGATAATTATATTTTTGTCAAGTAAACTTAAATACATTATTGAAGTTTTTTTTTTGTTCATTTTGTGATATATTAATAGAAAAATTTTTAATTTTTGATATGGAAATTTTGAATACCCTTTCTTGTTTTTGGTGAATGTGGTAACGCTTTTAACTTTACGTTAAATTTTTTAAAAGACAAAAAATTGAAATGGAGAACCAAGGATCTACAAATAATAATAATTATGAGTTTTAATAATTTAAATGAGTTAAATTCATGTGATTCCGATGACGACCTTGCAATTTTTAATAGTATTGATTTCCCAAAATTATAATTGAAACTCCAATTTCAATTAGCTTTTTAGCCAATTTTTTTTTTTTTTTTTTGAAAATATTATTTTGAATACTTATTTCTGATAATTGTTTTGTAAGTGTTATAAAATGCGAAATAATTTCAGATTTGGAGTTTCTGCGTCGACATCAAACCTGTGTAACCATTTCCGTGCTCATGGTATTGACGTAAATTTTAAAATTCGAATGCCAAAATAAAATCCTTATTTTCAGGAAGTTCTAAAAATGCAGATTCCGAAAAATTTGCTAACGCACGTCTGCTTGTGCAAATGTGCTGCAGACATTTAAGGCCCTTTAACATAGTGAAGCAACCAGGGCCATTTTATTTATGACATTTCAGATCACAGCATACCAGTGTTGCCACCTTATGTGTAATTACACATATTGTGTGTAATTTTTGATTCTGCGTGTAATTAGCTTCGTGTGTAATTTGTATGTAATTTTACTTTTTGTTCTAATTTTTTCTTGAGTAGCTAATTTTTAATAATCGATTTACTAACAATGATTATTTAGTAAATTTACTGCAATTTTTGGCAAAACCTCTGAGAGTAAATAAAATTGCCATGAAAAGATTCTCAAAAATCTTCCATTTGGAGTCAATTTTAAAACTGTAGGCCCCAACACTCATATAAACACACATAAGTGGTGTGGTCGTAATCCTGACTGAAAAGTTGTAATGACCAATTATGTGAGGCTAATACATGGATTTACATGTCTTTTTTGTTCTTTAAATAAATGTTGGAAATGTTGTGTGCATATTATTTAAATATATAAAAGAGCCGCCGAAACTTTACCATATTTCGGCTGACAGCCGACTTAAAGCCGCCGCCGAACCTTTTCAGCTTTAGCCGCCGCCGCCGAACAATTTGCTAGGCGCAGGTCTCTGAATCGCAACTCTCCAATTGTTTAGGTCAATTAGAACCATGGTTCTTGGCGTTGCTGTACGATACGTACCCTTGAGGCACGGGTAGTACTTGACAATTTCATCAAAATATATTCATTGCATGGGCAGACCGAGGTTACACACCGTTCGAACATCATAAAGGGTGAACCTGCTGTTACTGTTGGCACCGGATACCTCAATATTCATTTTAAAGGAATTATTTTCACATCGTAACTCTAAGGGTTCCTTTTCACCAGAAAGTCTCAATTTATTATAGAGGTTTTGCCCCATTAACACTAAACCTACCATGGCCGGGTTAAATTACCTATTTTGAACTTCTTGTCAGAATTTCTTGAAAATATCATTATCACATCACCATTTGCCTTTACGACTTTTATTACAAAATACATCGAATGTGTTTTCCAAGATTTACTCCTCTCTTGTTAATTTTTTTACCGAGAAATATATTGTTACGTTTTTAACTTTTTAAAAACGTTTATATATGGGTTCGTTGATTGCAAACCAAGTAAAAACAAATATGTGTTTATTTTAATGAAACTCTTTATTAATCACACTACTTTTATGTGCCACTCTTCAAACTTTTACAAAGCACACAACAATAACTATAACAATATGTGCTCGTTTGATACTCTACTCTGGTTATAACCTTTTTATAAGCAACAGCACTTGTTCGTTATTCTCTGCTTACAACCTTTTGTAAGCACAACACTTCTGCTCGCGTTAACACTAACAGCTCTTCGGTAAACTTTGCTACCGACGCAACTTGTCTTCACACCGCGACTGATTAGTTCATACATAACTGCACACAAGGCTGACCGAATTCACACTGAACTGGTTGTCTGATTCCTCCTGGCCTTTTGTATGCGAACCTCTTCAGTCTGATGATGATTCTCGAAGTTGAAGGTTCGCGTTTTCGCCTTCTAGAGAATTCTATAGCTACAACATTATTTGTTGTTGCGTCTGCTTACTTGTCCATCCCTTTTACTCTCATGCTTGTTGTTGCTAGTTTATTTATACTAAGTTCGATGTATGGGTTAGTGTGTATTTGTGTCGAGAGTATTGTGTACGCATTGTCTTCGTATTTGTAGCTTTTGTTTATCGTTAATATTAAACGATATTAGGTCGTTTCGCTATGCGTAACAATATATAATCTACTATAAATACCGTAAGGGGTCATTTGACCCCCTTTGGTAGGAATAGGAATACATGAAGTATCGGTAGGTTTAGTGTTAAAGTAACGGATGAGCCTTCATTTAAAAAGGCAAACGTATTTAAGAAACTACCATTGTTGTGTATACAAATCGGAATAATTCGGAAACATGGCTTATTATTACGGTCGTTGTGGTAATTAATTAACACTTCCACTTAGAGCCGATGTTGTCGCTTGAGCATTGCTTGGATGAGGCGGTACACTATATTTGTGCAACAAGGGATGGTGTTTTGTTTTACAGTTCGCGATATCACGCACTTTTTTCGAAAAGCATTTACGTCGATAAGAATTCAAACACAAGCGGCATTAACTGAAAATTGAAACTCACAGCAGTTCTGGACTTTGTGTTCCTTGCTTATGCAATAAATGCAAAAAAAAATTTAATAGGAGCTTGTTCGGAATGCGTGTTGACTGATGCGCCTCTTTTAGAGCCAATACGATTTGACTAGTTACGGTGGCTATATTATAAAGCCAATCGCTGAAAGATTTCACCACTGGAACCTTGTCATCTTTGATGTGCATCGCCCAACTCAGCTTTTGAATATTAGGCAACTTATCGACCAGTGTTTTCCCTAACAATTGATTGGTTAAATGAGCCATCAAATTACATGCCTCCATAGTCGAGCAAATGTTTCGTACTGTAAGCGTATACTTAATAATGCTATCAAGCCTATCCTTGAGTGTTGGAATTTTCGTTGCTTTCTCAATCATACTGTCCAAAATGTGCTCTAGACGACCGAAACGCATCTCCAGAGTCTGGATGATTTCATTCACCATGGATGGCATAAACAACTTACTTTTCACCGTCACGACTTTGCACGACTGTAAACTTATTAGGTTCTCACCATCAGTATAACCAGCGATCTCTGTGCTGTTTTTGTAGTTGCTGATAAATAAATGCCAGTCTTCAGGATTGCCTTCGCCATGTGATAATACTTTAGATATTATCTGTCTGGCTGGAATTTGTGATGCAGTATGCTGGAAAGAATTATAGGTTAAAAAGAAATTTACATTTTACTACGCATTTCCTTGGCTTAGGATACTGTATTTTTTCTCCAAATACTTCCTATATATATAATTCCTCCTCCAGCAACTGCACCATACGCTCGGTGTCTTTCGAGTCACACTTGTTGCAATTGAAATCGCTTTGAGACGATTACCCTAATGTCTCACGATTTAAATTTTCCCTTATTTAAACGCTTGTTGTTATTTAATTTAGAAACGCTAAAATTGTTAAACTGTTGCTTTTAAATTGCGAATTAATAAAATTACAATTTTTAAAAACCACTATATATATTGTAACGAAAATGGAAATAGTGTTGTTAAAATAATAAAAGAAAACTCCAAAAACAACGTAATGGACTTGAACATACATAAAATGATAAACAAAAGCTCTAAAAACAAAACTATGCACTTGTTCACGTGATCAATGAATAAGTAAAAATATAGCAACAAAAATAATGGCTTGTTTAAGATCGATGATTTTAGGATACTTATACCGGATAGGGCACAATGGAATGGTGGGGTACTTCAGAGGCAGATTGGTATACCCATCTTCACAGATGGGTCTAAGTGATGTGGATGTACAGATGGTGGGGTTTTCTGGAGGGAACTCGGTCTTGAACTCCACTTCAGGTTGAATGCAGCGTTTTTCAGGCAGAGATTTTCGCAATACTGAAGGCTACTGAGGCCATAGCTGGTGTTCCATTTTCGGATTCGGAATCTTACATGATCTTCGCTGACAGTCAGGCTGTTCTTAGGGCCATTGCGTCGGTCTGGTGCAAATCACGGTTCGTTCGCGAGTGCAAAGAGTCGTTGAGGACTTTTGGACCAAACCGTATTCGTCCATACTGGGTTCCGGGTCATAGCGGAATACTGGGCAATGAGACGGCGGATACCCTCGCTAGGTTAGGTTCGATTTTAGGGGTCGATTTGGTAGTTGGTCCTGGTTATGAACAGAGTAGGAAACTTAACGCTTCGAAAAATGTAGTACGTGAGTTTAATAGTAAGTTTACCCTCACTTTCCGCAAGTCCTTAAAACAAAGTACGGAAATGTTGACGTAATTGCCAAACATAGGCAACTGTAGACCGGTGGTAGGCCTCTTCAGCAGACTCCGACCACCAAAACAAACCACGCAATAATGAAGAGTGTGTTTCACAGATGAAAAAAAAACTAAAAAGCAAAGTAGCTAGTAGTGACACAGTCTAAAGACGGAGCAGCTTAAAGATAGAGACAGTCCACGGAGGCTAAAATTGGAATTAGTTTTTTTTACATGAAAATAGAGCATTTCAAAATGGAAGAGCTCGTTTTGAATACTTGATGGCCTGATATCTTTCCTCAAATTTCCTAAAAAATATCCATTATTTAAAATTCTTGTCATTTGTTAAAAATATACATACATACATAACTGGTCATTACAACCCTTCAGTCAGGATTATTGCCCTAGTTTCTCACACTACTTATGTTGAGTGTGTTAATTTCATATATAATCAGCTGAGAAGAAATCGCCGATAAAATACTTTTTGTATATCGTTTTGATGTCTGGCCTGTTAAAAATATACAAATATACAAAAAATTTCTATATCAACAAATTCTATTTCCAGCAAATAGTTCGTTTCAGAAGCAGAAAAATTTGGTCTTCTCTTGGCCATTTTCGAAATAAAAAATATAAATTATAAAATTGTTGGAACGATAATATATTAATTGTACCCTGTGATTTTCAACGCATTTTAACAGCTGTTTTTTAAAACAGCTATTAATATTTCTTTTTTTGCATTTAATTGTGCTACCATGAATATATACCAAAAACAATTGCAGACAAAATAATTTAAACCTCTTATAAAATACAACATAATTTTTTATAATAATTAGCTAAATACATACTTCAATATTTAGTTATAAACTGGGCATTCATACGGATTAAAATCGTGTATGTTTTCTACATTGGAAGCGTACACGTTCTCACTCAATTTCAAAGTTTTTAAATCTTAAAGTTAACAACACTGTTTAAAATCTAATCTACCTATACTGTGGACTAAACCAATAAAATTGAGGTTGTTTAAAAAAATGGCATCGGAAAACGAGGTAATTTTTCTTTCTTTTTTATTATTTCCATTTTTCTTACAGTTTCTCTTTAGGTTTCTACAATTATTAGCGAAATGCCCAGTCGCCTATTCAATACACCTCTTGAAGAAAGACAGCATTTTTTCCAGGAACTGTCTGCTTCGTTGTCATCTTGCGGTATGTTGATTTTATCACTTATTTTTTTATGCTAAATATTTTGTTTTTAGATGTTAACTTGGCCAATATACGTAATATATGTAAAATAATAGCAACAACTTTAACTAAATACAAAGATAGTAGTTCGCAACAATTAGTAAGAAGTCTTATTATAAATTTAATAAGACATCATCATGATGCAGTCTTTGAAAGTATGTTGGCAGTATTTAAAATTTTGGCTTGTAAAGAACTTGCGAATGCTCCACCAAAAAAGGCTTCAAATGCGGCTCTCATTGCCCTAGGTTGGACTTGTTTGTTTAATAAGTACAGCGATAAAAATTCAAACGTGTATCGATGCGAATTACCACGTTTAATTGAATATCAGTCTTTGTTATATCAAATTATTCTGAGTTCCAAAAATGAAAGATTAATTGAATGGTCAAATGGTGTTTTGTTGGAAATATTGGAAATGAACGATTTATATAATAATTATATGTCCATTCTACTAAAAAAAGACCCAGCAAGTAACACAGTAGTATTTGTTTGCACAATAATAAATTTAATGGAGAAGAACGGTGGTATTGAAATATCTTCCTATAAAGATCCTTTAATCGAAATATTTGTTAAAGGAATAATAACCGCAAAAACAAAACCACATCCAAGTAGCATTGTGGCATGTAAAGATATAATGAATTTATTGACTACAGAAGATTTTGAAAAGAAGATTTTGCCACCTATGCAAAGGTCAATGCTTAGAAATCCGGAAGTAATCCTGCAAGCGGTAGGACTTATAATTCAACAGATAAATATAGATATGAGTCCATATGCATTACAATTGGGAAAAATATTTATTCAAAATTTGTGTTCAAAGGATGAAGTGACGAGATCAGAATCAGTGGAAAGTTTAAAACAACTTTCAAGTAAATGTTCCGATAGTGAAATAATACTTAATTTGCTTAGACATATTTTTTCTGTTTTGAATGGAGCCGAAGGAAAGATAACTGTTGCGGAGCACAGAATTAGTCTTATTCAAGTAAGTTCCTTAGAATACTATATATAAAGTTTACATATACAATGCTCATATATTTTTAACTTTTTTTTTTTGTAATCTCAACACAAAATTCGAACAGTTTTAATAAGATAGTTAATGTACTTAACACAGTGCACTTACGAAAACATGAGTATCCAAAAGCGTGAACACTCCAGAAACATGAACACTTTTTTACATCGACTATTATAAAACGTGAATAAAAACTGAAAGCTCTAAAGAGTGAATTTAAATTTCTCAGGAGTATTTTTTTATATTTACCTCTATCATGATTTACGATATGGATGATAAAGCCAATTTTTGAAAATCCTCGCATAAATCTCATCACCACTTTGTTTTGTCTCATTTTCACAAAAACCAATTGAAAACATGAACACTCTTTTCTACTTCTAATTTTGTTGCTTAAAAACCAATTTACGAATATTATTCTTATTGCTTTTTACGGACATTTGAAATATGGTGTACATACATACATACATAATTGGTCATTGTAACCTTTTAGTCAGGATTATGACTTAGCTTCTCTCACCACTTTTGTTATGTGTTCATTTCATACATGAGTGCGGGACCTACAGTTTAAATTCGACTCCGAACAACAGATTTTTGAGAAATTTTTTCTTGAGAATTTGATTTACTACTCAGAGGTTATGTCAGAAATTTGCTGAAAGAATATCGCCGAAGAAATATTTTTTCATATTTCGTTTTATTGGGTTTGTATATATAGTTTTTGTCCACTAATTTTCAAAAGTATGTACAGTATTGTTCGAAACCTAAGCAACTTTTTCTTAGTAAGTAATCATGGTCTTATATACACTATGTGTCTATATTCTAAAAATAACAACATAACTTAAATTCTATTTCCTTAGAAAAAATAAAAAAATAAAAACTAAATTAACTCAAAAAACAGCTGTTCGAAACCTAAGCAACTTTCAGTATTTCGTATGATAGCCTTTGTTCTTTATGACCGCTGCGCATCTTTTTGGCATAGATTCTACTAGGTTTGTTAGAATTGTTGTTGGTGTGGCCTCCCACTCTGATTTTAGGCAGTTCATTAGTTCATTTTTGTTTTTGAAGCGATGTGTTCCAACCCTACGTTTTAAAATGCCGAAAAGGTTCTCAATGGGATTCAGATCTGGTGACTGAGACGGCCAATCCAAGACTTGAATCCCATTAGCAGATAACCAATCCTTAACCAACTTCGATGAGTGTTTCGGGTCGTTATCGTGTTGAAACACCCATCGAAGTGGCATTTCCCATTCTGCATATTTAAGCATATGGTTCTCTAAAATGTCCCTGTAAATAAAACGGTCCATTTTGGTTTGAATTTCTACAAAGGGACCAACTCCACTTGCCGAAAAACACGTCCACACCATCACACTCCCACCTCCATGCTTTATTGTGGCTTTTGAATATCGCGGATGTAAACGCTTACCCTTCGGTCTTTGAACGTGGCACACTCCATCTGAATTTAACAAGTTAAATTTTGATTCATCGCTGAATAAAACAGTTCTCCATTTTGCTACACTCCGATCTACATGAGCTGTAGCAAAATCCAACCTAAAATTTAAAAAAAAAGTTAAGAAAATCAGTTTACGCGTTGCGTAATAAGACAAACCTTTTCTTTACATTTTTTTTTGTCAACATGGGCTTTTTGGAAGGCATGAAACTTCTTAAATTTTTTTCCAATAATCGTTTTCTAACTGTAGATGAACTAATATTTAGTTTTAGCTGATATACAATATTTTTTGATGAAATAAAATGGGTTTTCTTAACCAAACGAGCAATACGTTGATCTGTACGTTCAGTAGTTTTTCGAGGTCGTCCACCCGTATTGGGTTCCTCCACCTTTCCAGTAGCTTTATATTTTGAAATCAGTCTCGAGACTATTGACTTATTAATATTTAATTGCTTCGCTATATTAATTTGGGATGTACCATTATTAAATAGTTCGATTATTTTTAGCTTAAAAGCTTTTCCATAACGTGTACGCGTCATAGCTTCACATCAAAATAATTGCGACTAAATGAACAAAGTCCACCAAAATTTAATTTTTCTGTATCAATCATAACGGGATTTAACTTTTTGTATTAATTTTTTGTTGCTATTGTTCTTTAATTCTAACAAAAAAATACGACAATGTAAAAGTTGCTTAGGTTTCGAACAGCTATTTTTAGAGTTAATTTAGTTTTTATTTTTTCTAAGGAAATATAATTTAAGTTTTGTTGTTATTTTTAGAATATAGACACATAGTGTAATAGTAAATAAAATAAATATTTTTCATAAATCAATTTAAAAAGAATATATAAGACCATGATTACTTACTAAGAAAAAGTTGCTTAGGTTTCGAACAATACTGTATATATGTTTTAATTAGTATAGAACTCGCGTAGATCTCAATGCTGTTAATAATACTTATATATTTAATTATATAATTTTTTATATAATGAAATTGTTCATACTCTTTCAATTATTTGCCGAGTAAAGACTTATTATTCAATTTTTTTTTCATGAATTTCTTAAAGTTTATT
Source organism: Sarcophaga peregrina (assembly GCA_014635995.1). Classification (NCBI taxonomy): domain Eukaryota; kingdom Metazoa; phylum Arthropoda; class Insecta; order Diptera; family Sarcophagidae; genus Sarcophaga; species Sarcophaga peregrina. The sequence goes on along the minus strand of CM025789.1, from coordinate 84,210,234 downwards.
TTTGTTTTCCATTACAACTAAGCTAAGTCGTTATAAAAAGATGATAATAGAGATTCATTTCCTATAGAAAATTGGTCACCCAAAATAAGCTGTGAGTCATTAGATACACAACTTTTATTCTGGTAATGAATTTAAGACAGGCAAAATAAAACTTAATTCACTAAAGTAAAGCTCAGCTTCATAAAAAAAAAATAAGCTGTGAGTCATTAGATACACAACTTTTATTCTGGTAATGAATTTAAGACAGGCAAAATAAAACTTAATTCACTAAAGTAAAGCTCAGCTTCATAAAAAAAAAAATCCTTGCATTTGGTGGGGATTCTTTTATTTTAGATCACAGCAGCACATCTCCTGGGTAAGCTTTTGACTAATGTCATACAATATGTCATACTATACATACTAATATTATTTCTTTCCACAAATCGTTAAATTTGTTGGGTTTTAGTGTTTGTACATGTTCCTCAACATCATTTCACAAATTCTCAATTGGATTGAGTTCCTGGGATTGAGCTAACCACTTTAGAACAGTGATATTGTTTTCCTATAAGCAACTCTTCAGTAGACGTGAAGTGTGCTTATGGTCATTATCATGCATAAATTTCCCCATTGAAGGGATGTTGTTTTCATCGTATGGTATCATAGTGTTATCATTTTGGTATTAATTTGTAAATGGGAACTACACCATGCCATCACCATGTTTGACCTTTTTAAGGGTGAAGTTTGGGTGATGCTCCAGGTTTGAAGGGCGCCATTCATACTGTTTTCCACCAGAGCCGAACAGGCAATACTTCGACTCGTCGCTCCAAAGGAAATTTTTCCAAAATATCATCGGTTTATTGAGAAACGAAAACACTAGTAGGGATTTGATATATTTTTTGACACAAGTGGTTTACGTTGAGCTCGTAAAAGGATTATTAGCAACTACTTTATAAATTAAATTATCCTCCCTGGGCATAGTTTTTCAGGCTCTAGGCTCCTGTTTGACATTTTTGGTGGTACCATGTTGCTTTGTGTGTTCCAGTTCGTTGTAAATCTTGCATCTAGAGCATTTAAGCAGCTTGGATATCTCTGTTACTGTTCTGATCTGTTTTCGCTCGGCATCGGAATTCCAAGTATCTCTGGCCATTTCTAATTAAATATATCGGTGTATTCCAATATAAAATAAAACTTTCGTTCCTCACTGTTTAGCTTCAAAAAACAACAAAAAATCACTTAAAAACCAGATATTTTTGAAATTCGTTTCAAATACACGCTTTTGCAATATGATCAAAAAGCAATAAAATGTAAAAAGAGTAAACTAAAATAATAATAATGATATTACAGAGTTTTAAAAATTATCGCAACTAACACAGTCATATTCGTGTCTTAAATTCGTGGCCATCACTGTATGTATTTCACTGTATATAAAACATTTGTAACAGAAATCACATTTTAACGATACGTTAAAACGAGATTTCTTAAAACAAAACATAAAGTAGCTTTTTGATTAAATGCAGTTCTTTTTCATAATCTTCATCCCTTAAAACAATAAAAAAAAGAATAGTTTTAAAAAATTAAATCGAAATTGAGTTTTTAAACCTAAACCTTTATTGGTCACGTGAAATTAAAACAGATTCCGCTGTTTCACAATAATAAAAAATTATTAAAAGTAACGCTAACGAATTAAAAGATATAGCAGTAATCGCATTGTTTTTAATAATTGTATATTCACGTTTTCATTAAAATTATATTGTTCACTTTGGATGCAATTGGCTGAAAGCAAATAGTGTTCGCAATTAAAATTTTTAAAAGTAGAGTTTCTCGAAAAGAAATTTCTATAAAATATGATATTTATAAATCAACAATTTTTCGAATGGAAACATCCAAACACTCCATAAAGTTGGAAAACCTTGTGTAACAACTGCACGAGTAGATCAAAACATTAAGTATATTTTTACAAAATTTTGAAAAGCTGTTCCCAGGGAAGCAAAAACAGAAACCCACTTAGACTTTAGTATATGCATTATAAAAAGCAGAGTCCGAGATTACAGTATTAGATGCACCAAAATATTCTACGTATCAGAAAAAAACCGTACAGTTCTTAAAAATCTAACTAGAACAGATTTAACCCTTTGCGACCGTATTAATTTTACATATGGGTGTCATGCTGGTCGAAATTAATTTTCGTTAAAAAACAGTATGCAGTGAAGGAAAAAGTTAGTTTTAAAAGAGTCAAAATAAAATTCGTCATTGCTACTTCGAAGTTCACGGAACACAAGCGAATTGACCAAATCTAAGTTAAGCACAGCTTATAAAATGTCATTCGATTTCAATGAATTTCGAAAGCTTTTTGATTGAGAGCAGACTTACGATTAAATCGGTAATAATGCTTTGGTGGCTGAGGACAGATATACGAGTGGAATGATAAATAAGCTGAGGCTGAGAGCAGACATACGGCCGCAAAGGGCTAATTTGGACACAATAGCAATGGAAAAGCGTGATATGGTTGAACGAGTTTAATTTCCGAGAAGCAAATGGAAGATACTATGTTCGACGATCTCGAGGTGAAAAGTTTAATGCGAGGTATAACCGTCATAGTTAAGCACAGATGTGAGAATGTTTGTCCAGACATGGGGCAGGTCCAATTCACCAGATTACTGGTTCAATGAGAGTCCGATCTCAACCCGATTTGAAGCAAAACATAATACCAATAATAAAACATTCCGAAATTAGAAGAATTTTTCGTCGAATTGGAACAGCAGTATAATGCAATTCCAAACGATTACGTTTAAAAGTTTATTTCTTCAATTCTTAAAAGATATTCGGAAGTAATAAAAATAAAGCATATGCCACAAAATTTTAAAAATTTCATGCTTTTTAGATTTTTTAAGAGTTGAAGTCGCCGTGGTCTAGTGGGTAGTGTGTTGGCTTATTAGACAAAAGGCCCGGATTCGTATCCCAGGTCAGACATCAAAACGAAAAATATTTCTTCGGCGACTTCCTCTCAGCAGATTTCTGGCAAAGACTCTGAGAGTAAAAATTGCCATGAAAAGCTTCTCAAAAATCTGTCGTTCGGAGTCGACTTTAAACTGTAGGTCCCGCCACTCATGTATAAAATTAACGCACACAACATAAGTGGTGTGAGAAGCTAGGTCGTAATCCTGACTGAAGGGTTGTAATGGCCAATTATGTATGTAAGTAAGAGTTACAAATGTTTTGAAACTATGCTTTTTATTATTGTTTGAAGTGAATGAAGAATAATTCTTCTTTTTAATGTTGAAAATAGCTGAATTTATTAAAAAAGATTCAGATTATGGTATTTGGTTAAAAAAAATCAGTTAAAATGTTAAAATGTGGATTTTGAGCACCATCCCCTGACACATATATATATAGTGATTCACAGCTCATTCCGTGTGACAAATTCTCTATATGAAACAAATTAGCTTAGTGTAATGAAAAATAAAATGAACTTTAATAAATTCATTAGTAAAAAAACGAGTCAAATTTACTAATATGTATACGTATGTCTATACACTTGTGGACATTGAATTAAGTTATTTATTTACTCTAACATTGTGGTAAATGAAAAAGCATGGCTAATAAAAAAGTAAACAAAAATAACTTCTTTTTTATTAAATATTAAACTTATTGTACTAAATTATAACAAAATAAATTAGACTTATTCACTTTTTTATTAATATATGTACTAAATTATGTTTCTATCTCTAATTTGGTGTGGACACACAATTAAGTTACTTCGAAATTATTTGAAAAAATACCATTCAATTTAAATGTTTTAAAATAAATATATTTTTTATCACTAATATTTAGTAGGAAATCCCTTCTGGCGAATTACTTCCGCACATCTATTTGGCATTGTTTTGACTAAATTGTTGCACTGTTGTGGAGTAATATTATTCCATTCTTCTTGAATAATATCCCAAAGTGAACGTTGGTTAATGGGTTTTCTGTCCGAAACGGCTCGTTTTATGATGCCCCATAGATTTTCTATGGGGTTTAAATCGGGACTTTGTGGTGGCCGCTCAAGAACATTAATTTCATTTTTATCCAACCACGACTTAACGACCCGAGATTTATGTTTCGGGTCGTTATCTTGCTGAAACGTCCACCCTGGTGATAAATTTTCAGCATAATCGCCATTGAGATTATTTTCTAATATGTTCTTATACATTTCACCGGTCATTTTACCCTCTATTTTAATTAATGGTCCCACACCAAACGAGGAAAAACATCCCCAAACCATCACTGATGACCCAGCGTGCTTAACCGTTTTTTTTGTATAGTTGGGGTTCAATTCTGTATTTACTGGTCGTCGTACATATGGCCTACCATCATTTCCAAATACTTTAAATTTTGATTCGTCGCTCCAGACTATTATTTTTCAAAAATTCGAATCTTTATTGATGTGATTCTTGGCAAACTGCAGGTGTTTCTTAATATTTTTCTTCGACACCTTTGGCTTTCGTCGAGCTATGCGACCATGAAGGTTACTTTCGGCCAGTCGTCTTCTTACAGTCCTTGCCGTAATTTGAACCCCATATTTTGATTCCATCTGAGATCTAATTTGAGTGGATGTCAGAAATGGGTCAGCTTACTCATTCTGACCATAATCGGTCTTCAGCTGCGGTCGTTTTTCGAGGTGTTTTCTTTGTAAATTGTTAAAAGTTTTATACATTTTGTAATGCGTAATTGCGTTAACAATTTTTCCCCGGGATAATGCTAATGTTTTTACCACTTTGGCGATAGAACCAACATTTTGGAAACAATTCCAAATGATCTCCCTTTCAACGGGAGTAGTGCTTTTGTTTTTACCCATTATTGAAAGAAATCTAACAACGTTATGGGGGAGGGTGCTAAAATGGTTAAACGTTCCATTAAGTCAATTTTTACAAAAATTTACATTTTAGTTATATCCATTTACCTTTTAAAATTAAAATGACTTAATTAAATGTCCACCTAATTTTTGTTGACGTTTTAAGAAATTATTTACTATTAATGAAGCAAAGTATAAAATGCCAAAAATTCATATAATCACAAATAATCCTAACGGGACTTTTTGTGCAAAAACATTGCAATGTAAATATAAAAAAAATTAAAAAGTTTTTTACACTCAAAAAATAACTTGCATTAATAACTTAATTGCATGTCCACAACTGTATATATAATACTCTTAATGTACTCTACCACTGTATCAAATTGAAAAAGATTAAGAATGTTTGAAGAAAAAAAAACAGATATGAAGAAATATAACCTATAAATTATTGGAAAAAACCACAAAAATTATAAATATATATGTGTATTAGCTGATCCGGCGAATTTCGCCAGGTCACATTATATTCTTAGGGCCATTATTATAACTTATCTTTAACAAAAGGGAGGATTTTAACGGAGAGATAAATTGTTTTTCATTATTACGAGTACCCAATAAGATCGAAGTGACCGAGAAGCTAAAGGGAAGATCATCCTACCTTTAACATTTAAAGGTCACTTTCTGTTTGAACTTACTATATCATATACTATTTTCGATGTGGCAATTTCAAATTTAAACAAAATTAACATATTCAACAACCAAAACGAAGTTTTCCTTTTGCACTGCGTTGGGGCACTGCCATATTTTTGAAAAAGTTAATTTTATTTTATCGGTAAGTTGTAATAACCAAAATAAGTTAAAGGTAACTTTACCGTTCACATTTGCTAAAGGTACCTTTAACTATCGACAACTTTAAAGGTAAGTTGTAATAATGGCCCTTATTGTAATATGCTGCATAAAGCGCTGATGAAGTTGTAATTGTTGTAATCACTGCAAAACAAAAAGTAATAGACATACATGTTATATATGTACATATGTAGTTATAAACAATCGAATTAGCCGACAATTTTTAGTGAGTTTGTCAATATCGACTTTACGAACTTACCCACCAAATTGCATTCGTCTACGATTACTATGTCCCTAAATGTTCAATTTAAAAGATTTGCCACGCCTACTTTTTGCTGTATCGAATTTTTTTAAGCCATCTGAACCTGATAAGCTTTAGAACACAAAAAGAATGGTTAAAATCGGTTTAGGGCCATTATTATAACTTACCTTTAACAAAAGGGAGGATTTTAACGGAGAGATAAATTGTTTTTCATTATTACGAGTTCCCAATAAGATAGAAGTGACCGATAAGCTAAAGGGAAGATCATCCTACCTTTAACATTTAAAGGTCACATTCTGTTTGAACTTACTATATCATATATTATTTTCGATGTGGCAATTTCAAATTTAAACAAAATTAGCATATACAACAACCAAAACGAAGTTTTCCTTGTGCACTGCATTAAAAAAAACTTGTTTAATTAAGCAGTTTTATCGACTTTGCTCCGGCACTGCCATATTTTTGAAAAAGTTAATTTTGTTTTATCGGTAAGTTGTAATAACCAAAATAAGTTAAAGGTAACTTTGCCGTTCACTTTTGCTAAAGGTACCTTTAACTATCGACAACTTTAAAGGTAAGTTGTAATAATGGCCCTTAGTAGTTTAAGAGTTATAGGTATTACTAAAAGGGGAAGGGTGATCACGCCTATTTTTTGTGGAATTGTCGAAATCGACTCTATGCACTTACCCACCAAATTTTACTTAAATATTTAACGATAATATAATAATATATTTTAATGATTTGCCATGCCCTTTTAACATTTAGGGATATGGGAAAATAGATGTTGCCCGATTCTCAGACCTACCCGATATGCACACAAAATTTCATGAAAATCGGTCAATCCCTTTCGGAGGAGTTTAACCACTAACACCGCGACATGAGAATTTTATATCTATATATACAGTGTCGGAGAAAACTAAAGCACGGACTATTACCTCTTAACAAAAACCACAATAAAATTTCAAAAATCACTTTTTTCATTTTTCTTTTTATAATTTTCGATAGAATATATGTTAGGAATTATAAAATAGAATGAACATTCAATTATTTCTAATAAAAAAAATCACAAAAAGTTTTACATTACCCTTAAAAGTGCAGCGGCAAAACTAAAGCACATAACATAGAATATATACTCTTTCATTAAATTACAGAAAAATACGAAGAGAAAATATTATTACATAACGAAAAACTTTCTCTTAAAGACATTCTAAGAGTTATTACAAAAAAATAACACGTGTTTTACTATCACTTTTGATCTTTACCATTCCCAGTGCATTTTTTGCGATTAAAAGTACAAAATGGCTCGTAATAAATATTCAGTGCATTTAAAAGAAAAAATAATTGAAGATTTTAATAAAGGAGAATCTGTAATAAAAATTGCAAAGAAATTAAATATTCGTCACAGCGTAATTTCCCGAATTATAAGCCGCTTTAAATCAACAGGTTCACTGGTTACCATACATAAGGGTGGTCGACCACGGAAAACCACTAAACGAGAAGACCAGGCCATAATTCGAATTTTAAAAAAGGATCCCTTTACATCTGCAAGGTCCATTGCAAACCAACTGGCATTAAATATTACTCCTAGAACCATTCAAAGAAGAGCGGTAGAAGGTGGCTTAAAATCGTATAGGACTGTAAAAAAAACCATTTATTTCCACAAAAAATGGACAGGCTAGAATTAATTTTGCGAAGGAACATTTAAACTGGAGTGTAACAGAATGGAAGACAGTACTGTTCTCCGATGAATCCAAGTTTAACTTGAAGGGTTCTGATGGATATCAGTTAGTACGGAGACCAGCAGGGCAACGACTTAATCCACTGTATACTAAAGGAACTGTAAAACACGGAGGAGGTAATATAATGGTCTGGGGATGTTTCTCTGGTCAAGGTATAGGACCCATTCACAAAATAAATGGGATAATGGACCGTTTCATGTATAAAGACATACTGGAGAATGTAATGCAGCCATATGCGGTGGAGGAAATGCCACTTAATTGGAGGTTTCAGCGAGATAACGACCCCAAACACACCGCAAAATGTGTGAAAGAGTGGTTTGTTGCAAATTATATCAATGTCTTGAAGTGGCCAGCGCAATCGCCAGATCTCAACCCGATAGAAAACCTATGGGAAATTGTAGATCGGAAAATATTACGCGATAATTGCAAGAATTTGGAAGACCTTTTCCGCCAAGTGGAAATAGCCTGGAATAGTATTCCTGGGGAGGTTATATCGAATCTAATTGAGTCCATGTAAAGATGTAAAGATGTCTTAAAAAATAAAGGCTATGCCACAAAATATTAGAAATATTTTTAGTTTTAGTTAATATTTATAAAATGTGCTTTAGTTTTGTCGCGCCCAAAAACGTCTGTTGAAAATGTGATATGAATTTTTTTTGTTATAGTTAATGAAGTTATTTATTTTTTGATTCTTTTTAATAAACTAAGATGTTACCTTAATAAAAAAGTTGAACAAATATAAATACTAACTTGAATACTATTTTTATTGAAGTGTTTTGCATTAAGTATTATCCCGTGCTTTAGTTTTGTCCGACACTGTATATAATACTCTTAATGTACTTTACCACTGTATGTTAATTATTTCCTCTGATTTTTATCAAATTGAAAAAGAAGTTACAGCGTTGGTAAAAGTACTTACAATTAGGAACGTTAAAAAAAAACAAATCTGAAAAATTATAACGTATAAATTATTGGAATAAAACTCAACAATTATAAATATATACGTGTGTATACAGTAGCTCCATCGCATAATCGGACAAGCATTAGTCTGATATGTATGGGCTTAAAACTTAAAAAGAATGTATTAAATACATGGTTTTTTTGCCAAAAACGGCTTTTTGCGAAAAAAAAAGAACTTTTTTATTGTTGAAAATGATTCTTTGGGGCTTCAGTAGCAACTTTTGTTCTGGAACTTTTTCGTAATTCCGTTATTTACAAAATTACCGTTATTTTTATGTTATTGAAGAAAATCTAAATTTTTACCCATAAATTTCCAAAATTCAACCAGATGATGTTTACCAACTTTGTACAAAACCCTTGGACGAGTACATTTGCAGAATATATGAACTCATAATTTGGAAATACAGGGTGCTTCGATACATTTTTCAATAAAAAATAATTTTTCGCCATCTAGCGGCAATAATTTGTAATACCAGTATTCAGCAATTAGACAGATAATTTAAGTACCTTTCGATCAAAAAACAAATTTTGAAAATCGGTTGAAAAATGACCAATTGAGAAAGAAAAGAGTTATAAAATATTAAAATAGTTTCAAATTTATAAAAAAAATATAACTTAAATTCATTATTAAAAGTTTTTAATTGCTTACATTTTTAGTTTCGCGAATAAGATTGCATTTATTTTAATTTCATTGAATAAGGTACATTTTTAGAGGTCTACATAGGAGTGTAAATTCTTTAGTTTTTCTTTGAGTTGGGACTCTAAACTCAAATTTGTTGTTTGCCAAACTTTTTCACTGCGATATTTATAATTTAAGCGTCTTAAAACGTTTATTTGCTTTTTTAAAATTTTAATCCGATTAGTCTGTACATCGAAATAAGATAGTTGATGTAATAAATTAAATAAATCCATAGGCTCGTAAATATCAATCAAATTTTGAAATAGAACTTTACTCTCCGTACGTCTTTTTTTTTGTTTCTTGTTTGCTCTCTATCTCTTTCAATCTCTTTATTCGTTCCTCAGCATTCCATTTTGTATTTTCTTGAAAACCAACGAATTGAATATTTAGGAAACCTCTTTAGACTTATTGGTGCACTGCAATTTAAAGTAATCAAATTTCCGGAGCACTGTTCTTCTTTCGAGAGGACCTTCTACTTCGTTTAAAAATTCAAAAATTTTATCTTTATCGTAAGTACATCGCGCACTAATGTTTTTAACCCTCAATAGTTTAAAAAAGTCAAACACATCACTATTGTTCAAATCGTTTTTCCATTTTAGACGCCCGTTAGTATCTTTATATAAACAGTTTAAAGAAGCTTTACATATTTGATACATTATTCAACGATTTTTAAAATAAAATGCAAACGAAAAAAAGAAATAAAGAGAAAACCAAGACCGTTTTAGTGAACTTTCAGTTAATGATAACTTTGGAATATTATATATTTTATTGATTAATTGAAAGTCATAGCATAGCATAGGGTGCCGGCTAGAATATCAACAGCCGTACAGTGCGTTGGACCATAGAAAGGACAATTTTTAAAGTTTTTGCAAGAATTTTTTGTAAAAAGATATACGGCAGGACCAATAGTCCTTGCTTTGATTTTATTAAAAATTTACACACATATTATATGTATCTTAACTACAACTTTTCATAACTTTACATACATTTTTGTGAGAAATATGAAGATTCTAGTTTAAAGGACATATAGGAGGTGGGCGTATCCTTGAGCCAATTCTTTTGAAAATCCAAATTTTTTTATATTAAGGGCGTTCACGACAGTACACCAAATTTCAAAACCCTATTTTTCATTCTTTCCATTTCTGTCCCTTTGTTTTAAGGGCTCAATGCACTATGTGCCGTCTTATCACGATAGTAAATGAAATATAAGTTTACTTACTTAACCCATGAGAGGAGTTTTGTTTCCCAATGTAAAAACAGTCTTAATTACTGACATATAATTCATTTCGTTAGCATAAATTTCAGTTTTTTACAATATGTATTCTACTTTTAAAATTAATTAATAAAATTTGTCGAAAATAGTGTTAGTGTTTTTTAAACGGCACAAATTGAGCTGAATATTTTGGCTTGAAAGTCAGCGTAGTTGTTGACGAGTATAATATGTAAAATTCTGCGAAGTTGCTTAAAGATTACATTCCTTCTTCAAAAGTTATATGTGAATGAAGGTGAAAAAGGGGCATTTTTTTAATTTTTTCATATTTTTTTTTTACATTTTCCACATTTGTTTGAAAACGAAAAGTGCGATTGTCAAGCAATTTCGCGAAATTATAAATTTTGAAGTCGTTAACAACTGTGTTGAATTTCAAGACTTAATATTCAGCCCAATTTGTGCCGCGTTAAATGTTAGCAGTTGTATTTTCTTACTTTCAAGTTTTGTTTTTGTAATTTTTTTTCTCTCAATGTATTATTACAACAATACCAAAAAATGGAAGATTAATACCCAAACTAACTATCTAATAAAAAAAATATTGATTTTGTAGCTATTAACGTAAATAATGCGTTAAATTCACGAAAAGTCAAAAAGCCCAAGTTTGAAAGGCAACCCAATATTTCCGTTTTAGGGCAAGTGAGGCACAATATAATTAGCAATTAAGGTAGCTGACTCTACCCCCAAAGCATTAAAAATAATTCGGCATTCATAGCTTTAAAATGAAAAAGTACATTTTTTTGGCATATTGCTATCTATATTACAGACTTTCAGATTAATAAAAAAAAAAATAACAATATTTTTAATGGTAACTGTAATTTTATAAAGAAAAAGGAAATTAACTCATATTTTTGCGCTCAACCCATAATCGGAGAAATAAGAGCATCATTGCTAAAAATGGCAAAAGAGAACAATTAATACTTTGTGGTATATCCTTTGTTCTCAAGAACGGCTTGTAAACGTTTTGGAATTGGGATTTGCCAAATTGTAGCGTACCACAGGTTCTGTGGAGCTTCACGCTTCCAGTAAAAACACCTTAAGATGATTCAAAGTTTTAAATTGTTGTCGGTATACTCTTCTAGCTAATTCTTCCCAAAGATGTTCAATTACGTTGAGATCTGAGCTCTGTGCAAGAGTTGCTATAAGTTTGGGGCAATTATGGATCAACCAAAATTTAGCCACACCCGAAATGTGCTTAGATGATTGTCCTGGTAAAAAGAAAAATCGTTCGCTATGCCTAAGAACTAAAAATATTTTTATAAAACAGCAGTTTGCTTAAATACTATTCGTAATACATTGCACAATTATGACTACCAAGGTAGAGTATTCAGAAAAAAGTCACCTAAAGAACCTAAATCGTTCTTTGTACTTTGTACAAAATGCCCTAAAAGAACAACCTTCAGTTGAACGCTGTGGAAAGCCAAAGAAAACCTCACTAACAACAGATAATCGCATTATTACTATGGCAAAATAAGACTCCTTTATTTCTTCCAGAGCCATTTCTGCAGCGATTGGCAGCATTGTTTCATCCCGAACTGTACGAAGAAGATTGTGCCAATTTACCTGAAAGAATAGCTAGAAAAACTCCTTTGCTTCAACAAAAAAATTTAAAGGCGCGGCAAACCTTTGCAAGAGTTCTTTCAAATTGGTCCGAGCTAGAAGGTGAAAAAAAGTGGCGCAATGTCTTATGGACCGACGAAACTAAAATTAAAAAGGCAAAGAATTTCATATTTGTTTTAGGTTAGGTTAGGTTAGTGGACGTGCACCTGTCGGTCAAGACAAACACAGTACCCGGAGGTCGAAATTAACCCATTGTACATTGTCCTTAGGGGAGGAAGAAAATAGAGGATACAGGAATGTAGGGAAGGGGAGGGAGAATGGGGAACGGAGGAATTACATGTAAAGAGACAGACACAAAACAAAAGTGGTTGAGAGTGCGACTACACTTATGAAGCCCTAGCACCTCTCAACCAGCCCAAGCTGCTAATGAATCTGTGGAGAGCCTTGATGTCGGCTCTTGACACAGAACTCAAGTTCTCAAAGAAGGCCCTGCCAAGGGTCCTCAACCTACCAAGGGCTGTGCAGTTGCAGAGGAAATCATATTTGTTTTACTAAAAAGACAACATAATGGTTTGGGGTTGTTTTTCGCGAAAGGAATCGAATTTCCGACACCATGTGCAGGTTTCAGTGCAGGGACATTCTAGAGAATACTATGCAAGCGAAAATATGCCTCTGAGATGTGGTTTTCAGCAGGATAATGATCCGAAGCACATCTCAAAACTGTGTCAGGATTGGTTCAGGGATAATATTATCGTAATGGACTGGCCAAGTCAATCACCTGACCTTAACCCAATCGAAAACCTTTGGGGAGAGTTAAAGCGAAGAATAGGAAAATAAAATTTCCAAAATAAGGATCGGCTGTGGACCTTTGTTCAGAAAACGTGGAACGAAATTCCAGTGGAGACCTGTCGTAAATTGATCGCCAGTATGTCAAAAAGATTGGATAAACTTATTCAAAATATTGGTGAATACGCAGTATACTAGTGAACTAAACTTACAAATAAAAAAAAGGAATTAGATATGCTTTTCTTGTATTTCAGCGAGGTGTATTAAATCGCCGTGGTCCAGTGGGTAGTGTGTTGGCTTATTAGGCAAAAGGCCCGGGTTCGTATCCCAGGTCAGACATCAAAACGAAAAAATATTTCTTCGGCGACTTCCTCTCAGCAGATTTCTGGCAAAGACTCTGAGAGTAAAAATTGCCAAGAAAAGCTTCTCAAAAATCTGTCATTCGGAGTCGACTTTAAAACTGTAGGTCCCGCCACTCATGTATAAAATTAACGCACACAACATAAGTGGTGTGAGAAGCTAGGTCGTAATCCTGAATGAAGGGTTGTAACGGCCAATTATGTATATGTATGTATTAAGTTTTTGTCCACTTATGAAATTTGTTTTTAAACATTTTTTAGAAGACTTATTTTTGTTTATTATTAAATAAACTTTGTATATCGTAATTTTTATACAAATCATATAAGAAAAAGAATTTTTGGCTACTTTTTCATGTATCTTCAATAAATATCTTAAAAGAAACTGCAAAACAGAGCTTTTATTAGTGCATTTATTTTTTTGTCCATGTGTGTATACATATATGTATATAGTGGTGGCCTTGTTATTAGTAAATTAGAACATCCATTCACCAATTGTTGATTACTTTTTAAAATAACTTTCTGACTTTAATTAAAAAATCATGTAAAGAAATGGTAACCTAAATCTAGGAAGAATTATTAACACGTACATTGCGACGGCAATTTTCAGAAAACTTGTCAAAAAACGACAATTTAATTTTTTACATATGTGAGTACGAGATAACTCGTAGTTTGCGCCCTAGAAGGGAACGGAATCTACGGGTTATCTCGTAGTCGGCAGTCAACGTGTTTAAATTACCCTTTAAAAAAATTCAGTACATACATATAATTAGCACATTATTATTTTCGCAGTGAGATGAAAAAAAGTAAACTAGATTACATGGTTTCGTATCTGAAAACATATATTTTTTTTGTTTAATTGGGTAAAAAATCTTTCTTTACATCTTAAGTTTCGCAAAGCTATAATAAATATGCACAAAAATAAAAAAGATTTTCTGAAATTGCAAGTACAGTGGCAGCAATTAAAAAATTTTTTCCATGCAAGACCGTGCAAATCCTGTGATATGAATTTCTTTTCCTATGTAGTACGATACGTCCGGATATTTCCGTAGATATTTCCACTATTGGGTTGAATGCATTCTGACAGACTAGAGGATTTCTCAATGGGGAACTCGTCTCCTCATTGCTCCCAGAGGTAAACATGGATACGTCTGAATGGGAGCCTTTCAGAGTCTGACTCTACACACGTATCGCTCGTCGAAGTCGGAATTGCCGAAGCGGTCGCCTCACTAACAGACCCCCTCACAGTTGTGACTTTCATAGCCATAACTGCCAGATAAATTTATCATCAAATCGTCAAATATTTGAGAAGAAATCGTCAAAGACGTTCATTGAAATCGTAAAAAAAATCGCCTGAAAAAATAAATAAATAAATTGAAATGCTTTAAAAAGAAAAACATATTGTTACGCTTCAGAGGTCAGGAATGAATCGTTTTTCCGCTATTCATAAGTACTCGTGCAATTTTGCGATGAGCGAATCAACAGACTTGAAATTCAACTACTTTGATTCATTCGTACTCGCTACAACATTGATTTATTTTTATTTATTTATGTCTATGGATAGTGTTCCTTACAGACTAAATTTAAATTTACAAACAATATATATAATTATTATTCAATTCAATTAATATTCAGATACAATATAATTTTTCTCTTTAAAGAATAATTACTTTCGGATAGATCAATTAGACGATAAAGGCTATTCAACTTGAGACATATTTGACGAAAATAGTTGTTATTGGCATAGACAGAGCGATGAAATTGTATATTTAATAAATTAAAATTATGAGAAGGTCTAATTGGAACATTAAAATTAATTTTACCTTACAAATAATCAGAGTAGTCATCCCCACGTATTAAACCCAGAAGAAAAGAGACACTTAACATAATTCTCCGACTTTTCAGTGTAGGTAGCTTTATAAGAGCGTGTTTACTTTCATAGATAGTCCAAAGATGCTCTATGGGGTTTAAATCTGGGCACCTTTGAGCAGGCCATTCTAATTTTTCAACATTATTTTCATTCAAATATTTTTAGCGACCTTACTCGTGTGCTTGGGATTAAAGATTTTCTTAAAAAATCTCCTCCGCACTGCACTGGACTGGAAATTTTTTAAGAAAATCTTTACAGAAGAGCGAAGGAAAATGGCTTGGGGGAGTTTATTTTTCAATAAGACAACGATCCCAAGCACACGAGTAAGGTCGCTAAAAATATTTTAATGAAAATAATGGTGAAAAATTAGAATGGCCTGCAAAAGATGCCCAGATTTAAACTCCATAGAGCAGAGCATCTTTGGACTAACTTAAATAACAAAATTCCGACGGAGTCCAGAACAAGTATTGAATCATTTTGGGAAAAAATTCAAATTGAATGAAGGTCAATTCCTACAAGTACTTTGAAGAACCTTGCGATAAATATGACCAAAAGATTAAGGGAATTCATTAATAATAAAGGAGGAGCAACTACGTACAAAATTTTGAAGTTATTTAATTATTTATAATATTTTCTAGTGAAGTGTTATACTTCATTTTGTCACTTGAAATTCCTTATGTGCCATATAGTTTCTATTATAAATAGAAAATATAAAGAAAGAATTCAATGTTAAGGCCCTTATTAAAAAAAATATTAACCGAATTAAAAATGAAACTGTAATTTATAAAAATTTGACAACAATAAACACATGCTTTAATCAAAAAACAAAAAATATTTAAAACCGCACTTTAATTTGTACGGGATGCTTGATGTATGAACAAGTGTTTGTATTGTTGTGCTGATTGATGTATATATTTATAAAAAACAAACACTTTAACGGTCGGATAATTCATCCAAATTAATATCTCCTTTATATTGATGCGCATTAAATCAGCTATATGACGGTCACTTAATTTATTCCGTAGTTTACTTACAACTATTTTTAAATTAGAAAAAGCCACCTCGCAGTTATAAGTAGTGCCGAACATAGAATATAATTTCAGTATCTCATTTTTAAGGTTATAATATTTATTTTCATCTATAACCTTCCAAAAATTTGTTCCAGTTTCCAATGGAATTTCTAAATCGGAACGTAATTTTTTAATTTCTTCTTAAATAACTATATCTTGCTCTTCTATTGAACAATTCAGAGGATTATCGTGTATTTCAATAATATTTTTAATCAATCTTGAAATCTATCCTTATAATTATCTCTTAAAGACTCAACTATTTCAGCGTATTTTTTAATTTTATCAAAATTATTAAATTTTAATTCGGTAAAAATTAACGACGTTTTTTTGAGATTTACAATGCTTTTGTTTTTAATTGATGAATTAGCAAATCTAATTTTTTACAAAAATTGTTTAATACTGTGTTTAGTTGCAAAAATTTGTATATCTTTGCCTTGAAGGTTTAAATTAAGATTATTTAACATTTCGGTTATATCACATAAAAAAGCTAAGTCTAATTGGAATTCGTGGTCTTCTAGTGTGGAAATTAGCTCTTCCGAATTCTTATTCGGATATGTTTTAAAAAAGACTATTATTTCATTTTTTAAATTAAATAGCCTTTCTAAGCTTTTTCCTCTACTGAGTCAACGAACTTCCGTGTAAAGCAGTAAGTCGCCATATTCGGAATTTAAATTTTCAAGAAAATCTTTAAATTTTCTGTGGGTAAGTGCGTTATGACCACCTCTTACTTTATTTATAATTTTTACAGCAATGTTCATTGCGCTATTCATTCCAACTTCTTTAGAAAAAAGTGCTTGTTGGTGAATTACACAGTGAAATGCTGGACAATTAATTCCATTTTTGTTCAAAATTCCCAAGAGACCCTTATTTCTGCCTCTCATTACTTTTGCTCCATCTGTGCAAATTGAAGCTAATTTATTTTTGTCAACTATTGAAAACACTTTCGAATCGATTGCGTCGAACAAAGTTTGGATGGCGCTGCTTTGCTAAAGCCAAAGCAACTGTATATGATGCCTTTTTAAAAGGCATTAAATTATTATTATTAATTTGTAAATCATTGTAATTTGGTACGTCCGTTTCGTCAACAATGAATTTTTAAAAAAATTCTGCTTTTAAATGCAATAATTTGAAAATCCTATCATTCCCTTTAATGTTGTCGAAGAATCCGTGGCTAGTCTCGTAATGTCTTTTTATAAAGAAAAAGAATTACATAAAGTGCGATAACACACAAGGCATTGTGCATTACCATCCATATTCTCTATAAAAAAAATCATTTTCCCAATTTTCATTAAACATTTTGCTGCGGGTATTTGCCAACAACATTAAATCATTCAAAAAAGTTGCGTAGCGAGATCTTGCTTCATCAAGTGCTAAACGTCAAGTGAATTGATTTTGTTCTCTGACATCAATACAATACAAGCAAGAAACACACGATCATTATACGAAACCACACGAGTAAGCTTATAGTGTAGGTGTGTCGACGCAGCGTCAGCAGAAATTTCTTTGCCTATCACATGTGATACGAAATTTCAAATGTGCCCTTCGCTGCTTTAAAATGATAAGAGGTATCAAGTTTAAATGCACGATGAAATGACATATGCTTGTATTTATTAAAGTTTAACTCCAACAAGTTGACTTCACACCATTGACAAAAATGATCAATATCCTTCTGAAGAGTTGATTGACCGGATATGCTATCAAGCGAATTAAAAATCTTTACATCATCAGCATACTTAAGTATATTAGAATGAATAATAACAGATGGCAAATCGTTTATAAATAATGTGAATAATATTGGACCAAGATAGCTTCCCTGAGGTATTCCGGAGGGAACATTGATGAATTTAGATAGAGCATTTTCAAATTTCACTTGCTGAGTTCTACTAGAAAGATAAGATTTCAGCCAACGTACTGCATTATTACCAAAACCCATGCAAGATAGTTTATAAAGCAAAAGATCATGGTTGACTCTATCAAATGCTTTACTGGAGTCTGTATTGATAACATCAGTTTGGTGCCTATTGATAAACCCTTCATTTACTTTAGTTATTAATTCCAAGATATTAGTAGAAGTTGAACATAATTTTCGAAAGCCATGTTGATATGAGGTTAAAATTGAAGATATTTGATGATATAAAGACTCAGTCATAATTTTTTCAAGATTTATTTATTGCCAGCTTTAAACAATGGAATTATGAACGATTTTTCCCAAGGATTTGGAAAATAACCCAGTTCAATCGATTTATTGAAAATTGCCGTTAGAGGACCAGAAAGATTTATAAGTATAGGTTACAATGAGTATGAGTACAACGTTGACATCAAACTCACAACATTCGAAATATGTTTGATTCATACGCTTACTCATTCTGATTCATAAATTTAAACAAATACTTATAAGTGATTCGAGTGACTCGAATCAATCATCAGAATTTGCAGCCGTTGGTGTTGTTGCATATACCAACAAAGAAGAAAGGAAAGACAAAGACAACAAGCAAAGCATACACACAATCTTGTGAGTATTGCAGTGCTCGTACACGAATCATACTTATTTTGTGCTTCGTGTAAATCATCATGCGTATAGTTAAGTATAAGTACGACGAGTACTTACAAGTTTGAGTATAAGTAGTATAAGTATCGTATTAAAATAAGTATGAATTCGTATAAGTATCAGAAATTATAAGTATGACTCGAATCTATTCATCGTTTTGAATACTCGTTTCTGATCTCTGTTACGCATGTAGAAACGACCTAATATCGTTTAACATTAACGATAAACAAAAGCTACAAATACAAAGCCAATGAGTCAATGCGTACACAATACACACATAACACATACATCGAACTTAGTATAAGTAAACCAGCAACAATAAGCAAGAAAGCAAAAGGGATGGACAAGTAAGCAAACGCAACCACAAACAAAGTAATCGCAAAAGAATTCTCGAGAAGGCGATAACGCAAACCTTCTACTTCGAGAATCATCGTCAGACTGAAGACGTTTGCATATAAAAGGGAAAGACAAGTCAGGTTACGAGTCAGTGTAAATTCAGTCAGTCTTGCGTTAAGTTGCATATGAACTAATCGATCGCGGTGTGAAGACAAGTTGCGTGCTTAGTAAAATATACCGAAGAATTGTTAGTGTTTACGCGAGCAGAAGTGTTGTGCCTACAAAAAGGTTGTGAGCAGAGAATAACGAACAAGTACTATTGCTTATAAATAGGTTATAAGCAGAGAAATATAACGAACAAGCACATATTGTTATGGTTATTGTTGTGTACTTTGTATAAGTTTTAACAGTGGCGCAAAAATAGTGTGAATAATAAAGAGTTTCATTGAAATAAACACATATTTGTTTTTACTTGGTTTGCAATCAACGAAGTTTATTTTGAAGCTTCTCGACCGTCTACAGGTGAGGCCATAGTAAGTCATTAATCTCGATAGTGTTCCAACTTCATTGATTCATTGGAGCATCGTTGCAATGTGGCTTGTGTCACTGTTCTATCGCTACTACAATGGATATTGCTCGAGTGAAGTAAGGGGAGTTGTTTATGTAAATCATATATTTCTACGTAACACTCGTCTTTCTCGGCCACCACATCCGTATGCGGGTGATTAGCCAGTGTATCGCATACTGCATTACAGACAAAGTTCGTTTGTTAAACGGAGTTCCTGTAGAGATTTTTCCTGTTACTTATGGCATAAAAATATTCAAACCTGGTCTCAATAAACATAATGACACTCGCTCTCGTTCTTCCGATGGTAATATTAGAAGCTATAAACGAATTTTTAAAATTGTCTGCAACGGCGTATGATGTTATTTACGAGTTGAAATTTTTTGGCTTTTAAGGGATTAAAACGGTATAAAATAACGAAAAATCATCACAGGTATTCGAAAATAAATTAAAAATATAATACTTTAGCCCTTATTACACACAGCTTAAGGAAGCTTTTACTGTCCTAAAGTAAAAGTAAAAAAATTAAGTAAATTTTTAATTGCTAAATAAGGACATAAATCGTCATGTCGTCAAAATTACATTTTTGGAGCTCAAAATTGTCAAAATGACTATAAATCTTCAAATCTGGCAACTATGTTCATAGCATACATATGTAATGGGCCCTTACAACCCTTCAGTCAGGATTATGGACATAGTTTCAAACACCAATAATGCTGTGTGTGTTAATTTTATACATGGGTTGTGGGACTTACAGCTTAAGTCTTCTCCGAGCGACAGATTTTTCCCAGATTTTTTGTCAGAAATCTTGATAAGAAATATTTTTATTGATGTCTGACCTTACGTCTAATAAGTCAACACACTACCTACTAAACTACGTCGACTTCAAGTGCCCTTCATAGTACTTGGGTGAAATTCCAAACGATCTCGTTGTTATCCTCAACAATGTTCATCTGAATTCGCGCATTGTAAATGGTCGATGTTTTCCTATTTTTTGGTGCGTAAGTTCATTATGCCATAGGTTCCGTTAGAATAACAGTTATTTAGTAAAAAAAATCTGTTATTCACCGATTTTCTTCGAACTCATTCAAATCAATAAAAAAAAAAACAAAAGAAAAAAAAGAAATAGTTACAGATACGAAAAAGTTAAAGAGATATCAACAAAAATTTAAAAAATGAACTCTAATACACAATATGTCGTACGAGAAATGGCTACACAAAATACTAAAATGGCGGTTTTTTAAGTATGGCTAAAATAAAAAAATAGTTTATCAGTGTATTCTTTATTTGCGTTTTTTATGACACTGTACTTACAAATTTTTTAACTTTTTCATTTATACATTTGTTAACATATTCCAACACTATGTTTTAGAATTCTTAAGAACTGACATTTACTCATTTTCATCACTCATTCTTTTTTTCTACATACACTCTGACTTTATACGTAAAGCGAATTGATTAATAATTTTTAATTTAAAAATATATTTAAAACAGTCTTATTGATCATAAGTTCAGTAACACAATACAGATTTATTCTTCAAGAAGAGCGAGAAAACCCAAAAACAGATAAATTAAAGGTAGCTGAAGTCATTGCGGAAAGAGCAGGAATATATTAATCCGCGAACAGTTTCTTAATCTGTACGTGCGCATTAATTTTTTTGTTGTTTTTTATAATACACTAATACTCCGGTTTGCGTCGCCTGGTTCTGCGTCTGCTTCGATGTTGCGTCTTTTTTAAAAATTTCTGTTATTTCGAAGTTGCGTCGTTTTTTTTTTTTTTTTCAATTTGCGTCGCATGTTTCGAAGTTGCGTCGTTAATACGAAAATGTTTGTACAAAGCTAAAAAAGAAAAAGAGGATTTCCCGTTTTAATCTGATGCAAATTCGAAGTTGTGTCTTTTTAATATTTCTGGGACTTCGAAGTTGCGTCGTTTTTGTTTCAGTTTGCGTCGTTAATATGAAAATGTTTGTACAAAACTAAAACAGAAAAGGGGATTTCCCGTTTAAGTCTAATGTAAATACTAGAGGTGTGCACAAGACTAGGTTACCCTTCACCTAATGCAATACTGTAGTGTACTCTTTTCTGTTGATCTTGATTTTACGAGTGCACTGAAATGTGTATTTCTCATTTATTCAATGTATACAACAGCACTCGTTTGCCTGTGAAGTAACGGAACTATGGTTTGTGTTGTAAGAGCATATTTTATTACTGAAGCTTCATTTTCAGTATTTCCATACGAATATCAGTAGTGTAAAAAAAGTAGTAGTTTAAAAAAAGTTTTTCCCAAGAAATAAAATGTTTAAATAGCAATGCTGGCGAGCAAACAAAGTGCAAAACATTCGGACCTTTCTTACTCATTGTTGTGAGCAGTGTTGCCAACTTAGTGCTTTTCGCACTATTTATGGTGCTTTATGAAACGTCGTACGCGTAAATTTTTTCTTCTAGTGCCTTTTTACGAAGAGGCATTATTATGGTGCTTTTCAAATTTCATTACAGTGCTTTCAGTGCTTTTTGTTGATTTTTAATAGCCTTTATATTGAAACTACAAAGGAAAATGTTCAAATTTTTTTTAAGCGCAAAATTAACAACACGATATCAATTGAAAAGGCGGTTGAATGTATTTTGAATATATGGTTGGAACTTAGAACACATTTTAGTATTCTTAAGGACAGTGGGTATGTTTCACTTAAGGATATGTACAATAATAATAACAATTTTGTATATCTCACGTATTTCCTTATTCAGTGTCGAATGAATAAATAATGATCAGTTAATAGAATTTATAAGCAACTTTATGAATGATGTAAATACATTATCAACAATAGAAACTTGTTTAGAAAATTTAATTTAATTTGGAAAACAAAACAAGAAGAGATATTTTTTGGAGGTTAGTTAATTTAAAAACTCGTTAGGAGAAAAAATATTTTTAGTATTAGCGCAGTTTCTTCTTCGAACAAAATTCGAAACCGACTATGATTAAACTCTGTTAATTCGATTTTACACATAAAATATGGACTACGTAGACTCAATTTCTGCTGTAATATTATGCAATACCTTCCGAGGTCTGCAAAAATATTTATTCAAACAAAACTATTGTGGCCAAACGTGGGAGGATGGGAATGCAGATGATATCAGGGAAATATTTGCCGAAGATTTAAGAAACCTTTTTAATGAGGAATTTTGTATAAGGGTCGTAAACCTACATACTTAAAATTTTTTAAATTATAAATGTTAATTTTATAAACTATACTGACATATTTATATGAATTGTTTTCTTTTATTATATTTTATTATAATATTAACTTATCAAATAAAGAATATTATAAAATAAAAGTTTTATAAACGATTTTTTAATACGCGTTTTTACCAGTTTTTTTAATTTCTTGCGCTCGTTTTGATATACAATTGTTGGCAACACTGGTTGTGAGTAGGTTACGATTTTATGTCCGCGGGTGATTTAAAGCTAATAATTTAAAAACAATTTTGCAGTGGCAAAACAAAAAATAAAATAAAAAAATATTATGGAAAATGAAAATAAAATTGCGTTAAAAAACAAAAACATTATAATTATATTTTCCCCAGAAATAATAAGTTTAAAAATGTTACTGGCAATGCGTCATTCAAATATTGATGAACAATTTTTTTATCAAGTATAAGAAAAGATTAACAATTACAAAAATTGTCTGTTTTGTTTGAATTGTTTTTGGTTTTATTATTTTTTTTACTTTTTTATAATTACACTACTATATTTTTGGAAAATTAAAATAAAATTGCGTTAAAAAACAAAAACATTGCCATAAACTCAAAAAAAAAAAAAAATTCCCCAGAAATAATAAGTTTAAAAAAATTACTGGCAATCTTCGTCGACGAAGATGTTCGGTTGCTGAGAGCAAACAACTCTATCAAGAGTACAAAATTTTTGTTGCACGCTTTACACAACTGTCTTTTATATCGTTGTACAATGGTATACGAGCGCAGTTGTTTTTTCTACACTATCTTTGCTTGACACTTATTTATATTTGCGGCTGCAATCAATATTCGGTCTTGAGAAAAGCTCTAGTAAATACATACATACATAGGTCATTAGTAAATTAAATATTTTTTATTAAAAAATCTATTTTTCAGCTAAAATTCTGAATCTCGGAATCAATTAAATGAAAATTAATACAAATGTATTGAAAACCGTGCTTCGTTTTGCGTCGTTTTTGTTTGCATCGCGTTTCTTCAGTGTATATATAATTATATAATATTGTTTAAGCAAGCGTATAATATGAAAATGGGAAAATGCCGATATCATTTATTGGTGTATGTAAATTTTTCTCACAGATTACTTTATTTTTACTTTTTTGTTTTTGTAATTATTTGTTTATTTGTATCCCAGGTCAGACATCAAAACGAAAAAATATTTCTCCGGCGAAAAAGACTCTGAGAGTAAAAATTGCCATGAAAAGCTTTTCAAAAATCTGTCGTTCGGAGTCGACTTTAAACTGTAGGTCCCGCCACTCATGTATAAAATTAACGCACGCTACATAAGTGGTGTGAGAAGCTAGGTCGTAACCTGACTGAAGGGTTATAATGGCCAATTATGATGAATTATTTGTTTTAATTGATTGAAATCTGTATCAGTACTTTTCTAGACTTTTTTATTGACTTCTATTATTTGAATGGGTGTTTTCACTTTTCTTTAAAGCTTCCTTAAACACTTTAAAATTATTGAATTGAATTTTTAAAATTTTTTAATTCCATCCCATTTATGAATAATTCAATTTTATTAACTCTTTATAAAATACTGTACTATATCCAACATTTTCATTATCAATTCATTCTTTAAATGAATATAAATATATGTATGAAGACCTTTATCAAGTTTTTCAACATCATATTTTATTTTCTGAATTGTTGAGGATTGTTCATTACTTTGTTACGAATTTATATATTCTTTCTTGATTGTCAACAATCGAATTACGTATTAATAATCAGAGGTGTTATAGAATTCAAGTCATAATTATAATTTACTTTCTTAGTTTTGATTGGTACACAAACATAACCAATATGCGAAATAACTGTTAAAGTTATGTTTAGACTTTCTTTGTTATGTTTGAATTGTTTTTTTTTTCCTTTAATTTATTTACAAAATAAGAAAGCATTCTAATTTTTTTATTTTATATATTTGTTTAGTATTTAGAATACTTTCTTATTGGCTATAGTACATTACATTATCAATATTTGAATTGCTCTAATAAGTACAATTTTTAACAAACTGAACACAATTTCTTTTAAATACATTATTATTTCTCTCATTTTTACACTGTTAGGTTGTAGATTAAATAATTGCAGTCCTTTATATAATAAACACCTTTTCATCGTGTTATTTGTTGCTCGATGAATCCTAACGTCATTTGCATTTCTAAGACTGTAAGGTTGGCATTCGTTGACATATCTTAATTGATCAGTTAGGTATTCCGGTGTGTTTCCTATTTTCATTTTCTTTGTTATGTTTATTTTGCATTACTCCAATGAATGTTCTTTGTTGTTTAATACAATTGTTTGGCAAATAGTGCTTCCTTTAGGGTCGTTTCGGTTTGCGTCGCGTTTCTTCAGGACCTATTAGCGACGCAAACAGGGGTATTAGTGTATGTAACACTGTTGTTATAATCTAAATGGTTATTTGATTACCAACACCTTCCCTAAATAAGCATTTAGTGTTTACACATTAAATAGAATAAAAACAGTTAAAATTAAAAAATCTAATTAAGACCAAACTGTCCAATAAAAGACTTATATTTCTCAGCCGTGACGTCCTTTGTAAAGATGTCGGTTTCCAAATACTCAAGCTTTATTTCACCACTTTCTCGCGTATATATTTCATTCGTATATCGACTTGCTTCGTTCTAGAAGAATACGAGTTGTTTTGAGCAATTTGATTGCGCCCTTGTTATCGCAGTATAATTTCGTTGACACAGGAAGGTCATTTATTAATTCACTTTCCAATTTTCGAAGCCACATAAATTCCTGAATTGCAGACACAATAGACATAAATTCACCTTCAGCCGAAAAAAGTGCCACTGTACGTTGTCTTTTCGATCCCCAGGAAACTGCAGCGCCTGTCGTCAATGATACTTGCCCAATCTGGGTCGCAGTGTCGAACAAGTCCAATGTCCCTACTCTTGTAAATCGGTTAAGCATATTAACAATGTAGAAGATGTGAGACCTTGTGTTCTGAGTAGTATACAGTAGGCAACCAATTGCTTCCATATACGGAATACTTTTCTTGTTTGAGTTTACTTCTGTTCCGCATGTTATTAGAAATGATCAAGACATCATCCACATAAATAGCAACGTATAGTTTGTTACCATTGTCAGTGTTAAAGTAAACACATTGATCAGTTTTGCTTCTCTTAAGACCAAATTTATCGAGGTTGTAGTCCAAACCCGACTGGATTGTTTTAGTCCATAAAGGGCTTTCTTTAGCAAACACGGTTGCTACCATCGCTACATCCTTTATGTTCCATATAAATCTTACGGACCGGAGCAAAAGTGTCTTTGTAATCGACGCCCTTCTGCTGACTGAAACTCTGCATAACTTGCCTTTTTGCGATTTTCATTTCCATGGGCGTCGTATTTTGGCCTGAAAACCCATTTGCCTTTTATAGCTTTCTTACCATCGGATAATTCTGTTATCGTCCACGTTTTATTTAATACCAAAGTTTTCATTTCTCCTTCCATTGCTTTACGCCATAGCATTGCATCTTCTGAGTTTAAGGCTCTTCTACGGACACAGGATCATTTGATTAAAAACTAGTTGCACAAAAGTTGTATTCGCGTCCAGATTTTGAAGCCAAACGTTCAGATCCTCGAACAGTAATATTTTCTTTTACAAGATCTTCAGCACTTTGCTCTTCAATCGCATCTTCAAAAGTCAAACAATCTATTGAATCAACGTCATATTCTACTTTAAGGCTATCAGACGACGTGTTTTCCACGCAACCAGTCCTGTCTTCTTTCTTGAAGTCTACCGGCATCTCATGCATATCAACGGATGGCAATGCATTTACCAATTCTTTCTCTGAATTGAGATTTTGCTCAGGAATTTCAACTATAAGATTCGGAGCATTATTAATAAAATTTATACCATTGTTACATACCTGGTATTCCAAATAATAACGTTTCGAGTGACTATTATCAAAGAACATGGATATAAAGAATACGAATTATGTAGAAGTAAAATTTCTTATGGCGGGTTGTAACATTACGACCTGCTCTCACAATTGTGCAGAGAGAAGTCACACGCATTTTTTTGATTTAGTTGTCGATCAGACTGCGACAAGAAGACATGTGCGGCGGATGTTTTATTATTTTATTTCAGAATGACACTCAAAAAATATTTTATGCTAAAAATGTCCTATGTAATTAGATGGGCGCATTTAATTTTTTTTATTTTGTCGCATAATGTAATTTTTTTAAATACTTTAGAATTTTCGCCTTTTTCTATTAATGCCAAATTGAGTTTTTATTTATCTATTACACATGGTCTAATTTTTAAGCCAAAGATGAATAGTTTTATGTTATTTTAACAAAAAATAAATTGTTTTATTTTATTGATCTAAAATTATTAAGCCAAAGATATATAGCCTAATGTATGTTGTTGAAATGAAAATCAAAATAGGTTATATCACTAACACTTTTCTATGGCTGTAAATCAGTGAAGGACAACACACATACTATCATAGTTTTGGTTGTGTTAGTAAAGCAGCGGAGAACAAAATTCAATGTAATTTTTGAGAGTCGTACACTAGAAAAATAAAAAAAAGGAAAAAAATGATTTATTGTGTTGTGCGTATGTTAAGTGCGGTTTTAAATATTTTTTTGTTTTTTGACTAAAGCATATGTTGATTGTTTTCAAATGTTTAAAAATTTTAGTTTAATTTTGAATTTGGTTAATATTATTTAATAGGGACCTTAACATTGAATTCTGGCTTTATATTTTCTATTTATAATAGAAACTATAGGGCACATAAGGAATTTCAATTAACAAAATGAAGTATAACACTTCACTTGAAAATATTATAAATAATTAAATAACTTCAAAATTTTGTACATAGTTGCTCCTCCTTTATTGTTAATGAATTCCCTTAATCTTTTGGTCATATTTAGCGCAAGGTTCTTCAAAGTACTTGTAGGAATTGACCTTCATTCAATTTGAATTTTTTCCCAAAATGATTCAATACTTGTTCTGGACTCCGTCGGAATTTCGTTATTCAAGTTAGTCCAAAGATGCTCTGCTCTACGGGGTTTAAATCTGGGTATTTTTGAGCAGGCCATTCTAATTTTTCATTAAAATATTTTTACCGACCTTTCTCGTGTGCTTGGGATCGTTGTCTTATTGAAAAATAAACTCCCCCAAGCCAATTTCCTCCGCTCTGCTGTAAAGATTTTCTTAAAAAATTTCCAGTGCAGTGCGGTGGAGAATTACGACATAAAGTGCGATAACACATAAGGCATTGTGCTTTACCATCCATACTCTCTATAAAAAAAAATTATTTTCCCAATTTTCATTAAACATTTTGCTGCGTGTATTTGCCAACAACAATAAATCATTCAAAAAAGTTGCGTTGCGAGATCTTGCTTTATCAAGTGCTAAACGTCAACTGAATTGAATTTGTTCTCTGGCATCAACACAAAACAACAAACAAAGCAACAAACACACGATCATTATACGAAACCACACGAGTAAGCTTATAGTGTAGGTGTGTCAACGCAGCGTCTGCAGAAATTTCTTTTCCTATCACATGTGATACGAAATTTCAAATTTGCCCTTCGCTGCTGTAAATTAATAAATCCTCTCCACTTATTTTTTCTCTCTTACTTACTGATCACAACCAGTGTTGCCGTTTTAGCTATTTTTAACAAAAATTTCTGGATTTGGTTATTTATTTCTCTTATAAAAAGAGTTTTTGTTTGTAGAGATGAATTGTTTAGTAAGACTAAAATTTTATTTTGTTATTGTTTGTTTCTTTTCTTACTAAGTTGTATTAATTATAATTTATATTTGAAAAAAAATAAAAAACTGTTAATTTAATTTTAGTTATATTTTTTTTATTTGGTGATTTTTTTCACAAATGTAGGTAACAATATTTTTGTTGGTGGCAACACTGACCAGAATATGTGATTTTAGAAAAATTAATAAGATGAGATGACGAGAACAACGCATTCTTATGCTTTCGGTTTCTGTTTCCTTCTCTTCTGTCGTTACCCCCGCGTCAGGAAATGTTTTTGAAAAATATTCCAAAATACTGTTAAAATTCACATTCTTTAAACTTTATTCTCTTTGCTATTATCCATTTTGACACCGGATCATATAGCCTATATGCTTTGCTTTGCATACTATAGCCAACAAATATGCATCGTTTAGATTTTGCCTGTAGTTTGGAAAGCTTCACATTGGGAATATTTATGTGCAAAAGCCTTGCATCCAAAGACACGGATGTTGTTGCGATTTTGTTTCTTGCCGGACCATATTGCCCCAGGCCAAACGTTGTTGCTTCTGCACGGTATTCTATTCAATAAATACGATGCGGTTACCACTGCTGCCAGTTTTTTAGCCCTCATCCCCAAATCCATTTTTTTATCCCCAAAAGTCCCCAAATCCATTATTTTATCTCCAAAAAAATCCTAAATACAATTCAAAAAATTGTTTCCTATTTTATTTAAAAATTAATTTATTTTATGTGCACATACATACATATGTATATATTTAGTCTAAGAAGAGCTGCTAATAATTCCTTTTGCATTTTATTTCGTACTTTTGTTTTGGTAAGATTCATTATTGAAAACAAGCGTTACTTGTTGGTGCACAAAGAATATTTAAAACTAGTTCAGGAAGTTCCTTGAATGATTTAGAACCTGCAGAATCTTCGTAGCAAGAAACATAACTCCAACATACATTTAAATCCTTTCAGACTCTTCTCCAAAACAATCGTTCCATTTTACAAATGGCATTTTTCTCCATTGCTCTTCATATACAGAGCGTCAAAAGAAAGTGTACAATATGGATAAAATTCTAACAATCAACAAACTCAACTTTTACCACTTGTAAGGAGAGTGCGCGACAATATTTTGAATTTGTAATTTTTTTATATGTTTCAGTTTTAAAAACTAGCAATGTAACAATTTTAAAATACAAATAACGATAATTTAATAATGTATGTCGCTGTAAGTCAATGGGGATATTTGCCTTTAATACAGTGTTTAATATTTTACCAACATCGTAAAATTTAATATAAGAAAACTATAGACTTGCCGGAGTAAAAATTCTATCACTTATATATATTCTGTATTTTGTTTTGATGTCTGGCCTGGCGCTCGATTCCTGGCTTTACGTCTAATATGCCAACACACTGGCTACTAGACTACGGCGACTTCAGAAACTAGGTCAATAATCCAGACTGAAGAGTTGTAACGACCAATTATTTATGTATGTAAATATTTTTTGGTATTATTCATTATGTTACTAAATCGAATTTTATATGTAGAAAAATTATATTTTTTTTATCCTTGTTGGCATCACTTAAGTATGGCGTTTTATAAATGTCAAACCAAAAGAATAAGAAAGAATATAAAAAAGGAATAAGAGTTCTAACGGTGAAACAATAAACTTCTACTTTTTTGTAGTTTGCAATTTTATAGAATATAACTTGAATAATTAAATAAATGTAGTTCTATTAAAATTCCTTATGTTGTTTTCTTAAAACACAACATAATTGTGGCGACGAGGATTTTCGCAAAAACGAAACAAAATCCGCGTTCATATTCAAATAAAAATTAAAATAAAATTAAATTGTTCCACCGTCTCTTTTCACAAAATAAAAATTCGTGACAAAAATTCAAAATGGCTGACAAATGTCTCGAAACATTAACAAAACTTTTGCAAAATCACGATAAAATACTTCAGCAACTTTTGCAGCAAAACGAGGATAAAAACTTAACCTCAAACACAGCATTCGATCTCTCAAGTCAAATTACAGAATTTTGCTATGATGCAGAATCGGCAGTATATTTTGAATCATGGTACAACAGATATGAGCAGCTTTTTAAGGAAGATGGGAAAAATCTTGATGACTCCACAAAAGTGAGATTGCTTTCACGTAAAATTCATACATCAAATTACGAAAAGTACTCAAACTTAATTCTGCCAAAGATGACTAAAGATTTTACCTTTGATGAAACTGTGAAAAAACTTATTGAATTATTTGGACTAACAAAATCCTTGTTTCATCGCCGGTATGAATATCTTCAGCTGGAGAAAAGTGACTTAGAGGATTTCACTACATACGGAAGCAAAGTTAATAAACTATGTGAAGCTTTCGAATTGTCAAAAATATCAGCGGATGAGTTCAAAGGTCTAATTTTTATACTTGGATTAAAGTCATCCCGCGATAAGGAAGTTCGAACTCGTCTACTGGCAAAATTAAAGAACGACACGCCAAAAGGAATTGATAAACTCATAGCCGAGTGACAAATGCTCTTAAATTTAAAAGCAGATGCCAATCTAGTTGAGAAAGCCAGCATACCAAAATGTTGTTAAAACTGGAATATGTTATGTGGCTGATGACATAAATCTTCTGGGTATAGACTTCGTAGAGAAATTTAATCTATGGGATGTTCCTCCTCGGAAAGTTTGCAATCACATAACAGAAGATCGTATATCAAAAAACTCAGTCATTTCACGGTTCCAAGAATTATTTGATGGAAAACTGGGACTGTGTACCAAAACAAAAGTAAAATTACATTTGAAGCAAAATGCTAAACCAATTCTTAGGCCAAAACGACCAGTCGCTTATGCAATCTTAGAACTGGTAGACGAAGAGTTGCATAGACTACAAAGTTTAGGAATTATTTCCCCTGTTGAATATTCTGACTGGGCGGCACCAATTGTAGTTATCAAAAAGAAGGAGGATAACGTCAGAATCTGTGCAGATTACTCAACTGGCCTAAATGAGGCGCTCCAACCGAACAAATTTCCACTTCCACTGCCCGAAGACATTTTTGCTAAAATCGAAAACGGTAAGATTTTCAGTCATATTGACCTTTCCGATGCATTTTTACAAGTCGAAGTTGAAGAAGATTCACGTAAAATGCTCACTATACACACACATCGCGGACTTTTTACCTTTAATAGGTTACCGCCAGGCATAAAGTCAGCTCCGGGAGCATTTCAACAGATTATGTCAACCATGGTCGATGATATCGATGGTGTAACTGCATACATGGACGACATCATCGTATCAGGCATTTCCTAAGAAAATCGCAATATACATCTAGCACGTGTTCTAGAAAGAATAAAAGATTTTGGTTTTACGCTTAAGTTAGAGAAATGCAAATTTGGCATGCAGTCAGTACATTATCTTGGACAAATTATTGACAAGGACGAATTTCGTCCTGATCCTATCAAAATTGAAGCCATAACAAACATGCCACCACCAACTAATCTGCTGACACTACAATCATATTTAGGTGCTATAAATTATTACGTCAAATATGTCAGGAAAATGCATGAGCTGCGCCGACCACTAGATGCACTTCTTCATAAAAATGCTACATGGAACTGGACATCAGAATGTCAGCGATCGTTCGATAAATTCAATGAGATATTGAAGTCTGATCTCCTCCTCACGCATTTTGACCCAGGGCTTAACATCGTTGTAGCAGCTGACGCTTCATATACTGGCGTAGGTGCTTGTATATATCACAGGTATGACGACAAGTCCATTAAGGCCATCAGTCATGCTTCAAGATCATTGACTAAAGCAGAGCAGGTTTATAGTCAAATTGAAAAAGAAGCGCTTGCTTTAGTATTCGCTGTTACTAAGTACCACAGATACATATTCGGTCGCAGATTCACCCTTCTAACGGATCACAAGCCGCTGTTATCTATTTTTGGCTCAAAAAAAGGTATCCCTGTATATACAGCGAATTGATTGCAAAGATGGGCGCTCACACTAACAAGATACGATTTCAACATTGAATATATATCGACAAAAAACTTTGGATATGCAGATATACTTTCTCGTCTAATTAACGTACACGTCAGTCCAGATGAAGAATTTGTAATTGCTTCAATTCAAGTGGAAAATGATATTGATCGTGTACAAGATGATGTTTCCCAAAAATTGCCAGTAACCCATTCCATGATTCGTTAAGCTACACAACAATCACATATGCTACAAAAAGTTGTACAAAACGTCCAGAACGGCTGGCCCGCAGCTGAAAAAATCAACGATTCCTACGTCCGCAGCTTTTATAAACACAAAGACGGTATTTATATTTCAAACGATTGTTTAATGTATGGAGAACGTATAGTCATACCACACAAGTATAGGAACCGTATTCTACAACAACTGCACAAATGCCATCAAGGAATGCAAAGAATGAAAGCAATTGCTAGGTCCTATGTTTTCTGGCCGGGTATGGATAAACAAATCGAGGATTTGGTAAAAAAAACTGTAACAAATGTTCCAGTGTCGCCAAATGACCCTCTAAGAGTCGTGGAAAACACCAAATGGTCCATGGGAACGCGTGCATATAGACTATGCTGGTCCAATGGAAGGTACATATTTCCTAGTGATTATAGATGCTTATTCAAAATGGCCAGAAATCATTGCAACAACCTCAACAACGGCAAACAAAACGATTCAATTGCTAGAAACCGTGTTTACTAGATTTGGTCTTCCGCAAACCTTAGTGTCGGACAACGGTACCCAATTCGTTTCAGCACAATTCAAAATGATTTGTCAGCAATATGGTATTGAACACGTTCGAACTGCACCGTATCACCCCCAGTTAAACGGACAAGCTGAAAGGTTCATCGATACATTAAAAAGATCGCTCCAGAAAAATCAAGGGGAAGGAGGCTTACAGGCCGCAC
Organism: Sarcophaga peregrina; assembly: GCA_014635995.1. NCBI lineage: Eukaryota > Metazoa > Arthropoda > Insecta > Diptera > Sarcophagidae > Sarcophaga > Sarcophaga peregrina. The sequence goes on along the minus strand of CM025789.1, from coordinate 84,176,656 downwards.
TTCAATTGTTCCTGTCGACCTACCGTACTACACCAAATCACAGCGCAACTATGCAAAAATCACAAGCAGATATTATGCTAGGATGGAAAATAAGGACACCACTAGACTTACTTAAGCCAACCATTCATCGTCAACAAATTCAAAATAAACAATTTAACGAGTACCACAAAGCAAAACATCGCCAGTTCCTAGTTGGAGACACCGTTGATGTAAAAGTTTATCACAACAACAAATTTAAATGGTCAACTGGTATAGTCAAGGAACGAGTAGGAAAGGTAATGTATCGTGTGCAAGTACAAGATTCCAATAGGTCTATCAGATCTCACGCAAACCAAATGCGACTGCGCCCAAAGCAATTGCATTTTGAGAAGACGAATACTGAACTGCCTTTGGATATTGTATGCTACGAGCCCAAACAACAACCAACTAGGCAACTGACAACACCTTTGCCAGTTCAAGATGACCAGGAGAGCGAAGGAAGTACGCCAACGCAAATTCGTAGATGCTAGAGATCGAAGACAGCCCCAGTGGTTCAAGGACTTTCGTTTTTGATTGGGAAGGTGTTGGCATCAATTAAGCATGGCGTTTTATAAATGTCAAACCAAAAGAATAAGAAAGAATATAAAAAAAGGCATAAGAGTTCTAACGGTGAAACAATAAACTTGTACTTTTTTGTAGTTTGCAATTTTATAGAATATAACTTGAATAATTAAATAAAAGTAGTTCTATTAAAATTCCTTATGTTGTTTCCTTAAAACACAACAATCCTCAAAATCCTCCCAGCAGTGTTGATTCATCCCCAAAAAATCCTTAGCTCCTAAACTGAAATTTTCATCCCCATTGGTTAAAAAAAATCCCCTATTTGGGGATAAATCTGGCAGCAGTGCCGGTTACATCAGCTTCAGCCCAAAATTTTTCATCTATTTAGATATGAATCGATAAACACACATCGCACCCTGTCCATTATAGTGCGATTAAGACGTTCATATACGCCAATATTCAATAACGTGTTAAAAAGTTCTCAAATCGACTATTCGTATACTCAATGCCGTTGTTAAAAAAATTTAAATTCTAGTAGAGCACTGGTCTCAGTCACTGATTTAGATCTTAAAAATTCCTTGAAGACGTCAGCTTTGCTTTGCACCGGCGATAAAAATACTTTTCGGGAATAGTCGCCTACAAAAGTAACAATAAACTTTGCTGCGGAGAAGAATTTTGAATGAAATGGTCCCATTAAAGCCTAGTGTACGGTTTCTAAAAATATCATCGCACGATGGCCTTCCTCCTTAAATGAACTTTTTCCATGTTTCCCTTGTATACATATTTCACATAAATCAAAATTCTCTTGAAATTTAAATGCGTTTTCATATCTTATTTTCTTTAAATTTTCGTTGCAAATATGACCAAAGCGTCTGTGCCACAAGTTCGCAGCATTTTTTTTACAAATAATGCTTTCTGCTTTGTCTTCTAATCAACACAATCTAATCTCTATAAGTTGTTGTATAAGCTCGCCGTGGCTATGACTGCAAGGTCGCTATCTATAATTTTACATATATTTGCCTCAAAAATAACTTTCTTACCGTCAACTGCAAATTCGTACACAGTTGCGGAACATAATCAAAGTTTTTTTTTTTATAATGGGTCTCGCCTCACCTTCATTAGTTGACAACCGTACAATGGCATCAACAACACGCTCAACTGTTAATTTATTGTTGTTTGCTACAATCACTTATTTTGCCTTTCTTAATTTTGCATTGTAAAGTATTGTCTTTGTCTTCGACATGAGTGTTGTTGCGCCCGAATCGATGAAGCATTTGTCTGCGCCGAAGTCATTTGATGTAAACGCGAGGCTAGCAGAATTCTTTCGTTTGTCTTTTTTTTTTTCTTGTTTCTTTGAACTGTTACTATAAGTTCTTTGACGCCTTTCGCACGTTCAAATTAGTTTGAAAATAAGTTTGGGAAACTTTTTTGCATTTTCGTTTAAACTTTGTTTCGCTTTTGCTCGTAAAAAATTACTTTGAGAAATTTTGTTTTCTTTTATCGTGAATGAATATTAATTATATTTCGTATTATATTATAATATATTATATATAACATTTTTTTTGTAAATTAAATTATATTGTTTTTTTATTTTTTCACTTTGTTTAATTGATTGTTTGTTTTGATTTCAAACACAAAATAAACAAAAAGTAATGTTATTTTAAATAAGGGAGCTTTATATTAACACGTTGACTGGCAAGTACAAGTTATCACATTCTCACTAAACCACTTTTTCTCTTAAAAAACATAACTTTTTTGTTTTTGATAATACCTACGATCTAAATATACAGTTTTTAGTAATAAAATGTGAAAAAATCAAATTGTCATTTTTGGCCAGTATTCTGAAAGTTACAGCGGCAGTTATCATGTTAACTTCACAATGCGAAACAAAAAATAAAAGAAAATGTCAAATAAAATGGGAATTCAAATACGAATAAAGAACAAAGCAAGTTTGCGCGTATATCAAATTGTGAACTCATCCCCTCACGTTTTTCCCCTCTCTCCTACAAACTCAAGAGTTTTCAAACTTGTTTGCAAACTAATTTGAACGAGCAAAAGGCGTCTTTATAAACCAAGTCTTTTACAACCACGACACTTGAACTTTTTGATAGTTAGACACAAATGCGTTTTCTTCTGACTTAATTAGGTTGTCAAATTTAGAATCTTGTAAAAGTAAATTATTTGGAAACGTTTGGAAACGATGGCAAATTCATTTAGAAATGAATTTATTTCGGTTTCATCGCTCCCATATAATACTACGACATATTTTCTGGACCAAAGTAAATGTTCCGTTTATAATTTCAATTTTCAGTTTTGGTGGTTTTTAATATTGACATGTTGTTAACACTGCTAAACAGATGTCACGTAAAAATGTAAGAAAATTCTATTTTTTACATATTCTTACGTTCCGTTCCGGTTACGTTACATTTCTATAACCATTCGTATTGATTTATACATGACAAAAACGAGTATCTGTTTCTTACTGTTGCGGTTACATTACGTTACGGTCGTATAACTAAAGCCTCAGTTATGCTACCGTAACGGAATGTAACAGTAACGTGTACGGAACGTAAAAATGTAAGTGCAATTATAAGTCGTAAAAACGTGTCATATGTTTTTATGTAAACAAAACAAAAAAGAATTAAAGAAAAACAAATATAGAAATAAAAATTGCAAAAGCTAAAAGACAAAAATTCAGATATGGGTATAGAAGACATATTCTGGGGTTTGAGTTCTTATTTTATTATTTTTATTATTGTTTTTTAAACAAATTTAATATTAATTCCAAATATTAAAATCTTTGTTTTCACTCCTTTTATCACTTTCAATATGGCGTCTTTTGTTTTTCTTTAATTCAGCTGTTAACTAGTGTTATCACTACATGGTTTTTGGATTCAGTTCAACGATTTTAATTTTATTTAAAGATATTTATTAAAAGTTTTATATCGATGGCTTAATATAGAAAGGTCGCATATTAAATTTTCTGTACTTTACAGGAGAAGAAAAAACCTAATAAAATCTAAAACAAAAATGTTATAAAAAGTTTAAATGCAGTTTTTATTAAAAATAAATCAGGAATTCAATTATAAAATAACGGTAGTATATACTATAGTTGAAGACTTCACTCGGTACAAAGAGTCAAAAATATTTATTCTATTTTATTTGAGTTAGGGCTTTTTCTATTAATTACTGTAAGTCAACTATTCGTCAACATAGACAGCTGAATTTTTCAGAGGATTTGTATGTCAGTTTTGTCTACCAGAATATTTAAAAACTCCGACTTATAGAAAAAAAATGAGATACGACCTTTCTATATTAAGCCATCGATATACTGTTTCTGCAACCCAAACAATTTTATTTTCGCACAAACAAAAACACTCAATTTAGTTTGTGTTTATTAGTTAAAGAAAACACAAACACAAAATTGAGTGCTTTTGATTGTATTTTCCATATATATGGACGCAAGTGAAATCCTTTATCCTACAGAAACAGGTCATATATTTAGGGAAACCGAATTTGTACGATTGTTAAAACGTTTTTGTCTTCTCCAGTAAAGTAAAATGCAAACTGAAATGCTTTTCGAACCCTTTAATTAGTCAAAAATCGATAACTGTATTTATCCAATTTAAGAAAAATTAATACTACCTACATACTGTAAATATGTAGTAAAATAGTGCTTATAATAATAAGTGCTTGTAATAGTAAGGGTCTACCATGGAATAGCTCTTACTTATCTAATATCAAAAACAGGAAGAATAAACTTTAAAAAAATATACGTTATATGGCTCCTCTCTCGATTATATACGTTATTCAATAGCAAAAACTAATTAGTTCAATGCTAATAAATTGGCATATAATAACTATTTACACCGAATGAAGTTAAAAATCAAAAATAATCCAAAGTCTTTCTACAAATTTATTAACTCTAAACGTCGTATAAATGCATTCCCGAACTACTTAAAATTTGGTTCTCGTAGTGCTTACGACGAAATGTCCATAAGTAATTTGTTTGCCGATTTTTTGCAACAACTTATTCTTATAAATCATTCCAAAATCGAGCTTCCTATCCTTATAATTTATCCCAATCATCATGTATTCATATCTCGTATATTCCTGCTGAAACTGTTCGAAAAAATCTACTTTCAATACAAAGCTCATTTACCTCAGGTCCAGATGATCCCCTAACGGCAATTTTCATTAAATCGATTGAACTGGGTTATTTTCCAACTGCTTGGAAAAAATCGTTCATAATTCCATTCTTTAAAGCTGGCAATAAATTGGAAGTTTCTAACTACAGAAGTATAGCAAAATTGAATGCAATTCCAAAACTCTTTGAAAAATTTGTGACTGACTCTTTATATCATCAAATATCTTCAATTTTAACCTCATATCAACATACATACATAACATACATAATTGGCCATTACAACCCTTCAGTCAGGATTACGACCTAGCTTCTCACACCACTTATGCTGTGTGCGTTAATTTTATACATGAGTGGCGGGACCTACAGTTTAAAGTCGACTCCGAACGACAGATTTTTGAGAAGCTTTTCATGGCAATTTTTACTCTCAGAGTCTTTGCCAGAAATCTGCTGAGAGGAAGTCGCCGAAGAAATATTTTTTCGTTTTGATGTCTGACCTGGGATTCGAACCCGGCCTTTTGTCTAATAAGCCAACACACTACCCACTAGACCACGGCGACTTCAACATGGTTTTCGAAAATTATGTTCAACTTCTACTAATACCTTGGAATTAACAACTAAAGTAAATGAAGGGTTTATCAATAGGTAACAAACTGATGTTATCAATACAGACTTCAGTAAAGCATTTAATAGAGTCAACCATGATCTTTTGCTTTATAAACTATCTTGCATGGGTTTTGGTAATAATGCAGTACGTTGGCTGAAATCTTATCTCTCTAGTAGAACTCAGCTAGTGAAATTTGAAAATGCTCCATCTAAAGTCATCGATGTTCCCTCTGGAGTGCCTCAGGGAAGCCATCTTGGTCCAATACTATTCACATTATTTAGTAACGATTTGCCATCTGTTATTATTCATTCTAATGTACTTATGTATGCTGATGAGGTAAAAAATTGTAATTCGCTTGATAGCATATCCGATCAATCAACTCTTCAGAAGGATATTGATCATTTTTGTGAATGGAGTGAAGTCAACATGTTGGATTTGAACTTTAATAAATACAAACATATGTCATTTCATCGTGCATTTAAACTTGATACCTCTTATCATTTTAAAGGCAAAATTTTGGTAAAAGTTTTAAATATAACTGACCTTGGAATCTTGTTAGATCATAAGCTTACGTTTTCTGAACATATATCAATGATGGTGAACAAAGCAAATGGTGTTTTGGGATTTAAAAAGCGCTGGTCAAAGGAATTTACTGATGCCTACGTGACCAAACAATTATATATATCGTTGGTGCGCCCTATTCTTGAGTGTGGAGCTATAATATGGGATCCACATTTTCTCATTTACAGTAACTTAACTGAATCTGTACAGAAGCGCTTTCTGATATTTTGCTCGAGAGGACTTGGATGAAAGTAGACTCGCCCTTCGTATGAAAGTAGACTCGCTCTTATAAAGCTACCTACACTGAAAAGTCGGAGAAGTATGTTAAGTGTCTCTTTTCTTCTGTGTTTAATACGTGGAGATGACTACTCTGATTATTTGTTACGTAAAATTAATTTTAAAAGTTTTATTAGACCTTCTCGTGATTTTAATTTGTTAAATACACAATTTCATCGCTTTGTCTATGCCAATAACGACTCTTTTCGTCAAATATGTCTCAAGTTTAATAGCCTTCATCATCTAATTGATCTATCCGAAAGTAATTATTCTTTAAAGATTAACATTATATTGTACCTTAATCAGAGAATGTTAATTATATATGTGGGGTAGGAACCAATTATCTGACTGTTTTACCGAAATAATATTTTAAATTCAGTTCAGTTTATTATGTGGTTTTAATAGCTAGGTAATGAAATTAATACACTTCGGTTTCTTCTCTTAAAACAAAAAACTTCTTTCAATATAACTTGTTCGTCTCGTGGTCCCACAACAACTTGCCCTTTGTCTTTTTCATAAGCTTGTTGAAGCCTGCTTTGTCTGCTCTGTCCGTTATTTGAGTGTAATTTCCAGAGTCCGTTACTTCCTTATATAGTCGGTATGAGAGAATTAGGGAGGTACCCCACATTCGACCCTCCTGACGGCAATTCGGCTCTTTTCATATATTCGGCCACTGTCATTGTCCTCATTGAACCTTCATGGTGACCGACTTTCTCCACCTCATACCTTCCGTGGGGTAACTTGTTCATTATCTTGTAGGGGCCAAGATATTTGCCTTTTAACTTAAGGCCTGTTCCAAACTGAGTGCGCTTGATGGCCACCAACTCGTTCACAGCATATTCCGCTTCTGGCTTTCGTTTGCTATTGTAAGATTTACAGTTCTCTTGTTGAATTCGAGCGATATTTTCCTTAGCTTCAATTCTCATCTCGTTCCTTTCATCTTCGAATTCACGAACAACTTCAACATCTAATATCTCTCGAAGATCAGGGTAATCTGGTAATTTCATTTCAACGCCGGTTAACAACTTGAAGGGAGATAAACGGGTGCTTCTGGGGGGAGTAGAATTAATAAGCATTTGAACTAGTCGTACATGTTTGTACCAGTTCTGTGGGGTTTCTATACACAACTTCGCTAACATTGGTATGACTATCTTGTGAACTCGTTCCACCTGGCCGTTCCCACGTGGAACACCAGTAGTTATCAACAAATGCTGAATATTCTCCTCGACACAGTAATTCGTAAAATCATTCGAAGTGAACGCCGTCCCGCGATCGGTTATAATTCTTCGTGGATTACCAAAAATAGAAGACTGTTTCTCCAAGCATTCTACTACAGTCTTTGTATCGGTAGACTTTGTTGGATTATATGCCTTCTTAGTGACTTCCATAGGACCAACATGGTCAATATGATATGTAGTCAGAGGTCGATCGTCCTTCTCTATAGGGTTTAGATAACCTTCCTTTTTGCCAACCTTTGCTTCGGTGATAATGCACTCGATGCAGTCCTTCACAACGCTTGGCAGTTTCGTTGCCAATTTCATTATATAGTACTGTTTTTCGATTAATTCACGGGTCTTTGAAACACCGAAGTGACCCTGGTTATGCGCCAATCGGATAATCTCCTCCTCCAATGGGCCGGTACTACGATTAGTTCCTTCGCTGGATCCTTGTACAATACACCATTTTGCATATAGTAATCTTCATATGCTCCGTACTCCAAAACCGCTCTGATGGATTTCGTACACTCGTCATTTTCCTGCGCACACCTGATTCTGTGACTAAGTCTGCTCTCAAGTACCAAACATGCCATTCGGCTTAATGCATCCACGTGTTTCATTCGTGTGCCAGGTCTATGCTCCATCTCATACGTGAATTCCTGCAGGAACATAGCCCATCTGGATATTCTTGCTGGAACGTCATCCTGAATGCGTTACAATCTGTCACGATTTTAAACGGTATCCCGTTCCATTTTTTCAGGGATTCAACTATTGCCAGTACCTCCAACTCGTAGGAATGGTATTTCTCTTCGTATGGCTTCGTTCGGCGACTCATATACTGCCCCGGATGAAAATCCTGTTCGTCCAAACTCTTCTGTAAGGGCACCGCCCCGTAACCATACTTACTGGCGTCTGCATGCACCTCCGTAATAGCATCTGGATCATACAACTTTAAAACTGGAGCATTCACAAGGGCATCTTTAAGCTGTTTACAAGCAAGTAACTCTTCCTCGGTAATCACGAACCGACTATTCTTCCTGAGCAGATCTGTCAAAGGTTTCGCCATTGTTGCATACTGTTCAATAAATTTCCTAAAGTAGGAAGCTAATCCCAAAAATCTCTGAAGCATCTTCCGATCGGTGGGGATCGGGAAATTTTCAACCGCTTTTATCTTCTCTTCCGATGGCTTTATCGAATCGTTCTGAATAACGTAGCCGAGGAAATTGACAGTACTTCGTAAAATCTGGCATTTCTCCCATTTTATGCGCAAACCATTTGAGGCAGCTATTTCTAACACCTTCAAAAACTTCTCAAGGCCCTCTATCACATCCTTTACGGGAATAATGATGTCGTCCATATACACTATCACGATACCATCACGTATTAAGTCCTTAAACACCACCGATATAAATCGGGTAAAAGCAGCAGGTGAGTTGCTTATACCAAACGGAACGAACATAAATTCATATTGCCCGTTATGTGTCACGAACGCAGTATACTTCCTTGAAGACTGTTCTAAGGGCACATGGAAAAATCCATTTCGCAGATCTAATGTCGTATAGATATTAGCATTCTGTAGTTTATCTATCACCTCATCCATTAACGGCACGAACAATCTTCTGATTTAGTCTCCTATAGTCGCAACATAATCTCTTCGTACCATCTTTCTTCGAAACCAGAACAATAGGTGATGCATACTCCGAAGTACTGGGCTGCACTATTCCTTCTGTAAGCCATTCTGTGATCTGCGTAATGGGTAAACGTCTGGGGCGATGATAAACGGGTTCGTCATCCTTTAATACTATATCCATCTTAATTGGACTATCCATAATTCGCTTTGGACAGTATTCGGTAATCGCCGCTACTACTTTCCTCTTAATGGAATCATTCAAGTGATCGATGTCGACTGGTATATCTGGTTCGTACTCGTCCACATTCAAACAAATTCCAGATAATTCTTCCAGTAGTAAATTTTTCTCCACTGCCATCTTAAAAATAACTTCACCATTTGTGATAGTGACATCTGCCTTCCGTATTAGGCTGTTGCCTAACATAATAGAGTGATTGATGTCACGCTCTCCCACTATATAAAAAGTAACTTCAAACTCCAAATCGTCAACTCGCATAATTTCGTCGAAACGACCCCTTGTGACAATTGCGCTGTCACATATTCCAAATAATTTGACCCTTTCCGGTACAAAGTTGCTTCACCCAAGATGAACAACATGTCAAATCGTACAATGCATATATCGCAACCCGTGTCCGCTAACGCCAATAAAGTCTTACCCCGTATTATAATATCCTTGAACATCAATCCTGGACCCTTTCGAACCATGTTCACCTGATCGCCTTCCACCTTAACCTTTCTCTCCGTTTTATTCAATGTACATTCAAAAGAACGGTGACCAAATTTCTGACAACGGAAACATTTATGCTGCTTTTCGGGACAATCTTTGGCGACGTGCGACTTTTCACCACATTTGAAGCATCTTCTTTCCTTTACACTGGCGTCCACCTTTGACGAACTAATATTCTTCACGCTGGTTACGGACTCTTTCCCCCTGTATGATGACTGGGCGACGAGACGCGTTTTCTCATACACTTTAATTTGCTTCTTCAACTCCTGGATACCTTCTATGAAGTACTCGATCACACTTTCCTCGTCCAAATCAATCTGAGCTCCAATTTCCATGATACTGTATAAATATTCCAAAAGAGTTTCATTTCTGTTAAAACGTCGATTCCGGCTCTGACGGATAACTTCTGCTGCAGAAACCCGCAAACCAAACTCCTTCTTAAGAGCTGCTTTCAATGAATGCCAATCACGTATGCCTCTTTGACTTTTTATAAACATTCTTGCAGCACCGACCACTGTTTTCCATATACGAAAAATTGTAGTGGCGACCATTCCAATATTGTACCCATTTCCTCGAATTCGCTTAGCCACTGAATAATGTCAGGTGTACTAGTACCAGAAAACTGTGACAAACTGTCCTCCACGTCTTTAAGGATATACATACTCCTTTGAGGAGCGAAAGCACAGACCCCCTTACCATCATCCGTTTCAGGAGGGTCGTCTGCATTGTTACCCCCCACTGCTCCCTTAATCTCATCGTCCTCGTCAGATTCTGTAGAATTTAGTCCATAATTTTCCAAAAGTCTATTTTGTAAGTCCTCTTTTAAACCTTGTGTACTCAGTCCTAATTCAGTGAATTTAATCCTAAGGGCGCTAACACCCAAACCTAAAATTTCCTCACGATTCATGTCCAACTGCACAAAACCGTGCCAATCAGACCAAAAGTATAAGCTGAAACCATAAGTGTTTACAAAAGTATAGATAATAATACAATAGTATAGATTACAAAATATAATATTACAAAAATATCAAAATTCATTCAATATTCAAAATTAAATCAGCGATCTTCACATAAATTCAAATATCAATTCTCCGGATTAATTCAATACAAATTATTCAAAATTACTTTAATTCAATAAATCTCAATTATAAAAATTTCATCTTAAATTTCAATCATCGTTCATATAATTTTAATCATCTTAATTTTAATCATCGTTCATCTTTAAATTTAAATCATCATTCATCTTTAAATTCTAATCATCGTTCATCTAATTTCAATCATCTTAATTTTAATCATCGTTCATCTTTAAATTCTAATCATCGTTCATCTTTAAATTTCAATCCTCTATACAATATTAAATTCTTAATGGAATAAAAAATACTTATCTAATTTTTCAACATTCGCCCCACTGTATTCTGCTTTGTTATACTTCTTATTGCCCAACTGCAACAAATACCATCATCTCATACACAGCACAAGAAAAACTCCGCTTCACTCAAATCTTCTATCGGCTTTGTAGCAGCAATCCTCTCACGGCAACGCAATTAACTTCAAAATCTAGCAATATCAATCACTAGGCATCAGTATTCAAATTCTGCTGACGTCGACAAAACCACAAAAAAAACTGCACACATCACTCAACTGTTAGCAACACGGCATCAAAACTGTTTTCGCAGTTCAACCAATTTGTCTTCGTCTATTATATTGTTGTTGTATGCTCTATTCTACTCATTCATCTTCAACTCAAGAGAAGGTTTGTCTCGATCAATGTTCTTTCTTCCTTATTTTCTTGTACTTAAATTCCGCGTAACTTAAAAACACTCAAAACTCTGTCTCTTTTCTCAACTGTCTCTATAAAAACAAATACTTTTTTGGTGGTGGGTTTTTGTTTTTTTTTTTTTCGTTTTGTTCTTTCACGATGTTGTTGTTTTATGTCTTTGTTCTTTACCTACAACTTTAATACGGCCGTTTTTTTTTTTTTCGTTTTCTTCGATCTTTATTCAATGTGGTTGTTGTAACATCTGTTTTTCCTTACATGTACACTTGTTCAACAATTTGACACTGAGTTTACTTTATTATTGTTATATTCTAGAAAACTCCACTTAACACATTGATTCTAAACAAATTGTATTTGTTGTTCACAACAATCCATCATTTTTAATTCAATTTATTTTAGCTATTTGTTACACTAGTTCCATCCCGGTTGAGCCCCCAAAAATTTGTGGGAGCTGTGACTGTGACTGTTTTACCGAAATAATGTTTTAAATTCAGTTCAGTTTATTATGTGGTTTTAATAGCTAGGTAATGAAATTAATACACTTCGGTTTCTTCGCTTAAAACAAAAAACTTCTTTTTCCTTAAACTTCTTTCAATATAACTTGTTCGTCTCGTGGTCACACAACAACTTGCCCTTTGTCTTTTTCATAAGCTTGTCGAAGCCTGCTTTGTCTGTTCTGTCCGTTATTTGAGTGTAATTTCCAGAGTCCGTTACTTCCTTATATAGTCGGTATGAGAGAATTAGGGAGGTAGACATAAATAAATAAATTATAAAAGTTAATAATGAAATAAATTATAATTTGGGTTTTTAAAATATGTGGAACTTGATTTAAAGAAAATCCCACATACAGACAAACATGGCATACGAACAAAATGTAAATTCTCTTTATAATTTTAATTTTCAGATTTGGTTGTTTTTAATATTGACATGTTGTTAACACTGCAAAACAGATGTCACGTAAAAATGTAAGAAAATTCTATTTTTTACAGATTCTAACGTTCCGTTCCGTTTACGTTACATTTCTATAACCATATATATATAATTGGCCATTACAACCCTTCAGTCAGGATTACGACCTAGCTTCTCACACCACTTATGCTGTGTGCGTTAATTTTATACATTCTATAACCATTCGTATTGCTTTATACATAACAAAAACGATCTGCTGTTTCTTACTGTTACGGTTACATTCCGTTACGGTAGCATAACTGGGCCTTAAAGCCCAAAAAAAAAGAAAGAAGATCACGTTTTATTTTTTTCGTGAGAAAATATATACTACAGTGTTTTGAGTGTCATAAAGCATCTAAGTGTAAAATTGAAGATATTTGTTATAAGTGCCGTGGAAAACACAAAAGTACTGAATGCAATAAGGAGATTAATTTAGGATTAGACATATCATAACACATAATCATAACACTAATAATAAATAAATGATGTCCGGTATATCAGAATAAACTTAGTTTAAAACAAGAAAAGGATGGGCATAATGTCATAACAACCAGCGCAATGGCATGGAATATATACCAATATACAAGGTTTGCTAAATAATTTTAATCAACTGGAAATAGTAATCGAGAAGTAACCGGACTTTATAACGTTATCTGAAACACTCTTGACACATGAAGTGGATAAATCCGAAATGGAGATGGAACAATATAATCAATATAGAACATTATCAAAATCCAATAGCACCGGAGGTGTAATTATATATTTTAAGAAATGTTGGAAAATCAAGAAAATTAATTAATGTAAGAGAAACAAAATACTGGATAAGTGCCTTTAAAGCAAACTACGAAAAAAACGTAATTCTTGATAACTGTTGTATACAGGTCGCCAAGTAGTTCCAAAGGGGAGTTTTGCAATGATTTTCAGGAAATATTGGAAGAAATATGTGAAGAAAGCTGTTGTTTCGGGGGGTGCAGGGTAAATTATAAATGGCGAGAGTGCGGGGAGATAAAAACACAAAATTATTAGTTTTAACTAATCAATTATTATTTATATGTACATAAACGTACCTTCGGGTTGGGGGGTGGATCGTGTAATAAGTTCTCTTTTCAATTATATTCTTAACAATTCACAATCGTATAAGAGCAATTACAGGGGTGGTTTATACACTTTACAAAAACTTAAATCTAAACTTAAAAGTAGGGTGGCCAGCGTGAACATATCATAATAGTAGAAGATTTTAATATTAACTAAATGAAAGATTTTTATAAAAATAAATCGGAAATTATAATAAATGGCAATGATCTGAAACAAATAATGAACGATTGTACTAGAATAACAAATAATTCAAAAACATTAATAGATTATGTGATAACAAATAATGATAACATTTTAGCTCAAATTAACATAAATAATAAGACAGCCGATCATGAAACTATTGACATAGTTATACATAATAAAAGTATTGCTAATAAAAAATATCGGAAACGGAAATATTTAAATATAATAAAAACAGATTCAAAAATGAACTAAGTGCAATAATAGAAAATAAGGAAATGAATAATTTAGACTATTACGTAAAACATATAGATAAATGTATAGAGTACACAATGAAAAAATTTACTTTTAAAAAACTAATAAATGAAAAACATAATAAGAATAAATGGTTCAGTAATGATATTAGAATTATGAAAATGGAGAAAATTTTTAAATATCAAAGAGCAATTACTGGAGATACTAGTGAGGCGTGGGAAAACTATAAAATAATAAGAGATAAATATAAAGGAACTATCGAGAACGAAAAAAATAAATTTATGGATAATCGAATATGTAATACAAATGGTCAATGGAAATGTGGAGCAAAATAAAAGAATTAGTTTTAAGGAAACCCAGATCTCTGATAAAGTCTGTGATTTTTAACAATATAGCATATAATGATAATATACAAATAGTCAATGAATTTAATAAATATTTTGTTAATAGTATTAAGGAAATAAATAATTCCATTGAATTTGTGCAATATGAAAATAAAATAGCTCTGATAGACATTCAATTTAAATTTCGTGCAAATAATCTAGAAGAAATAGAAATTGTATGTAAAGAATTAAATACAAAATCGAATTACAATAGAATAAATAACAATATAATATTAGATAACTGGGACATAGTAGGCGATAGAATAATGAAAATAGTAAACAAATCTTTGGAATCTGGAGCATTTCCTAATAACTGGAAGGAATCAATAATTACCAGGGACCGTAACTGTTATAACTTTTATCGTAAAAGTCACAAAATAACAATTATTTTTTGATTTTTATTTTTTCGAGCAAAAATAAAAGTTATTTTTTGATTTTTATTTCTTCGATCAAAAATAACAGTTATTTTTGACTTTTATTTTTTCGAGCAGAAATAAAAGTAATATTTTGACTTTTATTTTTTCGGGTGGGAATAAAAGTTATATTTGACTTTTATTTTTTCGAGCGGAAATAAAAGTTATTTTTTGACTTTTATTTTTTCGAGCAGAAATAAAAGTTATTTTATGACTTTTATTTTTTCGAGCAGAAATAAAAGTTATTTTTGTTTTATTTCATGTTGAATTCAAAATATTATCAACATTTATTGCAAAACTTAATTCTAAAAATTTTTTAACATAATTTACTTTAATTGTTTTAAAGAATTTTTTAATAAATATTATGAATTCATCATGAATTAAAATAGAAATGACTTTTATTTCAGCTCGAAAAAATAAAAGTCAAAAAATAACTTTTATTTCTGCTCGAAAAAATAAAAGTCAAAATTTAACTTTTATTTCCGCTCGAAAAAATAAAAGTCAAAAATAACTTTTATTTCTGCTCGAAAAAATAAAAGTCAAAAAATAACTTTTATTACTGCTCGAAAAAATAAAAGTCAAAAATAACTTTTATTTTTGCTCGAAAAATAAAAATCAAAGAATAACTTTTATTTTTTTTTTTCTAAAAAATAAAAATCAGGTTTTTAAAAAGCATTCCATTTTATAAAAATTTGGTCCCAGACAAACAAAACGGTATACTTGGTTCTGTTCTCCGACATTTCCTTGCGGTTGCTTTTTTTAATTAAAAATTCAAAAATAACAGTTATTTTCGGTCCCTGATAATTACACCAATTGAAAAAGTGAAAAATACAATAAAATGCTAAGATTTCCGGCCTATCAATGGAAGAATACATAGAAAAACATAAAATTTTTTCAAAATATCAATCTGGATTCAGAAAAAACATTCATGCGAGACTGCTTTAAGTTACGTTATAAATAGATGGAAATATATGAAGAAACACAATAAAATTTTAGCTACTTTTCTAGATTTCAAAAGGGCATTTGAGATAATCAATCGTGATATTTTATTAAAAAAAACTACACAAAGATATACAAGATAACGAATTGCAGTGGTTCAAATCATATCTAAACAATAGAAGGCAAATTACAAAAATTAATAACGTAAAATCAATGGAAGTAGAAAACGATTTCGGTATACCTCAGGTACCAGTTCTGGGGGTACTTTTGTTTATCATATATATCTATGATTTGGAAAAATGTGATATATTGATCTAAGCTTGCGGTACTTCGCTTTTTTCAGAAACACCAACAGATGAATTATGTTATGAAAATTTACAAATGGACATGAATAGGATTAACAAGTGGCTGAAAATGAACAAATTAAAATTAAATGAAAGTAAAACAAAGATAATGCAAATCAGTATGAACAATAATATACCTTTTAAGATAAATGATGTGATATTTGAAAAAGTAAATAAAATAAAATAACTGGGCTTTTTAATAGACAAAGATTTAAATTTCATAGAACATTTAGAATATACAGGCCCCAAGGTCCCTCGTATAACGCGGTGGACCAGGAAATTTCCGCGTTATGTAATTCGCGTTAAAGAAGACTCAGCTTTCATATAAATTTAAGGGTTATGTTCTAATAAGTATTTTCCAAAATAAAATAGGTACTAAATTAAAAATGTATGTATGTACGTTTACAACTCAAAATTTAAAAAAAAATTTAAAAATATAATGAAAAAAAAACAATCGGACAACATAAATATTCACTAGTCATAGTACGCCGAAATAGTGAGCATATAACTTTATCAGGCGAAATTTCATCGTCATTTGATAAAAAACATTTTGTTGGACGTTCTTCCAGTGATTGTGCGATTATGAAATTAGTTATCAGCCTTTGTTTGCTTTTTTCTTCTAACAGTTTTCCGATTTCGTAATCAGGTCGTAATACAAGTCGAAATTTCGACTGCTTTTTTTTTAAACCGCGTTATACTGAAAACGCTTTGTAGAAGTACCGCGTTATACGAGGGATACCTGTATATGTAAAAAAATTGGAAAGGAAATAGGATTTTTTAAACGTATTAGAAATAAACTCCCAATAAGGACAGCGATAAACATATACAATAAGATTATTAAACACCGTTTTGAGTATGGATGAACTATATTATATACGTGCTGCACAGACGAGCAAATAAATACATACATACATATATAATTGGCCATTACAACCCTTCAGTCAGGAGTACGACCTAGCTTCTTACACCACTTATGCTGTGTGCGTTAATTTTATACATGAGTGGCGAGACCTACAGTTTAAAGTCGACTCCGAGAGCAAATAAATAGGTTACAATAATTTCAGAACAAGACTATGCGAACTATTTAAAAATTCAATCGTTGGACACTTTAAAATGAATATTCGACAAAAAATAGAGTTAACGACACTGACATTCATTAAGAAATTGGAAATGGGCAATGCACCTGACTATCTGATTGAGCAGTTACAATATGTTTCTCAACCATATAATCTACGGGATAACAATGAATTCTGAATACAACGATCAAATACTAATGCAACGCAACGTTCACTATTTTACAAAGGACTTAAAAACTACAACATACTGCTATCTAGTATAAAAAATGAAGAAAATATTAATATTTTTAGAAAGAAAATTGTGAATTTTATTAGATATAAAAATGTTAATTAAATTAAATTAATGATTGATTTAAATTTATATAATAAATTTAATGTAAAAGTATTACAAATACTACTAATAATAAATAAAAAAAAATATTTACAGAGAGTTAAGCGTTATACGAAATGCGTAGAATAATAAACCCGACAGGCAGTTGCCTGATCCAGACTAACACTTTTTTATTTTCATACGAAGATTTTAGGTTTACACTCTCCTTTTTTATTTACTTAGTAGTTATGATTTGTTTAAGTTCACACTCTTTTTTGAATTTACTTATTGGTTCGGCCAAGTCCTTTATTTTCCTCTAAAGAAAAATTTTTCGCGGCCCCACGTTGGGCGCCAGTTACGATTTATATAAATTAAATTTTTTTATTCGTTTTACCGTTTATGCAGTCTTCCAACATGAATTACAAAACGAATTGCTTATTCTTTATTCCTTGCAATTATTTGCTTTGCATAATGTTCTTTGGAATTATAAATTATTAAAGCAGACGTTTACTTTGCTAAAAATGATTTAGAGCAGATGCGAATGATATCTTATACAATTTGGTGTAACATAAAAAATAATAAAAGAAAAATTAAATAAATTAAAATTCATTAACAAGTGTTTTTTATTACGGTGGACGACCAGTTTTTTGCAGGGTTTCCTAAAATTTATGAACATAATCCTCTCGATAAAAGGAGGAGATTTGCACAATTTGATAGATAAGGTGCTTAAGAGCATTTTAGGAGCGACTGTCATTTTCGATGAACTTAAGTTATAATAATGTTTTAGATGTATCAATTGCTGCAATTGTTGTCTTTTTTCCACTTACACCTATAAATTGCAGTTCATTTTTTTGGGATGCAGTTGAATTAGTTCTTCATCTGAAGCAAAAACAGCAAGATTCTTTATTACTTCATATCTTAATTTTTAGATATTATATCCGCCGTGTTTGCAAATTTAATTTAATGGTCGGTTAGGTCAAGTTTAAGGACGTGTACTTGGCATTGGGACAATGACCGATTTTAAATGCGACCTAGAAGAGAGGGACGTAGGCGTCATTACCACGAAGTTCCACGAAAACATATAAATAAATCGGAAATACCTGTTGAATGAATACTAATAAACGTTTCGGTTACGGTATAAGAAAGAAGATAACAATTTCGCAATGCTCATGGTTGGACAGAATAGTAAAAGGCTCGACAAAATCAAAAAGTTTATGACGTCAAGAATACCTCAAACATTGTTTTCGGAAGTGAGTTAAGTTTGCCTGACAAATCGAACAGCAGAAGGTCCTTAACCAGTTTGTTGCAAAATTAAACACAATTTTAGATTACAAATTTAAGTTGTTTATTATTCAAAGTTTCAAAGACAAGTGAAGCCGCCATGAAAAGGAAAAAAAGATTATACATTATGTGTGTGTGTATAAGCAAAAGATAAATTTGGAAGTGTTGCATTGCAAACAGGGTTACCATTTCAACACCCCCCTCAATGAACATTTCCAAACTATTCAATAAAAAGGATATACAAAAATGTTTCAAAATAATCCGAGCAATTCAACAAATCTCTCGTGATTGGGCTTCGGCAAATTTTTAGTAAAAATATCTGCTATGTTCTCACTGCTGCAGCAATACTTGAGGTCTATAAAGCCTCTTTGAAATACCTCTCTTATATAATGGTACTTTATATCAATGTGCTTGCTTCTTTGATGATAAACTGGATTTCTAACTAAGTTTATGGCACTTTTGTTGTCCGCATTGATGACTATTGATTTGGGCCACTGTATATTCATCTCACCTATTAATTTTCTTAAGAAAACAGATTCTTTGGACGCCGAAGAGAGTGACATATATTCAGCCTCGGTGATGCTTAAGGCCACTGTTGATTGTTTCCTGGCCTTCCAGTCTTTCTATATACAAGTTGTTTGTTCTGTGTTGAAGGAAAGTACCTCAGTATTCTTTTTGCAGCCGCCAAGTACTCTGTATGTGGATCAGTATTTCTTTGTGATAGTTTACATACTGAATGCAATATATCGGGTCTCGTGTTGAAGGTTATATACATTAAGGAACCTATCAAAGATTGATATCGAGTCTTATCTACATTTTCACAGTCCTCTTTATCACATCTTATTTGGCATTTCGGATCCAAAGGTGTTGCCATTGGTCTACATTCCACCATTAATAATTTGAGTATTTGTGATCTCTGACATATTGATAAGCTTCCTTTTTCAGCATCGCGATTAACTTCCAGGCTTAAAAAATATTTCACCGGACCCTTGTCTATCACTTGAACTTTGTCGGCAATCAATCGTTAAATTTCAATCAGTTCTTTCCTCGAACAGGCCAGTAGCAAATCATCTACATATACGGCTATGATATTAATCGAATCATCAGTGTCTTATATACACACATGGCTCGCTGACACAGTTTTATATTCCATTGACGTCCGGACTGCTTTAAACCATACAGTGCTTTATTTAATTTTAGAACCAAATGTAGATTACCAAATTTTTCAGGTTGGGCCATATAAATATCATCTTCAAGGTCGCTATTTAAATAAGCTGACGAAACATTCATCTGATGGCGATATAATTCGAATTCGACAGATATTCTGATTGTTTCATAACGAACTACTGGCGAAAAGGTTTCCGTATAGTTAACACCATATTTTTGTGAGCAATCTATTGCCACAAGCCTCGAAAAGCTTGATATCACCTTTCTCGTTCCTTTTAACTGCAAATACCCACTTGTTTGAAATTGCCTTCTAACCCACGGGAAGTTCTGACAATGTTCAAGTGTCGTTTTTTAATAATGCCTCATATTCAGCCTGCATTGCCCTCCACCATTCCTTATTGTGTCGACTGTTCAGCTACTGTTTTCGGAATTTCCACACTTTGGTTCGACCTCATAAGACTCAAAACATTAAGTTCTTTCCTAGGTTTACCACGACCTCCAGTTCGTATTAATCGTGACCTACCTCTGCCTTTTACAACCTCTTGCTCCTGTGGGCAAATTCAAAACCTTCAAAATCACCCTCGCTGTAATCTTCGCTACACTCTGCAAGCTGCTCATCATACTCTGTCGGTACTTGTTCACGTTCTACTTCGGGTGAATTCTTCAATATGGGGATGCTTATTTCATCAATATTTTTTTCATTGGGTTCAACAAAATACGTGTCACGACTAACAATCAGTTGTTGTGTTTGTGGATTATACAATCTATAGGCCTTTGATGAATCGCAATAACCCACCATGGTGTATTCTTTACCTCTCGTTTCAAATTTACCTTTATGACGTTTGTTCAGTGCAATAGCCATGGCTCCGAAAATTTTCAGGTCACCAACAGATGGTAAATGACCATAAAAAACGTTATAGGGTGTATCACCATTTAGGGCACGCGTAGGAGCTCTATTGCATAAGTAGGCTGCTGTATTAACTGCTTCAGCCCATAAATGTTCACCAAGGTTTGCCGCGACCAGCATACAACGAGCCATTTCTATTAACGTGCTGATAAATCTTTCGGCCACTCCATTTTGTTGCGGAGTATACGGTACTGTTAACTGGTGTAAAATGCCCTTCTCCTTTTAATATTCATCGAAAGAATTGTTAACAAACTCGGTTCCATTGTCGCTTCTAATAACCTTTATTTTCATACCGGTTTGTCGCTCGATCATGAATTGGAACTTACGAAATTGGCCAAAAACTTCATCCTTAGTCTTCAAGAAATAAACATAGACATAACGCGATTTATCGTCAATAAAAGTTAGCAAATATTTTGCCCCACCAAGCGACAACTTATTCATTGGGCCACATACATCCATATGAATAATTTCCAAAATATTATCAGCACGGGTTTCAGAACTCGTAAAAGGCCTTTGAGTGGATTTACATTTCATGCAAATTGTACATTGAATGTCCGCAGGAATAGAGTTATTTAAGCCACGTACCAGCTTTCTGTCAGATAGCTTCTTTAAGTCACCAGAATTGAGATGTCCATATCGACAATGCCATTTCATAACCTCTTCAGATGATTTCCTCGTAAAATGTAATTTATTATTGTCTATCTCGAACAAAAGCAGATCACGTACCTTATTTGCACGTAGGATGACTTTTCCGTGCATATTCTTTACCTTTGCCACGTTCTTTCTGAATTCCACTGAATTTTCATAGTTTACCGCCTTAGAAACCGACATAAAGTTACATTGTAGACTAGGCACGAACTAGACATCTACGAGTGTAATAATATTACCATTTATGATCAACCGCACTGTACCAATAACCTCTGTCATCATACAATTATCGCCTGCAAGTATTATCGTCTCATTATGTTGTTTGAACCTATCAAACATGTTGTGGTTGCAACACAAATGCGATGAAGCGTCGCCATAAATACCTGAACTGTACCTTCCACTTCTTTGTTCGCCTTTTTTCTTTCCCCTTCTTCAGTAAGTTTAACTTTTAAAGTTGAAAGTGAAGATACTTCATCCCGTGATTCAAGGACTACGACAAGTGGCTCATATGTCTTAGGTAAACTGGCCAAAAGCATGATCACGAATAATTCCTCCGGGAGAGCAACCCCTGTTTCTGCCAACTTCTCAACAACAGATGCAAAGTTATAAATATAACGCTACATACACTCACCCTCTGCCATACGCATGTTTAAAATTTGCTTAAATAATGAAACTTTACGAACGGGGCCCTTGGGGCGATGTATTTCACTAAGTATATCCCATGCGTCTTTGGCTGTGGTACAATTTCTAACATGGGCAACTTGCATCGACGTCAAGCTCAATATAATTGTGGCCATAGCTTTCTCGTCTTTAGATTTCCACGCTGGAAGTGCATTTGCCTCTTCGGGCTTCACACATCCGAAATCATCGACCATAATTACTGATGCACTAAAACACTTTTCACTTGTATGTTCCAGGAATCGTAATTGGACTCATCCAATTTTTCTATATAAAAAATTGACCACTCATTTCAATCTGTTAATTTTTCTTTTTTATTTAATTATCTTTTGAGTGCCTGGGCCATAACTTGTTGCAAAATTAAACACAATTTTAGATTACAAATTTAAGTTGTTTATTATTCAAAGTTTCAAAGGCAAGTGAAGCCGCCATGAAAAAGAAAATAGATTATACATTCGGTGTGTGTGTATAAGCAAACGATAAATTTGGAAGTGTTGCATTGCAAATAGGGCTACCATTTCAACACAGTTACACCCCTTTGTATCAGGAATAAGCTGTATACAACCTACAACAGTTGGCAGAATAATCTCTAAAATTACGGACTATAGGCCGAAGTCCTAAATGAAAGTCGTGCACTTGGAATGATTTCCGAATTTTAGTAGCAGTAACAATGTGCGTCGTCGGGAAAAGCAGGTTTAAACTAATGGTAAAGAAAGTGGAATAATTTATGTATACTACAAAATATATATTTATTGTTCTCTTTAGAAAACAAAAGGATATTACGCTAAAAGTTGTCTAGTTTGTTTACATAAAAACTCTTTTTCTTTTGTTTTTAACTTACTACTTTTTCATTTGTTAATTTTAAATACACAATAAAAATAAACAATATATATAAATTATGGCAGACTTCCTAAACGTATATTAACAATGTATCAATGCAGTATTTAAACCGAGTTGATTCATTGTATAGTTACTTTTTCATACGTTGCACATTAATACTTTGCAACACTAAAATCGTTTAGGAACATTTATATGCATTGTATCATTGATAATAAAGCGAACAATGGAGGAAGAATATATTTTATTGGAAAATTTCTTAGATTTGTGTGAACAGGGAATACATGTCGTCCCGTGAAAATGGGAACGTATCATCTATCGACTTAATAATTTACAATACGCGTTCCCATAGCACAACGCGTTTCTTTGTTTTTCCACGAAATTCTTTTTCCATATTCAACCTTGCATTAATTAATACGTTCCCCGCCATGTGTACAATTTTCCGTGCACACTAAACCTCATTTCTACGCCAAGCTGAATTTTTTAATTTAAAATGTTTATATCCAAAATTTAATTATTCGCAGGACTGTTTTATGTAACGTAATGATGTTTAGAGCAATTTTAGATTAATGTACCGATAATGGTACATGTGGAGTGGTAATTAGCTACCGCAGCACTTTTGAACTTTTATTGAATACGACAGTTGTAAACGCATCGATTTTATATAATACAAAAAACAATAGTTCAATTTCACTTTTTAAAATATAGAAAGTTACTGATTTCATATTTATGTAATATATATAATGATGTATTTTCTGAACAAGGTGACCATGTCCTACATTCTAGAATTACACCGTGAATTCCAAAAAAAAAGTGTGAAAAATTATAATAGTGTAATCAAACTGGAGTAAAATATATATTCTCTTTTGTACATCACCCTTATGTCTATGTGATATAAAATTAATTTTTTATTGTTATTTTGTGCATTGTGACGTTTGAATATTAATAATTATGAAAATAACATACATTTCTCAAAAATAAAAAAGAACATATATTTATAGAGATTTATAAAAGTAGTTACCGTGTACCGAGAATGGTACACGTGGCCTAGAAATGACACCTTCTCATAAACAGCTTGGCAGGGAATGTGTTAATAGATTTCTGAAATTATGCGTCCATTTTTTACTGTAATAAAAAGAAAAAAATGAAACTGAATAGAAAAATATAATAAATTATAAGAAAAAATGTTTACTTATCTTACTGCGTCGCCATCGTATTTTGTCTTGCATTCGCTTTGCATCTACTTTTATTTGGATGCCTTTGTTGCTTTTCCTTGCGTATTAACTACAACAGTGTTGCAAAAGGGAACAAGATACATTGTCAAAATTTTTAGGGTGCGTTTACGAACACGCTGTAATGTATTACAACGAAGCGCAAATGCGTTTAGGAAGTCAGCTAATATCTACTTAGACGCCTTTTGCACGTTGAAATTTGTTTCGAAACAAATTTCAACACTCTTGAGTTTATAGGAGAGAGGGGAAAAACGTGCTGGGGTGATTTCAGAAATTCATGTACTCGGAAACTTGCTTTGTTCTTTATTCGTATATACACAGAGTTGTATTTATATTTCACATTTTCTTTTATTTTTTGTTTCGAATAGAGAAGTTAACACCTTGACTGACGCGGCAACTTTCAGAAAACTAGCAAAAACGACAATTTGGTTTTAATGGTTTTAATTAATGATGTTTTTTAGGAGAAAAAGTGGGTAAGAGATGACTCTTAGTTAGTCAACGGTGGTAATATAAAGCTCCCTTATTTAAAATATAATTAGTCTTTGTTTATTTTGTGTTTGAAATCAAAACATTAGCAAAAAAAAATTTTAGCGCCAAACAATTAATTAAAGGTGAAAAAATAAAAATATCAAAAAGAATATAATTTAAATAAGGTAAATATATTAAAAAATAATAATACATAAATATATAATATATTATAATATAATAACAAATATAATATTAATTTCTTGTGTTTGAACCTAAATCACAATGCCAAACAAAGTTACAGCAGAACACGCGATAAAAGAAAACAAAATTTCTGAAATTAATTTTTTACGTCCAAAAGCGAAAGAAAGTTTAAAAGAAAATGCAAAAAAGTTTTTCACATTTGTTTCGAAACTATTTTCAACGTGCAAAAGGCGTCTTATATACGAGTATATATATATAATTTACATATACTTATATATATGTGTATATTTGCGGTTATAATATATACAGTAAGAATAACACAATATACATATATTTATTGTTCTCTTTAAATTACAAAATTTGGTCAATTCACACAAGCCGTTGTATTGTATTCATATGTTTTTAAAAGTTGTATTGGTTTCGTGCCTTCAAATTATGTGAATGTGTATATGTTTTCATATGTTTTTCAAAAGTTGTGTAGGTTTCGTTCTATCAAATTCTTTGAATGCGAAAAAAATACATTTGGAATACGAAATACACAACACAGCATAGCATTGAGCTTTTACAAACAATCAAGTGTATTCAATACAACAGTTATACAATACATTATTGTAAAAGTTAAAAGTTCTTTAGTTTGTTTAAGTAGTATATAATATATAAGTAGCGAATAATTCCCATCGTTCCAATAAGCAACATAGAGGCAAATTTATTACTAGTTAGAATATTTAAGACACATATTCTTGATATTAAAGCTCTTTCTTTTTCATTTTTAGGGAGCTGGCAACTTAAGCTTTAACGCAACTTCTTCAAAAAATAAAGCATCCATCTTAAACGTGGTGTTGGACTTATTTTCTAATTCATTAAAAACAGAAGTTAATGAAAAAGTTATTTGTCACTCTCTAGAAATGTTTGGGCTTTGGACAAGGGAGTGTACAGATCATTTAAATGGTAATCTTATTGAAATTTTTAAAAATGGTCTTTCTCTAAAAACTACTACGCAGCATGTTCGTCTGTCGTATTTACAATGGTTACTTGCGTCTTTTCATAAATCGAATATAAAAAATGATAGCAGTCTAACTACAATATTATTAAATATATTCGACAAAGCGTTGCAAAATTCTTCACAAATGCAAATAATATCCGAAGCGGCTTGTGCAGCTTGTTTACTATTAAAGATTGATCAAGCTATACACGATAAAAGTTTAACAATTTTTTGGAATGTTGTACTGGATATGAATAAATCATTTTTTTTTACTGAAAAATTTATTAATTCAGCTTCTGCAGATACTTTGTGCTATATTGCTCAAATAGCTGAAAATATATTGACTGAACATCATAAATCGATTAAAGGGAATGTCGACATTTTATATAAACCACTCGTCCAATCAATTACGTCACCTTCGGAGAAAGTAAACAATTTTGTTAAAATTTTATTACCAAAATTAATTAATTCGGACAACGGCGTGGAGTATGCTAAAATAATTATAAATGAACTTGAGCGTAAATTAAAAGCTTTAGACAACAATTGTGAAGAAGACTGTCATGTGCGATCTTCTTTTGTCATCGATGCCATTCGATTACTTTGTAGTTTCAATAATATTACAAAATCAGATGCAGAGAATGTGGCTTTACAATTACTAACGGTATGCCATTATAATTTGCTAATTACTGCGGAGCCCTTTCTTTGGCAAAATATATTAAAGAAGCAGCTTAACTTGGAACCGAAGCAATTGATATCCTTGCATTTAGAAAAAATAAAAGATGTTGTAATAAATAATTTTGACAAAAGCACAGCGAATGAAAACGTTATAGAAACGTTATCAAATCTATGTTCAGAAGTATTCATACCAGTCATATTTTCCAAGGTTATAACAGATCTCAATGATTCTGCTTTAACTAATATAACTAACGACGAATATTTCATTTTTTTGACCCCTGAAGGAGAACTGTATGATAAGAGTGTTATACCTAACCGTGAAGAGATATACACAACTGCGGGATTAAAAAGAGAAAATAAGGTATATAGCTATAAAGAGCAAATTGAAGAACTTCAATTGCGCCGAGAAATTGAGGAAAAAAAACTTAAAGAAGGAAAATTGAAGCCTCTACAACTATCTATTAAACAAAAGGAAGCAATAAAAAGTCAAACTGAAAAAGAGCAAACAATTAGAATACGCCTTAAAACATTGAACACAAATTTAATCTGTTTAATTAAAATAATAGAAGCGTGCTGTCGTGGAAATCCGAAACATTGTTCCCTACATTTTTCTGATTTGTTAAGTTCTATTCTTGATGCAATGAAGTCTCCGTTAGCCGCTGAACTGTTATCAGAACTTTATTTTAGGTTACGCGAAATTTGGTTTGAAGATTCAGTGCTAGGATTTAAATTGGCGACGACAACAATTCGATTACAATCACCACGATGTGATATTAAAAGTGATTGGATTAAAAACGAAATAAACGATGCTATTACAGACGCCATACAGTGTCTTTCCGAATATATTCTTATACAAAAACTAGCTCTGACTAGTCCAGCTTTTACCTATGCCTTTGAGTTTTTAAAGAGATCTCTATTGTCAAAATACGCTGATGAAAAATTGATAATAACAAGTTTAAAAATAATCGAATTTCAAGCACAGGTTAGAGGCGATACTCCAGACGGTGAGCTATGGGATTTTAAACATCCAAAATATTTGCCGATAACAGAAATGTTTAAACTTTTAATTAAGATGATAAATGTTCATTCTGGTAGCATACAAACTCAGTCTGTCGCGGCACTATTGGAAGTAGCAAAATGTAGTTCTGGGGAAAAATATTGTTCCTTAGCGTCATATTGCGATATAAACATATTTCTGAATGCTCTGGAGAGTAGTCAAGACACTATTCGCGACGTTGCGTTACGAGTTCTAATAATTTTATCAAATAGGGTATGCGTTGAAAGTAAACGCAATCCACATTTTTGTAATGCAGTCACGCGACGACTTTGGGTAGCTCAGTTTGACACTTCGAATGGCAATCGTAACATTGCTGAGGAACTGTGGAAAATAGTTAAATTAGATTATCCTGTAGTTGAGGAGTTGCTGTTTGACGTAATTCATTCTGAAATTTGTATACAAAAGGCAGCTGCGTCATCATTAGTGCCATTGCTTACGGTTGATCCGCCAGTTGCGAAACGCATTTTAAAAAAACTTCTGACTATTTATAGCGAAAAACTTACTATGATACCACCAAAATTGGACGAGTTCGATCGCGAAATAGAACCAGCGATTGATCAGTGGAAACCACGCAGAGGAATAGCCATAGCAATATCACGGATTTCACAATTTTTTTCTATAGACGACGTAAATCATGTAATGCAATTTATGGTTTCTGCTGGTTTGGGAGATCGTGAGGAAATTGTTCATAAAGAGATGCTAGCTTCAGCTCTGACTATTGTTGACTTACATGGCAAAGACACTATCATAACTTTATTACCAGTTTTTGAAGATTTCTTAGATAAAGCTCCCAAATCTCAATCTTATGATAATATTAGGCAAGCTGTCGTTATTTTGATGGGATCGTTAGCACGTCATCTCGAGAAAGATGATAAACGAATAGAACCCATAGTAAAAAGATTATTAGCTGCTCTTTCTACACCTTCGCAACAAGTTCAGGAAGCAGTAGCAAATTGTTTGCCACATTTAATGCCTTCAGTAAAGGAAGAAGCTCCCGCAATGATAAAGCGTTTACTACAGTTGCTAGTGAAATCTGAAAAATATGGTGAACGTAGAGGTGCTGCGTATGGTATTGCTGGTATTGTAAAAGGCCTTGGTATTTTGTCTTTAAAGCAGTTTGATATTATGTCTAAGCTTACTATGTTTATTCAAGAGAAAAAAAATTATAAATCAAGGGAGGGAGCCCTGTTTGCATTTGAAATTCTTTGTACTACTCTTGGTCGACTATTCGAGCCGTATATTGTTCATGTACTTCCTCACTTATTACAATGTTTTGGTGATTCTTCTCAATACGTTCGTCAGGCAGCAGATGATACGGCTAAAGTAGTAATGGGAAAGCTATCTGCTCATGGTGTTAAATTAGTACTGCCGTCTTTACTTGAGGCTCTTGACGAAGATTCATGGCGCACGAAAACAGCCTCTGTCGAACTTTTAGGAGCAATGGCATATTGTGCCCCAAAGCAGTTATCATCATGTTTACCTTCAATAGTTCCGAAACTAATAGAAGTCTTGGGTGACTCACACACGAAAGTACAGGAAGCAGGTGCCGATGCACTTAAAGTTATTGGGTCCGTTATCAAAAATCCTGAAATTCAAGCAATTGTTCCAATATTATTAAGAGCTTTAGAAGATCCTTCTAAGAACACTTCAACTTGCCTACAAAGTCTGCTACAAACAAAATTTGTACATTTTATTGATGCTCCTTCTTTAGCTTTAATAATGCCAGTTGTACAGAGGGCATTTATGGATCGTTCTACTGAAACACGAAAAATGGCGGCTCAAATTATAGGAAATATGTATTCATTAACCGATCAAAAAGATCTTACACCATACCTTCCAAATATAATTCCCGGCCTTAAAATGTCACTTTTAGATCCCGTTCCTGAAGTAAGAGCAGTATCTGCACGCGCCTTAGGAGCCATGGTAAGAGGAATGGGAGAATCGTCCTTTGAAGATTTACTCCCTTGGCTTATGCAAACCCTTACATCAGAGTCAAGTAGTGTGGACAGAAGTGGCGCAGCACAAGGTTTGTCGGAAGTAGTTGGCGGACTTGGAATTGAGAAATTGCATAAATTAATGCCTGAAATAATATCTACAGCCGAAAGAAATGACATAGCGCCTCATGTTAAAGATGGATATATTATGATGTTTATATACATGCCAAGTGCATTTCCACAGGATTTTACGCCTTACATTGGACAGATTATTAATCCGATTCTGAAAGCACTTGCGGATGAAAACGAATATGTTCGTGATACTGCTCTAAAAGCAGGACAACGTATTGTTAATTTATATGCAGAGACTGCAGTTACATTACTATTACCTGAATTAGAAAAAGGATTATTTGATGACAATTGGCGCATCCGTTTCAGCTCTGTTCAGTTGTTAGGAGATTTATTGTATCGCATATCTGGGGTATCTGGAAAAATGACAACGGAAACTGCCAGTGAAGATGATAATTTTGGTACTGAACAGTCACATGCAGCTATTATCAGATTTTTAGGCAATGAAAGACGAAACAGAGTTCTATCAGGGTTATACATGGGTCGAAGCGACGTATCCCTTATGGTTCGTCAAGCTGCTCTACATGTATGGAAGGTAGTCGTTACAAATACCCCTCGCACATTAAGAGAAATTCTGCCAACACTTTTTAGTTTGTTGTTAGGATGCTTGGCCAGTACAAGTTATGACAAACGCCAAGTTGCAGCTAGAACTCTAGGTGATTTAGTTCGAAAACTTGGTGAAAGAGTTTTACCAGAAATTATACCAATTTTGGAACGTGGCCTAAATTCTGATCAAGCTGATCAACGCCAAGGTGTTTGTATAGGACTTTCTGAAATAATGACATCTACATCTAAAGAAATGGTTTTATCATTTGTTAACAGCTTAGTTCCCACAGTAAGAAAAGCTTTATCTGATCCGCTTCCAGAAGTTAGAGTAGCAGCTGCAAAGACATTTGAATCTCTTCACTCTACTGTAGGATCAAGAGCTTTGGACGACATATTACCATCTATGCTGCAGGGACTATCTGATCCGGATCCTGAAGTTGCTGAAAACACTCTAGATGGGTTACGCCAAGTAATGACAATAAAACCAAAAGTCGTTTTGCCTTATTTAGTTCCTCAGTTGACTGCACCTCCTGTAAACACTAAGGCACTTTCAATTCTAGTTTCTGTAGCTGGAGATGCTCTTACAAAGTATTTACCGAAAATACTTTTTGCTTTACTTCAAGCTTTGTCAGATGCACAAGGAACTGTTAATGAAACACAGGAACTAGAATATTGTCAGGCTGTAATTTTATCAGTTTCTGATGATGTTGGTATTCGGACGATTATGGATATATTAATGTCCTCCGCAAAATCGGATAATATATATACCAGAAAATCTTCAGCAAGCTTGCTAGCAGCATTTTGTATGCATACACCTGGCGATTTCACACAATATGTACCTCAATTGCTGCGATGTCTCTTGCTTTTAATGGCAGAAACTGACAGAGATATATTGCAAAGATCCTGGGACGCGTTAAATGCTGTTGTTAAAGGATTGGATTCAGCTCAACAAATAGCGCATGTTTCGGATGTAAGACAAGCTGTCCGTTTTGCTGCTAGTGATTCTAAACAATTAGAATTACCAGGCTTTTGCCTTCCAAAGGGAATATCTCCATTACTACCTGTATTTCGGGAAGCTATTTTAAATGGCCTTCCTGAAGAAAAAGAAAATGCTGCCCAAGGGCTGGGAGAAATAATTTCTATTACAAGTGCACAATCATTACAACCCTCTGTTGTTCATATAACAGGTCCCCTAATTAGAATTTTAGGCGACAGATTTAATGCTGGAGTGAAAGCTGCAGTGTTAGAAACTCTTGCAATACTGTTACACAAAGTAGGTGTCATGTTAAAGCAATTTCTTCCTCAACTCCAAACAACATTTTTGAAAGCTTTGCATGATCAAAATAGATTAGTACGCATGAAAGCAGGGTATGCCTTATCTGAATTGGTAATAATACATACCCGTGCTGATCCTATCTTTAATGAAATACACAACAGTATAAAATCTGGAGATGACTCTTCTATTCGAGAGACAATGCTTCAAGCTCTACGTAATGTTATAACACCAGCCGGAGAGAAAATGTCAGAAATTTTAAAAAAACAAATTTGCATTACATTAATTAACTTGCTTGCTCATCAAGAGGATATAACTCGAAGTTCTGCCGGTGGATGCTTAGGAGCTTTGTTGAAATATTTACCATTGGAACAAGTTGATGACATTCTTCGAAATCATATTTTGGTTGAAGACCATGATGACTCTCAAATAAAACACGGTCGCACAGTTGTTTTATTTGTAGCTCTTAAGGAAAGTGCCGATACAATTTTGAAAATTGAGTACGAAGAAATGATATTAAAATCGGTTGTTTCATATATTTCATCAGAAAAAATTCCAATAGTAAGTAATGGACTACGTGCTGCAACGTATTTAATTGAATATTCGATGGCAAAAGAAAAATCTATATCACCTCAAGTAGTTAATGCATTCGTTCGCGCTATGAATCATAACAGCAATGAAATTAAACAGTTAGTGGCTAAAAGTTGTAACCATATAGCTAAAACTCTGACCGCTAAACAAATTTCTCCAGACTTAATAAAATACCTAATACCAATGCTAGTAAATGGAACTAAAGAAAAAAATGGTTACGTAAAATCTAACTCAGAAATTGCATTAATATCAATATTGCGGTTAAGAGAAGACGAGCAGATTTTACACGATGTTTGTAAAGTTTTGGACGTCGGTGCCAGGGATTCTTTGTGCGAAGTTGTTAGTAAAGTTTTACGAAAAGCTGCCATTCAGCCAGCAGGAAAGGATGAGGAATTGGACGAAACGCTTTTAATTTAATAATTGCACTTTATTGAATATATCTCAAGAAAATATAATGGAAAATAAATAGTATGTGTATAATTTGATCAACTTTTAAAATTCTATTTACATTAATAAACAGAGACATATTTATATATACGAGGTGTGATCAGAAAATAACATATATAACTGACATGTGTACAAACATAACAGAAAAAAATGCGAAAATCAGGGACCTAAAATAACTGTTATTTTTGAATTTTTGATTAAAAAAAGCAACCGCAAGGAAATGTCGGAGAACAGAACCAAGTATATCATTTTGATTATCTTGGACAAAATTTTTATAAAATGCGATGCTTTTTAAAAACCTGATTTTTATTTTTTAGAAAAAAAATAAAAGTTATTTTTTGATTTTTATTTTTTCAAGCAAAAATAAAAGTTATTTTTGATTTTTATTTTTTCGAGCAGAAATAAAAGTTATTTTTGATTTTTATTTTTTCGAGCAAAAAAAAAGTTATTTTTGACTTTTATTTTTTCGAGCTGAAATAAAAGTTATTTTTTCGTGCAGAAATAAAAGATATTTTTTGACTTTTATTTTTTCGAGCAGAAATAAAAGTTATTTTTGTTTTATTTCATGATGAATTCATAATATTAATAAATA
Organism: Sarcophaga peregrina; assembly: GCA_014635995.1. NCBI lineage: Eukaryota > Metazoa > Arthropoda > Insecta > Diptera > Sarcophagidae > Sarcophaga > Sarcophaga peregrina. Next base: position 84,143,589 of record CM025789.1, on the reverse strand, counting down.
TTTATTGTAAAACTAAAAATTTTTTAACTTAATTTACTTTTATTGTTTTAAAGAATTTTTTAATAAATATTATGAATTCATCATAAATTAAAACAAAAATAACTTTTATTTCTGCTCGCAAAAATAAAAGTCATAAAATAACTTTTATTCCTGCCCGAAAAAATAAAAGTTATAAAATAACTTTTATTTCTGCTCGAAAAAATAAAAGTCAAAAATAACTTTTATTCCCACCCTAAAAAATAAAAGTCAAAAAATAACTTTTATTTCTGCTCGAAAAAATAAAAGTCAAAAATAACTAATATTCTTGCTCGAAAAAATAAAAATCAAAAAATAACTTTTATTTCTGCTCGAAATAATAAAAGTCAAAAAATAATTCTTATTTTCTGACTTAAAAATAATTCTTATTGTCTGACTTTTACGACAAAAATTATAACACCTACGGTCTCTGTCGAAAATCGAACATACGTAACTCACAAAATTTGAAAATCACGGTTATTTTTTGATCACACCTCGTATATTTTTATGACCAAAAGGTAAGTAGGATTTAGTAATTAATGAAAGTATGATTATATCCAATATATTTTATTGTTAAGAGCGTTACTCGTAAAAGGAAGAAATACTAGTAATTATAATTAACCCTTCTTCATTCCTTAGATATGTGCCCTTCCTATAATCCTTTGGGTGAATATGACTCAATATTAAAATGTAAACTAAATTTCATATTTAATATAAGAAATTCATTTGTTTTGTTGTTTCTTTTATTTAGTATAATAAAAATAATGATAACTAAAATAATAAACCATTACAACCTTTCAGTCAGGATTACAACCTAGTTTCTCACGCCACTTATATTGTGTGCCTTAATTTTATACATGAGTGGCGGGATCTACAGTTTTATAGTCAATTCCGAAGGATAGATTTTTGAGATGCTCGTTATGGCAATTTTATTTACTCTCAGAGTTTTTGCCAAAAATCTGCTGAGGGGAAGTCGCCGAAGAAATATTTTTGTTTTAATGTCTGACCTGGGATTTGAAATCGGGCCTTACGTCTAATAAACCAACACACTATCTACTAGACTACGGCGACTTCTGAGCAATTATTAATAATAATTATATTTTTAATACTAATGTATACCAAATTTTTTTGGCAATTTATACACAATGTAACCATGTGCTCTTTGCAAACAAATTTATTACAAGAATAACATTCAGTGGAATACTTATTTGAATTCCTTCCATTTTGACAAAAGAAACACCTCTGTCGGTTGTTTGGTAAATTTCGGGACAATAATGTATTTGTATTATTTTACTTAGAGCATGTTCTTGAATATTTGTGACAAGATTTCTTGCTGAAGATCAATGTTGCAAAAGTTTTCCTCGCTTAGACATGCGCTTACATGTGCAATTCGCAAGTAGTTGGTCAAGCGCATCAACTCAAGCTTTCGTTTGATTGCAATGATGCTGAATGATGAAAAGAACTTAAGACGATATCGAATGTTTTTCTTTTTCATATCCAGAATTTTTGATGGCAAAATAGTTTTATTTTTACGGACAGTGCCAACTAATGTAATACTCCGATAAAGAAGTTCAATGACAAGATTGTTTGTAGTAAGAAAATTATCACATGTAATTGTGCACCACGGAAATGTAACAAATGTAATACAATGTACAAAAGTCTCGGCATGTTTTTTTCTGGCTGTGTATTTCTTGCTCTGCCTGTATATGCTTCCATATACCATTTAGTTGTGGAATCTCAGAGTGCCCAAATTTTTATGCCATATCTGGTGAGCTTTGATGGAATATATTGCCTAAACCTGCACCGACTTCGAAATGAAAGCAATTCTTTATCTTCAGTAGCATTTTTATGAGGATTGTAAAAAACTTTGAGTGATTACCCCACTTATCCCAAACGTGTCTTATCGGTGCTAGTTTATCACGAAGTCTTCTTTCTTCTCTATCTTCAAAGCTGTCAAACCGTAAACACTTTGATATTTGACTGAAAAAGTTATTGACCGATGATTCAGAATGGTAAACTTGTAATATTGCATTTTGGGTCATATTGAGCCAAAGGATATTAAATGTGTGTAAATCGTATTTTGAAATGTGGAGAGGGGAGGAAAAATTTAAATTTTATTGTTTCCATTTAAAAGCTTAGTTTTTGTGCCTGTGATGGATAAATTAAAGTTTCACGATCATATCTTGTAATTAAAGGGAAAAATTTTGAGTTTGAAAATCAAAATTCAGTCAAATTGACCCAAGGAGTGCAGAAGGGTTAATAATAATAATTAACATTATTAGTTATTAATATTATTATTACTTTGTAAAAATAATTCTGTTTAAAAAGTTTACAAAATTTAAAAACTGAAAAAGCTACAATGTTTTTTGTGTCTCCTGTAGAATTTGAAAAATGGGACTTAACACAGTTGCGAATTAGACTAACAATATTAGAACTGAACTACATGACCGATATTTTTAGACTATCACTGGATAATCTAATATAAAATATAAATATATGTCCACTAGAATTACCAAGAAAAAGTTTAGATTATCTCAAACTGGTTTGTCTTGAGAAGAGTTTTTGTCTCTTTATATTATATTTCTTTGCCTGAGTAGAGCTTCTCAAATTCTTCCTGTCCTACAGAGACTAATTGCAGCCATTTGGGTTCATCTCCTTGCGAGTTTATCGACCTTTGATGTATAATAGCAATAAGGCAAGTAATATATTAATTTTTTGTTATAAAGTAACCTCCTAACTTGTAACTTTTTTAAAGAAAAAACTTTAAAAGTAATTTCAGTCTCTCTTGATTGTTAGATAAAACAAGATCTGAATTCGGATTTACATATTTAAAATTCGGTGAACTATATTACTTAAATAAAAGCGCATTACAATTATTTTTTATTGTTAAACATTTTGTTCGAAATATGAATTTATTTTATCAATGTGAAGAATAATTACAAAGCTTACTTATCATAACTTAAAAGCTAATAATAAAAAGTGGTTAAGTTCATGTTCTCAAATATTTAACTATTTAAATCATAAAGGTTATACATAAATATAAATGTATAATAAAATTATTTGTTAAGATACAAGTGTATGTTTTTGGTGGTTTAGAAATTAGTGTGTGTAAATCTAGTTGAAGTCGCCGTGGTCTAGTGGGTAGTGTGTTGGCTTATTAGACAAAAGGCCCGGGTTCGAATCCCAGGTCAGACATCAAAACGAAAAAATATTTCTTCGGCGACTTCCTCTCAGCAGGTTTCTGGCAAAGACTCTGAGAGTAAAAATTGCCATGAAAAGCTTCTCATAAAATCTGTCGTTCGGAGTCGACTTTAAACTGTAGGTCCCGCCACTCATGTATAAAATTAACGCACACAACATAAGTGGTGTGAGAAGCTAGGTCGTAATCCTGACTGAAGGGTTGTAATGGCCAATTATGTATGTAAATCTAGTTGGTGGATTAATCTTTCTTCCATAACGAGTCCTATAAGCGCTATCAAAATCAGTTTCAGTTTTAACTGGTGAATTCGGGACAGAACTATTCACTGTATTACTACCATTTCACTATTAGAATTCCAATTTTTAGAATTTTGTGTTGTTCAGTTCTTCTAAACAAAGAACCTTATCTTTTATTACAAATGATCTGGGCTCCGTACTTTTACTCAAAATTTCTCCTGGAAATCAAAAAGAACTAGGATTTCTTTTAAACATTACTTTATCACCATGTTAGCAGATTTGTGTTCTTTTGTATTGGAGTTGTAAGGATTTGATAACTTTTGAATTTTACTACTAACTTCTTTTTGATATTTATCTGTATCGACTAGTTTTGGTTGATAATGAAAGTGTTGAAAGTATTGTATTCAACTATCTAGGTGCAGTTAGGGATGCAAACGAAACATCGATTTTACACATAAATTTCGATGTTTAACATCGATGTTTTTATGGACGATACATCGGCTTATGCTGTTGTGCTTTAAGGGTTGTGTTTATTTGAGTTTTTTTCATTAAACTCGTTGTTATTGACCACAGAACACGTACAGAATGGAAACGGAATTTTGACGTTTACATAATTTTGGTGAAAGGGACAGCAATATTACCAAAAAGTATTTCTGTCCCTGTCTGATTATTTATGTTTTGTTTATTTATGTTAGTTAATTTTTAGGGTGGGTTTTTATTTTCTAATTTGGTAGAAATTTATGATATTTTTGTAAAATAATAGACTATTTGTGAAAGGAAATGAACTGTTGTATTGCGGAAACGTAATACGGAACTAATGTATTTGGTGACACATTTCAGCGATTGTCACAAACTTAGTATTTAACCAATTGAGAGGTATATTCACAAACTCCTGAATCAAAAAGTTATGAGCATATATTTAGTTATATTTTTATTTCTACTTATCTTTTACACACGGAACTTGTTTCATTGTTAAGAGAAGATGCTAAGAGTTCGATTAATAATAAAAAAATTACCGAATTTTAACTTTTTCATTCAAGAAATTAATAAATACTAGTAATATACACAAAGTTCTGCAAGAAAAAAATTTTATGAGCAATAGGACTTATTTGATCTTGATATATTTAGGTTGTTACTTACCTTTTGCGCAAGAAACTATATTCATTACGACCAAAAACTGCATACATTTCTATTAATAATTAAATATTTAAGAATCTTTAAACTTTTCATTGAAGAAATTAAAAAATTTTCCCTTTTTTAACACAAAATCAATGTTTGTTTATATTTAATTTTTCAACTTTATCCACACAGTTTTCACTCTGTATATCTATTGCTTCTAACACATTTGCTTTGCAAAACGTATAATACGTTTTTTGTCTCCCTCTAAAAAATTATGTAAAATTATGCTAAGCGAGGTTGTCAAACGTCAAAGTTTTCCCTTCTGTGAATATTCTGTGGTTATTGACGATTTCAGCCTATCGGGCTGTTTTGTTTTGCTTTTTATGATAAATGAAATGAATATTAAATAAGTTTTGTCAAAAAACTTAATTATTCCTTAAAATAATACACACTTTTTCAACCTATGAGACTGTTTTGCTTTACTTTTTATGATAAATAAAATGAATTATTAAATAATTTTTGTCAAAAACTGAGTTTTTCTTTTAAATAATATTTTTTTTAGCATTTATTTATATGAAAATAAAACATCGAAAAATATCTAGGTGTGGTGCGGTAGACCATTTGATCTTGCTAAATACGGGCTCGTTTGAATTAAAAGGTGGGTCATTTTCAGATATGAAATTGTTCGGATTCCATGTCTAGCGAAAATGGATTTCAGTTTCAAAATCTCATGTCTACTCAAATAACCAGAGTTTAACAACTCTATTTCAAAAAATTTTGAAAAATAGTCAACTACTAGTATATAGTATTTTTTTATTGAAGTGAAAGATATCACATCCGCCTTTAGACAATGGTATTTTACAAACATCATGGGTCAAAATTTCTTGTTTAAAATTTGGGTTTTTGTATTTCGTACAAATTTCACAATCTGATACTTTAGTAAATATATCATTATACATGTTTGGCCAGTATATAGATTGTAGAACTAGAGTTTGACATCTCTGTGTTCCCATGTGTCTTTCATGGATTTTGTCCAATAACAGACTTTGAAGACTTTTTGGGACTAAAACTTGGTTATTTTTAAAAAGAATATCATCAATGATATGAATTTCATCTTTTATTTTGTAACAGGGCATGGCCTCTTTATCAACAAGTTTTTTGTGTATTCATGTAGTATTTCATTTTAATTTTTGCCAAAACTGTATTACTATGGTAATTAATATCATTTATATTTGAAAATGGAATTTAAAGATACGGTTTTTTTTTATTTATTATTATTATTAAAAATACTTTACATTTTCATTAAAAATTTACAATAAATGTATATATTACAAATTATTATTAAATAGCACAAAATTAATACATTTTCGTCTAAAGACATTTTCATTTGTTTCATTCTTAATGTTGTTTGGCAATGAGTTAAGGGTCTACAGCTGCCCTTGTAGAATAGCGTTTTCTGCATTTGTGTTGACCTCACTCTTTGGATCCTAAAGTCACAAGCATTACTTAGTTGATATGGTATTTGATCACATAGGTATTTCGGGGCGTCTCCTTGTTTTAATTTTCTAATAAATCTTAATGTGTTAAATTGGAGTCGTTGTGCTATGCTCATCCATTTTAGATTATTTAACATTGTAATTATATGTGTGTAACGATCGCATTTTAGTATTATTCTCATCGCTCTATTTTGTAGTTTCTGCATCCTGGCTAATTGATTTGTGTTACTGCATGTGAATAAAATAGTGGAACCATATTCAAAGTGTGGTTTTATTATCGTGCTGTTTATATTTATCGCTGTAGACTTGGATATTTTGTCTCTTATTCTCTTTAAAAAACTAATTTTTTTTACCAACTTTCTTGCATAAGTAGTCTATTTGTTCATTGAAATTTAATTTTTTATCGATTATAAAACCAAGGTATTTTATATATTCGACTTTTTCAATTACTGTGCCATTTATTTTAAATATTTCGTCTGAATGTAAGTTTATTTCCATTATTTTTGTTTTATTTTCATTTAGTTTGAGTTTATTCGTTTTAAGCCATTCTTTAATTTTTTTCATATCATACTTGATATTTTCGCGACATTCTTCATCACTATTTGCTATACTATATATCAGAGTGTCGTCAGCGTACAAAACAACTTTACATTTCTCCAAAATACTTGGCATGTCATTTATATAGATTATAAACAACAACGCTCCCAAAATGGAGCCTTGTGGCACTCCGAAGTTATTTATTATTTCAGCAGATTCACTGTCATTTAATTTTGTCGTTTGCCTTCTCCTTTTCAGGTACGATTTAAACCAATCTAGCTCAATTCATCTTATTCCATACATCCATAGTTTATTCAGCATTATTTCTCTATCAATCGTCTCAAAAGCTCGTTTGAAGTCAATAAATATCGCTATAATCCTCTTATCTTTTCCGACTGTTCTCCATTCACTTATGCCATAGTTTACCGTGGTTTCACGAATGTTTCTTACGGAATCTTGACTGGTATTTAGATAGTATGTCACGATTTTCTATATATTTATCAAGCTGACCTTTTGCTTCTTTTTCAATTATCTTTTCGCACGTTTTCAGAGAGTTTATTGGTCTAAACTTCTCGCATTTTCTCCATCCGGGCACTTTCTCAATTGGAGTTACGGTTGATTTTTTCCAATTATCAGGAAAAATACCTGTCTCTGAAGAAGTGTTTATTAATTTTAACATAATATTTCCTGTTACATTCCAGTTGTCAAGTATAATATTATTTGATACACGTTTATGGTCAGATTTGTTATTCATATACTTCACAATGCTCAATAATATCCAACTTTCGGAATTTAAAAATATCATTCACTCTATATTCTATTCGGTTAATATATTGCACGCTGCCTATTGGTTGCCTTATACTACTAATGCTATCGATAAATAATGCATTGAACTTATTTACTATATCACATATATCGTTATACTCAATTTGGTCGAATATCACAGATTTGGCTGAGTTTTGCCTCTTATTAAGTAGGTTTTTCAAGTGTGTCCACATTTGTTTTTGGTTACTTGCGTTGTTAATTTCATTTTTTATGTAATTATTCCTATTATTTTCAATTTGTACTTTGTATTGATTTCTTATCAGTTTATATTCTCCCTAAGCTTGATTTGAGTTTTCAGATTTGGCATGTAAATATTTTATTATTTTTTCTCTTTTCATTGTTCGCAGTTCTTCGTTAAACCAGTTATTCACTTTGCTATTTATGTGCACATGTCTTTCAAACGTAAATCTTTGTATTGTATTTTCCAGACAGGCATTAAATAGTTTAACGTTTTCATTAAGATCTTTATTATCTTCGTATATCATATTCTCAGCTAAAACATACGATGGGAATGTATTTAAATATCTTGATGGTTTTTGTTGTATTTATAGGGTTTTCATTCGATCTCTCAAAGTCTATATTAATAACCTCATGGTCAGAAATTTTTATTATCTTTACTGTTCGTACATTTTATCTTATAATTATTAGTTATTACGTAGTCAATTATTGCGCTCGAATTTCTTGTTACACGTGTGCTTTCGTTAACTATTTCTTTAAGGCCGTTGTCATTGAGAGTATTCTTAATTCTATTCTTGTATAAAGAGTTCTTATTCCAATCTATATTAAAGTCTCCTGCAATTAAAATATCACAGTTAGTATCACAAATTTCTTCAATTAAGGAAATTACAATGAAGCGTCATGTCATTATGAATATTAGCTAAGGTGTTTGTTTTTAATGGACATCTTGACAGGATATACACATATGTATATTTACCGGGCTTGTAGGTAACTGTTAGATCATATGACGAAGACGAAGCATAAACCGTTGAAGTCCAGCAGGAATTTTGTATAAAGTTTCTACTAACACTTACCATACGTATACTGGTGAAATCTAGTGCAACTAAAAAGAATAGCAAACAACTCTTTTTCTATTTGGGCATGATTATCTTGTGCAGTTGTGTGGGAGGCAGCAGCATAGGCTATTTGTTGGTTATTGTAAAAAATGGGAGTGCCGATGGAAAATTTAGAGTCATCTGCGCTCAGAATCAATTAGTCAAAATAAGTTAAGGCGGGACTTTTTGTAATTTCAGCTTTTAAATTTGTAAACTTGCTATTTGAATATCTTTTTTTTAGCAATTCTCGTAAGTGTTTATTTTTTTAATGATAAATTCTAGAAAGCTTTGCAGCTTGGAAACGTTTTTAGTGGCAGACATATCTAAAATTTGCATTTATCTTTGTTAAATTTAATGTATGGTTCTATTATATTCTTCTATCGTTTTAGCATAGATTAAAAAATCATCAATATATGTCACTAACTCTTCAATGTCACCAAAACATTTAACTATTTTAGAACGATATATCTCTGAGATATATCGCAGGGCTTGCACGGTCTTGAGGAGTTTCGCAAGCTGTGGTATTGATTCCCTCTCTGTCAAGGAGCAGAGGATGCTGACTGGTCATAGAGGCACTGTTTCGCGGTATGAGTCCAAATACCCGGGCAGTGGCCTCTCACGAGGCGCTGATTCTGGAAAGAAGGATGGTCCCTTGAGTGCCGATGGGAGCGTGGTGCCAATTGCATCTACCTCCCAAGCCGCAAGCAAGGTGCATGAAGGTTCTACATCCTTACTCCCAACTGGAGCAAAGGAAAACACCAGGCTTTTCAAACCTCCGGAGAAGAGAAAGGGTGATGGTGTTCCTTCTACAATGGATAAAGGAAAGGGGGTAATAAATATAAATATCGCTAATCCTTTATCACAGGAGAAGGATGTAAGGTTGGGGGCGAAGGAGGTGGAGGTGCACATTTCGGTGGATATGTCTTCTTTGCAGATTTCTCGCAAGGGGAATCGCATGAAGAGAGGCAGATCCGATGATGAGCCTTCCTCCAGCTCCAAGCGTCTTAAGAAACAAGGTGACCTGGGAACTAACCCTTCACTTCAGCTGGCTTTCATCGACAGGTCGGATTTGGATGGCAAAATCTCTCCTGAAAGGTGGAATCTAGTTGAAGAAAGGCTCATTGAATTCATGTTGGAGGAGAGTTGTGATGGCATGAATGCCCGCATATCTTCCATAGGTTGGTCCAAGGGCATCAAGGTAGTGGACTGTGAAAACGGGGGAACTGTAAAGTTCCTTGTAGAATCAGTGAAGCGCCTTGGTGAACTCTGGCCTGGTGCTCGCTTGGAGGTGGTCCCTCAATTCGACCTCCCTCTGCGTCCAATGGCAAATGTATGGGTCCCGCCTACCTTTAGGCGGGTGAATATCATATCAAAACTTATTGGAAAGCAGAATGATGGATTGAACACCAGCTCATGGGTAGTTGTCAACTCCCTGACTGGTAATGGTAGGAAAGGCTGCGATCTTAGGATCGTTATTGATCAGGATTCAGTGGCTAAGGGCAAGGGGTGGTGTAGTGTTATGGGGGTTGGCACGTCTAAAATTCCGTCATCCGGACATAGTCGGTGTCAGGTAACCCAGAGGAGGCTACAAGTGGTGCAGAATAATTTGCATCACTGCGAAGCCGCCTCACACAACCTGTTAACCACCCTGCGCCGCCTTGAAGCTGACATCGCTCTTAGCCAGGAACCCTGGATCCTTAGGGATAGGATTCTGGGTTTGAGTGATCCTGACTATAGGTTACTTGTTCCTGGATAAGTAATAAGGTAAGGACCTGTATTTTAGCTAGAAGTGGTTTGGACTTTCTTTTTCTTTTGTACAGGTGACGTAACAACTGTGGCCTACATTGATGACCATGGGATCGATTTGATGCTGTCATCTGTGTACATGCCGTATGAGGCTGCATCCCCTCCTGATAACTTCATTGAACTACTGGTGGAGCATGCAAAGAGGAAAAGATGTCGCCTTGGGGCAGTGCTGACATAAATACTAGGGGTGAGTCTATTTTGAATTTTATTATTCTTAATAGGCTCAACATTTGTAACGTTGGTAACACGTCAACGTTTAGAAACCGTGTTAGGGAGACGGTAATTGACATTACACTCACTAACATGAATAGGTATATGATTAGAGACTGAAGGGTTTCAGATGAGTGTTCTTTTTCTGATCACCAACTGATATCCTTTAGTATTAAGCTATCTAAGGGCCTTAACAGGCCTTTTAGAAATCCAAGAAGAACCGACTGGATCAGGAATGAAAAGGCTGTGGAGGGGGAGCTTAGAGTCCTTCGGGGACGCTCCACTCCTGGCATCAATGATCGAGTTGGATCTTTGACGGATATATTGTTGTCTTGTTATAGAGACTTAACCGGGTAAGAGGAGCCAGCCTGCCTGGTGGAATGCGGAACTCCAGAGGCTCCGCTGTTGTACTAGGAGACTCTTTAATAAGGCTAAGAGGTCGGGCAGTGATGTGGTCTGCATATAGATCCAGTTTTAATGACTATAAGGGAGCAATAAAGCGCTCAAAGAGAACCACCTGGATGAGTTTCTGCACTAGTATCGATGATGTTGCTGATGTGGCTCGTTTCCGTAGGATGCTGTCGAAGGACCCCAAAGTCCTAAGCCAAAAGAACGATGGCATGTGGACATCCTCGAGAAAAGAAACCCTAGAGGTTCTGCTGAGTACTCATTTTCCCAATTGTGAGGATCCAGGAAGCTATCCGTTGGGTGTAGCTTATCCGTTCGGTGATGCTGGCATTATGCCGGTTTTAGAAGATATCATTACCAGGGAAAGGGTCAAATTGGCTATTAGTAGCTTTGAGCCGTTCAAGTCGCCTGGTCCGGATGGTATCTTTCCGGCTGCGCTTCAGCATGCTGGTGATATATTACACGAATATCTGGTGGACGTGTCTAGAGACTGTCTCCGGTGGTGTGATATATCTGAGGGTTGGAAAGATGTGCCCGTGGTTTTTATACCAAAAGCTGATAAACCCAGTCACATCGGCCCTAAGGATTATAGATCGATATCACTTTCATCCTTTCTCTTGAAAACTTTGAAGAGACTTATCGATCTATATTTAAGGTCAAACGTGGGTCGCAACATGCTTACATTAAGGGTAAGTCTGTTGACTTGACCAGTCTTCATGAAGTGACTGGTTTTGTTGAGGCGAATTTGGCTAGGGGTGAGTACACACTGTCGGCTTTACTTGATATAAAGGGGGCCTTCAATAACGTTATCACTTCTTCTATTGAGAATTCACTAAGGGATATCATGCCCCAAATTTTCTGTTACGGTTTATCACTCACATATGTTGGGTAACAGACTGGATGTTCTGTTGTCAAGCGTGCGACCAGGCGTACACCACAGGGGAGTGTCCTATCCCCTCTTTTTTGGCTCTTGGTTGCTAATGTTGGTCTGAGGCATCTGGAAAGTAGGAGCTTTAGGGTTGTGGCATATGCCGACGATGTGGCTATTCTTGTGGGTGGTAAATTTTTGCCAACGCTGGGGGAACTGATGGCGTCTGCTCTTGGAATTATATCCTCTTGGGCGACAAAATGTGGTCTGGGGATAAATCCAAATAAAACGGACCTCGTTTTGTTCTAGCGTAGGTACAAGATTGAAACCTTCAGGTTGCCAAGATTAGCTGGTAGGGAGCTGTCGTTGTCTTCTGAGGTCAAGTACTTGGGTGTTGTCCTGGACAGCAAGCTGAACTGGAAACGAAACATCGAGGAAAGAATGAAGAAGGGACTAAATGCTTTCTACCAGTGTAGGAACTCCATAGGTACGATCTGGGGTCTTCCGCTTAGAGCCATTCGCTGGATATATCTGGCGATTGTTAGACCGTAAGAGTTTTCAACGGAAAATCTTAGATAAGGTTCAGCGGATTGCCTCCTTGAATATCACTGGAGTGAGGAAAAGTTGCCCTCAGGCTACTCTTGATACTATGCTCTGTCTGACCCCGCTTGACTTATATGTCAAGCGGTGTGTAGGGCGTAGTGCCATACGCCAGGGGGAATCGGGTTGTTGGAGACGGCGCTCGATAGGTCACTCCAGGGTTCTGAATACCGTCTTTCCGGACGTAAGGTACGGACTTTCGGAAAAAGCCACTGATTATATTGTGCCTGAGGCTATGTTCCTACCTGGTTTGAGAATACTCATACCGGATAGGGCGCAATGGAATGGTGGGGTACTCCAGGGGCAGAGTGGTATACCCATCTTCGCAGATGGGTCTAAGTTAGGTGGATGTACAGGTGCTGGGGTTTTCTGTAGGGAACTCGGTCTTGAACTCCACTTCAGGTTGAATAATAACTGCAGCGTTTTTCAGGCAGAGAATCTTACATGATCTTCGTTGACAGTCAGGCTGCCCTTAGGGCCATTGCGTCGGTCTGGTGCAAATCACGGCTCGTTCGCTAGGTTAGGTTCGCTTTCAGGTGGCGATTTGACAGTTGGTCCTGACCCCCCAGTCTGCCACCTCTATGGCCTCATCGATGGATGGGTCAGGAGGGAAGAGCAGAGTCGTTGGCAGGCGTCTATGGCCTGCTGGGCTTGGTTAAGGCCAGCTTAAGGTTGGTTGTCAGTTTTATCACGGGGCACTGTGAGATTAGGTCGTTGACGGGGATCTGGAACAGGCGCCTCTGCTTCTTCCGCGCCTACGCCAATTGGTCACACCAATCGATGACAGGGCTTCCTCGATTTGGTCCTTCCAACGGATACAAGGTCGTCCTCTTCACCTACTACCTCAGATCCCCGCATCAAATGCTCGCCTCGCCGGAGCATCCTCCTCCATTCGAACGACATGACCGAGCCAGCGCAGCCGCTGGATATTAATACGCTGTACAACGTCCATGTCGTTGAGGAGCTCATACAGTTCACTGTTGAATCGGATGCGAAAATCATCGCCAACTCGCACTGGACCGAAGATCTTACGTAGGACTTTTCTCTCGAATACTCTCAAGGCAGCTGCATCAGTTCTTAATAGGGTCCATGCTTCTGCGCCATAAAGAAGCACGGGTAGCATGAGCGTCTTGTAGAGTATTAGTTTCGTCTTGCGAGAGAGGTCTCTGCTACTCAATTGCCTATTGAGACCATAATAGCACCTGTTGGCAAGAGTAATCCTGCGCTTGATCTCCAGACTGACATCATTTTCGGTGGTAACGGCGAAGCCAAGGTAAATGAATTCCTTGACTGTATCAAAGGTATAGTTATCGGCCGTAATTTGTGAATCAATACTCCGCACGGCTCTACTTGTCGATAACATATACTTCGTTTTACCCTCTTTTACTGCCAAACCCATCTTCTTAGACCCTCGTTCAATAGCACTAAGGGCAGCAGTGACATCTCGTTTGGTGCGCCCTATGATGTCGATGTCGTCAGCGTACGCAAGCAACTGGACACTTTTTTGAAAAATAGTGCCATTACGATGCACTCCCGCCTTTCGCAGAACACTCTCCATGACGAAGTTGAAGAGGTCGCATGATAAGGGATCGCCTTGTCTGAAACCTCGCGCCGCGGCGAAATCGATCAGCTTCATTCCGTTGGAGGTAGTGTTTGCGTGGAGGCTGAATTGTCCGACAGTGGGGCCAAAGATACCTTCCCGCCCGACCTTCGCATTAAAATCCCCGAGGACGATTTTGGCGTCATGGGCCGGGCACTTATCGTATACGTCCTCGAGTTTAGCATAGAAGGCATCCTGAACCACATCGTCCTTTTCTTCCGTCGGGGCGTGAGCACAAATTAGGCTGACGTTGTAAAATTTTGCCCTGATGCGGATTGTGGCTATTCTTGCGTTCACTGGCGAGAACCCAGAGACAAGGTGACGAAGTCTCCGAATTCGTGCTTATCAACAAGGCAGCTGTAATACACATCACAAGATGCTAGCATTTTGCATCCTTGTCCTATCCATCGCATTTCCTGTATGGCAGTGATGTCCGTCCTACATTTCATGGGGGTATCCGCCAGTTGGGCGAAAGCGCCTGCCCTATAAAGGGTGCGGACATTCCATGTGCCTATTCTTAAATCGTTGTCCTTGAAACGTTTGCCGTAGTCGTCAACTTTAGAGGGGATCTTTATTGAGGTTATTGTTTTGGCTTTCATTGGATATAATTTTTACGTAGTGGGTTCCAAGCCCTACGCACAACCCGAATTTAACGTCCAGGAGATTGGACCTCGCTGAATGAGTTAGTTAACATCTAGCGGGTGCTAGAATGCCATCCAGGAGGGGCCACGAGGAGGCTGCGTGTCAACTTGAATACAGCAAGACAAGGATCGCCCTGGTGGTCGCCATGTTGGCCACAGTCAGAAACTTTGCCTTGTTTGCATGCATTCCATCCCTCCCAAAAAAAAAAAATAAAATAAAAATACGTATACATATTTTCCGACGTAGTAGAAAATGAATATTTTCTTGGTTTATGTCGCGGATATTTTGCGAAGAAAAAAAAAACGAAAGATGGCTAGGGTTTCGAAAATGGGTTCTGCGTAGAAAAGAAGGATGCAGACAAAAATTTTGTTTTAAATCATAATAAAATTAACATATCGCCATAGTCTAGAAGTTAATGTGTTGGCTTACTAGACGTAGACAGGGTTCGAGCCCCAGGCCAGACATCAAAACAAAATATAAAAAGTATTTCTTCGGCGATTTTCTCAGCATATTTCTGGCAAAAACTCTGAGAGTAAATAAAATTGTCATGAAAACTTTCTCAAAAAATCTAACGTTCGGAGTCTACTTAAACTGTAGGTCCCGCCACTTATGTACAAAATTAACACACACAACAAACTGTGATGCAAGTGATTTGCGGTAATTGAATATTGCTTATAATAATATTGCAAGACATATCTTCAATCGACGAATATGTGATTCCATATCTGTGTTCTCATACCGGATTTGCAATATGTGTTTTGAAAAGAAGAAGTATCAAAATGTGATATTTTTACATAAAGTAATTTATACTGCACAACCGACTTACCTGTATGGGGCAATAAATTTCGCAGATCGGCTAGGAAACTGGTATTGATTCAGCGAAAATATAAAACTGGCTTTTCTGAACGTCAGTTCTTTATTTATGGCACTGGACTTTGGAACCGATTACCGAAGAGAATTCAAATAATAAACAACGCAAACAGATTTAAAATTGGACTTTCGAAATATTTTCGCTAATGAATAGTTGAAGTAAAACCAAATCCTTCTTTTTAATTTTCTTTTCTTAATTTAATTTGTATTTATATTTAATTATTACATTATGCTAAAATTTATTTTTTGTATGTAATCATTAGCTCTTTAATGTATCTTGATGTCTATCTTGTTGTGCTAAATTTGAAAATAAAATAAAAATACATTAATAAACATAAGTGGTGTGAGAAAGTATGTCAATAATTCTCAATGAAAGGTTGTAATGACCAATTATGTATTTAATATCATAAATGCCTCTGCACACTTATTTGTCCAACTGATTGTTTTCTTCTTGAGCTCTGTTAAAGGTTTAGCTATTCTCGAAAAATTTGGTACAAATCTTCGGAAGAAGGAGAATAATCCTATACATCTTTTGACCTCATCATAACCTTTGGGAATTGGGTAATTTTTAACTCTACAACCTAAGTAATCAAGTTCATTAAATGCAAATTTTTCAAAATTCAATCTGAAACAAATTGGGAGATGATTAATTTGTTTTTAAAACTCTTTTAAGAGAAGAGATCTGTTAAGGGCGATATCAGCTTTAGGATATGAAAAATAAAAGGCCAACAAATTATTCAAAAAGGAAAAACGTGTGTATTCAATTCAAGAGATAATTTTAAAGTAGTTAATAAGGTTAAGTAAAAAAAAGCAAAAGATAATATGTCAAGAGTTAACAGTGTAGACAACGCAGAGTTTTTTTATTTCATATCTAACACTTCTTCCAAAGAAAAAAACTCTGCATACCAAGCTTTGTCCTAAATTTCTGACATACCAATATTCCAGCGTAAAAAGAGTAGGCGATTTGCTTCTAAGGGTTTTGTCAACAAATCAGCAAGTTGGTGTTCTCCATCGATGTGTTCTAGCTGAAGTTCTCTGTTCAAGTACTTTTCTCGAACATAAAAATGTCTAACTTCTATATGCTTTGACCTTTTATGATATTCTGGATTCTTTGCGAGTTTGACCGCACTGGCGTTATCTATATAGTGTTGGAAGCTGTTCATTACCCAGGAGTTCAAATAAAAGTCGTTTAATCCATATAAGTTCCTTGGTACCTTCACTAGCCGCTATTACTTCAGATTCAGTTGTTGAAAGAGAAACTGATTTTTGTAACTAACTTGTCCAAGAGATGGCTCCTCCTGCCAACATTGCAACAATACCAGTTGTCGATCTGCGTGTTTTAATATCTCCACCAAAATCAGCGTCGGTAAAAACTTTAAGAGGTTTATCATCAGCTTCGTATTTTAGGCCATATTTAATTGTGCCTTTTAAGTATTTAAAGATGCGCTTCACATTACTCCAATCCTTTTCTGTAGGATTTTCCATACTTCGTGACGCTTTGCTTACACTAAAAGCAATATCTGGGCGAGTTGCAACTGAAAGATACATAAAGCTTCCTATTGCTTCACGGAAAGGTACCCTTTCTTTAACACTTGGGCTATTTGCCACTTCTTCCTTTCCAACCGGAGTTGACACTGCGTTGGCATCATACATATTGAAGCGTTTCAAAATTTTGTTGATATTGTAGCGTGCTCTTTCATTACACACTGCTGTACTCACAACATACTGCAGACATAAACAAAATCGATCAAGCCGCACTTGAATGAAATGTGACGAATATTCAAAGGGATCATATTGGTAATTGAGTGACACTGATAAAGTCACTCAATTTCCCAATTCAGAGACTAGATAATTGGTCAATTCTTCAAGTTGCGACTATCGAAATTAAAGTAAGTACATGTATGGAATAGGATTAAGTGAGATAGAATGTAAATTAGAATAATATAGCAAATATGTAAATTTTGGCCAGAAATAAAACAGATTTTAATGAAAACTCAAATCGGCAACAACTTTGCCCTTACCAAGGTAAGATCGGCAATTGCAATAGCGTACACAACGGCAAACTCTGCCGGTTACAAAAACATCTTTTCCTATATATTTATATAAAGCTTTTTTCCTCCACTATATAGTTTTCCTGACTTATTATAATCGATCCATCAATATTTCGCTGAATACTCATGCCAAGAAAATTATTTAATGAGCCAATAGTAATTTTAAATTCGTTTTTCAAAAGGTTCATAAAGCTTTCCATATCCTGTTCATTATTTCCTATAAGTAAACCATCATCTACGTATAGAGCTGCATAGAGAACTTTTGGTCCTTCAATCCGATAAAAACGCAAGGATCTGCGTTACTTAGCTTGAAGCCAGCTGAAGTCATAAATTCAATAAAGCGTTTGTTCCAACATCGTGGAGCCTGTTTTAGACCATATAGACACACTCGGCCAGTACTATCTTTAAAACCTTCAGGCTGTTCCAGATATACTTCCTCCTCAAGTGTACCATATAAAAAAGCAGTTTTTACGTCGAACTGTTTCATATTCATACCCTTATTTGCAGCGATGGCTAACAGCGTTCTTATGGAGTCATAGCGAGCCACAGGGCTAAACGTTTCGTCGTAATCTATTCCATGCACATTTTGCGCATAACCTTTGGGTACTAACCTAGCCTTGAATCTAGTTTCACCATTTACTGATGGCTTGATACGAAAAACCCAACGATTTTTTATAACATTTGAACATGCCGGTCGTTGTACAAGTTCCCAGGTCTTATTTTCTTGTAAAGGCATTAACTTCTTCAAGCATTGTCTTTTTCCATTCTTCTTTTTGTGGAGATTGTATAGCTTCAATGTACGACTGGGGATCCTTTTCACAGGTAGGTGAATCTGCAAGCAGAACAAAATCATCTGATGTCATCCATTTCGGTGGGTTCTTGTCACGATTAGTGCGTCTAAGTCCAAAATTTTCTTGCCCTGAGGGTTCTTCATCATTCGGAAAGTTACTTCCTTCGATTATACTATCCACCTCATTTTCTTTTTCAGTACCAGTAGGAATTTCGTATTTTATTTCTTCTTTAGTTTTAAATGTATTATCCTCTAAATTTTTATCAACATGACCAATTATAAAATTTGTACTACATACAGCCTCAGGCTTAAACAAAACATCATGACTACAGACTATTTTATTTTTCGATGGAACCCATCCTCTGTATCCATCCTTTTCATTCACTTATGACAAAACATAGCCTTATTGTCAAACTTTGATCGAAATTGTTTCGGAATGTGCACATAACAGCCGGTGCCAAATATTCTCAAATTATTCAAATTTCCAATTCCCCCTCTGTACCATAACTCATATGGAAACTTATCCTTGACCTTTGTCGTACCTGTACGATTCAGAATATATACCGCTGTATGGCATGCTTCAGCCCATAAAAATTCCGCTAGCACTTAGCATGGAGCGAGCAGCCTCTACCGTCGTTCTATTTCCTCGCTCGGCTGTGCCATTCAATTGGGGTGCGTAAGGTGGTGAAATAATATGCTCAATTCCCCA
The DNA here is from genome assembly GCA_014635995.1 of Sarcophaga peregrina. Lineage (NCBI taxonomy): Eukaryota > Metazoa > Arthropoda > Insecta > Diptera > Sarcophagidae > Sarcophaga > Sarcophaga peregrina. The sequence continues at coordinate 84,124,556 of CM025789.1, read as the reverse complement.
TCCGCTCAATAAACTTTTAACCTTCTTATTAACAAACTCACCGCCACCATCAGATCGAAATTTCTTAACAATATGTTCGTTTGCCTTAGCCTCATTAAAAAAACTGCCCAGTGCGTTCCAAACTTCGTTCTTATTCCTCAGAAAAACTATTTTTCTAAATTTACTATAGTCATCTTTAAAACATACATAGTAACGGGATCCACCTAATGAAAATGTTCGCATAGGTCCATTTACATCAGCATGTATTAAATCGCCCACTTCCCCAGGGTATATTCTTAAAGGACAATTTATGCATTTTTCCCAAGGCGTAACCATCACAAAAATCTTCATTATTATCGCTAACATTCATATTCATTTGTTGTAATATTTACTTTACATACCTTTTATTTTGATGAGCAAACCGTTCATGGTAAAGCTGCAAGGTTTTATCTTCCTTGGATAGACTTCCTTGTGCAAAAGATTTTACAATTAAAACACGCATCGCTAAGATATACAGTTCTCCACTTAGGCATCCTGTTGCATCTTTTCTTATTATTTTAACAGCGTTTTCATCCAATATTGTTTTAAATCCATTTTTGGCTGCAGATTGTACCGAAAAAAGATTTTGACTTGCATCAGGAACGTACCCAACATTTGCCAATCTTGACGTCTACCAGTTGTTCTTGCAAAACACCCCAACCTGCACTACACCATGTCCATAAACCAACATTGTAGCATCTTGTTTTCCTAAGAAAATTCTTTTAGGAACATCCAACTTTGTATACGACTCAAAATAATGTTTATGCGGTGAAATGTGCCTAGAAGCGCCACTGTCACAGCACCAAATATCTGCAGCAGAGACATCATAACTGGCATTTAGACTGTAGGCAATAAAAGCATTGTTTTTCGATTTTTGACCAAAATTATTCATTTCAAAAGTACTTAAAGAGTTAAGGTAACATTCTGCTGCCCAGTGACCTGTTTTACCACATTTATGACAAGGAAACTTTTGCTTTACATGGGCCATTTTATCTGAGTTTCTACCTTTTGGATAATTTATTTTTGTTCTTTACATCTTTCACCACAAAAGCTGTTTCATTTACTAGCGATTTATCCGATCTTAATAGAAGATTTAACTTTTGTTGGTCCGTAGGAATAATATCCCACAAGTCTTTAAAATTATCATATTCTTTTCCCAGTGTTGATAATATTCTATCATTTAACATTCTCTCAGATAATTTATTTTCACCGCTTTTTCCAATTCAACATTTAAATCAGCAAACAGTTTTTGCAGTTTTGCCACATGAATACTAATTTCTTCTTTTTTCGTCTCTCTTGGCCTGAAAAAATATTCAATTAACATATTTAACCGCTGTGTACTGCTTCGTTCAAAACGAGTGCAAAGCTTTTCCCATATTTCAAATGCATTTGTACAAGTCAGTACTAATTCTGCCGTGACGCTATTTAATGCACTGGCAATAATACTTGCGGCCTTTGCGTCATCCTGCTGCCACTTCTGTACTGCTGTCTTGCTTTCAGGAGTTGTACCTCTTTCGGGACATTTTCTTTTTCCATTTATTATATCTTCAAGCGCATGTGCTCGAAATACCATGTTGATGTGCCATTTCCATTTTGCCCAATCATCCAGACCTTCCAATTTCTCCACTAGTAATTTTAAATCGGCATTCGAAGACATTTTCTTAATATATGGTGACTGGGCCCATAACCTGTTAAGGGGCGATATCAGCTTTAGGATATGAAAAATAGAAGGCCAACAAATAATTCAAAATCTTCTTTATTCAAAAAGGAAAAACGTGTATATTCAATTCATGAGATAATTTTAAAGTAGTTATTGAAGTTAAGTAAAAAGCAAAAGACAATATGTCAAAATGCAATATGTCAACAGTGTAGACATCGCAGCGTTTTTTTATTCTAACAAGATCTATCGGAGATGTGGATTATAATCACTTACAAGTAATTATAATCATTGGGTTGCGTTATATGATAAGAGAGAAGAGGAGAAAGAATTAGAATTAATTCTATTTCTTAAGAGAATTAAGAAAGAGTGTTGAGGGTCTTACCTTTTTTTGCTATGAATTAAACCCTTTTTTTCAGAGTTTTATTTTTCCAATTATAAAGTCGCAATGTATTTAGATAATTTCAATCCATAATTCCATATGGCAAAATTCTCGGTAAGTATGATTTCATATACATAGGTAAGTAGGTTGATGAGTATAAGAAATTTTCAGTAGGTATAATTTATATAATTTAATTTATAGTAGGTATAAGGTTAAGTTCACTTTCTTTCTTTTTTTCTTTGGTTAATTTAATGTAATTTGAATTCAATTTAAGTTAAAATATAAAATTTTAAATATAAGGTTTAATTTTATAGGAAAATTCAAATACAATATTCAATTCAATTCTATACAATTTCACCCATATTTATTTTGGTTTGCACTGTATTAATTTAGACTGGATTTGGACTGTATTTTATTTTTTTTTTTATAATTAGTGGTTGGCCTCCCTTTACACTTTTTAGCACACTGTAAGTAGGTGAAGTTATTGATGCTAAGGAATGAAGTGAGGTTTATATGATTTCTTTTCCTTTATTAAACTTCTGTTTTGCTTAACGGCCGTGTTAACGGCACATTTGGACATATTCCAATTCTTTTAATGGATGGGTGTTGTTATTATATTTGGAATGCCTATAGGGTTTATGTGTTCAAACCTCGTTTGAACATAATCTTAAACCGGTTGTACTCGACGGCAGTAATACCTGACCCAATATTTCAAAGTGTTCCACAAATGTTTTCGTAGCAATGCTTATATCGTCTAGACATTCTACTATTTTCCCTTTATCAACCATATCACTTAATATCATATTAATAAATCGTTGGAGAACTTCGACAGCATTATTAAAACCGAATGGCATACAACATAATTCAAATTGTCCTCAGGGTGTTACAAAAACCGTATACTGAATTGAATCTTTTTGCATTGGGACTTGATGAAAGCTATTTCTCAAGTCTAGAGTAGAGAAAATTGATTGTTTATAGGAAGGTGGAAAGAGTAGTGTTTGTGGACATTTGATTTAAACTTATCAATATCGTAATTGACGGGAAAAACCTTCACAGGAAGATCATTTCACAAGCGAGCAGTACGGGCAAAAATTGAATTCTCCCTGTAATGCATTGTGCGGTTCACTGGACAATCAACCACAAAATGATGTGCTCTGCGAGAAGCTCGAGTATCACGTAAAAATATGTAATTATCGGGAACCAAGCCCCTTATCTCTCGAGAACACCCCCCATTATAGTACCGATGGAACAATGAAACACAAGCCACATTGCGACGATGCTCCAACGAATCAATAGAGTTGGATACCCTACTGTCATTAATAAGCATCTTCGCCCTCTACTGTACGCGGTCGAGAAGCTTCGAAATAAACTTTGAAGCACCGGCCCATACATGAGTGTTGTACTCCATCCGGGGTCGGACAAAGGTCCTGTAAACAGTAAGAAGGTCGGATGGAGTGAAGTATTTTCTGCACCGTTTCAAAAAACCAAGGCACTTGAATGCTTCCTTCAACACTCGAAAAATGTGATCGTTCCAACGAGCATCACAACTAATTCTTATGCCCAGAACATCAAGAGCATCCGCATCCTCAATATTTACATTACCCATAAATACAGATGATAGAACACTAGCGCCAGCATCACGCCGGTATGTCAAAAACAACATTGGCTCTTGCGCGCATTGAAATCAACCCTGTTCGCGCGGCCCCACTCTGAGATTGTTATCAGGTCACCTGTGAATGCGTCATTCATGTTCGACCTCCTTGCCCCAATCTCCAAAAGGCTCGGCCTCCGATCAAATCAATATGAATGACAAATGTTGTTGTCACCGCAAATGAGTAAATAGGATTCGAAGTAATAGATAGAAGATCATTGAAAAAAATAAGAAAAAGAGTAGGAGAAAGAACAGAGCCCTGCGGTATCCCTGAATTTATACTGAACTCGTCGGAAAAGGCGCCATCTATAACCAATTTTATAGTGCGATCTTTGAGAAAGCTCGATATAAATCGAGAGAAGTGATTACCGACACCAAATGCAATTAACTTCGATACCAGAGCCTCATGCCAGACCCTATCAAACGCCTTTGAGATATCCAGAGCTACAACCTTGGCCTCGCCAAAGCGGTGAATGGAACCATTCCACCTTTCGGAGAGTAAAGTCAAAAGGTCACCAGTAGAGCGCCCTTTACGGAAACCGTTGGACTCCAAATACATCACAAGGTGGTGATTAATCATGCTCTCTATCACCTTTGAAAGAGCAGAACAAACAGCTATTGGGCGGTAGTTTTCAGGGTTATTAGCCTCACCCTTCTTTGGGATTGGCGTGACATAAGCAAGCTTCCAACATGAAGAAAAGATACCAACACGATACGACAAACAGAAAAGCTTAGCTAATGAACGGGCCAACGTCGAAGAGCAGTGTTTCAGGACCAGAGCTAGTATACTATCCGGCCCAGAAGACTTGTTCATGTTGAGAACCGCAAGAACCCTCCTAACCGCCCTGGCTCGAAAGAATATACTAAGCATAGTCATTGATACTCTTTCAAGTTCGGGTAGTGGTTGAGTGCTCGACGGTAGGTGGGAGTTAACTGCAAACAATCCAGCCAAAAGGTTCGCCTTCTCAATAGGGTCAGTAAATGTTTTGTCATTCATTATAAGAGTTGGAATCGAACTAGCATTATTCCGCAAACTTCTAACAAATGACCAAAAGCTCTTCCCCCCGAGGGAAAGAACTTTAGTACGAAGATGCTGCTCGTATAAAGTCGCGTCTCAGTACGAGGATCTCGCCTGCTTGCGTAGCAAATCAGTATGTGCACACTTATTTCTACGCCAATTGCTGAATGCTTCCTCTCTGGATCTGACCGCTAGTCTGCAAGTCTGATTAAACCAAGATTTACCTCTTGATTTAATTGAAATCTTTTTGGAAGGAATAAAAGTATTCATCCCAGTTTTAATCATATTCACTACCATCTCTGCTGCGGCATAGATGTTTGATTCAAGGAAACAAAGTTTCCAATTAAAGTGCCGGAAAAAATTGTTGAGTTTATCCCAATGTGCTTTCCCGTAGTTAAAAACAGAGCGTTTCTTATCCATAGGTGAAACCTCACGAAGTCCAGAGAACGGAAAAGAGGCAGAGACAACTTAATACTTATCAGGGTGTGAAGTAAGAAAAAGATCGAGTGTATTATTTTGGTGCCCATCAACACACGATATATGTGTTGGTTCATTCACTAGTTGAGCAAGGTGATTATGCGCGGCAAACAACTCAACTCAGCATCTCCAGATACCTAGTTTTCATATAAGGCGAAAACATCCGGCCCATGGACACAAATGTGAGCATAGACAGAGAAAAAATTTGACCTTAGCCCCCGCAAAAAAAAAATCGATGTGAAAGCGACCCGCCATCACGCTAAGGAATAATAATTAAAAATCAAATGCCCTACCTCAAGATGCGAAAGGCAAGGAAACGAATTGCTGCTAGGTGACTATAAAATGGCCAGTTCTATACCTTCACCATTAGAGAGTCCACAGCAATCGTCTCCAAGAAGCCCGCACTATGAGGTTATTTGAGTTCAAGGGTGGATGATAGAGATGAAAAGCAAAATGCACCGCCTATCGGTGCCATAAAAGCCCCAAGCGTGGTTCATAAATGCCCCTTCAAATCCACGGAACACTAAACAACACCGCGATAGTCAATGCCACTTTAGTGCGTCCTTAATTCCACAAACGACATTGTGAATTCTATTGTAATGTAATAGGTATGCATGTATGTAATGGATTATTTTTAATAAATATATATTTCGTTTGATGGTGTTGTTGTTTAAAAAACTCTAATCCTTGGCCGCGAAATTGTTATTTTATTTATTTTTTTTTTTTCTTTTTAATTTCAGTATTTTATGTTATTGTTGTGGATTATTTTAAATTCATCAGGTTTCTTGTGGGATGGTGTTGTTGTTTAAAAAAAAACAACTGTTTTTTTTTTTTTTTTTTTTGTCTGATTAATATTTAAAATGTTGTTGTTAAGAGTATGTAATAGGTATGCATGTATGTAACAGGTTATTATTTTTTTGTTTATTAAATATATCGTTTCATGGTGTTGTTGTATTAAAAACCGTAATTCTTGGCCGCACAATTGCTATTGTTTTGTTTTATTTTTAATTTTAGCAAAATAGACGGACATATCTTCACGCGACGGATGATAGCACACAACACAAGTTTTTCCTTCTAACAAATATCATTGAGGATGCGTAAGGGGACTCACTGGCGCGAATTATTTCGATCTTTAGAAGTTCCTCAAATTTAGATTTGACTTCACGTTCACGAGAAAACAAACGCTTTGGTCCACTATAAATAGGAACATCATTTGTCAATCTAATTCGCATACAAAAGTCACTAATATTTAAAGCAGTATTAAATTTTTCAAGGCAGTTAGTATTTACCAGCGATTCTAATGCAAAAGGCTCAGTCGTCTCGTTTTAATTCAAAAACAAATGGGTCAACCTCCTTCACTGCACTGCATTATTAACAATACAATCATTCTTAACGCTCTCTTGTCATTTGTTGCCTATAGGCAACATTGTATTCATGAGCCTATAAGTCACGTTATTTTCATTTTTTGACTTGCGGTTTTTTGCAATATACAGATATATATTTTGTGCAAGCTATTAGGTTAATATTTTTGTGTTAGTTGTGCACGTGTTCATGAGACAGCCTTTTTTCCTAGAACAAAAGCGTTACAATTTTTTCGAGGTAAAAGTGTTTAAACAAAAAGTGTGTTATAAAACTTAAGTAAACATTTTATTTAAAAACTAAGTTAATACTATTGATAAATAAAGGTAAGACAATTAATAAAAATAAATTAATCATGTGAAAAAAGTGTTGTTTGTTTAAAAACAATTTTTTGAAAGTGCTGTTGCCCATAGCAACATCGGTCAATTGTGGTAATTTTCTAATAAAATATATTTCTTCGTGTTGGTGCAGATCACACGAGTGAACAAAATCACATCATCCCAACGCTAATAACCTGACAACACAAACATCTTAACATTACCAAGCCGAATCAACATTCACAACACACATAATAATAATAACATCTCTAACACATATCACATTTACAATATACATATATACAAACATTCAGCAAGATCACCAACATAATTATTTAGATCCTGATAGTTCAGTTGATTATCGATCGAACATTGTGAACTAAAATACAAATAATACAAATTGTCAATACAACATACATATATTATAAAACATACACTCACAGAAATACGTTTTATAACGTTTTAAATATAAATACACAAACAAAACATAAACTAATCTGCATTGTTTACATATTCAAATAACATAAAAGAAAAAGGATTGCGCATTATACACCCTACCCCCTCTTACCCTATCCTAACCCTACCCTCTAACCCGTATGTTCATGGTCCTTCGAGGAAAAGAGACAGTGTCCTAGTACATACAGTCCACATTAACTAAAATTGTGCAAATTCTACCCACCCTAAAAAATATATAACCCCATAAAATCCTAATTCTAAAAAACTTTAACAAAATTCTAAAAAGAAATTAAAAACAATACTGTAGTGCAAAAAAGCAAAGTGAATTAAACACATATACACTATCAAAAACAGTGCTAAACATTGTATATTACCCTATACAAAAAACATAAAATATCCCACGAACTAAATCAGTGCTCGATAATCAACAACAAACACAAATAAATTTTGAACTAAACACAAACAAAAAAAAAAAAAAAAAATACACAAAAGTATGATAAAAAACACAAATTCACAATTAACACAAACAATAATCACATTAAATAAAAAAAGTGCGTTAATAAAAACAAAATAGTGAAAATAAGACATTTCAAAAATAATAATACATCATATATATTAAATTACAAATCGTATTAAAAATACAAAAAGAAAGTGATATTACGTAGAACAGTAAAATAAAAATTATAAACAAATTTAAAATCAAAAAGAAATTACAAAAGTTCATAAAAAATAGAAACAAAATACATATTACATAGAAAAACAAATATTATACATTTTGAAACAATATGTAGACAAAATCAAAATTATAGGATGACCAAAATAAAAAGTTCAACACAGTTCACCAAAAATGACAATAAAATATACATAGTGACAAAAATTAAAACATTCAAAAATATCAAATGCACAAACAATTACATTGCATTACTGGTCACTAACAATAAATCAAAAACAATTACAAATATAAGTAACACTAACAAATTAACATTACACACAAACACAACGCAACAAACATCACACAAAGAGGAATTGGAAAAATAAAATTGGTTTGTACCCTACCCTAAGCAGACAAGCTAAGTTGAACATTTTCAATTTACGTTTTTTAATAAAATTATCGGATTCTCAAATTTATGAAAAACTCACAATAAGAAATATTATCTTATAAGACCCACCCACCCAATACTTACCTATTTCTCGATAATATTTCTAAAATATTGTGAGTAACAAATATTGCCGTTTCCTTTGTGTAGTGCGACAAAAACACAAGAAACACCCAATTAGCAATTTGTCTGCTAATTGAATTTATTTCAAATTTGAAATAAATATTTTTAAAAACCAAATTAATTCACGGAAAATCAATTCAATACGAAGTTTGACTAACCCCTAATCCTCTACGTATTGTATTTTGAAGATAAATATAATGCGTTATATCCAACAGGACTTAAGTGCCTTTGAGGAAGACTATAAGGCCAGTCCAGAGAATTCTCAATCGCTACCCGCATTGTGATTCTTGAAGACGAATTGGAAGAGTTGTGGCTGAATATTGATGGAAAATTCAGACAAATCCGAGAGTCGCCACAACTCAATGACCCGGAAGTAGCCAATTCGATAAATTTTAATGGCCTCTCCAAAAATGTGAGATCTGACAAAAAATTCTATAGGTCATCTATGATTTCCATAGATGAGTCTATAGAAAATTTAACCCAACCCAAAAACTCTCATTCAGAGACCTATTCAAGGCCATTTATGGCAATAATACCCGCCTAAGTGGTGAAGAAAAACTTTTCTACCTCAAAAACAAGACTAGCGGCGAGGCTAAAGAAATGGTCGACAACGCACCCTTAACTAATGACGGTTTTCTTAATGCTTGGACCCAACTGGCAAATCAATATGAAAATAAAAAAATGCAAATTAACGCACAAATTAAAACACTCCTAAATTTACCAGCGGTAAACTCTATGTGCAGTGTTTCAATAAGAAAATTACAGAGAAAGATTAATTACTGTATTGCAAATTTAAATACATTGGAGATAGATACGAACAATTGGGATCCTATCATTGTATATCTCTGTTTAACAAAATTACCCAAGGAAACACGAAGGAAATTTGTGAAAACTTTGAAAGATTGTGCCGAAATGCCTTCCTGGACAGAAGTGGATGTATTTTTAACAAATACATTCAAGGAACTCACTTCTGTCAATGATGTTCCGGAAAGTAACCCAAACCCTAACCCAAATACCTACCCGAAAACCAAATTTCTTCAGGACATCAACAGTTGGATTGGCAGAAGAGTAAAGACATTTCACAATGGTACACGCAACATTAGGAAGGATACTCGATCCACAAACAAATTCCAGAGCAAACCCTCGAATTCTAAACAAACCCATCCAAATACCCACACTTACCCAAAAACCCAGGGGAAACTCGATGGTTCAATTTGCAAACTCTGCAAAAATAACCATAATTTAAAGGAATGCTCATCATTTACTTCCCTGGGAGTAAGTGAGAGAATTGAATTCGTAGGAAAGAATGCCATTTACTACAATTGTCTGGCCATTAGCCATATGGTATCAGAATGTCGAAGTACATTTACGTGCAGATACTAGGCGGCAGACATAACACCCTGTTACACCAACCAAAAACTAACCCACAAAATGACGATAAACCCTTAACGACAAGTGCAATACAGTCTTTCTCCACCCAAACCCAATCAAGCAAAACTCAATTAGATGACATAGCTAAATTATTAGGCACAGCTGCCTTGAATATTAAAATATACGGTGAAGAATTCCCTGATCGAGCACTTATTGACCCAGCATCAGAATTTTCATTTATTTCTGATAAGCTAAGGCGCAAATTACATTTACCCACCCTACCCATAGCTGCTGAAATCCCAGGTTTAAATGAGGTTGTTGCAGCACGTTCAAACAAGATGTGTAATATAGATCTTGGTTCTAATGCAAATGAAGGATTTTCACTGAATATTCAGGCAATTGTTGTCAAAACCGTCACCCGCAATTTACCCACCCAAAACTTGAACTCATAAAAAAGTTGGACGGAATCCCATTGGCGGATTCTAAATTTTATGAAAGCCGCCCAGTTAATATCATATTTGGTAGCGATTTTTACCCACAGATTATCAGAACTGGTGTTAACAAAGATGTTCTTGGCACATTAATAGCTCAAGAAACTGAGTTTGGCAAGAATTGGAAATTCAACCTCATCAGTTACGCAGAAGATGGAAGGATGGATATTTGGAAAAGCTCCATAAACGTTATAAATGGAAGAACCCAAACGTCCGGTGGAGGTCAATGACATTGTCGTTATTAAACAGGACATCCTACCCTCGAATGAATGGTTACTCGGACGAGTAACCGATGGTTCCGATGGATTACCTAGAGCAGTCGAACTACTAACTTCAGCCGGAACATTGACTCGACCAATAACCAAGGTCGTAATCTTACCCACACACTAGCCAATAACATCTCTAACACACATCACATTCACAATATACACATATACAAACATTCAGCAATATCACTAACATAATTATTTAGATCGTGATAGTGCAGTTAATTATCGATCTTTGAACAACACAAAACAGTGAACAAACTTATTAAATATATCTTTATTTAATATAAACATAATTGTCAATAAATTATAAATACTCAAACCCAAACATTGTGAACTATAATACAAATTGTGAATACAACATACATATATTGTAAAACAAACACTCACATAAATACGTTTTATAACGTTTTAAATATAAATACACAAACAAAACATAAACTAACCTGCATTATTTACATATTCAAATAACATAAAAGAAAAAGGTTTGTGCATTATACACCCTACCCCCTCTTACCCTATGCTAACTCTGCCCTCTAACCAGTATGTTCAGATGCATTCATAGATGCGTCCAAAAGGTCTAACACAGACAGACATTGAAATGTCGTTAATTTTGACTGATATGACTCAGAAGATGAGGAAAATGACGAAGATGAGCAGGAAAGAACGTTAAGTTTTGAAACGATTATAGAATAAACGTTGCAAAGTTTAATTGATAACGGCGAAAATGTGGAAGTTGGTTTGATTGAGGGACTAATTGGAAAAACTTATGGACACAACTGAAAATGATGAAGATGTTATACAGGAAGCTACGAAAAAAATTGATTTGTAAAGTTTCAGGTGGAGAAGTGCGGAAATAATGGAATGTGATACTCGTTGGAAGGGTGAAGTGCGTAGTAACGAGGTAAAACAACCAATCGAATATTTCACCCAGTTCTTCTCAGATGAATTCTGGCAAATGATTTGTGATGAAACAAATCTCTACGCGGTACAATCTGATGGAGCAGAATTAAAGTTTTATGTATCTGAAGTAAAAAGATATATTGGTATATTATTATATCTTGCTGTTATAAGAGTTCCGACATATAGAATGGCATGGGCACCAAATTTCAAATTGGCATCCATCGCAAACGCTTTGCCTAGAACTCGCTTTGAGAAAATAAAAAAATACTTTCATCTTAACAATAACACCGTTCAGCCTCAAAGTTCGCCCATTGCTAAATTTTATAAAATCAAAATTCAACGAGATTTCCCAAGAAAAATTCCAAAGTATCGATAAGTAAATGATTGTGTTTTGTTGCTTAGAATTTGCCATTTAGCTTTAAGTATTCCTATTATTCTTTCAATAATACATCGAACTTATGAATGTATTTCATTAAACTGTGTTTCCGCAGAGTCTTCTTCTAGATTTCCATAAGGAGTTATCAACCAGGGTTCTATAGGATACACTGAGTCGCCTAAAATAAAAGTAATTTAATGGATATATAATATAATATATATAAGCAAGAAAATAATAATCAAATAAAGTATTGTAACAAAAAATTTACCCAAAAGCCAAACGTTCCTCAGGTTATTAGTGTTATACAGTTCCTCTAAGTTACGCCTTTCGTCAGACTGTTTCCAAACAAAGGAGTCGTGTGAGGCCACGGAATTAATAGATAATCTTTTATACCCATGATCACAAATCTAAAAACATCCAATAATTTACACAAATATGTAGGTACGTCTACGAATACACTAACATATTAAGGAACTTTACATACTATCATTGAGTTGATGATATGGTATCCCTTTCGGTTGAAGAACATATGCTAATTATATGACGGCTTTTGATGTCTAAAATGTGTACCATCAACACATCCGATCACTAAAATGTCAAAAGAAATATTAAAAAAAGATAAATAAGATATTACGTTAATATAACATTATAAATTTACCTCTTGGAAGTTTAAATTTTTGCATGAATGATACCATATGTAATGTGTGTGTCAGAGTCCCTATAGTATTCTTGTTTATTTGAAGAGCCTTATAGCCCATTTACACTACAGCGAAATCTAGTAGATTAGATTTCAAATCTTGCTCAAAATCTAGATCGTTTACACTGGATTTATTTGACAGTAGCAAGATTTCATTTTAATAACAAAAACAGCTGACTGAAATTTAAAAGAAAACAATAATATTTCCAAATTTAGTTTAATACCAAAAAAAAAATTAAAAATATAGGACATAGATTTCAAAAAATATTGCAAATGTATTACTACACACAATTGTTAAATAGGAGAATGTAATGGGTAGATGTAAGCATATGCAATATATGTAATAATAAAAATATTAATCCGCAGGTTCGTCACAAATCATACTGGGAGGAAGATGTTCCTTATTTTGTTTATTTTTAACCCTTATCCTGTACTTCAAAAATTAACACATTTTATTTTTTTACATTCATTACATACAACATTGGTCTGAGAATGCTTTCTGCAAATACATTTTTGACTTTCGGTACATTTATTTGCATATTTGGTGATTTTAAAACGATTTGGACAAAAGTAACAACTTCAAAAGCACATCAACGAATAATATATTTACACTATTTATTCTCTTTTTTGGGTTTGTTGCTAGTTATGAAGTTGTCAAGACACACAAAATTGTTACTAAGCTCGTAACACATGCGGATATTGATTATGTTGCATGGAGCAATTTTGACCCAAAAGTACCATTTGCGTAAGTTTTTTACATACGCTTTGTAAAAAGCCCTACAAAGATTATGTTTTAAATTGTAATAGCATTCACTAAAATTATAATTGTACAAAAGTTGAGTATTTAAGGAATAAATGAGGAATAAAAACTGTTCGACTAATTTTGACCCATTAATACAGGATAAGGGTTAATTTGTTTTTATTTTGTTTATTTTTATTTTGAATTAAAATGTCATTTTTTTCCTACGCAGCGTTGTATTTTTAAGTACTATTTGGCGAAACACATAGTTGCATTCCAATTTTTACTAGATTTTGAGTAGATTTTGCCGAAATCTACTAAATAAGTAGATTTTATTTTGTATGGGAAATCTTGTTAAAATCAACTAGATTTGGCTCGAAATCTCATAAGTACTAGATTTCGCTGTAGTGTAAATGGCCTATTAGAATATTAGACGGCTCTATATCATTGCAAAGTTAATTGCCGAAGTTGCCGAGAAATAAAACAACTCGTTTCAAGTCAGAATTATTTCTAATTTTATTTACAAAATCTCACAGCTTATATACTATTTCTTATTCTATGTTTTCTTATAATAATCTTAAACTATTTCTTTCCTCAACTCATTTTTGTTTTTGTTTTCTTTTTCTTTTCCCCTTAAATCTATTAATTGTTAATAGTTAAGTGACCTACAATAATATTAATCGTATTCATTTGTATTGCATTTCTAGTTACCCATATTAATTAACACAAGCCACTTGATATTGCATACTTTGCATATTACGGTTATAATTTTGTGAAGTCACTTTACTTTTGTTTACATTTTAATTTTGTTTATTTTATTCAGTCTATAGGTAGGAGAATACATACATTACACATACATGAAGATGATTCGATAGGGAGAAACTTAATGAATTTTGGGCATATTTTGTGTTCTATTTCATTTAAAACTTAATTCGCTGTTTTGCAAACTGCGCTTTGACACATTTCCATCAGGTAGTCATTTCCAACACTATGTTGGAAACTTCCACTAGCCAGGAGCGACAAAGTCACAACCAGCTGCAGTTTTGGTGGTATGAGGTGGACATATGTCCTTCGAAACGTAGATCGGAAAGAAGGAAATGATACGCTTCTTTTGAAAGTCTAAAGCGCTTAATAAATCTGAAAAAATATAATAAATATTTCTTAAAATACAATTTACTTACGCATTAGTCGACAGATACATTGGTTCACTTTTCTCCCTAATTTTTTTCCGAATACGAACTGTGTTATAATCGCCTGCAGAACCAGACGACGATAAGCACAATGTCATAAACGTAGCCATCCCTTATCTTAAATAAATATTATTAACGTCTTAAAATTTTTGTTGTCACTAAACTTAAATAAACTGAAAATTTTGTTTTATTTTTTGATAAAAATGTGTTCTTATTATTACTACATTCAGCCAAGATCGATATGTATTAAACATTTATTTTAATTCTATTTCATTGTAAAAAAATCTAGTACATTTTAATAAAATTTCGATACGTCAGCTATCGAATGCTGTAATCTGTCTATTCGATACGTGACGAAATTTAATTTGGTACGAAATGCAACTCGATCACGTATGTGGTAATTCGCCCCACTTTGATAGTTGGGAATAGGGAGAAATAGCCCTATCTATCTAGCTCAAAACTTAATCGAAGTCGTTACGTTATTTAGGTGAGATGTACAAAGAATAACAATAAGTTGTAGTTGTTGTACTCGCTACAAAACAACAACTAACACACATACATGTTATATATGTATATATGTAGTTATAAACTATCGAATTGGCCGACTTATAGGTATAGTTAAAGGGTAGAGTTGTCACGTCTATTTTTGGTGAGTTTGTCGATATTTGCTCTACGAACTTGCCCACCAAATTGCATTCGTCTACGATCACTATGTACCTAAATATCCGATTTTAACGATTTTCCACGCCCTCCTAACATATGTTCTTATCATCACGAAAAAGCCTCGTGTCGAATCTTCTATTCTCAGTTGTCAGTTGATTGAATAAAACCGTTATTATACAGGTACACGGATGCTTCAGGAGGAACGTAACTAATTTTAAGTGTTTTAGATATGTATACGTCGTTGATATAATAGGGAGCCAACATTAGGTTATTTTCGTAACGGTAACAACAAGATCTAATATAATTTCTAATAAGATGTATAATGAAATGATCAATTGGGCTAATGTTGGCAGCATTGTATAGTCTCGAGTTACTTATATATTTCGTAACCTAACCTAAGGTTTGATACATGCAAAGCTTGATATCAGGTTTAATGTGTTTAGAAAAAAAGTCCTTTGTAAATAAAGTAAGCATTTCTAGCTTTTTTAATTTGTATGTTGACTTGTTCATTAAAGCAGAGAAATTTGTCCAAATGGTGTCCTATGTATTTTTCTGTTTGTTTATTATGTACACACAGAAAAAACCCCAATGTAAAATTAACATGGAAAAATGTCAAGGTTGGCAACCGAAACGAATAACAGTATCGATAATCAATTTATTATCGATATCGGTTTCGGTATACCGGTATAAAAGTAGTATATCGGTATTTATATTACATGTAGTACACAAAAAGCAAAAAAATAGAAACAAAATTTAAGATTGTTTATAAATAACAGATTTATTAATTCAAAAACAAACAATAAGAAATAACATTCTCCTTAAATCTAAGAATACAAAAGTTTACAAATATTAAATATTTGTATTAGGAGATCATACAAAATTATATTTTTCTAAAAATTCATTTCATGAATAAATACTTTAAAATATAAAACCATTAGACTAACATTTTGGATTATATCCTCAAAAACAAAAATTAAATGTTAATTCAATTTAATTGAATGAATACACATAAACTTAAAATTTCAAAATAATTCCTCATTAGATCGAATGACTACAACTGCATTTAAACTCTCATTATCCAACCTATTCTTGAAAATAATCGTTCCACACTTACTTGTGTGGCAGGTACAGCTAATATAACATTAGAAATGGCATATAGCTCTCGTTTGGCTGTACTTTTTCTTTCCACTAATTGAGAATATTCACATGTCTTTGTAACGGTATTGTACCGGTATGATACCGGTATAAGGGTAAACGGTATATGAATACCGGTATCTGTACCGAAAAACTTACTTAATTTTAGACGGTATTTAATCGGAATTATAACGGTATCGGTTGCCAACCTTGAAAAATGTTGATTTCAAATCATATTAAATTTTTGAAAAAAATTTTTATAAATGTATTTCTAACATTGTTTCATATTGAATCAAAATTAAAAATGTTAATTAAATCTCAGAAATAGCTGATTTGACATTTTACACTTTAAAATAAAATTGTACACGTAAGATTTAATTTTATAATGTTAAAATAACATTTTCAATGTTGATTTAATATAACGTATTTTTATAGTAAAAACAAAAGTTTTTAACGTAAAATCAACATTGCGTTTAGTTGCCCGTCTTAACGCTGCTTCAGTATTACGCGGTAGTATTGGGATTTCCCTAAATAGCACACTGTATTGATACTTGTTGTACATATATGTGTGCAAATGAAACCGTCATGCACCAATATAAAAGCGGTGCACTATATATCAACGGTGTATTCTAAATATCTTTTCCAATGCGCTTTTGTTAGTCTGTTCAGAATAAAGATTCCATTGTATTTACATATGTACGTGTTAAGTTGCCTCGTCAAACGCTGTTTCGTTTAGCGCTGGGTCTTACTGTACATGTTTCGACGTTGAGAAACATGTTGAAACAACATGTGACAATTTTAACTGATTAACGAATAGCGAATAGAATTAAATCAATATTGGTTTATGTTAAAATAACATTTAAAAATAATAGTTTTTATATAAATTATAAATAACATCGGTTCTAGTTAAACCAACATTTTGTTATGTTAAATCAACATCAGTTAATTTAAAATTGACTCATGTTGAATCTTCCTTGTATTCTGTTAAATCAAACTTATGCCAAACTTACCATGATGGAACCATTGTTGTTGAATTTTCAATTAACATGAAAAAAGTTAAAATGAAATCATGTTGAATTCTGCAAAAAGCATCGCCATTTTTGAACATAAAAAATTTTTAATTCAGATATCAGTAAGGCTTGAATAAGTATTATTGTGTTTTATAAAAGCGTTGTTTTGCAGTAAGTTAAATTAAATTTTTTAGTAAACGTAAATATATATATAATAAGAAATTGTATCAATTGTAGGAACCATGAATTTCTAAAGTGACGAAGATGGTAATATTTTTTAAATATTCCAGTCCAAAATATTAGTGAAAATTTGCAATTAGATGAGCTGCTGCACACTTTTAACCTAATTGAAGTAAAACTAAATTTGACAAGTAATTGAATTTAATGATTTTTCTAAGATAATTTGACTATTGTAAATATTATCTATTTATTGAGATGCACAAACTACATTATGCCCCTATTAGTATTCGTTCTTCTTTTCGAGAAAAACTTACGTAGTAAACATACACATTAGTTACAAATTAATTAATTCTTTTATTAATGTGTCAGTACGGAATTGATGACGATACCCTGTCTGAAACTATAGCCGAAAAAATAGTTTCGTGGCTACAAAATCAAGCTAATATTAGCTCAATATCAACTCCAACATCATCTTTTTCATCATCAGTTGGAATTTCTAAGCTATCTAAGATTAAGTTTGAAATTATTTTTTTCGTTTTTATTATTAATAATTGTTTTACGTTTAATTTTAGAGCCTAAAGCTGATTTTTGAAGAAAGCCTTAAGGGAAAATCTATAGCTACTTTTATAAACAAAATGATAATTAGACCGATCCATTTCATCCTGAACTAATCAATATAATTTTGGAGGCGTTAGATTATCATCATAAGATTTGTAAATAATAGTGGTCGGGATTGTCTATAAGTTCCCTAGTGAAATATGAGTGTTTTAATTTAAAAAAATAGAACAGAAAGGAAATACTTTTGTAAGACGTTATATTTTATTTAAAGATATATGTATATAAAACCAACAATAACTTCTTTTTATTGGACGGCTTTAACATAAGCAGATAGTCAATGTTATTTTCATGTTATTTCAAAACTAGAATCCTTTTGAATTGACATGAAAATTTAAGTTGAAAAAATAGCGCAGTTCAAATGGCCTGGCATCGTGGCATTTGCAAATGCTGGGCTTTTTTACCATAGACTACCAAAACACACAGAAATACCCTTACCACGGTCTGACAAATATGCCACACTCAAAACCTTAGTTTATATTTGCCATACTTGAGCAAAAGAACATTGAAAAATAAAGTCACAAAAAAATGGAAACATACAACATGAAAAAACGAATTAAAAGAAAAAGCCGAATAAAAAATGGACGGAGGACGAAATAAATTATCTAAAAGATATTTGAATGAGTTTTATTTATGTATAAAATGACATTTATGAAAACATTAATGAATACATGGCTTGTCTTTTCATTTGAGAAGTTTGCAATAAGTAGTGCAAAGTTAAACAAAAAAACAACGTTCACAATTAATGGGAAATATTTGCAATGGTATAAATTTACCATCTAAATGCCCAAGATTGTAAATTGCGCTAATATGTTTGCATCTTATTTCAATATGAAATTCAGAGTTGAAATAAAATGATTTAATGTTATTTCAATGTTAATTTGAGTAGTATCTTATAAGGATATAATGCAATTTTGGGGCATCAGTACACTTGAAAACTGCCGCTTTTCTTCTTTCCAACAATTCTGAGTTAATTTTAGTGTCATCATTTTTGGGCCAAGTTGGTTGATGATCGAGAAGAAAACTAGGACCGTTAAACCAAATTGTTGTTGATAATTCCTGTGCACTACATCCTCGGGATACAGTATCAGCATGGTTGCTTTTGGAAAGAACGTGATTGATTTCAATGGTTTTCCTAAGTTTCATACCTAAGGTTTTCCTAATCTCATCTTCTGGACCTTTTATCGCGATTTCAGCTTCATTATTCGTAACTTCAGAACTATTACTGTTCCATTTTCCTAATTCGAGCCCATGCAGTTTGAGTACGTGAACCAATTCTGCCCTCTTTTTAAGCAACGGCTCGACATCATTGGAATCATAATCATAAAAATCTTCCCGCAGGGTCTTGGAACCAAGAAGAAACGATGAGCTATATTTATCAGCAACGAAAATCAAACTATGAGTTGTTAAAAAATGGGACTGAAGACAAACCATATGTAACTGTGTTAAGTTGAAACACTTGTAGTTTTTCCGTCTTTCGAGAGACAAAAAACGCTTGCAGACCATATTAAATGATTTAATAAGTACCTCTGTTGGTTTTTTAAATGGTACATGAACTTGAACCTTATCATTTTCTTTAACTATGACGTTGTTGATATAATGTTGTTCACAGGCTTTCTCTTGCTCGGTGAACTTCGATGGCGTGTTTACGTAGTCCTCAAACTCCCAAAACTTTTTTAACGTGATATCAACAACAAATTAAAAAACACCTCTGAACCTATTAACAATTCTATTCGCTGGGGCTTGTAAAATAATGTATCGGCTAGCTGAAGAGTGTTGAGTATCTCTCAGTGAGATGTCTCGACGTATTCACCAGGCTGACGAGATTATATCGATTTCATTACCGCAAAAGTTGAAGACCACTCGAACGAATTAAAACGAGATTTTACTGTAGCACCAATGCCGGAAATTTCTTGGGTGTACGGATGAAAACCCAATTGATCCTCTTTGCAATTTCTTCTAGAATGCAATTTATTTCCGAACTAGAGTCAAGAAGAGTTCTTACCGGTTGAAATGCGCCACAAGAATCTTTGATGAGAACCACAGCTGTTGGTATGAATGATCTTTTGAGAGCCTGAACGACGAAGTAGTTGAACGGTTATTTTCAACTTGAACTAGATTGCTTACCGAAGAATTACTAGGTTGATTTTGAATGACATCCTGAGCTACTGGAAGGTTTAAATTTTCAGAACCATGTAGAAATGGAACACTCTGTGATGAGCTGATTTGCACACCTTACAACGGGATTTAGATGGGCAATTCGAAACCATATAACCTTTGTCCAGGCAATTGATGCAATGGCCATTGCGCTTTACGAAATTAAAGCGTACCGAAACCGGATGGGATGAAAAGGATGCACAAGAATTTAAAGTATGCTCTGACGAACTACAAAACTAGCACTTAGAGTGTGAGACGGGTGTTTAAAATTTGGCTTTGCCTTTACAGCATTGAATTTTCCCGAAATTTCTACAATCTTACCATAGCTTTCTAAAAATTAACAGCGATTGCTTAAAACGTCATAAAATGAATCCTAAGTAGGCAATGATTTGAAATCTTGTTTCTCATCGTAGTTTAATTTTGTGTTAGGGTCTACTTTCGATAATACAATAAGAACCATAATACCATTTAACACCTCCATTTCTGAAAATCACTTTTTGTGAATAGCTTGAAATGTTCTTTATTAATTTTTATAGTAGAATGAAGAAGTTTGGACCAAAAAAGTAAAAAATTACGATAAAATAAAAGACACTTCGCATTTCAAGTAATTTTGTTATTTCGTTTGTGATTTTGAATTTACCTTTTATTTGTCAGCTGTTTCCGAACTTCGAAAATACACATGAGTTTGCCAGATTTGCAAAATATTTCTACTAAAGACAAATGTATTTGATATTTTTATTTTTTTAAATAAATGGACTATTTCCAATGAAACTTAATTATTTTTGTGAAGTAATATTTAATTTAGTAAAAAACTCAATTGTTTGGCTAATTTTAAAAATATCTACATATAAAATAATCACAAATGACAACAATAAGCTATTACGAACACTGGCTGCTTCGGAGTTAACTGTGCCAACTTCTTATGTTACCCAAATTTAAATCTGTTGACTTTCATTCACTCATTTCTTAATTGTTTTCTTTTCAAATCTATTATTGATAATAACAAAACTGCAGGCATGACAATGTTTTTAATTTTTGCAAAAAGAGCTAATTTTAGTATGCTTTTCCTTTGATATTTTTACAAAAACACTGACTAATTTTCAACTCATAAAGTGTTACCAAATTTAAACAAAAAATCAGCTGTTTTCTACTGTTTCCGAAAGGTAAAATCACATCGAAAATTTAAAAGTTTTGTGATTTTCAGAACACCATCGAATCACAATTGTAATTTCAAAATCACAAGTGATTTGAAAATTTATGATTTTTGAAACATACCTGATTTAATGATTTTCGTGAACCTAATTATTTAAAGCAGTAATAAACATTTCGTATTCACTAGAGGTGTGCACAAGACATTCTGCTAGCTTACCCTTCATCGAGTGCAATACTGAATTGTACTCTTTTCTGTTGCTCTTGATTTTACGAGTACACAGAAAAGTGTATTTCTCTTTTATTCAAAGTGTACAACAGCACTCGTTTGTCTGTGAAGTAACGGAAATATGCTTTGTGCTGTAATAGCATATTTCACTACTGGAGCTAAATTTTCAGTTATATGAATTTCAGTAGTGAATTCGTTGAAAAATTTGCGTACATAAGTGTTTCTATACATTCTTTGATTTCTCCATAAACTTTACATCAACAATCTCTCTTCATGTTGTATTCGTTGTTTTTGTTTGTTTGTTTTGTTTTTTAAAAACAAAACCATTTTTTCTTTCCCATTTACTGAAAACAGAAATGCACGTTGTGATACTATGAAGAGTTCAATATTTTTCATACACTCTTCACACAACTATCTTTTATACTGTTGTACAATGGTTTACGAGTGCAGTTGTTTTTTTGTACTCAATCTTTGCTTCACACTTATTTATATTTGCTGCTACAGTCAATATTCGGCCTTCTGAAAAATACAATAGTGTGCAATTTTATATGTCTTGTGCACACCTCTAGTATTCACCAAACTTGCATTCAAATTTGGGTAACTTCAATGAAGGAAGACGAGATGAATGTACTGCATTAGCAACAGAAGTATTAAATTGAGTAACATCCATTGATATAGAACCACGACGATGTTTTAGAATGCCTAATATTTTTAGCTTTGCAGCAATAAATAAATCCTCGTAGTCACTTCGGACATTATCAGTGGAGCAAAACCGTTCAATTTTGCCTTGCACGTGGCTCAATTGCTTGAAATACGATTCTAAAATTTCGAGTCTGCATTCCAAAATGGGTCCATCGACACTTTCGCCATCTTTTTCTGCGGTTTTGAGAGGTTGCGCTTCATTGTAGTCCTTTGATGTTTTAACGCTGCTAATTCTGAGCCACTGGCATTTTATGTCTCAGGAATTACTTCATCGTTGTTAGCCATTTTGTTTTAATTTTTTAAGCTTGTATATTTTCAACCCACGAAACGGTATTTTTTATGTTCGAATTGGAGGTAGCACTTAAAGCTGGTTTCAAAACTTTTTCGAAAATGCACTTGTTTCACTATAGGCAAAATGTGACACGAAAATATGCACAACCTTGAAAAACTGCAGTAGGTGACACGAGAAAACTACGAAGATTGCTACTAGGTTACGCGTAGACTACAAATTATTTGCAAGATTTTTATTACAAATTAAACGCATAAAATATTTTTGATGTGACTTTACGGTCCAAAAAGTCAAACAAACCTATTAAATTTTTATTCAAATGAAACTTTAGAACTTTATAACTCAATAGCAAGTGATTTAAAAATAATATCAATGTTAAATTGAAGCATAGAAGAATTTAAAATAAATAGGTATTTAAATAACAATAAGTGGCCCGTTATAAAATAACAACTAGAAATAAATGACCTTAAAATGCAATTGTTATGGAGTTTTAAAGTACTTTCCATTAAAAAAAAAAATAACAAGTGAAAATGTGCGATAAAAGAAAATAATTAAAAATTTACAAAAACAATATTATTGTTTGAAATTAATAAAAATAAAATTAGGGTCCTAACAGTTTCATTAAATAAAATTTAAATTAGAGCAAATCAAAAAATAATAAATTAAATTAATAAATTAAACAAGATGTTGGCTGCGATCATATCCGACAATTGTCTAGTATTAGATGAAAACCCGTCGTACAAATATGACAAAATATTTTTTCGAGGATTTCCTCTTAGCAGACGTAACGTCGTCTTAGCTAACCTAAACTAACAATACATGTGTGGTGCGAGAAGCTAGGTTGTAATCCTGACTAAAACGTTGTAATGATCACTTAAGTGAGTAAATAAATAATCGAAGAATTGTGGTATGGTTCTATTCTTCGAAGTGACAAACGCCTAATTGCCACGTTGACGAGTCTGATTTCGCCACTATAAATCAGAGCTAGATGCTCAAGCTTAAATTAGGATTAGCTGATCTCTATTAATCTGAATTCCTCACACAACTCCTCGCCTGTACATAACTATTCTTTTTTTCATTTTCTGAAAGAGCATTCCTGCTTGCCATGCACAAACATGGTTGTAGCGAATCATACAGTTCAATCACAGCATTGAGTAAGATTACCGTTACCATAGTCCATAGTCTACATCAACAATACTAGTATCAACACACAATTGTTTCTGCTTTGATCTCCCTATATTAATAAGTGATATTTTATTACCAGGAGGTACCGGAAGAAAAAAAAGGCGTGCCACAGGGAGTATTGACACTCATTATCTTCAATATATACCTGTCTTCTCTTCTGTTCATCACAGAACGTCTCTATGGTGACCTCTGACGTTGATTACATTTTCTACTTATCGGACGTGGATATTGTTGACAAAAGGGAAAAAATAATATACTATTCTGGTAAAAATTGTACAATTTATTGACGCCAAAAGATATGCCCCGTTATGTTTTGATAGAGTACTGTTTGAGAGATTACTACATAAAGTAATGGACTAACCACTAACGAATCTAACTAGTTAACGAACAGTCGTGTATTTATAAATATTTGGTGATGACGTGACTTTCTTAAGCACCATTGAAAATAAAATAAAAAGCGAAAGGGTATGTAAAATATTTATCCACCTTCCAAATCAACTGTATTGATTTTCACATCATGATCTA
This sequence comes from Sarcophaga peregrina, assembly GCA_014635995.1. NCBI lineage: Eukaryota > Metazoa > Arthropoda > Insecta > Diptera > Sarcophagidae > Sarcophaga > Sarcophaga peregrina. The sequence continues at coordinate 84,100,130 of CM025789.1, read as the reverse complement.
AAAAGTTAATAGAGAACTGAACGTCTCTGCCAAAGGTAACCGGCGTTGTATATTAAGCAGAAAGTGGGAACCAGAAACAGTTTTCGCAGAAACATTTTGGGCCATGAGTAAGGAGACATTGTATAAAACTATAGTGTCCCTTCATCGCATTACATTACAAAGTCCCCCGTAGCACCCGGCAGGATTTCCGATCTCCTGTATGTCATCCCGCCTTTCAGAAATTGGTTACCAGTATTAAATTTGTATCTACCCTTATGACAGTAGGCTGTCTTACAATTTATAAATAGCTATTCTAGCAACAGAGTTCCAAAGGCACTCACTTGAAAAGAGAGAAGCAATTAACCAGAAAATACGACAAATTTTAGCATAGATGATGTCTGGTTGGTCAAGTATCCATGAACTGTTGTTTGATCGGTCATAAAAGCACATAAAACAGGATTCAATATTTCAGCTATCCTACCGTTTTGCTCCTGGTGAAGTCAAATCCACGTGGCACAATTACATACATACATACATAATTGGCCATTTCAACCCTTCAGTCAGGATTACGACCTAGCTTCTCACACCACTTATGTTGTGTGCGTTAATTTTATACATGAGTGGCGGGACCTACAGTTTAAAGTCGACTCCGAACGACAGATTTTTGAGAAGCTTTTCATGGCAATTTTTTACTCTCAGAGTCTTTGCCAGAAATCTGCTGAGAGGAAGTCGCCGAAGAAATATTTTTCGTTTTGATGTCTGACCTGGGATACGAACCCGGGCCCTTCGTCTAATGAGCCAACACACTACCCACTAGACCACGGCGACTTCGTGGCACAATTGCTTAAAATATTTGTCACTAATTCAATTGACATGCTTCACTAACCACATCATCTTCAGGCGTATTAATTTATTTCTTTATCTACTTAGTGGACAAATATATATGTGTAGAGGAGATTACTCCCAAAGGAATGTCAGACAGCGAAACTTCTTGAGAAAGGAACCCTATACGGCAATCCAAAATTTGTCATAAAGGGCGTTGTTTTTAAAGTGGTAAGACTTCAGTAGACCAAGATACTGAAAGAACTTTTTAATAAAACTAAAATAAAATAAGAAAAAAAGATAATAATAACGGCAGGGTAGATGCTTTGTGACAGCTATCTGTTTCTTAAATGATTAACATATAAAGCAACAAAAAAATTACAAAAATCACATTTATCGTTAAAGATCGCACTTACCAATTTGTACTCAAAATCAAGAATCAATTATATTTGAAGAATTTGAAAAATGAAGAGTACAAAAATTGGGTTTTTGATGTTCATTAATTATTTTTATTTTATTGCATTAATATTTCCATTTTGTTTAAAAAATTGTATTTTCTTTAAAAAAGTTTCATTCAGTGATTTATTTGCCCATTCGTTTTCCTTTTACGACGATCGGCCTATTTTTTATAAAACCTTTCCGGCGTTTAACATTCTAAAAAGAAAAAAATATATTTTAATCATGAAAAATTAAATGTTAAATATAAAGTTAAAAGAAAAAAAAAAAACAAATAGTACACCAAAACACATGATCACGTAAAATTAATTACAAACAATTATCGTTTTAAAGACCAGCTTAAAATCAGAAGATGTTTATATCTTAAGTGTTATGACGAAACAGACATCGGGTTTGGTATTAAAATATTTTGTAAAGCCCTACAATCAGTGTTACCACTAACAGCTTTATGATTTACACACAACTGTCATCGAAATGACACATATAAAACAAAATTACGCACACAATTCTATTTTTACAAATATTGCATACATATATTACGTAAACATTAAAATTATGTAGTATATTCATATGTACACTTAAAATAATATACATACAACATTTCCAACTTTTAGGAACTTTTTCATATTTTCGTTTTGATGTTGGATCTGGGTTTTGAACTCGGACCTTCAGTCTAATAAGCCAAGAAGAATGCCGGTGTTTATTTTTGCAACCTGGTGTTAGAAATTGCAGTAAATTTACAAAACAATCAGTGTTAACAAATTGACTGTTAAAAATTAACGATTAAAGAGAAAGGTAGAACAAAAAGTAAAATTACACACAATACGTGTAGTTACACACAAGGTGGCAACGGTGTGCGTATGCTTACTTATCCATCCCTTTTGCTCTCAAGCTTGTTGTTGTTACTTGGAACGTGTTCGATGTATTTGTTAGTATGTAGCGTAGCTAATAGATTTTGTGTATCGTTTTTTTTTGTTAAACGATATTAGGTCGTTTCGATTGTTGTTGCATAACACTGCCGCCCATTTAAACCTGTTCCCGAATAAGCTCATTATCTCTTTTCCCATACTTGGCCAGCTGCTCTATGTGTACGACCTTCGTCTTTGTTCCGCGGCTGTTAGCTTTTTGTATACTGTACACAACATCACTTAACCTCTTAATTATTTTATAAGGTCCATCCCATCTGGTTTGTAGCTTGGGGGATAATCCCTCCTTCCACTATGGGTTGTATAGTAGAAACTAACTTTCATCCTATCGCTGACCAGTTTTATTCAGGTGCACACAAATTGATGAAGTTCATTTAGACTTTCTCTTTTCCAGTGCCATTCCTCCCTGTGGTGGGTTTAACTCCAAGTCACCGTGCAGTTTTGCCTCAGTCCCAAAAATTACTTTGGCGGGTGATCTCGATGTTGAATCAAGGACTGCAGATCGGTACTCCAGTAGAAACCTCGGATTGTATTCCTCCCAGTCCCGCTGTTTCTCGCTCACTACTTTCCGAAAGTACTCCTCCAGGGTTCGATTAAATCGTTCTACCATTTCGTCAGACTCTGAGTGAAGCGGCGTCGTTAGTCTTCTTATTGCCATATACTTCACACATCTCATTGAATACAGCTGACTCGAAATTTCTTAATCGAAATTTAGTTTTATTGGAACCCCATAGCGGCATACCCAGTTGTTCACAAAAATATTTACGATTGTGCTCGCCTCTTGATGGGGTATGTCATACAATTACAGTCATTTGCTGAAATAGTCCATCGCCACGAGAACATATCGGTCTCCGACAGTGCTGACTAGAAAAGGGGTCCGCTACGTCCATAACTATCCGCTCGAAAGATGTGCCCGAGTTATACTGTTGCAGCTGACCTCGACCTCTTTTTGCTGCAATACACTGGGAACAGTTTGCTATCCAATCCGCCACTGCTTGTTGACATCCAACCCAATAAAAACGTTGTTTTAGCTTTTCCAGCGTCTTTGTCATTCCAAGATGTCCTCCGCTAACTCAATTATGGAACTACTTTGGAGGAAGGCCTACAACTAGGTTGGATGAGGTTTTGCCATCTGCGCTTTCCCAATGTCGATATAGGCACCCATTTATCATCTTTAAACTGTCCCATAGTGCCCAATATGCTTTCGTAAGAGGACCTTCTGCGGATATCTCGTTTCTGGTAGGACATTTTTCCTCTTCCTTAGCTGCTATGATCTTCGCCAATATCGGGTCACCTTTCTGTGCTTCAGACCAGTCTTCGCTGGCTTCAATCTTGACGCATCATTGTGTGGGGGGGGGGGGGCGTTGGTGGACGCATCGTATTTACCATTGTGTCTTCTGACACACGTGAGATATGCCTGACGGCGGTGCTCACGCAAATCAGAACTCACTGTACTTTAGGGTTCTTGAATTGCAGCAGCCATCTCAGTGCTGAATCATCAGTCCTTAGCAGAAGATGTTGGCCATACAGGTATTTATGGTAATGTTTGATGCACTCCAGCACTGCAAGTAGCTCCCGTCGAGTCACAAAATAGTTCCTTTCAGGCCTTGACAGTGTCCGACTGTAGTAGCCTACGACTTTCTCTGTAGCATTGATTACTTGGGAAAGTACACCACCAATACCATAGCCGCTAGCATCACTGCCTAAGATGAATTTGGATACGCTAAAACTGGTGCAGCACGACTTTTCTTGTGACTCACCCCATTGGTACACTTTTGATTTCTTGGTGAGCTCATGCAAGCTTGCAAGTCCCGAAAAGCTGCGTAGTTCATAAAGATTCTGGGGACGAGGCAAGTTCTTTACTGCTCGTATTTTATCTGCTGTGTTCGTCAAAAGTTCTGCCCATCACTATAATGTCATCGCGGTACACCAGGTAAGTCTTCCAATACAGTCCCTTGAGTACACGTTCCATAATCCGCTGAAATGTGGCCGGAGCATTACAGAGTCCAAATAACATAATTTTAAACTGCCATAAGCCGCTGTTTGCACTGAATGCAGTTTTCTCCTTGTCCTTGTCTGCAATCTCCCCCTGCCAATAAAAGCTTTGTAGATCTTGACTATGACTACAGGTGAACTCCACGGACCCGATGATGGTTCGATTACACCACTCTTCCTCATTTCGTTGACTAACTCCTTAACCTCATTACGCTTCGCCAGCGGTATGCTTCTGGGTGCCTTTTTTATCGGTCTCACTTCGCCAGTATCAATTTCATGTTTGACCATGCCTGTTCTTCCTTGTCTTTTATTAGCTGTGGCGAAACCGCAAGTACACCTTTTTGGCTTTATTTCTCTCTGAGACTGCTAAACCTGCTACCCAGTTCTCCACACTTACACTAAATTCCTGTGCGTCCTTGACTGACATTTCGGCAGGTTGAGGCGATTGTTCACTGTTTATTACCGCCTCCACTGGAACACATTGGCCCACCTCTGACTTTTTATGGCCTGATAGATTTAGCACTCTGACTGGGACTACTCTCTGTTCTATGGATTTGACGAGGGCCTTTGCTATTAAATCCGTCTGTATTTCTGCTGGTTCCATAACCCACTAGCGGTTTTACGCAAAACCTCCCACCATACGCGCCCCTATCAATTATTCACTTTGACGTGGTAGTTTTTGTTGTTCGACAGCAACTATCCTCCTGGCGTGCACTTGATGCTTGTATCCAAAGTCAAGGCGTATCTCCACATTTCGCCAGCTCATTATCCGTTGCCCTATATACAAATTAATACCATGAGCTATCATAAAGTCGGCACCAATGATAACCTCGTCCATAATATCGGCAACAATAAAGACGTGGCTTACGCTACTGTTGGCTATCGTCACCTTCGCCTCTGTTTTTCCGTGGACGGTAGCCGACTCTTCAGTAGCTGTCTGAAGTCTTACATTGCTATGTGCCTCACACTTCCCCTTCACTACATCTGGTCTGATGATGGACTGTCTATAGTAAGGGTATGTCGTCTGCCGTTTATGTACCCGCACACCGTAAGATTGTTGTTGTTCTGTTGCATCCCTGATATTGAGATTGTGGAGCCCTCACTTGTGGGAGCCAGCACTTGCCCCTCAGTACTAGCTCGTTTAAGGGGAGTCTTGTAAAGATGGTGAGGCGGATCTTGATCTTTTGCGTGGTACTTTAGTTTCTTTGGAAATTACTTACCTTTCCACAGTTGAAGCATTTAGGTTTAGTCTTTTGTCCATTCTCTTCCAAAATTTTCTTCAACATCTTTTCAAATTTATTAAAACTGTAAGGACTTTTTATCCTGCTAGTACTTTCAAATACGACTCGCACTGGTTCTAGTCGCTGGCTCTGGAGATTGATCCTTTCCTCCATCAATACGACTTTTCCGTCAACGGTCTTTTCCAAATCGTTCATCTTCGTGTCAACGTTTTTTCCAAATGTGACACCCTCTCCTCGACACCAGTGATTCTTTTGCCGACCGACTCGTGGATTTCCTGCAGCTTTCCAGATGTTGCTTCGAGCTCCTTTTCAATTATTGATAAAATTGCTGTTTGTAGTTTGTGGTTTTTGACTCTGGAAGCTTTTTGAACACCAACTAGTAGTTTTCGATTTTCGTTTCTAGAAGCTTCTTGTGCTTCAGATAGCTTTTGATTTGTTACTTCCATTCTTTCGATCATAGCGGCTCCGGTTGAGGATGCCTGTATCTCCCATTCTTCTTCATCGTCGAACCCGAAGGATTCGATGTCGATGCCCTGAAGCTACAATTGTTCCCTTAACCGCTTTTGCAGTTCATTCCTCGTGCCCGTTGTTGCCAGTTCTAGTTTAGACAACTCTCGTTTCAGCCGTTCTACTCTTAATTCGGAGAGTTTTACTTTATTTATTTCTTCTTTTTTATTTATTTCTTCTTTTTTATTTATTTCTGCTTTTGGATTTTGCAATCCCACTTCTGACACCAAATGTTGCGCACTTACTTTTTTAAAAACTTTTTTCAGTCCTCAGCTCTGACATTAACAAAAATGTCGAATCCCCACCAGTAGTTTTCTGGCAATATTTTCGAGAGTAGAATAATTTCCATGAAAAAGCTTTTCAAATCTGTCATAAGGATTCGACAATAAACTGTAAGAAACTCTTAGACACTCATCCAAAAAAAAAGGACACCGCGGATCTCATCTCCATCAAAGTTGCATATTATTATTTTAAATACCAGCAACGCCGAAAGTCAATTTATTCCTGATGTTGTTCATGCATAAATAAGTACGTAAGTACTTTTAAGATAGAATAACTTAACTTACATACATACATAATTGGTCATTAGAACCCATCAGTCAGGATTATTGACTTAGTTTCTCACACCACTTATGTTGTTTGTGTTAATTTTAGTAGCGGGACCTACAGTTTAAAGTCGACTCCGAACGACAGATTTTATGAGAAACTTTTCATGGCAATTATATTTATTTTTGTCAGAAATCTGCTGAGAGGAAATCGCCGAAAAAATACTTTTTGTATTTTGTTTTGATGTCTGGCCTGGGACTCAAACCCTGGCTTTTACGTCTAATAAGCTGGCTTTTGCGTCAACACACTACCTATTAGACCACGGCGACTTCATAACTTAACTTGTTATTATTATTAAGGGATTAATCCAAGGATTATATACAGTTAAAGAGCGCTAGCTGCTAAGGCCATCAGCTCGAATTACAAATTAGATAAATTATGAGCTGGTTGATAAAAAAGATTTAATAAAGTTAGTTTCCGATTCTGCTCTTGCTGCTTTCATTTCTCAGTTCGCAAGGTGAAACAAAAATTTACAGGTTCTAATTGGAAAGAATGTGTACTACATGTATATTAGTGTGAATTAAGTTTCCAGTAAAAGACGTTTATAAAGATGGAAGAGATATGTGAAAAATTAAGGTGAAGGTAAATCCACTGATATTTCGTCGGAGTTTTCGTCATCCGATGTCGGGATAAAATAATTATTATTAGCTATTAGAGTTTGAGTTAAATTTGAAATAGGCAACTTAAATTTGTCCGTAATAGAAATATTTTGTTTTTGGTAGTTGTTCTCGGTTGAAATAAAGTTTTTTTGTGGTCAAGTTTATAGATGTTGTTGGTTTGGATTGTTTCTTTAGCGTTGGTTCCTGTAATTTTCTTTGAGGTAGATGGAGTACTTACTTTAGGTTGAGGGGAGTTTGAGTGTAATAGTTTCCTGAAACATTACTTGCTGAAGGTGGATTTGTATTATCGATAGCTTGCTTACTGCTAACAGATTTTTGTAGTGTAAGAGATTATTCTCTCCATTTTCAGGCGGGCTTCACCTAGACTGCAATAATTCTTTGATTTTGTTTTTAATATTTTCTTTAATTGAATGTAACGGGGACAGTTGTTATCGGCAGATGAGTGTTTCTCAGAACAGTTTATGCAGAGCATCCGGGTATACTTTTCGGGGCATGGGGCATGTAGTATTGCCGTTGCAACGGTTTTTGGTGTGACTCATTTGGTTCGGGATGTAGTGATCCACTTTCCATTTGTATCAGGCCACATCTACCGGCGGTGGAAAGCGATAAAAATCAAAAGTGAGGATTATATTACCAGATGAAATACGTGAGTTACCGTCTTCACTAGGACTCTTCATTTTTTGCACTTGCTCTGGGGCATTTATGAGACAGGGATATACACGCCTTTGACGAAATTTAATATATTATGAAATTTGCACGAAACATGTCTTTTATAAATTTGTCGGCAGCGCGAGTATGCGTGTGAAAACTAGAAAATTTCCATCACGAAGTGAGGTTATGGAGTGTACTCAGTGGATATACATACTATGCCTCTTTTAAACCAAAGGGACCAAAAGTAGAATGTTGCTTTTTTGGGTCAGTCGAAGAAATTACAACATATTTTGGGTTATTATAATTGCTGTTCTGTGGCTTGGGTAGATCGGAATAATCCGTAAGTTTCTGTTGCTTAGGCCGGCTTTCAATATAATCCCCCAGGACAGAAAAAAAATGTACCCGAATTCCCATTGAAGGTTTGTAGAAATCATAATTAAACGCGAGAAAAAATAAGAAATTTAGAAAAATAGTAAAATTAAGGCAAAGTAACCGTGAGAAAGTAACGGTACAGAAATACACGTGTTCAGAGCGTTCAGCGAAAGAGATCGAATAACAACCGTACGCTATGAATGAAAGCCGATGACTGAACTTATTCTGTGTTAATTCATTGCTATTTGGAGATTTTATTGAATTATTTGTTAATAAATCTTTTAGCTGGCAGTAGTCTATATGTTATTTACAATTTATCGTTGAATCCTGTAACCAGCCTCTAAGTCACCTTATGTTTTATTATAAAATTGAGATATCTTTGATTTCTGTACGCTAGGTGATGGGAAAGAAAAATAGTCTGAAATATTTTATGCTACCGTTTTGGTCTGCAGGTACAAATTTCTAGGAGGATATCTTTAGCAAGATACTTAGCTCTAGGGCAATATGTCACCATTGGAATTGTGATTATGGGCTGTTTCACTTTTCTTTCCCTTTCTCTTTACTTTTATCGATTTTCTTTCTCGATCTGTCAGAAATGAATGCTATTTTCTACATTTGTTTTAATTTTTTGTAAGTTTTGTGTTTTTATTTTTTCTGAAAGATCTTCGAGTAAGTCTGTTAACCTAGATACCCTGAACTTAAAGCAATAAAAATTACCTAAATATTAATAAAGCTATTAATCTTCCACAATTATATTGAACTCGATCAATGTGTAAATTGTAACTCAAATCCTAGGACAAGGTTAGGAAAGATGACATCTCACCGCGTTACCGGCTTCCCACTTTCACCCGAAAGTTCATTATTACCCTTCAGTTGTGGAAAATTAAATACAATTTCCATTAAACAATTAAGTCTAATTCAATATCTTCCTAATTTCCGCACAATGTGTTAAATGTGTTCTTGAGTTACATGCGTGTGTCAAAAAATTAGAATTAGTGTAGTTGTTTGCGACAAGTTACAGAACAAAACGCATAGAATGCATAGATTAGGTTTATTTTATACTTTGCATGCGTCCCATTCACCGCTGAATTATACAGCTATTTGTTATAACTGTGGATGACAAATTATATTGTCAATGATATGTATACAATATGTTTGTTTAGTGAATCACTATTTGCCCATTTTTTTCTAGCTTTACAAAAAATAATAATAAAAAAAAATTTAAGAAGAAAATACATTATTTAGCACAATCATTTCATGAACAAAATTTGTATATCAGTTATTAATTGCTTTTTGTACTAAGTGTAATCTCTGTTGAATTTATTATTTTGTAAACAAACGCGTTGAAACCACTCATTCTGTATTTTCTTGCAACTTTTTGAAGGCCTCACCAGCACAAAATATTTTATATATATGTAAGCTCAATTAATTAAATGAATTCTTTTAAACAACAATATCACTTTTCATTTTGCCCAAAAATTGTTTTTATTCGACAATTATTTTATCACAACATCTGATAATAAAAAAACAAAAAAATTATTGTATACCAGGCTGACTTCATAATCGCGGTTTGCAATGTAACTTTACATTGCATGGTGTTCATAAAAGCCGTAAAATTTGTTTTAGCAATGCCTCGTGTTCATTATTTGTCAATTTTTATTTGTGATTCGTTGTGAACATTTATTGGCGGCAAAAATTTTGTGGTAAAAATGGCAGATTTGTGGTAATTTAAATTTTTTTATATTGTAAGTACAAATGAAAGAACAACTATTGTTCAGTTTCCAAAGTATTATTTGTAATGTTTTTTGTAGCGTTATTCCAATATACCTGCAACTTCCTAAAATTTAAAATATTAATTAGTTTTATCAAATTATACCAATAATTAATAATTCTATACGACGACGCTGAATTTTTATTATCAACCAAATCGAAAGCGGTTTTCAAAAGAAGGCAGCATTTTTTCCGAATATTAATTTAAAAAAATTAAATTACACAAAAATTTGAAGTCATACAAGGATCAAAAGTTTCCGCGTTCATAAATATATTAAACTGTCATCTCATTATTTGACAAAGCAATGTTACAATAAAACATTGCTTTGCCTTGTAAATGAATTTCTTTGCAGTGTTGCATTGCAAGCTGCGTTTATGAAGTCAGCCTAACTTATTGTATTATCTGTAAATTCAAATTAAAATCGCATAAGACGGGAGAAACGTCTATAATACAAGAACGCATTATGCACATTGTATGGACCTACAGCTTAATAAATCGCTAAAAAACGCAAATAACCATCTCAAATTCTGTAAAATAAATAAAATACATGACGAAATTTTCAACTAATAAATATTATTCATCATATATTTCTTCGTGTACCCATATGTTTATGTCTGACAGTCCAAAATTCCCATCCTTGGCGACATAAACAGGATCGTTTAAATGATGACAAATTAGCAACAGAGGGCGCTGTCGTACATAATAAAGCTTTTATATATATATATATATTTTTTTTTGATTTTGTTTTGTTTTTAATAATTGTTAAAATTTTTTTAATTGTCTCTTGCTTTAACATCCACAAGGATGTATCTAATTTGTTTAAAATTTGTTAAAAACTTTAAAAAAATGTTTTCTGAATAACATTAATTATTGGGATTGTGATACAGTTTTCTTTAAGAGCAATGTAATGTTTTAAATAATAAAATAAAGAAATGATTGAGTAAAGTAATAAGGATAAAATTTAAATTTAAATAAAGTTTATGGAGAAAAAGAATAAGAAAGTGAATTTTATTTTTATTGGAAAAAGTTTTCGAAGAAACTAACAAAACAAACACGAGTGTGAAGTCAAAAGGACAACAAAAAAAAGGGAAGTGTTTTTGTGCCTATTATCGTGTCGGAATTATTCTAATTTTTTTGGTTTCTTTTTTTGTTAGTGTCTTCCCTTTTATGTGTTCTTCACCCCCCTACATACAGTAAACGGAATTAACACATATTTATGACCTAAGGACCACTATTACAACTCTAGGGACTCTCGTAGTACTACCACAGCACTTATCGAATGCAAAGTTCATGGGACAAAATCTGTCTACAGAAAAAATGTAAATCGGCCACAAGGAGGGGTTAAATTATTTAACCTCCGTCGGAACCAAAACCAAACGTTTAAACGATGTACGGTTTTTTTCGAATTTCAAATATCCTTGAGATCAGCTTCGACAGCTTCTAGATAACCACTGGACACGAAGAGATATTGACGATCAGGAAACATAACGGCCTTCTGACAAATCAATATCTTGTGGCTTGCTACGTCTCTTCTCATCCTAACCCCTATATTGCAACAGACAACTCACCGAACATTCGACAAGACTTCCGACGATTTAACACCCACATTTCAAACTTAATATCAACAGTCGTCGATAGAATATTAGCAATAGAAGGGCAGTGCACCATCCATCAGCCGACGGTAGTGAAGGCCTAGCTATCCTAGTGCAGCTGAGATCATGCTGGTCGCAAATCCTATCTAAATTGCAATCGGGACCCTAAGGAGCTGTCCATCATGTCATCAGAGCCTACACGACACGGCTCACTTCTTTAACTGTTCAGTCAAGCCCAATATCATAAGTCCAGTGAACTTGTGTCAGAAATCACAAGAAGTGGTGCAATTCCTGACTACCATCTACTAACAATTCATATCCACGTCACATTTCATATAACACATTTCCTAGGAATTCACAGTTAACTAGATTTAATTAAATTTTATTGAATCTTCTACAGGAACATATTTCCTCGTACAGCAGCAGAGCTCTTAGAACAACTATAACAACTAATATTATATTTCTGATATTTCACGTGAAGGTTTTATAAATTTTGTTTTATATTATATTTTAACTACTGACCTATGTTGTGTCCTTAGTGTAGACGATACTTTTACTTACAAGCTCAAATTAATATTCAGTAAATATAAAATGCATTCTAGAATTAGGCAAAGTAAAATTAAATAAATTCCAAAGCGGAAAATTTAATTAAATCCACAAGAAGCCTAAAGCAATTTACTTTATGAGGAAACTTAAACCTACCACAAAATCCATTACAATTCCAAACTCACAATATTAAATAAAAAGAAAACGTGTGCTTCCATGTTATACTTATTAACAAATTAAATTATATAAATCCTATTCCGTACATCGTAAACAAAATCAACAGCGTCAGCGTCTTATATTAAAAACACCCGATAATGTTTTAATGTGTAACCCATAAGGTGCACTAAGTTTCAAGTGACTCAAAACACGCTCTTAAAAAGATTCTAAATTCCTGCGGCTCTATTCAGATTTCCTTATATCATTGAAAATTAATCTAATTAACACTGCCGCATAAAAAAAACTAGTTTTTAGATAATAAGAACTTAATGGAACTTCCTTCCATTAAAAAAAACCGTAACTACAATCAATATCGTAGTAGAACAAAAGAAATGAACAATAATAATTTTTCATATATAATTAATCTTAAAATATTTTTTCAAAGTGAAGTTTGCTTACTTTTCTAACCCAACAAACCAAATATTAATAATTACATTTCCGGTATAACTTTTTTGATTTAAATTCAATAATATATAAATAAATAATAATATTTTATTTACCTTTCTAGTTACGAAATTTGTTGAAGTAACTGTGCGATTAATAGATTTAATAGCAGGTCTATTGAATTCTTCAGGTTTCTTCACACGGTATATGCGAACCAACCAATGTTCCGTTGTGTAAGCCTCCTCGAGATAAGTTAAATCAAAATCTTTATTACCAATAACTGCATTTCTTGTTCTATCATAGCCAGCGGGTCCTCTGAAATTAATTATACAATAAATATAAAAAATAATATATAAAGCTTGAAAATTTAATATTGACCGTTACAAACGACGTTGCCGTTTTTGGTTAATTCTAACTGTAGTTTTTGATTAGTTTTTTTTTTTTTTTTTTGTCCAAAAATATAAATATGAAAATTATAAATTTTTATTTTTTTACAAATTAAAAAACATGTGATCGTGAGTAAAAAACATGTGATCGTGAGGAAAAAGACCAAAATACAACATTGTGTCAACCTTAATGTTTTCTATGATCGGTAGCAAAGGTTAAAATTTCAACCGACTCATAAAGTATAGCTTACTTAGGTTTTGTAAGACCCCCTTGTAAACCCCATTATGCCTACTTCGACAGTCAATCATTACTCCTGGTTAGTACATCTTAGTTCTAGAAGCTTTCTGTCTATAATAGAATCTTAAGTGCTGGACAATGGCAGAGAAGATATTTTGTCATTTCGCCTTATTTCTCGTCTGGAGTATTGGTGTACAATCGAAATTTGCTACCCACTTTATCACTTTTAATCTATTCTTAGAAAGCAACCAATACAAATTGAAGCTTTGCCAAAATATTTATAATTTCTGTTTAGGTAGTTCGAAACGTTGCGCGAATTCCAAGAATATTGCAGTTTATATTTGCATAAAATATTAGGAACTACAGTAAGTTGATGGTTGTCTTTCGAAAATGTGATAAATCGTATAATTGAGTAATAGTTTGTTCTTAAACTATGCATTATTTGGGTTTACTGGGGAGTGAGTAGAATGAAAGCTAGCGAAGCATGAAATAATTACTCCCAAACAAGTCGTAAATTTTTTAAACATTTCCTTATAATAAAAGGAAAAGAATGAAATAAACTGTTAATTCAAATTTGTTTTTTTATTTTCTAATTTAATGATTTTTTCACAAAAATTTTTAAAGGCAATACTACTTAAAAATATAAATGGAAAAAAGATTAGATAAGATATAAAGATCCTAGAGATAACGTTGGGAAACCTGAATGTGCTTAAAACATTCTGTCACTGTCAGATTCCAGGCCGAGGTTTTTTAATGGTCGTGAGGGTTGAATTCAATTAGGAATATTGGGGGTTTTACCTCTGACTTCAGTTGGCTGATGAAGTGATTCATTTCTTTTTTTTCTATATCTTTTCCTCTTTTTTTTTTATCGTTGAAATTGTTACGGCGCTATACTTAATATTTAATTTATTTTTTATATTATTTTTACTTTCACTTGGGTAGAGTAAGTTTGTTGCAATTTGTAGGTTTACCTCTTTTCAATCCAAACCAAAGGTTCTCATAATATCGTAAGAAAACTTGTTTTCAAACTAAAGTCTTATGTGATCCTTTCCAATCACGCAAAGCCTCCATACTAGGGATGGCAATCGGGAAAACCCGAAATCCCGGGATTTTCGGGATTCACAAATCCAATGAAATGGAAATCTAATTCGAAGCACTGATGCTTTACAAAAGTCAAAAAAATATGACAAAATGAGAGATGTTATCAAGATACCCAAAATGAATTCCAGATTACGCACTGAATAAGAATTTCTTCTCCCTACTATTCGGAGTATTCGTTTACATTTTACTGGCGACCTGAAAATACAATAGCAACAAGAACCGACTTCTTTATTTTCCGAAATTTTAATGCGAATCGCCCCAATTGCAATTGTCATCATAACAACAGAGCTGGTAATAGACTTTGCAACCATCAAAGTACTTAAAATTATTATATTGTCACGCAAATGGAAATGACCTAAAATCGTTTAACATTAAACTGCTAACAAACATTCACACAATAATAAATACAATGATCAAGATGGTTAACAATAGCTACACTAACAAATACAACGAAAAAGTTGCAAGTAAAGCATTAACATCGGTATGAAACAAAAGGGGATAGACAAGTAAGCGAACGCAACAACCAGCAATGAGATCAAAGTACATAAACAACAATGCAGTCGCTATAGAGTTCTCAAGAAGGCGAGAACACGAACCTTCTACTTCAAGAACTATCGATGTACTGTTCGTGTTGGACTATAAAAGGGCAAGACGAAGCAGACGATGAGTCAGTTATAATTCAGTCAGTCTTGTGTGAAGAAAAGTTGCGTGCGAAGTAAAGTTTACCGAAGTGTTGTAGTGTTTGCGCGAACCGAAGTGTGAGCAGAGAATAGCGAACAAGCAATTATTGTTGTATCAGTTACGTGTGAACAGTGGCACAAAAGTAGTGAGAACAATAGAGTTTTTGAAATAAAATACATATTTGTTTTTAATTTGTTTGCAATCAATGAACTCATATTCTAAACGTTTTTAAAAAGGTAAAAACGAACAATATTAAATATCTCAGCTGCTTCACAAGATTTGGACAACAAATATCACCAACATTGAATTGAATTCCAAACTGAATTTAAAGAATTTCTTATTGATTGGGATATAGACCACAAAATATCGAGTCCATATTTAGCAAGATCAAATGGTGTTGCAGAACGCTCTATTCAGACAGTGAAGAAACTTTTATATAAATGTCTTGAATGTGGTACTGATCCATATTTCGCGTTATTAAATTACCGCACTACACCTAAAGGAACTTTGCCAAGTCCATCTGAACTTTTAATGTCTAGAAAGTTGAATACAAGGCTTCCAACACTTTCATTAAACTTAAAATTAAAACTTCTTGATACGGATAAATATCAAAATGAAATTAATAGTAAAATTTAAAAGTCATCAAATCATTATAACTCCAATACAAAAGAATACAAATCTATTAACACAGGTTATAAGGTAATGTTTAAAAGAAATCCTACTTTTTTTTGGTTTCTAGGGGAAATAGTGAATAAAAGTACAAAGCCCAGATCATTTGTAATTACAGATAAGGTAGGTTCTTCGTTCAGAAGAAATTAACAACACGTATTCAAAAATTCTAAAAACTCATCAAACTATGATGATGCAAATGAACACACAGTTAAAAAATCTAAACGAATACTTTTGACCCGAATTCACCAGTTAAAACTGAAACTGATTCTGATAACGTTTATTGAATTCGTTATGATGGAAAAATTAACCCACCAACTAGATTTACACACACTAATTCCTAAATCATCAAAAACATGAATTTGTATCTTAACAAATAATTTTATTATTAATTTATATCTATGATTTAAATAGTTAAATATTTATAAATAAATTGGATTGAAATTATTATAAATATATATGTATGCAATTGAAAAGGAAGATTTTGTGTAAATAATTAACGTAAAAGAACATAAACTAAACACTTGTTATTATTAACTTTTAAGTTATGGTAAGTATGTTATGTAATTATTCTTCTTATTGAATATATACAATAAATTCATATTTCGAACATATAACAATAGCCAAGCCAAAGATCCAGGAATAGATGTATTCAGAAAACTGAACCGGGAAAGGTACAAACTAGAACAAGAACTCGCGATATTTAATTGAAGAAAATGAGACACCTTTTCGGGCACAGAAAATGGAAAACAAATTCTCATCTAACTGATTTTCATGTACCAATCTAACAACAACAGTTTTCAACTAAAGTATTTACTTATTAACAAAAACTTTATATGTACACTGGAAAGAAACTTCGGATTTTTAAATCAATGTAAAGTCTGTTTTATTTCATAGCTACTAAATCTGACCGATGTAAAACCTCTTCAACGTTATCGTTATTGTTCCAAATTTAGCTCTGAATTTTTCAGCAAAATTCTGAGCCAGTTCATAATGCTCAACGCCCTACAGTTCCATTTCTAATTTAGTAATACGACATCTACAATTATATAAACATAGTTCCACGAATATTTTCATCAGTTTTCGTTTAACAATGTTTATGTGATTAGAATAGATTTTTTCATAGACAAAATATTATTATTTTTTAAAACAAACGTACCTTATTCATAAACATCACCATTAGATTTTTAAAAATTAATTATCAAAAAATTACTGTTTTATCACGAAAATACCACGGTACAACCCGTAATTACCTCCGAAGCAATTTACCAGTCACCTGGAATAAGGTCCTCTAGGAGTTCTGATCTAGGTAGTTTTAGACGACGATTATCTTAATAGAGCATTGCTTCGTTCTATGACCAATTTCCCAATTGCTATTCGATTAAATACACTATGCGACAAAATACAAAAAAAAAAAAAAATTAAATACTCCGGAGTGACTGTTCTCGATTAAATACACTATGCGACTTGTTTTATTTGACAAAAATGGTTTTTTTTTATCTTTTTACACAAAATTATTAATTATCCGGTATACATATATAAACATTTTGCTCAAACTTACATGTTATGAATTTTGATGGGGTAATTTTGGAAAATATTAAATTTTCCTTATTTTTTTTTCAAATTTGGCCATTCTTTTTAAAAATAATATATAAAAACGGTAAAAAGTTATTTTAGAATTGGCTCGTGTTGTAAAGTACGCGTAAAGTCAAGTTTATTGAAAAATATGTCCTTTTTCCGTTGGACCAACCACCGGAAATTTACTAACGTTTGCGCAAAGCTAAATAATAATATTTGCGAACACCGGAAATATTAGTCGTTCAAACGTGCAAAGAGCAAATTTTCAGCTAAATAATCAAGATCCATCAAAAATTTTGAATATTTTTGAAATAAAAGTTTATTTGATGACACAGAATGTGTATATAAACTAAACGAATAAACTATACTATTATACTATATAAACTATTTGTCAAACTCTTGGCAAGAGAATGCATTTTCAGAATGTCACCACTTATTTCTTAATTAAATTTTACAATTAAGTATACCAAATTTGAAAAAAAATAAGAAAAATTTATATAAAAAAAATATTTTCCAAGTTTATCCCATCAAATCTCATAACATAGGTTTAAGCAAAATTCCAAACGTAGTCACACAAAGTTTATCTACATGTTTGTTGCGGTGCTTAAATCGTGTATGTATAAAAATTTACGAAACATTGCAACCGAGTGCTTTGTTTATTTTGACGTTATGAAATGCGAGCGATGCAATCTATTTTTTTTAAGAAATCAGCTGTTTGTGTTATTTTAGAAAAAATTATTTCTTTATAAAAACGAAAATGGTGAGCACTGCGGTCCAAGTTCCACGGAAACTCTGTCTATATATTGTCTACTATAACACAGTCCAATAAAAGAAAAGTTCTAATAGCGCCTCGAAACAGTCCAAAGAAATTAAGAAAGGTTTCAGAAATAATAAATTTCTGGAAACTAATTTCAAAAATGTCCGACGATGTATCCTAAAGTGGCTACTAGACTTTAGGATGAAAATTCGTAGTTTTAAGGTAAGTTTTTTAGTTGTTGTTCTCGAAAAATTATTATAAATTATTTATTTTTAGACATTGAAAAAAAAAAAAAATGGTAGATCCTTTGTGGCCAATGCGCAGTACTAAACGGCCTTGTTTGTCCTTGACCAAATCGCTTTACATAACCGTGTGGAAGCTTAGCAAGAGTTTCAGAGAATTGAGTCATCGATTTGATATAGGACCGTCAACGGCGTATAGATCATTTATTAAAACGCTTAAGGTGATTTGTTTACTTTAGAGCAAAGTGATAGTATTTCCATCTACCGAAATAAGTAAAAAATCTACAATAGAGCAGTTTCGGGCTAGTCACGCATTTCCCTTCCCTTCTGTATTAGGATGCATAGACGGAACGCACATTCGTATACATAATTTAAATAATATCTTTTGCATTATTTATAATCAGATTATTCCAGGCCATTGCAGACAGTAAGATGAGATTCATTGATGTTTTTGTTGGCTATCCCGGAAGATGGTATGACGCTTCTGTGGGGCGTAGTCCATTTCGAAAAGCAATCGTTGTTAAAGAGATAAAAATACCACCTGAATGCCATTTGTAAGAAGATGGCGATGATTTTATTGGGAACAAACAAAAATTTAATTACGTGGTGAATTCGACAAAAGTTTTTATAGAGCAGGCATTTCGAATATTAAAGAAAAAATTCCGTATCTTAAATTACATTGAACTTCAAAATATAGCTCGGACCTAGCAGATTATTATGCCATGTTTGGTACTACATAATGTAATAATTGGCAACGACAATACAAACGTTGATGATAACCCAATTATGAATGAAATCATCGGTGAAAGTTTAAATGTTGATAGCGAAGAGTAGGGGAGTACCGATTCACAAAAGGATGAAGCTAAGAGAAAGAGAGAGTGATTGGTTAATTTCAGCTTAGATACATATACACCCAATTCTGTTTTTACAAGGTTTTGTAATAACACAGTCTAGAAAATAATTTTTATTCTGTTTTTACACGGTGATAT
The DNA here is from genome assembly GCA_014635995.1 of Sarcophaga peregrina. NCBI lineage: Eukaryota > Metazoa > Arthropoda > Insecta > Diptera > Sarcophagidae > Sarcophaga > Sarcophaga peregrina. The sequence continues at coordinate 84,080,805 of CM025789.1, read as the reverse complement.
TTGATATAGTACTGTTGAGAAAAGTTTATGAAAATTTCAACGTGATCTGAAATCTTGTATGGCTCGTTACAATGAGTTATACAAAGAGCTTTCCAAAACTAAATCACATACATACATAATTGGTCATTACAACACTTCAGTCAGGACTATTGACCTAGTTTCTCACACCTACCTATAGTTTAAAGTGGACTCCGAACGACAGATTTTTGAGAAACTTTTCAAGAAGAGAAAGAGAAGAAATCGCCACCTATAGTTTAAAGTGGACTCCGAACGACAGATTTTTGAGAAACTTTTCAAGAAGAGAAAGAGAAGAAATCGCAGAAAAAATACTTTTTGTATTTTTTATCTTGATGTCTGGCCTGGGAACGAAAGTATTAAAATATAATATAAAAGTTATAAAGGTCCTACCAGGTTGAATGATGACTGCAGCGTTTTTCAGGCAGAGATTTTCGCAATACTGAAGGCTATTGAGGCCATAGCTGGTGGCCCATCTTCGGATTCGGAATCTTACACGATCTTCGTTGACAGTCAGGCTGCCCTTAGGGCCATTGCGTCGGTCTGGTGCAAATCACGGCTCGTTCGCGAGTGCAAAGAGTCGTTGCGGAGTTTTGGACCGGACCGTATCCGTCTACGCTGGGTTCCGGGTCACAGCGGAATACTGGGCAATGAGACGGCGGATGCCTTCGCTAGGTTAGGTTCGCTTTCAGGTGGCGATTTGACGATTGGTCCTGACCCCCCAGTCTGTCACCTCTATGGCCTCATCGATGGATGGGTCAGGAGGGAAGAGCAGAGACGTTGGGGGAACGGATCGGGTTGTTCTGTTTCTAGGCGTCTGTGGCCTGCTGTGGACAGCAAGAGGACTGCTGGGCTTGGTTAAGGCCAGCTTAAGGTTGGTTGTCGGTTTTATCACGGGGCACTGCGAGATTAGGTCGCTGATGGGGATCTGGAACAGATCCCAGCCGGACTATTGCAGGGTATGTTGCGATGAGGAGGAGTTGGAGACTGTCGAACATCTCCTCTGCAACTGCCCAGACCTTGGTAGGTTGAGGCTGAGGACCCTTGGCAGGGCCTTCTTTGAGAATTTGAGTTCTGTGTCGAGAGCCGACATCAAGGCTCTCCACAGATTCATTAGCAGCTTGGGCTGGTTGAGAGGTGCTAGGGCTTCATAAGTGTAGTCGCACTCTCAACCTCTGTTGTTTTGTGTCTGTTGTTTTTCGTTCCTCTGTTTCCTATTCTCCCTTCCCTTCCCTATTTTCCTATATCCTCCTTTTCCTTCCTCCCCTAAGGACAATGTACAATGGGTCAATTTGGACCTCCGGGTACTGTGCTTGTCTTGACCGACAGGTGCACGTCCTCTAACCTAACCTAATCTATAAAGGCCCTAAAATTACATCAATGCTAACATACAAAAGCAATCCTAAACCTCTTACTATCTAATTGTGATTTCTTTTCTGGTAAAAAATGTTGCCTACATATTTTGTAGCACTTATTGGAGGTTACACGAACCCTCATAATGTGTTGCACTTTAACACGTTCCCTGCCAAGCCGTTTATGAGAAGGTGTCATTTCTAGGCCACGTGTACCATTTTCGGTACACGACAACTACTTTTATAAATCTATAAAAATACATGTTCTTTTTTTATTTTTGAAAAAATGTATTTTATTTTCAAAATTATTACTATTCAAAGAGCAAAATGCACAAAATAACAATAAAAAATTAAATTTATTTCATATAGAATAAGGTACATATGGGCAATGTACTAAAAAATATATATATTTTACTCAAGTTTGAGTGCATTATTATAATTTTTCATACTTTCTGCATACCATGGAATGGCTGCATCTTTTTACTGGCCTACCATTACAGTTTTGCAACTCATGGTGTACTTCTAGAAGGTAGGACATGGTCATCTTCTTCAGAAAATACGTCATTGTTTGTTTTACATAAATATGAAATCAGTAACTTTCTATATTTTAAAAGGTGAAATTAAACTATTGTTTCTTGTATTATATAAAATCGATGCATTTACAACTGTCGTATTCAATAAACGTTCAAAAGTGGTCCGATAACTAATTACCAGGCCACATGTACCGTTATCGGTACATCAGTCTAAAGTTGCTCTAAACATCATTACGTTACATAAAATAGTCCTACTAATAATTAAATTTTGGATATAAACATTTTAAATTAAAAAGTTCAGCTTGGCGTAGAAATGAGGTTAAGCGCGCACCGAAAACGGTACACGTGGCAGGGAACGTGTTAAACGATTATAAATGAACAAAAATCATTGCCCTTTTTGCAATAATTTTAGTTAACGATTTTAAAACCAATTTTGTATAGAAATTGAAAAAATATTTTTTTAATTATCCAAATAATTTCCAATAAAATTATTCCTTTATTTTCGGAAAGCTAACTTTACAAAAATGTTTTAAATTAAAAAATAATATTATTTTTGCCGGGGGCTCCTAGCTCATACAAGTTAAAACAATTTTTATGTAAAATTCAATTTTAGGGCCAATGTTTTCAAATCGCTTTAGATGGCACAATGTTATTAATTATTTAGTAAATTTTTTTGAATTTTTCTATATAGCTAAATATTAAATCAAAAATATAATTTATGGAACTTTTTTTGGAAATATTTTTATTACAAAAGATAATAACCAAATTTCATTTAAAAGTATTTATAAACAATATTCTTATTACACCTTTAAAAAATGTAAATTTTAAATTTTTTAAAAGAAAGAGATTGTAAAATGATTTTACACAAAATACAAAATTTCAGGTCTTGTGAGTTGTTGTATGGGCGGCACACATGTTCGAATCATCGCACTGTCAAATAACCGACCTTTTTGCTTCAACAGAAAAGGCTACAACAGCCTAAATGTGGCGATTGTAAGCATATGATTTATACATGTTTAATAACTCCCTTTTTATATTTTAGAATTCATTGCTACCATCGCTTCCACAATATAATTAATCTGCTCCTTATTTACATTTGCTTTCTTTGACCTTTCTAAACCCACGCGTTGGTCTTTGACGCCGATTTTTAATTATTGCATTTTTTTGTATAAAATAATGCCAGTGAGTTGCTATCACTGGTAGCTTCATTATTCGTAATAAACTTCGTTTTTGAAACAAAATAATTTTTTTTTTAAATAATACCAATAATACTATTGTCGATCTCACAGACCAACGCGTGAGTATTGGGTGTGTTACTTTTTGGTTAAATAAAACAATGTACTTAGTGGTCTAGTAGGTAGTGTGCTGACTTATTAGACGTAAAGCCAGGGTTCGAGTCCCAGGCCAGACATCAAAATAAAATACAAAAAGCATTTTTCGGCGATTTCTTCTCAGCAGATTTCTGGCAAAAACTCTGAGAGTAAATAAAATTGCCATGAAAAGTTTCTCAAAAATCTGTCGTTCGGAGTCGACTTTAAACTGTAGGTCCCGCCACTTATGTATGAAATTAACACACACAACATAAGTAGTGTGAGAAACTAGGTCAATAATCCTGACTGAAGGGTTGTAATGACCAATTATGTATGTATGTACTTAGTTTTAAAAAATCAACACCACAACAATTTCTAACTTACGTGTTCCCTTTTTGTACTCATTGGCAGGTGTTGAGAATTAATTTTACAAAAGAATTCTTGGGAATAAATATTGGCGATGCCAAATTTTTTACGTTTGTGAATTAACTAACAAAAAAAATTTTGGATCGACAGGTATGTGCCTTGCGGAAACAAATAATTAAGCAAATACAAACAAAATTAAATATAAAGATAGACCATTTAACTAAATTTTAAATAAACATTTCAATGCTAAAAACCAAATACTGTACCGAAACCTAAGTACTGAATGAAGTATTAAATAATAGCAGAAGTTATATCGATTATTAATTTATAAAAATTAATGTTACACATAAGCTGACCGAATAGCTTTCTAAGTATGATTGCATTGTACCATATAAATATTTCTAAAGCGAGTTTTTAATTCAAAATCAATTAAATTTACAATTTTTGATTTCAAAAATTACCGACATTAGACTAATAGTATACATATGACGGTATTAAAAATATACCAAAACAGTACTGTATCGTATATTTATTTCCATACCTATGATGTAAGAAGAGAAATAACATTAAATGCTGAAGCTAAATATGAATTTAACCGGTAAAGAAAAAATCCTAAATTTTAAGAACAAAGATTAAGGTTAAAAGAGAATTATTCAAAAGAATTTACAAAAAAATGGTGAAGAAAGTATGGAATATGTATCCCACTCCTTAAAAATTATAGCCCATATATTTCTGAGTGGAACAGATTCACTGGTGCTCTTTAAATGATTGAGAAGATTAGGTAGGTTAGGTAAGGTTAGATGGCGTACGCCCTTGAAGGTACACCCACTTAAGCCAGCATTTAGGCCCATTGTAATATCACATTTAGCTCTAGCCCGAATGACGAGTCTGTCGGCACGTCTGCAAAAACAATAGCGTTACATAAGAATCGCTATTGTGCGATGAGTGGCCAGCGATTTAAGGATAGAAGTGAGTTTGTCCTCATATTGTCCATACGTGTTCAGCAGGCTCTAGTAATATTCCACGTACGATGACGAAATGGCTACTGAAATTGGACTAGACGCGTCCCAGCTCATTGCGCGAATCCAGGTGAGTATTGTTCACAACAATGAAATCGTCAAGAGTTTCGGCCCAGCTGGTTTGAGGATTACGACTGCAGAGACTTTAGTGAGGCGACGGCTTTGGCAATCCGCACTTCAACGGAAGATATGTGCGTGGAGTCAGACTCTGTCTCGAAAGGCTCCCCTTCAGCCGTATACAAATTGAGAAGGAGAGCAATGAGGTGGTGACTTCCCCTTTGAGGAGCACACTTGTCAGATAGGATGCCTCGGACCCACTAGTACAATCACCTACTGATTCGGACTGCATGGGTAAAGGTAACTAATCTGCCAATTGCTTCTACCTCTCAAGCCGCAAGCAAAGGGCATGAAGGTTCTTCACCCTTACTCCCAACTGGAACAAAGAAGACTAAACAGGTGAAGAGAAAAGGTGATGGTGTTCCGTCTACAACGGATGAAGGAAAGGGGGTAGAAACTACTACCCCAATGTTAAGAAGGATGTAAGGTTGGAGGCGATAAGTCTTCTAAGGTTTCTCGCAAGGGAAATCACATGAAGAGAAAAAGATCCGACAAGGTGCCTTCCTCCGGCTCCAAGCGTCCTAAGAAACAAGGTAGCCTGGGGGCGGACCCATCCGTTCAGTTGGCTTTCATTGACAGCTTGGATTTATATGGCAAAATCTCTTCTGAAAGATTGAATTTGGTTGAAGGATCATTGTGTTTATGGCGGAGGAGAGTTGTGTGACAGGAATGCTCGCATATGTTCTATTGATTGGTTTAAAGTAGTGAGCTGTGAAAACGAAGGAACTATAAAGCTCCTTGTGCAATCAGTGAAGCGCCTTGTTGAACTCTGGCCCAGTGTCCGCTTGGAGGTGGTCCCTCAATTCGACATCCTCTACGCCCAATAGTGACGATATGGGTCCCGCCTACTTTTAGGCAAGTGAATGTCATACTGAAAATTAATGGAAAGCAGAATGACGGATTGAACACCAGCTCGCGGGTAGTTGTTAACTCCCTAGCTGGAAAGGCTGCGATCTTCGGACCACCATTGATCAGGATTCACTTCAGTGGCTAGGGGCAAGGTGTGGCGTGGTGTAGTGTTGCACGCTTTAATTTTCGTCACCCGGACATTGGTGGTGCCAGGGACTAAGAGGAGGGTAAAAGTGCATCACTGCGAAGTGGCCTCACACAATTTCCTAACCACCCTGCACCGCCTTGAAGTTGACATCGCTCTTATCCAGGGAACCATAGATCCTTAGAGATCTGATTTTGACTTTTTTGATGACACGTACTTTCTTATTTTCTTCGACGATATATTGATTGCAGTCATTGTTGATATTTTATTTGTAATCCGTTTTAGGAATCCAATTTTTTTCCATATGTAACCAAAGTATTCATTTAATTATCTACTGTAAACCCGAAGTATTTTATTCCATTAACTTTTTCAATTGTTTCATTATAAGTTTTAATTTATAAGTTTTAGCCAATAATTTATATTACTTATGCCGTGTAGTAGATATTGTTTACATTGCTCGTCTGTATCTCCTTCCTCATATATTAGGGTGTCGTCTGCATAATTTTACATCTTTTGAGTTTGGGTGGCATATCATTTATGTAAATTATAAATAGCAATGCTCGCAGTATAGAGCCTTGAGGTACTCCAAATTCATTATTCAATTCACCAGATTTTGTAACATTTACCTTTGTCATTTGCTTTCTATCTGTAAGGTTCAAGTTCTTTTTCCTTACTGCCATGCATATTTTATTTTTGAATATGTATCTCCCTGTCAATTGTTTCAAATGCTCTTTTGAAATCTAAAAATATTGCCATTATTTTCCAGATATTCCATACTCTTCCAAATATTTTTAATTTCGTGAGTTGTTATAGCACGGAATTTAAATCTATCACAGGTAAATTGTTTACGTATTGCACATTTTCTATTTCATAAAATATCACATTTTTCATCACCGTTTTATTTTTCTTAAGAACTAGGTCTTTTACCTCCTTCCACATTTGTTTCTGGTCTTTGACTTTACTTATTTTCTTATTAACAAAATTGTTCTTTTCGAATTTAACTTTAGTTTTATATGTACTTTTAACTATTTTGTAATTAACCCATGCTACTGCTGTATTTTCCATTTCCGCAATCTAATATTTAATTGCCTTTTCTATTTTTAATCGTCTCAGTTCTCCATTAAACCATTTGTTCATATTATCTTCTTCATTTATTGTCCTCGTAATCGTAAATTTTCTTATAGTGTCTTCGATGGCTGAGTCAAAATGAGCAACTTTGTTATTTAAATCATTGTCATTATTTTCTCCTAGTATTGCACAGATTAAAAACAAACAAAGACTATTGTACTTAAATATTTTAACTTCATTTTTGCCAGAATATTTATTGTCTGTTGTATTGATATGTATATCTATTGCTTTATGATCAGTTATATTATTTATAATATTATTGTTTGCTGTAATGTTTGTGTTATTTGTTATAACATAGTCTATTATTGTTTTTGTGCTTGCTGTCACTCTGATAAAGGCACATTTCAGTTTCTTCTTTGCTCCAGTCTATATTGAAATCGCCAGCCTTTATTAAATTGTAAATATTTCTTCTATTCCTTCAAATATTTAACAGAGCTCTACTTCGCTGCTGCTTGGTGATCTATATACCGTTACTATTATGTAATGTAACTCTTATACATATTATTATGCAAATCGAAACGACCTAATATCGTTTAACAATAAAAACGTAATTATTTTTACTTTGTTTGCAATCCACAAAGTCATATTTAAACGTTTTTAAAAAGATAAAAATGTAACAAAATTGTGTGAGTTGTATTTCCTGTTCTTTAATATCCCGCATTAAGTGTGTTTCTCATAGAATAATAAAATCAGGATTTTGTTCATTGACTATAACTTCTAGTTGGTTGTAATTCTTAATTATGCCACTTATGTTCGAGTAAATGCCATATATTTGCTATGATTGTTAAACCTCTAGAACCATTCTCTTCTTTTTCGTATCGAACTTATTTTTATAGACTGCACATTCACTCTCAGTTGTAGGTTTTTGTTTGGTCTAATGCAATGGATATTACTATTTAAATCTTTAGTTTTTTAAATTTTTTGTCTTTCCGTCGCTTTTTTTATTAAAGGAACTTGTTTTTGGACATCCGCCAGCCCTTCACTTTTTTAACTGTTTTAGCAAATGACAGTTTGTTTTGTTTATCGTTGTTTTTCTTTATTAGTTTTTTTATTCCATTGCACATCTTCGCACTATGTTCTTCAAATTTGTTATAAATATCTTTATTTTTATTCTCAAAATCATTAAACATATTGCATAGTCTTTTAACTTCAATTACATTGTTCTTACATATTTTCCGTGCATTATCTATTTTTCTCATCCTTAGGAATTATTTATATAATGATCCAAATAGTCCTTTTTCTATTCTTTAGCCAATAAATATTTTATTTTTTGCAGTATGAGTTACCTTTGAATAATTTATCTGAGAAATTTTCGACATTCATCGACAATGGCGGTCTTTGAAACTACGTACGTTAGGGCCTAAATGCAGCCTGGCTGTTCGAGTAAACCCTAATGTATGTATGGTCTTGGATTTAACTGCATTCAGTCTTAGTGGAATTTGTAACAAAAAATTCGCTTTTTTTAACAATGTTTGCAGAGAACGATCGATATTGTGAAAAAATGGGACTTGCTGGCACATTACAGACAATTTATAGCCTAAGAGGTCCCTAATAAAAACAATTAGTGGTATATCTTTACATACATAATTGGCCATTACAACCCTTCAGTCAGGATTACGGCCTAGCTTCTCACAAAAAAAAGTTTCTCAAAAAAATGGGTATATTCAAAATCATACCATCAATACCATAAATAAAACTAAATAATTTAAATAAAATAGTAATATACATACGGGAGGGATAGAATGCATGCAACCAAGGTAAAGTTTCCGATTGTGGTCAACGTGGCGACCACCAGGACGATACTTGTCTTGCTGAATTCAAGTTAACACGCAGCCTCCTCGTGGTTCTTCCTGGATGGCATTAACTAATGCGTGCAGCGAAGTCCAATCCCCTGGACATTAAATTTGGGTTGTGCGTAGGGCTTGGAACCCACCATGTAAAGGTTTTAATCCAATGGAAACTAAAACAAAATTCTCAAAAAAGATACCCTCAAAGTTGACGACGACGGCAAACGTTCAAAGGACAAAGATTTAAGAATAGACACATGGAACGGCCGCACCCTGTGAAGGGCCGTCACAGGCGGATGCCGTCATGAAATGTAGGACGGAGATTACTGCCCGACAAAATTTAAAAGCCGCCGCCTCCGCCGCCGCCGAAGATTTATTCGGCTCAAGTCGGCTTAAATTCAGCCGCCGTTTTTTGTATTTAAGAATATATGAAAATATGTTTTTAATATTGTATACAATAAATTTTTAATATATATAAAATATGATATTTATATATTTCGTTTTACTTGACTTAATTAAATTTTTTTCTTCCTTTTTTTTTGATGTGTTAATAGTAAAAATATTTAATTTCTTGATATGGTAATTTTGAACACCTTTTCTTGTTTTTTGGTGAATGTGGTAACACTTTTAACTTAACGTTAAATTTTTTAAAAGACATAAAATATAAAGATGGAGAAACAAAAAATTACAAATTTGTTTCAAAATTTAAATAATAATTTAAATGAGTTAAATTCATCTGATTCCGATGACGACCTTGCTGTTTTTAATGGTATTGACAATGATATAAACGAAAACAAAAATTAAAAATTAAAAAGCCCAAATCCATTTAAACAAAAAATCTTCAGCAGGGACAATAGTTTGGCACCATTTTTGTCAAATGGTTATTGGAAATAATCCTGAGCTAAAAAGTAACACATGTGTAAAGTTTGCTTTGATGAGCCCCCATGAGTTTGAAGGGGTAGGTACATATATTATTTCTATCCAGGAATTAAATTTAAAGAAAATTGAGAGGAGATTTTCCCAAAACAATAATGAAACTCCTATTTCAATTAGCTTTTCGCCAAATTTTTTGGGAAATTTTATTTGAAATATTCAGTTCTTAAAGTTGTTTTTTGTAAGTGTTATAAAATGCGAAATAATTTCAGGTTTGGAGTTTCTACATCGACATCAAACCTCTGTAACCATTTAATTTGAAAATTCGAATGCCAAATCAAAATTCATAGTGCCAAAAAATTCTAAAAAATGCAGATTCCGAAAAATTTGCTAACGCGCGTCTGCTTGTGCAAATGTGCTGCAGAGATCTAAGGCCCTTTAAAATAGTGGAGCAACCAAGATTTATGGGATATATGAAAGCCATTTTTCGGCTGACAGCCGACTTAAAGCCGTCGCCGAAGCTTTTCAATTTCAATTTTGCTCGGCGCAGGTCTCTGGCTGGGATCTTACGATGTGTAGTACAGCTTCCATGTTCATAAACAAGAATTCGGTTGCGGATTTGTGGTTAATAAGAGACTTCGCCACCTAGTCTATGGGTTCAAGCCTGTGAACGAAAGAATAGCCACAATCCGTATCAGGGCAAAATTCTACAATATTACCCTTATTTGTGCTCAAGCCCCGACGGAAGAAACGGACGATGTGGTTAAGGATGCTTCCAAAATCGTCTTCGTTGATTTTAATGCGAAGGACAGCTGAGGCGTTCTCCGCTCAACTCTCAAATAAACACCGTCGTTCCCGATCTTATTTCAGCGACATTGGTGGACTGTTGGTCAACATCTTCCACTACTTGCGCCATACTGTGGAAACAGTCCTTGGTTTCAAGCGCCCACCCGGACGAAATCAATAGTATGTTGAGGAGTGTCGCGAGGCAGTTACAGCGAGAAACGTCACATACAAGAAAATGTTGCAGTCGGCAACTACGCGAGCGATTGTTGAAAACTATAGAGGGAGAAGAAGGGATGAGACGCGCCTTTTCATACGCAAGAAGAGGGAGCAGGAAAGGCGTGAGCCTGAGGAAGTCGAGATGTATAGATGTAGGCATGGCGCTCGAAAATTCTATAAAAGGGTTAAGCGTCTAACCGACAGTTATAAACCCGGAGTGTTTCCCTGCAAGGATGAGAATGGGAACCTGATTACACATCCGCAGAGGGAGATTGTGGAGGAAACACTTCTTTACTCTGCTACAAGGCGATGACGACACCAATACCCTCTATAGATGATATTTCGAACCCAAACGATGATGACGACGCAGAGATTCCGCCGATTAGCCATGAAGAAGACTTATTTACAAAATGTGACTAGAAGAAAGTATATCTAACGATTGGAATCTGTCTCCTCTGTCCTGTCCTGAAAGAGGGAGATCCTACAATATGCGCCAACCACAGGGACATAAACCTTCTCCCTATCGCATATAACGTTCTTACAGGCCTATTGTGTGAACGACTGAAGCCACTCGTCAAAACAATGATTGGACCTTATCAGTGCGGCTTCAAACCTGGCCCACGAAAAACAAGTCGTCACACATCCCCTTTTTGTCGACTATAAGGCAGCTTTCGATAGCCCCATAAGGGATAATTGATCACTACTTTCCCAACCCGATGAGGTGTAAAAACTGCCAGTTACTCGGCCACACCAAAAATCGGTGCAAAGGCAACCCAACTTGCGCAGATTGCAGCCTTCCACCACATACCCCAGAACCATGTACCCGCGTCTTCTTTATAAATTGCTCTGAAGAACACTCATCAGCTGACAATAAGTGCCCACGTTTCATACAAATGAAAGAAATTTTGAAAATTAAAACTATAACTGCAATAACTATTGCAGTATAGGAGAAGCCCGACGTCAGTACAGATTAAACAATCCAGCCCCAACATTCACTCAACACACATATGCTAATGTAACCTCTGATTCCCCTACAAAACGAAAGCAACCATCAAACATCCAAACAATAAAAAATACTGCTAATCAGAATAAAGAAATGAATAAACAACCAACAACAAAAACAAACGAAAACATCAAAAACACAAAAATACATACAACCATAAAAACAAATGAATTCTCAAATGAACTTGTAACACCAAAAACAAATTTAATAGTAACAAGAAAATCTGAATCCACAAAACCAACACCATCTACTCACATAAAAAACACCACAGACTCCATTAAATTAAACACAAACATACCGTTGTCTCCAATCTCTCATCTAACCTAATCTCTAATAAAGAAAGGCAATTATTTTATTACATCGAGCGACGAGGATCTTCTCGACGGGGTTACCTTGGACCTAGTTAAGACGTGACCAACTAAAACCAACACAAGCACCAATATTATACACTCATGATGGATTTTGTGCTATTACAATGGAATATACGTTGACTTGTAAATAACTACCCTGAACTTCAATTACTAATTAGGGACTTAAACCCAAGCATTATTGCTCTACAAGAAATGCACTGTGCTTATAACTTTACACCAATTCCTCCAAAAAATTACTCTGCATACTTCATAAATTCAATACAAAATAATACATCAAAGCAAGGTACAGGAATATTCATCAAATCGGACATTCCACACAAAGAAATAAACATAGACACCGAATATCAACTCGTTGCCATATAAGTAAACCTCAACATTAAGTTCACCATCCTATCATTTTATATTCCTCCTTCAGAGGACATCTCAGTTCGAGAATTAACTAATATTATTTACTCTTTTAATACTCCTGTTCTTGTCGTTGGTGATTTCAATGGATGGAATACCATTTGGGGATCGACACACAATAACAACAGAGGAAAACTACTGGAAAGCATGATATTAGACACTGGGCTGTGTGTGCTGAATGATAAAAGTCCCACTCACCTTTCAACACACAACACGTTTTCCCAAATTGACTTATCTCTTTGCTCAATATCACTACTACCTATCGCCCACTGCAAAACTCTCACTGACTTACATGGGAGCGACCACTTTCCAATAAAAATTTCTCTAAAAATCTCGCATAGAAACTGTAGTATACTTTCTCAATAATAATATATGGCAATCATGTATATGTCGTCGCTTATTATCTCTACTCTTGTATTACTCCTTTTTCTTTGTTTTTCTTCCCTCCTGTTTTTCTTTTTTTGTACAAAGCACGTTTTTCAGTTACACGTAAAGTTAATAAAGTAATTTGTATTATTAAATATAAGCAATCAATGCGTGTTTTACTTTAAATACACAACAGTTATTGGCGACGAGGATGAAAATCGAATGAAGCAGTAACATAAGAATTCAACAAAAACAATTTAATTTTTTTTGTCAACAACAAATACCCAGCCATAGTGCCACAAAATGGAAGCGCAGGTGCAGAGGTTACTAGAAGCCATCACATCGATGACGACGGCCATTCAAACTCAACAGAACAATACAAGCGTAAACATTATTTCTAACTTCGAAAATTTTGATCCAAAAGTGGAATCTTTTAAAAATTATAAGGAACGCCTAGAACTTCATTTTCAAGTCAAAAAAGTTTTTGCTGACAAGGTTTTGTGTGCAAATTTACTTCTCCAATATATTGGACCAGCCATGTATACCCTAGTGTCAACGTTAGCTGCGCCCAAAAAAATCAAAAATTTTCAGTATGAGGAAATAGTTTCAATATTGGACTCACATTTTTGCCCAAAGAAAAATGTGTTGGTCGAACAGCATAAATTTCTTTGTGAGATACAAAACGAAAACCAAACTGTGGCAGAGTTTGTTGCCGTATTACAGAAGCGGTCAATTGATTGTGCGTTTGTATGTGAATGCAGCAAGTCCGTGGCAAATATTTTTCTTCGAGCGCAATTTATTAGAGGATTGCGGGATAGTTATATACGAGAGCAGTTAATTCAAAAGCCGGAATCAACGTTTATGGAAATTATACAAAAAGCATTAGCCTTAGAAGCAGCAAAAACTGATAACATAACTATTTCGAACAGTGCATCGGTTTTAACTACTGATGTTCATCAAGTACCTCAACAACAGCAAGGAAAACATGACAGTCAGTGGAAACTCAGCAGTCGAAGTAAGAGTAGAAATAGAACGCCCAGCTCAGTGACAAAAATCAATTATAGAGAATTAGGTATTGAAGGGTTGTGCTTAAGATGTGGTAGAGGCAATCATTTGTCAACAGAATGCCGAATTTATAAAAGAAACTTAAAATGTAACGCCTGTGGGAAAGGTGGTCACGTTAAGTTGGTATGTATAAAGAATAGAATTAAACAAAACAAACAAAATACAAACAAGTATACATCAAATGCGGTTGCTTCAAGAAGGGGCGAAACCGGTTTTTCTCAAGGCAAGGCAGGTACCGTTTGCACTTCGAGAAAAAGTAGAGCAAGAGCTTGACAATATTAAAAGGGATGGCATAATATCAAAAATAAACACAAGCAATTGGGGGTCGCCATTAGTCGTAATTCCAAAGCCGGATGGGAACGTTCGGTTATGCGTGGATTATAAGGTCGGTGTCAACCCTCAGTTACAATCTGCTCACTACCCAATAAAAAAATTCGATGAAATCGTCAACAACTTAAAAATTTCGAAATTCTTTTGCAAATTGGATTTATATAAGGCATATCTTCATGTTAAGGTTGGCTCAGAAAGTAGTTTAGTACAGGCCATCTCAACACACAGACGTACATATCGTATGAACCGATTATCGTTCGTAATCAAATCAGTCCCAAGCGAATTTAATCGTATTATCGATCAGATTTTACAAGGTCTTGACGGAACAGTCTCATACTTTGACGATATTGTAATCCACGGCTCAACGTTAAAAGAATGCGAAAGTCGTCTAATAAGTTGCTTTGAAAGATTAAACGAATACCGGTTACATTTAAACAAAAACAAACGCGAGTTTTTTAAAGAAAAAATAAATTACTTCGGATACGTTGTAAGTTATAATAAAATCGCAAAATGTCCAACAAAAATACAGGCGATTGTAAACCTCCCGAGGCCTGAAAGTACAGATGAAATCAAAAGATTCCTGGGAATGATTACTTATTATTCGAAATTTATATCAAACGTTTCCACGTTAACATTTCCCCTACGCCAACTTTTAGCAAAAAAATAAAAAATTTGTTTGGACAAAAGAATGTCATGAAGCGTTTACAAATCTGAAGCAAGAAATTTTAAAGGATAGAGTCCTAGTGCCATTTAATCAATCACTGCCAGTAGTATTAGTGTGCGGCGCAAGTCCAACTGGCATAGCGGCCGTATTATCACACATCATGGATGGGGAAGAGCGACCTGTAGCCTTTATCTCACGGGCATTAACAAAAGCTGAGAGAAACTACAACCAGCTAGATAGAGAAGCGTTGGCAATAATTTTTGCAATAGACAAATTTTTTATGTATGTCTATGGAAGAGAATTCACGTTAATAACCGATAATCGACCCCTATCCAGAATATTTCACCACAACAATAAAACTCCAGCGATGACTTCTGGCAGACTTTTAAGATATGCACCATTCCTGCAGGGATTTAACTATAAGATAGAACACCGAAAAGCTGATGATATTGTAAATGTAGATTGTCTATCCAGAGCACCTATAAAGGAAACACCGAATTTTGAGCATTTTATTGATGAAGAAGTGAGAATAATACAAATCGTAAATCAAATTTCAACATATTCAGTTACAACAATTACAATTGTAAAAGAAACAGACCGCAACGAAGAGCTTTCAAAGTTAAAGAAAGATTTAGTCAACGGGGTTAACGCTGACCCTGATTATTCAATTCAAAACGGTATAATTTTCAAAGCAAACCGCGTCGTGATACCAGCAAAACTACGCACAGAAATTTTGAATGAACTGCACCATACTCACATTGGCATCGTAAAGATGAAATAGTTGGCAAGAAAATATTCTTATTGGAAGTTTATTGACAGCGATATTGAGCAAATTGTGCGGTCATATTCCAGCTGCGCTAAAACAAGAAATAGCCCATCAAGGGTTCCAGTTCATAGTTGGGAGGAGCCCAACAAAGAGTCCACATATACTATGCAGGGCCTTTTCAAAACCATTACTTTTTAGTGCTGGTGGATGCAAAATCGAAATGGCCTGAAATCAGACTACTACGAGATGCCCCAAACTTCGAAAAAACAATAACGTTGCTACAGGACATATTTTTTACTCATGGTCTCCCACAGGTGATGGTCTCAAACAATGCTACTATTTTTCAAAGCGACACATTCAAAATTTATTGTATTAATAATGGCATAATACAGAAATTTATAGCCCCAGGACACCCCGCAACAAACGGATTAGCAGAACGCTACGTCCAAATATTAAAAAGAAAATTAAAAGCTATGGAAGAGGACAATTAACCGCTCAATATCAAGGTGCAAGAAATTCTGCTCCGTTATAGAGCAACTCCACTAGCTAATGGGAAAACACCATCTCAGTTGTACCTGGGTCGAGACCTTAAAATTAAACTTGATGCTATCCGCCCAATTCAACATCAAAAAGCTGCAGTTTCGTTGCCAGTGGTTCGCCAGTTTAGTGTGGGAGATAGGGACCAAGTACGATGGTATGAAAAAAATAAATTATTATGGAAATATAGAACAATTAAAACCAAGTTTGGTCGTCTTCATTACCAAGTAGAGCTTGACAGTGGATTTGTGCTTAAACGCCATATAAATCAAATGCTCAAATCGGATATAGAAAAACCTAAAAAGCCTGTTTTCGTTGCTGAAGCTCCGGGACCACATAAATCAAAAATTGAGGAAATACTAATTTAACGTCCACTAACCAACCAACCAATTATACCACAAGCGGAACCTGAAGGGCAGCATAATGACAACATAAGGAAGTCAAGTCGTTCCAGAAAACGGTCTGTCCGTTTTGAGGACCATGTCCTATATTAGCGTGGGAGATTGTAGTATACTTTCTCAATAATAATATATGGCAATCATGTATATGTCATCACTTATTATCTTTACTCTTGTATTACTCCTTTTTCTTTGTTTTTCTTCCTTCCTGTTTTTCTTTTTTTGTACAAAGCACACGTTTTTCAGTTACACGTAAAGTTAATAAAGTAATTTGTATTATTAAATATAAGCAATCAATGTGTGTTTTACTTTAAATACACAACAGTTATAGGCGACGAGGATGAAAATCGAATGAAGCAGTTGTTGAGCCATTATGATTTATCGTTTCTTCTATTTAATAAATTCATTATTTATATAACGATATACTATACATCAATATATCCTATTTTATATTATATATTTAATTTCATTGTTTGTTAATATGAATACCCCTAATAATAAGTTAATTTTGAGGTCACTGAATATATAGGAATAGGCAATTAGGATAAGCAACGAAGTTGCTGAATAGAATTACACTGTTAGGATTAAGTACATATAGATAATATTAGGATTAAGTAAAATGAAAAAGAAAGTGAATAAACCAGTTGATAAATAGAAACACATTCGATCGGTCTTTTTGTTCCGTAAATACGTTGGTCTTTTCGCGCGATTATTAATAAATCACACTGCCCAACTTATTAAATCGTTAAATTATAATTTATTTAGTTTGACGTTTTCTTAAAAACTATTAAGAAAAAACAGCAGTAACAATAAGAATTCAACAAAAACAATTTAATTTTTTTTTGACAACAACAAATACCCAGCCATAGTGCCACAAAATGGAAGCGCAGGTGCAGAGGTTACTAGAAGCCATCACATCGATGACGACGGCCATTCAAACTCAACAGAACAATACAAGCGTAAACATTATTTCTAACTTCGAAAATTTTGATCCAAAAGTGGAATCTTTTAAAAATTATAAGGAACGCCTAGAACTTCATTTTCAAGTCAAAAAAGTTTTTGCTGACAAGGTTATGTGTGCTGATAACATAACTATTTCGAACAGTGCATCGGTTTTAACTATTGATGTTCATCAAGTATGTCAACAACAGCAAGGAAAACATGACAGTCAGTGGAAACTCAGCAGTCGAAGTAAGAGTAGAAATAGAACGCCCAGCTCAGTGACAAAAATCAATTATAGAGAATTAGGTATTGAAGGGTTGTGCTTAAGATGTGGTAGAGGCAATCATTTGTCAACAGAATGCCGAATTAATAAAATGCGTATTTTATTTTAAATACACAACAGAATCTGTTCTAAAGCCAATACAAAGCGATTTTTAGTACACCTCGCTGATTGACCCAATTATTCGTGTAAAGTAGATAATGAATTGTCCAAAAGCCCCATATCCTCCCAGAGTAACAAAGAAGCTGCGAAAATAACCAAAAGTAAACGAACAGCCGCAAATCTGCACATTCCCCAATCTAAGGGCAGTGCAAAAGTACACCGGACCCCAGCCCCTTGGTGGAATCCAAACTTGCAAAGCCTTCGCAATCAGAAAATCAAAAAAATAAAAAAATTTAAATCTGAACCGAATCAGGAAAACCTCTTGGCATACAAGAAACAAAACGCTAAATTTAGATTTGAAATAAAAAAGGCCAAAATTGCATCCTATGAAAACTTCACCAAAACAATAACAGGGAAACAACAACAGCAAACATATGAAACAAAATTAATAAAGTCGCAAGAAGGCACTCCCATACTTCCATAAAAGCTGTACACACAAAATGAAACTTTAATTGACCCACTGAAAATCGGCAATCATTTCGGTACAGAATGGGAAAAGTACTCTTCTGACGAAAATTTCTCACTCTTATACCGAACATCAAAGAACGAATCGAACATTACTGTGGAAAGCACTAATGACAAAGAGGCATTATTTTTGGAAGAATCCATAACCAAGATGGAGTTTAAGAGCTGCTTGAATAAAGTTAAATCCACATCACCAGGTCACGATAGGATTTCTTATTCTTTGATACAAAATATTTCATATCAAAGCCAAGCAAGATTATTAGATACTTACAACATTATTTTTAGTAGCGGAGTCATACCTCACTCATGGAAACTTGCCGTTATCATACCAATTCCCAAAAATAAAAATTCAACTTCTGTAGGAGATTTCCGACCAATATCTTTGTTACCTTGTTTGTCCAAAATTATGGAGCGCATCATAGCCACCAGATTAGCATGGTTCATGGCCAAGAAAAAATTAATCACTATAGAACAAGTAGGCTTCAAAGCCAATAAGGGCTGTGATGACGCCTTATTACACATAGACTATTATATAACTAAAGCTCTTTCTGCAAAGAATCATGTAAACATATTATCAATTGACTTTGGTCGGTGGGGCCGAAAGTCTTCAATTATGTCAAGTCATTTTTATCAAATCGACAATTCAAAATTAGAATTAATGGACACGATTCAAAACCGTTTAACCTCAATAACGGCATTCCTCAGGGTTCTCTCCTCTCAGTGATATTGTTCCAGATTGCTTTTAACGAAATAAGCAGAATTGTTAACAAACACAAGTTTGTGGATCACTGCCTATACGCAGATGATCTGTACATCCTCTGCAAAAGAAACAGCAACAACGAATCCATAGAAATACTGGAAAAAGTTCTATTTGACATCTATAAATGGACTGAATATTCTGGTGCTAAAATTTCGATCCACAAAACAAACAAATTCCACATTTGTAGAAAACACCTTTGCGACTCCAATTCTTATAGAATTAAAATTAATAATCATGAGATTGAAAATGTAAAACAATTTAAAATCTTAGGACTCACTTTCTCATCAAATTACAACTGGAAAGATCACCTAGTTGCGCTGAAGAACTCATTAATGGCCAGAGTCAACATAATCAGATACTTAGCAAACAAGACCACATCTATATTCTTCCTTACCTCACCAAAACTCTAGTTCTAAGCAAAATGGACTACGGCCTATACATTTATGGTAAAAGTAGTAAGCCCAGCATCAAAATAATTAAGCCAATTTATCATCAAGCTGTAAGGGCATCGGCGTACGCTTTCAGAACAACTCCAATCAACAACTTACTCAGAAAAACTGGTCTTCCGTCTATAGAAAATAGAATATATCATGCCAAAGCTAGAATTCTTCCAAAACTTTTTAATAGTTCAGACTCAGTATAGACCAGGACATAAAATCCGACCTAAACTCTAAACGCCCTAAAAGATTCAAATCAGCAATAGCTGAGTCGCTGGAAATGTCTTCTGTTTTTAAGATACCACTAACAACACCAAAAAAATAAACAAAGCTCCATGGAAATTTGACCTAAATTGTCTTGACCTGTCACTTACAAATTTCATCAAAAATTCTACGCCACAGAATACATTTCGTTGTATGATTTCGGAAATTAAAGCCAATTTTAAAAATCAAGGTTGGAATTTACTATATACCGATGGCACCAAATCACAATACCAATTGCCAGCTTACGCCGTAGTGGATGATGATGGCAGAAGTTTAGTTCTAGGAACACTTTACGAACATGCCTCAGTTTTTGTTCACGCTGGCCACCACACTTTTAAGTTTAGATTTAAGTTTTGTGAAAGTGTATAAACCACCCCTGTAATTGCCTTTATAATATTGTGAATTATAAACAATAGAATTGAAAAGAGATCATTACTCGATCCACCCCCCAACCCGAAGGTACGTTCAGTGTACAAATAAATAATATTTGATTATTTAACTAATACTTTTATATTTTATTTACCCCAATATCTCGCAACATATTTTATTTTATTATTACCCTGCACCCCCCGGAAGATTTGGTCCTTCGAACCGGATCAACCCCTAAATAAAATAAAATATTGGACGAGATTTTCGTTTTAGATATCCTCAAGGATCGCCATATTTCATTTTTGCTGGATTAATCACACCCTTGTCTCCGCATCATCATTGTTTAATATAATTTGGTATTATTTTAATTGTTTTACAAGGTATGTAAAATATATTTTTTGTGGAGCGAAACATTTTATTTATTTAAAAGAATATAATAGTGTGCAGTGCGAGTGTAAGAATAAAAGGAAAAGAAAAGCAAAATAAAATAAAAAAACCAAAAGACACAAACAACTCAGTGTATTAACTTAGCAGTGTTTTTGTTGTTGTATACTTCCTTAGAAACAGTTGGAAGATTGTCACTAATTAAAGTGACCGCGTTTTGTTTTTTGAATATATTTTGATTTGTGAATCTTATACTCTTACATTAATATAAATCGAAATATAAAATAATTTTATTTGTTTTACGTTATATTTAAATTTCGATTCCTTATCTGAATATTGTTTCGAAAGTTTTCGCAAACCCCTTTTTATTCGTTTTAAATTTTATCGCGAACCCTTTTTACCGTTTTGAAGTATATCGCAAATATTTCTGAATTTTGGAATTGGAAGTGATATTTTCATATAATTCTGTTTGAATTTTCGGTTTTTATTCGATAAACCCTATTCTTTGGAGTTTTTCTATTTTAATAAAATTAGAATTTTCGATTTTTTTACTTTTTCCCGGTAAAATAATTAGAAACCCCGAATTTAATTTTGATAAATAATGGCCGCAATGCGTAACTTAAATAGAAATTACAATCGTTTAGCAGATTTGGAATGCTTTGTTCAGGCTATTCCGCGAGAGGAACATTCGGTTCACTCTCTGGGTGTTCATCGGCAGGAGTTGACCCGTTTGTGGGAAGTCTTTCGTGACAGTTACGAAGACTTGTTGGAAAATGCCGATGACACCAAAGTCTCAACAAAGGACGCCAATGCCAAGTATATGTCGGGATATACTTTGTATTTTCAATCCGCCTCTTTTATTGACGGATTAATTGATAGCCTTAAGAGCAAGGCCTCGAACCCCCCTACTAATAATAGTATCCCCATTCACCTTCCGCCATGTGACACTCCAAGCTTTTCTGGTGATTACGCTTCGTGGCCAACATTTAGAGATATGTTCTCGGCCATTTACGGAACCAATATTGGTAACATCCAAAGGATGTACTATCTTTTACAGAAAACAGAAGGTGAGGCGAGGGACATAATTCGCACTTGCCCCATGACGAATGATGGTTTCGACATGGCTTGGCAGAATCTCGTCGATCGTTACGAGAATAAAAGAGTATTAGTTAATTCCCAATTGAAAACTCTTTTTAACCTCCCTCCCATATCAAAAGAATCTGGCCCTTCCGTCAAGAGTTTGCAACGGACAATTAATAATTGCATAACAAATTTGTCGTTGCTGGGAATAGAAACTCAGAAATAGGACATAATCTTCGTTTTCATTTGCTCCACTAGACTTCCCGAACACACCCTAGGTCTTTGGGAGCAATCTCAAGGGCCTTGCTCAGACGTACCTAAGTGGAACAAGATGGATGACTTCCTGACTGCCAGATACCGAACTCTCGAATCAGTTTCGGATATTACTGCTGGTACTGCAGTACTGCTCAGATTGATAATCAGAGCAATTCTAGTAATCCCCGAAGATTCAGAATTTATGAGACTGTGTCCCCTAACTTACCCCAGGGAAAATGTCCAGTTTGTGGAGAGAATCATCCCATTCGTTTGTGTTCAGACTTTTTGAGTATGACGGTTAGTGCTCGCTTGGCAACCGTTAGAAGACATAATTGCTGCACCAATTGTTAGGCAGTCTCGCATGAGTTCAAAAGATGCCAGAGCTCAAATGTTTGCTATATTTGCAAGCAAAAACATCATTCGTTACTTCATCGTATCGAATCTCCCACCCGGGAAGAACCGAAGACTGGAACTAACCTCACTATCCCTTTTAACCCAGACAGTTCTTTGGAATTCCCTCGGACTTCTCCTGTACAAAAGCGAAATGAAGTGGATAATGCCCCATCCGCTGCTTCTCGACCTTTTCAAAATTTCGCTACCCGAATACAGTCCACCCCGTCTTCAACAGTGCTGTTAGGAACTGCCAACGTTAATATAAAGTTGAATAATGCCATATTTTCAGCAAGAGCTCTGATTGACCCAGCATCTCAAGCTACTTTCATCTCTCGAAAGTTACAACGGAAGCTAGATCTTCCAACCTATTCGGCACCTGCTGCCACTATTGTGGGCCTTAATGGCAAAGTGGTAGCAAACTCAACAAAAGTTTGTAATGTTTCATTACGGTCTCCCATTGAGCCATCGTTTAAATTGACCACAGTGGCATATGTTGTCGAAAAGCTCACTGGTCAATTACCCATATGCTCGTTAGCGAAGTATGCTGATTTTGATGCACCCGATCTCCCGTTAACAGATTTTAAATATGCGCATATGGACTTGCTATTGGGTGGAGATGTATACCCCTAGATAATGCTTTCCGGATATCGAAAAGACTCCAAAAATCCTTTGATCGCCCAACGAACCGTGTTCGGTTGGATTGTAACTGGCAAAACAATTCAGTTAAATTTGTTACCCTTAAAGTCTAAAATCCCTACAGACTTGAGTCTTGGTGGATCTCGTAAAGGTGCGTTTGCTCAATGTAAGAGATCTGATTGCTTCAGAGACCCGAGATTGAAACCTCATACGAGGAAGTAATTGGTGAATATCTTTCCCTAGACCTCTCGCCGATCATGACTATTTTATTCTCCTCCTCATGTCGTTTTAACACCCATCATTCATCTTTTCTCTTATGCTACCCGAATACCCACTAGATTCCGAATTTTTGGAATTGTCAGATGCCAGCACCGCTTAAACTCTGGGTTTACGTTGGAATGCGAGCATTGATACATTTTACTTCAAGCAAGCTCCAACGCCCTATTTCCCTGTAGTCACAAAACTTTCTGTCTTTTTTCAAATAGCCAAAGCTGTTTGACCTCGTTGGGTGAGTAGCACCTAAAATCGTAGTTTTGATCGTAGATTGTTATGCGACAAAGTTGTAAAAGCAGAACAGATTGTGGCGAATGTTTGGAACCCATGACGTTTAACAGATGGCTAGAGTTTGTCGATGATTATTCGTACATCGACAGGATTAACATCCCCCGTTGGGTTAATTTTAACCTTCAGCGTGAAGTACTTCATGCAATATGTGATGCTTCTGAGAAAGCATATGCTGTCATTCTGTATAGCAGAGTCCTAACCCCGTCTGGTGAATTTATCACCCACTTGCTCGTTGCCAAAGTAAAAGTTGTGCCTATATAAGTGTAAACTTCACCCCGTTGAGAGCTCTGCGATGCAACTCTACTGGCAAAAATGGTATTTTTACTTCGTAAGAAGCTGAATTTTACGTTTGTGGGACAGATTCGACTATAGTTCTGTCCTGGTTTCGAAAACCCCCGTGCCATGGGCCTACTTTTGCGGCAAATCGAGTATCGTTTATCGTGGACCAGGTAGGCACTGACAAATGGAATCTCCCTATGATGGCCTCTAACACATCAAAAAACCTACTTAAAAACAAAAATAAGACTGTTATCTTAACAGATAGTCTATCAGTTCTAAAAGCCATAAGTAGCCCATTTAATAACAAATGGAAAATAATATCACACATAGAAATATACCCCACAAACATCTCAAAAAATAAAACCAAAACATTTTCATGACTGCGTCTAGGGCATACCAGCTTCTCACATGATTGGTTACTAAAGACATCAACTTCTCGACCTTTCTGCACAGAATGTAAACACAATTTAACTATCAAACACGTTCTATCAGATTGCTCAATTTTTGAAGCCCAAAGGAATAAAATACTCTCAAATGCATCAGGCATTGATCTTCTTAAATAACCATCATATACTAATATTACCAAAATATATAACTTCATTAAAGCAACTAACTTAAACATTTAAGCAAATGCATTAATTTTGCAGTAGCTGCCGTGTCTGGCTGCGCGCCTTGGCTGCCTGGTGGCAGATGGAGTGGGAGGTTTACGCATCTTATTCTGTCGGTTGCCGGACTGCGGGGGTTCGGGTTTGGATGCGGCAGGTGCGATAACAAGCCTCCCATTTTATTGTACAAATATATAAATATAACTTTAGTAATAAGCCTATACAAATGCTTTTCAACCAGAGCTGATGGCCCAAGTAGCTAATGCTCTTAATTGTATTTAATTTCAAAATTAATTCTGTAGATTAAATTTAATAAATAAATAAAAATTAATTTAAGTAATAGTAAAATTATTACGCAAAAAATTCGCGTGAAATTGTACGCTTTTAAAACAAAATGTGTGTTAAAGCTTGCCTTTATCTTTTTTAGTAGACGATGTTTGCATGAATATGTAATTAAAAACATTGTGTTGAATATGTTGTTACTAGTTATAAATTAGTTTATAGTGAGTAATTAATTTGTAATTAGTTACCTGTAATCTAGCTTCAATTCACCAAATCTATAATAACTTAGCTTATACATTAAACAGTTCAATAGTGCAGGAGCTCCTTCTGAATCTACTCTAAATTCGCCACGATCTGTAAAGTAATCGCTTTCCTTTATGTCTTTGGGATGTTCACCTTCGGCAATTCTGACCATCCACAAAAATTTGTTTATATCATCACCGGAATATCCTATTACACCTCCAAATATTACAAGTACATAATCCACATCTAATGAAGTCATTATTTCGTATGATTTTTCTTCTGTAGACGACATCGCCTTTCCAACCAGAGCAATATGGCTGTTGTTCCATGTATTATTGTCTACAAGTGTAGTCCTATTTGCCATCCCTGCTATTTGGTATCCATAATCCCACCACGACATTATTCTGGAATCGTCTTTAGTGTTTTGGGATAACCAATAATATGCTTCTCTAAAGTCGTCCAAGATATTACGGGATCTATAAAATGCATTTATTAAAATTGGCAAAACAATTCAGTTAAATTTGTTACCCTTAAAGTCTAAAATCCCTACAGACTTGAGTCTTGGTGGATCTCGTAAAGGTGCGTTTGCTCAATGTAAGAGATCTGATTGCTTCAGAGACCCGAGATTGAAACCTCATACGAGGAAGTAATTGGTGAATATCTTTCCCTAGACCTCTCGCCGATCATGACTATTTTATTCTCCTCCTCATGTCGTTTTAACACCCATCATTCATCTTTTCTCTTATGCTACCCGAATACCCACTAGATTCCGAATTTTTGGAATTGTCAGATGCCAGCACCGCTTAAACTCTGGGTTTACGTTGGAATGCGAGCATTGATACATTTTACTTCAAGCAAGCTCCAACGCCCTATTTCCCTGTAGTCACAAAACTTTCTGTCTTTTTTCAAATAGCCAAAGCTGTTTGACCTCGTTGGGTGAGTAGCACCTAAAATCGTAGTTTTGATCGTAGATTGTTATGCGACAAAGTTGTAAAAGCAGAACAGATTGTGGCGAATGTTTGGAACCCATGACGTTTAACAGATGGCTAGAGTTTGTCGATGATTATTCGTACATCGACAGGATTAACATCCCCCGTTGGGTTAATTTTAACCTTCAGCGTGAAGTACTTCATGCAATATGTGATGCTTCTGAGAAAGCATATGCTGTCATTCTGTATAGCAGAGTCCTAACCCCGTCTGGTGAATTTATCACCCACTTGCTCGTTGCCAAAGTAAAAGTTGTGCCTATATAAGTGTAAACTTCACCCCGTTGAGAGCTCTGCGATGCAACTCTACTGGCAAAAATGGTATTTTTACTTCGTAAGAAGCTGAATTTTACGTTTGTGGGACAGATTCGACTATAGTTCTGTCCTGGTTTCGAAAACCCCCGTGCCATGGGCCTACTTTTGCGGCAAATCGAGTATCGTTTATCGTGGACCAGGTAGGCACTGACAAATGGAATCTCCCTATGATGGCCTCTAACACATCAAAAAACCTACTTAAAAACAAAAATAAGACTGTTATCTTAACAGATAGTCTATCAGTTCTAAAAGCCATAAGTAGCCCATTTAATAACAAATGGAAAATAATATCACACATAGAAATATACCCCACAAACATCTCAAAAAATAAAACCAAAACATTTTCATGACTGCGTCTAGGGCATACCAGCTTCTCACATGATTGGTTACTAAAGACATCAACTTCTCGACCTTTCTGCACAGAATGTAAACACAATTTAACTATCAAACACGTTCTATCAGATTGCTCAATTTTTGAAGCCCAAAGGAATAAAATACTCTCAAATGCATCAGGCATTGATCTTCTTAAATAACCATCATATACTAATATTACCAAAATATATAACTTCATTAAAGCAACTAACTTAAACATTTAAGCAAATGCATTAATTTTGCAGTAGCTGCCGTGTCTGGCTGCGCGCCTTGGCTGCCTGGTGGCAGATGGAGTGGGAGGTTTACGCATCTTATTCTGTCGGTTGCCGGACTGCGGGGGTTCGGGTTTGGATGCGGCAGGTGCGATAACAAGCCTCCCATTTTATTGTACAAATATATAAATATAACTTTAGTAATAAGCCTATACAAATGCTTTTCAACCAGAGCTGATGGCCCAAGTAGCTAATGCTCTTAATTGTATTTAATTTCAAAATTAATTCTGTAGATTAAATTTAATAAATAAATAAAAATTAATTTAAGTAATAGTAAAATTATTACGCAAAAAATTCGCGTGAAATTGTACGCTTTTAAAACAAAATGTGTGTTAAAGCTTGCCTTTATCTTTTTTAGTAGACGATGTTTGCATGAATATGTAATTAAAAACATTGTGTTGAATATGTTGTTACTAGTTATAAATTAGTTTATAGTGAGTAATTAATTTGTAATTAGTTACCTGTAATCTAGCTTCAATTCACCAAATCTATAATAACTTAGCTTATACATTAAACAGTTCAATAGTGCAGGAGCTCCTTCTGAATCTACTCTAAATTCGCCACGATCTGTAAAGTAATCGCTTTCCTTTATGTCTTTGGGATGTTCACCTTCGGCAATTCTGACCATCCACAAAAATTTGTTTATATCATCACCGGAATATCCTATTACACCTCCAAATATTACAAGTACATAATCCACATCTAATGAAGTCATTATTTCGTATGATTTTTCTTCTGTAGACGACATCGCCTTTCCAACCAGAGCAATATGGCTGTTGTTCCATGTATTATTGTCTACAAGTGTAGTCCTATTTGCCATCCCTGCTATTTGGTATCCATAATCCCACCACGACATTATTCTGGAATCGTCTTTAGTGTTTTGGGATAACCAATAATATGCTTCTCTAAAGTCGTCCAAGATATTACGGGATCTATAAAATGCATTTATTAAAATTCATAAAATTAAATATAAATTCTATTATTAAAAACATAACATACCCATCTTGACTGTTGTGAAAAGCTAAAACTATTGAAGGGCTCGAATAGGCGTTACTAGTAACCCATGTACAATGAACAGCAAACATCATTAATATCATCAAAATTGCTAAAATGACTATACTCCTTAAATTTGAACCAATTCCAGTGCAGTTTTCATTTAGCTGAGTATCAAACTTAGGACGATGTTTTAATTTTCCGGCCTTAAAAAATTACAAATGCATACATAATTTATTTATTTATAATTTATTACTATAACAATTTCTTTCAGGCCCATTATTACAACTTGCCTTTAACTAAAGGATGAATTTAACCGGGCAGATAATTTGTTTTTCATTAGCGTTAAGCTAAAGCAAAGGTCATCCTACCTGTAACTTTTAAAGTTAAGTTTATCCTCAAACTTACCAATATATATTACATTATATATTATTTTCAATGTGGCAACTTCAAATATAAAAATGAGCAAATATAATAAAGACATTCAGCGTTGCCCTTGCGCTTTAAACAAATGTTATAGACATTGCTTCGACACTGTCGTATTTTTAGAAGAAGAAAATTTAACGGTGACTTTAAAGTTCACTTTAGGTAAAGTTACCTTTTGCTAAAGCCAACTTTAACGGCAAGTTGTAATAATGGCCCTTAGAATAGAATATGTTATAAAAACTTAAGCAAGGAAAATAAAAGGTGGTGTAGGGCTATCTTAATAAGGTAATATGAAAATTACTACAACTCAATTCTAAATGTTTTTTAGCAAAACTTCTTTAATACGGACTGATTTCCGCCACCACTAAGGTAGTCATACTTTATATATTTAAATAAATTATAGAAATGTGTAAAAAACAAAATTCGTAATAAACGGGGTGAAGTCATAGAAGAAAATATATAATACAAATAATTCTTTTCATTTATTAAAAACAAAAAGTATTTTTTTTTATTAACAACCAAAAATATGTATTAATTCTTTCTATCTATCAGCTGATTAAACATGCTCAGTTATAATTTAATGCTGTCATGTTAAATAAAAGTAAAGAATATTGTCACATTTCTAAGTTATTTATGATTCGTTATAAAAAAAAAGTAAAATGTTTGAAATTTAATTACTGGGACCATTTAAAGTAGTTTCTTTTAACCGAGAATTCGTTATATACGAGTTCGTAATAAACGAAGTTTTTTATATGAAAATTGTTATTAAAACTTCGGGACTTGAAAATATGTACGTAATAACCGAGTTCGTTATAAACGAGTTTGACTGTATATCATTCCATAGTATTTTGTTCAAAAATTTTCGCCAACATCAAGTTTTGTATTTTATATTGATACTATGAAAAATATGACCAGTTTTATGTAAGAAATATTGACAATTCAATCCACATTGGTTAGCACCACCACGAAACACCTGAGAATCTACTTGAAAAAAATAACTGTTAAAAATTCTAGTACATCTATCTCATTTGACCTCGAGAAGTGTCTTTAAAATTTCCCGCTACATTTTATATAATTATAAGAACTCTCGAGGTAGAGTTATGGTGGTTCGGCTATTCTAATTATCTATGGAAATTCATCTTGAGTTAGGTTGTCAGTTGCCGAATTGGTATTACAGATAGATACTGGCAACTGACAACTAGCAACGCAGTGGGCAAATACTAAATATTTTGGCACCAATGAATTTATAGTTATCGCGTAGATTTTTTTCATTTATAAACTGCCAAAGTGCCCTGGTAGTCTAGTGGGTAGAGTGTAGGCTATTAGCATGAGGGTCGTGGGTTCGATCCCACCCAGAGACTTTGGTCTGTGACACTACACCGAGCTCATGGTCGAAGTAACTCAGCTCATATATAATTACAATATAATTTGTAATTATGGCTGACTTCATAAACGCAGTTTGCAATGCAACACTGCAAAGAAATTCATTTACAAGGCAAAGCAATATTTTATTGTGACACTGCTTTGCACAATAAGGAGATGACATTTTAATACATTTATGAACGCGAAAAATTTTGATTGTTGTATGACCAAAAATTTGTGTATAATTTAATTTTTTAAAATGTCTTCTTTTGAAAACCGCTTTTGATTAGGCTGATAATAAAAATTCAGTCAGCACTTTGATTCTAAATATTTTAAACAAAAGAAACCGTCGTCGTATAGCATTATTAACCTCTTCAGGGACGATTTTTTACAGTGATGAAGGAAAGATTGAATAGTTTTTTTTTTAATTAATTAATTTTATAATTCAGACAGCAAATACGGGATAACAATAAAAGTTCACAAAGAGAAATAACGTCCACATTTGTGGACACTGAGTGTTAAAGGTAATTTATGTGTGAAATGACTTCATACATTCCGGGCATATCGGTTCTTCACATTTCTCACAAACCTGATGATATCTGCAAGACGATGTGTTTTATTCGCATTTTCGAATGAAGAAAAGTACATTTCAGGTATTTATTATCAAATGGAGTAATTTGATAAAACTAATTAATATTTTAAATTTTAAGTAGTTGCAGGTATATTGGAATAACGCTACAAAAAGCATTACAAATAATAAATTCGGAACTGACCAGTAGATGTTCTTTCATTTGTACTTACAATATAAAAAAAATTATATTACCACAAATCTGCCATTTCTACCACAAAATTTTTGCCGCCAATAAATGTAAATGTTTACAAAAAATCACAAATAAAACCATGCACGAAATTGATAAATAATGCGCACTGAAAAGCATTGTAATGCAATAATGAACATGAGGCGTTATCAAAACAAATTTTACTGCTTTTATGAACACCATGCAAGAGTATATTTTTTTATTAGCTTTTTAAATACCATGTTTTTTTAAATTTTAGCTCAAAAAGTTGTAATAATTAAGCTGTATAAAGAAAATCTACATAAACACTCAGCAGTCAATAGCAAAGCGTAAGGGTAAACGGCCACTGATAAAATTCACATCTCTATATCCTAAGGCCCTACCTAGTGTATATATCTATATATTACCCCAAACATTTTTTGGCTCTATTTTTTCAAAATTATTCATTCCTTCCTTTACAACACAAGAATCATCATATTATTCATTATACTCTATTATTCTAGCAAAATTCAATAGTCTCTCATCAAAATATACCAAATTAACTTAAGTGTTCCTTAAGTGCCGTTTAACAATTACAATATTCACTTCCTCTTCATTATCATCAAAAAATAGACCCACCGATCTCATCATATTTTATACACCCATTTTCTGAAAAACGCATATCGCTTAATGTTCAGACTTCCGACTTCAAAACGCCAAATAGGTGTTCTGACAAACGAAATCGCTGGAAATTTGGCGTTTTCAAATCGCTAGTGTATACTGAAGTGATTTTTATTTAAACTGTACATTAAATTAACTATAAAATTATACACAATTTAAATTTAATGTGTCTTCTTTTTATTTGAATGAAGACTTTTAGCTTTTTTTGACGATTTAAATTTAACATGTACATACATACAGTGGCTCCATCGCATAATCGGACAAGCATTAGTCTGATATGTATGGGCTTACAACTTAAAAAGAATATGTTTTTGTCTATTAAAAAATTCTATTTATGTATGTACTATACAATTCTCTTATATCAGGTATGGTCGTTTGACCAAAAAGTACGTGCGTCAT
Source organism: Sarcophaga peregrina (assembly GCA_014635995.1). Classification (NCBI taxonomy): domain Eukaryota; kingdom Metazoa; phylum Arthropoda; class Insecta; order Diptera; family Sarcophagidae; genus Sarcophaga; species Sarcophaga peregrina. The sequence continues at coordinate 84,049,422 of CM025789.1, read as the reverse complement.
AAGTCATCCCAAAATTTTCAACATCGAAAAAGTAGAGGCGGTACAAGTTTTCGGCAACGGAGGAAAGTATATACAATTTTATTAGAATGAAAACTTTCGTTGAAGGTTTGCCTGGAAATGTTTTTGGCCTAGATCAGCAAAACAAAACGAAGATTCTCTTAACAAAACGTACGAATCCATATGTGTGAACGTTGTAATGGTAGAAGCGAATAATAACGACAGCGTTGAAAGCACGGCAACATCCAAAAGTGACCGAATGTGTTCACCTCCCAAGATGAAAGCAAATGCTCCAAAAGAAAATGCAAACTCGTCATATGATATATTTCTAGCAGAGCTTGCCGTACCAAAAGATTTAGTAGTAGCCGTTGTAAAGGAGCAACACCAGAGTTTTAAAAGATTTGTAGATCCATTGACAAGTGGATAACATTGAAAGAGAAAAGCTCCAAGAAGCTTCATGGAAGAAATAAGACCTAGAGAGGTCCAATATAAATTGTAGGTTATATAGCAAGTAAGTTTTTATTTAATTCTAAGGAAAGTTTTTTTCTTATTATTTCATTCACAATCAGAAAATATGTAAATCACAAAAGCAAAATAGCCATCTGATTTTCCTTTTCTCTAACTGACCTTTTCCCCGAGTGATTAGAACAGGGGGATTTCTTTCTCGGGAAGAACAAAGTGCGGAAGGGAAAAATTCCGTGCGGATATTCATAATTGGGCTGATATGTACTATGGCATAGTACACGTGAGAAAAAGAAAAGGATAACGAGTTCGAAACGACTATTGTGTTCAGACCGTAAAACAAGGCACATAAATGTTGCCAATCGCATTAAGATTCAGTGAAATAGTTCTACGTACTGACGATACATTTATTTTCATTGAAGGTGAATCTCACGCAAGATATTAAAAATGTTATTAAATGGCTTGACTTGAACAAACTGAAATTAAATAAAAAGGAAATATTGGAACTAAATTATAAAGCAAAATTATTTTTAATATAAATAATCAAATTATAGGGAAATTGGATGAAATAAAATATTTTGCCTTTATTGTTAACGGTTTAAAATTAAAATTCCATATTAATTACATTTGTAACAAAATTGATAAAAAAATGGTTTTTAAACAAATTATAAGACAATTATAAATTATAAACGGAATTAATATTGTAGTGTGCTCTTTCATTACACACTGCTGTACTCACAATATACTGCGGACATAAACAAAATCGATCAAGCCGCACTTGAATGAAATATGACGAATATCCAAAGGGATCATATTGGTAATTGAGTGACATTGATAAAGTCACTCAATTCCCCAATTCAGAGACTAGATGATTGGTCAATTCTTCAAGTTGCGACTATCGAAATTAGAGTGAGTACATGTATGGAATAGGATTAAGTGAAATAGAATGTAAATTAGAATAATAAAGCAAATAAGTAAATTTTGGTATAAAAAGAGCCTCTTGGCCAGAAATAAATCAGATTCTAATGAAAACTCAAATCGGCAACAACTTTGCCTTGAATTTTAATATTAGATCTCCTTTTGCCCTTACCAAGGTAAGATCGGCAATTGCAATAGCGTAACCAACGGCAAACTCTGCCGGTTACAAAAACACTTCTTTTTTTTCCTATACATATAACTTATACAAAGCTTTTTCCCACCACAATATTTACATCACTTGCTGCACAGCAAACGACATATGTACAGTGGAACTTCGATAATCCGAACACATATAGTTTCAGGCACGTCCGGATTATCGAGTTGTCCGGACTATAACATGTAGTGAAAACAATCTAGGTGAATTAAATACATACATACATATGCATGTATGTACATACTATGATTTATTAAAAAATTAAGTTAAGGTGGTTGATTTGTGCTTTTTGCTCTAGCCTCTTTAGCAATAGAATATCTTGCATATATATATTATTCTCCTCATCCCACTGAATACATCACACATACATAATTTGCCATTACAACCCTTAGGTCAGGATTACGGCCTAGCTTTTCACACCACTCATATCGTGTGCGTTAATTTTACACGTGAGTGGCGGGACCTTCAGTTTAACGTCGACTCCGAAAGACAGATTTTTCGGAAACTTTTTCATGACAGGTTTATTTAATCTCAGTTTCTACCAGAAGTCTCCTGAGAGCAAATCGCCGAAGAAATATTTCTTTTTCATATATCGTTTTACGATACGATCCCGGACTTTCCGTCTAATAAGCCAATGCAATAACTACTAGACAACGGCGACTTCAGCCCACTGAATACAAACTGAAAATAATCTTTGTTTTTGGATCCATTTCTACAAAGCCATCTTCAGTGCCTGTGAACAGTACTAGCGATTCTTTTCGTTTAGCGTGTTGTATTATTTCTTCATCGGAAAAATTTAATGAAAATTCATTTGCACCAATTGTCCAATGCTTAATATCTTCTTCAGTTATGTCACTGCCGACCGGGTTCATTTTAGGTATTGCAAATAAATTGTTTTATCTTCTCGCAAATCGTTGATTTAGGAACATGGAATATTTCGACAACCTGCCTAATAGTTTTTCCTTCATCAAGACTTTGTAAAATGTCATACTTTTCCTTAAAAGCCAGTGATTTATGTTTGCGTTTATTATTTAAACACAGTTGAATGACGCTTGGTATGAAGTTAGACAAACACGCTTGCGAAAGAACGTATCGAAACTGATGTAATGATAGTCCAAAATTAAAATAAATAATATGATTAACAAAACGTGCGAGTTAAAAACGGGAATTTAAATTTTTTTCTTGCATAAAAAGAATTTGTCCCGATTGTAGACGTAAAAATTTCAAGATGTCCAAAATGCACAAGCGTCCATATTATTGCAGTGTCCGGACTAGCGCATGTCCGAACTGTCGAAGTTGTACTGTATATCGATTAACTGCGGATGAAAATATTTTTCGTCATGGAAATTTGCCGTAAATTTTGGAACGCATTAATCTCTATGCAGTTCTTATACTTATGTAGTTTTTATAATTATCAAAATGTGAAACGAATTGAACAAAATTCTATTCCTCGGTTAACAAGATAAAATGGCTCAACATAGTGCAAACTCTATTAACTTTAACATTAACTTTATTCGGAAAACTAAAAACGGATAACCGCCAGAATACTTAACCACACAAATAGTTTATATCAGAGACATTTAACCATACAATCTTAGGAACATTTTAGAAGTCAAAGGGAGTCAACGACTGCAACGATCTCCTTTTTGTAAGGGCTTACAGATTTACAACTTCCTGTCGAATAATATGAAATTGCGAATTAATACTAATATATTTACATACATACATTATATAGACAGGATTGCGACCTAGCTTGTGTTGACTTCATACATGAGTAGAAAGACTTATAGTTTTTTTTTTGGGGAATTTTATTTAGTTTTAGAGTTTTTACCAAATCTGTTAAGAGATATTGCTGAAGAAATATTTTTTCATAATTCGCATTGTTGGAAATGTCTGATCTGGCGTTTGAACCATAGCGCCACGTCTAATAAGCCAAAACACTACTCATTAGACTGCGGCGCCTTTACTAATGTATTTACAATTTGGGAAATTTTATTCGATATTCATAAAATTTATTCGTTTTTTATAAAACAAATTTTCACATAAATATTTTATAAACCTGTTGAAAATGGAAAAAATTAAATAAATGTGGGAGCTAGGTTTTAAGGAATACAACTAATTAAATAAATAAAAAAGTAAGTGGCATATATAATTTAATTGTAATAATTATCCGCCAATAACTTTTTATGCCTCTGACTAGGATCATCATTCTTTAACAAGTGTTTGAAACCATGTAGCATATTATTATTTTTGTAACTTTGTTGTGAATGTCAAACTCTATTTTATGAGCAAAAGATGAAAACTAAAATGTATATGTACTTAAATTATTAAAAAATTACCTTGTCATAAAGCATTTTCTTTTCCGTGGTTGATTCCTCTGTTTCATCATTTTTAATTATGTTAGCTGTTTTAGGAGAACTTTCTTCCCGTAAATACACATCTAATAGACTTGAAAAGGCCACACCAGCGAGCATACATACGACTGGAGTTAATGTAAGCATTAATCGAACCATAACTCCAGCGAAATACACTGCACTTATAGCGTAAAGAATTACAAATACGAGTTCGTCGTTAATTTTCTTTATACAATACCACACTCCTACTGGAAATGCGCACACCAAAATATGTAAATCAAAAAAGAATGAAAACCAAGTTGTTGGTTGATGTTCGGATACGGAGGCAATAATAGGTATATGTATCTTGGCATATCCAGTGTCCCATAGAGAGTAAAATCTTCCACTCCAAGGTGCAACTACACCCATAATTGTTAAGGTAACAACAGATAGAAATACTATAAAAGCGGCAAATAAACCTCCAAAAATAAAAAGTTTTTTAAATTCGTTTTTGGACAAAATAGATTGTAGATAGCGAAGAAAAGCAACTGCAAGCAGGAGAATAAAAACTCCCAAAGCTGCCATATGTTCACTTGTACGTATTGGTTGAAACCCGACGAACGGTATTTGCATAGAAAGCAGAAGTCCTAATATATAAAAAGTACTGTAGCTTGTCAAGATGCGTGGAGAATATCGTCCCATTAACAACAGAACGAACACATGAAGCGGTATTAAGTTGATTATAAAGACGTAACCACCCCAAGCAGATACCATGTAAAAATAAGATAATGCAGCACCAGATGACCAAAATACAGATCCAGTTTTTACAGCGCGTACCCATAAGAAATATGTAAACTGCAGAGCAAATATCGCAATGCCTTCGTTATCATATGAACCGGCCACTGATCGACTTATGTACCCAGGTACTATAGCTATAAAACTTGCAGCAAAAAGACCAGCACCTGAGCTCCATAGTTCTTTAGTAAGTAAATATGTTGAGATAGATGTAAGACCACTAAACACAGGAGCCAAAAAAACGCATATATCACGTATATGGACTGGTATGTTTAACGCATGTAGCAAGTAATGTATACCACCTGAAGTAATCATTAATCCTGGATAAACTGTACCGCCTACAATGCGCCCTAATGGGTACCAAGCTCGTTCATCAAACCAATTTAAAAACTTATAAAATCCATGTTGGACCATATAGGCAGTAGCGCGATAGTTGAACCATGGATCAAATTCGTGAATGATTGACTCAAATCGTATTACGGCAAATAAACGGGAAGAAAATCCTGCAATCCATGCTATTAATAACACGGCAAATGTTATTAAGCTGCTATAACCAGCCGTTTTTCTATTAAAAATTGGACGATTCATTGCATTAATTTTGCAAATTAAACTATAGAAACTAACACCCGTATTTTAAAAACAGCGTTCTTAAAAAGACACGTAGCTATCCAAAAACACCGGCAATAAGTGATGTCAATATCTAAAAAAAGGCAGTAATGTATGCGAACCCTAAAATATACTATTTTATAAACACGATGAAATGTACAACGTCTACAGCAGGGTGAACTCAATAAGGTGATTTCAAAATTACAAAAGCTCATTCGCAGTGCTTTTTGACAAAAATAAATATTTGCTGCTGGTTTTAGGGGAGCTAGATTGTCGAATGAAAATCGTCGTATGACATAAATGACAAAGGTGAACCCAAATAATAACATAAAGTTGTTATTTTATATCATTATACAAATTTTTGTTTCTTTTTAATTTGCTTTATTTCAATTAATTTTTGTATACTATTTAACTAGTTAAAAATAAATTAATTCACATAATTTAATGGGCCTAAATACCCTACTTAACCTAATACCCTATTTACACTACAGCGAAATCTAGTACTTATGAGATTTCGATCCAAATCTAGTTGATTTTAACTAAATTTCCCATACAAAATAAAATCTACTTATTTAGTAGATTTTGGCAAAATCTACTCAAAATCTACTAAAAATAGAAATGCAACTATGTGCTTTGCCAAATAGGACTTAAAAATAATAAAAAATACAGGAGAAAAAATGACATTTCAGTTTGAAAACAAACAAAATAAGGAACATCTTTCTCCCAGAATGACCCAAATTTATATATTATTACCTGTATTGTTTATATTTATCAAATGCTGACGTTTTTTTTCGCAACAACATTATTTCTTCATTATTTGGTCTTAATGAAAACAATAGTAGGTTAGGTTAGGTTAGGTTAGAGGACGTGCACCTGTCGGTCAAGACAAGCACAGTACCCGGAGGTCGAAATTGACCCATTGTACATTGTCCTTAGGGGAGAAAGAAAATGGAGGATATAGGAATGTAGGAAAGGGGAGGGAGAATGGGAAACGGAGGAATGAAAAGAAACAGACACAGAACAATAGAGGTTGAGAGTGCGACTACACTTATGAAGCCCTATCACCTTTCAACCAGCCCAAGCTGCTAATGAATCTGTGGAGAGCCTTGATGTCGGCTCTCGATACAGAACTCAAGTTCTCAAAGAAGGCCCTGCCAACCTCAACCTCAACCTACCGAGGGCTGGGCAGTTGCAGAGGAGATGTTCGACAGTCTCCAACTCCTCCTCATAGCAACATACCCTGCAATAGTCCGGCTGGGATCTGTTCCAGTTCTCCGTCAGCGACCTAATCTCGCAGTGCCCCGTGATAAAACCGACAACCAACCTTAAGCTGGCCTTAACCAAGCCCAGCAGCCACTCTGTCCTCTTGCTGTCCACAGCAGGCCATAGACACCTAGAAACAGAACAACCCGATCCGTTCCCCCAACGTCTCTGTTCTTCCCTCCTGATCTATCCATCGAGGAGGCCATAGAGGTGGCAGACTGGGGGGTCAGGACCAACTGTCAAATCGCCATCTGAAAGCGAACCTAACGTAGCGAAGGCATCCGCCGTCTCATTGTCCAGTACTCCGCTGTGACCCGGAACCCAGCATAGACGGATACGGTCCGGTCCAAAAAAAAAACAATAGTAAATGTCCTATATTTTTCATTTATGTTTGGTATTAACCCAAATTTGGATATATTATTATTTTCTTTTAAATTTCAGTCAGCTGTTTTTGTTATTAAAATGAAATATTGTAAACGATCTAGATTTTGAGCTAGATTTGAAATCTAATCTACTAGATTTCGCTGTAGTGTAAATGGGCTATTAATTAATTTAAAAATTAATAAATAGTAAAAACTGACTGCATATAATAAACAAAATTAAATAATAAAATAAATAAATTAAAATTTGGGGTGTCCCATATAATTAGAGTTATAAAAGGACAACATAAATGCTTCCAGTGCTGTATAAAAGATATGTTTTCTTCTTGTTCACAACAACTATATAACGGAATTTGAAGGCAAGATTTTGTTGTATTGCTGCACTAAGACGCCTTTTGCTTGTTGAAATTTGTTTTGAAATAAATTTCAACACTCTTGAGTTTGTGGGAGAGAGGGGAAAAACGAGCGGGGGTGATTTCAGTATTTCATGTACTCGGAAACTTGCTTTGTTCTTTATTGGTATATACATAGAGTTATATTTGATTTCACATTTTATTTTATTTTTTGTTTCGCATAGTGAAGTTAACACTTTGACTACCGCTGCAACTTTCAGAAAACTGGCCACAAACGACAATTTGATATTTTAACATTATATTACTAAAAACTATTTTTAGATGGTAGGTATCATCAAAAGACAAAAATGATGTTTTTAGTAGAAAAAGTGGTTTAGTGAGTATGAGATGACTCGTAGTTAGCCAACGTGTTAATATAAAGCTCCCTTATTTAAAATATCATTAGTGTTTGTTTATTTTGTGTTTGAAATCAAAACATTTGCAAAAGAAAAATTTTAGCGCCAAACAATTAATTAAAAAAATGTGAAAAAATAAAAATAAAAAATATCATAAAGGATATAATTTAATATTTTAATTTATATAAATCAAAAAGAATATAATTTAAATAAGGTAAATATATTAAAAAATAATAATACATAAATATGTAAAATATTATAATATAATAACAAATATAATATTGATATAATATTACTGTCTTGTGTTTGAACCTAAATCACAATGCCAAATAAAGTTACAACTATCAAAAACAGCGATAAAAGAAAATAAAATTTCTGAAATTAATTTTTTTCGTGCAAAAGCGAAAGAAAGAAAGAAAGAAAAAAGTTTTTCACACTTGTTTCGAAACTAATTTCAAAGTGCAAAAGGCGTCTAAGCAAATAAATATTTCCAACACACATGTAAATTTGATGAGCTAAATTTGATGCGTACCCAATCACTTTAAAATGACTTAAGTACATACCATCCGCTTCACGCGCTTTGCGTAACATGCGATTCCTGCATTCTATGACATTTTTTATTGGAGGTTACACACAATGCGTTTTATGTGACTGGTTTTTTGTTTTGATCAGCTGCTGTGGTAAACAACAAACAAGAACTCAGGAAAAATGGATAATCATATTGTGATTATAAAAGATTTTATGGCACTAATTGCAAATTTATGAGTTTACATATGTGATATTTTGTGCTGTGAAGGCCTGCGAAAATCCACAAACGAGTGTTTTCAGTTAATTTATCCTCCATTTTTCTTGTTTACAAATAATTAAATTCAAAATAGATGACACTGAATACATAAAAAGAATCATGTATAAACCATCATCATATATGTATATTTTGTTCATGACACACACACAATACATAAAAACAATCGACAACTAGTATACACATTTTGTTCATGAAAGAAATATGTTAAATAATACATTTTAATGTATTTTCTTCTTAAATTAGTAATAAAGTTCATTAAGAAATATGTGTTTATTAATATTTTTGTAATGCAAAAAGATAAATGCGGAAATAATAATGTACTATTTAAACCTATTTATCAAAACCAATCACAATAGTATATAACTTGGCATGCCAATTTTAAAAATTTCTGACATTTTCCAACACTGCATGGGTCGCATAGAAAACTAGAAAGTAATCCTACTTTTCTATGCGTCTATGCATTCTATGCGTTTTCTTCTGTAATTTGTCACAAACAACTACACTGATTCTACTCATGTAACGCAAGCACGCATGAAGTGGATGGTATGTACTTTCGGTTTTACAGCCAAACTTAAATCAATATGACAAAAGTTGTTATCTGCCAAATTCAACCTGCACTGTTGGCAATGAGATTATACTGTGGCAATGAGAACCTATTTCTGTTTAAAAATAATTGTGTTTTAGCTGTTTTCTCGTAAACGAGCGATTAAGTAGTTATTGTTTGTTCGTATATGTATGTTTCGATCAATTGGCTGAGTTAGCAATATATTTAATCACAGAACTTTATCATCCTATTTATACTCCGACTTTAACCCTTATTTTACACATGAGAGTAGTAAGTACATATTATTTCAAAAATGTAAATGTGTTCGAAACTACAACTACAAGTTTCTTGTTTGTTAACATAGGCAAGTACAAGTAAAATGTAAAAATGTTTATTACATTGTTATTAAATTACTTTTGATGCTGGCAATTGAATTACAAAAAGCGTAGGTATATATGTAAAAAGTGAATAAGAGAATTCAAAATAAAAAAGAGAAATAGGATATTTTTACACATTAGTTTCAACAATGCGCCAAATGACATGGAATGTTAAATAAATTTTCATAAATTGGATCCAAAAATAATATTTTGAAACAAGTCCATTTCTGTCAACAAAAATTTAAAGAAACCCTCAAATTCCACTTTTCGGTGCCGTTTCTTCCAAATATCCCAATTCCCAATTTTCATTATGCAGTACAAATACTCCATTAGTGTCTCGTTCTTGTTCAAATGTCTGCTCTGAATGCGACGAATAACATCCGCTGCTGAAAACTGCACACCGAACTCGTCCTTAAGAACCGTTTTCAAAGAACACCAGTCACGTATACCTTTTTGACTCCTGACAAACATCTTCGCGGCACCAGTCAATAACTGCTTCCCGTAGGTCATAAAACTGTAATTGTGACCAGTTCAGTATGCTGCCCATCTCCTCGAATTCACCTAGCCACTGAATAACGTCAGGTGAGCTAGTGCCGGAAAACTGAGACAGACTCTCCTAAACATCTTTGAGGGTGTACAAGCTCCTTTCCGATCGGTCATCCCCGACAATCTCACCATTTTCCTGCCGCGGAGAGCCTACTGCACTGGCGCCCCCCAACTGTCGCTACAACTGTCCGTAGTCTTGGCCTGGTCCGTCGAATGTAGTCCTAATCTTTCCAGAAGTCGCCTCTGTAAATCCTCCTTCAAACCCTGCTTCTCTAAACCTAACTCCGCCAGCTTTGCCCTAAGGGCACTAACACCCATACCTAAAATCTCCTCACGATCCATATTACCTCCTCGACAATCTACTAACAAAATCGGCCAAAACGTGAAAGCTGTAAACCCAAATGTTATCAATATAATACAAGGAAATAGAACAATAAATCAATATAATATAAAAAAAAATTCAGTTGTCTCGAAATTCGTCAAATACAAATAAATAATAAAGTTAATAATGAATGTTTAAATGATTAGTTAATCGTTAAATTAAATTTTCAATAAAATTAATTCATTTCAATTACATTCTCTCTTATTAAAAAAATCCTTCAATTAAAATAATTAGATTCTACCAAATTATACAAAAAAAAACTTTAAAATATTATCTTAATTTATAGTGAAGTTCTCATGAAATAATTTACTTGTTTTACTTATTTATTCTGCCACACTGTCCTCTGCTCAGCCGCTGTCCTCAATACAACACTCTCTCAACGCAACAGCACAATTGCAACCCTCAGCAACAAATTCAGCAACTCAGCTTACTTACGTCGATGTACCTCTCTTTACTCACGATTCACAACACTCTCACAATATAAACAGCGTAACAGTAACCTTCAGCATATCACACACAGACTCAATAACACAATCGATACAACGATCTCTCTCACTCTCTTTAATTAACTTTGGTGGTGGGTTTTTTCTTCACATGTACTCTTGTTCTCGTAAGATTTCAACAAGAGATACACTCGCCATAGTCTTGATATTTTATTACAGTTCTCTCTTGAGCCTGTTTTCCAACCTTCTAGAATATTATTTTGGGCTGTTCTATTTTCTCTCTGTCTTTTTTTCACGTTCTGCTCTAAATGTACAGTCGTAGTGTATAAAAAAAACTTTAAAAAACTTTGTAACGTGTGCTCTTTTGGGGCGACTTCTTTTAGAGATACTCTTAAAACTTTTTTAACACATTGAACCATTCGCTCCCATATACTACCTTCTGCCGGATTATGTGGACAATTAAACTCCCATTCAATGCCCTTTCGGACAACTCATCTCCAATTTTAACCAGATCGAAAACTTCGTCAAATCGCTGGGCTTCCTGGTTAACTCCAACAAAATTCTTTCCGTTGTCGCTTCGCATTTTCAACGGGGTCCCACGACGATTTATAAAATTCCGTATACACAAAATACACGCATCAGTCCAAAGATCATAGGCCACTTCTAGATGTATTGCTCTAACTGTGAGACACGTAAACAGTGCAACCGAACGTTTTTCATGACGTCTACCAATAGTTACATTTATTGGGCCAAAATAGTCCACACCAGTATAAGTAAATGGACGGAAGTATGGTGTTAGTCTATCTCTTGGAAGTGATCCCATAAAGGGAGCCACTGGAACGGCATAACGAATCTTACAAATGTTGCAATTTGATGTGGTCTTACTCAACAGCTTTCGTAGTCGTGAAATCCAAAACCTTTTCCTTATTTCGCCTATGGTAGCCTCAAAATTTTGATGTTTCATCTTGTTGTGCACATGGGCAACAAATAGTTGTGAAAAGTGGTGGGTGCCTAGCATCTAAAGGCAACCAACTCGCAGCATCAATACGGCCGCACACTCGAAGTAAATTGTTTTCATCCAAATAAGGCGAAAGCGAAAACAACTCGTTTTCCTTTTTTAAAGAACCACCATTTTTTAAAATGTTTATTTCAAGGGCGAAACACTCTTCTTGGGACAGAGGACACAGATTATTTTCAGCAACCCTTAACTCTTCAGCACACAGGCATTTCGTACCTTATATTTATAATTTTTTCGGCATCGATTTGTAAATCTCAGAACCCAAGCCATTGTTCGTTTAAGCCTGAGAAATGAAGAAAAACGATTGAAATCAATAACTAAATTTGTACTAACCAGCATGACAAATTTGGCGCGTAGTTCTTCTTCACATAAATTTTCGGGTTGCTCAGCATTCTTATTCGGCCAATCAGCTTCGTTTTCATACAAAAATTGTGGCCCTTGGAACCAACGTGTTTCAATGGAAAAATCAACTTCATTTTCAGCTCTCGTAATATCATCGGCAACATTGAGATCTGTAGGCAACCATCTCCAATCAGTCGGGCGTGTCGAATCAAGAATTTCGGCAATTCGATGGGCAACAAACCGTTTATATCTTCTACTTTCAGAACCAATTCAACTGATGACGGTTGTAGAATCACTCCAACAGATTCGGCGAGAAACTTTAAGCTCATGCTCCTTCATTATTGTGTCCATCAATCGGGTCCCCAAAACGGCGGCTTGTAGTTCTAATCTTGGAATGGTCATACATTTCAATGGAGCACATTTCGACTTGGCAGATATGAACGACACTCCTATTCGTCCATCAGCTGTTGTATATCTCCAATAGGCCACCGCACCGAAAGCATCTTCACTGGCATCAACAAAAACATGCAACTCTAACTCCAAGGGTAAACCATTTCCAAAATAAAATCGTGGAACCTTTATATGGACAACGTTTCTTAGTTCTTGGCGCCAATTATTCCACATCACTTGTAATCGCGCGGGTAACATCCCATCCCAAAGCATACTATATCTCCAGACTTCTCTCATCAAAAGTTTGGCAGTTATCATAAAATGGCACAAAAAACCAATTGGATCAAAAATGGACATTACGATACATAACAACTCACGCTTTGTGGGACACCTTTAACCATTGATGACGTCAAAATTCACGCGATGGAATTTCAAAACAAATCTGAACGCGTCGTCCTTTGGATCCCATAACACGCCAAGTACCTTTTCAGTTGAACCGTGCAACTCATTTAAGCCACATGAGAAACTGACCTTTAAACTGCCTTCTAGAGCCACGACCACCTCTGATGAATTCGATGTAAAATTTCGCATTTCAAAACCAGCAGCTTTATGTATTTTACAGACTTGTACGGCAATTGCAATGGCTTTTGACGGGCTATCAAAACTATCTACAAAGTCATTTACGTAATGATGATCCATAATTGACTTCACGGCTCTAGGGAAACGATCTCTATATTCCATTGCATTTGTTTCCTTCACGTAATGGGCAGTACAGGGCGAACAGGCAGCTCCAAACGTCATCACAAGTATTTTATACACTTCCGGTGGACCACGATCATCATCTCGCCACAAAAACCTCTGCGAACATCTGTCTTCATCAGCAACAACAACTTGATGAAACATTTCCTTAAAGTCTCCACACACAGCTACGGAACCTACTCTGAAATTTAACAAAACTGATGAACGGTTGAAGTCGCCGTGGTCTAGTGGGTAGTGTGTTGGCTTATTAGACAAAAGGCCGGGGTTCGAATCCCAGGTCAGACATCAAAACGAAAAATATTTCTTCGGCGACTTCCTCTCAGCAGATTTCTGGCAAAGACTCTGAGAGTAAAAAAATTGCCATGAAAAGCTTCTCAAAAATCTGTCGTTCGGAGTCGACTTTAAACTGTAGGTCCAGCCACTCTTGTATAAAATTAACGCACACAACATAAGCGGTGTGAAAAGCTAGGTCGTAATCCTGACTGAAGGGTTGTAATGGCCAATTATGTATGTATGATGGCAACGGTTTGTACTGCTGAGGGCCTTTCAACAACTTCGAATTCAATGAGGCACCTTCCACCTTTGCTGCTGCATTAAATACCAAACGAATTTTCCCTGGCTTATTAGGGTTCACAACACCAAACTACTATATCAACTTCACTCAATGACAATTTGCGTACATAGTTCTTTTTCAAATATTCACTCATTATTTTTTTATAGGCCACCAAAATCAGGATTATTTTTCATTTTTCTCTCCAGTCCAAAAAATCGATTGAGGGCTATAGAATAGCTATCCGGCAGGACTATGTCATCATTACACCATAGTAGTCTGGATTCAAATCTTCCGGCAACCCTTTTCGTCGAATTTTTCAATATCTCTCGCGCTCGCATTCATCTCTTGACTCAATCACCGGTAGAGCCTTAACGCCAAAATTTTCCGTTTCAAAATAACTTGCCAGCAAATTATACAAGTTATCCAACTGTGTTGTCAACAAACAAGTTTGTGTTCCAGGGCAATCTCCTTTCACGTTTCCAAAAACAACCCATCCAATAGGCGTATTGGCAGCATATGAACCAGCATCTTCGAAGGGGACTATTTCATCGGACAATCCTAAATGGCAATGGTCTAAACCATTTAGTACCTTTGGAGCCACATATTTATATGAGCTTACCACGATTTTTTATTAAATCTGCATTAAAAGTCTGACTAGGCAATTTCAAGTTTGAGGCACCAAACACATTTTTCAAAGAATATTTCCTCTGCTTAAAAGCACCGCTCACATGAAGATCGACCACCATAACTGGTTCTTGTACCGATTTACCACCATACCAACTCAAATTCAATTTACTTTGTCGACCTTTCAATTCAAGCTGTCTCACTAAAGAGCTATCCACCATCGTGATTGAAGAACCTTCATCTAGTAGCGCAACAGCACAATTTGGTCCATAGAGAACCACTGGGAGCACTCTGAACAGCAAATCACTCTTTTCACAAGCACTGGAAACACAACTAAGCACTGGCTCGACTGTTGATACACTTTCTGTAGGGGACACAATTTCAGGTACATTAGGCTTAATTTCGTGCAATAATTTATTGTGATTTCTTTGGCACCTTTCCATGGGACACTGTTTGCGCCGACGACAATCTTTACTTGAATGGCCACCACTGAGACACGAGATGCACAATTTCAACCTCTTCACTTCACTCCATCTATTAGGCACACTCAATTCCAAAAATTTTTTACAGTCACAAATTTTATGTGGGCCAACACAATAAAAACATTTTAACTGCCGTTCTGGGTCATCAGAAGCATATAAAACCACTTTTCGTTTTGATTCACTGCTAAATCTATAGCCACTTGAACTACTTATTTGCACACTTCTTACCAAATTTGCTATACGTTGGAGCCAGGTACTAAAATCCAAAATAGTAGGCAGCTGAGTTAAAGTTGAGGTAAACTGGGCCCAATCCAAACGTTTACTCATTGGAAGCTTCTGGACTAACTCCTCCACCAAAGTTGGGTTCGACAAATGTTGATGACCATTGGCAGATTCCAAAAACACTGCTAAATTTCTAACCTTAATGGAATATGGCACCAATTTATCGATCGCGTTTTCAGGTATAGGCTGAACTTCCTTCATCTGTTGCAATTGGCCTCGAATAAGTAACTCTGGGCGACCATATTGCAACTTTAATTGCTCTATAATTGTTGGCACATTATTTGGGTGGATGAGCAACGACTTCACACACTCTCTGGCCTCAGCTTACAGAGCCTTCTGGAGTCTCAAACAATTTTCAAAATTATTATACGAATATGCGGTTGTCGAATGTTCAAGGGCAGACAAGAACATTGGCCAGTCCTCGGGAGTGCCACAAAATTCGGGCAGATCATAAAATTTGCGTTGTACTGGCATGGGCACTGTAGCAGCGGAAATAAAAAGAGGCTGAGATGCCATTAACTGATCTGACTGACTAACGTAGGAATATGGCGTTGGATTCCGGCGATCAACCATGTCTTCAGAGCCACTGCTGATGCTTTGGATGACTGGTGCATTTTGTCCAATAACACTTGGCACATTTAAATTTTGATTTCCTCTCAAAGCACGTTGAGCGTTTGCCAACTGGGTTTGCAGAATATTAATCTGTCGTTGCAGGTTCTCCGTATCAGATGTAGCTTGTGGTGGCTGAGTTCTCACACTAGCACCGGGCTCTAATGTCGGCAGGCTAAGGCGCTCTTCATTTGCTGAGCTAAAAACGTTTTGCGTCGTTACAGCAGGTGTGGTTTCACTAGGGGCACTAATGGAGGCACAAGTGACAGTTATTGCCGTTTCGGGGGCAACAGGGCTTACATTTAGTGCCGATGGCATTTGAGAAACTTGTGATGAACTCGCTGTTCCGGCTGGCATGGAACTTTTTGCATTTTGGCTCGTTGCTGTCTGTAAGCGAGAACTTTTTCTTGGTGGCGACCGTTGCATTATGAAGCACAAATATTTTCACAGGGCACACAAATTCACAAATATTTATCAGTAACACACTCCAAATATTTCACAAAAAACTAATTTATTTCGGCAGGCCCAAAAATTTAGATTAAATTAAAAGGAACCACACAAATTTAAATTATTTAAAACACTTTGTTCCGACAAACTTAGAATCCGTTCGCAATTCTTTCAATCTTGTTCCGGCAGCTTGGAACCACAATCAATCCAAATATTTAACTTGTTCTGGCAGCTTAGAACCACTTCGCTGTCCCAAATAAACCAACCACAATTTGTTTTAATTATGAACAATTTATTTGAGCCACCGTTTATTTCTAATAAAAAATATTAAATTATTACAAATAAACTTATAAAAAGATAAAAGAACTTACCGCAGTCTTTATCCCCAACAAACTAAATTTTCTAATTAGAGTCAGTAGTTACTGAGCCTACAATTTCTGTTTCTTTATGTACTTTTAAAACAGTTCATTTCCAAATAAAAAAACTGCAGTATATTATAAGGACAAAGAATGCGTTTAGTTCGTAAACAAGATCCTTAATATTATTAGTTCGTAAACAAATAAGGATAAAAAGGAATGCAAACAATAAAAAATATCCTAACGGTCAATGAACTCAACGACAACAATAATCATACAATTGATAAATCAGACAATTTCAATAAAAATTAAGGTAGCTCACAAACAATATTTAAATTAACAAATAATTCAAAGTAAATAAATAAAATCAAATTAATGGACTTATGAGCCATTAGGCGACAATAAAAATCATAAACTTTCTTCAAATAAATCGTTCAACATTTTTTAAACTAAACATATTGCCAACGCTGTTTAATTTTTTCCGGACGAAAAATAAAATTGAAGGCCCAAATATATAGGCATGTTACAGATTCCGATCGGAATTGTTTTGATTCCGAATATACAATTCCGATCGATTTTGTTTTAGGTTCTTCAGATTCCAAACGATTTTGTTCATTCCCAAAAATTATAAAATTACTGCTTTTTAAATAATGTATGACAACGTAGTGCATTACAATAAAAGAAACATAATTGGTGAATAAAAAGCAGAACCAAAACAAAAGAAGAAAAAAACACTGATACCAAAAATTTATTGAAATAAAAAAAATTGAAAATTTTATATTAAAAATGTTTTAATACAAAAAATTTTCAGTAAATCTGTATTTACATTCAAATGCAATGTAATAATATCTATCGTTTGTGTTGGCACCGCTTAAATTTATTCTAGTTAATAAATCTTTGTTCTCAAAAATAAGTGGTTTGCTCAAAGCACTAACGTCGCAATACTTCGATGAAAAAATATATCACTTTGTTTTTTTTTTAATTATCGAGAAAAGAAAAAAACTTCGAAATTCTTTACGTTTTACATATATAAATCCATTTTTTTTTTTAATTTTCAATTTTCTCTGTCTTAGATTGTATTTAGTAGCAGAATTACTTTCGCTAACAATCTTGTCTTCCGTACAGACAATTTTCTCAACTGGATTATTACTTTTTTCGCTTATGTTATTCAAAATTTTAGTATCATTGCGTGCATTTCCATTAGTTATAATTTCACTATTTTTTTTCTAAATTTACATGTCCTGAACTAAGATTAACTTTTTGAAATGGATCTAATATAGTTGTTGGCATTTCAGATGTGCTGCAAGAGATGATTTGGTTTGCATGCCTTTTCCATACTCTATTACATTCTAATTTTACCAAATAGGTTTGTCTACCAAAAACTTTAGAAATTATGCCTTTTCTCCAAGATACTTTTCCTGGAGTGGTATAATCTTTTACCATTACTCTCTCATTTATCCTAAACTTTGAATTTTTATAACCCTTATGATATATTATTTGATTTTTTTGTTTTTTTTTGCAGCGAATTCCTATTGTTTTTAATTTCAATTTTTCTTTTAGGGTTAATAAGATCAAGTCTTGTCCTTAATTTCCTCTTATTGAACATTAAGGTAGCTGGAGAAACTCCAATAGTTGAATGTACCGTGTTACTATAATCGAATAACATAACGCTTTGTTAAAACCTGATGATGGCACACTTTTCAAACTACGCTTTAATGCGTTTTTCACAAGTTTAACGGCATTCTCTGCCTGGCCATTGGTAGCTGGATGCCCTACAGGTGTTGTTATTTGCTTAATTCCATACATTTCCAATAATTTTCTAAATGTATTGGAAACAAAAGATGTACCATTATCCGAAACTATATATTTTGGTAGCCCAAAACGGGCAAAAAGTTCACGCAAAACAGCAATAACTCTATCGCTTGTCATATCGACCCTTTTACTACTGCTGTCCACTATGACCAAACACCAACGTTTCAAAAAAGGACCTAAAAAATCTATATGTATTCGGGACCAAACTTCATCAGACCTGATTCAAACTCTGTTGGGGTGGATTAGGTCGAGTCATTAAACAAGCTTCACAAACCCGAGTAACTTCCTCTAAGTCCTTGCACTGTCCAGGCCACCAACAACACTCACGAGCCATTGCCTTCATTTTAATCACACCCATATGAGAAGCATGTAAAAACCTAACCACATCTGCAGTTAACCGGGTGGGAATAACGACCCGATAACCCCAAAATATACAATTCCCTTCCTCTGATAACTCCTTTCGTCTTACGAAATATGGCAATAGTTCAGGGTCCTGGCAACTTTCAGGCCATCCAGATCTAATCATTCTCTTGACTTTCTGCAATATCAGGTCCTCTTCTGTCCCCTTAACTATACCTTCAAAATCTAAAAACTTATCCTCTTCTAACCGATCCTGTAAATAATTAAAATACACGTCATCAGGAAATTTTTCCACATCAACATTACATTTCCTGGGATATCTAGAAAAATAGTCCGCTACGTTACTCTTTGACTTTATATGACATATGTCAAACTGATAACCAGATAAGGTTAAAGCAATGCGCTACAACCGACTAGAGGCCATAAGCGGAATTCCTCTTTTTGGGCTAAATATATGGTGCAGCGGTTTTATGTCAGTCGCCAAAGTGAAATGACGACCGTACAAATAATGATGGAATTTCTTTACCCCAAATAAGATTCCCACTGCCTCGCGATTCAACTGTGAATATCCCTTCTCAGTGTCCGTTAAAGACTTAGACGCGAATTCTATTGGCCGTTCTACCCCTTGATTATCGATCTGTGATAAAACTGCGCCTACACCTACAGGACTGGCATCAACCGTTAATCGTGACCTATAAGCTGCTTTAAAATGTGCCAAACAATTATCTGCCAATAACAAAGACTTAAGCTGATCCATAGCAGCAGAACAGTTACTGTCCCAGACGAATTTTGTATCGACCCGAAGCAAATTGTGTAGTGGGTGTAATAAGGTTGAAACGTCTAGCAGGAACCGTCGATAAAAATTCACCACACCCAAAAAAGATTGTAGTTGCTTAACATTTGTGGTGTATGGAATATTAGATATTTCCTTAATTTTCTCTGTGTTCATATGTAACCCACTTTTGTCAATTCACACTTTCCCGCTGATAATTTAAAACCAGCATCGTTACATGTTAAGTACTCTTTCAAGTCTGAATTTGTTTAGCATCACAAATTTTACAATTCTTTTGATTTGATGAATCGTAGAGTGTTCCTTGCGGAAACCAAATTGTTCTGCTTTTAAAATTGAATTGGATTCTGTGAATTCATATATTCTGTTAAAAATAATCTTTTCGAAAACTTTATCTAAACAATTCAGCATACTAATCGGTCGGTAGCTTGATGTCAATGTTGGGTTTTCCTCTGTTTTAAGTTGGAAATAACTTTGGCCTTTTTAAAAATGTTGGGAAAATATCCATTTTTTAAGCACCTATTAAATGCTTTAGATAAAATATTAAAAATTGAATCCGGCAAATTTTTGAGAACGATTGATTTAATGCCATCAATCCCAGGCGCTTTACTGTTTTTCATAAGGTTTACATAAAATCTTATTTCTTCCACAGTCGTTAACTCATTTTCTATATTCTCTTGAATGCATTCACAATATTTTAATACTTTGTTTTCATTCGGCGATGTTATATTACGGGTTATACCACGGAATTCCTCAAATGCTTGAGATATAACGTTTGCTTTGACCTCACTATCATAGCACCATCTCTGATCAGCACACCAACAGCTGATTTCTTACCTTTTATAGCCTTCGTTAATAACCAGAATTTTCTCTTACCGGTGGGCAACGATTGAATAACCTGCGACCAGCTGTTATTTCTGTCATTAATCACGTGATACTTAATCAATATGTTCAGCTGTTTTAAGATGCTTCTCAGTATTATTCTTTCTGCCAAATCTATACTTCTTTGCAATTTTCGACGATATTTTCTTCTTTGACGAATTAAATACAAACTAATACGGGTTAACTTTTTCTGCCATGTTTCAACCTCTGATAAGGGTATTAACTCAGATGATCTCTTTATTATCTGCGTAGTTTTAGATAAAATGTCCTCAATATTGGTTTCTTCATTACAACAGTATGTAAATTTATACTTCTGATCTCATCATCTACCCATTTCCTTATAACGATCCAGTTTGCTTTGTTACACTGGGGAACACAAGTCGGCTTAACTATAATGGATCCATAAATTGTGCATGTTATTGGTACGTGGTCGGAACTTAGTATGTCTGCATGGGTTTCGATTGGTGATATCGATAAACTGCTGTTTGTTAGCAGAAGATCAACTACCGAAGGCAATGTTGGTGATATTTGTTGACCAAATCTTGAGAAGCTGCTGGGATATTTAATATAGTAATTTGATGTGTTTTGATGGTTGTAAAGTCTATTACCAGCTCTGTTGCTATAATGGCAATTCCAACTCGGGTGATTCGCATTAAGATCTCCGAAAATAAAGAAGTCGCTTCTTGTTGATGTTATTTTGTCTAGGTCGTCAGTAATATATGGTGAATACTTCGGACAGTAAGCAGAAGTAATTCTAATTGCACGCTTATTAATTCGAACTATAATGGATACATTTTCAATTACTTACTTAATTGGCCATAGCAACCCGATTAATGGATTTCGGCCTGCCGCAACACATCCTTCCAGGCGCTTCTGCTTCTTGCGCGCCTACGCCAGTTGGTCACACCAATCGATGACAGGGCTTCCTCGATTTGGTCCTTCCAACGGATACAAGGTCGTCATCTTCGCCGACTTCCGCAGATCCCCGCAACGACATGGCCGAGCCAGCGCAGCCGCTGGATATTAATACGCTGTACAACGTCCATATCGTTGAGGAGCTCATACAGCTCACTGTTGTATCGGATGCGAAAATCATCGCCAACTCGCACTGGACCGAAGATCCTACGTAGGACCTTTGTCTCGAATACTCTCAAGGCAGCTGCATCAGTTCTTAATAGGGTCCATGCTTCTGCGCCATAAAGAAGCACGGGTATGATGAGCGTCTTGTAGAGTATTAGTTTTGTCTCTGCTACTCAATTGCCTATTGAGACCATAATAGCACCTGTTGGCAAGAGTAATCCTGCGCTTGATCTCCAGACTGACATCATTTTCGGTGGTAACGGCGAAGCCAAGGTAAATGAATTCCTTGACTGTATCAAAGGTATAGTTATCGGCCGTAATTTGTGAATCAATACTCCGTACGGCTCTACTTGTCGATAACATATACTTCGTTTTGCCCTCTTTTACTGCCAAACCCATCTTCTTAGACTCCCGTTCAATAGCACTAAAGGCAGCAGTGACATCTCGTTTGGTACGCCCTATGATGTCGATGTCGTCAGCGTACGCAAGTAACTGGAGACTTTTTTGAAAAATAGGCCAATTGCGATGCACTCCCGCCTTTCGCAGAACACTCTCCATGACGAAGTTGAAGAGGTCGCATGATAAGGGATCGCCTTATCTGAAACCTCGCACGGTATCAAAAGGTTCGGAGAGGTCCATTCCTACCTTGCAGGAATTGCTCAACGTCATTCTGCATAGCCTTATCAGCTTCGCAGGTATACCGAGCTCAGACATTGCGGCAAAGACACGATCCCTTATGGGGCAAAAAGATGGTGTGTGTCGACTTGATTTTCGTGGGTCTTTTCCAGGATTTGGCGTAGTGTGAAGATCTGGTCGATGGTGGACTTGCCAGATCTGAAGCCGCACTGATAAGGTCCAATCAGTGTTTTGACGAGTGACTTCAGTCGTTCACACAATACGCCTGTAAGAACCGTATATGCGACAGGGAAAAGGCTTATACCCCTGTAGTTGGCGCATATCGTAGGGTCTCCCTTGTTCAGGACGGGACAGAGGACACTGAGGTTCCAATCGTTGGGCATACTTTCCTCTAGCCCTACCAACTCATTATATACGGTCTTAAACAATTCAGCGGGGAGGCCATCAGGACCTGCCGCTTTGTTGGTTTTAAGTCGCATAATCGCGACTCATGCTCATCCTTGCAGGAAGACGCTCCGGGCTTATACCCCTCGGTGAGACGCTTAACCTTTTGATAAAATTTTCGAGCGTCATTCCTACATCTGTACATATCGACTTCCTCACGCTCACGCCTTTCCTGCTCCCTCTTCTTGCGTCTGAAAAGGCGTCTCTCATCAAAGGACTGTTTCCGCAGTATTGCGCAAGGAGTGGGAGATGTTGGCCCACAATCCGCCAATGTCGCTGAGATTGGATGGGGAATGACGGAGCTTATCAGAGAGTTGAGCGGAGAACGCCTCAACTGTCCCTTGTGATCGCAGCTTCCTGACATCCAGCTTACGCAATGTACTAGAGCGCGCCGTCCTCGAGGCGCTAATGCGCAATCGAAACTTGGCTGCGACAAGGTAGTGGTCCGAGTCAATTTTCGGACCTCTAAATGTGCGCACATCTAGTACACTGGATACATGCCTTCCGTCAATCACAATATGATCGATCTGGTTGGATGTTGATCGATCGGGGGACATCCAAGTGGCCTTGTGAATGTCGAGATGATGAAACCTGGTGCTATATACTACCATGTTACGCGCCGCGGCGAAATCGATCAGCCTCATACCATTGGAGGTAGTGTTGCGTGGAGGCTAAACTGTCCGACAGTGGGACCAAAGATACCTTCCCGCCCGTTCTTCGCATTAAAATCCCCGAGGACGATTTTGGCGTCATGGGCCGGGCACTTATCGTATACGTCCTCGAGTTTAGCATAGAAGGCATCCTGAACCACATCGTCCTTTTCTTCCGTCGGGGCGTGAGCACAAATTAGGCTGATATTGTAAAATTTTGCCCTGATGCGGATTGTAGCTATTCTTTCGTTCAGTGGCGTGAACCCAGAGATAAGGTGACGAACTCTCTTATTAACCACAAATCCGCATCCGAATTCGTGCTTATCAACATGGCAGCTGTAATATACATCGCAAGATGCTAGCCTTTTGCATCCTTGTCCTATCCATCGCATTTCCTGTATGGCAGTGATGTCCGTCCTACATTTCATGAGGGCATCCGTCAGTTGGGCGGAAGCGCCTGCCCTATAAAGGGTGCGGAAGTTCCATGTGCCAATCCTCAAATCGTTGTCCTTGAAACGTTTGCCGTGGTCGTCAACTTTAGAGGGGATCTTTATAGAGGCTATTGTATTGGCTTTCATTGGATATCATTTTTACGTGGTGGGTTCCAAGCCCTACGCACAACCCGAATTTAACGTCCAGGGGATTGGACCTCGCTGCACGCATTAGTTAACATCTAGCGGGTGCTAGAATGCCCTCCAGGAGGGGCCACGAGGAGGCTGCGTGTCAACTTGAATACAGCAAGACAAGGATCGCCCTGGTGGTCGCCATGTTGGCCACAGTCAGAAACTTTGCCTTGTTTGCATGAGTTGAGCGATCCTCTCTGATAATGGTGTAATTTCTTAACTTAAACTTATGGTATGGTTTAAGAAAAGTTTCGTTGATCAAAACAATATCAATATGTTTTTCATTAAGGAAATGTTCTAGTTCAAGAATTGCGGACGGCTTGTTATGCCCTGGGCTTTCCAGTGCATAATCTGAAATTCATTTTGGGTAAGTTTGAACATCATTCCAAGAACTCTCATTTTGTCATATTTGTTCTTGCATTTTTGTAATGCATTAAGAGCTTCGAAATATATTTCCAGGATTTTTTCATTGGAAATGTCATTATCCTCGACTTCAAGTCTAGATTGTGCCATGGACGCATATGTAACTTTATTTAAATTACCTGTTTGGATATGTGTACCTTTATTTAATTTCGGGAAATGCTTTTCCGAAAAATTAATGTCGTGTGATGATTCTGGTAAGTAACGATTCTGTGACTTTTTGCTTGTAGTCCTGTGTCGAATTTCTAAATATTCCCTCCTGAGAAGGCATCGAGGGTCATCAGCTCGGTGGTTAAAATGTTTTCGATTCTTTTTAATGCAATTGTAGCATTTGTATATAACTGAACCATTTGCTGGCACCTTGTCCAGTGGGCAAACAGAATAATCGTGAGATCCTTCACAACCTAAACACGCCACTTTCCTGAAGCAATTTGCGGCTCCATGACCATACATGGCACACTTGGAGCACTGTGTAGGTCCTTTTTTTACGCAAGGGATTTCTCCACTGTACGACAATTCCACAAAAATATTTTATTTTTCTTACCTCATGCTTTGTAATTTGTTTATTGAACTCAACCATATACAAAGCATCATTTGCGTTTGAACGAGAGGTTAGAATTTTTTTCGTGGACTGAGGTTCAATGTTGAACATTGACTTAAATTCTTCATTAATAATTTTAGTATTGAATTAAGGTAGACCATATAATACAAGCTTGAATTTTTGGTTGTCTCCTATCGGATGAGTGAAAAAAGTCAAGTTATTCGATTTCAGAATGGAGACAATCTCGTTGTAGTCATCTAGAGTGTTAGGCATTATTTTTGTTCCAATTGACATTCTTTTGTATTTACATTTTTGGCCCAGTAATTCAATTATTTTGTTGAAGTTAAGATCGCTGTCAACAACATTCGGTGGAAGCTTATTAATTGGAACTGTTTGAACCTCGCTTTCAAGGCTATATTGTGTCAGAATCATCTAAATCCGATAGTGCCTGGAATTTGTTTTTAGTTGTCGGTTCACTAAATTTTGATTGTTTAAATTTTGGATTATTTCCCCAATAGATTATGCGTTTATTCCTCATTTGGAAAAAATAAGAAAAATAAAGTTATTTGTTTTAATTGATTATGCACGCGATAAATCAGTCGATTTTAACAACACGTCTGAATGCTTTTAACAATCACATGCGACTGTGAAGTCTTTGAATGTGCAACCCTCTGTTAGGTGCGCTAATTAATATGTCATCCAAAAAGACAACAACTCCGTCTAAACCTACTAAAAGGGTATCCTCTGAAAAATAGCAGGTGCCAAAGCCAAACCATATATCAACCTGGTGTATTGAAAAAGACCCTTAGATGTTGAAATAGTAGTATATTTCCTCGATTCCTGGCTTAATGTTACCTGCTGATATGCCATGCTCAGATCCAACTTAGTAAATTCTTCTCCCCCATGCAATCTCGAAAATATATCCTCAATTCTAAGAAGTGGGTACTTCTCAACATTCAAATACGGATTAAGGGTGACCTTGAAATCCCCACAAATTCTAATATTCCCATTTTTCTTTACAATTGGAACGATAGGAGTCCCCCATTCACAGTATTTCACCGGCTGAAGAACTCCGATTTGCACTAAGTGATCTATTTTTTTTCCACTTTGTCCCTTATAGTAACAGGTAATGGCCTTGGTCTAAAAAACTTGGGTACTGTACCACTTTTCACTTTCAAAACTGCCTCACCACCTCGAAACTCTCCCAAACTACCATCGAAAAAGCTTCCAAACTTGCAAATAATTTGCCGAGCGATTGGCATGGGTGCGCAATAGTTTAATTTGCAAATTTCAATTTCAAACATTTTTAAAAAAATTTCTTCCTAGTAATGGTGGGCCTCCATTTTTAATTACTATAAATGGAATTACTTCTATTTTATCACCATACCCGACTTTAACATCACATGTACCAATAGCAGTTATACTTGTGCTATCATATGATCTCAACTACACGTCAGCTTTCCTAAGCTTATATTCTTTAAGATATGCTTCATAAAAATCAACCGAGACAACATTATTTTCTGAACCTGTATCAAGTTCCATTTCAAAAAGCTTATCTTTTACAAAAATTTTAATTTTAATAGGACCATCATCAGTACTACTAATAGAATATAAACTTACACCACAATTGTCAATGAAATTAATAGCTTTAACACTACACATTTTTTAATGCCCTCTTTGTTTACAATTATTGCATTTGTAATTTTGGAACTTACGGTTGTCATTTCTATGATTGCTGTACCCACATACTTTACATAGTTCTGCTGATATTTTGCGTTGTTGCTTTTTTTGCGGACCTCCTTTATTTTTCTTTATAAAATTTAAACCTTCTTCTTTAATTTCATGGACTAAATTATACTGTTGTTTGGTGTACTCTACGTTGTTGGCTATTTCCAGGACCTTTTCAAAAGAAGAATCCACCGATTCCTGGAAAATTTTTTAACGGGCCGTACCCTTTTCTAGCCCCATTACGAACTTATGCCGAAAAGCTGTTTCCAAGTTAACACCAAATTCAGCAAAACCAGATGTAGCCTCATTGCTAACATACAAGTATCATATGTTGTACCTACATCTTCCACTTTTGCTGGACTCACTAAATTCTGCAATAGCATATACGATGTTAATAGGATGGCTTTCTTCTTAGCTGCATCTTTAATTTCGTTAGCAATTAAAAACTGTTCCAATTGGTTTTAATACACAAACCAATTTTTTTGTGTGTGATCAAAATAAGGCATTTTTTCCGAAAATTAAATTGGCCATGGCTTTTAATTTATAATTATAAAAAAATTTCACGTTTTAATTTAAAAAAAAAGTGACTTGTTTTCGTCGTCGCCACTGTAATAAACGCAACAGCAGTATATGTATTTATTTAAATTTTTTATTTTCACTAAAAATGTCTTATCAGATTGCTGGTTGCTTAGAGAGTAAAAATTCTTATTAGCTTAATACTATATTATACTTAAGAGCTCTTACTAATATGCAGTATAGAAATGCACAAAAGAAAATTATGATAAAACCAGTATTTAATAACGGTAAACTTTACAATGTAATGTTCATGTACTAATGATTATAAAAAGTAAAGTAGAAAAACAAATGATCTTAATTTCCAAATTTAATAAATAAATAATCCTTAACTTTAAAAGAATGTAAACATTTTATGATGAAATACATACATATACTACAGGTTAAAAGTGAATTATACATAGAAAAACTTCGTTTAACATCAATGGATGTTCAAGAAGCAAATTTGAATTTTAAAAGTTCACTTGAAGATAAGTTTCTAACATATTCATCATTAGATTCCAGTCCTGTTTCTATATATCCTGGATTTCTTTTGAATACTGCGTCGAATTTGTGAATAAACTTCTTATCTTTGAGTTTATCTTTTACGTTCGTCAAAATATCTCTGCTTTCCTGAATATCTAAATCTGAGTTTTCACTGTTAAATTTCAAAATAACGCCTTTTACGGCATCAAAATGCTCAGCATAATACATTGCTGCCTCTAGCCAAGTTAACCAACGTGAAGGGCATGGAAAGGGAGGCAAAGGTAAATTTGGATTCATGTTTATAAACAACTGCTTTCGACGGGGTGCCTATAAAAATTAAATTAAAGTTAAAATGCTTTTACTAATTTACCAATTTTTAAAAACAGCAAAATTTCATCACAATCGCAAAAATAGCAGAAAAAATCAAATATCGGTTAAAATAGCAAAAAAATTTTAAAAATGCGAAAAAAGCTAATTTGCTCATAATATATAAGTTTGAACAATTAAGGTAGGTACTCTGCAGAGAACAGACAGAGGCCATTCACATTGGTTGACCATTCGCAAATTCATTGCTTTTGCATTGCTTTTACTCGACAATAATAAAAATGTGCATTGTCGTTTGTTTAATCACTCCTGATTACTGTATGCTATTTTACATTCCCTTTTTGTTATGACGTTATTCACCAAGCAACGAAATAATTCAATGCCACATGATATAACTAAAAACATTCACACCATTCGTCCAGTATTCGTTGCTTTGAGTGAATGAATCGATGTACATAATTTCATTTCTACAACAATAAAACACATGTTCTTACCCTTCAATAAAACAAACGGTAATATTTTTTTCCACAGGCTATTTTGTGAAAACAAGACACCTTTCAGTTTGTTTAATATTTTATTTGGCAATGTATGTATACACACATGCACACACGTATACACGCTAGTATGTATATGCCATCAGCATTGAAACCATTCATACCAATCGTTAACCATTCGTACCTATCGTTAAGTATTCGTTCCTTTTGGGAGTATTCGTTTACATTTGTAGAAGGTATGCAATGCAAGCACCATTTTTCGTTACACTCCGTTTTGTGAATCATGACATGTATTGCTTTACGGAATTGATTTGTACTGTCAACATGGGATTCGTTTTTTGTGATTGTATTCAAAATTCAAAATTAACCAATCAAACCGTTCTCTGGTATTCTGTTCATATATGCGAAAAGTTATAGTTTTTTCGTGCGAAAATTTTGATGTACAACAAATGTAGTCAAATGCAATTTTGAAAATTTGTCGGTTTTATTGTTTGAAATGCATCATTGCTTTAAATGTGTAAACAAAATCCATATGTTTTTGCAAGCTGAAAATAACATAAAAAATCAATAACAAATTTTAATACTATAAACCATTTCTATGGCACTTATTCCAAATAAGCTTTTGTTTTTTTTACAGCTACTATCAGTAATCGCTTATCTGCGCCTTTAAATTTTTCATTTTTTAATAATTATTAATTTTTTTCATTTTTTCTGGATCAACAAATAATAATTTATGAATTTAAGAAATACAAATATAATGTAATCAGCTGTTTGTATTAATTTCGTGCGAAAGAAGTGCAGCTTATGTTATTTCGTAAGTTTGAAACAGTATTGCCAGATAAAATTTACAGCGTTTTTCACAATAAGAGCAGAGTACTGCTTTTGCGAAATTATTTCGCAAATATTTTGTTACGCTCGCTTCATAATTACAAAATTTAGATGTTACAAAAATTATTAGGTTTAAATTGGGACATGGCATGTAAGGAAAATGTCCCGCCAGCTCAGTGACGTGGGGGTTCTTGACCCAAAAGTTAACGAAGCGTAAGCATAGAAAATACATACATGCCAAATGGAGGAAAGTTGCAACAAAGAAATACTTACGTTGTCGATCACATTCTTACTCACATCGCCGCACGGTGAACCTTCGCCTTATGCAAAACAAAAAAACTATTCTGTGTTCATGATTTTTGTTGTTTTATTTTAAGAAATAGCAGTTAAAACCGACTCGATATAATGAAAAAAAAAAAACTATACATTTCAATACATTATAAGAAGAAAGTAGTAAGTATATATATAATTTAAGGTAAATAATATACTTTATATAAATACATTTAAATACAATAAGAAAAATTTCACATACGTATTGAATATATATAAATACTACATTTATATGACTACAATAAGTAATACATATAAAATATATAGATAATTAAAACAAAGGTAATGGTGGTGTCTTACACACAAGTGATGGGCTGCGCCGGAGGCCTCCAGTGTGATGGGGATGAGGTGGTGGTAGCGGCAATGTCCGGGTGATGATGCGATCTGGCTGTTAATATTTTTTTCTCTGCTTGCATTAAAAAAAAATATTTCTGGTGTAATACTCTTATTTTTCACACAACAATTTCAACGGATTTAATTAATAGAACTGAAAGTTCGTTATGTTTTTGTATTATTTTACAGGATTTATTCAATGATATTTAGCAACACGATATTAGGATAAATTGTCTTATTAGTGTTTCATTTTCCATATTTTTTTTTTTAGAAACTATGCCATTAAATGTTTGTGTGTTATAATGTCTCACCTCACAGTTTTTTTTTCATTTTTTTTTTATTCATAACTTGATTTCATACACATACACGTACATCCTTTCTATTGTCCTTTTATTTTTTTTTGTATACTTGAAATACAACTTGAGAATTGTAGAATTATTCTTTTTTTTTCTTAGAAATTTTCATGAGCTTATTGTTTTATTGTGGCTATTTTTGTTTTTCTTTTTTTTTAATTTAGATTTAGATGATTGTCGTGGTCTGTGTTTTTAATTTTAAGAATTCATTTATTTTTTGTTTTTATTAAATTTTTTTTTTTTTTTATTTTTTTTTTTAAATTAAATTTTATTGTTCATAATTACACTTTCAAATAAATTATGCAAAAGGAAGGGAAAATATCACACATAAGTGTTAAACATTAGAAATTAATTAGCTCACTTATGGTTGTGTCTCATATAATTTGCTTTTTAATTTAATTCACTGTTAAATTATTAAAACTATTTTAAGGGTTAATTTTTTTATATTAAATTAAAATAATTATCTTCTACATTATTAAACGACATTTTTCTTTTGTTTTGAATTTTTTTGTTCTTTATGCAATTATAATTATTTTTATTAACTTTTAATAATAGTTATATTATTGAAGTCTTGATTAGACCATGGGGGTTGATTGATTTATTTTTTTTTATGATTTCCAGTTGTTACTGTATTGTTACTTATAAGCTTATAACTTGTAGTCTAGAATATATAGTCTTTTTCCTTTTCTTAATATATTTAGAAGCAAATTGTTTTTTTTTCTTATTTAAATGAAAACTTTTCTAGATTTCTCTTGCATGACGTTTTTACGCATAAAACTAATTTAATTTTTTCTTTTGGTTAATTCTATTTTATTTTATAGTATATTAGTTAGAATTTATTTCAGTTTCTTTTTTTTATTCTTCTTTAATTATTTCGTTTTGAAATATAATTTGTTTTTTTTTTTTTTTTTTTTGAAGTAAAGAAATAGTTTTTTTATTAATTATAACTTTCATTTAAATTATTATGTATTTCAGTTCTAATTTTTTACTTTTAATATATTTTTTCATATGTACAGTTTTTTTTTTATTTTCAAGTTTATTGAATATTCTTTTTTCTTTTAACATCTTCACTATTGAACGATCACGCACCGACTGACTGACCGCACCCAATTCTTTTTCTCTTGTCCTCATGTTATTTCTCTTTTTCTTCTAGAAAAGTCTACCCGTCACGCATACTACCACAAAATTGTGGTACGACATATGCCGTTATGATTGGTTATCCAATCAGAAAAGCGCACGTGTAGCGATTTTGACATTTCAACTTCACGAGACAGAGTTGAAATTCAACCCACGCGCAAGGCCATTATAGAACCAGAAAAATGCACTTGTAGAGTTTTTTAGCAGCTCTGACTCTATAGGGCAGAGTTGCATTTCTAACCGCGGACAGCGGTGCATTTACTATCGTTAACAGCGGTGCATTTCCTTGCAAAATCGGCTAGTACATTCAGAAAAAAGAAATGTGGTGCTAAACATACTAAATCCCTAACAAAACTGCTTCGCTATGAAAACGCAAGTTGAGTAGGGAACAGGAAAAGGATTTAGGGTGCTGAATGAAAACGTGGGGCTCGACCCACGAGAATCCGGGCAAAACCTAAGGTCTTAAATCGGAGGCATGATATCTGCCTATGAGGTTTCCCTGTAGATCTTCTATGTCATAAAGTCAACCTTTCAGCGAATACGACATTTCAGGTACTTGGGCAAGAATTTAGCATTAATGGCATATTGGAAATTACTAAGAGTGCGGTTCCTACGGAAAACTTCCTGTCCAACACGATAGTTGACAGGCTTGGTTCGGGTGTTATACACCCTTGCCGCCTTTTCGTGAGCCTTATCAAGATTCAAGGCAATCTTCCGCCTAATATGAGTTAATTTATCTGATCTTTTAATGACTGTATCATCCTCCAACATATTAAGCCTTTCCAATAGCGGATACGTGGAGCCGTTAGGCACATATTTTGGCCGAATAATGAGTAATAAGGTGAGCACTGAATTGCAGAATTCCAGGTACGCAAACGTCCCAATTAACATGATTCGTCTCATTTCTAAGGTAAAAGCGTATTTTCGATAATATGTCCCTATTTGCTCTTTCCGCCGCGTTCGCCTGAGGAGAATATAATCCAGTCTTAATGTGCGTTATGCCAAAAGAAGCAAAGAAATCCTGCATTTCCTTCGAAATAAATTGCTTGGCGTTATCGCTATGTATAAATTATGGAACCCCGAAAGTATTGAAGATATAGTTCTGAAAAAATTCAATTACGTTGACAGACGCGGCAGACCTCATGGGTTGTAGAAAAAGAAATTTTGAGAAATGATCAATGATAACGAACAGTTGGGTATTTTTGGTCTTTGAGCAAGGGTATGGATCCAAAAAGTTGCAATATAGACATTGGAAAGAGCGCTTGGTCCCAAATGCCTTCCCCATTGGTGGTCGGAGAATTTGTCTTGGGGCTTTTATGGTCTTACAATCACTGCATTCGCCTACGTATTTCCTCACATCCCTAGCCATGTTTGGCCAGTAGTATTTTTGGCGAACTCTTGTAAGTGGTTTTGAAATACCCCCCATGGCAGCTGGCTCCATGTCCCAGATCAATGGCCCTTGGAGTCAAGGATGAGGGAAGCCATAATCTCTACAAGTTCTCCTCCTCAGTGTCGATTCCCCGCTGGAAATTCACCCTTTTACATACTCGCCCATCAGACACACACAGATCAGGCAAACTTCCTTTATTGTCTGTAACAGTCCGTCGCAATTCATCATACTCGGTGGAATCAAAGTCGGCTGACGCTATGTCTATTTCAGGCAGCCCTCCTCCAATATCTAAAGCATCAATATCGATGCGGGACAGTGCGTCCGGTACTATTTTCTGGGACCCTTTTCTATGTAACATTTTGAAATCATACCCCTGCAACATTATGCTCCACCGAGCAAGCCGCCCACTTAAATCCTTCTGTCGCATTAGCTTGAATGATCGATTATAATCGTAAAATGTGAACCTTCAACATAAGGCCTAAAACGTTTCACACAAATCATGGCGGCTAAGCATTCCAGTTCAGTAACCGTATAATTACGCTGGGCATTGTTCAATTTCTGCGAAACAAAAGAAATTGGTCGTTCTCTATCTTCCTCGTCTACCTCGTATAAGACACCGCCAACGCCTACACTAGATACATCGCATTGTATAATAAATTCCCTAGAGAAATCAGGCTGGGCAAGCACAGGGGCATGGGATAGTGCAAATTTGAGTTTCTCAAAGCTATCAATGGCTTCTGTTGTCAAGGAGAAGGTTCCCTTGCGCTTACGCAAGCAATCAGTAATAGGTCCGGCCAAACTCGCAAAATTGTTTATGAAAGATCGGTACCAATTGGCCATGCCAATAAACCGGCGGACTTGACGAGGTGATTTAGGTATAGGAAAATCAACGATTGCTGAAACATGTCGGGGTCTACCTTGAGACAACCTCTACCAATGCGGTACCTCAAATATTTAATCTCATTCTGACAAAATTTAGATTTGGAAACATTAATCGTAAGCCCTGCGTTCCTTAGACATTTGGCAACCTGTGAAAGCAAATTCAGATGTTCTTCAAAAGTAGCACTACACACCAGAAGATCGTCTAAATATACAAAGACATTTTCCCTTAGGTGTGAGGGAATGGCCTTATCCATTAAGCGGGACATCGTTTGAGGTCCATTGCAAAGCCCAAAGGGCATAACCCGATATTGGTAGAGGGGTCTACCTGGAACTGCAAACGCTGTCTTCTCCTTGGAAGAATCCGTAAGGCGTATTTGGAAAAATGCATTTTCAAATCTATACCGCTTATAAAGTGGGTGTCTTTTAGCCGACTAAGTAGGCCATTTATGTGAGGAAGTGGGTAGGAGTCCTTTTTCGTAATACTGTTCAATTTCCTACAATCTAGGCACAAACGCACTTTGCCTGGCTTTCTAACGTTAACAATTGGGGAGCACCACGGCGAATTTGACTCTTCTATCACGCCCATTTCCAGTAGACGGTCCAGCTCTTGGTACACTTCCCTCTGTCTAGGAGGGGAAAGAGGATAATGTTTGCTCTTTATCGGCACTGAATTCCCAGTATCAATATGATGTTGCAAAAGATTTGTGCAACCAAGACCCAACTTCTGAAATGACGGGAACTCTGACACAACACTATCCAGCTGAAGTTTTTGTTCTACCGTTAATATGTGAAAACTAGCAACTTTCATCCTCTACCGGTTCCAAATCAAATGATTCAATACTTGGTATCACGTCAGGGGCAATTGCGAACGCTCGCCAAAAGTCTAAACCCAGATAGGCATATTGGGACAGGGTGGGTACTATATAAAAATCAATAAGTCTGGTAATATTCCTGTACACAACGGGTAATTCGCAATGACCTATAACTAAATTTCTAGAGCCGTCTGCTGTTGATATAAAAGAACGAAAAGGTCTCAGGATAATATTATTCCTCTCGATAAAACTCAAACTATCCTTTCCCAATACTGAAACGCTAGCCCCAGAGTCTAGCAAGCCCAAAATTTGCTCCTGAAAAATTTCTATTTTCGCGAAAGGTCTGTCATCCCTCTCATGACTCAATATCGAAGATTCTATTAACTTACGAAATGATTTCCTTCTCCCATAGAGAGATCTACAATTTACAATCTTAGATGAGGGTTTTGCAGCGGAAGGTCTGTGCGGTGGATATAATGCCGAAGATTTCTTCCTCGAGATCATTAACTTCGACTCCTCTTCCTGTGGATGATTTGTCGTATGATCTATTGTGAACTCGGGGAGAAAGTCATGGAACGAGAGTCCCCGGTGGCCATCTCGCTCCGTTTGCGGTTTCCCTGGTGAGCATTTTTACACTTCGGGGTCACAACGCCCCGTTCCCCGCACTTATAGCAGAAAACAGCTCTAGTCTCCTCAGGGCAGTATATGTACGAATGACCAAAAGATAAGCAATTCCAGCATTTAATTCCCGAATAGTCCGGTTTGGACAGGCGTCTACTAAATTGTAGTGCCTCTATCTGAGGATCGGGTTCACAATTCGATACGTCCTCCACAACAGTGCTCGTACCAATTTCGTTCACGTAGCGAGTGGGTTTACTTTCCGCAAAACAAGTCCTATTCTCATTAATGACCTTTCCCGCTTCTCGGGCGAGATCCCTTAAGCCATGTAAACTCCTTGGGTCAGTATTAAAAAGCATCACCCTCAAGTTAGAATGAACGTTTCTCATTAAAATCTTTATCAACTTCTTCTCAGCTAAGGGTTCCCCCATTTGAGAGTTCATAGCGACTATTGCTGAGTGAAAACTATCATAAGATTCCTTCTGTTGTTGTTTACGCCTACGAATATTTATCAAAATCTCATCATCCGATTCAAGTTTACCAAATTCACGAGATATTGAGAATTTGAGAAAAGGGTACGACGGATCTTCATTCTGTTTCAAAAAATCCCAATACCATTCCTCCGCTTTACCGTCTAAAAATATCTGAAAATTTGAAAGTAAGTGCTCATCTGAGCAACGAGTTCTCTTTGCCATTGTTTCAATTCTAAAAAAAAAGTTTGTCACACTGCCAGTGCCATCAAAATGGATTTTCCATTTCTCAAGTTTAATTCTTTCCGGCGGATTTTGCCCTACAGAATTAGTTGAAACATTTTGAATGGGATGAGAATTTCCAGTACCACTGGACGAGGCGGCCCTAAGCGCATTCATTTCCGCCCTAAATTCCCTCTGAGACGATCTTATGGCTTCCTGTACTGCCACTAACAACTCCCCATTCGCGCCCTCTACTTCTGACTCGGCAATGGGAGCATTATCTTCCTTTATCGCCATGTTCGGCCTATTACTGGCCCCGTTCTCAACAGATTCCGTAGGTGGTAAGGAAATATCCATTGTAGCTAGACCCAAAGTCTCCTGACCAGTCGCTCCCGTTGGAGGAGAATGAATCACCCTAGTTCCTATAGATGTTACACTAAGAAAATCTTCCAGTGACCTGGTCGTGCTTTCCTGATTCAAGGGTGGATTAAAATCGAACTGATCAATTCTCCCTGGTGGAGGTGAATGAACCACTTGGGCTCTTGAAGAATTTGGTATTGGAAAATCTTCTAAGGACGTAGTTTTTTGGGAGTCAAAACGGTTCTGCTTCTACCTCTACTTAAGTTCAAATTATTCGACAACGTTCTCGACGTACTTCGCGTGTTCATAATATTAAAATAAGAAAGAAAAAAAATTAAGTTTTCCTTCTCTTCTTCAGGACAGGAAAAAAAGAATAGGTGAGTATGGAGTTATATAAATTGGTATATATAAATTAATATATATGAATTGATATGTTTCTTCGTTCTATACAAAAGGTTCCAGTTCCCGTATCAGCGATGTGAGCAAGCAGCGATTTAAATTTTAAGATTTTTGGCAGGCCTATTATTATTCGCTTTACTAGAGCATGAAATATAACGTGTCTGCCCAAAAATTTCCAACTACTTGTCATAAACATAGACTTGTGTGAAAAAAAGAAAAAAAAATTGAATAACTAACATTCCCTTCATAAGCCTCTTCTCTTGCAAGGTTAATAAAAAAAATTACTTCAAGGTTCCCACAGAATCCGACGCAAATAAAAATTTCAATTCAAGAGTATAAAATTTTTATGTCTTTCAGACCATAAGGGAGCCCTTACCCAAACGAATAGAATAAGACAATCTGATGCATAAACGTCAGACGGACATTTGACTCTCAGACCGGCCTAAGTACCCGCATGAGTATAACGGTGCTGTGAAGAGACTTAACGCCTTGGAATGAGTTAATGAAAAAAATATATATATAAAATCATTAATGTATTTCTCTGCTATCTCTTCCACCATTATATATAGATTAATTAAAATTAATTCAAAAAAAAAATTTTTTTTCAAAAAAATTCATTTCATTTACTAGAAATTGCTACCTTACAGTAGCCTTTCCGTTGGGCGCCATCTATGTTACGCTCGCTTCATAATTACAAAATTTAGATCTTACAAAAATTATTAGGTTTAAATTGGGACATGGCATGTATGGAAAATGTCCCGCTAGCTCAGTGACGTGGGGGTTCTTGACCCAAAAGTTAACGAAGCGTAAGCATAGAAAATACATACATGCCAAATGGAGGAAGAGTTGCAACAAAGAAATACTTACGTTGTCGATCACATTCTTACTCACATCGCCACACGGTGAACCTTCGCCTTATGCAAAACAAAAAAACTATTCTGCGTTGATGATTTTTGTTGTTTTATTTTAAGAAATAGCAGTTAAAACCGACTCGATATAATGAAAAAAAAACTATACATTTCAATACATTATAAGAAGAAAGTAGTAAGTATATATATAATTTAAGGTAAATAATATACTTTATATAAATACATTTAAATACAATAAGAAAAATTTCACAAACGTATTGAATATATATAAATAATACATTTATATGACTACAATAAGTAATACATATAAAATATATAGATAATTAAAACAAAGGTAATGGTGGTGTCTTACACACGAGTGATGGGCTACGCCGGAGGCCTCCAGTGTGATGGGGATGAGGTGGTGGTAGCGGCAATGTCCGGGTGATGATGCGATCTGGCTGTTAATATTTTTTTCTCTGCTTGCATTAAAAAAAATATTTCTGGTGTAATACTCTTATTTTTCACACAACAATTTCAACGGATTTAATTAATAGAAATGAAAGTTCGTTATGTTTTTGTATTATTTTACAGGATTTATTCAATGATATTTAGCAACACGATATTAGGATAAATTGTCTTATTAGTGTTTCATTTTCCATTTTTTTTTTTTTAGAAACTATGCCATTAAATGTTTGTGTGTTATAATGTCTCACCTCACAGTTTTTTTTTCATTTTTTTTTTTATTCATAACTTGATTTCATTCACATACACGTACATCCTTTCTATTGTCCTTTTATTTTATTTTTTTTTTTGTATACTTGAAATACAACTTGAGAATTGTAGAATTATTCTCTTTTTTTCTTAGAAATTTTCATGAGATTATTGTTTTATTGTGGTTATTTTTGTTTTTCTTTTTTTTTTAAATTAAGTTTAGATGATTGTCGTGGTCTGTGTTTTTAATTTTAAGAATTCATTTATTTTTTTGTTTTTATTAAAAAAAATTTTTTTTTTAAATTAAAACTATTTTAAGGGTTAATTTGTTTATATTAAATTAAAATAATTATCTTCTGCATTGTTAAACGACATTTTTCTTTTGTTTAGTATTTTTTTTTCTTTATGCAATTATAATTATTTTTATTAACTTTTAATAATAACTATATTATTTAAGTCTTGATTAGACCATGGGGGTTGATTGATTTTTTTTTATGATTTCCAGTTGTTACTGTATTGGTACTTATAAGCTTATAACTTGTAGTCTAGAATATATAGTCTTTTTCCTTTTTTTAATATATTTAGAAGCAAATTGTTTTTTTTTTCTTATTTAAATGAAAACTTTTATAGATTTCTCTTGCATGACGTTTTTACGCATAAAACTAATTTTATTTTTTCTTTTGGTTAATTCTATTTTATTTTATAGTATATTAGTTAGAATTTATTTCAGTTTCTTTTTTTTTTTTCTTCTTTAATTATTTCGTTTTGAAATATAAGTTATGTTTTTTTTTTTTTGAAGTAAAGAAATAGTTTTTTTTATTAATTATAACTTTCATTTAAACTATTGTATTTCAGTTCTAATTTTTTATTTTAATATATTTTTTCATATGTACAGTTTTTTTTTATTTTCAAGTTTATTGAATATTTTTTTTCTTTTAACATCTTCACTATTGAACGATCACGCACCGACTGACTGACCGCACCCAATTCTCTTTCTCTTGTCCTCTTGTTATTTCTCTTTTTCTTCTAGAAAAGTCTACGCGTCACGCATACTACCACAAAATTGTGGTACGACATATGCCGTTATGATTGGTTATCCAATCAGAAAAGCGCACGTGTAGCGATTTTGACATTTCAACTCCACGAGACAGAGTTGAAATTCAACCCACGCGCAAGGCCATTATCCAACCAGAAAAATGCACTTGTAGAGTTTTTAGCAGCTCTGACTCTATAGGGCAGAGTTGCATTTCTAACCGCGGACAGCGGTGCATTTACTATCGTTAACAGCGGTGCATTTCCTTGCAAAATCGGCAAGTACATTCAGAAAAAAGAAATGTGGTGCTAAACATACTAAATCCCTAACAATTTTATATGTAGTTTGACAGCATTTCGCACGAAATTTTGAACAGAGTACCTAGCTCTAACGATTACGGGAGTGGTAACACTGTAAAGTAATAGAAGTGTTTTATAAAAAGATCTTGAAAATTTAAAAAAAAAAAATAAATAATAATTGGTTGTAAAAAATAGATAGGACTATTCAGGAAAAAATATCAAAACAATATGAAGTAAAAATTCCAAATTCGAAGGGACTAAATATCAAAATTATTGGCATGTCTTTTGACTATAGTGACAATGATTTAGTTAAGAAATTAAGAAAACAAAATCCTAAATTAGCTTATGCCAATATTAAATTTATGGGAAAATATGAAACAAAAAGAGGAAATAAAACTTTGTTCAATGTGAAAATGAGAGTTGATAATGAAGCTTATGGAAAAATTATGGAAGAAAGAAAAGTAAATGTCGATTGGGAAAGACGTAGAGTGTATGACGGAACCGAATTAGTTCAATGTCTGAAATGCAGGATACAATCATATAGCCAAAGAATGTAAAAATCAGGAAATGTGTTTGAAATGACATGGTCGACACAAAACAGTTAATTGCGAAAGTCAAGAGAAGATAACGAAGTGTATTAATTGTTCAAAAGTAAGTAGCAGACTTAATATGGGTTTAGATGAAAGCCACTTTACAAATGGCTTTCGTTTATCAAAATAAATTGAAAAACTAAATGAGAAGTATAGGCTTGACGATTTAGCAACTAATGGAAATGAGTGCCCTCTACACAAATGTACAAGGTCTTCTTAATAACTATGATCAAGAACAGGTGGAGTTGTCGTATACTATAAAAAGAACTGGAATGTGAAAAAGTTTGTAGAGAGAACTGATGATTTGAAGTATTGGATATTATTTTGCAAAGCTGTGCGTAATGACAATAATCATAATATATTAATTGGTGTAATATATAGATCGCCTAGTTACAGCGAAGCTGAGTTCTGGGATATATTTGATGAAATAATTGAAGAAATCTGTGATAATAACTGTGATATTTTAATTGCCGAAGACTTTAATATAGATTGGAACAACGTGCGAAAGCACGTGTGTAACAAGAAATTCGAATAACTAATAATTATAAGATAAAATGTACAAACAGTAAAGATAATAAAATTTCAGACCATGAAGTTATTAATATAGACTTTGGAAGATCGAATGAAAACCTTATAAATACAGCAAAAACCATCAAGATATTTAAATACGATAGGAATATATTTAATAATGTGTTAACTGAGAATATGATATACGACGATAATAAAGATCTTAATGAAAACGTTAAATTGTTTGATGCTTGTCTAGAAAATATAATATAAAGATTTACGTATGAAAAGCAAGTGCACATAAATAACAAATTGAAGAATTGCGAACAATGAAAAGAGAAAAAATAATAAAATATTTACATGCCATATTTGAAACCACAAATCAAGCTTGGGGAGAATATAAACTAATACAAATTGAAATTAATAAGAATAATTACATAAAAAATAAAATTATCAACGCAACTAATCAAAAGCAAATGTGGACACACATCAAAAACCTAGCATTTAATAAGTGGCAGAACCAAACTAAATCTGTGATATTCGACCAGATAGATTATAACGATATATGTGATATAGTAAATAAGTTCAATGAATTCTTTATCGATAGCATTAGTAGTATAAGACAATCAATAGGCAGTGTACATTGTATTAACCGAATAGAATATAGAGTGAGTGATGTTTTTAAATTTCGAAAGATGAATATTATTGATCTGGAGAGCATCGTGAAGTGTATGAATAACAAGTCTGACCATGAACGTATATCAAATAAAATTATACTTGACAACTGGAATGTAACAGGAAATATTATGGTTAAAGTAACAAACACATCTTTAGAGACAGGTATTCTTCCTGATAATTGCAAAAAAATCAACCCTAACCCCAATTGAGAAACTGCCCGAAGCAAAAAATGCGAGGAGTTTAGACCAATAAACTCTCTGAAAACTTGCGTAGTAAAAGATCAGCTTGAAAAATATATAGAAAATCGCGACATATTATCTAAATACCAGTCAGGATTCCGTAAAAATCATTTATGTGAAACTACGGTAAACTATATCATAAGTGAATGGAGAGCAGTAGGAAAGGATAAGAGGATTATAGCAATATTTCTTGACTTCAAAAGAGCTTTTGAGACGATTGATAGAGAAATAATACTGAATAAACTATATATGTATGGAATAAGAGGAATCGAGCTAGATTGCTTTAAATCGTACCTGAGAGAAAGAATGCAAAGGACAAAATTAAATAACAGAGAATCAGATGAAATAACAAATAACTCCGGAGTGACACAAGGTTCCATTTCGGGGGCGCTGTAGTTCATAATTTATATAAATGACATGCCAAGTATTTTAGAAAAATGTAAAGTTGTTTTGTATGCTGATGACACTCTGATATATACTATAGCAAATAGTGATGAAAAATATCGCGAAAATATCAAGTATGATATGAAAAAAAATAGATGAATGGCTTAAAATGTATAAACTCAAACTAAATGATATTGTTACGATTTTACCTTTTTAAAAAACGTTTAAATATGAGTTCGTTGATTTCAAACCAAATAAAAACAAATATGTGTTTATTTTAATGAAACAAGTTCATACGTAACTGAACACAAGGCTGACTGAATTCACAGTGACTGACTGCTTGTCTTCTCTTGCCAGCGTTGTCAGCTATAAATTTTCAAAAAGCACCAAACTCGTTAAAAAAACGCGTAATTTTGACAAAAAAGCACTAAAACATTATAATTTTTAATTTAATTTTATCATCATTTTATATAATCCCAGTCTTGCTACGAATTTTGTGTCAAACAGTTTGGTGTGAAAAAAAATAAAATAAAAAAAAACTAAAAAATAAAAATATTCATATTTTAATTCATTCAAAATAACAAAAAAAAAAAAAAATTCTTAAAATTCCAATCCCCAAAAACAATTTTAAGCTTTGCTTTGATAAAGAATTACTTGTGCTAACTAATTGTTGCTACAATAAACACAAACATTTTTGCTCCAACCAATTGTTGTATCTTTTAAAACAACAACATGGATGAAGATGATGCTGAAGCTGAAGCAGGTAGTGAATCAAGTGAAAATACTGACCTAAATTGGCAACTAATAAACAAAAGAACTAGAAAAATAAATTTAAATGAATCTCCAAAAATTTATAAATACAAAAAGCCAATGATAATGAATGATGATATACCCACAACCTCCAATTAATTTAAACTTCTGCAAAAAAATGAAGATGAAGGATCAGCAGCTCTGAAACCTCCACCGATATACATTCCTGACGTAGTTAATGTTACAAAAATGTTAAGTAATATAGCTAATATTATACCTAAAAAAGATTTCAATTATAAATCATTAAAAAATGATCAGATTAGACTTATGGTAAAGACTGTAGACTCATATAGACTACTTATTAAATACTTAGAAGCTCGTAATATAGGTTTTCATACCTACCAGCTGAAACAAGAAAGATCTTATAGGGTAACAATTAAGGACTTCATCATTCAACTCCCCCTGAGGACATCAAAACAGAGTTAATTTTATTAGGTCATCAACCACGCAGTGTTACAAATGTGCAAAGCAGAGTAAGCCAGCAACCTTTACCCTTTGGTGGATCTTTGTGGATCTAGATCCACAGCCAAACAATAAAGATATATTTAATATTAAATTAAATTAATTATTAAACAGTGCTATCGTCTCAATAGAGGCGCCTAGGAAAATGACTGAACTAGTTCAATGCCACCGATGTCAACTTTATGGACATACTAAGAAGTATTGAAATAATAATTATAATCAGACATCCAACTTTTCGGTAAACCCAAATGATTTTCCCCAATTAAACGGTCGAAACTATCAAAATACAAATGTTAATCAGTCGTCTTCTGCACATCAGCCTAATCAGAACTTTTCTGAAGTATTAAAAAATAATACCAATAATAATGTCAGCAATAGCTCAATGGACAGAATTGAAGCTATGTTAGGTAATCTGATCAACATGATTACAATGTTAATTACAAATCTATGCAAATAAATTTACGTATTGCAATATGGAATGCTAACGGCCTTTCAAATCATAAAGCGCAAATAGAAACTTTTATAAATATAAACTTTATTGACATATTTTTAATATCTGAAACACATTTCAATGACAGATCATCTTTTAAAACCAACGGGTTTGACCTTGTATGCTGCAATCATCCGGATAACAGAGCTCATGGGGGTTCAGCTATACTAGTAAGGTCGAATATAGCATATATTACTTTGGATTATTATAAAAAGCCCCATTTACAAGCAGCTGGTATTCAAATTAAGAGCAACAACAATAAACTTGACATTTTTTCTGTGTATTTTCCACCACGACATAATATTAAATATGAAGACTATCAAGATTTATTTCTAAGACTTGGGAATAGATTCCTGATTGGAGGTGATTTTAATGCCAAACATCCATGGTGGGGCTCTAGATTAAGCAATCCTAAAGGCAAAGAGTTGTATAAAAGCATATTAAATAATAAATTTTCCATCCTTTCTACTGGAAGTCCCACATATTGACCAAGTGACCCCAGTAAAATTCCAGACCTTCTGGATTTTGTTATATATTCTGGTATACCCAGTAATCTATTAGATATTCTGGATACAGATGATCTAAGTTCGGATCATTCCCCATTAATAGTAAATTACGATACATACGTACCATCAGAAAAACGATCTTATTGCACCACTTCAAAAACAGATATCGATTCATTTAAATATTGGCTAGACAGAAATATTAACTTGAACGTTAGAATCAAAGAATGTCATGAGTTGGATGATGTGGAAAATTTTACAAATTTAATTCATGAAGCTGCCTTCTTAGCAACCCCATTACCAATTCGAACAAACAGAGTTGTTGTTTCTGCTGAAATTAGAAGTCTTATACAGAATAAGAGAAGGTTACGAAGATTATGGAAAATAACAAGAGATCCGCTGGACAAAAGGAATCTAAACAGAGCCATAAAAGAACTAAAAGAACGTTTAAATGAAATAAAAAATCAAAATTGGCATATTTTTGAGAAATCTTACTGTTCACAACAATGAAAATAATGAACACAACTTATGGAAAGCGACAAAGTATTTGAAAAAACCAACAAAAAGAAATATACCAATAAAAGACCTTAATAACTCTTGGTCCATATCAGAT
Source organism: Sarcophaga peregrina (assembly GCA_014635995.1). NCBI lineage: Eukaryota > Metazoa > Arthropoda > Insecta > Diptera > Sarcophagidae > Sarcophaga > Sarcophaga peregrina. The sequence goes on along the minus strand of CM025789.1, from coordinate 84,004,621 downwards.
CACAGTAAGGCACACGCCTTTTCCCAATACCTCGAATCCACATTTTAATCCTTCTCATTCAACAGCGCTAATGATGAATGCACTATCACATCATTCTTAGATATTCCTTGCCAAATGGATCTTCCTATTAGGCACATTACACCTAACGAAGTTAAAGTAGAAATATCCAAACTAAGCAACAACAAAACACCAGGATATGATAAAATTAGTGCTAAAGATATTAAATATTTTCCTAAAAAAGCCATGGTTTATTTAACTCTAATTTACAACTCAATTAAGGAAACAGTACTGCTCAGCGATATTCCTAGACGTTAAACAAGCCTTTGACAGAGTATGACACCCAGGGCTATTGTATAAATTAAAGCAAATTCTTCCAGCACCATCTTGTTCTTATGTCATATTTAAAAGATCGCATCTTTTATGTCAAGATAAACAATGTATTTTCATAAATTTGTGACATCAAATCAGGAATACCACAAGGTAGTGTATTAGGACCTGTACTCTATACAATCTACACATCAGACATGCCAACAACTGATGAAATTACTATTGCAACGTATGCAGACGATACTGCGCTATTATCGTGTAACAATAGCCCCACGGAAGCCTCAAGAATGATACAGTCTCATGTTAATGTTATTTACAACTGGTTTAAAAAGTGGAATATATGTCTAAATCCGGAAAAATCTTCACATGTCACCTTCTCGTTACGAAAGGGCGATTGTTCAGAAATATATATTGATGGCCAACAAGTTCCAAAATCGAGTTCTGTAAAATATCTTAGTATGCACTTGGACAGACGATTAACTTGGAAAGACCACATAAAGGCAAAAAAGAACACCTTAATATTAAAACCAAACGAATGTACTGGTTACTAGGGAAAAATTCTGATTTAACTTTAGAAAACAAAGTCTTGCTTTATAAAACAATTCTCAAACCTGTGTGGACCTATGGAATAGAACTATGGGGTACCGCTAGAAACTCCAATGTTGAAATTTTGCAGCGTTATCAATCGAAAACCCTCCGAATGATTGTTAATGCTCCCTGGTTTATCACCAATGACAACATTCATAAAGACTTGCTCATTCCAAAAGTTGAACAAGAAATAAATAGATTTTTCTCCAACTACCTCCAACGTCTCAGTAACCATTCAAACATTCTAGCAATTAACTTACTAGACGACAGTGATGAAGTCAATAGACTTAAACGGTACCATATACTAGACCTTCCTTTTAGAAAATAGTTAGCGAATATGTAAATATAAGCTATATTAAGTGATTTATATATTACTTAAGATATGTATATTTTAAACTCATTGGGGTTTAGAATGAATGTCATTTTTATATTTAACAAAATTTGCTTATTATGTAAAATAGATTGCAAATAAATAGTTGAAACAAAAAAAAAAAAAAATTTATATAATCAGTATACAAATTTACAAACCAAAACTAATATTATTCATTTAACTCCAGCAATAATAAGGAAAAGAGTTGATACATTTTCGAAGGTAAAATCATTTACATTTTATACGTCTAAAAAATTAGGTTTAATGTACGTTAACTTTCACACATGAATATTTTCGTTTACATGTAAAACTACAGTCTTAATATATCGAATTAGTATATACATTTAACTATAGACTTTTAGAAGACTAATTAGTCTAGTCTATAGTATAGTATATAGCATAGTCTAGTCTAATCTATAGACTTTTAGAATAGTTTATAGACTAATTTTTACATGAAAAGAAAAGCACTTTTTAGTGCTTTTTTAGCACTAGGCACTAACTCGAAAATTTTAAAAAGCTCTAAAAACAGTGCTAAAAGCACTGAGTTGACAACGCTGTCTCTTGCCCTTTTATATCGCGTTCTGGTCTTCTCGAGAATTATTTTGCGGCTACGTTGATTGTTGTTGCATTTGCTTGCTTGTCCATCCCTTTTACTCTCATGTTTGTTGTTGCTAGTTTACTTATACTAAGTTCGATGTATGGGTTAGTGTGTATTGGTGTCGTGTGTATTGTGTACGCATTGCCTCATTGTCCTTGTATTTGTAGCTTTTGTTTATCGTTAATGCTAAATGATATTAGGTCGTTTATATATGCGTAACACTGCCGCCCACTTAAGCCTGTTCGTCCCGTATAGGCGCATTATCTCTTCTCCCATATTTTGCCAGTCGCTATTTGTGTACGACCTTCATTTTTGTATGGGGTCGGCAAACTTTCTGTATCCTATACACGACATCGTTTAACCGTCTAATTATTTTATACGGTCCATCCTAGATACTTTGTACATTGGGGAATGATCTTTTTCTCCGCGTCGGGTTATAGAATAGTACCAGTTGTCTCCTTCAGTTGGAAACCCTCCGTTTTTGCTGCACGATCATACTTGGCTTTCATTCTATCACTGACCATCGCTATCCTCTCCAAAGATGCGTCCAAGTTGTACTGTTGCAGCTGATCTCGACCTCTTCTTAGAGGACCTTTATCTGCAATACACTGGGTGCAGTTCTCTATCCAGTCCGCCACTGCTTGATGACATCCAACCCAGTAAAAATGTCGTTTAAGCCTTTCCAGCGCCTTGGTCGATCCAAAATGTCCTCTGCTAGCTCCATTATGGAATTCCTTTAACACTTCTTTCGTCTTGGAGGAAGGCACTACTAATAAGTTGAATAAAGTCTTCCCATTAGCGCTTTCCCAACGTCGATACAGGCAGCCGTTTATCAACCGTAAACTGTTTCTTAGTGCCCAATATGCTTTTGAAAGAGGATCTTCTGCGGATATTTCACTTTTTATTGGTCGTTTGTCCTCCTCTTTCGCTGCTATTATCTTCGACAATATTGGGTCACTCCTTTGTGCCTCGCACCAGTCTTCATTGGCCTCAATCTGGATTCACCGGACACCAACGATGGTTTCCTTCTTCTCAGCCTTCACACCATATTTACGCTCCAAATTACAGGGTCGGCTCGAGAGAGCATCAGCATTCTCATATTTTATGCATCTTTCTTTTACTAATGGCAGTACTTCGGGATCGTGGTCTTCAATTTTCTCGCGTCCTTTTCGAGTTTTTACATCTGCACTCGCAATAGCATGATGATCATTACTATCCATATGTTTCCCGTTTTCTTGGGTGTAACCCTTTCATTGTTATGCCTCTCAGAACCCTTATGTATAGAAAATGCACATCGTCTTGTTCGTGAGATGGATCTAGACTTCTTGTGTGGCGTTTTACAGCATCTTTGGAAATGACCACTCTTTTCACAGTTGAAGCATTTAAGTTTAGCCTTTTGTTCTTTTTCTTTCGTAAATTGCTTCCACATCTCTTTAAGTTTATTCAAAAGGCATTCCTTTTCTTCCCGACTTTCACTCTTCGCACGTTGTTCATTTGTTGACTAGAAATCGTACGAGCGGTCTCTTGGGTTAGTGCGAAGGTCCCGTGTACCGTAAACAGTTTATAGTTCTCTCTCAACAGGTGATTTTCTTCTGGGTATGCAAGCTGCACCAATCTCTCGACCTTTCGTACCATGCGGTACAGTTCTCGCTTGTGCTCATCGCCGAATTTCCGCTGTAAGGCCACCATTAAGTCTTTTAGTTGTTTCTGCAGCTGGCTGGCATAGTTTCTAGGATTTGAGCTGCGACATCTTTTAACGCCAAAATTAGTTCCAAAGCCTTTTCCTCATCGTCCCATCCGTTTCTACTGGTTACTGCCTCAAATTGGAACTTGAACACGGATAGGGGTGAGCTACCATCAAAGCAAGGTGTTTTTATCCTGCTGGTGCTTTCAGATACGACTCGCACTGGTTCCGGTCGCTGGCTCTGGATGTTGATGTTCTTTTCCTCCATCATTACGAGTTTTCCGTCGACGGCCTTTTCCAAATTGTTCATTTTCGCGTCAACGGCCTTTTCCAAATGTAACAACCTTTTCTCGACACCAGTGATTCTTTTCCTGACCGACTCATCGATCTCCTGCAGCTTCCCAGATGTTACTTCGAGCTCCTTTTCAATTTTTGACAAAATAGCTGCTTGCATCCTTTCTAGCGTTTGTGCACTATCTTTCCGTAACTCAGTCAGAAGTTTCTGATTTTCGGCTCTAGAAGCTTTTTGTACTTCGGCCAGAGGTTTCTGGTTTTCGGCTCTAGAAGCTTCGAGTAGCTTTTGGTATGCTACTTTCATTCTTTCCATGATTGCGGCTTACACCGAATTTATGTCGACACCACTAGGCATTGCAGGGGCCTGTATCTCTCGTTCCTCTTCGTCCTCGAACTCATAGGATTCGATGTCAATGCCCTGAAACTGCAATTGTTCTCTTAACCACCTTTGCAGTTCATTCTTCGTGTCCGTTGTTGGCAGCCCTAGTTTACCCAACTCTTATTTAAGCCGACCTACTCATAGTTCGGTGAGTTTCATTTTATTTATTTTTTTTTATTTTTTTAATTTTGGATTTTGCACTAACACTTCTGACACCAATTGTTACATTTTTACCTTTTTAAAAGACTCTTAAATAAGAATACGTTGATTGCAAACCAAGTAAAAACAAATATGTGTTTATTTTAATGAAACTCTTTACTATTCACACTACTTTCGTGTCTCACTGTTCAAATTTATACAAAGTACACAACAATAACTATAACAATATGTGCTTGTTCGATACTCTTCTCTGTTTATAACCTTTTTATTAGCAACAGCACTTGTTCGTTTTTCTCTGCTTACAACACTTCTGCTCGCGTCAACACTAAGAACTCTTCGGTAAACTTTACTATGAACGCAACTAGTCTTCACGCCGCGACTTACAAGTTCATACGCAACTAAACGCAAGGCTGACTGAATTCATACTGACTGACTGCTTGTCTTGCCCTTTTATATGCGAACGTCTTCAGTCTGATGACGGTTCTTGAAGTAGAAGGCTCGCGTTCTGGTCTTCTCGAGAATTCGTTTGCGGCTACGTTGTTTGTTGTTGCGTTTGCTTGTTTGTCCATCCCTTTTATCCCCATGCTTGTTGTTGCTAGTTTACTTATACTAAGTTCGATGTATGGGTTAGTGTGTATTGTGTACGCATTGCCTCATTGTCTTTGTAGCTTTTGTTTATCGTTAATGCTAAACGATATTAGGTCGGTTCGATATGCTTAACAATATAAATCAAATTAATGATAATGAAATAAGACAAAAATAATGGAAATAAACTTAAACTCAGAAGAAATATTTAAAATAAATGATACAGTAATTGAATTGAATAATTGACAAAGTAATATAAAATACCTTCGTTTTGTAATCGATAAAAAATTTAATTTCAATGAACAAACAGGTTATGTAAAAAAGTTGGTAAAAAAATTAGTTTTTTTTTAAAAAGAATAAGCGGCAAAATATCCAAGTCTACAGCGATAAATATATACAGCACGATAAAAAAACCACACTTTGAATATGGATGCAGAAACTGCAAAATAGAGCGATGAGAATAATACTAAAATGCGATGGATGAGCATAGCACAACGGCTACAATTTAACATATTAAGGTTTATTAGAAAATTAAAACAAGTAGACTTCCCAAAATATCTAAGTGATCAAATTATGTGGGAGACAACCAACCATATCAACTAAAAAATGAATGTGACTTTAGAATCCAAAGAGTAAGGTCAACACAAATGCAGAGAATGCTATTCTACAAGGGTCTACAGCTGTTTAACTCATTGCCAAACAACATTAAGAATGAAATAAATGAAAATGTCTTTAGACGAAAGTGTACTAATTTTCTATTATTCAATAATAATTTGTATTATACATTTATTGTAAATTTGTTGAAAATGTAAAGTATTTTTAATACTAATAATTATAATAAAAAAAAAAACAAAATGTTTATGTAAACAGTTTAAAAGGTTAATATCTACCCTTTCTAAAAAGCTTTGGATTTCTAAAATAAGTTCAAACATATTTAGGTAATCAATACTTTTGCGTGAAAAGAATACAAAAAACAGTATTTGTCAGATAAAACAAGTTTGGAGGGGTAGAGAGAAAAAATATTTTTGAATTTTATCCACTAACTGAACAACTTAGACTAGGTAGTTACTCGGATGTATTTAATTTATTGTATTTTGTCGCATACTGCTATTGTTACAATTTTTTGTACTTAATTATTTATTTTTAGTACTTTTTTAATTCTTGAATAACTGAATATTACTATAGAGGATAGAGGGTAACTTCTCACCGCTTAACTTAGACCCCGACCTTACCCTGTCAGTTGCTTCTCTCAAAGTTAAAACAAAATCTATCCCTCGAATAATAGGATCTCATTCACTTCTGGCAAAATTCAATATTTTCCATTTTTTCATTCACTCATATGGGACGAATGGTATACACATTTTTTACCGATGGAATACATTCAATTTTGAAAAATTTTAGCAGATTTATGTATGATGTATGTATATAAAGTCGTTTAGTTTAATTTTTTATTTTATGTTAAAAAAATTTTAGAAATTCTGTTAAATTATTAAGCTAACCTAACTGTTCTACTTAAACTTTTACTAAATGTCAAAATTATTTTTAAAAACATTTGTATTAATCTTAAAATTTTATCCCCAAAGTAAATATTTGTGTATAGAATAATTCAACTGACAAAGTTTGTAATTTGTGTATGTAATGTCTTTTGTATTATTTTCGTCTTTATGGATACATACAAATTTGAATATCTATGTTATTTCTTTTATTCTCTCTTTGCGCAAGGTTAACGAAATTCTGTCAAAATAGATACAACCCATACACTCATTAAAAATTATTTCAGTTTTATTAAGAACGTAAAAAATGAACGCGAGTATGTGCTATAAATTGTATTAAAGTATTTTAAAAATGTTCTTGAATGGTTTTCTTGAATTTCAACACAATCAGTAATTTAGTCAATTAATTTCGATAAGGCAAAATGTCATTTTTACAAAAGATTACTTTAAAACAATCATTCTATTTAATGACAACTTGTGTAAGGATAACATGAAAAGTTAAATATATATAAAAAAATTTATATAAAATATCAGAAAGTAATTAGAAGATAAAATATTTTTAGTTAAGTTAAATATATATAAAAAAATTTAAATAAAATATCGGAAAGTAATTAGAAGATAAAATATTTTTACGCTGTATTTTACACATACCAAAATTTAAATGTGTTTGATTCAAAAAAGGAGTGTGAATTCATATTTATGTGTGACGTATACTTTCTTTCCATGTGTATAATGTACACGTAAAATCCATGTGTCTTACATACATTACTATTCCAGAGTGAATGAAACAAAAGAAATGGCGTTTTTATTGCTTATATTTTCATTTATATTTATTGCATTTAATATAACAAGTGGAGTAAAAGATGGTAAGTATTAACAGAATTTTACGCCTTATGGAATGTCTATAAATAATTAAAACTATAATTTTATTTAATTTGAGTAAATTTATCAAAAAAATAAGTCATCTTTAGTATACATGTATATGTGTCTATGTCAAAGGCAATCTATATCTCAATCTATACAAAGAAATAACTTCGTATTTATAAAGAAAACGAAAACGTTTACCAAATATAACTTTTAGAACATATATTACTGAAAATCAGAATGCTTAAAAGCTGTAAATGATTGGTGGGAGTATTTATTAGTGACAGGTATTTTGTATATCGACGGCTTTATAGTTACAATATAAAGACCCTCTTGTACGATATTGTAACATTGCAATGTGTAATGCTGTTAAATATTGCTACAAAGACCATCATAATGCACAGAACTTATTACAGTTTCATCTGGCAAAGCCTATGATATCAGATTTGTCGGCAAAAGTCCACGGTAAATGCAAAAACTGTTGGTGATGGATCGACTTATGGGAAGTAGTACGATACTAGAGGTCGGCAATTAATATTTGCTGTAAATGAATAATTATATGCCGGTTGTACATTCGAAAGATTGTACCTCGTCTGCATTGTACAATTTTGACACACGTATTAGTAAACATATGATAGACTTAATATTGTCACGCAGTTGTATTTATAATGCATGTCGTAATTGAAGTTGTTATCTGTCTATCGTCCACTAAGCACAGAAAATTTTCGAGATGCTATTGTATTACTTTTTATTATATTACAGGTAGTCCCCGACCATTTTTTTCTAAGAAAATACACATACGTAGTTGCGGGGAATCCCTAAAATATAAATTTTACATATATATAACTAAATATAAGTATAAATTTTGGGTAATTTCATTTCTCATGCTCCTCAAAATTGGTAGAACAGTATGTACTTTTTTTCATAATTTTTTTTATGAAATTCGATTTACGACCGATGGTCAGGAATCTATCTCAGCTCGTAATTCGGGGAAAACTTGTAATTTAAATTGAACAAGTCAAGTTTGTTTGTTTGAAAAAAGTTTAATACCCCATTCACACTACAGCGAAATCTAGTACTTATAAGTTTTCCAGCCAAATATAGTTGATTTTAACTAGATTTCCCATACAAAATGAAATCTACTTATTTAGTGGATTTCGGCAAAATCTAGTAAAAATAGAAATATAACCATGTGTTTTGCCAAATAGTACTTAAAAATACAACGCTGCGCAGGAAAAAACCGACATCTTAATTTAAAAACAAAATTAATAAGTACAACACATTTTTTTTAAGTAATATACATTTTATAAATGTTGTATCGTTCATAAGCATCATAACTCCAAAGTTTGGTGGATCATTCTAAAATTTTCGATGAACATATTATCTTTCTCACAGAATGACCCATACCTATATACATTAGGGTGGCCCCAAAATAAAAGTTGTGAATGTTCCCGACTAAAATGAAAGTTTGATTCATTCTAAGACTACGTTTCTCAAAATTTTTGTGCTGGGGTTAATATTTGGTGAGCTGGATCAAAGGATAAAAATGTCCTTTTTGAAGTTTTTTGAATTTTTTTCATATTTCTTCCAAAGGAATTATATATAAATTTGGTATCATATAAAAAGTCTTTAAGAGGCGCTTTCAATAGTTATCAGAAATTTCAAAATAAATTAGGAAATTCAAAGAAGTAAGCTTCTGGATACAAATGTTTCTCATAGTTGAGACTGCTTTTACTGCTTTAAACTATTGTTAAAAATTGCTGTTATAATTTTATTTATTTATTATTATATTATTTATTTATTATTATATTATTTATTTATTATTATATTATTTATTTATTATTTTATTTATTATAAAGTTGGTGATATACAGACGTGTGCGACATAATAAGAAAATCCAAAGCGAAACAAAAGATCCTCTCAAATAATTGAAAATATGGCTTTCTATTACAGTGGAACTTCGATAATCCGGACACATATAGTTTTAGGCACGTCCGGCTTACCGAGTTGTCCGGACTTTAGTATGTAGTGAAAATTATTAAAACAATCTAGGTGAATTAAATACATACCTATGTATGTATGTACATACTATGATTTATTAAAAAACGAAGTTAAGGTGGTTGATTTGTGCTTTTTGCTCTAGCTTCTTAAACAATAGAATATGCTGCATATCTATATTATTCTCCTCATCCCACTGAATACATACACACATACATAATTGACCATTACAACCCTTAGGTCAGGATTACGGCCTAGCTTCTCACATCACTCATGTTGTGTGCGTTAATTTTATACATGAGTGGCGAGACCTTCAGTTTAACGTCGACTCCGAAAGACAGATTTTTGGGAAACTATTTCATGGCAGGTTTATTTACTTTCAGAGTTTTTGCCAGAAATCTCCTGAGAGCAAATCGCCGAAGAAATATTTTTTTTCGTTATAATTGGTCAATACACACAAACCGTTATATCGTTGTATTGAATATATTGTTGGACAAACATACAACAGTGTATCTTTGTTGTTGATAATTTTCATTTAAAAATCCGATACACTTATACACGTTTTTTTCATATGTTTTAAACTTGTAATGGTTTCGTGCTATCAACTTGTTTGAATGAAAAAAATGTGTATGTATTCATATGATTTTAAAAAGTTGTGTTGGTTTCGTGGTATCAAATTGTAACGTAACATTGAGCGTTCATTAACATCCAAGTGTATTTAATACAACATACACGATACAAAGTCGTGTGAATTGGCCAAATGTTTAAAGCCGCAACACTATTTAACATGGCAGTGTAAAGATTTAAGATTATTTTGTAAATTCTGGAATCTGTGCTAAAATTAATATTTAATGGAAAATTAATCTGAAATATGAACACACATTCTAAAGCCACCGAGTTAACAACAGATATTTATTATAATTATTATTCATGGCGAAATAATGGATATTATTTCTCCTTATTAGAAGCTTAATATTATTAACATTTTTAGTAAATTTTCCTCTTGATTCTTATAAAGTTGTTTTGTCAGTTAATTTACCTCTTCTCATGTCAACAAACAAATCATATGCTTTTAAAAAGCGTGTTAAGTTCCGACGCAAACCAAATGGCAAGTTAAGGTGACGTTGACCGAATGACTACATACATACATAATTGGCCATTACAACCCTTCAGTCAGGACTACGGCCTAGCTTCTCACACCACTTATGTTGTGTGCGTTAATTTTTATACATGAGTGGCGGGACCTACGGTTTAAAGTCGACTCCGAACGACACATTTTTGAGAAGCTTTTCACGGCAATTTTATTTACTCTCAGAGTCTTTGCCAGAAATCTGCTGAGAGGAAGTCGCCGAAGAAATATTTTTCGTTTTGATGTCTGACCTGACCGAATGACTAGTTGAATGTTTTTTGATTTTATCGGCTGGTTTTGGAGGAAAGACAGAAACGTCGGCGTCTTTGTCTATTAAAAACTGTATACTGGTATTTTTATCACGAATTAAAAGACAGGTAATTTGAAAAGGATTATCACCAGTACCGCTAATGGAGCAGGGTGACGGTTTTAATTTTTTGGAACGTTTGCGGAAAAGTTGATTTACTTTTTTTTTCGAACTGTTGTATACGGAGGTCGCTATCATTATCATTATGTTGCTCCTTTCGTATAGATGCTATTTGAGGAAAATCCGAGACTTCTAGTATTTTATCGCCTAATTTAGCGAGTTCTGGAAGGTCTGCGATTGATGCTTGCAAAATGGGTCTAGTTTGTACTGGTAGTCTTTGTAACCAAAGTGACTTCAAAGAATCATTATTTATTTTGACTTTTGCTAAACTACTGAGCTGATTTAGCAACTGTGTAGGGCGGTTGTCTCCTAAATCCACCTATGCTATAAGTTTTTGAATTTTTTTCTGTTCACTATCTCAATATCTTTCTATGGTTGTACTTGTCTTGTTCAAGAGGATTCAAAATTGCGCCACATATTTGAGATAGAGCATTGCTCTCAATGGGAGCTACAACCGTGTTGAATTTTGAAATGTTGTTGTTTATTTCCGAGATAGTGAATTGAGCCTCAACCTGAGGAAACCAAATTTCAGGTTGCGCAGAACAAAACGGAAGCACCTTAACGGAGACTCTGTTGACATATACGTTGCTATCGTGGTTCACGGCAGACGTGGTAGTTGACGATTCTAATTGTCCAGATGAGGTTTGTGCCAAGTCAGCGTTTTGCATGTTTCTTCTTGAAAATCTTGTCAGCTACTGAAAACTCGTATATATACTAAAATATTGTTACGTTTTTACCTTGATATATGAGTTCGTTTATTGCAAACCAAGTAAAAACAAATATGTGTTTATTTTAATGAAACTCTTTATTATTCACACTACTTTTATATGCCACTGTTCAAACTTAACCGATACAACGTACAGTAACTACAACAGTTTATTACTTGTCCGATATTATTCACACACTATTCGCTACTCTGTTCACAACGGATATCTTCGAACCACGACTTTTACTTCATACGCCACTGCACACAAGGCTGACTGAATTCACTGTGAACTGGTTGTCTGTCTTGTCTTGCCGTTTTATGTGCGAACGTCTTCAGTCTGATGATGGTTCTCGAAGTAGAAGGTTCGCGTTCTCGTCTTCTAGTGAATCCTATAGCTTTGTTGTTGCTAGTTTATTTATACTAAGTTCGATATATGGGTTAGTGTGTATTGGGTACGCATTGTCTTGGTATTTGTAGCTTTTGTTAATGTTAAACGATATTAGGTCGTTTCGACTATTTTTGCGTAACAATATTGTTACATAAAAAATATCAGCTACGAATACAAAGACAATGCGGCAATGCGTACACAATACATATGACACAAATACACACTAACACATGCATCGAACTTATTAGAAGTAAACCAGCTGCAACAAGTATGGAGAAAAAGAGACAGACAAGTAAGCGAACGCAACAACAACCAACGAGAACATAGCAGGGATGGGAAATTAGTCTTAACAAATTGTACTATATATATTTATTAATTTATAATAAAAAAAAATTTAGAAAAGAAAAAAGTGGATTTAGTACAATCGGTCTGAAAAAAGTACAAATTTGTTTAGAAACAAATTTCAACACTCTTGAGTTTGTAGAAGAGAGGGGAAAAACGATCGGGGGTGATTTCAGAACTTCATGTACTCGGAAACTTGCTTTGTTCTCTATTAAGAGATGACTCGTAGTTAGTCAACGGTGTTAATATAAAGCTCCCTTATTTAAAATATCATTAGTCTTTGTTTATTTTGTGTTTGAAATCAAAACATTAGCAAAAGAAAAATTTTAGCGCCAAACAATTAATTTAAAAAGGTGAAAAAATAAATAATATCAAAAAGAATATAATTTAAATAAGGTAAATATATTAAAAAATAATAACACATAAATATATAATAACAAATATAATATTCATATGATATTAATGCCTTGTGTTTGAACCTAAATCACAATGCCAAACAAAGTTACAAAAACAGCAGAACGACGCGATAAAAGAAAACAAAATTTCTGAAATTAATTTTTTACGTCCAAAAGCGAAAGAAAGTTTAAAAGAAAATACAAAAAAGTTTTTCACATTTGTTTCGAAACTAATTTCAACGTGCAAAAGGCGTCTTATGTTCGAACTACGGGTTAATTTAACATTCCAATGCGTAAGAAATATAATATGCTCAACAGCGCTGCCATTTATTATTTTAAAAAACTTTAATTCTGAAAAAAATATTTTTCAAAAAAATCCTTTTTTTACAAAAATAAATCTTGTTTTTTACAAAAGTCTCAACATCTTTAAAGGAGACTCCCGTGGCTCGATGCCCTCTATTTGTGTTTCCTTGCTTCTTTTGTCCGTGGCTAATAAAATATACAATAGTTTATACATAAATGTAAATATTTCTTGTTATTATTATTGAATTTATTGAAAAAAAAAATTTAAATTTAATTTTGTCGAAATAACTTGTTTTGTTAGAAAACAATTTTAATGAAAACTTTTTTGTACCTCAAAACACTTGGAAAAAAGGGAAAACTTGGCAAATAGCAACACTGATGTACAATAAAAATAATAAAGCATATTATCGACGGCGACGACTTTTCCGTTCGGCGGCTATTGTCTGAAGACCATGATTACCTTTATCACACTGAAAAAATTTTTCTGCAGTTTGTTTGCTGGTTACATTGAAGGTAAATATTTGACAAAAATTATTTTCCCAAATAACAATGAAAAAGCATCAAATATAGTTTGGAGCAAACATGTTTTCCCTGCGGTCAGACCTAAGTAAATATTTTTATTTTCTCATAAACAAAATTTTGTTTCATTAAAAGAAGCAGAAGAAAAACAAACGAAAAGGTACACATGATTAAAAAAAACAAAACACAAACAAAACAAAACAGAAACGTCACAAAACAAAAATAAACAAATTTGTTTAATTACAATTACAGAAGTAAACGGAAAAATTATAACATAAATAAATAAAAATTCGAAATGCAACATGCGGAAACATTATTTGGGTTGATTTTTATAATTTTAGGAAAATAATCAAAAATAAAAGCTAAAAGACAGTTGTTTAATTGTTTTTTTTTTCAACTTCTGTGTTCACAGCTGAATTGCGCTTAAACGATAAAATATAAAACTTAATACCATATTGTATATATACATACAAATTTTGTGCTGTCAAAGACTGGTTTTGGAGACATTGGTTTCTAAGGTCCAGATATTAAATTGCTGCTTTAATAAAACTTTGAAATATAATCATCCCTCATTTTGCATCAAAAAAAGTTCTTTCATAAAGCTTTCGTTTGACGTAGTAAAAATTTGAACCCATTCGTCTATTAAACAAAAATTATGATTTTTACCCGATTTTTTTACAATACTACAATTTTCTTGGAAATTAGTAAGTTAATAAATTTTTGTTTCATATAACTTTCTGTAGCCAATTACATGTATGATCTAACATTTGATGCAAACTTGCATTTAAGAATGTAATAAAAAATAATATTTTTTTGTTCCTGGCGCATAATGAACTAATGCATCAATACTTTAAATAACCTGTCGGAAGGTCTACACTATTTTTTTATTTTTGTTAATTTCTAAGTTTCTTATTAAAAGTTTACCGCTTTGGTGATTTTATGAAAAAATTATATAATTTATTATTAAAAGTGTACCACACTGCCTGCAACAGTTGTTATTTGCCACTGTTTGCACTTAAAAAAATTTTGCAGGATCAAATATTTATTTGCTCGAAGAAAAGGAGAAAATATTTGACATGATTACATTAGAGACATTTTTGTTTGCAAGCAAACAAATTTGTTTTCTCGAACACTTGTTTGCACCGCTAAAATATTTTATGGTCACACTAAAGCAAAAAAAAAAAAAAAGATGTTTTACTTCAAATATTTACTCAGTCTGACCGTAGCTTAAGCCATGAAGGAGTAAGTAAGTATTTAGAGACATATGTTACATAAATTTATGAAAAATAAAGTAATTCAGAAATCAAAACGCCTATTACAACCAAGAAATTTTGGAGGCATTAGAGGCAAACATTATAGGAATAGTTCGTTCAGGGTTTAATGTCCTTTCAGAATAGTATAGTGGCTACCTACTTTCTTACGAATTCTAGCTTTGACAAATAAAGGTGATAATTAAATTTTGGGTAAAATGTCTTCTATAGATTTCTTTCCTTACTTTAAATGTTTTTACTTTTGAACGCTGTTGTATTGCTGTTGATTAGTTTTGGATGCTTCTTTTACGCATTTTCTAAGATAAATTTTCTTAAAGGACAAATGCATTGAATTATACTAAGATGATCCAAAACCATAAAGAGACCAATATAACCGTTATTGCTCCTAGAATACGGTACTAACCGATCTATAAAAAGACGTTGAAATGATCGAATTAGCGTTGTCTGGCACGCTTGAAACCCCATCATGCCAATTTCCCACTTAAATCGGGTTGACACATTAAATACAATAAACTGAAATATTGACCTCAAATTCTTGCATTTCCTAGTAACAACAAAACCGTTTTATTGCTTCTATCATATACAGTAACTCTGTAATTCCGTTGTGAGGAATCAAACTTTTTACTCATGTAAGCAATTGGTCGCTCTTGTCCTGTACTATTCTGAGGTTTGCTTATGGAATCTATGCAAAAATGTCTTCATGTTTTTAAATGGATAGGCATCCTTTTTAGTTACTTCATTGACTAGTATTTAGACACAAATGAACCTTATTGGATTTTACTACCAATCTCATTGAAGAACTTTCAGATGTAGATGGTTCTATTACACCTAATTCGAACATAGGATCAAGTTCACCATTTTTAATTGCTCAATCGCTGGAGAAATCAGATATAATCTTGATTTAATTGGCCTTGAGGTGACTGCATCAATTGAATGTATAATAGGGCTGGTTCTTCCTAATCCTTGCTTTTTAAAATTAGGAAAATTCCAATGGCAGCATTAGGCTGTAACTGGCTGGCTTTGAGAAAGGGGATAGAAGTTTTTCTTTGTTGTTTTTGTATGCTTTCCATTTTCAGACTGGTTTGAAGTTTATCTGATATATCAGATAACTCAGAAAGTAACGTGCTTACAGATTTATTAAACGAAATGATACTAGTACATCCAATTAAGTCTTGCAAAATAATAAAAGACTTTACGAAGTTAATTCCAAAAATTAATCATTGTGCTAACGATGAATATCCGATAAATAATTTGAATTATTTAGACTAGTTTTTAAAATTTACTTCCACATTGAGTCATCAATAAACTGTCTGCGAATGATCATCTGCTGCTTTTACAAAATTTTTACACTTTATAAAGCTCCGTAACTTTGAAAAATCATAAGGTGCTAAATTTGAACCTATACAACTTATGTTCGCTCCTGTGTAAATTAATTCTAATTCATTCAAATTTAAAAACTTTACTTTTGCGTAATTTTGAGTTACATACCGTAAATGACACGAGAAATTTCCTGCAGATTCTACGAGTTTTGTAATATTCACGTAATGGGAAAGTGAAACGTTTAGGTTTTATTTTACATCAATAATCGAGTGAAGATAGACAGAAAATCTGTTTACGTTTTTGCAAATATAATTCCCATCGTCTATTATGGGACATTTTTGGCATAATAGTTTTGGAAACGTTCTCATTTTCACCATTTACTTCACGTTTAAGCACACTATTTTTTCTGATGTTATCAGGGTTTAAAAAGTCCTTTTTAGTTCTGATTGTAAAAATTTATTAGAAGTTGTGGTACCTTTGTGTAAGGATTTTAATAAGTTTTCTTTTTGACTACTATAGCTTGGTAGTTTTTGTTTATTGGCAGCGCAATTCACACGATTAGATATATAGATATTTTCTGTGTCACATACATAGCAAAATACGGATCTTTCTTCAGCACAATTTGTCCAATGATAGCATATCTCGTCGTATCTTCAACATTTTGACTTGATCTCGCTACTATAAATTGCTTCAATAGAACAATCAGTATCTATGTTCAAATTGGCGTTAACTTCTTTTGTCGCATCAATTTCTGGAAATATTATCTGAAAGATTTTTTCGTTTCACCATTTAAAATTTTTCTTCCATTTGCGCAAGCTTTCGTAACTCAATTCTGCGTGAGTCAGCAGTATAGGAAGGTGATCCATAGTAGTTAAAATTTAATCGAAAAAGAAATCGAAAGTTTCACTGGTATTTTGTTTTCTGTTCCTAATTTTCTTTCTTATATCAAAGAGGCTTTTATAAGATTTATATTGACATTTAAAAGCGTTACAAAAGTCATTCCAATTTATTGTTTCGACTTGTTTATGATGCCTCCAGGTACCAATCTCTCTCTAACTTTTCCTGTTAAAAGGATATGCAAGTTTCGACAAAAAACCAAAAAGTCGCGTTAAATGTATCTTTGTTCAATGATTTGATTCGGTATAAAATTTCTTCTACTTGTAAACCTCTTGATGATCCATCAAATTTAAGGGTCCAATATTGAATAACGAAGGTAATCTTCTCGGCATGCAGTGAACTTAAATGTATGTTAGAAATTGGTGTCGGGGAAAATAAATACGGATTATTAGAGTAACATTGTGACGTTGAGCTTGACTCACATGAAAATTATATTCCATATTATTGCGCTGATCATTGCTGTTATAATTTGCAGGTCCTATATTTATATTTTGTATAATTCTGGTACATTGCTACAATCAGACGATTAATTATATTATAATCAATATCAAAAGATTCTTTCCATTTGTTCATTGTACAGTTTGACTTGGATTATGTAAAGGAGCGTTGAAAATATTTTATCTAACTGGTAGAGCTTTAGAGCTAATTTTCAACTTACGCAGTGTTAACACATTACTAAAATGTTGTTCTAATTATATTTTTTCATTAATGTTAAAGTTTTTAATTACTAAAAGGTTACCTGTGAGCCTCCCTATTATAACATGCATTTTAATGTTCTATTTTTAGATGTACATACATAAAGTAATGCAAGCATGTAAAATTGTATGTTCGCATGTATGTTTATGAACAATAGCGAATGTATATAATCAGACATACTTATGTTACTTTATGCATATAATTTTTTGTTATTTTTTTTTTGGTTTCTTATATATTAGTAAAAGAAATTAAAATTTGTAAAATCTAAGAAGAAAAATAAAAGTTAGTTGTAGAAAAGAAGTTGTCAAGTGAACAACACAAAGAAAAGAAAAATTTGTGTATCATTTTAATAGCACCCAACCGACGAGAACATCAACTAAGAATTTATAGGATTGTCAAACCAGGCAGTCCTCAAACATTGGCGACCGTGACAGGACACTTACAACATTAAGTGTATACATCGAAATGAACGAAGGTAGCTCATCAATAAAGGGCATGACTGTGGAGGAGTTAATAACATTAAGATCGTCCTCCAAATGAAGTATTACCCGAATAAAAATGATAGTCGAAGGGTCCGAAACTTTGTCCCACACTGAACTCGAGTGCAGACTAGGTATTGTTGAATCGCATTATAAGCAGGAGATATCTTGTCAAAATCAAATCGAACGTTTGTCACTCGAAGAATGTGGTAGGATGGAAATAGACGATTTGTACATTATTGTGAAAAGTCTCATACTGATACAGATGGGCAAGGAAAGGCCTCAGAGTGCGCAGGAACCGTCTTTTTTTGTGCCTCATACCGCTTCCAATCGTCTACCAAACTTCAAGCTACCCAAATTCGATGGCAAATATTTGGAATATAAAAATTTTATAAGTACTTTCAACAATTTGGTTAACAACGATCAAACAATATCTGTCTCTGAGAAATTTAACCACTTATTATCCTGCGTTAGTGGAGAAGCTCTAGCAACAATCAAGGCATTTCAGATAATGGACGAGAACTATCCGAAGGCCCTCAACAGACTCAAGGAGAGATACAACAACAACACTTTAATTTTTTGGAAACTGTTACCTCAATGTTTGATATCCCGAAGTCATCCAAATCAGTTCCGAATCAACTACGAAATATTGTGGATACAATTTCAGCTTTTTATAGTTCTTTGAAATCTCTTGGATCTTACCAGGAGATATGTGACGCATTCATTATCCATCTGGCTATGACCAAGGTTGACTGCCAAACAAAACAAAAGTGGGATGAATTCATAGACTATACGAAATTGCCGTCGTGGTTTAGTTGCTGTTCAATGTTAGACAGGCGTTGTCAACATCTGGATGCACAGTGTAGAAGAGCTACTAAGGAACAACCTTCTTCCAATTCCAAGAATTGTTCACATAATGATTCTCATACTAAACAACATTCTTTTATTACAATAAATATGACTCAATCATCGTTGTGCAATCATTGCTCAAAGTCGGGCCACTTCATAATGACATGTCAACGTTTTATAGTCTTGCCTGTAGGTCAACGCATTGACCTGGCTAAAAAACGAAATCTTTGTCTCAACTGTTTATCAAAGTGCCCCTCTCGCTATTCATGTCGTTTTTGTAACCAATGCCATCACTCACTTCTACATAAGCAACCTGATCAAGATGGTCCCTCAACAAGTTCTGCAGCCGCTCATGGCACCTTTTAACAAAATTCTGCGCCGAGGAAGAGCAAGGTAATCTTGGCAACTGCATTGGTATTAATTCGTGAGCGCTTTTGGATTCATGCTCCCAAGTCAATTTTATAAGTGAGTACCTATATAATGCATTAAAATTGAAAAAATCTAAAAATTCAGTGGATGTTGTGGGGATTGGCTCATGTGGTGTGAAAGCGTCATATTCAACTCAAACCACAATAAGATCTAGATTGAATAATTTTGAATTGTCACTTGAATTTTTAACCTCTCACAATATTACTGGCTACCATCCCGATGAGAACATGTCTATTCGTGATTTTAATCTGCCCTCTAACATAGAGCTAGCAGATCCCGAGTTTAATCGGCGACAAGGCATAGACTTGCTTCTGGGGGCAGAACTATTTTACTCAATTCTTTCTGTAGTACAAATTCGCTCTGAAGAACACATGCCAGTGGTACAAAAAACACTTTTGGGATGGATTGTCTCAGGGAAGTATGTCAGTAAAACCGTTCAGCCCCATTCAAAGTCATCATATGCTATTGTGGAGGTTGATAAAAATGAAATCAACAGAAATATTGAGAAGCTGTGGAATTTAGAAGCTGTAGAAGGCAAACGTCATTGCCTTTCCCCAGAGCAACAACAATGCGAACAACATTTTGTAAAAAATGTTCTGGTTCAAAGTGATGGTCGAATAATGGTAAAGCTGCCCTTAAAATCTAAACCAACGTGCCTTGGAGATTCTAGAGACATAGCTGAACGTCGATTTTGGTCCATAGAGAGGAAATTAAATAACAACCCACAATTAAAGGAACAATATAAGCAGTTTCTGCTGGAATACGTGGAGATGGGCCACATGACGCAAATTAGCACACCTGTGCCTCAACCCCACTACTATCACAGCGTTTTACGTCCGGAAAGTGTCTCAACAAAATTTCGACTCGTTTTTAATGCGTCGTGCCGATCATCATCACAACTTTCACTCAACGAAATAATGATGGTAGGCCCAACTATACAAAACACATTATTGATAACTCTGCTTCGTTTCAAATGTCACCAATATGGCCTGACTACTGACATCGTCAAAACGTACAGGCCGGTTTTAGTGTATCCTGATGACAGAAATTTACAGCTTATCTTGTGGCGTGATCGAAATTTAAAGCCTTTAAAAACGTATGCTCTCAATACTGTTACTTACGGCACAGCATCGGCACCCTACTTAGCTGTTCGCAGTCTACGTTATGCGGCAGAGCGACACCCTGAACCCCATGAAGTCGGCAAGGCAGTCATTACTACCGATTTTTATGTGGATGAAATGATATCTGGCGCAGATGACCTACATACATTGCAGCTCATCAAGGGTCAGGTAACGGATATTTTGACTCATTCAAAATTTTTCCTCGCAAAATGGCACAGCAATTGCTCAGAACTTAATTTAAACAACAATGGCTCTAAAGAGGTACGAATTGACGATGACGTCACAACCACATTAGGCATCTCTCTTGGGACCCCTCAGACGATACATTTCGCTTCGAATTTCGCCCGAACAAATCTTACACCAAAAATGTTTTGTATTTTCAATTTTGTCTCTGACGTCAACGCTTTTTGATCCTATGGGTCTAATTAGCCCACTTACTATAAAACCAAAAATTCTTCTGCAGAAAGTTTGGCTCATGTAATGTGACTGGGATGAATCTGTTCCGCAAGAAATTGATACGGCATGGAATAGCATCCTTCAAGAGTTTCATAATTTACCCCAGTTAAAAATTGATCGGTTTGTTCGAATGGCTTATTCAACAACACTTGAGGTCCATGGTTTTACCGATGCATCTATCAAGGCTTATGGTTGCTGTCTCTATTTCGTCTGTAGAGACTCATGCGGAAATGTTTTAGTAAATTTGCTTGCATCTAAATCTCGTGTGGCACCGTTAAAAACAACTACATTGCCAAGACTAGAGCTGTGCGGGGCACATTTACTCGCCAAATTTTGGGATCAACTTAAACTGCGTTTTAAATTTGATATTTCAAAAATTTACTTCTGGTGTGACTCACAAATTACCCTACATTGGATAAGTACCCATTCGTCCTCACTTTCAACATTTGTCGGCAATCGTGTAGCTGAGATTCAAAATCTCAGTGCTGATGTCTCTTGGCGTTATGTTCCTACAGATCAAAATCCTGCTGATTTAGTATCCAGAGGCTGTACTGTATCTGAACTTCGTGACTCTAGCTGGCTTGGTGGTCCAATATTTCGACAAAAACCTGTGATTGGCCCGTTCAAAATAGTTTGGCTCTAAGTGAAGAAACGATGTTGTTGGAAAAGAGGATGCACTCGTTACCAACATTTAAGAACTACCCTACATGCTAAGGGTGATACATAAATTTGGCACCTGTTTGAAATGCTTGAGAGTGATGTCATATGTTCTTCGAATTCAGTTAAAGACAAGGCCCACAGACATTATCATATCTCCAGATGAGTACACACGTGCACTCCACAGGATTGTTTGGATTTTACAGCAAACATACTTTGCTGACGAATTCCTTTTTTTTTGTTTATTTACAGAAAATTCTTATTGTAATTACTACAATAAACAAAATAGTAATAAAAATAGCATATAACTAACTATACACTGTCCCATAAACGAGCTCTCTAGTATAATACAAAGAGGTATAAATATATACATTTTTTCAAAATTAATATTTGTTTTTTATACAGTAATATACAAGGTTATATCTGTTTTTAATAACAAATGTTACGTAATGAAAAATTTTACAAAAAACTTTACAATAAGGATTGCTATAATAAAAGAAATGTCAGGAATTAAAAGAAAAAATTATGGTATTTAACTAAGCCACCAGTATTTACTAATATTTTAATTTGGAAATATGTTCTTATCGTCACGAAAAAAGCTCGTATCGAATCTTCTATTCTCAGCTGTCATTCGATTACTAGAGATAGCTTTAATATTTGCTCTTCTATATATATGAAAAAATATAGGGACGCCTGCGTGGTTTTGTATAAAACCATTCTTATCCAGGTACGCGAATGCTTCAGGAGGAACGTAACCACTCTGAAGTGTTCTAGATATATATACGTCGTCGATATAATAGGTAGCCATTATTAGGTTATTTTCATAACGGTAACAACAAGATCTAATATGATTTCTAATAAGGTGTATGATGAAAGTATTAATTCGGCTAATTTTGGCAGCATTGTATAGTCTCAAATTGCTTATATATTTCGTAAATTCACTACTTGGAGATCTGTATAATGAAGTACATGCTCTTAGGCATCTTCTTTCGAATTTACGTATTTTTTCCATATGGGAAGGAGAAATATTAAACCAAATTTTGCAACCGTATGTCAAAATTGGACGTATTAAGATTTGATACATGAGAAGCTTGATATCAGGTTTAATGTGTTTAGAAAAAAATAGTTTTTTGTACATAAAAAAAGCATTCTAGCTTTTTTAATTTGTATGTTGACATGTTCACTAAAGTAGAGAAATTTGTCCAAATGGATTCCTAGGTATTTTACCGTTTGTTTATTAGGTATGTATATGTTGTTACTGGATTGAATGCGGAAGTATTTCCAGTTGCGTCTTATATTATAGTTACACTTTCCAACCGGAGGGCGGAATAGTATAGTTTCACATTTGTCCACGTTTAATTTAATTTTCCAATCATTAGCATACTTTTCAAAAATATTAAAATGATTTTGCAATTTATTATTTATTGTCTCTATTTTGTTGTCAGCATGATATACTATAATATCATCTGCCAAACCTATAATATTATCAACAGTCTTCAAACGGTCATGTATAAATGTATTAAAGAGTATAGGAGCATTAACCGTTCCCTGTTGTAGCCCATTAACTATAATAAATTTCCTGCTACTACCAAATGTAGTGGGAATTTATATTTTAGAAGTTTATATATTAGGCCAGGAATCCAAATGTTATCGAATGCCTTTTCAAAATCGACAAGACATGCTTCCGTAGAGAGAGATTTATTTAAGTTCCAATTAATGTCAGATGTCAAAAGGTGTATTCCATGTATCGTAAAGTGTTTATATTTAAAACCGAATTATCTATCATTAATCAGATTATAATTCTGACAAAAATTTAAAATATTAATATTTATGCAAATTTAAAATATTTTACTTACGTTTGGGAGCAAACTTATGGCTCTTAGATTATTCGGGTTACTTGTGTCCTTATCTTTTTTGGGCAATACCACAACTTTAGCCAATTTCCAAGCTCGGGGGAAATAAGAGTTGTTAAGCATATTGTTAAATAACGTGCAGTAGTCGCGTATTAATACATCAGGTATATTCTTTAACACTATATTTGGAATGGTATCAACACCAGACGATAATTTTTTCCTTAAATTTTTAAAGATATAGAAAATTTGTTTCTGTGTAATAAAAAAGTTCCCTGATTGTGATGCACTTATTTGATTTGCCTTTTTATCTGAATCAAAGGACGTAAAACATCACTGATTATATTCATAACTCGATTTTTCTGTTAAAAATCTGTTGAAACAATTGTCAACATCAACCTGTAAATTATTATTCTGATCAATCTCTTTAAATGAATGGGTCTTTTCGAGAGATTCTCCTATTACATCCAAAATCTGCTGATGTTCTCTTATAATGAAGTTCTCATTATCGAACTCTGTAGTGAGGGGATTTATGCCAACATAACTTAATAGGTTTACATCTCTGTGACTAATTTTCACCAAATCTAAATCTACTGGTAGTTTAGGTTTGAATAATTTCTTTACTTCACTGAACATATGTGAAGAATCTTTCTTATTTAAAATAGTCAGTTTATCTTTATAATAACTATTAACCGATACACTGAAATTATCAATAATTAGTTTCTTAATTAATTTTAGTTTAGCTTTATAGTAGTTAAGTTCAAAAGGGGTACAAATAATTTCAAAGCTATTATGCTTCTTTATTATAGTTAAGACTTTACTTTTTTCCGCATGTAGTTTTTTTATAATGGGATTTACAAATTTATTTATTGTGTCACTATTTTTGAATTTTGGTACAATTTTGTTGGTAGAATCTACAATGATATCGTTTAATTTATTTAAATAATAATCAATTTCAGAGTTTGAGAGATTTCTTATAACAGGAATGGGATCAGTGTTTTTGTGTACATTTAAAATATTATTTTTTAATTTGTTCCAATTAGTTTTTTTTATAATTAAGTTGATAATTGGGCGAATTAACCACAAAATGCAAGGGGTGATCATTTGTATTAGTTAGAAGTTCAATTAGTAAGGCGTTATGGTCACTATCGTAATCGAGTGATTTAAGAGAGTTAATAGTGTTATTAACTCTGAGAAAAGGGAGACGCGAGTCTGCTAAACACAAATCTAAATAAGAACCACATCTCGGATAAGAAGGGGTGGTGGTGGCATAAAGGCTGCATTTAAAATTAATTTCGTTGTTCTCTATCCAATTTTTTAAAGAATTACCGTTAGTATTGTTTACTTTATTGCTCCAATCGGAATATTTACAATTAAAGTCACCCGCCATTATATAATATATATTTGGATTTTGTAAATTCAGAGATTTAAAAACAGTGTTTAGATCGGATATAAAATAATTGCTGTTATTACCTGAGGGGTAGTAAGAGGATATAATATATAGAGTTTTATTAGCCATTAGAGGTACTTTTATAACGCATACTTCAAGGCATTTAAGTGTATTGCCTATAATATGTGTGCAATTTTTGAATTTTATATTCTTTTTTATTAATACAGCAGTACCACCACCTTTAGAGGCGTTAGTTCTATCCTTACGTATTAATTCATAATTTTCAAAAAATAATTTATGTTTCGTATTTAGTTTTGTTTCATTTAGCAAAACTATATCAGGATTATGCAAATTTAAAAAATTCAATAGTTCGTACCTTCTCCTAAGTTTAATAATAGAGTTTACATTAATTTCAATTATTTTAAGGTTTTTACACTTGATTCATCCATTTTAATCCAACATTGAAAATATAGTATCTATTCTACTTGTTTGTAGTTGTAGCTGTTTATTTAAGTTTATTAACTAATTAGATAAATTCTGCATCGTATTGTTAAGTTGTTCCAACATTTGTTGAATGGAATTAGAGCTGCTTGTACTTGGTTGGTTGTTCTTCAAAACGTTTGCAAAACTCATATTTAATGGTTTGTTCGCTGCTTTTTTTTCGGACAAAATTTGTTTTTTGAATCGGAGCCTTGTATTTTTTGCATCCTCGGTATGATGCTGGGTGACCATATTTATGGCAAAGTACGCAATATAATTTCTGCCTTTCGTTTTCCGACACTTTCTCTTGTTTACATTCACCGATGTCGTGCGTTTCATCGCATTTTACGCATCTGGGTTTTAAGAAACAGTTTGAAGTGCTATGAAAAAAACTCTGGCACTTCCTACATTGTGGAATTAATGACTTTCTTAGAGGTTCCCATTGTATACACCTATGGAAAAGTCCCTTTATTGATTTGAGCTCATTAAGGCTGCTTTCGCTGCTAACTTGAATCAAATATATGGGGAGATCTTGTCCATTCATGAAAGATCTTTCGTTTTAAATGGACTAACTTTTAAGATTTTTAAATTATCGTTGTTGTATTTAATGAGTTCCTGGTTGATCTCATCGACGTTCAAGTTAGCGCTGAGGCCTTGTCAAAGAAAATTTTAGTTTTTAAACTTTTACTCATAAGTAATCATCAATAGATGACATGAATAGTGATGTTTTTTTATTTTTAAGTTATTTAATTTCAAAGTTTTTTATTTCTAAACCTTTTTCTATAAATTGTATTAGTTCATTTGGTTCCACATTAAATATATTAATCGGAGGTATTTTTTTATTTTTATTTTGATTTTGTTTTTTTTATGTTTTCACTATAAACCGGTTTTTCTGCTTGTAAAAGATTTTTGGATGTTGTTGGTACAAATCATTCACATGTTTTTCGAATTTGTTTAAATATTCTTTATTACAATGTTTATCATTGTCCAAAATAGCATAATAATTATTCTTTAATTGTTTAGACATTGTGTCATATTGTGTTACACTCTTTCTTTTTCTTTCATTTATAGAATTATCATTATTTGCATTTGAGTTTGAACCATTATTACTTTTATTTTTCGATTTTTTTTAGAGTTTCTATCTCTTGTGTGAAAGTTGTTGTTATAAAAACTTAATAATTTAAGAATTCTTTTTTGCTTTGCAACAACGCGTAAAATAAAAAATATATTGAAAACGAGCAAAAATTATTTTTTCCGCAATACGTCCGTCTACCATGACGGTCACGATCAGACTCTGCTGACGAATTTCGTCAACTACAAAAATCTGGCACGGTTTCTGGTCAACTGGCGTCTCTGGCTCCGTTTATAGAAGAGGTCTCAGGAGTTCCAGTAATACGAGTTGGTGGTCGACTGCTCAATTCTAATCTTTCAGAAGAAACTAAGTTCCCTTTTATTCTACCAAAGTCTGATTCATTTGTCAAATCAATGGTTACCCATATATTTTTTTTTTTTTTTTGATTAAACCTGCACTCAGGGGATGACACCTACTCATGCAGTGCATTGTGCAGGCTTAGGAAAGGTGGAAAGAGGGAAGATGCGAACGGTAAGGAAACGAGTTGCTGCTGGTGACTATAAAATGGCCAGTGCTATACCTTCACCATTAGACAGTTTTAAAGTCGACTCCGGACGACAGATTTTTGAGAAACAAGAAGAGAAAGAGAAGAAATCGCCGAAATAATACTTTTTGTATTTTTTTTTATTTTTGATGTCCGGCCTGGGACTTTACGTCTAATAAGCCAGCACACTACCTACTAGACCACGGCAACCCCTTAAATTCATCGCAACAAATTTCATGCTGGCCCACGAGCTCTTGTTTCACATATTCAACAGCAGTTTTGGATAATCAACTGCAGGTCTTTAGCCAGACAAATTGTTCATCAGTGCGTCCATTGCACCCGGTACAAACCTAAACTACTTACTCAGGTGCTCGGAAATCTACCAAAGGAGCGTGTCTCTAGCTCTCGTCCATTTCAAATTGTTGGAGTCGATTTTGCTGACCCAATCTCAACTTACTTACGTATTCGAGGGAAGCGCCCATATAAGTCGTACATAGCCGTTTTCATCTGCTTCCCATCAAAGACTGTACATTTGGAGGCTGTTTCAGACCTGTCAAGTGATGCTTTCATCGCAGTTTTGAAACGTTTTGTTGGTCGCAGGGGTCTACCGTCAAAAATATTTTGCGACAATGTAACGAATTTTGTTGGCACACAGTCAAAATTAATGGAATTCTACAATAATTTCCATAAAGAATCAACAAAATCAGCAGCTGCAAACTTAATAAAATTCAGTTTCATCCCTCCGCGAACCCCACACTTTAGAGGGCTGTGGGAAGCAGCTGTTAAAACAGCCAAAGGTCACTTGTTCCGAACACTTTCAAATGCCAAGCTAACATTCGAAGAATTGATGACACCTTTAGTTGAAATTGAGACAGTAATGAATTCTGGTCCGATTTCACCCCTATTATCAGATCTCAGTGATTTGGAGGCGCTTACACCTGGTCACCTACTAATTGGCTGTCCCTTAAAACATATCCGTGAAAGAACCAACTTCAATACTGAAATTTCCAGTATTCAACATTGACAAAAAATCTCTGCTGTGAAATTTCATTTTTGGGAGAGATGGCATAAAGAATATTTGGCTCAATTACAACAACGCTCTCGATGGAGAAACCCTCAACCGAACCTGAAGGTCAATGATATGGTTGTAGTACATGAAGATAATGTCCATCCGTTGAAATGGGTCATTGGGCGTGTAACAAATATTATCCCAGGTACAGACGCTTATGCTCGAGTTGCAGATGTGAAAACTTCTACCAACACCATTCGTCGCCCCGTTGCTAAACTGGCAATTCTACCTATTGATTGAATGCTTGCCACAATTTTGTTTTCCCTTGTTTGCCCGAAATATGGCTGAAGCAACTAAAATTTTGGTCGCCGTGGTCTAGTAGGTAGTGTGTTGGCTTATTAGACGAAAGACCCGAGTTCGAATCCCAGGTCAGACATCAAAACGAAAATTTGAAAATAATTTTTCAGTAACTTCCTCTCTGCAGATTTCTGGCAAAAACTCTGAGAGTAAAAAAATTGCCATGGAATTGCTTCTCAAAAAATGTGTCGTTTGGAGTCGACTTTAAACTGTAGGTCCCGCCACTCATGAACAAAATTAACGCACACAACATAAGTGGTGTGAGAAGCTAGGACGTAGTACAATGGGCCAATTCGACCACCGAGTACTGTACTTGTCAGAATTGACAAGTACACGTCCTCTAACCTAAAATAACCTAACTAAAATTTTGTTTTGTGGTCACACTACGTACATTTATTTTCCCATTTTTGTTTCTTCAAATAGCAGCAAACAAAAGTATGGCAAACATGTTTGCCATGTGGTCACACTTAAAAAATATTTGCCACAAACCAAATGTCTGACTTCCCTACCAGAACATAACTAGCCAAATGGCTAGTTACTTGACAGTTAAGTGTGACGTATATATAAACTAGTCACAAGTTCCCATCAAGTTATTAAAGGAAATGTGAAAAAAACTTGATGTAAACATTCGTGTACATGTGATTTTGCTCCTCTTTCTAACATATATTTAACCTGCTCACTCTTTCGCTGTTTTTAAGTCACAGATGACGAGTCATCTTACTAGTCACTTTACTAGTCAAACGACTAGTCATTTTACAAATCATTTTACTAGTTAAACAACTAGTCATTTTAGTAGTTAAACAACTAGTCATTTTGCTAGTTAAACGACTAGTCAAACTTGAGGAATAAATTGATATTATCCTTATAAAAGAAAAATGTTTTTTGTTTTGATATATTTTTATTATAAAAATACAATTTATTTTATAATTAGTAATAATATTAATAGTTATAATGCTTGCGCACGTTGATTACAATAGGCACGCATAAATACAGCAAAGAAAACGACTAATACGCCCAATATACCCATCGCTGGAATGCTGTGATGATATATAACACTAGAAAATAGAATAGCAACGGCCTGAAATTTAAACAAAATTAATAATTCAATTGCAACTATTTAAATAAATGATAATTTTTGTTTGTCTTTTTTAAATTATATTTACTTACGTGATGTAAAGACATTATAATGGTAAACACTATTCCTCCAAATACCGAAATGGTGTAGAAAATAATTAATTGGCCAATAGCAGAGCTTATGGAAAGCATAAAAATAACAAAAACAAATTTTGAATGGTAATAAAATAATTTAAAACTTTAAATTTTAAGATAAAATGTTGTAGAAATCAAAAACTTTCCTCAGTATATTGTAAACAATCCATAAATCCTCCATGGACATTTAAAGATGCCCCCGTAAATATGGTGAAAAACAAGTTAACACCACACACCATTTGCATGCAAATATTACAGTACCTTCACTTTCACCTCACGTATATTTTTATATTTAAGTTTATTTCTTTTGCTTTTTTATATATAAATGTATTTCTCATAATTTTTATTTGATATTATGATTTTCACTTCTTTTATCAACACAAAACGAGAATTAAAATTTTCGTCTTAAGACACTAAAAATTTTTGTTTTCAAAGCCTACTACGATTGAATTTTTGAAATTAATAAATTTACCGATCATTTAACATTGATGTGTTTTTGATGTATTAAGAAATACAATTCTAAATCATAAAAAGTGAAATAAAAATTACATCTGTAGTAGTAAGTAAGTATTGTATGTATTAGTTTCGGTCACAGATATAAACAGATACGTCACGGGATTTTGACGTTTAACTCCTCACTTAGAAAGGGACTGCAAATATTATTTTGTTTATGTTTTTTTTAGATTTCGGGGTGGATTTTTATCATTCTATTTTGGTAGAAATTCATAATATTTTTGTTGAATATTAGAATAATTTTGAAAGGAATGAACCGTTTTATTAGGGAAACGTAATTCGGAATTAATGTATTTTTATAACACCTTTCATCGGTCGTCACTAACTTATGGTGTTTTCTTTTCTACCAAAAAATGTGCATTTTACTAATGCAGAATACAATTTTGCGTTTGTTTCTTAAAAATGTTTCGCCCTCTAAAAGGGTGGCATCTTTTATTCTAAATAATTCGTACTTGCCAATGGTGGAGGGTGTTGCATTTTGTGCCATGTATAAATCGAGATTGCTAATAATACCCTGTAAAGCAGATGGCTTTTGTTTATTTATAGGGGATACCAGATGAAATTTAAAAAAAGTCGTCTGGTATTGTTAGTCATTTTGAAGTCAATTTTTTCATTGTTTTGTTGAGTAACTTTAAGGAAACATTACATTATTAAAGCTACATGGCTAGTAATATAAAAAATTGCATTTAATGTTAGAACAATGTTAACATATTTTTTTTTGGTTATAAAAAAAAAACTCAAAAAATAAAGTTAAAAAATTAGCGATATGGCAACATCTTTTTCATATTTACATTTTTTATTGTAAACAAATCAAAAACTATAACATCTTTTTAGATCTAAAACCATATTTGCTAAATCAGTTATTAGATTCATCTTCGTCATGCGATGAAGAAGAATTACTGAATTTATTGCAAAGTAGTCAACATTTTTTTTATAAGTGTTAAACACAGGGCATACCCTTTTTTAATACTGTGTTATATTCTTCTCAAATAAAAAATGATATTACAACAGGCTTGGACAAAAATTTTTTTAATGTAACTTGTAAGAGAGTGACATTTTCTTTGTAGAAAAGAAAACACCATTAGTATTTAACTAATTTAGAGGTATATTCACAAATTTCTGAAACAAAAAGTTAGGAGTATATATGTTGTTATATTTTTCTTTTTACTTATTGCTTCATTGTAACAAGAAATTGCTAAGAGTTCGATTAATAATGAAAAAAAACCGAATTTTAACTTTTTCATTCAAGAAATTAATAAATACTGGTAATATACACAAAGTTGTCAAAATGTCTTATTTGATCTTGATATCTTTAGCTTCCTACTTTCCTTTTGCTATATTCATTGTGACCAGAAACAACATAAAAAAACATTAATAATTAAATATTTACAAATTAACATTTTCATTGGAGAAATTAAAAAATACTCCAATGTTGCCCTTTTTTAATCCTAATATATTGTTACGCAAAAATAGTCGAAACGACTTAATATCGTTTAACATTAACATAAACGATATCAGCTACGAATACAAAGGCAATGCGGCAATGCGTACACAATACATATGACACAAATACACACTAACACATGCATCGAACTTATTCTAAGCAAACCAGCTGCAACAAGTATGAGAGAAAAAGAGACAGACATGTAAGCGAACGCAACAAGAACTAACGAGAACATAGTACACAAACAACGAAGCTACTGCTATAGAATTCTCTAGAAGGCGCGAACGCGAACCTTCTACTTCGAGAACCATCATCAGATTGAAGACGTTCGCATATAAAAGGGCAAGAGAAAGCAGACAACGAGTCAGAGTGAATTCAGTCAGCTTTGCATGCAGTTGAAGTAAAAGTCGTGATTCGAAGATATCCGTTGTGAACAGTATAGCGAATAGTGTATGAATAATATCGAACAAGTAATAATTGTTGTAGTTACTATTATGTACGTTGTATCGGTTAAGTTTGAACAGTGTGGTAAAAAGGTAGTGTGAATAATAGTTTCATTAAAATAAAACGCATATTTGTTTTTACTTGGTTTGCAATTAACGAACTCATACATAAACGTTTTTAAAAAGGTAAAAACGTAACAATTGGTGTCAGAAGTGGGATTGTAAAATCCAAAAGTAAAAAATAAATAAAAAAATAATAAAAATTAATTGAAATGAAGCTCACGGAACTAAGAGTGGACCGGTTCAAACGAGAGTTGGGTAAATTGTAGCTGCCAACAGCCGGCACAAAGAATGAACTGCAGAGGCGGTTAAGAGAACATCTTCAGCTTCAGGCCATGGACATCGAATCCTACAAGTTCGAGGATGAGGAGGAACGAGAGACACAGGCCGCTGCAACGCCTAGCGGTGTCGACATAAATACGGTGCTAGCCGCAATGATGGCAAGAATGGAAGTAGCAAACCAAAAGCTTTTCGAAGCTTCTAGAGCCGAAAATCAGAAACTTCTCGCTGATGTACGAGAAGCTTCTAGAAACGAAAATCAGAAACTACTGGCTGAAGTACGAGAAACTTCTAGAGCTGAGAACCGGAAATTATTTGAAGCTTCTTGAAACGAAAATCAGAAACTTCGGGCTGAAGTACAAGAAGATTCTAGAAACGAAAATCAGGAACTACTGGCTGAAGTACGAGAAACTTCTAGAGCTGAAAATCAAAAACTGCAAGCAGCAATTTTGTCAAAAATTGAAAAGGAGCTCGAAGCTGCAGGAAATCCAGGAGTCGGTCAGCAAAAGAATCACTGGTGTCGAGGAAAGGGTGTCCAATTTGGAAAGGGCTGTTGACGGAAAACTCGTAATAATGTAGGAAAAGATCATCAACCACCAGAACCAGCGACCGGAACCATTGCGAGTTGCATCTGACAGCACCAGCAGGATAAAAACACCTTGCTTTGGTGGAAGCTCACCTCTATCCGTCTTAAAATTCCAATTTGAGACAGTAGCCAACAGAAACGAATGCGACGATGAAGAAAAGGCGTTGAAACTAATTTTGGCATTAAAAGGGGTAGCAGCCGAGATCCTAGAAACCATGCCAGCCAGCCATAGAAACAACTACAAAGACTTAATGGCGGCGTTGCGGCGCAAATTCGGCGACGAGCACCAACGGGAGCTGTAGCGTATAGAGTTAAGATGCCGCGCAAAAGGCAAACGAGCCATTACAAGCCTTTGCAATGGAGGTTGGTGCAGCTTACATATCCAGGAGAAAACCACCCGCTGATAGACAACATTAAGACTGAGGCATTTGTGAATGGCATACGCGAACCTGACATCAAATTATCGGTATGCTCCACACAGAAGACAACATTTGCAGAGACCGTGACCTTCGCACTAGCGGAAAAGACCGCTCGCACTATCTCTAGACCGCAAACAAACAAAGTCCGTAAAATTGAAGTCGTGGATGAAGAGGAATGCCTTGTAACTAAAGTTAAGGAAATAGCTAAGCAAGCGTTAGAAGAAAACGGACAAAAGGCTAAAGTTAAATGCTTCAACTGTGGAAAGGCTGGGCATTTCCAAAGAAATTGTAAAGCGCCATATAAAAGATCCAGATCCATCTCACCATCAAGGAATAATAAACGGGTGAACTACCAACCACCTTCACAAGAGTCCCCGATAAACTAAAACGAGCTAGCACTGAGTGGCAAGTACTGGCTCCCACAAGCGAGGGCCCACAATCTCAATATCAGTGATGCAACAGAACAACAACAATCTTACGGCGAGCGGGTACATAAACGGCAGACGACACACCTTCACTATAGACACCGGAGCGACGCAGTCCATCATCAGGCCAGATGCAATAAAGGGAAAATATGAGGCACTTAGAAACGTAAGACTTCGGAGAACTAGTGGAGAGTCTGCCACCGTCCACGCAAAAACAGAGGCGAAGGTGACTATAGCCAACATTAGTGTCGCACACATTTTTATTGTTGTCGATATTGTGGACGAGGTTATCATTGGTGCCGATTTTATGATAGCTCATGGTATCAATTTGAATATGGGGCAACAGATTATGAGTTGACGAAATGTGGAGATACCTCTTGAAGTGGGGTAAAAGCATCAAGTGCACGCCAGAAGGATAGTTGCGGTCGAACAACTCAAACTGCCACCTCAGAGCGAATCATTGATATGGGCGCGTATGGAGGGAGATTGTGAGGAAAACCGCTTGTGGGTCGTAGAACCAGCAGAAATACAGACGGATTTAATAACAGCAAAGGCCCTCGTAAAATCTACAGAACAGAAAATAATCCCGGTGAGAGTGCTGAATCTATCAGGCAATTAAAAAGTCATCAGTAAGAACTCAGAAGTCAGTCAATGTGCTCCAGTAGAGGCGGTAATAAACAGCGTACAATCGCCGCAAACTGCCGAAATGTCAGCCAAGGACCAACAGGAATTTGGTGCGGAGAACTGGGTAGCAGGCTTAGCAGCTCCAGAGAGAAATAAAGCTAAAAAGCTGCTAAAGAGGTATGCTTGCGCTTTCGCCACAAATAATAAAAGACAAGGTAAAGCATAAAATTGATACTGGCGAAGCGAGACCGATAAAACAGGCACCCAGAAGCATACCGCTGGCGAAACGTAATGAGGTAAAAGAGCTAGTCGGCT
Source organism: Sarcophaga peregrina (assembly GCA_014635995.1). Lineage (NCBI taxonomy): Eukaryota > Metazoa > Arthropoda > Insecta > Diptera > Sarcophagidae > Sarcophaga > Sarcophaga peregrina. The sequence goes on along the minus strand of CM025789.1, from coordinate 83,969,879 downwards.
AAATGAAGAGGAGCGGCGTAATCGAGCCATCATCAGGTCCGTGGAGCTCCCCTGTAGTCCTAGTCAAAAATAAAGATGGCAGTACAAGATTCTGCGTAGATTACAGGAAGCTGAATGATGTCACTGAAAAGGACAGTTACCCGCTACCCAGAATTGATGACACACTCGACACGCTAGCTGGAACGAAGTGGTTCTCCACATTGGATTTACAAATCGGTTATTGGCAGGTGGAGATTGCAGAAAAAGACAAGGAGAAAACTGCATTCAGTGCTAACTGCGGCTTATGGCAATTTAAAGTTATGCCATTTGGACTCTGTAATGCTCCGGCCATATTCGAGCGGCTTATGGAACGTGTACTTAAGGGACTGAATTGGAAGACTTGCCTGGTGTACCTCGACGATATCTTAGTGATGGGCAGAACTTTCGACGAACACCACAAAAACCTGGGAGAAGTTCTGCAACGAATAACTTCGGCGGGACTAAAATTAAGCTTAAAGAAATGTGCATTATTCCAAAAACAGGTGAAATATTTGGGGTATCTTGTAACAGCAGATGGAATATTTACGGATGAAGATAAAATATGAGCAGTAAAGGACTGGCCTCATCCCCAGAATCTTCATAAACTCCGCAGTTTTTTGGGACTATGCACATATTACAGACGCTTTGTGCCTAGCTTTGCTAGCGTGGCTGCAAGCTTGCATGAACTCACCAAGAAATCGAAAGCGTATCAATGGGGTGAGTCACAAGAAAAAGCGTTCCAGACACTAAAAGATCTATTGTGTGCCGCACTAGTCTTGGCGTATCCAGTCTCAGGAGAAAAATTTATTTTGGACAGTGATACTAGCGGATATGGCATTGGTGGCGTACTTTCCCAAGTAATCAATGTAATCGTGGGCTACTATAATCGCACACTGTCAAAGCCTGAACGAAACTATTTGTGACTCAGCGGGAGTTACTTGCAGTGCTAGAGTGCGTCAGCATATGGCCAACGTTTTCTGCTAAGGACCGATCATTCTGCTCTGAGATGGCTGCTACAATTTAAGAACCCTGAAGGACAGTTAGCACGTTGGATTGAGCGCCTCCAGACTTACGACTTCAACATTGAACAAAGAAGAGGCATAAAACATGGAAATGCTGATGCTCTTTCATGCCGACCATGTAGTTTTTAATGTAAACATTGCGTGAAAGCTGAGAAAAATGAATCCATCGTCGATATCTGGCTAACGCGGATTGAAGCCAACGAAGACTAGTCCCAAGCACAACGGAGTGACCCAATATTACCGAAGATAATAGCAGCAAAGGAGGAGGACAAACGACCTACAAGAAATCAGATATCCGCAGAAGGTCCTATTACAAAAGCATATTGGGCACTATGGGACAGTTTGAAGATGATAAATGGGTGCTTGTGTCGACAATGGCAAAGCACCGATGGCAAGACCTCATGCAACCTATTAGTAGTGCCTTCCTCCAAAATGAAAGAAGTATTAAAGCAGTTTTATAATGGATCCAGCGGAGGACATCTTGGAGTGACAATGACGCTAGAAAGGCTAAAACAATGCTTTTATTGGGTTGGATGTCAGCAAGCAGTGGCGGACTGCATACCAAACTGTACCCAGTGTATTGCAGCAAAAGGTCCAGTAAGAAGAAGTCGGGGTCAGATGCAACAGTATAACTCGGGCGCACCTTTCGAGCGGATAGCGATGGACGTAGCGGGCCCTTTTCCTGTCAGCAATGCCGGAAACCGTGAAATTTCGAGTCAACAATATTCAAAGAAATGTGTGAGATGTACGGAATTAAGAAAACTCGAACAACGCCTCTTCACCCACAGTCAGACGGAATGGTAGAGCGATTTAATCGAACCCTGGAAGAGTACTTGCGGAAAGTAGTGAGCGAACAACAGAAGAACTGGGACGAACACATTCCGAGGTTCCTACTGGCGTGCCGATCAGCAGTCCATGATTCAACATCTAGACTGCCCGGTGACTTGGAACTTGGAGTTACGTCTGTCACAGAGAACGATGCCACTGGAAAAGAAGAAAGCCTGAATGAACTTCATCAATTTGTGCGCACCCGAATAAAAATGGTCAGCGATAGAATGGAAGCCAGGTATGATCGTGCAACAAACACAGAGGGCTTTCATGAGAGACAGCTGGCTCTACTATACAACCCAAAACGGAAGAAGGGATTATCCCCACAACTACAAACGAATTGGGATGGACCGTACAAAGTAATCAAACGGTTAAACGATGTCGTGTACAGGATACAAAATGCTAACAGCCCCCGAACAAAAATGAAGGTCGTACATAAAGAGCGACTAGCAAAATATGGGAAAAGGGATAATGAGCCTATTCGGGACGAACAGGCTTAAGTGGGCGGCAGTGTTACGCAAAAATAGTCGCAACAACATATTCTAACATCGAACTTATTCTAAGCAAACCAGCTGCAACAAGTATGAGAGAAAAAGAGACAGACATGGAAGCAAACGCAACAAGAACTAACGAGAACATAGTACACAAACAACGATGCAGTAGCTATAGAATTCTCTAGAAGGCGCGAACGCGAACCTTCTACTTCGAGAACCATCATCAGACTGAAGACGTTCGCATATAAAAGGGCAAGAGAAAGCAGACAACCAGTCAGAGTGAATTCAGTCAGCCTCGCATGCTGTTGCGTATGAAGTAAAAGTCGTGGTTCGAAGATATTCGTTGTGAACAGTATAGCGAATAGTGTGTGAATAATATCGAACAAGTAATAAATTGTTGTAGATACTATTGCGTTCGTTGTATCGGTTAAGTTTGAATAGTGTGGTATAAAAGTAGTGTGAATAATAAAGAGTTTCATTGAAATAAAACGCATATTTGTGTTTACTTGGTTTGCAATTAACGAACTCATACATAGACGTTTTTAAAAGGTAAAAACGTAACAATCCTAATATATATATATATATATTATAAATCTGCCTGTAAGTCTGTTTTTTTGTTTGTTTGTTAGCCAATCAGGCCTGAACGCCTGGACCGATTTTCTTGAAATTTGGCATATAGATCGGGCTTTTGTCCGTGGAGGTTATAGGCTATAAATCTTTTCAAAATTTTGACTAAAAGGGGAGAAAAAATGGGAAAAATAGTAATAGGTACTTTTTTACGATTTAGCTTAGTTAGGTTTTCCAAACGTTTTTTGTTTTGTTCGTTAGCCAATCACGCCTGGACCGATTTTCTTGAAATTTGGGATATAGATCGAACTTTTGTCTGTGCAGGTTATATGCTATAAATCCTTTAAAATTTTTGCCAAAAGGGGATAAAAAATGGGAGAAATGGGCAAAAATAGTAATAAGTACTTTTTTACAATTTAGCTTGGTTAAGTTTCTCTAATAGCTTTTGGAGGTATTCCGTTTCTAAAGTAGAGCCAAAAGGAATCCAAAAAGGGGGAAAGAGGCAGAAAAATATATATTATAAATCTCTCTGTAAGTCTGTTTTTTGTCTGTGAGTCAATCACGCCTGAACGCATGCACCGATTTTCTTGAAATTTGGGATATTGATCGGGCTTTTGTCCGTGGAGGTTATCCTAATATATACTATAAATCTTACTGTAAGTCTGTTTTTTTGTTTGTTTGTTAGCCAATCACGTCTGAACATCTAAACCGATTTTCTTGAAATTTGGGATATAGATCGAGCTTTTGTCGGTGCAGGTTATAGGCTATAAATGTTTTCAAAATTATGACCAAAACGGGAGACAAAATGGGACAAAGGGAGAAAAAATGGGCAAAAATTAATACCTTAATGCATAAATGCTGTAATTTATGTGTTTTAAAGGTATTTTAATATTAATTTATGGTTAAGTTTCCCAAATAGCAATTGGAGGTGTTCCGTTTCTAAAGTTGAACCAAAGGTGTCCAAAAAGGGGGAAAGGGGCCAAAAACGGGCAAATTGAGTGCATGCCGAACCCGCCTGAACGCTAGAACCGATTTTCTTGAAATTTGGGATATTAATCGAGCTTTTGATTATAGGCTATAAATCTTTTAAAAATTATGAACCAAAGGGAAAAAGGGCAAAAATTAGTACTTTATGCATAAATGCGGTGTTTTATGGGTTTTAAACGTCTTTTTTTACGATTTAGCTTGGTTAAGTTTCCCAAATAGCTATTGGAGGTGTTGTTTAAAAAGTTGGACCAAAAGGGGTCGACAAAGGGGAAAAGGGGCGAAAAACGCGCAAATTGCATGCATTTATATTTAGGACTTAGGAGTATTCAAAAAACTGAGTTGTTTGATAAATCGGTTGCCGATTAATTTGAAAAATTGCCTTTTTTAAGAAGCCGGTTTCGAAACAAGATTTTTATTTATTGTTATTTTTATAACCTGCGCAACGCCGGGTACAATCTGCTAGTATATTATAAATCTTTCTGTAAGTCTGTTTTTTTGTTTGTTTGTTTGTTAGCCAATCACGCCTAAACGCCTGGACCGATTTTCTTCAAATTTAATATATAGATCGGGCTTTTTTCGGTGCAGGTTATAGGCTATAAATCTTTTAAAAATTTTGACCAAAAGGTGAGAAGAAATGGGGCAAATCGGGAATAAATGGTAATAGGTAATTTTTTTCGATTTAGTTTAGTTAAGTTTCCCCAATGTTTGTTGGTTTGTTCGTTAAGCAATCGCGCCTGGGTCGATTTTCTTGAAATTTGGGATATAGATCGAGCTTTTGTCGGCGCAGGTTATAGGCTATAAATCCTTTTAAAATTTTGGCCAAAAGGGGAGAAAAAATGGGACAAATGGGGAAAAAATTGTAATAGGTAATTTTTTATCATTTAGCTTGGTTAAGTTTCCCAAATAGCTTTTGGAGGTATTCCGTTTCTAAAGTTGAACCAAAAGTGGTTCAAAAAGGGGAAAGGGGCGGAAAACGGGCAAATTGGGTGCAGGTTATATATTATAAACCTTTCTGTAAGTCTTTGTTAGCCAATCACGCCTGAACATCTAGACCTATTTTCTTGAAATTTGGGATATTGACCGAGCTTTTGTCGGTGCAGGTTATAGGCTATACATTTTTTAAAAATTTTGAATCAAACGGGAAAAAATGGCACAAAGGGAGAAAAAAGAGCAAAAATTAGTACTTTATGCATAAATGCTGTATTTTATGGGTTTTAAAGGTATTTTTTACGACTTAGCTTGGTTAAGTTTCCCAAATAGCTATTGGAGGTGTTCTGTTTAAAAAGTTAGACCAAAAGGGGTCCAAAAAGGGGGAAAGGGGCGAAAAACTGGCAAATTGCATGCATATATATTTAGGACTTAGAGTATTCAAAAAACTAAGTTGTTTAATAAACCGGTTTCCGAATAATTTGAAATATTGCATTTTTTAAGAAGCCGGTTTAGAAACCGGATTTTTATTTATTATTATTTTTATAACCCGCGCAACGCCAGGTACAATCTGCTAGGTCGAAATAAATGTTTGTTAACATTTAATTATTCCACTTTATTCGCCAGTTTTCACTTTGTATATCTCTTGCTTCTAACATATTTGTTTCGCAAAAACTTTTAACATCTTTTTTTTCAATTGGAGAAAGAGAAAATGAAGAAACATGCAATTGTTCCATTGGTTGCCAGGAGTTCGCGGAGAGAAGGGCATTGAAATAACGAGTGTTATTTTAAGCAAACTCTCTTGCGAAATATTGGTAAGTAGGGTGAGCATCGATATGACCAAACGGATATAAGCCAAGGCGCGTGCGCTAAAATAAACAGAAGTTTTTTTCGAGTTTAAATACGGATTTTTGCAAAATAAGAAACTCCTACGATCACAACTGAACTCACCTTTATCTTCAACGCCGCATAAGGCATCTACAATTTTCTTTACTCCTACAGTTACAGCTATACTTACTATTTCCGGTAACACCAGGTATTCGACAGCAATAGACTTATAGGCAGACAGACTTAGAAACGTGGAAATAATGTTTCACCTTAAATTTCATTTAACTAATTGAATTCACTTTTATTTTATTTAATAATTTAAGTACTTTTGATTTTTTTATTTAAGTATTCCAGGTTTATAGGGGTTGACGTAATTTTGTTTTGTACCTAAAAATATAGTAATAGTAACAGAGAATAATAGAAAAGAAAACCCATTTATGGAAGGATTAACTGAATAGATTCAGATTGTTCACGCTGGCCACCCTACTTTTAAGCCTTAGACATAAGTTTAGTTTAAGTGTATAAACCACCCCTGCATTAGCATGAAATAATTGCGAATTGTTAAGAATATAATTCAAAAGAGATAATTACCCGATCCACCTCCCAACCCGAAGGTACGTGAGTGTACATAAATAAATAATAATTCGATTATTTATACTAATAACTTTGTATTTTTATTCCCCATTTTCTTGCTAAATATTTTATTTTCCCCGCTCACTCTAATATTTTGGTCCAATCGAGCCGGATCATCCAGATTGTCTCGAAGATAGCCATACTGGTTATATTTTGTTGGATAAAGCACACCCCTTTCTCTTTACCTTGGTATAATTTAATTTATAATTCATTATTTGCTGATACAAGGTACGTAAAATACTTTTTCTTTTTTTCGGTCCTTTAAATAAATTAATAATTTGATCTTACTGTATCTAAAAATAATTTTACTCGCTCGCATTATATTTAAAATTTCTTTGACTCTTACCTTTTTTGAATCTTGCTTTTCAAACCTCTTTTTATTCGTTTTTAAAGTTCATCGCGAATATATCTTTGAACTTAGTTACAGAAAGTTATATTTTCATATACTTCTGTTTAAATTTTCGGGTTTTCTTCGATAAACCCTATTCTTTGGAGTTTTTCTGGGTCTTCTATTTTAATAAAATTAAAAATTTTAATTAGAAAACCCGAATTTAATTGATAAAAGATAGCCACAATGCTTAGGCGATTTGGAAAGTTTTATTCAGGTTATTCCGCGAAAGGAACATTCGGTTCACTCTATACGTGTTCATCGACAAGAATTGACGCGTTTGTTGGAAGTCTTTCGTGACACTTACGACGACTTGTTGGAAAATGCCGATGACACGAAAGTCTCAACAAAAGACGCGAGGGCCAAGTATATGTCGGGATATACTTTGTATTTTCAAACTGCATCATTTATTGACGGATTAATTGATAGCCTTAAGAGTAAAGCCGCGAAACCGATTAGTAGCACCATCCCCATTCACCTTCCCCCATGTGACACCCCAACCTTTTCTGGCGATTACGCTTCGTGGCCAACATTTAGAGATATGTTCTCGGCCATTTACGGTACTAACCCCCATATTGGAAATATTCAAATACTATCTTTTGCAAAAAACTGAAGGTGAGACGAGGGATATAATTCGCTCTTGCCTCATGACGAATGATGGTTTCGACATGGCTTGGCAGAAGCTCGTCGATCGTTACGAGAATAAAGTAGTATTGACTAATTCTCAATTGAAAACTCTGTTTAACCCCCCTTCGATATCCAAGGGACCTTGCTCAGACCTACCCAAGTGGAGCAAAATGGATGAATTCCTGACTGCCAGATACCGAACTCTGGAATCAGTTGCCATAATTTTACACATTCTACGGTTCGTAATGATAGCCAAGGCATTTCTCAAAGCCTTCGAAAATTCAGAACATTTGAAACTGTCGCCCCTATTATACCCCGAGGAAATTGTCCGATTTGTAATCAGGACCACTCTATTCGTCTGTGTTCTGATTTTCTGCGAATGTCGGATATCGAAAGCTTATTATGTGTTAAAGACCATAAGTGTTGCACTAATTATTTGGTCATTTCCCATGAGTCAAAAAGACGCCATAGCTCTAACGTTTGCTATATTTGCAAACAAAAACATCATTCGCTACTTCACCGTAGCGAATCTTATACCCGGGAGAGACCGAGAGCTGAAACTAGCCCAATTAACCCGTTTTCCCCAAATCGCTTTTTGGAAATCCCCATGCCTCGAGCAGAAACCCGAAATGAAGTGGATAATTGTTCATCGACGCCTCCTACTACCCGTTCATTCCACAATTTCGCTACCCGTCTACAGTCCACCCCGTCTTCAACAATTCTGTTCGGGACTGCTAATGTTAACACGGAATTAGATAATGCCATATTTTCAACGAGAGCTCTGATATACCCAGCATCTCAAGCTATTTTCATCTCTCAGGAGTTGCAACGGAAGCTAGATCTTCCCATACATTCGGCACCTGCTGCCACTATTGTGGGCCTTAATGGCGCATTGGTAGCAAATGCTGAAAAAGTTTGTATTATTACGCTAGGATCTCCTTCGATCCCACGTTTAAGTTGACCACGGAAGCGTATGTTATTGAGAAGCTTACTGGTCAATTACCCACACGCTCGTTAGCGAAGTATGCTGATTTTGATGCACCCGATCTCCAGTTAACAGAATTTCGATATGCCCATATGGCTTTGCTATTGGGTGGAGATGTTTACTCCCAGATAATACTATCTGTAGTCCAAAAAGATCCTAAAAACCCTTTAATCGCGCAACAAACCGTTTTCGGTTGGGTCGTGACTGGTAGAATAACTCAGTCAAATTCGATAAATTCATTACCCTCTAGATCTAAAATCCCTATAAACTTGAGCCTTGATCCATCCCGTAGAAGTGCGTTTGCTCAGAATATGAAATCTGATCGCTACAGAGCCCCGAGATTATAACCTTATACGAGGAAGTAATTGGGGAATACCTTTCCCTGAACCACACACTGGAAATCAAACCTGACTCTATTTTATTACTTCTCCATCCCAATTTAGTATTTACCCCATCATATCGTTTTAACTCCCTTCACACATCTTTTCTCTTGTGCTACCAGAAGATCCACTTAGATTCCCAATTTTTAAAATTGTCAGACGAGGGCTCCGCTAAAACTCTGGGTTTACGTTGGAATGCGAGCATTGATACATTTTGCTTCAAGCCAGCACCAACGCCCTATTTCTCTATAGTCACAAAACTTTCTGTCTTTTTTCAAATAGCCAAAGCTGTTTGACCCCGTTGGGTGAGCGGCACCTAACATCGTAGTTGCTAAGATTGTTATGCGAAAAAGTTGTAAAAGCAGAACAGATTGTGGCGAATGTTTGGAACCCATGACGTTTAACAGATGGCTCGAGTTTGTCGATGATTATTCGTACATCGACAGCATATGCTGCCATTCTGTATAGTAGAGTCCTAACCCCATCTGGTGAATTGGTCACCCACTTGCTCGCTGCCAAAGCAACAGTTGTGCCTGTATAAGTGTAAACTTAACTCCGTTGAGAGCTCTGCCATCGCTTATCGTTCTGTTCTGGTTTCAAAAACCCCCGTGGCATTGGCCAACTTTTGCGGCAAATCGAGTATCGTTTATCGTGGACCAGGTAGGCACTGACAAATGGAATCTCCCTATGATGGCCTCTTATTCGTCAAAAACCTATCGAAGAGATGTTGTTGTTTCATTTGATATGGCAATTAACCCCTACCGATCCGAAATTTGGTCTAATCCAACGGATTTATTTCATCCCTAATTCGAAATGAAAGTGTCCGAAATTCGAACTGCCTATGCCGTTCTAATACGCCTAAGTGTGAAGCCAATGCGGCTTTCTAACCACAGATACGTCACGGGGCTTTTGACGTTTAACTCTTGACTTAGAAAGAGACACCAAATATAACTAAAAAGTATTTCTGACCCTCTCTGACTGCCTATCTGTTTTGTTTATGTTTTGTAGATTTCGGGGTGGATTTATTATTCTATTTTGGTAGAAATTTATCATATTTTTGTAGAATATTAGAATAATTTTGGAAGGAGATGAACCGTTTTATTAGGAAAACGTAATTCGGAATTAATGTATTTTTTTGACACCTTTCATCGGTCGTCACTTACTTAGTATTTAACCAATTTAGAGGTATTTTCACAAATTGAAACAGAAAGTTATGAGTATATATTTTGTTATATTTTTATTTTTACATACCTTCTGCACACGGAACTTTTCTCAATGTGAAGAGAAATTGCTAAGAGTTCGATTAATAATGAAAATATTACGGAATTTTAACTTTTTCATTCAAGAAATTAATAAATACTGGTAATATACATAAAATTCTACGAGAAAAAATTTTTATAAACAATATGTCTTATTTGATCTTGATATATTTATCTTCTTACTTTCCTTTTGCACAAGAAACAATATCAATTGTGACCAAAAACAACGTACAAATCGATTAATAATTAAATATTTACATATTTTTATTGAAGAAATTAAAAAATACTCCAAATTTGCACTTTTTAAACTCAAAATAAATGTTTTTTTACATTTAATTCTTCCACTTTATCCGCCAGTTTTCACTCTGTATACCTGTTGCTTCTAACACATTTGTTTCGCAAAAAGTTTTAACATCTTTTTTCTCCCTTTCCCTGTTGCGTGTTTGTCGTTTAATTTCAGATAGTGTAATACGCCGTAGGCTAATTGTCGAACGCCTAAAGGACAAACATCTCGGAAAAAGCTGGCAAACCCACTAACAACGAACACAAGAGAAGAGCGCAACCCACAACCAGGCTCTTATTAGAACATATTCATTGCCAGCAAAGTCTACCGCTTTTATATTTTATAATTTTTCTTACATTAACACGAATAATTTGTATTTTTATTATATTATGCTATTAAAGCCACTGAATTGTTAATTTTGATCGTTGGCCAGGTGACTTCTCGGTCCTCTTGTTGCAATGTTTGCAAGGGGGCGGGATGTTCACGCTGGCCACCCTACTTTTAAGCCTTAGACATAAGTTTAGTTTAAGTGTATAAACCACCCCTGCATTAGCATGAAATAATTGTGAATTGTTAAGAATATAATTGAAAAGAGATCATTACCCGATCCACCCCCCAAACCGAAGGTACGTGAGTGTACATAAATAAATAATATTTCGATTATTTATACTAATAACTTTGTATTTTTATTCCCCATTTTCTCGCTAAATATTTTATTTTATTCTTTCCCCGCTCACCCCCACACAGATTCTTGTAATATTTCATGTTTAATAAATTGTATTATCTTTTGTATAAGCCCTAAAATGAAAATTTTTGTGGTTTCGCGTATTTTTATTTCAATAATGTTTAGATAGTGTAAGAAAGCATGTAAGTCGATAGGAAGGAGATATACGGATCGATAAACGGAGTTTAAATCGATTTAAGAATGGCGCAGAAGATCAAGAGCTATCGAGATGAGATCCTTTTGGATTCCTGTGGGTGAGTCGTAGAGCTGTAATAACATCGGCAGTCTTTCCTCATTGTGGTTGTGTATCTGTAGCCGGTATCTAATAGTTTCCTTTATACGTTCCACTTTCGGGTCCCTTAACATATTTTTCTTTGATTTCTTTTGTCGAAAGCTGGTACGGATTTTTTTTATAAGTGTGAGAACGCCTTAGGTTCAGATGACGAACAAGGCCCACACCATCCTGCGAGCCACAGCCCGGCAAAACGCGAGCATACCATCGACGCCGGTTATCTGGCCACACTGGCTGTAACAGTTTAAAATCTCTTTTCTTTACGGCTCTGGCATCAATATACACAAGCGTAATAATATCAGTACGCCCAACGATATCTCTCTCTCTCTCTTGCACATTATAAAATGGCGCCCAACGTGAGGCCCGAAAGGGAATAGTCTTGTCCGTTTTTGTGTAGTTCTTCAGTTTTGTTTCCTGTTATTTACGTAAGTTCCGTCAAATATGACTCAAGAGTTCTTGGCGCGTTGTGACGTATATTCAGAATGAAAAGTCTGGAAGATAAAGCGAAAGCGTTATTTGAATTTCTTTGCAATAGTTTGATTTTCGCAGAATACTTAGCTGTCTTAACTGTAAGTCCCAATTGGCGTTTAAAAATGAGTCTTTCGGTAGCGGTTAGGTATGAGTGTGAAGGCCTTAAATTTTGTGTGTGTGCGTCATGTCTGAGACTGGCGATTAGTATGTCCAATGGTTATTGCTACAGACACGCACAATATAAAAATTTTCACCCCATTCTATTTTTTTTTATTTTTCCATAAACCATCTTTTCATAATTCAGCTCATAATTAGTCACCATGAGTGAAGTAGACCAGATTCATTTTGGAGTCTTAAGTACCCACCGAATTTGTCAGCGCTTCTACGAGGTTAGGGTAATAGTGATGAGTTTGAATCCCAAGTACAAATCAGATAGATGCGGGTGAAAACTTGAGACTTTTCTTGTTGTTTTGATTGGAGTTACACATTCATATATGAGTTTATATTACTTACCTTCGTTTATCCGGGCCACCTAAAAATCCTATTGACTACCTTTAATGAATTATTTTTCTTATTATTTTGAATAGTTTTGTTTTGATTATTTTTTTTATTATTTTTTTATTTTATTATTACTATTTTTTATATTTCTTTTTGATATGTTTTATTACTTCTATTGTTAATATTATGTTGTCATCTCTAACAGTTTTTTTGTACATACTTTTCTTACGAACTATCCACAGGTTCGTATCTCCTCCAATTTAAGCTCTCGTGAGTTTATAGCTTACGTTTTTGTTGTTTTGGTTTTATATTACCTTTGTGATTTTTGATCTTTTACTTTTCATTTTTTTTTACTCTTATGAATTTAATTATTTTTCATGGAGAGCTTTGGTAGGGATTCTCAGTTACTTTCCTATCAAGGCAACTCGTTCGGATATAGTATATTCAACGTTATCAAATATAGATTATAGCGAAAGCGCCTTGAGACCTGCAATACAAGCATCGGCATCCACACCAAGACCAACTAGGAGCACAACAACAGCTACTACTGCAGCTTCGGTAAATATGTGGCTACGCACGACTATAGCAACTTCACAGCCAGGAATGTATCACTCGAGCTTCAACCCAATGTGCTTCCACAGCGTAATCCGCCGGTGAATGCAGATACTAGACGAGAATATAGGGATAGGATACAGGGACAATTTGCCAGCGCGGTGGCGAGTTTAGCGTCGGTGCAGGCGGCGGCCTCCAATGAGGTAAATCAGTCCCACAACAATGCTGATCCTCTCCTATTGCTTCATAATCAGCAACACATCACCACGGTTTCTCCTCAGGAGGGGAACCAACGAGTTGAGTTAATACATCACAGGTCTTCGAATCCCAACGCAGCTGTTAGCGCACCACTGACAAATTTTCAACATAGTGTAGAATTATTAAAATTGTAAATTGTTTTGTTGTTTCTAGTCGAGTGCACTTTTAATGTGCACAGTTCGACTGGACTTTATTAATTAAATCTTTGAGGGAAAATGTCCCATCTTTTATACTAAAATTTTGGCTGATTTGACAATTCCAAATCAACCCCTTACTTCTAATACAATATTGATTTGACTTTAATACTAGAACACATGTTTGTGTGTATAATTAATACTTAACTATATATTAAAGGGTTTGTGTGTGCTTATCGTGGGCAAGTGGATGTCATACGACACGCGTCCGCTGTCCATAATAATTCCCACGGTAAAGTGTGAAGAGAGCCACACACAATCACCAGCTATGCAACACAATAACAACACACATAGTGCATACCATATGCATATCAATACTGCCGGCGATCACTCAACAAAGTGTCAAACGATCGTCGCGTGTGCGTATTAATATTGTGGCGTCATACGCTGCAGCGACGATCAGCAACATTGAGTCAAGTGGTCGCTGCTCATATGCAATTGGATATTATTTTGTTTATGCACATGACATGTTGTGTTGGTATTGACAACTGTAAAATCATGCTACACCTCCACCCTTTACAAGAATGTTCATATAACTTTTGTTCTATGGACATTCTTTTACACAACACAGTACAATGACTTGACATATATTTATACTTTATTAGTAAACATAAATCGTATGTTTTAAAATGTTTTACATATTAATTTTAATTTAACGTAATTCAATTTTAATATTATTTCTTTAATTTTAATTTATTTTTGTTTTTAATAAATGTTTAATGATAAAATTACTTAGTTACAAAAAAAAAAAAATTAAAAAAAATTATTATTTCACTTTTCTGGCCAGTTTAGTGTTATAATTAGGACTATTTGTTATATAGCTTAAGTCCATTTTTATGAACTACTTGTTCTTTATTATTTTTCTTATCAACTATAATTACATTATTTCTTAAATCTATATTTTTAGTTTTGTATGGACCTTTATATGATTCCTCTAACTTATGTCCTGTATTATTCCTAAGTAAAACTAAATCTCCTATTTTAAAATTATAATCTAATACATCCTTATCATATTATTCTTCTGCTTGATTTTATTTATTTTTAATAATTGTTTTGCTCTCTTAAGTGCAACTTCTAATCTAAATTTTGCCTCTTTTTCATAATCGTCCACATTGTATATTGGAGTAATTGTGTGTACCTCATTGAAATCTTTGAAATTGTTTGGTATTTTGCTAAAAACCAATTCAAAAGGACAATAATTATGTACAGTCGATGGTGTTGTATTAAAGCAATATGTAAAATACCTAATTCATTCATCCCAGTCATCTTTTTCTACAGATATGTAGGAACGTACATATTCATTAAAAGTTCTATGACTCCTTTCTATTGTACCTAAGGTCTGGTGATGATGTGCTGTTGATGTTAGTTTCTCTACTTTCAACAGAGTGCACAATTCGTTTAGTATAGAATTTTTATATTCCGTACCCATGTCCGTAATGAATGTCTTCATCGGTCCATAGGTAAGTATAAAATTTTCAAAAATCGCTTTTGCGATCGTCTTAGCCGATTTATTTGATATTGGTATTGTTACTAAGTATTTAGTTAAGTCGCATATTAATGTGACTGCGTACTCATTTCCTTGTATTGATTTTGGAAGTGCTCCGATTGTGTCTACATACACTGTATCCAACGGTTTGTTAGGAGTTTCTGTTATTATCATTGGACCTTTAACGTGTTTGGTAGTTTTCGCTATTTGGCATTTGTGACATGCTTTTACATATTTAGCTATGTCCTTTGTCATATTTTTCCAGTAGTAGTATCTTTTTATTTTTTCTGCGGTTCTATATATGCCGCAATGTCCTCCTTCGATAGGGTCATCATGATATTTCAGCATGATTTCTAGAATTCTTTAGATCAAGTATCTTTATCTCATTTAAAAGCGCTATTTTAATTCTATTTAGCACCTTATTGCCCATATTTTTAAATTCAACCTTTGAGATAAATTCGAAAATCTTCTCACTTGGTGCTACTTGTAGTTTATTGATATTCAATTTACTGGCCGCTTTCTCGAGCCTAGAGAAAAATTGTCCTAAGTCAAATTTCTCTTTAGTAAATATATCGTTTATATTTATGCTAGCTAATATTGATTTTCCCTTCTTTATGTAGCATTTATTGGGATAAATTTTTAATTTATAATATTTTCTGACGTCACTATTCTTAATTGGTACATATATTTTGGGCTCATCTAATACATTTGTTTCATTTGATCTATACTGATTATTTGTCCTACTACTGTCTTGTTTCCTAGTCACTGACCTTGTCGTGACTCTAAATACGCACGATATCTTTCTATTCATTTATTTAAAATCATCTATAGTAATTCGTGATAATGCATCGGCGATATAATTGTCTTTCCCCCTAAGGAATTCAACTGTAAAATCATATTCTTCCAGATCTAGCCTCATTCTCGTTAATTTGGAACTTGGGTTTTTCATTGAGAACAGATAAGAAAGAGGTCTATGGTCAGTACGAACTAAAAAGTGTTTTCCATAGATATATGGCCTGAAATGTGTGATAGCCCAGTGTATGGTAGTTAATTCCTGTTCAATGGTTGATTTATTACTTTCACCTTTTGTAAACGTCTTTGAAGCATAAGCTATGGGAAGTTGTTTGCCCTGATGTTCTTGAGTCAAGACAGCACCGCATGCATGTTTACTTGCATCAGTTGTTATACAAAATTCTTTTGTAAAATCTGGGTACTGTAACAGCGTTGGACTCATTAATGCTCTCTTTAGGTATCTGAATGCAAATTCACAATCTTCTGTCCATTCAAATGGCACACCCTTTTTTGACAAACTCGTGTGGTGTCTTGAATACTCAGAAAAATTTTTAATAAACCTTCGGTAATAATTACAAAAGACTACAAACCTTTTGGCGCAATCCGCGTCTTTGGGCGTCGGGTAGTTTTCGATCACCGAATATTTACTATCGTCTGGTAATATTCCTTTGTCGGCACACTTGTGGCCAAGATAAGTCACTTCTCTCATAAAGAATGAAAATTTTTCAGGATTTAGTTTCAAATTATATTTGCGACATAAATCAAAGACATCCTTTAAATTCGAAAGCATATGCTTTTCAGAACATCCCAATACTACCATGTCATCCATATATAAGAACGCTTGGTCCGGCTTTAAACCACTGAAAGCAATTGTCATCATTCTCTGGAATGAATTCGGTGCTATTTTCAAGCCATAGGGTAGTCTAGTAAATCTCTATGAACCATTGGTTGTTGAAAATGATGTTAAATCTCTAGAGTTTTTCTCCAATTTTATTTGGTGAAAACCTGACATTAAGTCTAAACAGGAAAAATATTTTGCTCTGCCAAGTTGGTCTAGAATATCGTCAATTCTAGGCAATGGGAATTTATCCGATAATTTTTTATTTATTTGTATTCCGAAAATGATGGTTCTACTATTTTATCATCTATAAGTTTTCTAACTTGTTTGTTAATTTCATCCTTATGTGTATGTAGTATACGATAGTTTTTGATGTATACTGGCTGTTTGTCACTCGATCTCAACTTTTGTTCATAGAAATTGTTAGTAGATATTGTTTCTGTTTCCAAACCAAAAATGTCACTATATTCTTTGCAAATTTTCGTTAGTGTAGGTTTAAATTGTTCTGGGAAACTCTTTTTTAAGATATTCATAACCTTTGATTGTCTATTTTCAATTTTGCTCGACTTTTCTGTAATTACATTATAGTCAGAGATGTTTTCTGTTTTAATCTTATTTTGTCTGATCGAAATTATACTGTCATTAGTATTTAAAAAACGAATAAAAGCTTTGTTGGATTTAACTAACATATTTGGTATAAAAACGCCTTTTGTAACTTCCTGATTTGGTATCAATATTTCATTTTTAAATCTAATTTGTCTTATCACTTCCGACCTTGGTGGTAGTGTTATTTCATTATTACTATTTGTTATTGGTATGTCTATTGTATGTTGCAGATTAGAGGGTCTTAGAACAAGATAATCATGGTCTTCATTGAAATCCAAAACGCAGTTATATCTTTTCAAGAAGTCCAAACCAATAATTCCATCACAAGGTATGGGAAAATTGTTCTGAACCAACTGAAAGTAATGCGGTATTAAAAAGTTTTTGAATTTCATTTCCAAGAATATTTTTCCTATGGATTTCAAGTATCCCTGTCCTATTCCAGTTATTGTTGTAGTAATGTTTTTATTTATTTGTTGTGGTTTGAAAAAATTATTTTTTATAACTGAAATATCTGCTCCTGTGTCCACCAACAACTTTACTATGTGATTAGTATTATTAATTTCCATATGTACAAAAAAACTTAAGTTGAGATTGAGGTTGTATATTTTATTATGTGTTGAGCTTATCTTAGGGGGGTGTCGGAGTTTTCCGAACCGTTTTCGTATGAGTTAGTTGCTCTTACATAGTTTCTACGTCTATTGTTGAAACCTTGCCTGTTTCTGTTATTTCCTGGTCCTTGTAGAGGTCTGAAGTTGTTATTAATGTTTTGATTGGGAAAATTGTTATATTTCCTTCGATATTGATTATTATTTCCTCTGTTACCAGTTCGATTATATTTTTTACCCAAATATAGCAAAGTATTTTGCTGGCCAGTTGCTTCTGTGCAACTGTTAACAAATTTGGTAATTGCCTCACTCAAGTTGTTGAATTGGCCTGCCTCCATGATAAGTTTTACCTTATCATTGGAGCAATTTTTCGTTAATGCCTTAACGGCAACTTGCGTTGAATACTTGTTTGCCAATTCACCTGATAACCCGTCTGATATATATGCGTTTTCTAATGATTTTGTTAAATTTTCAATTTCACTGCAGTAAGTGTTTGCAGTTTTATTATTTTGTCTAGTATTCATAATTTTAGCTGTCAGTACTTCTACCGACTCGCCCTTGACTGTAGCCCGCAATTTGCTGATTATTTCGGATATTGTGCTTTCAGTTTCAATTAGATTCCTAGCGGTTCCTTTCAGTTTGGTCTTTATTGAAGACACTGCTATCGCTTCATTGTCACCCTTGATTGTGTTTAACAATTGCAGAGAGTCTATAAATGCTCTCAGATTTTCTGACTTGCCATCAAAGTCGATTACGAGCTTTGAGGCTGTATTTAGGAATTCTACTATTGTCCGGGTCATGTTTGTTGAAACTATTTCAGGTTTTGTTTCCTGATTATACAATTGAACCAATGTTTCGTTCGATTTCAGGTCTGTCGTTAATTTATAAAATACTTCTTCATGGAATGTAGTTGGTAATTCAATATATAAACCCTTTCTTGATAAAATATTCAATAGCCTACTTCTTACATCAGAAAAGAAATTTTCGGCTGCAGCTTTGTGAGGTGTTGTAAGCCCACCAAAATTTACGTTAAAATAACTCTTATTCTTTCGAATTTGTCAATCAAAGTTCTTAGATGTTTTACTACTGTTTCGTCCTTTATATTTCTTTCTATATTTAAACATTTATATGTTCTGTCAAAATCGTCTTTTAACAGTCTTAAAATTTTAATTATTTCTTGCCAGTCCATTTAGATTTTGTCCAATTCATTGGCTCTACTTGAATATCTTTTCTTTAATCTTCTGTTATGTAATGAGTAAATGTGTGAGGCAAAATGGAGACATAAGATAACTACAATTATTATTAAATAATTTTCTATTTTAGAAAGACTAATTGATTCATTACCTACTTCTATTTCATTTACTATATTGACATTAGCCCTGTCTACTTTTGACTGTTGTTTACCCATTTCAACCAAAATTTTTCTAACAATATTTAGGGTCCATTTACATATATATATATATATATATATTTAAATGATTTCATAAATTTTCAATTTTTATTTAATAACACGATTAAAAAAATGTAGTTTTTCTCTCTTTTTTTGTTTAAATTGTTTTGTGGTTTCTAGTCGAGTGCACTTTTAATGTGCACAGTTCGACTGGACTTTATTAATTAAATCTTTGAGGAAAAATGTCCCATCTTTTATACTAAAATTTTGGTTGATTTGACAATTCCAAATCAACCCCTTACTTCTAATACAATATTGATTTGACTTAATACTAGAACACATGATTGTGTGTATAATTAATACTTAACTATATATTAAAGGGTTTGTGTATGTTTATCGTGGGCAAGTGGATGTCATACGACACGCGTCCGCTGTCCATAATAATTCCCATGGTAAAGTGTGAAGAGAGCCACACACAATCACCAGCTATGCAACACAATAACAACACACATAGTGCATACTATATGCATATCAATACTGCCGGCGATCACTCAACAAAGTGTCAAACGATCGTCGCGTGTGCGTATTAATATTGTGGCGTCATACGCTGCAGCGACGGTCAGCAACATTGAGTCAAGTGGTCGCTGCTCATATGCAATTGGATATTCTTTTGTTTATGCACATGACATGTTGTGTTAGTATTGACAACTGTAAAATCATGCTACAATAGAGAAAACTCAATATCTCACTCGGTACAGCGGCCGACTAGACCAGCTCCGCCGCGAAGTTCAGCAGCATATTCTTCTCCGGCGCCTAGCATGCCTGCTAATTGGCAGGTACACAATCGGGTAGATCTCTCGAAATGGGGGATCAAATTTGATGGAACCTCTAGGACAATGAGCGTCGCAGACTAGATTAGTTCTGGATGGCCAGGCAAAGACACCAAATTCAATCTTGGGAGGACCTAACATAAGCGTTTCTTAACCAGTTCAACAGGTATGGTAATGAATTTCTACAGCTGGACCGTAGGCAGCTCCCGCAAGAGGCCTTTGACGACTTTTCTAATGCCGTCATGCGCCTAAGGAACCAACAGCGCAACCCGTATTCTGAAAGGGACATAGTTGAAATAATGAAATCTGAAATCGTCTCTTTCTCACCATTTTTTTCTACTAGGCTGGAAAGCCTAAACAAGTTCTGCCAGGGGCCAAACGAGCCGAAAACCTATTGGCCAGCCAAAGATCCCAGTATCAGGCACGTTTTCTTCCTATCCAGAAAGTAAATGAACTTGAAGTGGACTTACCTCCTGCGACAGCTCTGGAAGTGGAAGCTTTAACAGCCAATTATAGGTATACCTGTTGGAATCTTAGGCATCATTCACACGCCGGATTTTCTGCTATCGCTGCTGTTTGGACGATGCAGTAACCCAAGATGCCCTAAATGTCAGGGAAACAGTTCGCGAAGCCAGCTTGAAACCGGGGAGACTCGCACGACTCAAACTTAAGCCCGGTGCAACCCAGAAATCAACGTGAGAAGAAAGTACAAATTTTAGGTAATCACCATAGAACGGAGCAAAAAGGACGCCCCGAAGGTGCGAATGATCAGGCCACTGCACCAACGGGTGAAAGAATATATGGACGCTAGGAAGAGGATATTTGGGAGTGTATCGGATAGAATTATAAAAGCTAGATAAGGATATGAAACAAGTAGTAGAACTAGACGAGAGATTAGCGCAGCGACATTGTATGAGGGAGAAGATTCTCGTTTTTACGTGAAAATTGGAATTGGTCAGGTAGAATTAGAGGTTTTACTCGATAGTGGCGCCACTATCACTTGTCTGGGTAGAGGTTGTATAGGGCTGGTGGAGAGGGCTGGATTGTAAGTTGTTAGGTTTAGTTCCATCATCAAGACGGCTGATGGTAGCCCTCATAGAATTGTTGGTCGAGTTAGAGTACCGATTTTCTTCAATAAGTCTTCTCAGGAGATGGATTTTATGAAGAGATTTGGACTATTCTCGGTCTCTGCAGTCTTACCACCAATAACATCGCTCTTTGTCCGGAGAGTGAAGAACCGGTTGGAGTGAAGTCCCATACTTTGAAACCGGAATAGCATCTTCGACTTGACAGTATTTTGGACAAGCTTCCTTGTTACACGAAAAAGGGGCTTGGTAGGACAAACCTCGAAGTTCATACAATTGACACCTACGATGCGACGCCAGTGAAGGAAAGACAACATCCCGTCTCACCGGCAGTGCAGAAGTTGGCGTACGCGGATCTGGATCGGATGCTTGGCTTTGGAGTCATTGAGCAAAGTGAAAGCCCCTGGTGTCATCTGGTAACTCTCGTCCGAAAGGGTGAGAAGAACCGGCTGTGCCTGGACGCTCGCAAGTTCAATGCCCTCACGGTCAAGGATGCCTATCCCTCGCTGCACATTGAAGGGTTGCTCAGTACGTTAGGGGATACACATTATATATCTAGTGCGGATTTGAAGGATGCGTTCTGACAGATACCATTATACGCGTCTAGTAGGATGAAGACTGCATTCACGGTGCCAGGAGGACCTTTATATCATTTTACGGTTATGCCTTTTGGGTTGTGTAATGCAGCTGTTTAATGGATAAAGTTATTCTAGGTGCACTTCGTGATACAGTCTTTGTCTATCTGGACGATCTTTTGATTGTCTCGCCAGACAGGTCAAGTAAGACCTGATCTCGATAAGGTGAGAAGTTTCATGGGCGTCAACGGGTAGTATAGGTGCTTTATACCGTATTATGTAACCATTTCCGCACCCATCTTTAACACCCTTAAAAAGTCTACATGTTTCAGCTTTTCTGAGGACGCCAAAGGGGCTTCCGATAAACTGAAGGTCGCTGTAACCACTAGCCCGGTACTCACTCATCCGGATTTCGAGAGACACCTTTACGTGCAGGAGTGGGAGCAGTTTTGTTTCAAAGGGACAAGGAGCACGGAATTGCAATTTTCTCACACAAGCTCACATCGGCGCAACGCAGCGACTTAGTCACGGAGAGAATGCTTAGCTGTAGTTCTGGTCATCAAAAAATTTCGGCCGTACATCGAGCTTATGTCATTCTCTGTGATTACGGACCATAGCAGTTTCAAGTGGCTGATGTCACACAAAGACCTCAGCGGACGCCTGGCCAGATGAAGTCTATATTCCAATCCTTTTCATTCGATATACTGCATCGTCCTGGATCGAAGAACGTAGTACCAGACATCTTTTCTAGTTATAACATAAAGGAAGTGGCTGCGGAAATAGAAGAGCTGCTTAACCTAGATTCAGACGCATTTAAATTTGAGGATTACCTGGATTTAGTCCACTCTGTTAAAGAAAACGGCGAACAACTGCCGGATATCAAAGATATAGATAATTTAATATATGATTCTATTACGTTACTATATGATTCTATTCCTGTACGCGAAGATTTTAGCTGGAAATTGTAGATTCCATCGGAGCTAACAATGGAAATTATAAAGAAGTGACCCAACCCTCCATAGGCATCGCATGGCGGTTTCAACAAAACCTTACAGAAGGTTAAGAAATATTTTTATTGACCTCACCAGAACGAAGGAATTTCGTGGCAAACTGCCAGATCTGCCGAGAGACAAAACCAGCTAATACGACTTTGCGAGCTCCAATGGGATCTGGAACCATTTCAGAGCGTCCCTTTCAACGGGTATTTGTAGACTTTTTAGGTCCATACCCTCGCTCGAAAATAGCGATTAGCGAGATTTTCCATAAATTTAACACACGAAACTATAGTCTCCGATACTGGACAACAGTTCTTGAGCAAAGATTTCCAAAGCATGGCGAAGAATTTTGGTATAACACACTTAAAGACTGCTTCACACGCACCTCAAGCAAACGCATCCGAACGTGTAAATCAATCTATCCGGGCAGCAATAAGATCGTATTTACAGAATGCTGGGTGAGCAAATACGGATAAATAAAGTGACGAAATTGAAATGAAAAGTTTTGAGAGTGTATAAGAAAAAAATAAAATATATAGAAATAACATATACTTCTGATTGTATCCGTCTACCTCCGTCGAAGCAATTTGGCATCAACATTTTTACTCCTACAATCACAGCTGTACTCACTTTTGTCTTCAACGCCGTATAAGGCATCAACATCTTTAACTTTCAAAACCACAGCTGTACTCACTTTTATCTTCAATTTGGCATCAACATTTTTTAACTCCTACAATCACAACTGTACTCACCTTTTTCTTCAACGCCGCATACGGCATCAACATTTTTTTTACTCCTACCGACGCAGCTGTACTTACCTTTACGTTTAATTTGGCATCAACATTTTTAACTCCTACAATTACAGCTGTGAGGCCGCCGTGGTCTAGTAGGTAGTGTGTTGGCTTATTAGACGAAAGACCCGAGTTCGAATCCCAGGTCAGACATCAAAACAAAAATTTGAAAAATAATTTTTCGGTGCCTTCCTCTCAGCAGATTTCTGGCAAAAACTCTGAGAGTAAAAAATTGCCATGGAATGCTTCTCAAAAAATGTGTCGTTCGGAGTCGACTTTAAACTGTAGGTCCCGCCACTCATGTATAAAATTAACGCACACAACATAAGTGGTGTGAGAAGCTAGGACGTAGTACAATGGGCCAATTCGACCACAGAGTACTGTACTTGTCAGAAATGACAAGTACACATCAACAATTTCCTTTTCTCCTACAATTACAGCTATACTTACTATTTCCGGTAACACCAGGTATTCGACAGCAATAGACTCATAAAACGGACAGACTTATGGTGTTTTCTTTTCTACAAAGAAAATGTCACCCTCTTACAAGGTGCAATAAAAAATTTTTGACCAACCCTGTCGTAATGTAATTTTTTATTTGAGAAGAACATAACACAAATATTTAAAAAAGGGTATGCCCTGTGTTTGCCACGGCGGCTGTTGATTATTTATGTATGAAATTCAGTAATTCTTCTTCATCAGATGACAATGATGAATCTAATAACTGATTTATTTCAGTTTTCGCAAATATTATAGATGCAGCAATATCCATATTTATATTTTTGTTCATAAAAAAGGTTTTAAATCTAACAATATGTTGTATTTTTTGATTTGTTTTCAATAATAAATTTAAATATGAATGAGGTGTTGCCAGATCGCTAATTTTTTAACTTAATTTTTTGTGAGCTTCTTTTTATAACAAAAAAAAAAAAATAAAACATTTTAACACTGTTCTAACATTGAATGCAATTTTTTATATTACGGACCAAGTAGCTTTAATAATATAATGTTTTCTTAAGGTTACTTAAAAAACAATGAAAAAATTAACTTCAAATTGAATAACAATACCAGGCGACTTTTTTTAAATATCATCTGGTAGCCCTATAAATAAACAAAAGTCATCTGCTTTACAGGGCATTATCAGCACTCTCGATTTATACAGGGCATAAAATGCAATGCCTTCCACCATTGGCAAGTGCGAACTATTTAGAATAGAACATACCACCCTTTTAGAAGGCGAAACATTTTTAAGAAACAAACGCAAAAATGCATTTTGCTTTAATAAAATACACATTTTTCGGTACAAAAGACAACACCATTAGAAACGTGTAAATAATGTTTCACTTTAAATTTCATTTAACTAATTGAATTCACTTTCATTTTATTTAATAATTTAAGTATTTTTTATTTTTTTTTATTTAAGTATTCTAGGTTTGCCTTTTGGTTTAAATTTAAGTATTTTTGATTTTACTTTTATTTACATTTAAGTATTTTTGATTCTCTTTCCTTTTTATCATTTGAAAATTTTGAATTCCCGTTATTTAAGTATTTTTGCTAGATTTGTTTTATAAAAATAGAATAAGGGTTTACCTTTTTTGGTTTTCTCGTCTATCGCAATTCATAAAATTGAAGTACACGTCCAGTCCATGTAAGCCGAGCTCGGATTATAGGGGTTGACGTTATTTTTTTTTTTGCACCTAAAAATCTGGTAATAGTAACAGAGAAAAGTAGGAAAGAAAACCCATTTATGGAAGGATTAACTATTTAGATTCCAATAAGGTCAGTGAAATTAATGGAAATTTTTTTGTATCTAAACAAAGGCTTTTCTATATCTTTTCTCACTGGCAGGTATTGATAGCATTCCCAATATTTTTTTGAAAAATATTCCAGAAGTAATTGTCCTAGAATACCTCATACTTTTTAATTGAACAATTCATATTTTCCCAGGTCATGGAAGACAGCAAAAGTTATAGTTCTTCCAAAGAAAGATAGAGGCAGCAATGACCTAAGAAATTTGAGGGCAATTAGCTTACTCCCGAATATAAGCAAGATATTTGAAATATGTTTATCAATTGCATAGTAGAACTTTGCAAGAGTAACGAATTAATTAACAACTAGATGACTCGTGCGAATATTTCCCACCGTTAGTTGTCATTTTTGTAACGTAAAATGAAAATAATTAATAGAAATTTTATTAAAAGTATAAAAATATTAGAAATCATAATATATCGTACTTATTTACATACATACATACATATGTTTAAATGCTTTTATAATACTTCTTTGAATACAATGTTAGAGGTAATGACATCTTTAATACTAAATCTTTAATACAAACAAAAATGTCTTCAAACGTAAGCACTTGAGAAAAAGCCATGTATAACTGACCGGTTCTGGTAAATACAATCCTACCTTTTGAAGTGTTTGACCTTGTGCTTTGTTTATCATCATAGCAAAAGCAACTTTTACAGAGAATTGTTTTCGTGTCATTCGGAGAAGCACAGTTGGATCAGAAGGTGTAATGTTGATTTGGGGTATGAGTACAGTTCTATCGGTATGAATAATTTTTGCTGATATGATGTGCTCTCCCAAGTTTGTTACAATTAGCTTGGTACGTTTCTTAAAAAATGCAATTTTTCAAATTATTTTGAAACCGGTTTAACAAACAACCCCGTTTTTCAAATACTCTAAGTCCTAAATGTAAATGCACTCAATTAGCCTGTTTTTGTCCCTATCCCCCTTTTGGTCCAACTTTAAAAACGGAACACCTCCAATAGCTATTAAAACAGATAAAATACAGCATTTATGCATAAAGTACTAATTTTTGCCCATTTTTTCTCCCTTCGTCCTATTTTTTCCCCTTTGGGTCAAAATTTTGAAAAGTTTTATTGCCTATAACTTGCACTGACAAAAGCTCGACCAATATCCCAAAGTTCAACAAAATGGGTCCAGGCGTGGTAGGATATGCACTCAATTTTTCCATTTTTGGGTCCTTTCCCTCCTTTTTGGACCCCTTTTGGTTTGACTTTAAAAACGGAACACCTCCAATAGCAATTTGAGAATCTTAACCAAGCTAAATCGTAAAAAATTACCTATGAAACAGATAAAATACAGCATTTATGCATAAAGTACTAATTTTCGCCCATTTTTCTCCCTTTGTCCATTTTTTTCCCCTTTGGGTCAAAATTTTAAAAAGATTTATACCCTATCACCTGCACCGACAAAAGCTCGATCTATATCCAAAATTTCAACGGTCCAGGCGTTCAGGCGTGATTGGCTAACAAATAAACCAACAAACCAAAAAAACAGACTTACAGAAAGATTTATAATATACTAGCAGATTGTACCCGGCGTTGCGCGGGTTATAGAAAAAAAATTCAATTTTCCAAATTATTCGGATACCGGTTTATCAAACGACCCAGTTTTTTTAATACTCCTCCTCCTACTCCTAAATATAAATTCATGCAATTTGCCCGTTTTTGGCCCCTTTCCCCTTTTTGGACCCCTTTTGGTTTAACTTTTGAAACGGAACACCTCCAATATTACCATTTTTCCCCATATGTCCCATTTTCCCACCTTTTGCTCAAAATTTTAAAAAGATTTATAGCCTATAACCTGCACCGACAAAAGCTCGATCTATATCCCAAATTTCAAGAAAATCGGTCCAGGCGTGATTGGGTAACGAACAAACCAACAAACATTTGGGAAACTTAACTAAGCAAAATCGTAAAAATTACCTATTACCATTTATTCCCCATTTGTCCCATTTTTTTTTCCGTTTTGGTCAAAATTTTGAAGAGATTTATAGCCTATAACCTGCACCGACAAAAGTCCGATTTATATCCCAAATTTCAAGAAAATCGGTCCAGGCGTTCAGGCGTGATTGGCTAACAAACAAAAAAACAGACTTACAGACAGATTTATAATATATATTACGATTACGATTATGTGGAATAGCATTACAATTAAGCAACCCTGTTTATCGCACTGGATCTAACTACTACTGCAAAGTATTGCCAAAACAGCTTTTTACAACTTAATATGCATATTATATATAACTGACTTAGTAATAAACGGCATTATAGTAAATAGCAGTATTGCCAGAATAGATTTTAATACATACTATATTATGTAGAACTGCATTACTATATATAATACCCTATATTACCACACTTGAACAGAAACATATAATCATAATGACAACAGTATTACCATGCAGTTCTATATAAAATATAATTTTTATTAATGAAAATATTAATTTTTCAATTTCTAATTATTTTTTGTCATTAGTGTTAGATATAAGCTTTAAAATGAGATAACATTCATTAAATTTGATGCGGTGGTATGGGAGATATTTTCAACCGACAAAAAAGTGCTTTAGAAATAATATATATGATAGACACTCAACAATCCACGCAATTCATTTATTACTTTCTGATATTTACTGGAACTTAAACAGATCTATGTGCACTGGAGCTTATTTGATCGACTTCGAGAAAGCATTTGATATTATATGGATTTCAGGATTAATATATACATTATTAAAATAGAAATTTCCTTTGCGCTTTATTGTACTTATAAATAATATGTTGAACAACAAGTCCTTTATAGTCTGTGATAAAGGCAAATGCAGTACAAAAATATTTAATATTGTTAATGACTTGCAGCAGGAAACTGTAAATTCTCCAATCCTTTATAATTTATTTATTCATGATCTTCTAAGCAAAATAGATAATATTATAGGTTTTGCTGATGATATATCATTCAGATAATAATATTACAAATATTAATGAAAACCTTCAAACGTACTTTTAGATTGTACTAAAATATGCTTCTGATTGGCATCTGAAAATCAACAATAATATTAAAATCCTTTTGTATTAAATCTTAATGTGAATATACCAACCAAGGAAGTGGTGAGGTACTTAGGAGTTTATCTTGATAAATTTCTGTACTTTAATAAACATATTGATATACAAATTATTAAGGCCAGAAATGCTTTTTTTAAATATAAGAAACTATTTTTCTCGAAAAATATAAAACCAAGGGCTAAGTTAATTATGTATAAGTCATATATGGAGAAATATAGAATATTCGAAAGAAAATGTTTGAGAGCTTGTATGGGACTGTATAGATCACCAGCTACCAATTATACTAAATATAGGAAGCTGTATAATAGCTCTAAAATGAATAGAATTGACAATTTCATTATACATGTTATTAGGAACCATATATTAAGATGTACTAAATGCAGTGAAAATAATCTTATTACGGCACCTTATTATGCTAACAAAGATTATATTAAACAATGTCTAAATTCTGGTTATGTACCACCTAAGGCCTTTTTATACCTCGATAGTAACGGTTTTATACAAAATGAAAACAGAATTCCTATATTTTACCACATTTATCGAAGAGCCAATATTAAATCCGTACATAGTAATAAAACGACTATTGACAACCTCAGATTTGAGACCAGTATTTTTTCTAAAGATGAAAATATTATGCCTAACTTAAATACTAATAAATATACCGAATAATTTCTTCTTGTTTTTATTCCTGGACCTTTGCCATAACAAAATAAAGTTTTTCCATTTCTTCCTTACATTAATAATTTATATAATTTATACACTATTATAATATAAATAATTATACATTTTCAAAATAATTATCACAACATATTTAATATTCTTGAGATCTCGTTTTTGGGACAGTGTTATGCTTAAGTTATTCCTACATATATAAAACTTTTGTTTATTGTAGTTTAAATAAATGAAATTGTTTAAATAAAAGCTATATAAAAAAACTGATTAGATTCAGATTCTTGTAATATTTGATGTTTAATAAATTGTATTATCTTTTGTCCTCAAAAGAATATTTTTGTGGTTTCGCGTATTTTTATTTCAATAATGTTTAGAAAGTGTAAGAAGGCAGATAAGTCGATAGGAAGGTGGCAGGGTAAAAGAGTTTACGTCGATTTAGGGATGGCGCAGAAGATCCAAAGCTGC
Organism: Sarcophaga peregrina; assembly: GCA_014635995.1. Taxonomy (NCBI): domain Eukaryota; kingdom Metazoa; phylum Arthropoda; class Insecta; order Diptera; family Sarcophagidae; genus Sarcophaga; species Sarcophaga peregrina. The sequence goes on along the minus strand of CM025789.1, from coordinate 83,940,663 downwards.
CAAGGTCTGATCCTTTTGGATTCCTGTGGGTGGGTCGTAGAGCTGTAATAACATCGGCAGTCTCTCCTCATTGTGGTTGTGTATCTGTAGCCGGTATCGATTAGTAATAGTTTCCGTTATAAGTTCCAGTTTCTGGAACCTTAACATATTTTTCTTTGATTTCTTTTGTCGAAAGCTAGTATGGATTTTTTTTATAAGTGTGAGAACGCCTTAGGTTCAGATGACCAGCAAGCACCACCCCATCCGGCGAGCCACAGCCATACTCGCTGTAACAGCTTAAAATCTATTTTCTTTACAGCTCTGGCATGAATATACACAAGCGTAATAATATCAATACCCGCAACGATATCTCTCTTTCTTGCACATCCTATTATAAATCTTTCTGTAAGTCTATTATTTTGTTTGTTTGTTTGTTAGCCAATCACGCCTGGACCTAATTTCTTAAAATTTGGGATATAGATCGGGCTTTTGTCGGAGCAGATTATAGGCTATAAATCTTTTCAAAATTTTGACCAAAAGGGGAGAAGAAATGGGACAAAGGGTGAAAAAATGGCTATAGGTAGTTTTTTACGCTTTAGCTTGGTTAAGTTTCCCAAATAGCTATTAGAGGTGTTCCGTTTCTAAAGTTGTAAAAAGGGTTCCAAAAAGGGGGAAAGTAGCCAAAAACGGGAAAATTACGAGCATAACCAATCACGCCTGAACGCTTGAACCGATTTTCTTGAAATTTGGGATATTGATCGAGCTTTTGTCGGTACAGGTTATGGGCTATAAATCTTTTAAAAAATTTAAACTAAAAGGAAAAAAATGGGAAATAGGGCAAAAATTGGTACTTTATGCATAAATGCTGTATTTTATTTGTTTTAAAGGTATTTTTTAACGATTTGGCTTGGTTAAGTTTCCCAAATAGCTATTGGAGGTGTTCCATTTATAAAGTTGGACCAAAAGGGGTCCAAAAAGGGGAAAGGGGTGAAAAGCGGGCAAATTTAGAGCATAACCAATCACGCCTGAACGCTTGAACCGATTTTCTTGAAATTTAGGGTATTGATCGAGCTTTTGCCGGTGCAGGTTACATACATACATAATTGGCCATTACAACCCTTCAGTCAGGATTACGACCTAGCTTCTCACACCACTTATGTTGTGTGCGTTAATTTTATACATGAGTGGCGGGACCTACAGTTTAAAGTCGACTCCGAACGACAGATTTTTGAGAAGCTTTTCATGGCAATTTTTACTCTCAGAGTCTTTGCCAGAAATCTGCTGAGAGGAAGTCGCCGAAGAAATATTTTTTAATTTTGATGTCTGACCTGGGATACGAACCCGGACCTTTTGTCTAATAAGCGAACACACTACCCACTAGACCACGGCGACTTCATTTTTTTGCCGGTGCAGGTTATAGGCTATAAATCTTTTAAAAATTTTGAACCAAAGGGAAATAAATGGGACAAAAGGAGAAAAAAGGGCAAAAATTAGTACTTTATGCATAAAAGCTGTATTTTATGGGTTTTAAAGGCTTGGTAAAGTTTCCCAAATAGCTGTTGGATCAAGGTGTCCAAAAAGGGGAAAATGGGCGAAAACGGTTATATTTAGGACTTAGAGTATTCAAAAAACTAAGTGGTTTGATAAACCGGTTTCCGAATAATTTGAAAAATTGCATTTTTTAAGAAGCCGGTTTCGAAACCGGATTTTTATTTATTTTTATTTATTGTTATTTTTATAACCCGCGCAACGCCGGGTACAGTCTGCTAGTTATAATATAAATATAAATTATCTATACTATGAAGAACTTATAAATAGTTGTGGTAAACATATATTGAAGTCTGTTATATAATTCAACAAAAGTTTGTAATTCATTTGTAGAAATTTATCCACATGAAAAGGATTGAAATTCAAATTGTCCAAATTGTTGTTTGGACACCGCGTATATATACATACAGGAACGATTTTTGAACATTAAAAATTTTCTTCATGTTCTTTACTTACGTTACACTTTACTAGTTAATTTGTATTTGCTTTGCGATTGTTGCTATTTAAATTTGGGTTAGTAATAACGAAGACGATATTTTTGTATTTTATGGCGTTTTAATCCATTAAAAGCAAAAAAATTACATCTCTGCACGAAGAGCGTTCTATATACGAATAGTCCGACTAAAAATTTAATTTTGTCTGTAATTCAGTGTACGATGCACTGGCAAACCGAACGAGCTTATCAAATGAATTCGCTTACAAAATAAAATTAGTAATCCTTTTATAATTTAATTTTACTTTTCGGAATACAAATATGGATTGTTTTTTATTTTAGAATTGTACTTTTCTCTTTAGTAAAGCTATTTTATGCTCTTATTTACCCATTATTTCGTGTTTTATTTATATCTCTAATTTGCTTTTAACTGCTGTAAAACTAGAAATTTACGTCACAGTATACTACTGTGATATATATATATATATATATATATATATAATGTGATTTACGTAAAGGTATAAACACATAGACGACAAACAGCAGCTTGGCAGCTCAACAGAAAATTATACTGTTTTGTCTGCCGTATGCCGACTGCTTGATGTTCAATTAGTCGTGACTTAACCATAACCATATAAATCAGCTGTTTTAACCAACTTTATGGACATCACTGTTTTCGATTATAGTTGACTTACGATAATGCCATAGTCATAACGATACCAATTGAATTTTAGTTTTTTGTCATAACTATAAACAGCTGTTTGCTGAATTTACTTACATATATGCACATTTTTTTTTTTGTTTACTTTTGCACTTTTGAAAAATACATATGTGCAATTAACGTAAACAGCTGTTTATGGCCATGGCAGCGCTGACTGCTCCTAATAGTAAATTTACGGTTATGGATTGTGTTACGACTACAGAGTTATGGTAAAGTCACGACTAATTGAACCTTTAAATTCTTTGAAGACAGAACAGAAAAAAACAGCTGATAAAAAACTAAAATAATAAACACTATCGAATTTTTAACGTACGCAAAAATAAAATTACAAATAAAAAAAACCGCATACTCACACATATATATGACAGAGGTCCACAACCATTTAGTGAGTATTTTAGTATTCGTATGCGAATTATACTTATTTTGTGATTCTTGTAAATGTTGAATTATGGAATGTCGAAATCAGCAACATCAGACGTGTTGGTAAGTATGAATATGATGAGTACTTCAAACTGTGACTTTGAGTAGAGGTTCCATGATATTAAAATAAACATGAATGCGTATAAGTATCAGAAATTATGACAATGATTCGATTCTACATACACAAAAACAATTCATGTAACATTAATAATGGATTATGTATTTTTTCCTAGACCTAATTCGCGATTCTAATACAAAACAGCATATGGTAAGAGCATTTTTGAACTCTTGTCCTCAAGTAAATTTTATAAGGGAAAACTTATCTAATGCCCTAAAATTAAAGAAAATAAAAAAGTCCATAGATGAAGAGGGTATAAGCTCATCCTGTGTTAAAGAACCATACAAGACTCAAAACACAATCAAATAATTTTAGATTGCCTCTACAATTTTTTATATTTCGTAATATTACTGGCTTCCATCCAGACGAAACTATGTCTATAAAAAATTTAATTTCCCATCGAATGTCGAACTGGCAGATCCAGTATTCTAACATCGACGAGGCATAGACATGCTCTTACGAACTAAGATGTTCTATTCTTCTCACACATCCGTAACGAATAGAACTTACCAACACTTTAGAAGACACTGTTGGGGCTGGATTATGTCAGGAAGGTACACTAGCAAATCCACTGTTACTACTTTTAAGCATTCGTATACTCTTTACTCAGGATTACGGCCCAGCTTCTCACATCACTCATGTTGTGTGTGTTAATTTTATACATGAGTGGCGGAACCTACAGTTTAAAGTCGACTTTAAACGACAAAAGTTTTGAGAAACTTTTCATGGTTAAGGTTAAAAAAAAAAATAGAAACAAATTTCATAAAATATTTATTAAAGACATGAATTATTAAAAAAAATATATATATATATAAACTTATAGAATAGAGGTAAAATGAACCGTGATATACAATCAAAATAGAAATTTTCGTTATGGAAAAAGTAGGATATCTATAGATTTTTTTCGTATGTTTCTATTATTTATTCCGCCACTATATCTACACATACATACAGTTTGTCAAAAAAATCTTTGCACACAGAGAAAAATTATGAAAACTTTGAAAAAATCATTGATTTCTAATATAAATAATCAAATTTTTTCAAAAAGGATTTTATAAACATATGTTTTGTTAATGTTGAGGTCGCTGTGGTCTAGTAGGTAGTGTGCTGGCTTATTAGACTTAAAGCCAGGGTTCGAGTCCCCGGCCAGACATCAAAATAAAAATACAAAAAGTATTTTTTTGGCGATTTCTTCTCAGCAGATTTCTGGCAAAAACTCTGAGAGTAAAATAAAATTGCCAAGAAAAGTTTCTCAAAAATTTGTCGTTCTGAGTCGACTTTAAGCAGTAGGTCCCGCAATTCATGTATAAAATCAACGCGCACTCAACATAAGTGGTTTGAAAAACTAGGTTGCAATGACTATAACATCCAATCTACACTCAAGTTCAGTGTGAGATAGACTAGAATTTCATTCGATTATGTTTTTATGGGAGTCATACTATCTATCGATGAAGCCCGTAGCCGCTTTAGCTCCTATAGAGGCACGCCCTTTTGCCTTTATTAGGGTGAACTACAACTAATATTTGACGGTAATCGGAACAGTACTAATTTTTTAAATTGTTTCTTTAAATATATTTAAAATTTTTGGAGTGTCTGTCACGAGCGCCAATGAATAGGATTGCTTAGTTTAACAACCGAAATTTTTTCGATATGAGCGTTTATTACGTTATGGTTATTTTTTTATTATAATTCAAGACTTTTATAAGTTAATTAACACATTTTATCGCCCGATATACCGTATAAAAGATACATTAAAAATTTAACTCGATGCTCACTCCTCCACATCATTTTCTGGCTTAAATTCTATTTTGTTCAATATATTAAGAATAAAATTAGAATTATAATTCTGAAAGGATTATCATTACATATTTCTTAATGCATGAATATACTAAATAAAATAAGTACACAAGTGACATTAATCTCTTCATTCTCTTTAAGTTTTGCATTAATCATTCTAAAGCTGTTATCACACGACATGTATTTTACGCATGTACTGTCACTTCCTTTATTCATATGTAATTCCGTATGTATGTCAAAGTTGTCATTTTATAATTTTTGCTATCACACCTGTGTATGTTTTCCGTATGACATAACCTAAAAGTGTAAACAACAAACTGACTTTTTATTGTGTATAAATTGTTAAAAATAATTACAAAAGTGAAATGGATTTAAAAACCGCTGATAAAACAATTGTAGTGTCCAGCATTATTGCAATAATATCAGCAATGAAAATTAAAAAGAGATAAGAAAAAAATAAATTAAAAAAGAATCGGTCTTTGTGGAGTCATAAGTGGCTGCTTCGAAGAGATTCTGGACTAGGTTTCACATCAATGGCTATGGACGAACTGCGTTTGGAAGACCCAAAATCGTTTAAAAATTTTGCGAGGATGTCCTACAAAACCTTCTCCGAGTTGTTAGGAAAAGTGTCTCCTTTAATCTGTAAGCAAAACACTGTAATGCGTGAAGCCATTTCTAGTACTGCAAGGTAAAGCTGTGTAACTAAATAATTGTAGACTTTACTGATCACATTTAATAATGCTTTTATATAGGTTACTTTTGACCTTAAGATTTTTAGCAACTGGTGAAAAATACACACAATTAGCTTATGGATTTCGTATTTCACAAGCAGCTATTTCCGTAATCATACCGGAAACTATTGATGCCATTTACTCGGTTTTAAAAGACGATTTTCTGGAGGTATGTACAAATTCCGAAATTTTAACGTAAGCTGTGTAATTAATTATGCAAACAAATAACATTTTAAGGTTCCACGGAATGCAAATGAATGGAAGAGCATTGCCTATGATTTTGAACTGAAGTGGAATTTTCCCTCTTGTTTAGGGGCTTTAGGTAATAATCTTATAAATGGTTTAAAAATTATACTATTTTAATAATTTGTTTATATTATCTTTTAAGATGGGAAACATATTGCGATCAAGAACAAAGCCGACTATGGATCATTCTATTATAATTATAAAGGATTCCATAGCGTAATACTGCTGGCCGTTGTGGACGCAAACTATAACTTTTTATATGTTAACATTGGTTCCAATGGAAGAGCAAACGACGCAGCAGTATTTAATGAATCGTCACTGTGTGAAGCTATAAAGAACAACCACTTTAATTTTCCTTCGGATGATTATTTACCTGGCACAAACAAAATAGTTCCATTTGTATTTGTTGCAGATGACGCTTTTAGGTTGACAACAAGGATGTTGAAACCTTATGGGGAGAGGTCTGCAAATGCAAACAAAGTTTTCAACTATAGATTAAGTCGAGCACGCCGAGTAGTTGAAAATGCATTTGGAATTTTGGCAAATAAGTTTCAAATATTTCAAATGGAAATAGACCTAGAAATCGAGAAAGTAGAAAAAATCACACTGGCTGCTTGTGCTTTGCACAGTTTTATTAAAAAACGCGACGGGTTTGATCCAAAAATGTTGGATTCAGAAAATACAAACACTTTGAATTTTCAAAAAGGATCCTGGCGAAATGAAGTGAGCATGACTAATCTCCAAAGGTGCCAAAGTAATCGTTCGGGAGATGAAGGGAGAAAAGTTCGGGATACATTTTCCGAGTATTTTAATACAGTGGGATCAGTTCCTTGGCAAAATGATGCTGTAAAAAATTTCAATTTTTAACTTTGAAATAAACATTTTATGTAAAGAATAAAAATTGTATTTAATTCATGTTTTAGATATCTATATAATAGTACGAATATTCAACCAAGCATTGAACTAAAATCAGAAAATTTTTCCGTTGTGTTGGTCTCCATTCGTTGTTTTTTCTTTGCTTCGAAAACCGCTAGCGTGATATTTTGTACCAACTCATCTCTAATGCCTTCATTAGTTATTGCATTAAGCTCTAATTTTATAAAATTGCAAAAAGCTTCATCCTTCTCATTAACAGCACTCTTATTGGCATTGCATACATTTTGTAAAGCATTTACGGCTGCTTCAAGTACAGCATCTTCTGGCTGCTTACTGCGGCTTGACACTGGCGTATTATTTTCAACTCTAACTTTCTTGCTATGTTGACAAGGAGATGCATCACTTTCCAGAGGTTGCGATGAGTCATTAGACTCCTCAAACTGTAAAGAGTTTTGTTTTTATAAATATATTTCAATTAAGTTATAAATTTTTTTACAAATACTTACTAATAAATTACAGTTTCCTTTTCGTATTTTTACAAAATCGTTCAAAAAACTCAAGTCATTGAACCAATAGGCAGTTGGGACATAAACATCGTCTGTACTTGCTCCACTCTTTAATTCCTTAGTTTTAGAAATCTCCCGGGTAAACTGTCCCCGTAAATATTGCATTTTATTCTGTATAAAACAATTTTTAAGTAGTAAAAAGGGAAGAAACAACGTATACATACCTTTATATCGGTTGGTCCAATTGATTCATTGAATACTTTCAACTTTTCCGCAATCGCATTGAATGCAGCATACCTGGAATGTTTGTTGTGGTAAAATTTTTCTTTGGGGTTGTAGAGACACTCATAAGTCCGCCACATTCCAATCATTTCAAGAATTGCTTCTTTGCTTAATTCATTAAAATATTGAACAATACTTACTTTTTCATGTTCTTTATTCATTATTCAATATTTCACAATTATTTGTTTATTCGAAAAAATTTTCTAATAAACAAACAGCTGTTTTGTTTATGTTTGTCACAGAAAAATAGAGCAAGCTCTAATTGAAAAAATTACATATGTATTTCCATATACATTTTACATATGCAATGTTTCATACGTATCAGACGATGTGTACAACTTTTGCATATGGAAAATTTGACAGTACATATGTAAAATACATGCCGTGTGATAACAGCTTAACTAATTTTTTGTATGCATGCACGTACCCAGGAAGATAGAATTGCTAAAACAAATGCATGTGTATATTATTGTACTAATTTAATGCAAATTAGGTAGGCTTAAATTTTAGCATTTAATTCAACAATAATAATTTTTATATATGATTAAATATCATTACATGCGTTAACAGATTATGAAAAGTTAGGCAAGAGGATCTATAGTTTCTTTTATAAGTCCAGTGGATGGTCTCCTTGGTCATTTACCATTTAGATCATGCTTAGAGCAACCTCTTTTCTTCGGTACATGGGTCTTTACCATAATAAGATAAGATGCACGTTTTAGTAACGTAATACAAAATCTCTTCAAGTTGGTCAATTGTTTTTGATTTTTGTCTATTCTTTTACAGTACCATTGCAGCAAGTTGAAGCTTTAAGTGGAGAAACAATCTACCTTCCTTGTAACGTCAGCACGTATGACGGCGATGAAGTTGTTTTAATTTTGTGGTATCGCGATGATAAGGGTACCCCTATTTACAGGTAAGTAGTCAACATTGAATTATCGTAACTAAAAATCAGTTATAGTCCTAACAACATTAACAACCTGGTCCCCGATGTCGAACGTGTTCGTTTGGAACGACAAACAGCTGATTTGCGGCCCCCTTTTTCGTTTTACGCACAGAAATGTCAAATATACATTTTTAGAGAAAAGCAATAGAAAAAATCAAAATTAAACATGGATGGAATATAAATGGTCTATTTACTGAATTCTTAAATCTAAATTCAATTACTTAATGGTATGTGATTAATTATTTAAACTGTTTATAAAAAATAAGCTAATTTTGTCTTAAAAAATACCGGAAAATATTTAGGTTCCATATCTGATCCTGTTTGTTAACGGATATATATTTTTTTAAGGAGATGAAAATTTCAGTGTTCCTCATTTTAAACGATCGGGATTATCTTTGAGTATCTTCAATAGTATATCTGTTTTATTGTAGACATATCGAAATCTTCATAGATATTAGGGCTTCTGTTACAAAAAAGTTGCTTCTGTGGTTAGATATAGAACATGTTCAATCAACGGGTGGTTTTCTTCTGCAGTAGTACTTCAACTAAATTGACTTATAAATTGTTATTGTTGCACCGTATTGGTCATCCGATGAATGAAAATCAATATTTTTTGATCTTCAACCAACCGATGACCAACATAACAATTGCTTGTTCAAACAAATAAAGGTGCACAACCATAAGATATTGTTGTGGCTATTTAAAATTTTCTGTTAGTGAAAATGCTAACGTTCCCGAAACTGTACGCCGGAACAAACAAATGTATTTCAAAGTGGAATTTTTGACAGCTCTTCAAAACAATAATTTTTGGCTTTGTATTTTATTCAATTTGATCTTTATGTTAGAGCTGCAAAACCGTCGATAGTTTTATTATTAATGAACTATCGACGATTTTTTTCGACAGCGTTAATATTGAAATTTTGGGATGGCTTCAACGCAAAAAAAAAAAAATAATACCGGCGCATGAAACGTGACATCGGAAATTGTATTAATTTTCAAAGTTAAGGTTGAAAAAAAAAATAGAAACAAATTTCAAAATATATTTATTAAAGACATGAATTATTAAAAAATATATACAGTGTCGGACAAAACTAAATCACGGGATAATACTTAATGCAAAACACTTCAATAAAAATAGTATTCAAGTTAGTATTTATATTTTTTCAACTTTTTTATTAAGGTAACATCTTACTTACTTACTTAATTGGCCATTACAACCCTTCAGTCAGGATTACGACCTAGCTTCTCACACCACTTATGTTGTGTGCGTTAATTTTATCCATTAGTGGCGGGACCTACAGTTTAAAGTCGACTCCGAACGACAGATTTTTGAGAAGCTTTTCATGGCAATTTATACTCTCAGAGTCTTTGCCAGAAATCTGCTGAGAGGAAGTCGCCAAAGAAATATTTTTCGTTTTGATGTCTGACCTGGGATGGAAGGTAACATCTTAGTTTATTAAAAAGAAACAAAAAATAAATAACTTCATTAACTATACCAAAAAAAAATTCATATCACATTTTCAACAGACGTTTTTGGGGGCGATAAAACTAAAGCACATTTTATAAATATTAACTAAAACTAAAAATATTTCTAATATTTTATGGCATAGCCTTTATTTTTTAAGACTTCTTTACATCTACGAGGCATGGACTCAATTAGATTCGATATAACCTCTCCAGGAATACTATTCCAAGCTATTTCCACTTGACGGAAAAGGTCTTCCAAATTCTTGCAATTATCGCGTAATATTTTCCGATCTACAATCTCCCATAGGTTTTCTATCGGGTTGAGATCTGGCGATTGCGCTGGCCACTTCAAGACATTGATTTCATTTGCAACAAACCACTCTTTCACACATTTTGCAGTGTGTTTGGGGTCGTTGTCTTGCTGAAACCTCCAATTAAGTGGCATTTCCTCCACCGCATATGGCTGCATTACATTCTCCAGTATGTCTTTATACATGAAACGGTCCATTATCCCATTTATTTTGTGAATGGGTCCAATACCTTGACCAGAGAAACATCCCCAGACCATTATATTACCTCCTCCGTGTTTTGCAGTTCCTTTAGTATACAGTGGATTAAGTCGTTGCCCTGCTGGTCTCCGTACTAACTGATATCCATCAGAACCCTTCAAGTTAAACTTGGATTCATCGGAGAACAGTACTGTCTTCCATTACACTCCAGTTTAAATGTTCCTTCGCAAAATTAATTTTAGCCTATCTATTTTTTGTGGAAATAATTGGTTTTTTTACAGTCCTATACGATTTTAAGCCACCTTCTACCGCTCTTCTTTGAATGGTTCTAGGAGTAATATTTAATGCCAGTTGGTTTGCAATGGACTTTGCAGATGTAAAGGGATCCTTTTTTAAAATTCGAATTATGGCCTGGTCTTCCCGTTTAGTGGTTTCCCGTGGTCGACCACCCTTATGTATGGTAACCAGTGAACCTGTTGATTTAATTCGGGAAATTACGCTATGATGAATATTAAATTTCTTTGCAATTTTTGTTACAGATTCTCCTTTATTAAAATCTTCAATTATTTTTTCTTTTAAATGCACGTAATATTTATTACGAGCCATTTTGTACTTTCAATCGTAAAAAATGGACTGGGAATGGTAAAGATCAAAAGTGATAGTAAAACACGTGTTATTTTTTTGTAATAACTCTTAGAATGTCTTTAAGAGAAAGTTTTTCGTTATGTAATAATATTTTCTCTTCGTATTTTTCTGTAATTTAATGAAAGAGTATATATTCTATGTTATGTGCTTTAGTTTTGTCGCTGCACTTTTAAGGGTAATGTAAAACTTTTTGTGATTTTTTTATTTTTTATTAGAAATAAATGAATGTTCATTCTATTTTATAATTCCTAACATATATTCTGTCGAAAATTATAAAAAGAAAAATGAAAAAAGTGATTTTTGAAATTTTATTGTGGTTTTTGTTAAGAGGTAATAGTCCGTGCTTTAGTTTTGTCCGACACTGTATATATAAACTTATAGAATAGAGGTAAAATGAACCGTTATATACAATCAAAATAGAAACTTTCGTTATGGAAAAAGTAGGATATCTATAGATTTTTTTCGCGTGTTTCTATTATTTATTCCGTCACTATATCTATACATACATACAGTTTGTCAAAAAAATCTTTACACACAGAGAAAAATTAAGAAAACTTTGAAATATTCATTGATTTCTAATATAAATAATCAAATTTTTAAATTTCTTCAAAAAGGATTTTATAAACATATGTTTTGTTAATGTTGAGGTCGCCGTGGTCTAGTAGGTAGTGTGCTGGCTTATTAGACTTAAAGCCAGGGTTCGAGTCCCCGGCCAGACATCAAAATAAAAATACAAAAAGTATTTTTTCGGCGATTTCTTCTCAGCAGATTTCTGGCAAAAACTCTGAGAGTAAAAATAAAATTGCCATGAAAAGTTTCTCAAAAATCTGTCGTTCGGAGTCGGTCCCGCTACTTATGTATAAAATTAACACACACAACATAAGTAGTGTGAGAAACTAGGTTAATAATCTTTACTGAAGGGTTGTAATGACCAATTATGTATATTATGTATGTTTTGTTAATATAATAAATAAAAAACTTTTATAACAATGACTATATTCTAATATAAAATATTAAAAAACAAAAACAAACAGCAGTAATGTCAAAAAAATGTTTGCACACTTGATAAAATATTAAGACTTATGCAATTTTTTAAATTTATAGTGCTAATATTTTGTGGGTTCACCTAGAGCATCAATTACCGCTTGCCGACGCCTTCTCATGGATTGAATAAGCTTCGGAATGTCATATTCTAATGGTATTTTTTCCCACTCCTATTTGATGAACTTTGCCAATTCGTTTTTATTTGTGGGCGATCTTTTCCCTACCTTTTTCTTTAGATGAACCCACAAATTTTCGATAGGTTTAATATCAGGTCTTTGGGCAGGTGTATCGATAACTTTGGGCAGTTGTAAAGTAACCTGGAGTTACATAAATACAATTTATTTTAAGGATTTTTATTTTGATAGTACTTGTAATTAAATTTATTCGGATTAACCAGCTCAATAAAATCAAATTTCTTAATGCTGGCAGTCAGTTCATTTTTTAAAATATCAAGATGTACTTTCTTAGTCATTATTTCACCCAAAATCCTGATTACACCAACTTTCTTGCTGGATATACAGCTCAATACCAATACAGAAAGTTTTCCAAAATTTACTGTAGGAATAAGATTTTTATTTTCTAGTGCTTTCAGAGGCTTACTCCAAACTCTTTGCGGTCCGTCATGATAATAAAGCATTATTTTCGTCTCATTTGATAAAATAACATCGTTCCAGTACTCCGGAGAAAGTGAAATGTATTCGGTTGGAAATCTTAATCTCTTTTCGGCATTTTTTGCTGACAGCATGGGTTTTTTACTAGTCATTCTTGATGAATAATTGTGATATTGAACAATATTTCCAATGATTTCTTGGAAAACAAGTAACCCAAAGTCTTTTTGCACTTGAAGAGCTAATCATCTCGCACTGGATTGCCGACTATCATACACGGTTCTAATAATTTTTCCCTCAACTCGCTGCGTCAAAGATTTTTTTACACTTTTTATATTGAGGAAAGTTCTTTTGTTGTAGTTATTATTGTAATGTGTGTTACTATTAGAAAACTATTGGTGCCTCATGGTCGTAAACAAGTATAGTTATAGAATGTGTGCAAAAATAAAAAAAATATATAAAGATTTTGTTGTTGGAATTCTTGAATGAAGATCACATTTTATATTTTTTAGGTCTGTGCAAAGATTTTTTTGACAAACTGTATATGTTTACACATCCGCCTGGATAATTTTTAACTAAAAGTGGGAAATTCTTCTCTTCTAAAAATTCAATACTATCGATTTACTTCATATAGATACATATATACTTTCATATATGAATATATTTAGTTCAATTCATTTCGTCTATCGACTTTTATATTTCAGGGTTGATTGAATTAATTTTAGTTTAATTTTAAATAAAATGTCGAAAGAAAATTTAAGCAAACGAATAGCAATCACTCACTTTTGGCCGCGTTAGAGGTCCGCTATCTTATGACTAATCGTTGGGTTTGCTTTACGTAATACTAGTAAATGCCATAAATAGCCGAATATGAATTTCAAAAAAAAATCGTCAAAAAAATTCTACATTGAAAAATACAACTGTGCTAATCAGTGTTAAATAATTCAGTACTTTAGTAGTTTTTCAGTGCTTTTCCACTTCAAAAAAAAGCAGTACCCCCGCAACACTTTCAGTACTGTTTTGTTATTAGATATTTTACGTCCTGCGCTATTTTCAAATCTTAATGCAATAGCAATTTAATGCGAAAGGTAGAATTAGTCTTTGGTCCCGGTTAACCACACGTCCACGGAACATACTTCCGTTTTTAAAATACTGTTACGTTTTTACCTTTTAAAAACGTTAAAAATATGAGTTCGTAGATTGCAAATAACGTAAAAATAAATTTGTGTTTAATTTTTAATGAATTCTTTATTATTTGCACAGCTTTTGTGCCACTGTTCCAGTTTATTCCCCGTAACAACGATAATTTTCGCAGTATGTGTTGGTTCGTGATAAGTCTCTGCTTACAACCTTTTTGTAAGCAGCAACACTTGTTCGTTATTCTACGCTCACAACCTTTTTGAAAGCACAACACTAACAACTGTTTCTTTCAGACGCAACTTGTCTGCACACAACCGATTGATTTATCACTTCAACCAACATAACGTCGTTATACACGACTAGCTTAATTCAAACTCCGAATACAACTTCCGAATACAACGTGGAAGGCTGATGACGGCCTTTGGGAACATTCTAATAATTCATGTTTGTTCTCATTTCATGTTTGTTGTTTCTTGTTTACATTCGTCCAGGTAGATTAGTTGTTGCTGGGTTATTTCTCTATCCGCTATTTCATACTGCACATTGTTGTTGCTTGTTTACTTCTTTGTTCCCTTCATTTTGTTGTTGGTTATTTTCGTCTTTTATCCCTTACATAACATACATACATAATTGGCCATTACAACCCTTCAGTCAGGATTACGACCTAGCTTCTCACACCACTTATGCTGTGTGCGTTAATTTTATACTTGAGTGGCGGGACCTACAGTTTAAAGTCGACTCCGAACGACAGATTTTTGAGAAGCTCTTCATGGCAATTTTTACTCTCAGAGTCTTTGCCAGAAATCTGCTGAGAGGAAGTCGCCGAAGAAATATTTTTTCGTTTTGATGTCTGACCCCTTCTTCTTCTTCTTAATTGGCCATAACAACCCGATTAACGGATTTCGGCCTGCCGCAATACATCCTTCCAGGCGCCTCTGCTTCTTGCGCGCCTACGACAGTTGGTCACACCAATCGATGACAGGGCTTCCTCGACTTGGTCCTTCCAACGGATACAAGGTCGTCCTCTTCGCCGACTTCCGCAGATCCCCGCATCAAATACCCGTTTCGCCGGAGCATCCTCCTCCATTCGAACGACATGGCCGAGCCAGCGCAGCCGCTGGATATTAATACGCTGCACAACATCTATGTCGTTGAGGAGCTCATACAGCTCACTGTTAGATCGGATGCGGAAATCATCGCCAACTCGCACAGGACCGAAGATCTTACGTAGAACTTTCCTCTCGAATACCCTCAAGGCTGCTGCATCAGTTCTTAAAAGGGTCCATGCCTCTGCGCCATAAAGAAGCACGGGTAAGATGAGCGTCTTGTAGAATATTAATTTTGTCGCACGAGAGAGGTCTCTGCTGCTCAATTGCCTATTGAGACCATAGTAGCACCTGTTGGCAAGAGTAATCCTGCGTTTGATCTCCAGACTGACATCATTTTTGGTGGTAACGGCGGAGCCAAGATAAATAAATTCCTTGACTGTATCAAAAGTATAGTTATCGGCCGTAATCTGAGAGTCAATACGCCGCACGTCTCTACTTGTCGACAACATATACTTTGTTTTGCCCTCATTTACTGCCAGACCCATCTTCTTAGACTCCCGTTCAATAGCGCTAAAGGCAGCAGTAACATCTCGCTTGGTACGCCCTATTATGTCGATGTCGTCAGCGTACGCAAGCAATTGGACACTTTTTTGAAAGATAGTGCCATTGCGATGCACTCCTGCCTTTCGTAGAACACTCTCCATGACGAAGTTGAAGAGGTCGCATGATAAGGGGTCGCCTTGTCTGAAACCTCGCACGGTATCAAAAGGTTCGGAGAGGTCCATTCCTACCTTGACGGAGCTGCAGGAATTGCTCAACGTCATTCTGCATAGCCTTATCAGCTTCGCAGGTATACCGAGCTCAGACATTGCGGCATAAACACGATCCCTTATGGGGCTATCGAAGGCTGCCTTATAGTCGACAAAAAGATGGTGTGTGTCGACTTGTTTTTCGTGGGCCTTTTCCAGGATTTGGCGCAGTGTGAAGATCTGGTCTATGGTGGATTTGCCAGGTCTGAAGCCGCACTGATAAGGTCCAATCAGTGTTTTGACGAGTGGCTTCAGTCGTTCACACAATACGCCTGTAAGAACCTTATATGCGATAGGGAGAAGGCTAATACCCCTGTAGTTGGCGCAGATTGTGGGGTCTCCCTTTTTCAGGACAGGACAGAGGACACTGAGGTTCCAATCGTTGGGCATACTTTCTTCTAGCCATATTTTGTAGATGAGCTGGTGCATGCGCCCTACCAACTCATTACATCCGGTCCTAAACAATTCAGCGGGGAGGCCATCAGGACCTGCCGCTTTATTGCTTTTAAGACGCGTAATCGCGACTTTGACCTCTTCATAGCTAGGCGGCGGAATCTCCACGCCGTCATCATTGATCGGGTTCGGAACATCATCTCTAGAGGCGGTATTGGTGTCGTCATCGCCTTGTAGCAGAGTAGAGAAGTGTTTCCTCCACAACCTCAGCACCCCCTGCGGATCTGTAACCAGGTTTCCGTTCTCGTCCTTGCAAGAAGACGCTCCGGGTCTATAACCCTCGGTTAGACGCTTAACCTTTTGATAAAATTCTCGAGCGTCATTCCTACATCTGTACATCTCGACTTCCTCACGCTCACGCCTTTCCTGCTCCCTTTTCTTGCGTCTGAAAAGGCGTCTCTCTTCCCTTCTCTTCTCTCTGTAGTTCTCGACAATGGCTCGCGTAGCAGCAGACTGCAACGTCTTCTTGTATGCGGCGTTTTTCGCTGCAGCTGCCTCGCGACACTCCTCATCGTACCATTGATTTCGTTGGGGTGGGCGCTCGAAACCAAGGACTGTTTCCGCAGTAGTACGCAAGGAGTGGGAGATGTTGGCCCACAGTCCTCCAATGTCGTTGAGATTAGGTGGGGATCGACGGAGCTTATCCGAGAGTTGAGCGGAGAACGCCTCAACTGTCCCTTGTGATCGCAGCTTCCTGACATCCAGCTTCCGCAGTGTACTAGAGCGCGCCATCCTCGAGGCGCTAATGCGCAATCGAAACTTGGCTGCGACAAGGTAGTGGTCCGAGTCAATGTTCGGACCTCTAAATGTGCGCACATCTAGTACACTGGACACGTGCCTTCCGTCAATCACAATATGATCGATCTGGTTGGAAGTTGATCGATCGGGGGACATCCAAGTGGCCTTGTGGATGTCGAGATGTTGAAACCTGGTGCTACATACTACCATGTTACGCGCCGCGGCGAAATCGATCAGCCTCATACCATTGGAGGTAGTGTTCGCGTGGAGGCTGAACTGTCCAACAGTGAGGCCAAAGATACCTTCCCGCCCGACCTTTGCATTAAAATCCCCGAGGACAATTTTTGCGTCATGGGCCGGGCACTTATCATATACGTCCTCGAGTTTAGCGTAGAAGGCATCCTTAACCACATCGTCCTTATCTTCCGTCGGGGCGTGAGCACAAATCAGGCTGATGTTGTAGAATTTTGCCTTGATGCGGATTGTGGCTATTCTTTCGTTCACAGGTGTGAACCCAGAGACAAGGTGGCGGAGACTCTTATTAACCACAAATCCGCATCCAAATTCGTGCTTATCAACATGGCAGCTGTAATACACATCGCAAGATGCTAGCCTTTTGCATCCTTGCCCTATCCATCGCATTTCCTGTATGGCAGTGATGTCAGTCCTACATTTCTTGAGGGCATCCGCCAGCTGGGCGGAAGCGCCCACCCTGTGAAGGGTGCGGACGTTCCAAGTGGCTATTCTTAAATCGTTGTCCTTTGAACGTTTGCCGTGGTCGTCAACTTTAAAGGGGATCTTTTTGGAATTATGTATATTAGTTTTCATTGGAGTAAAGTTTTTACGTGGTGGGTTCCAAGCCCTACGCACAACCCAAATTTAACGTCCAGGGGATTGGACTTCGCTGATGTCTGACCCCTTATCCTTGTTTATTCATCGATCTTGTAAACAAGCACTTTATTTTTGTTGGTATATTTTTTTACTCATTCATTGATTACGTGAACAGTGCGCTGTTTTGTTTTTGGAGATTTTGTTTATCATTTTATGCATGATCATGTATATTGTGTTGTTTTTGGACCTTTTGTTTATCATTTTAACAACACCATTTCCACTTTCGTAACACTGCCGCCCACTTAAGCCTGTTCGTCCCGAATAGTTTTGTGTGTGTTTGTTCGTGATAAGTCTCTGCTTACAACCTTATTGGTAAGCAGCAACACTTGTTAGTTATTCTACGCTCACAACCTTTTTGTAAGCACAACACTAACAACTGTTTCCTGACTGTTTCAACTTGTCTGCACACAACCGATTTATTTATCACTTCAACCAACTTAACGTCGTTATACACGACTAGCTTAATTCAAACTCCGAATACAACGTGCCGTCTGCACACACGACTGATTCAACTCAAACTCTGAATCCTCATTGCTCGCTTTGGCTTGCCTTTTATATCACTGGATCATCAATGTGATGAATGCCCTCGAAGGCTGATGACGGCCTTCGGGAGCATTCTAATAATTCATGTTTGTTCTCATTTCATGTTTGTTGTTTCTTGTTTACATTCGTCCAGATAGATTAGTTGTTGTTGGGTTATTTCTCTAACCCGCTATTTCATACTGTACATTGTTGTTGCTTGTTTATTTCTTTGTTCCCTTCATTTTGTTGTTTGTTATTTACGTCTCTTATCCCTTATCCTTGTTTATTCATCGATCTTGTAAACAAGCGCTTTATTTCCACCTTCGTAACCATTTCCACTTTCGTAACAATACGAAAAACAATGAGAACGTTGTCCGAACCGTAACGTGATTTCAGTAAGCATTATCATTTGCTACAAACGAAAGTCTATTCCATAACGGTCCGTCGACATTTGACTACACGAAACTTCTATGCTTTGTTATGTTCAGAATCAGCAGTTTTTGTTTTATATATGAGGAACACGTATAAGTTGTTAGTTTTTCATACCCCATGTTAGACATCGCCAACATAACGAAATATTAAAAAAATATTCCTTCGGCAACCTCATTCTGTTAAAAATTCCGAGAGTAAATAAAATTACCATTCTCAAAAATCTATCGTGCGGGGTCGACTTTAAACTGTCAGTCCCGCTACTCATGTATAAAACTAACACACACAACATAAGTTGTGTGAGAAGATATATCATAATCCTGATTGAAGAGTTGTAATGTATGAATGGATTTTTTTTTTACAAAAGTACCATTTGATGTTAAAAAGTAATCTTTAGTGATAGTACCATTTCAAAATTTCAATTTTTCAGCACTGGTGCTAAATGAACTTGACAGTATGTATTTATGATAGCCAACAAATTTTTGTTTATTATTTTTATTATTAATACGATTTCATTATTATTATTAATATAAACGTTATTATTGGTAATTATAATAACACGGTACGGCAGCGAAAATACGCCAAAATACACAAGTCGGCTAAAGTTTGTGTTTTTTGCAAATATTATTATTTCCCTTTGTCTAAACATTGACCACATTCTGGTGGTCTCTCAAGCGTGAAATTGACAAATTTTGTGATAAACAATCAAAATCCATCAAAAATTTTTCAACTAAAAGTTCATTTGATGAGATGACATACATAAAAAATTTAACTACGGCAATTTTTGCCTTATTTGATCAAATGATGAATCAATCTCTTCACAAGAGATCAGACTTTCAGAATGTCATCACTTATTTCATATTTTTTTTATTAAAGTTTGCTACTAAGAGAGGACAAATTTGAAAAAATTCGAATTTCCCAAGTTTAACTCATCATATCTCATTGCATATGAAGTCGAATAATAAATATATGTATACCGTTTTAAAGATTCATCTCTCCCCTTTCCAACAAGATTTAAATTTTGGCAATTGGGCCAGAAATGTTTGTGTGTAAGGTAAAAAGGCAGTTTTTGTCAAATAAAAAAGTTTAGAAGGTTTTAGAAGTACAAAAAAATTTTTGAGATCTACTCACCCAAACTCACACCTACACTATTTCATTATCCGGGTGTATTTATTTTTTTATTTTGTGGCATAGTGTAATTATTCATTATATTGTTTTGAATAAAGTAATTAGTATTATTAATAATTCTATTTAATATAAAACTAAAATTAATTCAATTAAACTTTTAACATAAAAATCAATAAACGGAATTAAATATTTTTACATACGTACTATTGTTTTAATGAGCGATCAGACAGTTGGAAATTTTACTCAGATCTACATTTTCTTATTATTAGGGACTCAAAATGTATAAATTTTTGTTATATAAATAAATCTTTTCTAAAACTAATATCATATTACAACAAACAGTCATCAGGAATTGACCCCGTTTTCAGAAAATTTAAAAAAGCAAAACAGGAAACTATGATAGATTGCAGAAGCAACTATTTCATAACAGGAGCTCTAATATATATGAAAATCGCGATAATCTCGTTCGTTTAGAAAGAGAACATTGCAACTCCCATCTTCTTGTATAGGGTGATTTTTTAAGAGCTATAGGAAAATATACATAAAATTAAGAAAAATGCATATTTTTAATTGAATCGATAGTACGGTCCATTTAATTTAATGTTTGAAGATTATTTCAAGCAAATGTTGGATCGCGACAGCGCCTCAAATGGTCCATCCGCTCAGTCCAATTTTGGCATACTCTTCCCAACTTTTCGGCCGGTATCTCACGAATAAACACTTCAATGTTGTCTTCCAAGGCGTCAATTAAAGCAGGCTCGTCTGTGTAGACATCAGCTTTAATATAGCCCCACAGAAAATAGTCTAAATTCTTTAAATCGCACGATCTAGGCGGCCAATTGACCGAGCCCGAATATGAAATAAAATGTTCACCGAACTCGCCTTTCAATAATTCCATTGTTACGCGTGCTGTGTGGCATGTGGCACCGTCTTGTTGAAACCACATGTCATGCAAGGCAAGCTCTTCCATTTCGGACAAAAAAAGTTGGATTTCATCTCACGGTAGTGCTCACCATTCACAGCTACGTTATGATTTGCAGCATAAACCGCAATAAACTGTAACTTTTTCTGGATACATTGGTAGCTTTCACAATGCTTCTAGCTGATTTTCACTCCAAAATCGACAATTTATTTTTGAAAAATTTTCCATTGCTCTTAACAAATCACCCTTTAAAACCACCTACGTTTACAAATTGTATCACATACTTAAATATTTTCGAGGTACAGTTAAAACAATTAATTACATAATATTATGTAATTTAATTTAGATTTCTAATTCAATAAATAAACCATTTATGTTCCATTCACATTCAATTTTTAATTTTGCTATTGTTTTTTCTAAAAAAAGGCAATAAATACACAACTGCCTGATTTCGACATTTGCATTCGTACAAACATAAGAAAAACGGAACAGAGCCGCAATTTTGTATTGCAATGCTTTCGTTATAGTTAGCATTTAATTTCTTGTGGCTAGGAAAAATTAGTGACTCGCAAATCAGCTGTTTATCGTTTCAAACGAACTTCGGATTCCAGGCTGATAGAGTGTTGGACAACCGAAACTGAGTTAACACACTTTATGTACATTCTCTTATAATAATAAAAAGAACTTAAGCACAATTAATTGACCACTTATTTAGACGGCAAAAATAAAATAATTAGGTGATACACTATCCTATACATTTGTTGATCACTGTAGTTTTTTAAATAATTGGTTTTAGTTTAAATTTAAAGTTTGTATTTACTAGAGGTGTGCACAAGACAAATAAAATTGCACACTATTGCATTTTTCTCAAGACCGAATATTGATTGTAGCTGCAAATATAAATAAGTGTGAAGCAAAGGTAGAGTACAAAAAAGCAACTGCACTCGTAAACCATTGTAGAACAGTACAAAGGAAAGTTGTGTGAAGCGTGTAACAAAAATATTGTACTCTTCATAGTCACAACATGCATTTCTTCTTTTGCTCTCAGCAACCGAACATCTTCGTCGACGCCAGCATAGCTAGTAGCTTTTTTAAACTTTTTACTACTGATATTGATATGGCAATACTGAAAATGTAGCTTCAGTTGTAAAATATGCTCTTACAACACAAAGCACAGTTCCGTTACCTCACAGGCAAACGAGTGCTATTGTATACATTGAATAAATGAGAAATATACATTTCAGTGCACTCGTAAAATCAAGATCAACAGAAAAGAGTAAACTACAGTATTGCATTTGATGAAGGGTAAGCTAATAGAATGTCTTGTGCACACCTCTAGTAAATACGTATGTAACAAGTTCATATAAATTAGGATACAAAGCCTATTTTTTAAATTACCAATTTTATGCCAAAATTCTTCTGGATTTGTAAATTTAAAGATATTTTCATATGATTTATCATTAATTTTGGTTTTTAATATTTTTAATTCTTGTATAAATATATCAAATTTACTGATTACATTATTTTATTCTGAAACTAAATCAAAGTAATTAATTTCTTCATTTGAATTTAAAAAGTAAGGATCTAAATATTGTAAAACTGAAATTGTTAAGATCAATTCTCCTTAGACAGTTTTTGGTAAAAATGTAAAATATTTGTTTTAATTTCAATAATACAATATTTGATATATTTTCGGAACATAAATCTGCTTCAGCCTCATGGTCTATATCAGGGATGGGAAATTGGTCTTAACAAATTGTACTAACGTTTACAAAAAATTGTACTTTTTTCAGACCGATTGTACTAAAAATTCATTTTTTTCTTTTAAACTTTTTTTATTATAAATTAATAAAAATATAAATGACAATTCATTTCATTGTGGGTAGTATTAATGTAAAAGAACAAAAATAATAGTAAATTTTTCAAATTGTTAGCGCAGTTTTGACTTCAGTATAAAAATTAAGGTTTTTAGTCTTTGCAAAATTATAGCACCAGTCTCATTTCTGTTCAATAAGAAGCTTTATTTACCAAAAATATTTATACTTAAAACTTAGTAAATTCCCCCTATTAAAGTAAATATTCGGTCTTTGATATTCTTATTAAGATTATTTAATATTTCTCCGTCTATTTTTATCCACTCTTCGATCATTTTAAATTTCAAATTTCACAGCACTGGTAAATTATCTGTTATTTTGAATATAATCTTTGGACAAGAATGGGGAATTCGTTTGGGAAAACGTTTTCAATAATATTCATATCAGGAGAGCAAGCTGGCCACGATAAAACATAGATTGAACATAGACATGAACTCTGGCATTGTCCTGTTGTAAAATATTTTTTTTCCAACATTTTCTCTCAAGAAGAGGACCAAACTACAGCTAAGAACAGTAATGTACTCTGTACTATACATTCGCGTAGATGGAAACTGAAATTTAAGGCAACCACTTAAAGGAAAAACCCCACAGCAATAGACTATATCCCCAAAATTTGAATTTCTAAGGTCACGACAGTAGTATTGATAGCCATCTAGTCTACCTAAGTTGCACTTTTTTCATCAGAGAATATGACCTGAAGACAATTCATTGTTTGTTGCATTATTGAAATGCTGGTGGTGCTATAATTATGAAAAGCACTTTATAATAGATAAACTTAACAACTTACTTTAATACTTAACTATAAAGGAATAAAAAAGTTTATGAGATCTAAATTTTAAATCACTATTTATGATAAATTTTGTACCAGCAAACTGTTTATATCAAAATTGTAGCACCCAACTAATTAAATGACTTCAATAAATCCCTTGTTTGGATTAAATTAGAGACAGTCAAAGGAAACAGTACATTTGTCCCTTTGATTTTTATTAATTTTGGTATGAAAATGTCCTTTCTACGTTTGCAGATGAATGTGAAACGGATAATATTCCTTTTATAACTGTTGATATGTCAAGTTAGCAACGAGTTGCCATATGAAAATGATACGAAAAGAAAAAATTATACACTGATGAGACAGAATATTTGAGTGATGTAATGAAGTAGAGAACATTTTTCAATAGTGCTTAATTAGTCATTGAGGTGCTATTGTGTTTTTGGCTTCCAAATAGTGCTAAAAAAAAGTACAATTGTACCAATTTTTCCATCCCTGGTCTATATATATATATATATATATATGTATGTATTAATGCTTTAAAGTGCGAAACATTCATAAAATCCATGTCTTCAATTTTTATATTATTAATAAATTCTTTTTTTTTAAATTTCTAACAAAATATCTTTGGTGCTGGATGTGAGAAATATAATTTGAGAAGATTCGCTTTGAAAATTTTTATTAAAATTATTAATTTTATTAAGAATACAGTAGTTTTGACTTACCTGCGTTTTTTTTTGCGTTTAAGTGCACAAAATTTGTATTTCGTAGATTTATGTTACCAAATCAATATAAATTTCTTAATATTTCATACCTGCACATTTAAGATACGTTCATAATATTTTTGGAAGCTTTTGCTAGTTTTGGTTAAAATAATTTCATTTTGCTGCCTAATAGAGTTCAAATTTTAACAATAGACTTTTTGTTAAAAAAAGTCGTATATGATTCTGTAAATCGACTTTTGAACATTTACCTTTTTGTCTAAAAAGGTTGAAGTAGACTTTACACCCTAATTTTATTCATTAAACTTATTTGCGGTTAGCTCCTTTATGGACATTAAACTTATATGCACTTACCAGCATTAATGAGCAGGTAAGTGCATTAACGTTTACTGCCTTTTTGACTTACCTGAACAAAATATCGTGCAAAAGTTGGTTGTGCAGGTAAGTCAAAATTACTGTATAAACTAAAAATTTTAAATAAATTTTGGTAGTAGGAGACAAACCTTTCGGAATTTCGAAAATTTTGTTCAAATTTGAAGCACATTTTTCTTCAAATTGTGCTTGTAGAAAGAAATGTTGCAAAACTTCCCACTGTTCCAATGTCCTAACTGCCACAGACTCAAAAGAGAGCCATATGGTATCACTTAATCTTAAAATTTAAAGTTCAGGTACGTCAAATATACTTTGGAGTTCTTTGAATTTAATTTAAGATTATTATTTAAAAATATTCCGAAGTAATTGCTCAACTCAGCGTTGCTAGAATGATGATTTTATCATATTTTTGATGATTTTTCAACCAAATTATGATTTTTTATTTCAAGTGAGTACTGTTTTCGTTGTAATTGTACTACATAGTGAATTTGTATCGGCTTGCTGTTTGTTGCTTTTATTTACTTTACAACTGTTACCCTGTAACAAACACATGTATGCATGTGTATAAAAATGCGTCATTTGGAAATAAAGTCCTTAAAGAGCACCTCTGGGTATCTGTTATATTCGTGGGAAGTACAAGTTAAAAATATTATATCATTATTATTAAAAATGATGTTTATATTATAGAAATAGTTCTTTATAAAACTTTTTCATAGTACTCTGGAACTTCGACAATCAGGACACATAGTTTTAGGCAAGTCCTGATTAACGAGTTGTTCGGACTGTAGTATGCAGTAAAAATTATTAAACCAATCTCGGTGAATTAAATATATAGTATGTATGTACATACTATGATTTATTAAAAAATGAAGTTATTTTGTGCTGGCTAACTTTGTTAAGGTGTTTGATTTGTGCTCTTTGCTTCTAGGCCCTTCAACAATAGAATATCCTGTATATCTATGTTATTCCCCTCAGTCCTCTGAATAAATACATACATAATTGATCATTACCACCCTTAGGTCAGGATTACGGCCTAGCTTCGAACACTACTCGTGTTGTGTGCGTTAATTTTATACGTGAGTGGCGGGATAAATTTTTGAGAAACCTTTTCTTGGCAGGTTTATTTACTCTCGGAGTTGTTACCAGAAATCTGCTCAGAGGAAATCGCAGAAGAAATATATTTTTTTTATATTTTATTTTGATGTCTGACCTGGGATACGAAACCGGGCTTTCCGTCTATGCAAACTATCTTTGTTTCACCATCCATTCGTACAAAGACGTCTTCATGGACCTTGTGCAGCACTGGCAATTCTTTTCGCTTAGTGTGTACTATTATTTCTTCATCGAAAAAATCTAATGAAAATTCATTTGCACCACTTGCCCAATCATAGATATCTTCATCACTTATGTCATTACCGGGTCCGTTATAGGTATTCGAAATAAGTTGATTTATCTTCTTTTTATTTTTTTAATGTTACAAATCGTTGATTTAGAATTTTTCGGCAATCAGCCTGATAGTTTTTCCTTCAACAAGACTTTGTAAAATATCAAACTTTTCCTTAAAAGTTAGTGTTTTATGTTTACGTTTATTATTTAAATACATGAATGACACTTGGTATGAAGTTAGACAAACACGCTTGCAAAAGAATGCACCGAAAGTAAAAATGTAAATAAAAGTATGAATGACAAAACATGCGTGTTAAAAACGGAAATTTAAATTTTTATCTTGAATAAAAAAATTTGTTGTAGAGGTAAAAATTTTAAGTTGTCCGAAATGTTAAAGCGTCTGAAATATTAGAGTGTCTGGAATGGCCTATCTCTGGATTGTCGAAGTTGTACTATATCCGTTTCTCCATAAATGCTTTAACGCGTTCCCTGCCAAGATGTTTATGAGAAGGTGTCATTCCTAGGCCACGGGTATCATTTTCGGTATACGATAATTGCTTTCATAAATCTATAAAAACACATGTTCTTTTTTTATTTTTGAAAAAATGTATGTTATTTTCAAAATTATTACTATTCAAAGGGCAAAATGCACAAAATAACAATATAAAATTAAATTTATTTCATATAGAATAAGGGACATAAGGGTAATGTACAAAAAAGAATACATATTTTACTCAAGTTTGATTACACTATTATAATTTTTCATACTTTCTGCATACCAAGGAATGCATGCATCCTTTTTACTGGTCTACCACTACAGTTTTGTAACTCATGGTGTATTCTAGAAGGTAGGACATGGTCATGTTCTTCAGAAAATACATCATACATAAATATGAAATCACTAACTTCATATATTTTAAAAGGTGAATTTAAACTATTTTTTTCATGTATTATATAAAATCGATGCATTTTAACTGTCGTATTCAATAAAAGTTCAAAAGTGGTCCGATGACCAATTACCACGCCACATGTACCGTTATCGGTACATCACTCTAAAATTGCTCTAAACATCATTACGTTACATAAAATAGTTATGCTAATAATTAAATTTTGGATATAAACATTTGTTCCGGGGGGGTGCAGGGTAATAATAAAATAAAATATGCTGCGAGATTATATTCTCTCTTTTCAATTATATTCTTAATAATTCACAATTATTTCATGCTAATGCAGGGGAGGTTTGTACACTTAAACTTAACTAATATTTAAGACTTAAAACTAGGGTGGCCAGCGTGAACAACATTTTAAATTAAAAAGTTCAGCTTGTAGAAATGAGGTTTAGTGTGCATCGAAAACGGTACACATGGCAGGGAACGTGTTAAACAATAATGATTTAAATACACATGTTAATATTTTTTAATTAAATTTTGTATTAAAAAATTATGAATTTTTTCCATAAAATATGATTATTTTTTCTGCATATGGCGATTTTCTTCTATTTATTAAGTTCAGAAAATGGCAAACGCAGCAAATGTGAAAAAAATTTGCTATTTTATTTTTTAAGAATGTTGCTACACCATTTCCTTTGTGTGTTGCTAACCCAATAAAATTTTTTTAATGATATTTTGTACTCTTCCAGAGCTGTCAAACCCATATTTGCTATACATTCGCCAGATCCACCGGCTGGTTGTAAAAGTCGAAAAAATTGTCCACAGTGCTCCCTTTGATTATGTTAAATTGACACACAACAATAACCAATGATTTTTCGTTTACTATGTCGGTTGTTTTGTCAAAAAACCTTTTTTCATCTTTTCGGCCATTTGAAGTAACCCTTCATTGCCAAGAAACTTTGCAATTTCTTTGGACTTGGTGCGCGCCCGCAAGTTACGTGTAATGAAGACATTAATTATCTTAAACATTTACAAAAATAAAAAGATTTACTGATTTTGCAATTCTAGAATCAGGATAAATTGTTGCATTAAACGTTGTCAGCTTTTCCATCGATCTGAACGAGTGATTACAATTCATCATTCGCAACATGAGTTTTATTTCTGCTATTGCAACTTCTTTATTTAATTTAGTGTTTTTCTTGGTAAAAAATGTTGAAGTTGCATTTGTGAAGTTTCACTAGCTATTTTCATATTTTCTGTGTTTTTTAGTTTTCTCGTGGCGATCTAAATGGTTTCGTTGGGGGATTAATCCTGATTAAGTTACTTATATCTTCCTACCCACTCTTTAAAACATTTTCTAACTAATACTTTTTTGGTTGTACTTTTTTTTCTTCATCAAAGGAACTGATTCATCCGATGATGAAATAATTTCTTCTTTGCATTCCGAAGTACTTATATTATTGTCACCTCCCAAATACTTTCTTAACTAGATGACGGCTGATCTCTTTTGTTTTTTAACAAAAACTTAACATCTAAAGTTATTACTATTAGTTATATAATTATAATTCCAAAACTAATTTATATTTTAGAATTATTTTGATATTTCATGATATTTTCATATTTTTTACAAAGAAATTTAACGATACCAAGTACACTGATACCAAAGTATATTCTAGCCTATAGTCCAGTATATAATCTAGTCTAGTCTATATCTATTCTAAAATTCAAATTTTTAATCTTGGATCATTCTACTCACTTGTCCATTTTCATATCCTTTATTCTGCGTTTTCTGCAACAACCAATTTTTTGTTTTCAATATTTTGTAATTTTTGTGCTGTTTACAAAAGACAAGCAAATGCTCAAAGTAAATTAATATTATGTTTTCATAACACAGGCTTGTTGACAAGCAGGCAATCGCTACACAGGCAAGTACGTAAGAAAATGAATTTTCATAACATAATTGCCGACTTACGTTGTTATTACGTCTTGTCAAGTTCCATTGTTGCCAAGATATATTTTTATTATACCATTGAGTTTTTTTCTTTGTTAAAGTATAATAAAATATAAGTAATAAGTGCATGGCAACCCTGTATTTTGTTTATTATTATTATATTTTTTCTGTTTGTTTACCGTTTGTTTACAAATTTTCATGTTGTATTCTGCACAACATTTGTATCTTTTATAAAAGCAATTGGGAATATGATGTACTTGGGGAGCCTTCATCTAATAATGATGATGGAGATATTGAAGGGTTTAACGAGGAAGAGAAGCAAGGTGTGAAATATTAAGAAATTTTATATAAAACAAAATCTGTAATTTTTTAAATAATTTATTAAAAACAAAAGCAACTCAATAAATATTTACAAGAAAAAAATAACATATGTTGACAAGAAAATTATCACCTTGTTTGGCCATTACCTCTAATGTTTTTCTCTGTATGGTGATTTGGTCGCTTACAAATGTCTGCCTGTCTGTGTCGCTATAATTATGTTTTCTTTTTTTGTTTTGGTGAAGTGGTTGTGTTTTTTCTTCCAGAGTTAATGATGTATTGTGGGTGGGTATTTGCGGGTGTAACTGTGATACACTTTGTGGTTCTAAATCTATGACTAATGGTTCCAAATTTTGGTTTTTTGGGGTGTCACATTGAGGTAGCGATCTTTTGGACAGACCTTAAATAGTACCACTAGGGGCAGCTGCGGTGTCAGTGCCGTGAAGACTTCTGTTGTTTTCGCATATTTTTTCTTCAATCGGCACTTTTGATCTTGCCATACCTAAAACGTGTACGTATGAATATATTATTTTCAAATTTTAAATTCAAATAATACCCTTTTCCACTCCAATCCACTTCTTGTTGCAGGCCCCAAAGCGTTGACCTGCGTCGCGTTGGTGTTCCATGATAGTTTGCTACTACCGTCGATAGTTTGCTACTACCGAACACAGGGCTACCCGTTGCTAGATGTTGGTAGTATTCCAATAGATCCACCAACTTTTGGAACTGAGAGGCGTTCGTTTTCTTTAAACCAAAATTTCATAATTTCTAATTATAGTTTTTGCTTTATATAACAATATATACTTACTAATTTATATTGCTAAAATCCATAATTAAAAATTATTATTCACAAATTGAAAACTAAAGTCTGTACACAACCGCTTTTTTCTGATTGCCTACTTTTGACATTTCTAACAAGTGGAATTGCCATAAGAAAACCAAAAAAAAAACTCAGTTCTTACGTTTTTACTCAAAAAAAAAACCAAATTATCACAAATGAACAGATATTTTAAGTCACTTGTGGTATGAAAACAGACCATAATAAAGTACAACAAACGTCTACAAAAACCACAGGCAATTTGTTTTTGTTATTTGGTTTGGGCTGTCAAAATTTGCCTGTTGTTTTTGTTAAATGGTTTAATCTGTCAAAAATTTGCAGGCTTATTCATTTACTTTGAACTGCTTTGAGTAAACATTTTTCGTGTATTTTGTTATTGTAACAAAAAAATATGTAAATAAAAAAGATGAAAAAGCAAGAAGCTTGTGTATATATACATCAATGATGCACATTTCATAGTGCTTTCGCGCAAACCAAAAACACACATATTCTTATTCTCTTTGTTTAGTCGTCACTCAGCTCACAGAAAATGCACAGAAGGGAAAACTTTGACGTTTGACAACCTCACTTAGCATAATTTTACATAATTTTTTAGAGGGAGACAAAAAATGTATTATACGTTTTGCAAAGCAAATGTGTTAGAAGCAACAGATATACAGAGTGAAAACTGGTGGATAAAGTTGAAAAATTAAATGTAAATAAACATTGATTTTGAGTTAAAAAAGGGAAAATTTTGAATATTTTTTAATTTCTTCAATGAAAAGTTTAAAGATTCTTAAATATTTAATTATTAATCGAAATGTATGCAGTTTTTGGTCGTAATGAATATAGTTTCTTGCGCAAACGGTATGTAAGAAACTAAATAAATCAAGATCAAATATGTAAGTCCTATTACTCATAAAATTTTTTTCTTGCTGAACTTTGTGTATATTACTAGTATTTATTAATTTCTTGAATGAAAAAGTTAAAATTCGGTAATTTTTTTATTATTAATCGAACTCTTAGCATCTTCTCTTAACAATGAAACAAGTTCCGTGTGTAAAAGATAAGTAGAAATAAAAATATAACTAAATATATGCTCATAACTTTTTGATTCAGGAGTTTGTGAATATACCTCTCAATTGGTTAAATACTAAGTTTGTGACAATCGCTGAAATGTGTCAGCAAATACATTAGTTCCGTATTACGTTTCCCTAATACAACAGTTCATTTCCTTTCAAAAATATTCTATTATTCTACAAAAATATCATAAATTTCTACCAAATTAGAAAATAAAAACCCACCCTAAAAATTAACTAACATAAATAAACAAAACATAAATAATCAGACAGGGACAGAAATACTTTTTGATAATATTTGCTGTCCCTTTCACCAAAATTATGTAAACGTCAAAATTCCGTTTCCATTCTGTACGTCTTCTGTGACTCAGCTAGCGACGAATGCACATGCGTAGCGGGTGTACGATTTTTTTGTAATATTTTTTGATTAAAGCACTGAAAAAAATTTACTATGACTTTTGAATTTTGTTTTTAGAAAAAATTATGTAAAAAAAAAATAAATAAATTTTGTATAATTTAACAAAATTTTCGTTTTGAAGAATTTTATGCAAAAATAAAATTTTAATCATTTTTAACATGTAAAAAGTTATTGCATCTTTCACGAAATTTTTGAGCGCTTTTAAAGCTATAGGGCTGTCGCATTTTTCAAATTTTAAAAGGAAAAAAGTAAGGTCTCACTCTCGTGGACCTTCCTTTACGTGTTTACAAAATTTTGTCCAAAAAAATATTTTATATTTAAAATGGAATTCCTCAAAGTTATTTCTTACACCAAAAAAACTGCCTTTACATATTAAAAAAAATTTTGCCCAAACATATTTTACATTTAAAATTGAATTTCATTATTTTTATTTAATTAATTTTATTTTCATAATCGGTTTTTTTTAAATTTGAATAATAATGAAACTATTATCATAAATCTTTTATGGGAAATATTACAGATGAAAGATAAAAAATTAGCATATAATTAATTTAAGATTGTAACTTTTCTTGAGAAACTACCTATATTTCAGTTAAATAATATGGAAGAAAATCTATTCTAAATTTGATTGTAAATTCCGCTTTTCGGATTTTTTTTTTCGTACATTTTATTTCAGTTTACACAACTTTTCTTTCAGTGCATTTCTCTCTCGCTCACCAATACTACTACAGTTTTAGCTTTGTGCATCCCTGATATACATATAAACAATTATATTTGAAAGCTGATAGTTCCGAAAAATTTAAATAAAAAAAAGAAAAAAATTGTAAATATAAATATGTAAAGGATTCTTATCTTTTCTTTATTTTCTTGCTTACACTTCGAATGATTTACAATAATTAATTAAAAACGGAAATGCTAAAAACAAAGTTGCATTCCAACTGACAAGGGCTTAATGAGTTTCTAAAGTTGCCATATTACAAATCACTACAATCGTTTGCAGAGTTGCCATATTACCGATCATTACAATCTCGGCCAACCTGACTAGGCAATCGACCTCGATTGCGGTAAGTCTTTTAAAAATTCATCCTCCAGAAACTCATAGTCTTCGTATTCACTCGTGTTGCCTTCAGTTTCAGATAATTTGTTTTTTACCGAGTCCTTTATTTCCAACCATTTTCTTAATCGAGTCGAATCTACTACACCTCTATAGGGTAATTGTGTCACCTGGCAATTTTCTACATCAGATATTTCGTAACGATCATTTCCTAATTGCTTCTGAACGATGTATGGGCCGCGGTACTTCGGTATTAATTTCTTATTGACTCCTGGGGTTGTATTAACATTCTTTAAAACAACTAAATCTCCAGGTTTGAACGATTTTGGCGGTTTGTGATGAATATGGAAATACTTTAAGTTATTCTCCTGAGACTTTTTATGGATTCCGATGCATCCTCCCTTATCACCTTTAGATCCCTATTACTATCCTCATACCTGTCCTGTAAGTATTCTGTCAGTTCGTCTACTATCTCTCCTCGTTGTTCGACTCCAAATAGTAAGATAGCTGGCGATTGTTTTGTAGCACTGTGCAGCGAATTGTTGATGGCAAACTCCACTTGCGACAATTTATCTGTCCAATCACAATGTTCCGTTGGCTCAGATAGTTTCGATAGCATAGCCCTCAAATCTCTATTTATCCTTTCCACTTGGCCGTTAGACTGTGGAGAAGCTACTGATGTTTTCACGTGAATAATATTTCTCTCGGTTACAAATCTATTGAATTCATCGGAAGTTAAACACGTACCGCGGTCACTAATGATTCGCCTGGGGCGACTATAGTCTCTAAAACACTTTCGTAAGGCACAACATGCTTCCTTTGTTCCCGGCGAGTTTACAGCGTAAAGCCTAGTAAATTTTGTAAATGCATCTACTACAGCTAGTATGTGTCTACGCTTGGACCTAATTGCTGGTAATGGACCAAAGTGGTCGATATGCAAGGTGTCGAAAGGCATAGCCTTCTTCTCGATGTTGTATAGGTTTCGTTCATTCTTTTTATGTGGGCCCGAATAGTAAATGCATTTAAGGCAATTTCTTATGAATTTATTCAATTTGTCCTTCATATTAGGGAACCAATAATATTTGCTTATCCTGTCTATACATTTCCCAATACCAACATGACTATACTTCTCATGTACTAACCTCATTATGTTTTCTTCCAATTCCTCCGGCACGTATAATTGTTTTTGGCCCTGATTACCTATTCTAAACACTAAACCATTGTCCAACAAAAACCCCTCCTTATCACCACGCTCAAGTGCTATCTTAATGTCCTGAATCTTCGGATCCCTAGATTGCGTAATCTGAATATTTACATCGACTTCATTCTCATCGATAACCCCGATAACTGGCTCTCGGCTGAGTGCATCGACGTGAGTCATCAATTCTCCCCTTCTATGCCTTATGCTATAATTATAATTTTCCAATTCTAAAGCCCACCTGGCGATTCTAGGGTTTATTAATTTCTTACTTAATGTTAATGTAAGGGAGTTACAGTCGGTCACAATGGTGAATGGTATTCCTTCTAGATATATACGAAACCTTCTTAACGCATATATTATGGCCATAGGTTTCTAATTCAAAACTGTGGTACCTAGATTCTGCCGGAGATGTGCACTTAGAGTAGTAAGCTATAGGGTGAAATTTACCATCTCCTAGTTTCTGTAGGAGCACAGAACCATAGCCCCTAATACTAGCGTCTGTGTGTAATTCCGTTTCACGTTGCCGATCATATACTGCCAGTACAGGAGCATTTGTCAATCGATCCTTCAGATCAGTTAAAATTTCCATTTTTCTTTAACATAGTCAAAGGCCTTGATATTCTCGAAAAGGAATAGGCATAGGATACTCTTTTATGGACTTGATGTGATCCTCATGCCTAATCATCCTAATGCCCATCTCGTTCACACGATAACCTAAATAATCTATTTCCCGATATGCGAATTTACACTTATTCATATTAAGTCTCAAACCTACTTCACTTAAAACACCTAACACGTCTGACAATAATCCTACATGTTCCTTCAAAGTTTCCGTGGCGATGACTATGTCATCTAAGTAAACTACAATCTTACCTGATTCTATGAAATCTCTTAAAACTTTATTAATAAACAGCTGGAATACCGCACCAGCATTTTTTAGCCCGAAAGGCATATAACAATATTCGTATTGACCTAAAGGGGTGACGAAAGCTGTATATTTTATCGAATCCTCATGCATCGGTACTTGATGAAAACTATTTTCCAAATCAAGGGTCGAAAAAATTTTCTTATTACCTAAATAGTCCAGGCAATCCTCGATTATGGGTAAGGGATAATTATCCTTTAGTGTAATGTGGTGGGAAAAAGCTTTGTATACATTATATGTATAAGAAAAAAGAAGTGTTTTTGTAACCGGCAGAGTTTGCCGTTGGTTACGCTATTGCAATTGCCGATCTTACGTTGGTAAGGGCAAAAGGAGATCTAATAATAAAATTCAAGGCAAAGTTGTTGCCGATTTGAGTTTTCATTAGAATCTGATTTATTTCTGGCCAAGGGGCTCTTTTTATACCAAAATTTACTTATTTGCTATATTATTCTAATTTACATTCTATTTCACTTAATCCTATTCCATACATGTACTTACTCTAATTTCGATAGTCGCAACTTGAAGAATTGACCAATCATCTAAATTGTATATTTATTTTTATATTTATATATATTATTTTTTTTTTTTTTATTTAATGATAATAAATTTATAAAATTGAATTATATGGTTTTAATTGATTATTATGAAATTGTTTGGTTTTTCCATTATAGTCTATTGAAGTATTTACTCCATTTCTACTTACAATTCTATATGGTCCCTTATACGGACTTTGGTTTTTCTTCCTATTTTCTACTTTTAGTAATACTAGATCACCTACTTCTAAGTCTAGCTTATTCTTATATTTATTATTTAGTGTTCTTTTTTCTTTTGTTGTATTAATTATGTCTTTGGCTTTATTTAATGCAAATTGTAATCTAACTCGAAGCTCTTGTACATAGTTATCATAGTTGTAAATTTTGTTTTTGTTTATATTAAAAGTATCAGATGGCAAGCTTGGCAATTTACCATATACTAATTCAAAAGGTGAATAGCCTGTATCTATATGAGGAGCTGTATTATAAGCGAATGTAAAATATGGAATCCACTTGTCCCATTCATAGTCATTTGCCGTAGTCAGAAGAAATTCATTAAGGACTCTATGGTTTCTTTCAACCGAACCTAACGTTTCGTGGTGGTATGGTGTTGAAAATATTTGTTTAATTTGAAGTAATGAGCATATATTGTTCATTAAGTCATTTACAAATTCAGTTGCTCTATCAGATTTAAGTACTTTAAACTGTCCATACTTTAGAATAAATTGTTCAACTAGTGTTTTTGCTGTAGTGAGTGCATCTTTAGTTGACATTGGGTGTGCAACAACAAATTTTGTTAATTCACATTGCATTGTTAGTATGTATCGGTACTCGTTTGAAATACGAAGAGGACCTACAGTGTCGATTGAAATTATTTCAAAACTATTGTTAGGTGTATTTGTTTGTATAAGTGGTTCTTTAATGTGTCTGGTTTGTTTGTTTTTATTACAGTTGTCAGAATACGATACAAATTTTTTAACCATTCTACTCATATTTTTCCATATGTATCGTTGTTTTAGTTTTATAATTGTTTTTCTTATTCCCAAATGGCCTGAATATGTCGTGTTGTGGAATTCGTCAATCAGTTTATATTTCAATACGTCGTCTGTAATTTTTATTGGAGGCTTAAATATCAATATTTTTAATTGAGGTCTTTTATTATTAATTTTTATATTCTCATAAATTTCTTTAAATTCTTCTTTTGTATACAAATTAAATATTCTGTCTTCACTTGAAAGCGCTAATTCTTTTATATTTTCTCTATTCATTTTAGATATCAGTTTCCTCAGATTCGAATCTAGTTTCGATGTGTTTTCGCTGAATCTTGCATGCATATAATTATTTTCATCTTTAATATTTTGGGTACGAGATTTCTTCATATTCGAAACTGGTTTCGTTGAATTATCATCACGACCTATGTGCACAGTATTATTTTCTATATATATATTCAAATTCTCTATATTCTCAATGTTATTAAATTGCAATTTATTTATATTTTTGACGTCATTAATGGAGGTGCATTCCCATATGTGAAGTTGATCAGGCTTCTGAGATGTGCATTTCTCCAGTTTATTTTCTTCTACACGTGTATTTTCTAATTCATTAATATCTTCTACATTACTCAATTCTTGTTCTTCATTATTAATATATTTTCTCTTATCTATTTCTTTCTTTGCCTCATGTTCTTTATTTTTCATGCCTCTTGTTGTTATTAAGATTTTTTCTTGCTTTTCGTCGTATTCCTGTGGTATCATTTGTTTAAGTACATCTGAGTTAATTTCTATTCTGGAAAGTGCGTCTGCATTTGTATTCATCTTGTGCTCTCTCCCATGGAATTGGGTATTCTTCGTCCTTTATTATTCTTAAGTTGTCGGCTAACTCCCTTCTTAACCTTACTAACCGTCCACCTCTTTTTTTTTTATTTTTGTTTCTATTTTTGGGATCGCAGTCAACTTTTCTTCTTGTAGCCTTTGTTGCCTTCTCTTATACTCTTCTATTGTTAGTTTTTGAGGTCATAGTCTTGTGGGCACGTACTTCGGGATGACTTCCTCTGTTCCGGCCGGTACATATTCTTCCATCTAAAAATTATTTTTAAGGTAGCAGGATCGAAATTGCAGGATCAAAATTGCAGGACAGGGCAGGATCGAGATAGCAGGATCGCCATGTGGTGGGAAAAAGCTTTGTATACATTATATGTATAAGAAAAAAGAAGTGTTTTTGTAACCGGCAGAGTTTGCCGTTGGTTACGCTATTGCAATTGCCGATCTTACGTTGGTAAGGGCAAAAGGAGATCTAATAATAAAATTCAAGGCAAAGTTGTTGCCGATTTGAGTTTTCATTAGAATCTGATTTATTTCTGGCCAAGGGGTTCTTTTTATACCAAAATTTACTTATTTGCTATATTATTCTAATTTACATTCTATTTCACTTAATCCTATTCCATACATGTACTTACTCTAATTTCGATAGTCGCAACTTGAAGAATTGACCAATCATCTAGTCTCTGAATTGGGGAATTAAGTGACGTTATCAATGTCACTCAATTACCAATATGATCCCTTTGGATATTCGTCATATTTCATTCAAGTGCGGCTTGATCGATTTTGTTTATGTCTGCAGTATGTTGTGAGTACAGCAGTGTGTAATGAAAGAGCACACTACAGTAATTTTGTTCAGGGCCCTGTAGTCTACGCACATTCCCAATTGCCCGCTTTTCCATCTCACTAACACAATCGGCGAGGCATATGCCGAATCACTAGGGCGTATAATACCCTTTTCTAAGAGTTCATTCAGTTTCAATTTAACCTCAGACCACTACATAATTTAAACAACTCAAGCGCACGATGTATTTTTTTGTCATCATATTCATTTTTTAAATTCAATTTTAACAATTTATTTTTATTATAAGATATTTTTTGCTGCATAAGTGAATATTTACTTTATTTAGTACATCACGCCCGATTAAAAGTGGCACTATGGCTTCGGAATCCGGCAGAACAAATAAATCACTCGCTACTGTTTTATTTTGAAAAAATATGTCACATCTAACGCGACGAATTATATTTATGATTTTATTTCCAACGCTGCGAAATGTAGGTACAGTTTTACTAATAGGGATTGCATACGGCACTAGTGATTCACTTATACAACTAATTGGGCTACCCGTATCAAGTAAGGAAAAAATATTAATAACATCAGTGCGCTTATTTTGTTGTGTGAAGGCAACACTTACCGATTGGAATGCATCAATACCCTTAATATTTATGGCTCCAATTGCAGTCTTCTTCTTCGGACAGTCTTTGAGGAAATGTCCCACCTCTGCACACACGAAACATGAATTCGGGGGACGTCTGGGCTTCTGACACTGACTTTGGTAGTGTCCAAATTGTGAGCAGTTGTAGCAGCGGACCTCAGCTTCAGTTAATTTATTACCCGTGGTTTCAGAAGGCATCGGTTTAGTTGCACCAACAGTCTTTAACTGGACGTGACGTTGTTGACGGCGGCACTCATACCTATCCAGACGACGTAGTAAGTCGTCCATACTACTGGCGCCGTAGAGCATATTGACTGCGTTGTCATTCTTAGGGACACCATCAATTATTATGTCCACCGGCTCTTGCTCGGCTATATCTGCTTTAGTAGCGATTGACTGCATATCCACCAC
Source organism: Sarcophaga peregrina (assembly GCA_014635995.1). Classification (NCBI taxonomy): domain Eukaryota; kingdom Metazoa; phylum Arthropoda; class Insecta; order Diptera; family Sarcophagidae; genus Sarcophaga; species Sarcophaga peregrina. The sequence continues at coordinate 83,901,733 of CM025789.1, read as the reverse complement.
GTAGCTGAGGCACGACTCGTCAGTCTTTAAATTTCTTTGCTGTAGTTGCCTGTATACCTCTTGCCGGGAAACTGTACGTTTGAACATTTTTATTAGGCGAGCTTTTAAGTCATCAAATTGTAGCAGGCCTAAGTTTGTAACGTACTGCTTGGCCGTCCCTTCCAAACGTCGGCGTATGGCTGCACATTTCTCCTTTTCGGAAAACATCCCCGCATAATCTTCAAAGACTAGGATCCAGCGGTTTATGTCTTGGTTGTCGTCACCGCTAAATATAGGAACAGCAGCGTCCAATTCTATCCAGTCCATTCTGTGTACGAGAGATTGGTATGATAAGCCCTCTTCTAGAGTCTGTATTTGTTGTTGTAATTGCAACATCTGTAGCCGAAGTTGTAGTTTTTTTATTTCCTCGGACTCTGTAGCAAACGCAGTATCTGGAGGAAAATCATAATTTTCTTCTGTGTGCATTCTGGCAGCGGCAGCAATTACAGCGGGCTTCGGGACAGCAGTTGCATTGACTTCAGTTTTAGCGGCATCATGCACGTGGACTTCAGGGTTGACTTTTACGGCGTACTGATCTAGAGCATGTGTTTGCTGTTGTGCAGCAGGATTTGCGACAACATATGTCTTACTAGCATTTTCAGCGACATCAGTATTTGCTTGGACAGCGCATTGGTTCATGTTTTCCATTGTATCCCCTTGGCTTGCTGGTTTTAAAGCGTGGTTGTCTTGTGGCTTCATTAGCGTTTCATATAAGCCCCGTAGTTGGCTCAGCGTCGCAGAAGAAGGGAACTCGATGCCGGCTGCATCTAATGCATCAGTCATTGTCTGGCGACTAGGTCTCAGATCCATCATTGAGCTGCTTCAATTATTTTCGTTGATTTTCTAAGATGCACCCCACGCTTGATGTTGTAAAGGATTCTTATCTTTTCTTTATTTTCTTGCTTACACTTCGAATGATTTACAATAATTAATTTAAAACGGAAACGCTAAAAACAAAGTTGCATTCCAACTGACAAGGGCTTAATGAGTTTCTAAAGTTGCCATATTACAAATCACTACAATCGTTTGCAGAGTTGCCATATTACCGATCATTACAAATAAAAGAAAAATACTTTTTCTAAAAACGGGGGAAAAAGGGTCAAAAATCTTGAAAAGTGTCAGATTTAGTTCATTTTAGTAAGAGCGCACAAAAAGTGGCGGGGTGTGGCTGAAAAAGTGTCAAATTGCGTCTTTAGTCGCTCAACGGTAACGCTGCTTATGACGACCAGAAAAGACCATGACGGTCAGAAAAGACCATGACGCGTGTTGTGCCATAACTCAACCAATGAAAACTAAATTGACTAATCTTAATCTTCTAATACTAATACTTAATAATAATTTAATTAACTATCTACTGAATTTAATATATAACAAATTAATAAAATATATAAGTAAAATAAATAAGTAAACAGGCAAAATTATACCATTGTGCTGAAACTTGCCTGAATTGGATTTTAATGGAATCACAACATCCCCTGAATACAACTCTGTATGATTCATAAGGAATGTCTAATAAAAGAAGAGGAGCAATTGCAGTCGTGTTTGTTAAAATCGTGTTTTCCTTATTATTTAAATTAAATAGTTTTGTTAAGCAAATATTTTGTATTTTTGTTTATAAATAATATCACGTAATTGTTTCATTGGTAACTAATATTCGAAATGGAATTGGTGAAGAAGTTTTATACCTTTTAAACTTTTTCAGAACGAAGTAAAGTTTTTATGTATGGATAGAACATAAACAAACAAACCCTTAGACTATACTAAATTTTTTCGATCTCTCTAGATACCATCGTCGATTTGCAAAGGAATATGCTAAAACAGCAAAATCCTTAACAAGCTTTTTAAGAGGGAAAATGGACGATTGTCCAAAAACCAATCCAAGAAAAATATTATTTCAAGTGGATGACGCAGCTAAAAGGGCCTTTAATAAAATAAAGAATATTCCGCATTTTGTATCTAGAGATGAATAATGTAAGGCACACGTCTATTCAATCCAACAGTTTTTATTCAACTAAGAGAATGTATAAAATGGCGTACAACTAATAACAAATAGGTAGAAAGAGGATAGATAAATGGCTATTGGCCGAGTTACCATGTATGGGAGTATGTTTAATATTGGGACATAACAATCTTCCACGCTTAATTACATTTCGCTAATTTAAAATCAAAATAATTCATATAATAGACTTATGTAAATAGATACATTTAGATTTGAAAATACAATAAAATTGAAGAATTCATAAAGAATTTTTCTATTAATCAATATCTTAATCTCTCGGATAAGTTGGAGCATTTCGTATTCTTGAAGTTTTCCTGAAGGTTTGCTGTTGACTACTTGTAGGTTGTTGATTTGACATCGGCTCATGCATGTGGGGAGTGTTTAAAGAATCTGTCTGGGTAGTATTAAGTTGACTTTGATGATATTCCGTTTCGACTTGATCTTGAGATTTGAAACAAAAACTTGTTGTAATTTTGACCCGGTTCATCTTGGTGTTTATTTGAAACATTGTTTCTTGCGGCAAAGTCTGATTTAAATCGTACTCCTCGTTGTTCAACTTTTGTAGCTTTAGGTTGATCTATGTGTCGTTTTAGTATGAAAACATCATCCAGATTTACTATATAATGAAGTTGTCCGTAATACAGTTCCAATTTTCCATACTGCTTTGTTGTTTCGAATGTGAAGGACTTGTACCCTCTCACACGCGAACTCCTGGAATTTAAATAATTTGGCGGTCCTTCTTTATTGGTTTTAAAGCATCTAGTTCGTATTTTGAGATACAGTTCAGCTGGACTTTTACCACAGTTAAGTGGTGTTGCGCGATATCTTTGAAGAATATCATGTATTTTTCCTGTAATGAACGTTCAGCCTATCCGTTTGTGCTTTAATGTCCTGGCGCAATTAATTTTTGTAAAATTCCATTTTGTACGCAATACGTTTTGAATTGCTGGCTCGTGAAGATTGATGCATTGTCCGATACCATAATTATGGAAAATCGTGTGTAGCAAATATGTCTGATAACAAGGTTATTGTATTTTGAGTAGAGGGGTCTTTGCGTATAAATCTGAACTCAGCCCATTTCGATTTTACGTCAATCACAATCAAGAAATTATGGTCCAGAAATGGCCCCGCATAATCTAAATGAATTCCTTCCCAGTTGACATCCGGTTACTACCATTGATGTAGTTGAACTTTTGGTAGCTTATTTTGAACTTCAAGGCAGCATTTATAAGATTTTACAGTTTTTTCAATATCTGTGTTCGATTGTGGACTGTATGAGGGGTGAATCAACACGGAAAAATGAGTTTTCAGTTCCTCCAACAGGGATTAATAGGCTACTAAAAAGAGAGCAAAATTTGCAAGATTCCGATGCCCAAAAAAATTACCAAACAAAATCACTTTCCTTTTTTATATAAAATTTTTTGTTATTCAGAATATTTCATTTATTATTGGGTTTTTCTTTTACACAGTGATTTTAAAATTCATAGCACTATTTTATTACTATTTTTAATTTATTAATTTTACACATAGAATGGCCGAAAGTCACCAATTTTTAATGATTCTTATGGATCCAACCAACGAAAACAATAGAACTGAAAAATTATACAGACTAAAGGCCTAAAATTACATTAAACTACATTACGATGGTAAAGAACAGAAAGCTTAAATATAATATAACGCCCTCTGGTTGATAACTTCCCATCATTCAAACAATCCTGTTTATGGCCCCAGGAATGGAAAGTGTAGATCGTCAGACATAAACAATCTGGGTCAATTCGCTTCTAGTAACAGTACCGTCTCGCAAGCTGCTTCATTCTAGTTATACCTGGGTGTGTGTGGTGTAATTCTTGCAGAATTCTTGTCTGGAGGCTTTTTGGGATAAGTACCCTATGTCCTTTAAATATGATTCCGTTATCAAGCATATACTTTCCTTCAACATCGTTACCATTTATTAAATCTGTCAGAATTTTAGAAAATTCAGCATCTGTTGCAGTTTCTTTTGCAAAAATTTCAGAATTTATATATTGACTGGATATTTCAAAAATTGTTTCAGTACATAATTGCTTTATTTACTCATTGATTAGTATATCCGTAGATAATGTTGTTTGAGGTTGTGTAGCGTGAAATATACAATCAACATTGACGTGGTCAGATCCTTTTCTAAAAACGATTTCGTAATCGAAGATTACTAAAAATTCCGCATATCGCAGTAATCTGGATGATGTGACATCTGGTAACTTATTGTGTTGGTGAAAAGTACGTGTTAAAGGTTTGTTATCGGTTGTAAGTTTCAATTTTCTTCCCTAGAGATACATAAAAAGTAATTAATACTAAATACGATTGAAAACGCTTCACGATCTTGACCTTCAATCTTACGCAATTTCCACCCCTTCGACTATATGTGAAAGTACCCCCTCTACACCCGTGGGGCCAGTATCACATGCGACAATAACTGGCAGTGTTGGATCAAAAGTCGTTAATATTTTATCGCTGGCGATAAAAGCTTTATGAAAGCTGCTTCGCAATTTGAATACCAATAGAATTTTGAATCCTTCTGTAACAGTCGTCGTAATGGATATGTCACTTCTGACATTTTTGGTATAAATTTGGCGTAGTACGTAAACATGCCTAAAAACCCTCTGACATTATCTACGTTAACTGGTCGCGGTATCTCCATAATTGCTTTTACTTTCTTTTCCGATTTTAAAATTTTGTTAAATTCGATAGTGTGTCTCAAATAACCTATTTGTGTCTGAAAAAACGAACCTTTGTTCTTATTTAGATATAAATCATTTTGATGCAGGCGCTTGAGACACTGAATTAAGTTTTGTTTTCTGACATTGTTCAATCCACATAAAATTTGCTCAATAATACGATCGAACTTAGACGGAGCGGTTTTTATGTCAAAAGAAAGGCCGTTAACTCTATAAGTCCCCTTGAGGGTAAACATTTTTTGAATTTCTCTTGATTCGGAGCTTACTTGAAGATGAAGATACGTTTTGTACAGGTCTAGACGACAGAAATATTAAGAACCCTTCAGACTATTTAAAATTTCATCGATTCTGCGTATGGGGTAGTTTTCGGAAACCAGTTGTGAACTAACGCCTGGTTTATAATCAACGCAAAGTCGAATACCTCCGTCTGGATTCGGAATAATTACAAGTGGTGAACCCTAATCTGTCCTTTCACACTTAGATATGATGCCGGCTGCTTCTAAATTATTTAATTCTTTTTCTACGCGATCTCGAAGGGCATAAAGAACCTTTCGTTCCTTGAAAAATTTTGGTTTTGAGTGTTCACGTAGTTGTAATACGACTTCATAATTAGGGACACAACCTATCTTTTTTGTTAAAACATCTTTGAATTCATTTTCAATATCTGAAATTGTACGTATTGCATTATTGTTACTGTTGTATTTGTCGACTTGTTGAAGATTTATTCCTAAATGGCGAATCCATGTTCGTCCCATGAGTGCATTATATTCACTGGGCACTATGTACATTTCTTCATTTGTTGTTATATTATTGTATTCAACCTTTACATTTACCTTTCCATCAGGAATAATAATGTTCTTGGTATACGATCGGAAGGCTATTTTTGAGGGTTGAAATGGTTCGTTGACTTTAGTTTCCTATACTGGTTTCTTGGAATTAACGTAAAACCAACACCAGTGTCCACTTAAAATTTTTGACAAACTTGAATTTGAATTTAAAATTTTCCAACGTAGTACTTATCAGCGTGATAATTATAATTTTGATTTGAAAAAATATCAACAATATTAATGCCATATTTTAATAATTATTATCATTATCATAATTTCCTTTGTTTTTTGAAGATTTAATTAATGATATAATACATTATTGTTTCACGTGTCTTTTTTCCGCATGAAGCACATTATATACAAACATGGTCAATTCCCAATTGGCTAAAGTTTATTTTGGATTTTGACCTACCTTTTTGAACTATTCCTGGCGACTTGAAGTCCTATGTTGAATTTTGTTCACGTCACTACTGATGGGTTGTTTACAATCAAGTTCACGGCTATCTATTTTCTATGCTTCTAGTGCTAAGGCTCTCTCTACAATGTCCTTAAATTTGGCCGCTTTGTGCTGCAGTAATTGTCACGAATAGAATTACATTTGATAACTCGAATAAATTGCGCTCTTAGGACAATAGGTGATATATCTGCACTACATTGACATGTAGACACGAGCTCACATTCACTTATGTCGCGGCGTAATACATACATACATACATAATTGGCCATTACAATCCTTCAGTCAGGATTACGACCTAGCTTCTCACACCACTTATGTTGTGTGCGTTAATTTTATACATGAGTGGCGGGACCTACAGTTTAAAGTCGACTCCGAACGACAGATTTTTAAGAAGCTTTTCATGGCAATTTTTACTCTCAGAGTCTTTGCCAGAAATCTGCTGACAGGAAGTCGCCGAAGAAATATTTTTCGTTTTGATGTCTGACCTGGGATTCGAACCCGGGCCTTTTGTCTAATAAGCCAACACACTACCCACTAGACCACGGCGCCGTAATAGGGCTACAAATTCAGTAAGAGTCTGCTGATCACTCTGGTATGTTGACAAGAATCTGTGTTGGCTGACCAGGATATTCGTTTTCGGGCATAAATATGTTTCCAAATTACATACTAGCTCATCATAGTCAATTTTGCTGATTGACTTAGGGTCTACCAATGAAAACAATAATTTAAAATATGTCGATCCAATTGAATTCACTAACATTTGATGGCAAATGTACTGTAAATGGATAAATGGAAGGTTTACATTCTACCTTGTCAGAGATAATGTGTCGTCAATATATGGTAGACATTTGGTGCTCTAAAAATTTGTTACACTAACGACAATAAATAACCTCACGAAGTACTCACCAGAGACCTGCGCCGATCGGCTGACAGCCGGCTGAGCCGAGCCGCCAATAAAATTTAAAAGCCGCCGCCGCCGAAGATTTATTCGGCTTAAGTCGGCTTAAATTCAGCCGCCGTTTTTTGTATTTAAGAATATATGAAAATATGTTTTTAATATTGTATAGAATAAATTTTTAATATATATAAAATATGATATTTATATATTTCGTTTTACTTGACTTATAGCCCATTTACACTACAGCGAAATCTAGTACTTATGAGATTTCGAGCCAAATCTAGTTGATTTTAACTAGATTTCCCATACAAAACAAAATCTACTTATTTAGTAGATTTCGGCAAAATCTACTCAAAATCTAGTAAAAATTGGAATGCAACTATGTGTTTTGCCAAATAGTACTTAAAAATACAACGCTGCGCAAGAAAAAAATGACATTTCAATTCAAAATAAAAACAAACAAAATAAAAATAAATTAACCCTTATCCTGTACTAATGGGTCCAAATTGCCCGAACAGTTTTTATTCCTCATTTAATCTTTAAATATTCAACTTTTGTACAATTATAATTTTAGTGAATGCTATTACAATTAAACATAATCTTTGTAGGGCTTTTCACAAAGCGTTTGTAAAAAAACTTACGCAAATGGTACTTTTGGGTCAAAATTGCTCAATGCAACATAATCAATTTTCGCATGTGTTATGAGCTTAGTAACAATTTTGTGTGTCTTGACAACTTCATAACTAGTAACAAACCAAAACAAAGTATGTAAAAGCGCAACATTACAAACTACATACATACATACATACATAATTGGCCATTACAACCCTTCAGTCAGGATTACGACCTAGCTTCTCACACCACTTATGCTGTGTGCGTTAATTTTATACATGAATGGCGGGACCTACAGTTTAAAGTCGACTCCGAACGACAGATTTTTGAGAAGCTTTTCATGGCAATTTTTACTCTCAGAGTCTTTGCCAGAAATCTGCTGAGAGGAAGTCGCCGAAGAAATATTTTTCGTTTTGATGTCTGACCTGGGATTCGAACCCGGGCCTTTTGTCTAATAAGCCAACACACTACCCACTAGACCACGGCGACTTCAATTATATATAAAATATGATATATATTACAAACTACAACAAACCCAAAAAAGAGAATAAGTAGTGTAAATATATTATTCGTTGATGTGTTTTTGAAGTTATTACTTTTGTCCAAATCGTTCTAAAAGCACCAAATATGCAAATAAATGTACCGAATGTCAAAAATGTATTTGCTGAAAGCATTCTCAGATCAATGTTGTATGTAATGAATATAAAAAAATTAAATTGTTATATTTTTGAAGTACAGGATAAGGGTTAAAAATAAACTAAATAAGGAACATCTTCCTCCCAGAATGACTCGTGACTAACCTGCAGATTAATATTTTTATTATTACTTATATTGCATATGCTTACATCTAATAGTAATGCATTTGCAACATTTTTTGAAATCTATGTCCTATATTTTTAATTTTTTTTTTGGTATTAAACTAAATTTGAAAATATTATTCTTTTCTTTTAAATTTCAGTCAGCTGTTTTTGTTATTAAAATGAAATCTTGCTACTGTCAAATAAATCCAGTGTAAACGATCTAGATCTAGAACAAGATTTGAAATCTAATCTACTAGATTTCGCTATAGTGTAAATGGGCTATTAAATACATTATTGAATTTTTTTCTTCCTTTTTTTGATATGTTAATAGTAAAAATATTTAATTTCTTGATATGGTAATTTTGAGCACCTTTTCTTGTTTTTTTTGTGAATGTGGTAACACTTTTAACTTAACGTTAAATTTTTTTAAAAGACATAAAAAATTAAAATGGAGAAACACAAAATTACAAATTTCTTTCAAAATTTAAATAATAATTTAAATGAGTTAAATTCATCTGATTCCGATGACGACCTTCCTATTTTTAATGGTATTGATAATGATATAAACGAATACGAAAAATTACTAGCCACCAAAAAATTAAAAAGCCCAAATCCTTTTAAACAAAAAATCTTCAGCAGGGTCAATAGTTTGACACCATTTTTGTCAAATGGTTATTGGAAATAATCCTGTGCTAAAAAGTATCACATGTGTAAAGTTTGCTTTGATGAGCCCCACATGCGTTTGAAGCGGTAGGTACATATATTACTTCTATCCAGGAATTAAATTTAAAGAAAATTGAGAGTAGATTTTCCCAAAACAATAATGAAACTCCTCTTTCAATTAGCTTTTTGTCAAATTTTGGGAAATTTTATTTGGAATATTCATTTCTGAAAGTTGTTTTTTGTAAGTGTTATAAAATGCGAAATAATTTCAGGTTTGCAGTTTCTATATCGACATCAAACTTCTGTAACCATTTACGTGCTCATGGTATTGATGTAAAATCGAAAAAATGTTAAAATTCGAATGCCAAATCAAAATTCATATTGCCAAGAAGTTCTAAAAATGCAGATTCCGAAAAATTTGCTAATGCGCGTCTGCTTGTGGAAATGTGCTGCAGAGATCTAAGGCCCTTTAACATAGTGGAGCAACCAAGATTTATGGGATATATGAAAGCCATTTTTCGGATCAGAGTCGAAATAAAGGCGCCGCCGAAACTTTACCATATTTCGGCTGACAGCCGACTTAAAGCCGCAACCGAATGTTTTCTATTATAGCCACCGCCGCCGACAAATTCGCTCGGCGCAGGTCTCTGGTACTCACAGACAACACTAATAAATTCCAGGGAACCATTACGAAGATGCAATTTAATTTGGCGTTCTAAAAATAATAAAAAAAACATTCAATTCTGATTCAATTCCACACTCAACCAAAAATTTCCTTAAATACTGTAAAAAGGGGTGTAGAATTGAAGAAATTTCGTTATATATCAGCTAACAAAAATATTGTTACGTTTTTACCTTTTTAAAAACGTTTATATATGAGTTCGTTGATAGCAAACCAAGTAAAACAAATATGTGTTTATTTTAATGAAACTTTATTATTCACACTACTTTTATGTCACACTGTTCAAACTTACCCGATACAAAGTACACAACAATAACTATAACAGTATGTGCTCATTCGATACTCTTCTCTGCTTATAACCTTTTTTATAAGCAACAGAACTTGTTCGTTATTCTCTGCTTACAACCTTTTTGTCAGCACAACACTTCTGCTCGCGTAAACACTAACAACTCTTTGGTAAACTTTACTACGGACGCAACTTGTCTTCACACCGCGACTGATGAGCTCATAACCAACTAAACTCTGAACTGGTTGCCTGTCTTGTCTTGCCTTGTTCTGTCTATTCGCGAACGTCATCACTCTGATGATGGATCTCGAAGTAGAATGTTCGCGGTTCGCATTCTCGAGAATTCCATTGCGACTACATTGTTTGTTGCGTCTACTTACTTGTCTGTCCCTTTTACTCTCACACTTGTTGTAGCTGGTTTTATTATAATACGGTCGACGTATGTGTAAGTGTGTTTATGTGTCGTGTGTATTGTACGCATTTTTGAAGCTTTTGTTTATCGTTAATGTTAAACTATATTAGGTCGTTTCGCTATGCGTAACAATATTGTTACGCTAAAAATAGTCGAAACGACTTAATATCGTTTCACAATAATAAAGATAAACAAAAGCAATAAATACAAAGACAATGCGTACACAATACACACTAACATATACAGCTGCAACAAATATAAGAGAAAAAGAGACGGACAAGTAAGCGAACGCAACAACATCCAACGAGAACATAGTACATAAACAACGATGCAGTAGCTATGGAACTCCCGAGAAGGCGCGAACGCGAACCTTCTACTTCGAGAACAATCATCAAACTGAAGGCGTTCGCGTTTAAAAGGGCAAGACAATACAAGCAACGAAGTCATTGTGAATCCAGTTAGCATTGTGTGCAGTTGCGTATGAAGTAAGAGTTGTGGTTCGAAGATATCCGTTGTGAACAGAGTAGCGAATAGTGTGTGAATAATATCGGACAATCAATAAATTGTTGTAGTTACTATTGTGTAACGGTTAAGTTTGAACAGTGAGATATAAAAGTAGAGTGAATAATAAAGAGTTTCATTAAAATAAACACATATTTGTTTTTACTTGGTTTGCAATAAACGAATTCATACATAAACGTTTTTAAAAAGGTAAAAACGTAACAATATGTTTTGACCATTATTTGTGACTTCACGCAATATCTAGTTACAATACCGATACCGGAAAAAAGTACAAAAACTATTGCTCAGGCAACATTCGAAAATTTCATTTTAATTTATGGAAGAATGAAGACCGTTATATCGGACCTTGGTACTGAATTTAAGAATGAGATATTTTGTGAGTTATGCAAACTTTTGAAAGTTAACATCAACTTTTCAACAGCCTATCACCACCAAACGATAGGGACAGCAGAGCGAAATCATCGCGTTTTTAACGAGTATATTAGATCCTATATAAGTGACAATATTACAGACTGGGACACATATTTAAAGTTTTTTGCATATTTTCACAATACATCTACAAGTTCGGTCTTTGACAACAAATTTACGCCATATGAACTAGTCTTTGGCCGAAGTGCAAATATGCCAAATGACTTAAATCTGAATAAAGTTGATCCTATTTATAATGTGGAAAACTTTAGCAAAAAGGCTAAATTTCGTCTACAAAGCTCTCACATTTTGATAAAAAAAAACTTTTAGAAAAACAAGAAAATAGGAATAAAGAACAACACGATAAATCAGCTAAACCCAGTAACTTCAAATTAAATAGCAAAGTATTTTTGAAGAAAGAATCATACGAAAAATTTAAAAACCTATTTGAAGGTCCATATATAATAAAAAAATACAGGGTGTAAATGCAACTATCTACGATGAACAATCAAAGAAGAGTAAAATAGTATATAATAACAGATTAAGAATAGCTAATTCAGAAACCTATTAGGCTCTTTTAAATAATGATATAAACTACCAAATATGTATACAAAAATATCAATCATACCATGAAAGAAAACAAAAAATGGAAATTAATATATTTAAGTGGAAAATGTTAACTAGTTTTATTATTTTATATAAATTAATGATATTAATATAAATGTATTTGAGTTTTATTTTTTTTTTCTCTTTCGCATATTAATTATCACCTTACCATACTATGAAACATTTATAAATTTTATATGTAAATAAATATTAATTTTATATGTAAATATTTATAAAATTATAAAAAAAAATTTTGAATTGACGAATCTTAATAATATCAATTCAACAATTTTTTTTTCTGCCCAGAAGGGAGGTGTAGTGGTAACACTGTACTATTTTATGCAACCAAGAATAATACTATAATATACAACTATTACAATATACTACTATTATATGCAACTAAGAATACTAGAAAGTAAGTTAGAATATTAATAAAGGAAAGAGAGATCACTCTCAATCTGAACGTAAAAAGAAGTAGTTTAATTTATGAGAGGTTGTCCATTCAGCCCGAAGTTTCTAATTTTCTGTTCTAGAAGCTTCATGCACTTCAGCCAGAAGTTTCTGATTTTCGGCTCTTGATGCTTCTTGTACCTGAGCTAGAAGTTTTACCTCAGCAAATAGATTTTTGTTCGTTTCTTCCATTTTCTTCATTCACATAACAATATATTTCTTTAATAAATCATCAGAAATGTCAAAACCACTGTGAAAATTTGAAGTGGTTTCATTCCGAAGAAATTTTTCGTTTTCTAAACACTCTACTTTCGGAATTGAACCTACTTTCGATCGGAATTGCGTTCTGTGACATGGCTGATATTTAAGTTTTTTATTTGTATTTTACTAAAAATACATACATATATAAACATACATAATAATTATAAAACTTTTTTAACTTTACTTATCGTTTAATATGCATACATTTAATAATATTGTATATATATACTAGCTGACCCGGCGTACATAGGTCTATCTAGTACAAAATTTGTTCGAAGAATAACAATAAGGGGTGCGAATAATGGGCAGCGCTGACGAAGTTGTAGTTGTTCAACTAGCACCAAAACAAAAAGTAACAGACAGACATGTTATATATGTACAAATGTAGTACAAGCAGATTGTACCCGGCGTTGCGCAGGTATAAAAATGAAAAAGCCGGTTTCGAAACCGGCTTTTTAAAAAATTAAATTTTTCAATTATTCGGAAACCGGTTTATCAAACAACTCATTTTTTTGAATACTCTAAGTCCTAAATGTAAATACATGCAATTTGCCCGTTTTTCGACTCTTTCCCCTTTTTGGTCCCCTTTTGATCCAACTTTACAAATGGAACACCTCCAATAGCTATTTGAGAAACTTAACCAAGCTAAATCGTAAAAAAATACCTGTAAAACAAATAAAATACAGCATTTATGCATAAAGTACTAATTTTTGGCCTTTTTTCTCCCTACGTCCCATTTTTTTCCTTTGGTTCAAAATTTTTAAAAGATTTATAGCCCATAACCTGTACCAACAAAAGCTCGATCAATATTACAAATTTCAAGAAAATCGGTTCAAGCGTTCAGGCGTCAAAATTTGGTCAAAATTTATTTATAGTCTATAATTCTGCGACAGAAACTCGATTTATACGCTATGCACTCAATTTTCCCCTTTTTGGCACCTTTCCCCCTTTTTGGACCCCAACTTTAGAAACGGAATACCTAAAATAGCTATTTGGGAAATTTAATCAAGCTAAATCGTAAAAAATTACCTATTACCATTTTTTCCTCATTTCTCCCCTTTTGATCAAAATTTTGAAATGATTTATAGCCGATAACCTGCACCGGCAAAAGTTCGATCTAAAACATTCAAGAAAAGCGATCCAGGCGTGATTGGGTAATCAACAAAACAACACACATTTGGGAAACTTACTTACTTACTTGTAATTACCTATTACCATGGACAAAAGCCCGATCTATATCCCAAATTTCATGAAAATCGGTCCAAGCGTTCAGGCGTGATTGGCTAACAAACAAACTAACAAAAAAAAAACGGACTTACAGAAAGATTTATAATATATTAGGACTAATCATCGAATTAATAGACTTATATCTTTTAAAGAGGAAGGGTTGCTACGCCCATTTTTGGTGAGTTTGTCGATATCGACTGTACGAACTTACCCACTAAATTGCATTCGTCTACCATCACTATATTCCTAAATATTCAATTTTAAAAGTTTGCCAAGACTACTTTTTGCCGTATCGGTTTTTTTTAAACCATCTAAACCTGACAAGCTTTCGAACAAAAAAAGAATGGTTAAGATCGGTTCAGTAGTTTAAAAGGTGTATGTATCACCAAATTTTATTCGTCTACGATCAATATGTACCTAAATATTCAATTTTAACGATTTGCCATGCCATGGATATGAAAAATAGATGTTGTCCGATTCTCGGACCTACCGCTATGCACAAAAAATTTAATGAAAATCGGTCAATCCATTTCGGAGAAGTTTAACTACTAATACCGTGACATGAGAATTTTGTATATTAGAATATTTCTAATAACATTGATTAATAATATTTATTTATTTTATAAAAAATGAAATTGAAAAAAAGGTTTCAAATTTATTTTTATTTTTGCCTACAACTCACAAAATGGTGAGTATAAAAGTTATAAAATAATTTAAAATTAACGAAATGTCGTCATATGTATTTACATCCCTCAAAATAACGAAAACATTTTATTTATAATGAAAAAATTTCTTGAATATAAATAAATGAAGAAATTTCTTAATATGAAGACATTTTTAATACGAATAATTTACTAAATTGGTAAATTTTTACTAAAAAAGACGTAGATATGAAAACATATTGTTACCTTTTTACCTTTTTAAAAACGTTTATGTATGAGTTCGTTGATTGCAAACCAAGCAAAAACAAATATGTGTTTGTTTTAATGAAACTCTTTATTATTTCTTTTATTTCTCACTGTTAAAACTTAACCGATACAACGTACACAGTAATAGCTGCAACAATTTATTGCTTGTCCGATATTATTCACGCAACTGCACACAAGGCTGACTGAATTCACTCTGACTTCGTTGCTTGTCTTGTCTTGCCCTTTTAAATGCGAACGCCTTCAGTTTGATAATTGTTCTCGAAGTAGAAGGTTCGCGTTCGCGCCTTCTCGAGAGTTCTATAGCTACTGCATCGTTGTTTGTGTACTATGTTCTCGTTGGATGTTGTTGCGTTCGCTTACTTGTCCGTCTCTTTTTCTCTCATACTTGTTGCAGCTGTATATGTTAATGTGTATTGTGCACGCATTGTCTTTGTATTTATTGCTTTTGTATATCTTTAATATTGTGAAATGATATTAGGTCGTTTCGACTATTTTTAGCGTAACACTGTTGCCCACTTAAGCCTGTTCGTCACGAATAGGCTCATTATCACTTTTCCCGTATTTTGCTAGTCGTTTTATGTGTACGACCTTCATTTTTGTTCTGGGGCTATTAGCTTTTTGTATCCTGTACATGAAATCATTTAACGGTTTGATTACTTTGTACGGTCCATCCCAGTTGGTTTGTAGCTTGGGGGATAATCCCTTCTTCCGCTTTGGGTTGTATAATAGAACCAGTTGTTCCTCCTGAAAGCCCTCAGTGTTTGCTGCACGATCATACCTGGCTTTCATTTTATCGCTGACCATTTTTATTCGGGATCGCACAAATTGATGAAGTTCATTTAGGTTTTCTTCTTTCTCAGTGTATGTGGCATGCTTCTCTGTGGCGGGCTTCACACCAAACTCCAAGTCACCGGCAAGTTTTATCTCAGTCCCAAAAATTATCTTGGCGGGTGATCTAGATGTTGAATCATGAACTGCGGATCGGTACGCCAGCAGAAACCTAGGAATGTGTTCGTCCCAGTCCTTCTTTTGCTCACTCACTACTTTCCGCAAATACTCTTCCAGGGTTCGATTAAAACGCTCTACCATTTCGTCTGACTGTGCATGAAGAGGCGTTGTTCGAGTCCTCTTAATTCCGTACATCTCACACATTTCTTTGAATAGTGCTGATTCGAAATTTCTGCCTTGATCGGAATGTAGTTCTATTGGAACCCCGTAGCGGCATACCCAGTTGTTTACAAAAACATTTGCTATTGTGTTCGCCTCTTGATTGGGTATGGCATACACTTCCGGCCATTGCTAAAGTAGTCCATAACCATGAGAACATATCGGTTTCCAACATTGCTGACTGGAAAAGGGCCTGCTACGTCCATCGCTATCCGCTCGTCTTTGTCACTCCAAGATGTCCTCCATTGGCTCCATTATGGAACTCCTTTAAGACTTCTTTCATTTTGGAGCAAGGCACTACCAATAACTTGGATGAGGTTTTGCCATCAGCGCTTTCCCAAAGTCGATATAAGCACCCATTTATAATCTTTAAGCTGTCCCATAGTGCCCAATATGCTTTTGGAATAGAACCTTCTGCGGATATCTCATTTCTTGTAGGTCAAGCTTTCACGCAGTGTTTACACTCCAAACTACAAGGTCGGCGTGAAGGAGCATCAGCATTTCCATGTTTTATGCCTCTTCGGTGTTCAATGTTGAAGTCGTAAATTTGGAGGCGCTCAATCCAACGTGCTAACTGTCCTTCAGGTATTTAAATTCAGAAGCCATCTCAGAGCAGAATGATCGGTCCTTAGCAGAAAACGTTGGCCATACAGGTACTTATGGTAATGTTTGATGCACTCCAGCACTGTAAGTAGCTCCCGCTGAGTCACACAATATTTCGTTCAGGCTTTGACAGTGTGCGACTATAGTAGCCCACGACTTTTTCTGTCCCAATAATTACTTGGGAAAGTACGCCACCAATGCCATATCCGCTAGCATCACTGTCCAAAATAAATTTTTCTCCTGGGACTGGATACGCCAAGACTGGTGCGGTACACAATAGATCTTTTAGTGTCTGGAACGCTTTTTCTTGTGACTCACCCCATTGATACGCTTTCGATTTCTTGGTGAGCTCATGCAAGCTTGCAGCCACGCTAGCAAAGCTAGGCACAAAGCGTCTGTAGTATGTGCATAGTCCCAAAAAGCTGCGTAGTTCATGAAGATTCTGGGGACGAGGCCAGTCCTTTACTTCTCGTATTTTATCATCGTCCGTAAATATTCCATCTGCTGTAACAAGATGCCCCAAATATATCACCTGTCTTTGGAACAATGCATATTTCTTTACGCTTGACTAAGACTACAGGTGAGCTCCACGGACCTGATGATGGCTCGATTACGCCGCTCCTCTTCATTTCGCTGACCAGCTCTTTCATCTCATTACGTTTCGCCAGCGGTATGCTTCTGGGTGCCTGCTTTATCGGTATCGCTTCGCCAGTATCAATTTCATGCTTTACCATGCCAGTTCTTCCTTGTCTTTTATTATTTGTGGCGAAAGCGCAAGCATACCTCTTTAGCAGCTTTTTAGATTTATTTCTCTCTGGAGCTGCTAAGCCTGGTACCCAGTTCTCCACACTTGAACTAAATTCCTGTTGGTCCTTGGCTGACATTTCAGCAGTTTGCGGCGTTTATTCGCTGTTTATTTCCACCTCTACTGGAACACATTGACTGACTTCTGAGTTCTTACTGATGACTTGTTCATTGCCTGATAGATTCAGCACTCTCACCGGGA
The DNA here is from genome assembly GCA_014635995.1 of Sarcophaga peregrina. Taxonomy (NCBI): domain Eukaryota; kingdom Metazoa; phylum Arthropoda; class Insecta; order Diptera; family Sarcophagidae; genus Sarcophaga; species Sarcophaga peregrina. The sequence goes on along the minus strand of CM025789.1, from coordinate 83,884,165 downwards.
CTATTTTCTGTTCTGTAGATTTGACGAGGGCCTTTGCTGTTATTAAATCCGTATGTATTTCTGCTGGTTCTACGACCCACAAGCGGTTTTCCTCACAATCTCCCTCCATAAGCGCCCATATCAATGATTCGCTCTGAGGTGGCAATATGAGTTGTTCGACCGCAACTATCCTTCTGGCGTGCACTTGATGCTTGTACCCCACTTCAAGAAGTATCTCCACATTTCGCCAACTCATAATCTGTTGCCCCATATTCATATTGATACCATGAGCTATCATAAAATCGGCACCAATGATAACCTCGTCCACAATATCGGCAACAATAAAAATGTGTGTGACACTAATGTTGGCTATAGTCACCTTCGCCTCTGTTTTTCCGTGGATGGTGGCAGACTCTCCAGTAGTTATCCGAAGTCTTACGTTTCTAAGTGCCTCACAATTTCCCTTTACCACATGTGGCCTGATGATGGACTGCGTCGCTCCGGTGTCTATAATGAAGGTTTGTCGTCTGCCGTTTATGTACCCACACGTCGTAAGATTGTTGTTCTTCTGCATCACTGATATTATAATTGTGGGGCCCTCGCTTGTGGGAGCCAGCACTTAGCCCTTAGTGCTAGCTTGTTTTAGTTTAACGGGGACTCTTGTGAAGATGCTTGGTAGTTCACCCGTTTATTATTCCTTGATGGTGAGATGGACCTGGATCTTTTACGTGGCGCTTTACAATTTCTTTGGAAATGCCCAGCCTTTCCACAGTTGAAGCATTTAACTTTAGCCTTTTGTCCCTTTCCTTCTAACGCTTGCTTCACTATTTCCTTAACTTTAGTTACAAGGCATGCCTCTTCCTCCACGACTTCCATTTTACGGATTTTGTTTATTTGTGGTCTAGAGACAGTGCGAGCGGTCTCCTCGACTAGTGCGAAGGTCACGGTCTCTGCAAATGTTGTCTTCTGTGTGTAGCATACCGCTAATTTGATGTCAGGGTCGCGTATGCCATTCACAAACGCCTCAGTCTTTATATTGTCTATCAGCGGGTAGTTTTCTCCTGGGTATGTAAGCTACACCAACCTCTCAGCCTCCATTGCAAAGGCTTGTAATGACTTGTTTGCCTTTTGCGCGCGGCATCTCAACTCTATACGGTACAGCTCTCGTTTGTGCTCGTCGCCGAATTTACGCTGCAACGCCGCCATTAAGTCTTTGTAGTTGTTTCCATGGCTGGCTGGCATAGTTTCTAGGATCTCGGCTGCAACACCTTTTAATGTCAGTATAAGTTCCAAAGGCTTTTCGTCATCGTCCCATCCGTTTCTGTTACCTACTGTCTCGAATTGGAACTTGAACACGGATAGGGGTGAGCTACCATCAGCAAGGTGGTTTTATTCAGCTGGTACCTTCTGATACGGATCACACATCTTCCGGTCGCTGGCTCTGGAGATTATTTATCTTCTCCTCCATTATAAGTAGACGACGGTCTTTTCTATATCTATTCTCGACAGTGTTAATTCTTTGGCTGAATGATTCACGTATTTCCTGCAGCTTCTCCGTTGTCGCTTCTAGTTTCTTTTCCATTTTAACCAAAAATTTTTGTTCTCTATTCTCCATGTGTTCCATAATTGCTGCTTGCATTCTTTGGTTTTCAGCTCTAGAAGTTTCTTGTACTTCAGCCAGCAGTTTCTTGTACTTCAGCCAGCAGTTTCTGATTTTCGTTTCTAGAAGTTTCTTGTACTTCAGCCAGAAGTTTCTGGTTTTCGTTTCTAGAAGCTTCTCGTACATCAGCTTTTGACTCTTAGCTCTAAAAGCTTCTTATGCATCTGTTAATATTTGCATTTTTTCCATCATAGCGGCTAGCAACGAATTTATGTCCACACCGCTAGGCGTTGCAGGGGGCTGTGTCTATCGTTCCTCTTCGTCCTCGAACTCGTAGGATTTGATGTCGACGCCATGAAGCTGAAGTTGTTCTCTTAACCGCCTCTGCAGTTCATTCTGTGTGCCGGCTGTTGGCAGCTCCAATTTACTCAACTCTCGTTTAAGCCGGTCCACTCTTAGTTCCGTGAGCTTCATTTCAATTAATTTTTTTTTTTTTTTTTTACTTTTGGATTTTACAATCCCACTTCTGACACCAATTGTTACGTTTTTACCTTTTTAAAAACGTTTATTGCAAACCAAGTAAAAACAATTATGTGTTTATTTTAATGAAACTCTTTATTATTCACACTACTTTTTTACCACACTGTTCAAACTTAACCGATACAACGTACACAATAGTAACTACAACAATCTATTGCTTGTCCGATATTATTCACACACTATTCGCTACTCTGTTCACAACGGATAACTTCGAACCACGACTTTTACTCAAACGCAACTGCATGCAAGGCTGACTGAATTCACTCTGACTGGTTGTCTGCTATCTCTTGCCCTTTTATATGCGAACGCCTTCAGTCTGATGATGGTTCTATAAGGCGCGTTCGCGCCTTCTCGAGAATTCTATAGCTACTGCATCCTTGTTTGTGTACTATGTTCTTGTTGGTTGTTGTGTCTGTCTCTTTTTCTCTCATACTTGCTGCAGCTGGTTTACTTAGAATAAGTTCGATGTATGTGTTAGTCTGTATTTGTGTCATGTGTATTTTGTACGTATTTGTAGTTTTTGTTTATCGTTAATGTTAAACGATATTAGGTCGTTTCGACTATTTTTGCGTAACAATATTTATTGCCATATTTTGACGTGGGCAAAGGACGTATTGTATCTATAATTGCAATATCAAACGGTTTAATAGGTGTTGGTGTTAGTATCAATTTCCCTTTGTTACCTATTTTTACCTTGTTCAGATTGCATTGCACACATTTACTAACAAATGAGGATATATCCTTGGTCATATTTTTCCAGTAATACCTAGTTCTCAATTTAGCATATAGCCTTTTGCGACTACAATGCCCTCCTATTAATGGGTCTTCATGATAGGTTTCTAAAAGTTCAAGCTTCTTCCTGTCATCAGTGATGGTTTCAATTGGATCTACTAATAGAATTTCGATTGTTTCCAAAATTTCGTTACCGTACATCTTAAGGTTCTGAATACTATATACTGAAAAAATTGGATCATCCTTTGCCAATTCAAGTATGTAAATGTGATTATTGTTGGCCTCTTCCTGTAGCCTCAAAAGCATTGCCTCTAGATTCAATGATTTGTTTACAATATTAACATTTGCCACTGATTTAAATCTCATGTAAATATTAAACTTTATGTTAGTCACAATCCCGTCCCTGTGACATATTTCGAACCTTACATTCCTCCTGTTCATTTCCCGTGGAAACTTGTCATATACCTTTAATGTACTTTCCCTAGGATGTTCTAATGTCGGTTCATTCATTGCTGTTTTTGTCCGTTTAGACCTTGCACGCGTAAACACAGTTAAAATTGTCTCAGAGGTTGCCTCCTTTCTTATCTCGTCGAATGAGAGTCGAGAAAGTGCATCAACATCTTTCCTTTTATATGCTCTATTATGAATTTATATTCAGCAAGTTTGAGTCTAATATTCGTCAACTTTGAAGAAGGGTCTTTCATATTGAAAAGATACACCGATGGTCGATGGTCAGTTCTGACTACGAATTCAGTCCCATAAACGGAAGGTCGAAATTGGTTTATTGCAATAAGCTCCTGCTCTATGGATGCCTCTTTTGGTTTTGCATGAGTGAAAGATTTGGATGCATAATATATTGGACGATCATGTCCATCAAAGTTCTGACTAAGAATTGCACCACACCCTACCTTTGAAGCATCAACTGTGATAATGAATTGCTTGGAAAAGTCTGGGTACTGAAGGATTTTCGGAGAAATTAGATCCTTTTTTAATCTCTCAAAAGCCATTTGACATTTTTCATTCCACTCAAAATTAACTCTTTTGCGTGTAATATTATTCAATAGGACTACTATACATGCAAAATTGGATATGAAACGCCTGTAGTAATTTGCGAACGCTACAAAACGTCTAACAGCGTCCTTATCTTTAAGTACTATATAATTTTCAATAGCCGAAATTTTCGTGTTATCTGGTAAAAGTCCTTTCGAGGTGCATTTGTGGCCTAAGAAAGTGACCTCAGGTCTGAAGAAATTGCATTTATATGAATTTATTTTCAAATTATATTTCCTCAATACGTTAGTAAAATTTTTCAAATGATGATCTTTGCTACATCCAATCACAATTATATCATCGATATATAAGATAGTTCTAGGCCAGAAAAAGCTATGGACATCAACAGGGAGAATGAGTTTGGAGCTACATTTAGTCCAAATGGAAGAGCTTTCCAACGAAATGCTCCTTGATCTGTGCTAAAAGATGTTAAATCCCTTGATTCCTCGTGAAGTAGAATTTGATGAAACCCTGAATATAAGTCAATAACGGAGAAATGTTTAGCACGACCTAAATTGTCGAGTATATCGTCTATCCTAGGTAGTGGAAATTTATCGGCAATTAGTTTTATATTATTTGGACTTTTTAGGTACTAGAATTAATGGGCTATTGTAATTTGACTTATTTGCCGCTATTAAATCGTTATCAATTAAATTTTGCATTTGTCTTTTTATTTCGTTTCGTTGTGTGTACGGAAGACGATAATTTTTTATTAAGACTTAGGGATAAGTCTTAATGTCTGTTCATAGAAGTTATTGATGGTCATTTTATCAGTTTTCAAAGTAAAAAGATCTGAGTACTCCTCACATAAGGGCATTAAATCGGGCTTTATGTGTTCCGGGATTTTGTCGTTTAAAATTTGTTTCAGGTTGTGTACACGTTCAGAACAGCATTTGTTCTTATTAATAGAATAAATATTGAAATTCGACAGCTTTTCCGTTTCGATGTCATTGGTGTGGACAACTTTAGTTTCATTGCTTGTGTTTAAGATTCTTACAATCGGTGTTTCGGAATCGTCAATGCATTTACCAATAAAAACATCACTTGTTACTTCTTGGAAATGTATAAAACCTTACTAATGTATATGAATCCTTACTAATTCCATGCGATATTGGAATGATTATTCTTCTACCATTCACAACAGAAGAAACCGTCATAGTGTTGTAGTCAATTCTACACTTGTTCATTCTCAGAAAGTCTTTTCCTAGTATACCGTCAGAGGGGATATTAAAGTAATCAGGAACGACTACTTCCTTAGGTTCGTTAAAAATCGTTGAAGCTAAAATTGCCTTAACCAACCCTGACTTTGCATTATCCCTGCAAATTTTAACTGTCTGTTCCACCGCCATCTCTTGGGCTTTTGTCCTCGTTATCCCTTCCGTGACCAAGGAACGTTGCAGCGAATCTGCCAAATCCTCAACCTTTGTTGCAAATTCCGTAAAATCATTATTCCTAACATGCAGTGCAGTAAACCTGCCAGCAACAACCTTAGAATTATCCGGTTTTATTCTGTTCCTAGGTGTTTCCTTAATCTAATAAATGCTCGTAATATTATCGGGCAGGACTTCTCTGACCCTTTTTGATTTTAAAAAAGAAATGCAACACATGTTTAAATTCTCTGCCGTTAATTCCCGAATTAGATCTATCTTGTCCAGAAATGAATTAAGTGTAAGCGGGTCTCCATTGTAATTCTCCCTAATTATGTTAGAGCACATTGAAATAAATTTTGTCTTCTCTTCAATAGAAGCCATGTTATTTGCATTATTTTCCATAATTTCCGCAATAGTATCTTTATTATCTTCGTTTTCATCAGTAAATTCGGTTTCAGAATCAGAATCCGCCAGTACTTCCTTAAGCACGACTTCGAATAAATCAACGCCACTTGGAATCCTAATTTTACACTTCAGTCTACAAAAACATCTCACTAATAATTCCCTACAATATAATATTTTATTCTTTAAAGCTTTTTTTTCTGGATCAGCTAAACTGTTTTGTATATATATATATACTGTTTTGTATATATATACTGTTTTGTATATATATACTGTTTTGTATATATCAAAATGTTATTATAATTTTCAATTAATAGGTTTATGTATTCATCAATTTTTTGTTGTTTATTCGATAAGGGATGATTTTGCAATATCCTTTTCTTTATTTTATAAAAATCAGCAATAAGTCCATTAAATTTGTCAATTTGAAATTTAGTAGACATTAGGTTGTTTTAAATTTTCATACAAGCAAAAAAAAAATTTTTTTTGATTAATTTAAATTACGATTACCCTTATATGTACATGTATGCATAAAAATTTATAAATAGGAAAATTTATTTTTTTCATTTTCTCTTGTTTGCTACGAGAAAATAAAATAAGATTAACAAGTATTTCAAAACAATATATGTATGTATATATTCGTTTTAATAATAATTAGAAATAAAAGGCAAGAAGTAATGTATTAGTAATATATAAATTGTTTAAGTTGTAATAGTTTTAGTTGTTCTTATTATATTTAAACAATGTAACATAAGATTGAAATTTGGAATGAAAAATTATATTATTTTAGTACTACTTACTATTGCAAATTTATACATGTATTTATATTACTTACATATATGTATAGATATTGAATTTATTTAATTCTTGGAGCATCCTTTCTGCAGCCATTTTTGGTTTTTTTTTCTGTTATTATATTACCAACAATAAAAGCAGTTGTAAAAGTTCGCATATGGGATAGACCTTCCGTCCAAAGCACTTAAAAATCCACTGCCAAATTTCGTTTAATTCTAATTTCGAATACTAGTGTTACTGGTGGTTTCTGTTCATTTCCATCAAAATGCATAACATGATTTGGTGATTGACTACAATTTAACTGTTTTTTTTTTAAGAGCAAAGCTTTTGTCGCAGCGTCATGTTTTGCCAGTTGAGGAGTTTCTCCAAAAAACCTTTTGAGTCCCAACAGTAAGGGTAATTTTACATCGAGAAGAATTTTTAGCACAACGGGAACATTTAATTGATTAAATTTGTTGGTGTGAACAGATTGAACCATTTGTGGATAACCGTTTTATTAATTGTAACGTAGACCTCAGCCACTGCGCTAGCACCGAATGCCTGAAATGTTTCCGTTATTTCTAACTCTTTTCTGTACGGAATTTGGTTGCTTTTAAATATTTTTTTGTTGTTGTAAGTAGTTGTTCTTTTTTTAATATTATATATTATTTTGTATTTGTTTTAATATTTCTTTGAATTATAAATTTTATTTATCTTTTTTAAAGTTTTTGTATTTTTAAATATATTTTCATATTTATTTGTATTTATATATTTTAATGTTGTCTGTATATTTTTGTATTTAAAAATGTATTTTTATGTATGTATGTCTTTCTTTTTTATATTGTTTAAAATTAAGTTTTTTCAACAGTTACTTTTCTTTTTGTATTATTTACTAAGTAAAAATGTTTATAATTGCTTTGATGGTAGCTCACACCAATCCGTTTTAAAGTTTCAATTCGAGACAGTAGCCACTGGCGTTAAAAGATGTTGCAGTCGAGATCCTAGAAACCATGCCAGCCAGCCATAGAAACAACTACAAAGACTTAATGGCGGCGTTGCAGTGGAAATTCGGCGAAGAGCACAAACGAGAGCTGTATCGTATGAAGCTAAGGTGTCGTATGCAAAAGCCAAACGAGTCATTGCAAGTCTTTGCAATGGAGGTCAAGAGATTGGTACAGCTTGCATACCCAAGAGAAAATCACCCGTTGACCGGCAACTGTAAAACCGAGGACAGACGACCTACTAGCATATTTGGCACTATGGGACAGTTTGCGATTGATAAACAGATGCCTATATCGACGTTGGGAAAGCGCTGATGGCAAGACCTTATCCAACTTAATAGTAGTGCCTTCCTCCAAGACTAAAGATGCGTTAAAGGAGTTCCATAATGGAAGCTAGCGGAGGACATCTTGGAGGGACAAAAACGCTGGGAAGGCTAAAACGACGTTTTTACTGGGTTCAATGTCATCAAACAGTGGCGGATTGGATAGCGAACTGTACCCAGTGTATCGCAGATAAAGGTTCTGTAAGAAAAGATCGAGGTCAGCTGCAACAGTACAACTTGGGCGCAACTTTGCAGAAAATGGCGATGGTCAGGTCACGGAGGGTTTCCATGAAGGACAACTGGTACTATGCTACAACCCAACGCAGAAGAAGGAATCATTCCTCAACGTACAAAGTAGCTGACACGGACCGTATAAAATAATTAAACGCTTGTATAGGATACAGAAATTTGGCAGCCCCCACACAAAAATGAAGGTCGTTCACAAAGAACGACTGACAAAATATGGCAGAAGAAATAATGTGCCTATTCGGGACAAACAGGCTTAAGTGGGCGGCAGTGTTACGCATAACGAAACGACCTAATATCGTTCAACATTAACTATAAACAAAAGCTACAAATACAAAGACCATGAGGCGATGTGTACACAAGACACACTTCACATACATCGAACTTATAATAAGTAAACAAGGTACAACAAGTATGAGAGCAAAAGTAATGGACAAGTAAGCAAACGCAACAACACACAATGTAGTCGCATTAGAATTCTCGAGAGGGCGAGAACGCGAACATTCGACTTCGAGAACCATCATTAGACTGAAGACGTTTTCAGTCAGTCTTGCGTGCAGTTGCGTATGAAGTAAAAGTCGTGGTTCGAAGATATCCGTTGTGAGCAGTATAGCGAATAGTGTGTGAAGAATATCGAACAAGTAATAAATTGTTGTCGTTACTATTGAACAGTGGCATATAAAAGTAGTGTGAATAATAAAGAGAGTTTTATTGAGATGACAATAAAAACGAAAAATATTTCTTCTGCTTCTTCCTCTCAGCAGATTTCTAGCAAAGACGCTGAGAGTAAAAATTGCCACGAAAAGCTTCTCAAAAATCTGTCGTTCGGAGTCGACTTTAAACTGTAGGTCCCGCCACTCATGTATAAAATTAACGCACACAACATAAGTGGTGTGAGAAGCTAGGTCGTATGTTTATTGAAATGAAACACATATTTGTTTTTACTTGGTTTGCAATTAACGAACTCATATAAAAACGTTTTCAAAAAGGTAAAAACGTAACAATATTATTACATAGGTTTTCTCTGTATTTACTTAATATTTGTGCTTAAGAAATTTAATTTTGTAAACTTGCTGAGAAAAACAAAACAAAGTGAATTATTTTTTCATCGAAGTATTTCCATGTTATTTTTTTGAATGAACCACTTATTTTTGAGAACAAAAATTTATTAAGTAGAACAAATTTAAGTGGTGACAACACAAACGATGGATAAAAGAAAATACAAAAAATATTTATACGTTACATTTAATTCAGTTTTACAAAAATGCATTTCGGCATACCTTTTCAATAACGATTTGTCGTTTCCTGGCTTTAACAAAAGCCATAAATGAAATCCCTGGAATTTTTCATACACAATTTTATTTTTATTTTTTTGCATTTCAATTGAAATTTTTGTATCAGCGCCTTTTTCTTCTTTTGTTTTGGTTCTGTAATTATGTTTTTTTCTCTTTTGTCATGCACTACATTGCCATACTATATTTGAAACGCAGCAAATTTATAATTTTTAGGAATGAAAAAAATCGTTCGGAATTTGAAAAACTGAAAACAAAATCGAGAGGAATTGCAAATACGGAATCAAAACCTTTCCGATCGGAATTTGTGACATGCCTGTTTATATTGTTACGAAAATGGAAATACACCTGTACCTCGATTTACGCGGTAGATACGTTTCTGTCGAATTCGCGTAAACCGAAATTTAAATTTTTGTATGGGAAAATCGCCTAAAGCGAATACCTACTGTAAAAAAGCTTTTTCATAGAAACAAAATATAGTTTTATAATGTCAATAATTTATTAAAGTCTGATTTAAGTAAAAGATAAAAAACATAAACATTTATTCCATTAAAATATATACATATACTATATACCTCATTTCACAAAACATAAAATTTTTAAGCTAACTTAATCGCTATCAATTTCAAAACAAGTCTTTTTACGAATTTCTAATCTCATTAGATTGTGCAATAGTTGAATTAGTTTCAGTTTGAGAAGAATATAAGTTAAAAAAAATTGTTTCATCATTTTAAAAACCGCGTAAATTCGAAATCACGTAAACCGGTGTAGTGTTCTTAAAAATGATAAACAAAACCTCCAAAAACGAAACAACGGACTTATATTATGGTCAGCGAATAAACAAAGAAATAAACAAGCTACAACAAAGTGCAGTATAAAAAAAGCAGACAAAAAATTGAACAAACAACAACTAAGTGCAATATAGAAAAAGCAGACAAAGTAAACAAGGAACAACAACAAAGCGCAGTATAAAAAAGCAGATAAACGGTAAATAGAATACACAAACAACAATAATGAAAACAACTTGTTTACATTTTTAGATATTTCCTAAAGGCAGTCACTCTCCTTCAGTAAGAATTCGGTCAGTCGTGTGTGAAAACACGTGAGCTGAGAAAGAATTCAGTCAGTCTTGTGCGAAGTCACGTTGTGTGTGAAGATTATTCTCCACAATTAGTGGTTTGAAGATCTCTGAACTAAAGATCTAATGAAGAATTGTTATTGTGTTCGCGGAAGAGTGGAGTGTTAAAGTAAATTGTTATTGTTTATGTCAAATCGTTAAAGGTGACACACGGAATTGTGCGAACAATTAATAATTAATTTAAAACTAAACACATATTTATTTTTATTTTCAATCTACGAACGCATATAACTTAAAAATATGTTAAAAAAGGTTAAAAATGTAACAATATAATAAAAAACCCAAGTTTAAAATAAAAAAAAAAATTATTTCAAATTTGAAATTAATGTTTTAATTTGCGGGCTGTTTAAGTATGTATTTGTGGGAATTTCCGTATGGGCTCTGATTTTAGAGCACAATACTCTTTCATAGCACAATTGTGCAGAGAGAATTCACTCACATTGCTTTTCAGCGTTGCCAACTATAAATTCTCAAAAAACGCGTAATTTTGACAAAAAAAAAGCACTAAAATATTATACTATTTATTTTAATTTTATCTCCATTTTATATAGTCAGTAAACCAAAAAATTTTTGGTGACCCTTGTTTTAGATACATTCGCATGAAATCCACATCGATCTGAAAAAATTAATCAAACATACATTTCCTTAAAACACAGTTACATAAATTAAACATTTTCATTTAAAATACTAATTTCCTAACTTAAAAAGAGAAATCCTTTTGACTTGAATTTGAAATACAATACATACGAACTTACAACCAAATGGGTTTTTATATTGCGATCATTTGTCTATTCTTTTCCTACTTGCTATTCCTACTTGCTACTTCATATAGCCGGTAGTTTTCGGTAGCTGCCCAATGGAAGTGTTTTCTTCAGGATGATCTATGTAATTAGGCATAACAAATTATATCCGTTACTATTTAATATATGCTTGTACAACATTAATGCAAAATTAAAGCATTTATTGAAAAAAATAATTTTATAAAAAAAATCTCACTTTATATTAAGACTTTTTTAACTAAAACCATAACTTTTTAACCCTTATCTTATGTTGATGCTGTATTGTCCAAACAGTTTTTATTGCTCATTTATTCTTTAAATACACATATATATATATATACATTCATAATTGGTCATTACAACCTTTCAGTCAGGATTATTGACCCAGTTTCGCACACCCGTGTTGTGTGCGTTTGAATGAATGGCGGGACCTACAGTTTAGCGTCGACTTCGAACGACAGATCTTTTGAGAACCTTTTCATGGTAATTTTTACTCTCAGAGTTTTTGCCAGAAATCTGCTAAGAGAGGATGTCGCCGAAGAAATATTTTCATATTTTCGTTTTGATGTCTGATCTGGGATTCGAACTCGGGCGTTTCGTCTAATAAACCAACACACTACTTAACGAATTTTTTTGAAACTTTTGTACAATTATTAATTTAGTGAATACCATTAAAATTTAAAACATAATTTTTGTAGATCGTTTCACAAAGCGTATTTAAAAAACTTACGCAAATGGTACTTTTGGGTCAAAATTGCCCAATGTAACAAAATTAATTTACACATGTGTTACCAGCTTAGAAACAATTTTGTGCGCCTTGACATCATAACCAGAAACAAAACAAAAAAAAAAAAAGTAAAAGCGTAGGTATTTGATAATAACACACAAGTGTTTTTTGTTTTTAATAACTGCATTACAAATTGCAACAAACCCAAAAAAAGAGAATAAGTAATGATTCGTTTATGTGTTTTGAATTGAATAGAAGTGACAAAATCTTTACTTATTTTAAAACAATGGAACCAAAAGAGATAGGAACTTTTCTTATGGAATCAGATTCAGGCGATGAAAGCCCCCAGGACACATCAAGTGAAGATGAAAATCATTTCGTTTCTGAACTTGCATCTGACTTTGACCCCAACTCTTCGTCAGGCGTTAGCATATTTATTTCTGAAATTCTCGATCACGGAAGAAGTTTTAATGTATCCATCCGAAAATAGGAAATATTCATGGTCAGAAAAATCAACAATAAACAAAATAGGGAACAGGACATAATAAATTTCACTCCTAGTCAACGCGTTATGCTATTTCAAGAGCTGATAGTATAAATTCTTTTTTCAGTTTTTTATGCTCAATGATATTATGAAATTAATTGTTGATATTACTAATTTACAAGGTGACTTATAGGAGAAAAGTTGTTCAATCACTTTGTTCAATCTGTATTTGGAAGTAATTGTATTGCTGTAGACGGCAGAACAATTGAAGCATATATACTTTTATTAGCGGCTGTATTTAGATCTCATGATGAAGCTATAGAATCTGTATGCGAAGACCGTAAAGCTGACCGCTATTCACCACCAAGAGTTTGCGCCGATTTCAAAATATACGCTCAAATGATACGCTATGATAAAAACACAGACAGGAGCGAAAGACGATTCCGTGACAAACTTGGTCCCATTAAAGATATTTGGAACCGTTGAGAAACGAATCTACGAAAAATATTTCATCCTGGTGAGTTGGGCAGTGGACTAGTAGCTTGTAGCGTATCGAGACGATGCCCATTCAAGCGATACATACCATTAAAACCAGGAAAATGTGGAATAAAATTTGGGTGTTGTGTGATATAGAAACGAATTATTCATGTCTCTTACAGGTGTATACTGCATATTCTTGGAAGACTTAGGCATAGATCTTATATTATATTATTATGGGTGATTTCGATATCCCATTCATAATGATAGATTCGACGATTTTTTCAATATTTTATGTGATGTGAGCCTATTTCAGATTAATAGAATACTTAATGACTATTCTAAAATTCTGGATTTAATATTTCCGAATGATAATGAGGATTGCTTTATAAAACGTTGTGATCCAATTTCCACTCCTGAAGGTCGTTTTTACCCTACGATTGAGTTGAACATCTATGTGCTAGCTGAAGTTCGAAAAAAACATCGTTATAAAATCTTTTGCTTCCATCGTATGGATTACAATAAATTTAATTACTTATTATTGAAAGTTGATTGAGATTCAATAACTTCAGGAAATAACCTCGAAGATATTATCTCCAATTTCTATGCTATATTACATCACTGCATATCAGATTAAGTTCCGACTAAATATGCTTGTATTAATAAGCGTCCACCATGAAATAGCTGTTACTTATCTAATATTAAAAACAGGAAGAATAAACTTTACATAAAATATAACTTATCTGGCTCCTCTCTTGATTATATCCGTTATTCAATCAATGCTAATAAATTGGAATATAACAACATTTACACCGAATGAAGTCAAAAATAATAATCCAGTCTTTCTACAAATTTATTAACTCTAAACGTCGTATAAATACATACCCGAGCTACTTAAAATTTGGCTCTCGCAGTGCTTATGACGAAATGTCCATAATTAATTTGTTTGCTGATTTTTTTGCAACAACTTATTCTTATAAATCATTACAAAACCAAGCTTCGGTTCTTGTGTTATTCGATTCGAAAATTGAAATCTTTCGAATCGCATAAGTAGTATGTTTATGGCGTTTCGGGATCAATTTTTACATACAAATTGGGATCATGCCTACGCTACAGCCGGTCATGTTGATTGTTCGATTGATATGTTAAAATTTGGGCGGTTGCATAGCTGGGAGTTATGAATTGAATTGTGAAATGAATTGAGTACGATCGGTCTATAGGTTTGTAATATGTAATCTGTGTTGTTATCGTCTTTTATGTTATAAGAATATATAATTTTAAACTGATAAGAAAGAAATATACAGTTGTGTCTGCGTTTTTTTTAATAAACATATTTTTAATGTTAACAAATTTAAAAACGTTTCATATTACAGTTTTTATTTTAAGTATAAAGAATTTTGGATGTGGCTTTGTAAATTTAATTTTTATTTATTTTTTTATATTATTTAATGTTCAAGAAATAGAAATATAGTTATAGTTGGTAGGAGGTGTGTATATGTTAAAATTTGGGAGCATGCATAGCCATAAAATAAATAAATCGTTGCAGAATTGTGTGTGATCGATCTATACGCTTTACATGTAGGTGTGATTAATGTTGAAATTAAAAGAATGTTTAGTTAGTTCTTTTATTTGTTATAAAAGTGCATTTAATAAAAAAAAAAACATTCCCACAGTTTATTCACTAAAAAACGTATATCAAGTTACATACTGTCTGTAAATATATGATATATTTATATTATGATCTGCTGACATATGAAAAAAAATAGTTTATTGTTTTGATCGCATGATCACGTTGCACTAACATGCGCGAGCATGCAAACGCTGATTCAGCATAATTATTTTCTCATCAAATTGTTTGTAATTACAGGTGTGAAGTAAAAATATTAAAAATTACCTTCACATTTAGAACCCCCACTGTTGTTAACTGAAATTTTGAAATGGTACTGAATTTTAACTGAAAAAGTGCTTTTTTGCATCAAAAAGGACGTTTTTGCATCAAATCGGAATTACGATCTAATCACACCACTTATTTATTTTGTTTGCTAATGCATTAATAGTTGAAAAGCGCAAGACATAAAATATATAATAATAAAAAGGTACTGTAAGCATAGCGGAGGTACTGCAGTATTTCTAAAATGAAATAGTACTGAAAAAAGTACAAAAGTACTAAATTTTTCAACTGTGACTTGTACAAAAGTACGGAAATTTTCAACTCTGACTTATATATTAAAAAAATTTTTTTGCTATAAATAACGATAGTTATTAGTTAACAGAAATATTCCTGTTTAAGAAAATCTATTTAACACATTATAAGTTATAAAAAGAAAAAAAAATAATAAATAAAAAATGGCTGGTGATTTTATTTGTCAATTTTGCAGAATAGTATTCACTCTGAATAGAAATTTAAGAAGGCATATTAGATTATATCATGACGGTCAATCAACATCATGTAAATGTAAAACTTGTAATAAATATTTTCCAAATCATGCGGAATGGCATCGACACTCACACAGAAGATAACAAAAATAGTGAAATTAGTGTTTATTGTGAGCATTGTGAAAAAAAAATTCTAAAAACAAATTGGTATTATCATAAAAGGACAAATGAACACAAACTCAACTGTGTTGAGAAACCAGACAATCGCCCATGTTCTGGAAACCGCATATCGCTTAATGTTTGCGTTTTCGATTTGAAAACGCCATATAGGTGTTCTGACAAACGAAATCGCCAGAAATTTGGCGTTTTCAAATCGCTAGGGTATATTGAAGCGATCTGGTCTTTTTTATTCAAACTGTACCATAAATTAACAATAAAATTA
The DNA here is from genome assembly GCA_014635995.1 of Sarcophaga peregrina. Classification (NCBI taxonomy): domain Eukaryota; kingdom Metazoa; phylum Arthropoda; class Insecta; order Diptera; family Sarcophagidae; genus Sarcophaga; species Sarcophaga peregrina. The sequence goes on along the minus strand of CM025789.1, from coordinate 83,868,433 downwards.
TACACAATTTAAATTTAATATGTTTTCTTTTTATTTCAATGAAAACTTTTAGCATTTTTTGACGATTTAAATTAAAAATATTGAATACAAAAATTTGCTTTCAGTTTGTTTATGGTTTGTATCATTTGTTTACTTATCAACTGGCGATTTATGCAAACAGCTGATCAGATTGATCTTCGAAAAAAATTTAATGCTAGTGGTGTTAATTTTACAACTGATTATTTGGTTATTTCTTTTCAAAATTTTGATATTAATATTTGCAATTTAATAAATTCACATATATATATTAAATCGTAAAAATAAACCCTTAATAATAGTTAAAAAATGATTTAAAACCTGTATAAAGTACTTTTATGAGAGCAAATAAATCATACAGAATTTTATTTTAAATCCGCTACCCGTGTTAAAAAGTACCAATTATTCGTGAGTGCTTATAAGTAACATCTCTAACTGAAAAGATGCATTTGCCACAATTTTTCTGAAAACTCACAAATAAAATACGTAAATTATATAAAAATTATGCATGATCTGGATTGTCCAATGGATTGGAAAAGTTCTTTAGTGTTTTTTCATTAACATTTCTTTTGCTTTTTGGTTTTTTAAAGCTGATATAGCAAGCAAATACGCTGTAGGCATTTCAATTTTTTTCATTTGTTTATGTTTTGTTATGATAAAACATATGTTTTCATTGTTCGAATGCAACTTCGAAAAATGCAAAACGCCAGCAAATCGCTTCGTTTTCAGAACAGGTTGTCATGCGTTTTGCGTTTTTCAAACCGTAAGCGATTTGAAAACGCTGCGTTTTCCAGAACATGGGCGAATGGTTTGGATGCTGATGATGTTAAATGCATAAAATTATCGTTTAATAATAGAATTATCACATATTTAGTCGAATACAATAACAAAAATAATTTAATACCTGAAAACTTTTAATGGAAATGGAAGACAAAATAATTAAATTATTAAGTGATGTGATTAAAAAATATGAAAGCGTAAAATTTAACATGGAACTCTTTTGGGAATATAAGTTAATAAAGAATGATGAAGACAATTGTATGATTGAAGTAAAGTCTCATCAGACTAAAATGAATATTCTTAGTATATATTCTTACAACGAGCAATGTGATGTTATAAATAAAAAGATGAGTGAATTTCAGGAACGTGACAGCGGTTGGGCATTAATTGAAATATCACGTCTTGAGATAAACATTAATCAATATAAATGTACAAAAGATTACCAATACATCCCCCTACCACCGGAAATACAGAGAAAGTTTGCATGCGTTAATGATCAAAATAATGATGAGTATTGTTTCAAATGGGCAGTAATATCAGCATTATATCCAATGACAGAGAATTCAAATAGAATGACGTCGTATAATGTTTTCAATATTTCAATTACACTTGTTATGAGCAGCACCTTATCTTTATTTGATAAAATTTTTTTACAAATATGACAAGTCTTGCTTTCATAATGCTGTATCTGTTGAAGTGGCGTTAAGGAATTCATAGGTTTAATAACACTTAAATGTTCAGTGTAAATATCTAAAATATCGTTAACTAAGCTTTAAAAAAAAATGTGCGGTGCATTATTACCATTGTAAATTTTAAAAATATTTAAATCTGAATTATATGAACATTTAATATAATAACTATAAGCAAATGGAATATGCTTTTGTACTGATTCAACATTTGTTGAATTCTGTACATTAATTGATTCTAGAATACATTCAAAATCAGCATATACAAGAAAAGCTACATTCAATTGTTTTTTAAAATTTTTAAAACTAAGCATATTGTTTTCTTTACTAGGCATTTTAGTTACCATCTTATTGCATTCTTTCTTATGATTTTCCAGAGATGTCTCATTATGTAAATATATTAAACATGTATTACATACATGTACGTATCTTATGTTGATGTTTTGTTAGTTGACTTTTAATTAATCTGTAAGTATAAAGGAAAAAAATTTATTAGTACAAATTTTTAAGTGTCTATACATATTTTTTTCTTTATATTGACCTTGATATATTTTTAATCCATACATAATGGAAATTTTCACCATCTTCCAACAGCAGTAAGTTAATGTGCTGTGGGAATAATAATATTATTGTCATTATCTAATGCAAACACATTAACACTCAATTCAAGATTGTTTGTCTCAAATACTTTTATCTGATTAACTGGAAGCGGAAAGTTCAAGCTCGTAAAATTTAATTCAATGTTGTTTTCCAGTCTTATAATTTCGTCTTCTATATTGAAAACATTATACGACGTCATTCTATTTGAATTCTCTGTCATTGGATATAATGCTGATATTACTGCCCATTTGAAACAATACTCATCATTATTTTGAACATTAACGCATGCAAACTTTCTCTGTATTTCCGGTGGTAGGGGGATGTATTGGTAATCTTTTGTACATTTATATTGACTAATGTTTATCTCAAGACGTGATATTTCAATTAATGCCCAACCGCTGTCACGTTCCTGAAATTCACTCATCTTTTTATTTATAACATCACATTGCTCGTTGTAAGTATTAAGAATGTCATCACTTGTTGAATACATACTAAGAATATTCATTTTAGTCTGATGAGACTTTACTTCAATCATACAATTGTCTTCATCATCCTTTATTAACATATATTCAGAAAACAGTTCCATGTTAAATTTTATGCTTTCATATTTTTTAATCACATCACTTAATAATTTAATTATTTTGTCTCTGATTTCCGTTAAAAAGTTTTCAGGTATTAAATTATTTTTGTTATTGTTTTCAACTAAATATGTGATAATATTATTATTATACAATGATTTTATGCATTTAACATCATCAGCATCCAAACCATTGTCTAGTTTCTCAACACAGTTAAGTTTGTGATCATTTGTCCTTTTATGATAATACCAATTTGTTTTTAGAATTGTTTTTTCACAATGCTCACAATAAACACTAATTTCACTGTTTTTGTTATCTTCTATGTGAGTGTCAATGCCATTCCGCATGATTTGGAAAATATTTATTACAAGTTTTACATTTACATGATGTCGATTGACCGTCATGATATAATCTAATATGCCTTCTTAAATTTCTATTCAGAGTGGATACTTTTCTGCAAAATTGAAAAATAAAATCACCAGCCATTTTTTATTTATTATAATTTTTTTTTACTTATAATGTGTTAAATAGATTTTCTTAAACAGGAATATTTCTGTTAACTAACAACTATCGTTATTTATAGCAAAAAAATTTTTTTTAATATACAAGTCAGAGTTGAAAATTTCCGTACGTTTGTACAAGTCACAGTTGAAAAATTTAGTACTTTTGTACTTTTTTCAGTACTATTTCATTTAAGAAATACTGCAGTACTTCCGCTATGCTTACAGTACCTTTTTATTATCACATATTTTATGTCTTGCGCTTTTCAACTATTAATGCATTAGCAAACAAAATAAATAAGTGGTGTGATTAGATCGTAATTCCGATTTGGAGCAAAAACGTACTTTTTGATGCAAAAAAGTACTTTTTGCAAAAAGTAAATTTTAAAATTCAGTACCATTTCAAAATTTCAGTTAACAACAGTAGAGGTTCTGCAGGTGAAGGTAATTCTGCAGTGTAAGCGTTTTTAATATTTTTACTTCACACCTGTAATTACAAACAATTTGATGAGAAAATAATTATGCTGTATCAGCGTTTGCATGCTCGCGCATGTTAGTGCAACGTGATCATGCGCTCAAAACAATATACTATTTTTTTTCATATGTCAGCAGATCTAATATCACAATGAAAAATATATCATATATTTACAGACAGTATGTAACTTGATAGTATGTAACTTGAAGTCGCCGTGGTCTAGTGGGTAGTGTGTATTAGACGAAAGGCCCGGGTTCGTATCCCAGGTCAGACATCAAAACGAAAAATATTTCTTCGGCGACTTCCTCTCAGCAGATTTCTGGCAACGACTCTGAGAGTAAAAATTGCCATGAAAAGCTTCTCAAAAATCTGTCGTTCGGAGTCGACTTTAAACTGTAGGTCCCGCCACTCATGCATAAAATTAACGCACACAACATTAGTGGTGTGAGAAGCTAGGTCGTAATCCTGACTGAAGGGTTGTAATGGCCAATTATGTATGTATGTAACTTGATATACGTTTTTTAGTGAATAAACTGTGGGAATATGTTTTTTTTTATTTTTAATAAATGTACTTTTATAAAAAATAAAAGACCTAATTAAACATTCTTTTAATTTCAACATTAATCACACCTATAGGTATACAATAGGTCGATTACACAAAATTCTGTAACAAATTAATTATTAAGAAAACCGTACTTTAAAATCCTTTATCAAAATTATATTTTTCAAATAAAAAAAATCATACAATAAAAATAAATAAAGAATACAGTCTTTTACGACTGTGCATGTTCCCGAAATTGTATGGATAAAAGAATTCAGCAGATCAAATATCACCATAAAAAATATTTGAAATATTTTTTTGTTTACACGCGCCAGACAGTATGTAACTTGATATGCGTTTTTTAGTGAATAAACTCTGGGAATATGTTTTTTAATTCTAATAAATGCACTTTTATAACAAATAAAAGAACTAATTAAACATTCTTTTAATTTCAACATTAATCACACCTACATGGTAAGCGTATAGGTATATAATAGATCGATCACACACAATTCTCGCAACGATTTAATTCTTTTCCAGCTATGCATGCTCCCAAATTTTAACACACACACATTATAAAAAGGATTACCCTTTCCCAATACATGTTACTAACCTAAAATGAAACCGAAAAAAAAAATAAATAACAATTAAAGGGATGATCCCAAATTTGTATGGAACAATTGATCGAGAAAACCCATACAAGAAAACTATTAGCAACCCCATATAAAAAAACTATGAGCGTGATCCCACATTTGTATGGAAAAATTGATCGAGAAACGCCATAGAAAAAACTATGAGCATGCTCCCAAATTTGTATGGAAAAAGTGGTCGAGAAACGTCATAAACATACTACTCGCATATTCGATACAAAAATTATATTGCACTATCTAACCCTTTCGAATTACTTGCAGTGAAGTACTAATTCGTTTGTGGGTAAAAACAGCATATACTTGAGAGTACTCGAACTTAAATGTCAAAATAGCGAAGAAAAACTTGGTAGCACTTTATAAGTGACAAATTTAAATTAAATTTTGTTTTAAAAACGTTGAACGGATTGTGTTTTTCCCTGGATGAATGACAATGACGACGATTATATACCGGAAAGAGTCCAAAGGAAATTGATAAGAGATAATTCCAACATATTGTCTCCTAATAAAAAATAATAATCAAATATTCAAAGAATTTATAACTACATTTATTTATATCAATGTATGTATACTTTTAGTTTTATTAAATATTTTAGACTCAGTAAGGGTGCTTTTCTGAGTGTCTTTAATTCCATTACGGACAACTTAAGTGCTCCTCTAAAATCCATAGCGATTCCATCTTTGCTGAAGGGTAGATACCAACATCAAATTACCCAAGATCGTGTCTTAGGAATATCACAACAGTCAATTTTAAGTTGTAATACCGAAGTGTGTCAAGCAAGAGGATATTCTCTGTCCGAAACACATAACATTTGAAATTACAGACGAAAAAAAATACGGGATGCGAAATTATATTTTTACAATAAGTGTGGAATACCAGGCGTAATAGCTGCTGTTAATAAGGTCACTTCAAAATACACAATGCTTCTCTTTTTCTTTTAAATGTATTTTTTTGTTTTCTCTTTTTTTTATATTTCTACTACCACTACTACTACTTAAAAATACACGATGATTCTCTTTTTGTTTTTAAAAAATGTATTTTTTTACAAAAAAAATACTTACATTTTCTATTCTTTTATATTTCCACTACCAAAATGTCTTTCGAATGAAATACGAACAAATATAAGGTATTTGTCATTCGTTTTCGTATCACACGGTTGCACTTTCGACAGGGATATTCATGAATACAAAAAGGGAAAAAGTACGAATCCCGGGATTCGGGATTTTGTAATTCCCGGGATTTCGGGATCCATAAATCCCGAAAAATCACGGGAGAAATCGCGATTTTTTCAATAATAAAAATATTTCGTTAACAAAATCTTTTGTATTCCAATTATGTATATCAAAATTATATGTCGTTAAAAATAAAACATAAAACAGCCTGACTAAAGTAACAAAAAAGCGTAAATTAACAAAAACAAAATTTATTCATACTACGTATGCAATTACATTAGTTTTAAGAAAATTATTTGGATTCCAACAGAAAGATTAAAGCATCTAACATGTGATCTGATAGGCTTGAACGAATTTTGTTGTCAATATATGCTGCCGTTGAAAAATACTTTTCGCAATTAACATTTGGTAAAATAGTTCCACCTCCTGATTTAAATAAATGTATTTCTTTGGACAGTTGAGTATCTAAATCAGTTACCCTATTAATTCGTTTTATAGAGCTTTTGCATTCTTCAACGCCATCAAATAACTTTTTATCAATGGAAGTGGGGTTTTCCTCATCTGAGAAGCTACTATCGAAGTCAAGTGATATAGAATTTTATTTTCAGCACCTTTTGTAGGGTCAAAATACATATGAATTCACAATCCCGGGATTCCGAGATTCGGGATTTCCCGATTGGCATCCCTAGTAGAGACTCTTTCTTCATAACTTGACCTTGGCACAGACTTTTTCATAAAATCGTTCTTAGTCGGCAATTTATAATTTGGTATCCTATTTTGTTGTACTGTTTCAACAGTATAAATACTTTCCGTAGCTAAGTAATATGCTAATGGTAGCGATGTATAGAAATTGTCAAAATATATGATATGGATTCGCATTCTTGGAACTTCCCGAACCAACCGAACTATAACATTTCCTGTAGCTCCAAGGTCAATTTCATCTGTTGGCTTTTTTATATTTTCTTGTCCAGAATAAACCTCAAACTTATGAGCATATACCCGCAGGTTGCAAAGCACATACAACTTAAAACCCCATTTGTGCGGTTTATTCGAAAGATATTGTTTTAAAAAGTTACCCACCTTCGTGGAGCATATCTGCTCACCTACAGAAAGCCTTTGATCCATTGGAACTGTTGAAAATCTTTAACTGAGATGTTTGAATTTTATAAAGTCTGTCATGTTCGGGATGGCCTACAGGTTTATGATTTTCGTTGTTAAAATGTAGTGACAATTTGATCTTTTCAAAATTGTTTAGCGGCATCGCTGACGAAATTGGTTCATATCCATACCCTGGCGACCAGTATGATCTTGTGTTGGGAAATTTTTGCAGCGACGTATACAAAGTAATTCCGAAGAACTTATTTATATCTTCTTCAGTATAAGTTGTGCACGAATTAGGATTGCTTTGAAACATATATGAGTTTGTTTCCTCTACTATTAAATTCATTAAATCCTTTGTAAAGAAGTGTGCAAAGCACTGATAAGGCGTCTCCAACTGTGAAACTTGGTCTAACTCAGAGGAGTTGTCCAAGAAAGAAGTACTATTTTCATCATATACCATATTCTTTTTTTCCACACCAATTGTCTTTTGTCAAACGAAAAGGTTGAAAAATTTCTAAGTTCAGCTGTTCGAGAGGATTCCTGATCATCTATAAAATCGTCTTCTTCGACCTCATTCTCTACATTATTCTGGATGTTTTCCTCTTGCAACACTTTTGCAATTTTAACAGCGTCTTGGTCCCCTTCATCAGAATTTTCAACATCAAGGCCATCTTCTGATAGCAAACCGTCTTCAACCTGAGCCAAAAACGTTTCAATATCTTCTTCATTTAAATATTCCTAAAAAAGAAACTGTATTTTGTAGTTTATAACAAATAAGTTTTTGTAGTACATTATAAATACATTTGAAATAATAAAAGGTATTTAAAAAAAAGTAAAAAATGTTACTAAAACATTTAGAAATAACCTCTTTTCCACTCATTTTCGATTTTTATTTTAAAAAAATTCCTCCGACCTTCTTTAAAAACACCAAAAGTACTTAAGTTTTTGCACACTTTACCAAATAGCAGTGGAATAAAACAAAACCAACGTATTTGTGGGGAATTCCCTTCTTTTACTTAACAATAGAATTCAGTGTGTGAACTACTAATGTGAGATGTTGCCAACATCAAGCAATTTTTACCAATCTCTTTCCATTTTTTTTTTCTTGAAAAAACGTTATGATGGAACTTTCCATCACGATGCAATGAAGGGTTAAAGAGGAAAATATTATATCTGAATATTACTTGAATTGAATATTAATTATATATATTGTTTGTAAATTTAAATTTAGTCTGTAAGGAACACTATCCATAGACATAAATAAATGAATAAAAATAAGTGAAAAAATATCTCGTAGACCGAACATGCCACAAAGTAGTCCTGCTAACGCAGTAGTAAAAAGCCTTTAAAAGGATTCTGCTGAAGTCCCGCAAACAAAAGAGGAAGTTGTAAATTTTAACCAAATCATTCGAGCAGCACCTAATATGCAAAAAAATGTTATGAATGTCAATAATTTATTTGCAAAAAGCATTCTGAGACCAATATTGTATGTTATGAATGTAAAAAAAAAATAAACATTATAATTTTTGTGTTGGGCAAATTTGACTCACTAATGTCATATGCGTTTTATTTTTGAATTACAGGATAAGGGTTAATATGGCCTCTTTCGTAGCATATATGAAATTAAAATTCTGACAAAATTTTTCCACCGCTTACTGGCTTTCTTAAAATAAAAATAAAATGAACGAAACCAACATTCGGATATTTTTTTCCAACGCCTACTTCGTTTTTTTTTTTTAATTTCGAACATAAGAGTTGAATTTTACTATAATAAAGGAGTTAAATTGACGAAATTTCTTTAAGTACCATAATAAATTAAACGAATTTTCTTCAATTCTACTACATTTTTTAATTTTAACAAAAAATTACTGAACATGACTAAAATATAATTAAAGTTTTTTGTTATTTTTATTCTAGTAGATTTATTTAATATTGCATTAATTTTAGTTAATTTAACAAAACATTTATTATTTTTAACAAAATTTTATTCAAATCAACAGGTTCTAATTTAATAAATTTGAAATAAAAATCTTATTTCGTTAATTTAAATAAAAATTTTAATAAAATGTATGTAGGTTCTAATTTAATAAATTTGAAATAAAAATCTTATTTCGTTAATTTAAATAAAAATTTTAATAAAATGTATGTAGGTTTGCAGAAAACTTAAGTAGACTTGAATAAAAATGATTTGAATATATTTTTCGTTGAAGGTTTACTAAATTTTTTTAGTTAATATTACCTACGATACTTTTGTCATTGTATATATGTATGCTTGACGACCAGATAAGTAAAATATTTTGAAAGTCCAAGATAAATTCACTGTAAAAAAGTGGAAAATTTCATTCTATCTTATCAGAGGTAATGTGTTGTAAAATATAAATTATTTAATCGCATTTTGCATCAAGTTGTTTTGATTGATCAGACAAGACTGGTTTCTTTATTTTTAAAATTTCTTACTTGCTAATAATTTTAATTACTTACAATTTACTTATGACTATCTTATTTAAATACTTCAGCAAGTGACGTGAGAGGTTGAAACAAATTCCCTGAATTGTGCTACCCTTGCTGAATTTCATAAATCTAATTCTCTTTCAATATTTAAGCAAGTGGCGTGGGAGGTTGAAGCATAAATATTCAGAATTATGATTTTGTTTATCATTGCTCTAATGCAATGTTTGAATAAGTAAAGAATGTAAAACAGTTGGCTGTCGCAACTTAATTCTAGCAAGTGCTATGGGAAGTTGCCAGAATGTTGGCAGTGTTAACTACTACCCCTCTAAAAAGAAAGTCGTCCTCGGCTTTCTAGAGTTCATCTTGTTTATAATATCAATTATCTCCCCATTCCTTCGCTTGCATCTTCGTAGTAAACCGTAGTGAGGGTAGTAACCTTGTCCGTCAAAGTTGTTAGATGAAGTTCGTTAAGAGCGGGTAATGATAGTTGCTGTATATGATCTGTTATATTGATGGATAGAGCTAATGTGATTTATGGACTTAGGAAAATTTTGCCTTTTTTGTTTGTAAAGGACGCTTCATTATTCATAATATTTTTTTAATGTTATAAGGTAAGTACCGTTTATTTGAGTTGAGTTTTTTCCCAACGATATGATTTTGACTTCTGTATTATTATGATAATAACACCGTGGCACACTGCCGCGAGCGTGCCCAAAAATGGTTAAAGTCAGTCTGGAAAATTCATTATTTTTTACCTATATCTTATAGAAAACACTTCTATTAGTTAAAATATAAAATTTTTTTAAAAACTTTTGCGTAGTTTTTTAGTTATTGTATCTCAAAATTGAGAATTTATTTATGCCATAGTTAAAGTTCCAAAATTCCTTTGGTAACGGCTAAATTATTTGTAATACAATTGTAAGCCAGGTATGTAATTGTAATTACAACGATATAATTGCTCATAAATATTAATCATATGTGAAATACCGTTAGCTAAAATACAGGTCTTCAAAAAGTTAAGATTTACATACATTTATTAACTTCAGCAGTGAATCAAAAAAAAAAAAAAAACCCGATATCACTTTTGAAATTTTTTTGTATTTTATTGCTACAAGTATGTACTTTAACATAAATAAATTTCAGCTGATTCTGACTGCTTTTGACGGCGTTATAAATGTTATTTAGTGCCAATATCAATTCAAATTCGTGATAGTTTTGAGCAAATGTGTATCATATTGAACAATTTGTAAGAAGTCGTACGCAAAGATTTCTAACAGATATAGGATAAACTAAGATTCATTATTTAAAATAAGAATATAATAATAATTGGACAAGACGCGAAGAAAGTAGGTTTGAAACTGAGTTGAGTACCTGGCTATGTAATAAGCTATTTTGTGAAGATATATGTGATATAAGTTTTTCTAGATCATCAACTTTTACTATTTAAACATAAATAGATTCAGTTAGGAACCAAGTACAAATAGCGGTAAGGGTCGACCATCTGTTTGCTATGAAGATGCATCAGAGCGAACAAACAGAAGGCGAATCGAATAGTTTATTGCTTCCACTTCCGCTAACGCTCTTACAAAAGTAGCAGAATCTCTCACTCAAACAATACAACATGATGAGATAGGTTGTAAATTCTATTCACGAGGACTGTTTTGCGTTCTATTATTTAATTGAAGAAGCTAAAAAATAAGTCATTTATCAAAAACTTCTACAGAGATTCATTTGCAAAATATTTCAGATAAAACAGCTGAAAGTATATTAACTAATTTCGAAGCCGATAAACAGAATGATTTATTTCTAGAATGTATTTCAATAGGGTTTTGATGGAGATAGCAGACATAGTGCCTATAAATAAACATTTGGAAACCAAGACGCTACTGATGAATTTTTATTTGTTATATCGTTTGTAATCTTAAATTTGGTTTTAAAATTTTCTACGGAAATACGGAATGTGAGAAAATTTAATTTAAATCATAATTTAAAATTCGAAAAAAGTATATATTAATTTCTTTTATGCCCTTGACAATTTTTTGAAAAAGTATACAGTGAGCGAAAAATTAGCTTCGTCGCTGAACACAATTTTTCGATAAAGAAGTGCATTTTAGCCCCACTCTTTATGAGCCCATTCAAATATTCTGCGTTGCGGTAGGTCGTTCGGCTTCAATTTTTACACGAGCTGTATTTTGAAAGACTTCACGCCTAAATCCTTCCGCAAAATTTTTCACGATGTTGAGTAACAGAAACCCAATTGCTGCAAACAGCGACGAATCGATAATTGATGGTCATCATTAACACTGCCCGATACAGCTGCGATATTTTCTTCAGTTCACACTCTATGTAAGCGTGTTGGTGGCTTAATGTCCAACAATGTAAATTTGGTGCGAAATTTAGTCACAATAGCCCGAATAGCTACTACTTTCTTAACAGAGCACGCATTTTGATAATAAAATTCAGTAATTTATAAGCGTTGTTCGTTTGTAAGAGGATTCATGGTTAAATTATAGACCAAAGAGTGAAACAAAACACGAAAAGTGTGTGAGTTGTTTAAACTAGTGTTGCCAAAAAGATAATAGCTAAAAATCAGCCTTTATTTTTATACAGTAATTTTGCCTTACCTGCACAACCAACTTTTGCACGACATTTTGTGCAGTTAAGTCAAAAAGGCAGTTAACGTTAATACATTTACCTGCTCATCAATGCTGGTAAGTGCATTTAAGTTTACTGTCCAAAAAAGCAGCTAACAGTAAATAATTTTAATGAATAAAAATAGGGTGTAAAGTCTACTTTGACCTTTTTAGACAAAAAGGTGAATGTTCGAAAGTCGATTTATAGAATCATATTCGACTTTTTTTTAACAAAAAGTCTATTGTTCAAAAGTTGAACTCTATTAGGCAGCTAAATGAAATTTTTTTAATCAAAACCAGCAAAAGCTTCCTAAAATATTATGCACGTATGTTAAATGTGCAGGTATGAAGAATGCACTTAAATTAAGAAATTTATATGGGTTAGGTAAAATAAATACACGAAATACAATTTTTGTGCACTTAAATGCAAAACGCACTTAATTGAAAAGCAGATAAGTCAAAACTACTGTATAACAAAAAATTTTAACTCAAAAATGATATTATCAGCTGAATTGGAAGAACTATTCATAAGACATAATAATCAAATTGATAAAGAACACATAGATTTATTTATGATACTTATAAAAGAATTAAGAGCTTGTAATTACGTAAATCATTCATTTATATGTGTTAATAATATCATAATAAGTCTAACTGTGAAAATTCTTATTCACAACCTTTCAACATTTGTCGATGTCAAACATTCAATACACAATACTTGTTAACACTTAAGCTTTTTAATCTTAAAAACGTATTTTAATTTGAATCTGTTAATAACTGAAAAAAAAAATAAATATCTAATAATATTTTGAAAAAATAAAAACATTCGAATTGGAAAAACTACTTTTAATAAAATTTAATTATAATTATAAGAAATGTATTTAGTATAAATTCTAGAATAATATTTTTTCTATTTTTCCCAATAAAAATATTAATATAAAAATAAAACAAATTAAACATTTTTTTATTTCAACATTTATCACTCCTATATTAACCACAGAGCTATAAAATTTTCTATATTTCTCAAATCTCAAACAAATATTTAGTCTATTTATAACAACGTAAGTATTTCTTAAAATCATAAATATACGTACACATGTATATATTCTTCAGCAAAACAATAAACTATTTTTTCAAAACCATATTTCAAAGCAAGAAAACCGTATTTTAAAAACCCTTACCGAAATTAAATTTTTAAAATAAGAAAGTAAAAAAATCATACAAAAAAAAAATAAAGTCTTTAAAGGGTAGGTATGACAGACCCCTGCGCCGATCGGCTGACAGCCGGCTATGCTGAGCCGCCGACAAAATTTAAAAGCCGCCGCCGCCGTAAATTTATTCGGCTTAAATTCAGCCGCCGTTTTATGTATATAAGAAATTAAAATATATGAAAATATCTTTTTAATACTCTATACAATAAATTTTAATTATATATAAAATTAAATATTTATATATTTTTGTTTTACTTGACTTAAATACATTATTGAAGTTTTTTTTGTTAATTTTTTGATATGTTAATAGAAAAATTTTGGTAAAATTTTGTAATTTTGAACGCTCTTTCTTGTTTTTGGTGAATGTGGTAACACTTTTAACTTTACGTTAAATTTTTTAAAAGACAAAATATTGAAATGGAGAACCAAAAAATTACAAATTTCTTTCAAAATTTAAATGCGTTAAATTCATCTGATTCCGATGACGACTTTTTAATGGTATTGACAATGACATAAACAAATACGAAAAAATACTATCCACTAAAACAAAAATTAAAGAAACAACCCAAATCCTTTTCAACAAAAAATCTTCAGCAGGGTCCAGAGTTTGGCACCATTTTAGTTAAATGGTTATTGGAAATAAACCTGTGCTAAAAAAGTATCATATGTGTAAAGTTGCTTTGATGAGTCCCCCATGCGTTTGAAGGGGTAGATACATACATATATTATTTCTATCCAGGAATTAAATTTAAATATAATTAAAATGAAATTTTCCCAAAACAATAATTGACTCCAATTTCAATTAGCTTTTAGCCACATTTTTTGAGAAATTTTATTTTGATTAATTATTTCTGGTAATTGTTTTGTAAGTGTTATAAAATGCGAAATAATTTCAGGTTTGGAGTTTCTACGTCGACATCAAACCTCTGTAACCATTTACGAATTCCAAAACAAAATCCATATTCTCAGGAAGTTCTAAAAATGCAGATTCTGAAAAATTTGCTAACGCACGTCTGCTTGTACAAACATAGTGGCGCAAGTAGGGCCATGTTATTTATGTAATTTCGGATCACAGCAGGCATAAAGGCGCCGCCGAAACTTTACCATATTTCGGCTGAAATCCGACTTAAAGCCGCCGTCGAAACTTTTCAATTTTAGCCGCCGCCGTCGATAAATTTGCTCGGCGCAGGTCTCTGAGGTATGCTCCCAAGTTTGTATAGAAAAAGTGAAATTCCAAATCTCCCAGTTTTCCATAATAAAAACATGGTTAACTATATTTCTATTTATTTTATTCAACATTATATCAATACAGCGTTTTACAGCTCCCAAATTTTTATGGAAAATAAAACAAATTAAATATTTTTTATTTCAACATTAATCACAAATGGCAAAGCGTGAGAATTCAGCAGATCAAATATCACAATGAAAAATATATGAAATATTTTTTTGTTTACACGCGCTAGACAGTATGTAACTTGACATGCGTTTTGCATTTAATTAACTGTGGTAATATGCTTTTTAATTTTTAATAAATGCCCTTTTTCCCAAATTAAACATTTGTTATTTAAACATTAATCACACATATATGCCAAGCGTATTACACACAATTCTGCAACGATTTAATTATTTTACAGCTATGAATGCACCCAAATTTCAACACACACGTAATCTCAAATTTGTATGGAAAAAGTGATCGAAAAACGCCATATAAAAAACTATATGCGTAATCCCAAATTTGTATGGAAAAATTGGTCGAGAAACGCAATATAAAAAACTATATGCGTGATCCTATATTTGTATGGAAAAAGTGGTCGCGAAACCCCAATAAAAATTATATGCGTGATCCCAAATTTTTATAGAAAAAGTGGTCGCGAACATACACACAAAAAATTACGTGATCCCAAATTTGTATGGAAAAAGTGTTCGCGAACATACACAAATATACTACTATAGAAATTTGATGGTATTAGATGCCAGTCTCAAACTGCAGAGTACATTCACCAGATTTATCCATATAAAAAAGCGGGGAAATCACTCGCGCTTTCTGTATCAACAGCTTTGGTCATTACAACCCTTCAGTTAGGAACGAGATCCGAGTGTACTATAAATTGACGACTTATTACTGATATTAGTAATCATTTCTAGACGCAAGCTGTTTACTTCTTGAAGTGCATTGATTGACGTTACACCTGTTGGGTCTGAAGCCAAACATTTGACAGATAAAGCTTGGAGTAAGTTTATTTTTTGTTTTGATGGAACTTCCATTTAAAATAAATGCTGACTTCATAAAAGCAATATTTTATTGCACCATTGCTTTGTCAAATAATGAAATGACATTTTAATACATCTATGAACGCGAAAACTGTTATTCCTTGCATGACCAACAATTTTTGTACAATTTCATTTTTTAAAATAAATATTCTTTTTTTTGAAACCGCTTTCTATTTGGCAGAAAGAAAAAAGTAAAGATGTTGGAAATGCAAATAAACGACATAAAGAAAAAAGTAAACAATTTATTTGAATTCAACATTTTTTTCACATATTTTACAGAAAAATTTGTGCCTGTATGCAAAATAAATACAAATAATAATATAGTTATGTATGTACAATGGGCGTCAAAAGAAAGTGTACATTAGAAACTATATATTATTAAATTTTCGTTATTTGTATTTTAATATTGTTACATTGACAGTTTTTAAAATTGAAACATATAAAAAATTACAAATTCGAAATATTACCAAATTTTTTACGGGTACTCTCCTTTGTTGATTGTTAAAATTTTATCCATATTGTACACTTTCTTTTGGCGCTCACTGTAAATCAAAATTTACTTAGATTTACTTATAAATATGTTAAATTAATTTAAAAAAAAATAACGAACTTAAAAGCTCATTGCACTAAATTATACGGCACGGCACGACATTTTCCATACGACTTGACAGAAAAAATAAAATGTTTTAATTTAAAGAAATAAATATTGATCAAGGATTTAAAAATTTGGATGACAGCCACTTAAGATAGATGATTGTTCTCTAAAGGAAAGTCAAATTAATGAATTAATAGATCTAATGGCTCTTAGATGAGTTGTTAATTTATAAAATATCGAATATTTTATTAATTGTTAAATTATGTAAAAAAAAATTTTTTTTTGAAAGAGTTGCTTTAGTTTTTGCCACCTAAATTTTGGGTATTTTAATAATTATTTTATTTTCTTCGAACTAAAAGGATTTATTCCAATAATTCTTTTTTTAATAAGTTAAAAAACCCTCAAAGATATAAAAAAGCTATCTTTCAAAATTCCCAGGATTGTTTTTTACATGATTCATATGGGAATGTCAAAATATTAAGTTAGTTGCTTTAGTTTATGCCACTAGTGTATATCAAGTCCAAATAGGTTTTATTTACTTTTCCAATTTTAATACCATATGTGAAAAATTCAAATATGTCTAATAGGGACTTAAGTGAGCGCTAGGATTGCATAGACACAAACAAACTAACAAGACAAAAATTTAACCGAATGAGAACAAACGCAAGAACTGCGCTAAAGAGCAAGATTGCTAATTTGTGAGATTTCAAATTAGACAATGTCAATATCGTCTTAGTAAGGAAAATTTGGATGGGATCTGTGGTATATTTTGGGTCAAAATTTGTATCCGTTATGGGCTGTAAAGTAGAACCAGCTAACCTTGCTTGATCATACCTGACTTCCAACATTTTCAATAATCACTTTGAATAGGTTTAGTGCAATGTTATATAACTCGTTATCTAAATCTTCTGTTTTTCTCTGCACTCGGCTGCAGAAACCGTTCTTTCCCAAAACACATCGAACTGTTTCGGAATGCACTATAACATTGTGATCACTTTCCGAGGTATTTAGGTATTTCTACGGCAGTAGTCCTATGATTTTAATCTAGAATGCATTTTACATACCAGGCTACCCGTGCAGATATTTAATACAAAATATGTGTCGTTAGAGACGCTAATGTAAAAAAAATTTTATATTAGAAGTTTATTACTTTTTGAAAAAGATTTTTAAGAAGGGTTTTTTTTGCCTTGAGCCGGTGGTGATAAATCTTCGAAAGATACTTTTGTTCCGACAAAAGCAAGTACGATTCACCTTCACTGATGCCTACGTACTAAACCCGCCCCCTACACACTCTTCCTCCGAGGGACTGCCGTAAGGTATTACTTCGCGGAAGGTTGATTAGCTCGAAAACTTTGTCACGTTATTTCAAATTTAGCCTTCGTTCCTCCACCCTTCAGGGTACCATCATTACTTCGCCCATTTTTTGGCTGTATTGGCTCCATAGCGTCCTAGAATTCAACAGCTCCTCCATGAACTAGTTTGGTCCCAATCTAGTTTCTCCGGGCCATATAAATCTGGGGCAGCATGCTAAAATATGTTCCGCATCTTCCTCTTATCTACACAGTTTTGGCATATAGGGGAAGTATCATGTCCAAATCTGTGCAGGTACTTCCTAAAACATCCATGACCAGTTAGAAACTGTATCACGTAGTAATTCAGCTCGCAATGTTTGTGCTCCATCCACAAGGTGAAATGTCCATCTTCCCTTTAAACTGCTCTTCATCGTGACTGCCATTTGTGCATGGAAGTTCTTCTTTCCTCAGCTTTTATATCTGCTGTTCGCCGTGGATACTCGAGACGGCGAAAGTATATCAGCGTCATCTCATCCACCAATATGTCTATTGGTATTGCCTTTGCCAATACCATTACCGCATCATCAGGCACTGTCCTGAACCCACTTTTCCATCTAATCGTGCTAACACGATACATCGGGGACAGTATTCTCCTTGTCGTCGCCACGGAGAGTCCTTCCGACCATTTGGGGCAAGCGTATAGCATTATCGACGTTATTATCGCTGAAATTATCCTCCTCTTGAATGAACCTGGTCCTCCAAAATTTGGCATCATTCTCGCCAGTGCTCCCTGAGTTACAGATGTCCTGTATTTTACGTGCTCCTTGAAATTAAACCTGGCGTCATTAATAATCATTCCCAGGTATTTTATCACCCTCTTTTATTTGATTTCTGAGCCGCTTATCAAGATGGCTTCTGTTTTATGTACAGCAAGCGTCAAACCTACCTCATCCATCCATACTCCAACATTTCGAATCGCTGTGTTGGTTTTCTCCTCTGTTTCGTGTACCATCTTAGCTACCGAGACTATGGCAATGTCATCTGCAAAGCCTACAATTGTAGTCCCGTTTGGCAATCGCAATCGAAGTACTCCATCGTACACTTTGTTTTTTTTTCGCCGAGGAGGAGCAAATGTACCTAACCGCACCATAGAGGAAGTCGTCACGTCCTCCGTGTGTGGGGCCCTCACCCACTAAATCCCCCCTCGTACCGTGGACTGTTGTGTCCACACCGGAACTACGGTGGTATTACTTCGGAGTGGAGTCCTTTCGGCCCTTTGGCCGCCTTCATGCTCACATCCGCGTCCGGACTGCGTAATGAAGGTTGGGGAGACTTCTAATTGTCTCCACTATTCCTTCCGAACTCGTTTGACACGTGAGCTAGTGTCGTCTATGCCGACGTGCCCACATGCGCCGCAGCACAAATAACTACTTATCATGGCCAGAATGTAGTTTGGTACCGAGAAATTGTATTCCAAAGCATTTAAAACATCGCTCCATCTTAGACTGTTAAACGCGTTTCTAATGTGCATTATCACTGGCCTCGTAGAGCTACTCCCACGTTGTGTGACCATCGCCGCTTCTGTCACCTCTCTCAAGGCGTCAATGGTAGACCGACCGGGTCGAAATCCATATTGTCTGGCAAACAATCCGCCACTATTCTCAATAGCCGCAGTAAGCCGTGGCTTCAAAAGCCTCTCGAGCAGTTTTCCCGTCGTATCCAGCATGCACAGTGGCCTGTACGCGGACGGGTCCTCCGGGTCGCCTTTTCCCTTGCTTATTAAGACCAGCCGTTGTTTCTTCCATATTTCGGGGAAAATACACTCCCTTAGGCACGCGTTGTACATTCTCAGTAGGAGTTCCGGTCTTTGACTGGCAATCTCCCGTATTACCTCAGGCGGAATGCCGTCGGACCCTGGTGCCTTACCGGGTTTTAATCCGACCGCTGCTGCTTTCAGCTCCTCTGTGGAAAATGGTAAAAATTCCGTATTGGGCATGCTCTGTCGCCAATCGTTCGCCGGTTCGTGAGTGGGGAATAGTGTATCTACTATATTTCTCATTACTCGCTCATCCATAATCTCCATTGGTTTCCTTTTGTTAAGTTTGCCCATTGCAATCTTGTATCCAAGTCCGTATGGGTTTAAGTTACGTCTTCGCGTAGTTCTTGGAATGCCTGATTCTTCTTGCGCGTTATAGACTTTTTCAGAGACTTCTTTGCTTCCTTATATATCCGCATTTCCTCAGCGGCTGGTTCATCGGGTCTGGCTCTCGTTACCGCCGTAGACGTAGGCACTCTCGCCTGAGTGCTGCGATATGGTCGTCCCACCAGTACACTGCTTACTTTCTGGTATTCGGGGGTCTCAGCAAGGGCATTGCCTTTTTACATCCACGTCTTATTATCTCCATTGTTTGTTCTACTCTTGTCCTCGCGTTGTCCGAGAGTTCGACTCTGCTACACAGTCTGTCCACTTCCAAGATTAGCCGATTAGCATTCAATCTCTGTGCATCCCATCTACGACTGTTCGTGTTGTGATTGTCCTCCTCTACTATATTCCTTGAAGCAAAGGTGTACGATATGTACTGGTGAACACTGCCCGTGTATATTTCCAGGACCTTCCAGTCCTCGACTCTGTGATACATGCCCTCCGAGACTATAGTGATATCCGGAATGGTGCCCTCGCAGCCTGGTCGTCTGAAGGTAGCTACGCTCCCCTCCTTCGCGAAGACCAGTCCGGTTCGAGCTGCCATCTCCACAATTCGCCTGCCCCTTGGTTTGGTGTTCCGCATTCCCCACTCTACTGCTCTAGAGTTAAAGTCTCCTGCCACTATAAGATTGCCGCCAATCTGCGCTATTGCGTCTTCGATTCTGGCCAATTTCTCCTCAAATGTTCCCACGTCATCATTGGGAGTCAAATAACAACTCATTAGAGTGATCTCATCAAGCGGTACCCAGGTGAAACGATCTCCCCTGCCTCATCTCCTCGGTCGAGGATCCGTTATCCATATAGCTGCCGTAGATGTTTCATCAGAATCCACTATTCTTCGAAGCATATTGCTCGCTTATGATAGCTACGTCAGCTTCCTGCTCTCTGACTATTTGCGATAGCAAAGAAAAAGCCACCTTCCCTCTGTGCATATTCAGCTGCAATATCCTCATGCTGCCTTTCGCAAGCTCATCTCACAGCCCCGCGATCCCGGGAGGTGTTGCAGGGATTTTACCGACTCCGCAAAGCAAATACAACACTTTGGTGTGTTTCGGCATTCCTTCCTTTTATGCCCTTTTTCTCCACATTTCATACATAGGTTTGATCTGTCCGGCCCATTACATTCCCACCGTCTGTGGCCACTTCCGAAGCATCGGAAACATCGTATAGGTTCCTCTCTGACCATTATCCTACAGTTTGTCCAGCCTATTCTGATCCTCTGTAGTTTCAGAAGCGCCTTCGCACAGCTCGTAGAGGTTGATACGAATGTCCTTTTCTGCTCCCGGTTGTTCGCCCCAGTTAGACGAATGGATATATCCGGATTTATACCGCCCGCTTCTCTCTGTACCGCCGCCAGGACTTCCTCGTTGGTTGTGAGGGCATCTAGGTGTCGTATCTCCAAAGTGACCACCGGAGTAAGCTCCTTCACGGTTGCCTCCTGATTGAGAACGCTCTTCAGGTTCTCCCTGAACTCGTCGATTCTGCCTCCCTTACCCATCTCAATGAGTATGGCACCCGTTTTAGTCTTCCGGACGGCGCGTACCGCTATCTCCGATTCCTCCGGTTTTATTTTACTCCGTATGTGCCTCAGAACATCAGCGTAACTGTGCCCCTCGGTTGGGTGGATTATCACAGCTTCTGGACGGTTTTTACAGTTTTCTGTCGCTCCCTTTTCTCTTTCGTTGTCGATTTCTTGCTCTTTACTGTTCTCCGTTCTCCATCCACTAATGTTTCCTTGAGCTTTGTTGTGGTCCGTGGGTTTTCTTATGGGCTTTTTTCTGGGCGGGCCTCCGCTGAGCTTGAGGGAACTTAGAGGTGTGGACACATCACTATCGTTCCTTTTTCTCTTGGCGTCGTCAAGGGTCTTGTTCGCTTCTTTTTCCCTTTCTGCAGACTTCCAGTTCTCTCTGTAGTTCTTCATTACGTCAATTAGCTCCTCTAATTCCGATACTTCGCTCTGGAGTACTAATGTTTCTAGCCTTCGTGATTGCCACCCTAATCTTGCGGATAACACTTTGACATTTAGTAAATGTCTTCTCCTCTGAGTTCCTCATCTTGCATATAAACTCCTGTCTAGGGGAACTGTGTCCTGAACGAGATTTCTCCGTTCCACTATGCGCTGGTCGCCTTGCGTGCGAGTGCGCATCCTCCTGCACCGATTTTGGTGTCGTGCCGCTCTTATCAATTCCAGCACTCCTCACGTCTGCACCCTGAGGATTCTCCGTTGCCTGGGATTTTTTCGCCGGTGATCGCCGGATTCTTGGGCTGCTCATGAAAGCTACTTCCCCTTGCATCATCTCTTCCACTTCCAATATACGTTGTTTATTCATTCTATTTATTTGTTTTCCATCTTCAATCTGCTATCTCATATCGAATATGCAGTTGTCCCTTAAAGACCCCAAAGCTGCCTGTGGTAATCAGTGAGGTCCTCGCGAGGGTTGACGCAAATCCTTATGGGAGTTTGCGTTCAGAGCCAGGTGGAACACTAATTAGGAGTCATCTCAACTAAACCTGCATCGCCAACTAAATGGCAACGATAATAGAATGTACTTGAAGCCCTGCCAAGGGTTTAACGGAACGGAGGCGTCTGCAGCATTAACCTGAAAGCCATTTCGACCAGTTTTCACCCGGTGTACTCAGGTAACAGAATGCAACAAACGTCAGCCCACTTGCGTCATCTTCACAATCGATCTTCCAAACATAGCCAAGGTCGCGCCAAATCGTCAATCTCGCCTTCTCATATTAGCAAGTACCCAGCGGATGCTGAGTACCAGTACCCGGGGAGCGCCTGATCTAAGATACGGAGGCTGTGAGCGGCATTTACCTGCAAGGATATCACTGGGTTTTGCCAAGTTAAAACCGGGCAGTGCCTTGCAGTTACATACCCGCTTCCCCTCCATCGTACATAATGTTCCATAGTAGTGGGCCAAGTACAGAGCCCTGTGGGACACCCTTCGTCACTACGTGTTCCTGCTCTCCTTTATCCGTTAGGTATATTACTTTCCTGTCCTGTTCAGAATCTCCATTAAGTATGGCGGCGTACCCATGTTAAAGAGGGCTCTCATAATCCGCCCCCAATTCACTTAGTTGAATGCAATTTTAACGTGAAGTGTGACAACCGCGCAGTATTCATTGGTGCCAAATCCCCATCTTTCGCCCTCTATTGCACCTCTTACAACGTCGACTACCTTCCTTATCGCATCAACAGTGGACCTTCCTTTCCTAAATCCGTATTGCACGTCCAAGAGAGCTCTTCCTACCTCGGCACGGGTCAGTAGTTGATTGTATATTATCCTCTCCAGTATTTTTCCCATCGAGTCAAGTAGACAGATGGGCCGATACGACGATGGTTCTCCTGGTGGTTTTGAAATGAGAACCAATTTCTGCTTCTTCCATCTACGTGGAAAAACACCCTCGACGAAGCACTTGTGGAACACCTTGGCGAACATATCAGGTCTGAACCGGATAGCCGCCCTAAGTGCCCTATTCGGTATTCCATCTGGCCCCGGTGTTTTCCTATCTCCTATTCCATTGCATGTTGCGAGTACCTCCTCTTTTGTTACCTCGAGTATGGTATGATTAGCTTCCGGATCTCTACTTATGAAAGTGTAGGGTTGGCCCCGTGAAAATAATGTGCTAATAACAAAAACTGGACAGTCTAGTTTAGGCTGTTCTTGAGCGCCGATCCTCTTGCAGACAACTCTATAAGCCGTCTCAAAAGGATTGACGTCAGCTTCTTGACATATCCGCGTCTTGCTCCTTTTAATGGCTCTTATAAGTTGATGCCTTAGATCCTCATATAAAATCCGTTCGGCTTCCTCTCGTGCGCTGGGCCCTTCTTCCGTCTCCAAAGCATGCCGACCGCAGATTTCGAATCTCGTCATTCCACCAGTAACAGGACACACAGTCCTCCTAGACATACCAGCATCACATGCAGTGTTGAGAATTTCGCATACGTCGCTCTATAATTCCTTGGCCGTGCTGCCAGTCTTACGAAAAGACGGCAACAGCAATCTATAAGTCTCCTCGTCAAAGCGGAAGTCCTTCAATTTAGGTCCCGTAAACTTCGGCAATCCATCGCCTCTCGTGTTGCGCCCAGTAACCGTCATCACGATTGCCTGATAGTCACTATTCGTGAAGTCCTCAGTTAGCTTCTACGCGGTCCGCGAAACGAGGCTATCGCTCACAAGCGACAAATCTATTATCGAGCTCGATCCAGCTCTCCTAAATGTGCTTCCTCCTACACCATTCATCCAATTCGGACGCACATGCATTAAAGTCTCCTCCAATAATAACGGGGCGCACGTGTGCCGCCAGCCTCTCCAGCATATGTTGGAACTCATCCACTGACCATTTCAGGGGGGCGTAAAAGCTGTACACGAAAACTCCCTTTATCCTGGCCATAACGAAACCAATGTCCCGCGCATAGGTATGCTGGAAGGGTAATGAACCACAAATTCATATAGCTCCAGTACTAGATCCGTCCGCGATCCATGTACTATTCTTCGGTACCCTAAAAGATTCGCTTATGATGGCGACACCAATATTCTCCTCCTTTACCTTTTTGACCAATAGGTCCTGGTCCTTTTTAACGAGGATACGTATAATTATCTGTGTGGCTGTATGTATCCAAAAATTCAAAGTGAACCTTTCATATAATTCGTTTGCATTAATTTTTCAAATCGTTTTTGATCATCATATTTTTTGGTTATATTTAAATTTTTTGTATGTTTGAATAAATTGTTTGAGAGTTCATTACCACCGGTTTTCACTCATATTACCTAGGTAACGAAGTTCTTCGGATATTTGTTTATTTTCTTCGTGAACATTTGTAAATTGTCCCAAATCAAAGCCTTTCCTAACCTTTTTAAAATGTAGTTTAATTTAAAAATCACATTACAGTGCACGAACGCTAATGTGAACTAATTAAAACTGGCGTTGTTCACTTTTGCGAATTGTTCACATTTCCGAATACCGATTATACCATCTTTTAAACCAAAATCATTATTTAGGCATTTTTTAATAATTTAATCTTCACAAACTCCGTCACAGTATTTAAATAGCAAATGATGAATAAATGTGCAAGCAGATGTACTACACATACATATATATATACCTAAAGTGGGGATTCCCGAAACTAATAAACACAGAATATTAACGTTTCAAATTACACCCAACTCTTTTTTACACGGTTTCCTTTTGCACGGATTTGAAGTTACACGGTTGAAAAAAAAATATTTTTTTAAAAATTTTTTAATCCAATCAGTCCAAAACTCTATTACCGGACATAAATCACCATTGCATAATTTGATGGATATCTCCAGTGATGATACCGGGTTTAGTCCAGTTCGTCGCAAACAATTGCTCTAGTTATCAAGTAGCGATGAATAATTATATAGCTATGTAAATAATTTTTCTTTATTTCCATTCTAATATTTCTGTTCTTAATTCTGGATTAACAGATTTCTTATGTTTTTTGCTTGCTCAAGTAATTTTTCACCTGTATGAGTTATGTATTTTAAGTTTTAATGCTCAATAAAATACCATATAAACATACAATTTGTATGCATTTCTGAAATTTTTTTGTTTTCAACATTTTTTACACGGTTTTTCAAAGTAAATATAGTTCTTTATTTCATCTTATAGGAAACACCTTTTTTCCCGTTTCACCGGCAACAACAGTCACAACACAAACACATGTGTGAATAGTACTGTGTGTGAAACAAAAACTTCATTCAGTTTCATGTAAGCTCTCAATAAAAAAGGAACTTTCATATTTATAGAAGTATCAGAAGAAGATGCATCAGCTTTCAGAATCGTAGGGTTATCGGGCGTCATTGGGCAATAAATTAAATACTTTACCAAATACTAAAACACTACTACGACTGCCAAAGACCTCATCCAACAATTCAATTAATTTCCAGTTTGTAGACCTCTCACCAGATGTATTATTGCGTTTTTTATTTGCTTGTGCGTGGTTTCTTCTCCCGAAAAAGGAAAAGTGTCTACGACTTCCTTGATATCCCGCATTTTCTGTTCCCAAATTGTTTATTTTTTTCTTTGCAGTGAATTCTGGGTTACGCCTCAAACGAACCTCTATAAACAACTTCTTCCTTTTGTGGTCTCAATTTTTTTTTTAATTATGTATACATGCACCTAAAATTATAAATAATAGTAGAATTACAAATAAAAGATTCACTTACCATAAAACCGTCATTTCGACCACAACTTGAAATATCTTTTAGTTTTACCGCCATGAAGAGAGGTTCCTATTATTCAAAGGAACACCACTGTTATAAACTTTCTAATCAAGTTTTGGATACTCCCAACGTATATTACCGACAGATCGCGATAGTCAAAATAGTAGAACCCCTAGTAGTTTAAGAACAGCTCATGTGTATACCTCATACTGAAGACGGAACATGACATTGAGAAATTTTTTAATTCTTTTGTCTATTATAAGCTCGTAGTTATTCAATGAGGTCTCTAATCTCGAAAACTTAACTTACAGATTCGCTCTGTAGTTAGTCTATCGTGAATGTTATGTCAATCACGATGAGTGCTCTAAACTGTCTTGGAGGTCGTTCCGTTAGAACTAAATACTTTAACAGTCGTCTGACTGTTAAAAAGTATGTTAACATCCTATGCTTATATACTTGCTTACTTACTTGGTATACTCCCTCGTCAAGAACAAAATATTTCAAAAAACTAAATTTCATTTCAACTGGTTCATTATCATTAGTTTATCAAAATGTTCGAGGTTTAAGAACAAAACATTCAAATTTGTATTTAGAAAGTCTAGACTGCAAATATGATATACTGGCATTTACTGAAACTTGGCTTCATGGTTCCTTTTTAAACACCGAAATACTTTGTAAAAAATATAATATTTATCGTCGTGACAGTGGCTCTTATGGTGGTGGTGTCCTCATAGCTGTTTCTAGTACTCTTCCATCCGAACTTCTTTTAACTGGCTCATTACTGAATTTATTGCCGTTATTATGAAACTTAAGAGTCGTAGAATATTCATAACGCGCTCCTATATTCCTCGTTCATCTCCGCAGGATTTATATATTCATTCTTATTAAAACCGTTGGCTCCTCTGCTAGTACAAAAGACTTGCTGATTATTATGGGTGATTTCAATATCCCATCCGTACGTTGGAATTTCGAGAATGGATATTATGTTCAATCAATGAATAATGACCGATTCGACGATTTTTTTAATATTTTATGTGATGTGAGCCTATTTCAGGTTAACGGAATACTTAATGACTATTCTAAAATTCTGGATTTAATATTTGTGAATAATAAGGAGGATTGCTTTATAAAACGTTGTGATCCAAAATCCACTCCTGAAGGTCGTTTTTACCCTATGATTGAGTTGAACATCAATGTGCTAGCTGAAGTTTGAAAAAAACATCGTTATAAAGTCTTTTGCTTCCATCGTATGGATTACAATAAATTTAGTAATTTATTATTGAAAGTTGATTGGGATTCAATAACTTCAGGGAATAACCTCGAAGATATTATCTCCAATTTCTATGCTATGTTATATCACTGCATATCAAATTCAGTTTCGATAAAATTTGCTTGTAATAATAACCGTCCACCATGGAATAGCTGTTACTTATCTAATATCAAAAACAGGAAGAATAAACTTTACAAGAAATATAAGTTATCTGGCTCCTTTCTCGATTATATACATTATTCAATAGCAAGAACTATTTACATCAATGCTAATAAATTGGCATATAACAACTATTTACACCGAATGAAGTCAAAAATAGAAAAATAATCCAAAGTCTTTCGACAAATTTATTAACTCTAAACGTCGTATAAATACATACCCGAATTACTTAAAATTTGGTTCTCGCAGTGCTTATGACGAAATGTCAATAAGTAATTTGTTAGCTGATTTTTTTGCAACAACTTATTCTTATAAATCATTCCAAAATCAAGCTTTGTAACCTTACGATTTACCCCAATCAGCAGGAAGGTTCCTGTGTAATTCCATTCGAAAATTGAAATCTTTCGAATCGCATATTCGATACAAAAATTAAATCGTATTATCTAACCATTCCGAATTACTTGCAGTGAAGTACTAATTCGTTTGTGGGTAAAAACGGCATATACTTGGGGGCACTTGAACTAAAATGTCAAAATAGCGAAGAAAAACTTGGTAGCACTTTATAAGTGACAAATTTAAATTAAATTTTAATTTTGTTTTAAAAACGTTGAAACAAAAATGAAGTGTACCATAAAATGCTGCTGTTAATAAGGCACTTCAAAATACACAATGCTTCTCTATTTCTTTTCTTTTTTTTGTTTTAAATTTTTTTATATTTCTACTACCACTACTACTACTTAAAAATACACAATGATTGTCTTTTTCTTTTTAAAAAATGTATTTTTTTCCAAAAAAAAAAAAAAAATACTTGCATTTTCTATTCTTTTATATTTCCACTACCAAAATGTCTTTCAAATGAAATACGAACAAATATAACGTATTTGTTATTCGTTTTCGTATCACATGGTTGCACTTACGACAGGGATATTCATGAATACGAAAAGGGAAAAAAGTACGTACGTTCGAAAATAAATTTGCGATAATTATATTACACAGTTTCATTTTTCCGAAATCGTATAATTTTTCTTTCGAATCGAATTACACAGTAACCCCCAGGTATTCATATCTCGTATATTGCTGCTGAAACTGTTCGAAAAAATCTGTTGTCAATACAAAGTTCAACTACCCCTGGTCCAGATGGTATATGTACTTGTATTATTAGACATTGTGCTGAAAACCTATCTGGTCCCCTAACGGCAATTTTAAATAAATCTATTGAACTCGGTTATTTTCCAACTGCTTGGAAAAAATTGTTCATAATTCCATTGTTTAAAGCTGGCAATAAATTGGAAGTTTCTAACTACAGAGGTATAGGCAAATTGAATGCAATTCCAAAACTCTCTGAAAAAATTGTGACTGACTCTTTATATCATCAAATATCTTCAATTTTAACCTCATATCAACATGGTTTTGAAATTTATGTTCAACGTCTACTAATTAACAACTAAAGTAAGTGAAGGGTTTATCAATAGGCAACAAACTGATGTTATCTATACAGACTTCAGTAAAGCATTTGATAGAGTCAACCATGATCTTTTGCTTTATAAACTATCTTGCATGGGTTTTGGTAATAATACAGTAAGTTGGCTGAAATCTTATCTTTCTAGTAGAAATCAGCAAGTGAAATTTGAAAATGCTCTATTAAAAGTCATCGATGTTCTTTTCGGAGTGCCTCAGGGAAGCCATCTTGGGCCAATACTATTCACATTATTTATAAACGATTTGCCATCTGTTATTATTCAGTCTAATATACTTATGTATGCTGATGATGTAAAAATATTTAATTCCCTTGATAGCATATCCGGTCAATCAACTCTTCAGAAGGATATTGATCATTTTTGTTAATGGTGTGAAGTCAACTTGTAGGAGTTAAACTTTAATAAATACAAACATACATATGTCATTTCATCGTGCATTTAAACTTAATACCTCTTATCATTTTAAATACAAAGTTTTGAAAAAAATTTTAAATATACCTGACCTTGGAATCTTGTTAGATCAAAGCTTACGTTTTCTGAACATATATCAATGATGGTGAACAAAGCAAATGGTGTGTTAGTATTTATAAAGCGCTGGTCAAAGGAATTTACTGATGCCTACGTGACCAAAGAATTATATATATATCGTTAGTGCGCTCTATTCTTGAGTATGGGGCTATTATATGGGATCCACATTTTCTCATTTAAAGTAACTTAATTGAATCTGTACAGAAGCGCTTTCTGATATTTTGCTTGAGTAGACTTGAATGACACTCTTTTGAAAGTATACTCGCTCTTATAAAGCTACCTACACTGAAAAGTCGGAGAATTATGCTATGCTCTCTTTCCTTCTGGATTTAATATGTGGAGATGTCTACTCTGATTATTTGTTACATAAAATTAATTTTAATGTTCCAATTAGACCTTCTCGTAATTGTAATTTATTAAATATATTCATCGCTCTGTCTATGCCAATAACGACTCTTTTCGTCAAATATGTCTAAAGTTTACTACCCTTTATCATCTCATTGATCTATCCGATAGTTATTATTCTTTAAAGAGAAAAATTATATTGTATCTGAATATTAATTGAATTGAATACTAATTATATATATTATTTGTAAATTTTGAATGTAGGCTGTAAGGAACACTATCCATAGACATAAATAAACAAAATGTTTATGTTGTTCACTAGATATTTTTAATGTAGCCTTTACAACCGACACTTCCGGTACTGCAGTGATCCAGTAGCCTTGTTAAATATGCTATGACTGCCGACTCCTAAAAAATCAATTACAGTTGTATTTGGTTTTGAATCGTTCCTGAATATCTGAGCAAACTCATTAAAAAAGTTCAGGAATACTAACTAGATTTAGTAGTGGAAATACGTGTAAAATTATATCACTTTAGTGTTCTGTTGAGTGAATTAAAATATATTAGGCATTCGTCCACTGTCTCTAAACTTTAGAAAAATTTATAGCTATTTATAAAATTATTTATTTGTAAAAGTTTTAAAAAGTATTATTAAAAGTTATTTTATTATCTTACAGTGTGGATATTCGAGAAGGTTATACAAAATCTATAAAACGGTGGTCAGATGAAACAGTTTTTGGTGAAAGAGCTTATTTTATATTTGATAAAGAACCTGGAACACTTTCCATTCAGAGCACAAAATATACTGATTCGGGCACGTACAGATGCAGAGTAGATTTTTTGAAAGCTCAAACACGCAATACTAAAATTGCGCTTTCAGTTATTGGTAAGT
This sequence comes from Sarcophaga peregrina, assembly GCA_014635995.1. NCBI lineage: Eukaryota > Metazoa > Arthropoda > Insecta > Diptera > Sarcophagidae > Sarcophaga > Sarcophaga peregrina. The sequence goes on along the minus strand of CM025789.1, from coordinate 83,837,809 downwards.
AATTTAAAAATTAATAACAATGATAATTAATTTGCAATAAAATAACTTAATTTTATTATTAAATTAACTCCACAATTAAGAACAAAAATCATCTGTAGTGCGCATACTCGACAGATTTTCGCTTGAGAATTTTTCAATATACAACTTCAAAAGAAATCATTCAATTGAAGACAAAATTCATAGCTCCCTTTGTCCATTGCCCTTTAATTGATAATATTACAGTATCATATTTATACAGTAATTTTGACTTACCTGCACAACCATCTTTTGCATGATATTTTGTGCAGTTAAGTCAAAAAGGCAGTTAACGTTAATACACTTACCTGCTCATTAATGCTGGTAAGTGCATTTAAGTTTACTGCCCAAAAAAGCAGCTAACAGCAAATAATTTTAATGAATAAAAATAGGATGTAAAGTCGACTTCGACCTTTTTATACTAAAAGGTGAATGTTCGAAAGTCGATTTTTAGAATCATATACAACTTTTTTAACAAAAAATCTATTGTTCAAATGTTGAACTCTATTAGGCAGCTAAGTGAAATTTTTTAACCAAAACCATCAAAAGCTTTCTAAAATATTATCCACGTATCTTAAATGTGCAGGTATGAAGAATGCACTTAAATTAAGAAATTTATATGGGTTTGGTAAAATAAATATGCGAAATACAAATTTTGTGCACTTAAGTGAAATGCAGGTAAGTCAAAATTACTGTACAAGTAAAATATTTCAAAAATCCTGGTTTTGAGGTCTACCAAAAACTTTTTAGATAGGCAACAAAACCGGCAGATGTTTTACTAATAATTGGTTGTCGAATTGAATCCAAGTTTTGTGTAGAGAGATATAATTATTAAATAATATGTAAGAGAGATCAAATTAATATAAATATAGCGATTTAAAATTTGATATAAAATATGAATATTTTAAAGAACAAACATTTATTTCGAATTTATTAAATGCCGTCTGGGCCATGTTTATGCTAATCGAATAAAAGACGATGGTTGTTGGATCATAGCAATACTGACAGTTTATTAGTTACATTACATTATTATTACTATAAGTTAAAATTAATAATACACAATATTCGTCATACATGTAATATAGCTGGAGACATTTCAAAACTCTATCAAAATACGTTATCCGTTCGATTACTCAGGATTATCATTGTAACTGAGCGTGATGACTTCTTTCCGTCCAGTAGCAAACACATTCCGAATGATTTACTGCTTGTGTCGACTGACTGGTTTGTTAAAGTTATCATACGTCAAAACTGTAGTTGAGGAAAAAAGATTTTTATTTAATTAAATAATTTTAAGGGCTGCAAGTATATAAATAATTACGTGAGTACGAACGATTTGAGGGCATGGTTATCTCACGTGGAGGTCACCGAGATATGACACCGTTAGAGTTACTTACTCTTTGTGTTTACTTATGTCGCAGGTGTATGCGAATAAGTCACAAATTGCGAGTATAGACACATTACTCACGCCATCGATCAGGTTTAACCTGACGTGTTCGATAGATTCATGGAATATGGAACTTTTCGGATACGTTTCACGGGAGTAGCAGTGGAGCAAATTTGATTGTTGTTATAATTCACATATAACGGTATTAACAGGTGCTTCAAACGACAAAAAACCTCTATGATATCTCACAAACGTTTTGTTTAAGTTTAAAGATAGGAAGCGCATTCGATAGAAAAAAATTTGTTCTGCTTTTTTATGGCCGTTTCCCATCACTTGCTAAAGTCTGTCTTGTAAAGACGGTGCATACATTGATACACCTGTAAATATTGAGAATCTGTTGAAAAGTAATATTATCAGCTGAAACTCACAGTCAGAGTCCCGTAGAATAGTGTATTCGTATCGGTTTTATATTTAACATACGCTATGCACATTGATAAACACTCCTCAACACACTTTTTTCTATGCTGTAAATTGCTCTAACACTCAAATTACTTGGAATGCGAAACGAAGAAAGAAATTGAACAGATTTTTCTCAACCTTAAATTTTAAAATATTTATTTGAAAAAATAATTATTCACTTAGAAATAATTGAAATTTGAATATGTATTTATAAGTTCTAAAAACAGATTTGAGAATGAGAAAAATCTGTTAAATTTTTTAAAATTTTAGTGATATTTATGAAGTAGTTAATATTAATTTTCATATTGTTTTTTAGCTCCTCCAGAAGTTGTAATAATAAGGGATGATTCTGATGTGGAGCGATCGACTGTTGTAGGTCCATACAGTGAGGGTGATATTGTTTCTTTAAAGTGTGAAGCAATTGGTGGTAAGTAATTAAAATTGGGATTAAAAAATATGTTTTCTTAATATTATCGAATTCCTCTGCCATAATGTCATCATACAAAAATTTTATATGTACTAATGCTTTAGAAAAGAACTGACAAGTCAATTTATTTAATACTCTTTAACTATATTCACACGACTTTTGATAGTGTATGTTGCATTGAATATACTTTTTGTTTGTGAACGCTAAATGTTATGCTGTACAGGTATTCCCCGACCGAGATAGGTTCCTGGTAATCGGTCGTAAGTCGAATTTCATATTAAGAAAAAAATCTACCTGACTTTGAGGGTCAGGGGAATCCACCCAAAATTTATATTTATTTATATATATAAAATTTAATTTTAGGGATTCCCCGTATTTTCAATGAAAAAATTGGAAAAAAGGATATGGAAAGTGCAAATAGTTGTAAGTCGATCTATATTCCAAATTTTAAGAAAATCGTTCCAGGCGTTCGAGCGTGATTGGCTAACAAACAAACAAACAAAAAAAAAAAAGACTAACAGAAACATTTATAATATATATTATTTTTTCCCCATTTGTCCCATTTATCTCCCCTTTTGGTAAAAATTTTGAAAAGATTTATAGCCTATAAAGTGCACCGACAAAAGCCCGATCTATATCCCTAATTTTAAGAAAATCGGTCATGGCGTTCAGTCGTGATTGACTAACAAACAAACAAACAAAAAGCAGACTTACAGAAAGATTTATAATATATATTAGTAGCAGATTATACCCTACGTTGTGCGGGTTATAAAAATATCAATAAATATATTTTATTTGCTGTTTATAGGTTTCGAAATCGGTTTCTTAAAAAATGCAATTTTTCAAATTATTCGGAAACCGGTTTAAGAAATAATCCAGTTTTTTGAATACTCTAAGTCCTAAATATAAATGCACTCAATTTGCCCCTTTCCTCCTTTTTCGACCCCTTTTGGTTCAACTTTATAAAAGGAAAACCTCCAATAGCTATTTGGGCAACTTAACTAAACTAAATTGTCGAAAAATGCCTTTAAACCAGATAAAATACACCATTTATGCATAAAGTACTATTTTTTGCCCATTTTTTCTCCCTTTCTCCCATTTTTTTCCCCTTTGGATCTAAATTTTGAAAAGATTTATTGCCTATAACTTGCACCGACAAAAGCTCGATCAATACCCCAATTTTCGAGAAAATCCGTCCAGGCGTGATTGGCTATGCACTCAATTTGCCGTTTTTGTCCCCTTTCCCCCTTTTTGATTCAACTTTAGAAACGTAACACCTTCAATAGCTACGTGGGAAACTTTACTAAGCTAAATCGAAAAAAATTACCTATAAAACAGATAAAATACACCATTTGTGCATAAAAGTACTAATATTTCACCATTTTTTTCTCCCTCTGTCAAATTTTTCTCCCCTTTTGGTCAAAAATTTATAGTCTATAACCTGCACCAACAAAAGCTCGATCTATATCCCAAATTTCAAAAAAATCCGTCCAGGCGTGATTGGCTATATACTCAATTTGCCCGTTTTTGGCCCCTTTCCCTCTTTTTGGACCGCTTTTGGTTCAACTTTAGAAACGGAACACCTCTAATAGCTACGTGCGAAATTTAACCAAGCTAAATCGAAAAAATTTAAATTTATTGGATAATGTACTATTACTTTTATATTATCATTTCTAATAATATTACTAATGTATCGCTGTACTTGCTATAATTTATATATTTTTTCTTTCCTACTTTTTATTTTACACATACATATACATGTACAAGCTTTGCCAGGCGATTTGCTACCTGCTACTAAGCTAACTGATTTTTGAACACATCCTTGTTAGTGTTTAGAACCCTTTTTTATTTGTTATAATTTTGTAAAATTACTGAATTATTTCGTTTTGCCTAAATATTGTAACAAATTATTATAATTTTGATCGTGAAAGCTGTAACATCACTGCCTTGCTGCTATTTTTTTGTAAAAAATTTTTAATCTAGTACTGTTTCAAAATCACTGTCCGACAGTTCAAAACTATATTACCGGACGAAAGTTAACTTTGGATAATTTGATGGATATCTCCAGTGATGATACCGACTTTAGTCCAGTTGGTCGCAAACAATTGCGCTTGTTATCAAGAAGCGACGAATAATTATGTAGGTATGTAAATATTTTTTCTTTATTTCCATTCAAATGTTTCTCTTCTTAATTCTGGATTAACAGATTTCTTTTGTTTTTTGCTTGCTCTACCAATTTTTTCCCTGTATGAGTTATGTATTTTAAGTTTTAATGCTGAATAAAATGCCATATGAACATACAATTTGTATGCATTTCTGAAATTTTATAGTTCTCAACATTTTTTACACGGTTTTTCGAAGTGAATATAGTTTATTTTATCTTACCCGGTTTTCAGATGACATGGAACGTATCCCCCATTTTGCTATAGGAAACGGCTCTTTTTTTTTACACGGATTTCTGAGGAACGTATCTACCTTATAAAAAAGAGTTAAGTGTATACATATTCAAAATATATCGTTCATCTTGTTTCTCAGATATGTCAACAGCTCCTAAAGCAGATTGTCGTATTCTTTGATTATTAAGACGCTCGTTTCGTTCATTCAAAGTTTCGGTCGATACTAATTCTGTGGATCTACGTTGCTGACTCTGAATTCGAGTAAAACGTTGATCCGGTGTCTCAGCAGCTCCAGATATTGATGCTCGTATCCTCTCACCTTCTACACGTGCATCTTTAGTTGTTGATGCTCGTAGTCCTTCTCCTTCTAGACGTACATCGCGTTGATCCATTGTCTCATCAGTTCTTGACCTTGTTGATTGGGATCGTTTTCGTTTAAGATGTGCATCACGTTGATCAAGTGTCTCAAAAGCTCTAAATGTTGATGCTTGTGGTCTCTCTCTTTCTACACGTACATCTCGTTGATGTAGTATTTCTGCAGCTACTGTCTTTGAAATCGTATTATTTCCCTTTATAAACGGTCATCACGGTGGATTCTCATCAGCTCTAGGCCTTTCAACACTCAGACGAACATCACGTTTTTCGGGAGTTTCGTAAGCCCTCGTAAATGTAAAATAACTGTATTTTCGGTGCATTTGGAAAGCGAAGATTTTTTTGTTTTTAATTTATCACAACACCAGAAATGATCCGCAAAGTGGAGGCCAGATTTGAACGAAATTCACGCCACAGTGGTAGAATAATTACACGTGAGCTGAACATATCGCGAGAACGGATGCAACACATATTGAAAAATAAGCTTGGACTAAAGCTATTGAAGTTCCAAAAAGTGCAAGAGCTTACCGACGGACAAAAAATGTTAGACTGGAAAGAGTCACGGAATTACTTCGCTTGCACAAAAGTGGACAGTTACCGAATTAGGTTTTCTCCGATATGAAGCCGTTCCAAATTGAGAAGTTTGTGAACAAGCAAAATGATCGGTTTTACTTGCCAAAGAGGTCAGCTGAAAATATACACATGCGATTGGCCAACAGAACTTAAGCGCCGCCGATGGTAATGGTGTGGGCCGCCGTGGGGTCAAAATAAATGCCGAATATTATCGGGAAAATGCCTTAAAGACAGTATTGAAGCCCTGGGCAGACAAACATTTCGGCAGCAGACCATGAACATTCCAACAGGACTCAGCAACACCGAACTCAGTACGCGTCAACCAATAATGGATTAAAAAGGAGGTTCCTTGCTTCATTTCTACCGCACAATGGCTATAAAAATATCTGTATATCAATCCACTGGACTTTTGCGCCTGGAGCATTTTGGAGAGTAAGGTTCTCACTAAAAAATACCAAACAGTCGATCATTTCAAGACGGCGCTTCGCCGGGAATGGGCCAATATACCGCAGAGCCACTTTCGTGCAGCCGGTGATGGCTTTGTCGACCGTTTGAAAGCCATAATTCGTACCAAAGGTGGCCAATTCGAACAAATCTAAACTAATCCTAAAATTTGATGTTATTTTCAAAATTTTTTGCTTTTGAACAAAAAAATTAAAAAAATTTAGCGCTTTACTTTGTTGCATATCACCCAGCTAGCTAGCAAACACCAAATATATCAGCAGATATTGTGGAGAGATACTGATTCTTATAATATCAACATATGCAATCTTACAACTGTAACCTACAGCGCTAAACCAGCTACATTCTTATCAATTAGAGTACTTCAACAATTAGCACTGGATGAAAAAGAACAGTTTCCACTCGCCTGTAAGGAAACACTTATGTAGCCGATGTGATTTCTGAAGCTGATGATTTACGTCATGCTATTGAACTTCATTCGGAATTTTGTAAGTTATTGAATAAAGGTAAATTCAACATACGTTAATGGTCTTCTAACTCTATGCATCTTATGGAATCTATTTTGCCCGAATACGAGCAGATTCTAAAGTTTTTGAAATTGAAAATGATAATTTTATAAACGCTCTTGGTCTTGAATGGAATATAAAAAATGATTACTTTTCTTTTAATATAAAATTTGAAAATAGTGACGAGAAGGTCACTAGTCCACTATCAGATGAAGCGAAGCTACAGTAGCGAGCACAAAAAATGCAACGTTGGGTAAAATTATCTTTAAGTGCGATAATTTTAAAAAAATGGTGACCAGTTCAAAATATTTCTTTGGGTTATTAATCCCTACAGTTATATATACCTATTATCAATAACATTATGTAAATATTTTTAATTAATGATATATTATTTTGTTATTTATTAAAAAGAGTGCGAATTTCATGGGAGCAATAAAAATGCAACAGCATAAATTTTAATGTGTTTATTTAAATTAAAAAGTAATCCTTAGAAAAAAATCTTAAAATTAATATTTAGTGGCGTAGCCCTTATTTTTTATGACTTCTTGCAACCTAGAAGGCATAGAGTCGACTAAAGCTATTAATGTGTTAATGGATATTTTCTCCCATTCACTTTTCAAAATTTCTTCTAATTGCCTCTTATTTAACGGATGTTTCCTCTTAACTTCCCGATCTAATAGCTGCCATAGATTTTCTATGGGGTTTAGATCGGGAGACTGTGATGGCCAATCCAAAACATTGACATCATTGTCGCTTAAAAAGTTTCGAACTAAGCGACTTGAGTGCTTTGGATGTTATCCTGTTGGAATATGCTACCAGGAGCCATTTTTTCCCGCAAATGAGGAAGCATGTGTTCTCCAAGGATTTCACAGTACTTCTTGGCGTCCATTTTTCCTTCGATTTGAGTTAAGGGACCTACCCCATCACGGGAAAACGCACCTGTAAATACGTGACGTAAAATCAATAATTTTTTTTAAACATATCGTTCCTTATCCCACACCATTATTGATCCACCGCCATGTTTTATAGTTGGAAGTTGATATCCTGGAGAATATCTCTGTCCAGGCGGTCTTCGAACAAAATTTATCCCATCGGAGCCAAACAAATTAAATTTGCTTTCATCGCTCCACAAGACTTTAGCCCATTGTTCATTTGACCAATCCTTGTAACGTTTTGCAAATTCCAGGCGCTTCTTTTTATTGATTGCACTGATGAGAGGTTTCTTTGCGGGTCGTCTCGCATGCAAATTAGCCTCTTTCAACCTACGGCGAACAGTGTGAACGCCTATAGAGACTCCCATTTGCTCATTTGCGAAATTAGCAACGTCCAATACGGTCTTTCGTGGATCTTTTTTAACCAGTGCAATCATCTGGCGGTCTTGGTGAGAGGTAGTTTTTCGAGGATTACCACTACCTGGTTTCCTTTCCACACTATTTCTCAAGGAAAATCGAGATTTAATCCGACATACGGTTGATTGATTTACACCAAAGAGGTGTCCAACTTCACGCATGGATTTTCCTTCTTCTAAGGCTTTAATGATTGCAGTTTTGCTATCAGCTGAGAGCTGCTTCTATTACAAAACACATGTTGTATAACTTATTTAAGAAATTTTCAATTATAATTAAATAAATAACTTACTTTAACTATTTTTTTATTATGTTGCATTTTTTTTGCTCGCTAAAAATTTGCACTTTTTTCACTAATTCAAAAATATTTAACTTTTTAAAGCAGAATTTGGAATAAACTGTGGTTACCTTGAAAACTTATAATTGAAAGAATTAACAACAAAAGAAAATAGATAAATTAGTTACCGTTATTTTGAAACAGATCTTATTAAAGATCATATGGCACAGTGTTGCATTTTTTGTGCTCGCTACTGTATATTCATTTGAATAATCATTATAGAACACTAGCTAAAAATTTATTTGAACAAAATTTTTTCAGATTGTTAAATAATGCTGTATATGGAAAAACTATGGAAAATGTTGATAAGAGGAAAGATATTAAAATAGTATGTGAATGGGAGAGTAGAGGTAAAAGACTAGGTGCTAGACCTCTTATTGCCAAACCTAATTTCCATAGTTCACTCAAAATTCATGAAAATATGCACGCCATCCAAATGAATAGGACTAAAACTGGATATAATAAACCAATTTATATTGGTTTTTCAGTTTTAGAAATGTCTAAATGGAAAATGTATAGTTGTCATTATGATTATATAAAACCTAAATATTGTGAAAATCTTCAGCATAGTTACATGGATACTGATTCCTTTATTTACGACATTAAAACATATGATCTATATAATGATATAAAAAATGATATTAGTACAGATTCTGATACATCTGCATATTCAAAAGACAATCCATATGTTATTTGTTTTTAAGTTATTTTTTTACGATTTAGCTTGGTTAAGTTTCCCAAATAGCTATAGGAGGTGTTCCGTTTATAAAGTTGGACCAAAAAAGGGAAAGGGGTGAAAAGCGGGCAAATTTAGAGCATAACCAATAACGCCTGAACGCTTGAACCGATTTTCTTGAAATTTGGAATATTGATCGAGCTTTTGTCAGCGCAGGTTATAGGCTATAAATCTTTTAAAAATTTTGAACCAAAGGGAAAAAAATGGGACAAAGGGAGAAAAAAAGGACAAAAATTAGTACTTTATGCATAAAAGCTGTATTTTATTTGTTTTAAAGGTATTTTTTTACGATTTAGCTTGGTTAAGATTCCCAAATAGCTATAGGAGGTATTCCGTTTCTAAGGTCAACCAAAATTGGTTCAGAAAGGGGCGAAAAAAAATCCCGCGCAACGCCGGGTACAATCTGCTAGTATTATATAATTTGATTCGTTGTTAGAATCATAATCGCTAATACATTTATTATTGGCGATTGAATAACTGTTAGGACGTTGAACAATACTTCCCCTGATACCTTGGACAAACAAAATTATATATATTAATATCAGTTAACAACTCTAATTCTATTTCAGTTGTTTTCAACATTGCATCCCAGGATAGGCCAGGAGTAGTATAATATTGAGAGGGATCTAAATTATAAATGTTTTTACATACTTGTCGAAAATTTTCAAATATGTCACAGATTAAAAGAACCTCTACCTTTAAATATAAAAGTAAATAATCCTTTAATGTTATACATTTAAATGTATGCCATACTTATTGTGCATGTTCATAATCCTCTACACTACACGACTCGTTAGTTAATTTATTAAAGAAAACTGCAAGGGGAGGTAATTGAGTTTCATTGACATGATCTTCAGAATCTAAGTAGTCGTACGGAAAGACACTTTTATGTTTCATTAAATTGAATTCTTCATCATTTGAATAGTTCGATTTTACTATAGTTAAATCGTTGTCGGATAAATAAGTTGCTAATTTCTCTAAACTAGATGGTATAAACCTAAATGAATCGAGAAAACGTAACTCAATAGTTTGTTTTTCATTGACAATTATTCTTTTTGATATGGATACGTAAAGTTCCTTATTTAAAGGTATTATATTTATATCATCTTCAATAGATGAAAGCTCTCTAACAAACAAGTGACAATCATATGCTGAAAGATTATGAAAAAATATAAGAATAAAATTCGCAATTTGATGTTCTAAATTACATTCGTTTCGAGCAGCACCTCTGTATTCATTATTACCATTGTAAATTTTAAAAATATTTAAATCTGAATTATATGAACATTTAATATAATAACTATAAGCAAATGGAATATGCTTTTGTACTGAATTTTGTATATTAATTGATTCTAAAATACATTCAAAATCAGCATATACAACAAAAGGTACATTCAATTGTTTTTTAAAATTTTTAAAACTAAGCATACTGTTTTCTTTACTAGGCATTTTAGTTACCATCTTATTGCATTCTTTCTTATGATTTTCCAGAGATGACTCATTATGGAAATGTATTAATCATGTATTACATACATGTACGTATCTTATGTTGATGTTTTGTTAGTTGACTTTTAATTAATTTGTAAGTATAAAGGAAAAAAATTATTAGTACAAGTTTTTAAGTGTCTACACATATTTTTTTCTTTATATTGACCTTGATATGTTTTTAATCCATACATAATTTCACCATCTTCCATCAGCAGTAAGTTAATGTGCTGAGATTTTTCTTGTTGGGAAAATAATATGGACCGATTATATTATTATCATTGTCTAATGCAAACACATTAACACTCAGTTCAGGATTGTTGGTCTCAAATGCTTTTATCTGATTAACTGGAAGCGGAAAGTTCAAGTTCTTAAAATTTAATTCAATGTTGTTTTCCAGTTTTATGATTTCATTTTCTATATTAACAACTTTATAGGACGTCATTCTATATGAATGGTCTTCAATTGGATATGATGCTGATATAATAGCCCACTTGAAACAATATTCATCATTATTTTGAACATTAATGCATGCAAATTTTCTCTATATTTCCGGTGGTAGGGGGATGTATTCATAAACTTTCATACATTTATATTGATTAATATTTATCTCAAGACGTGATATTTCAATTAATGCCCAACCGCTGTCACGCTCCTGAAATGCACTCATCGTTTTAATTATAACATCGCATTGCTGGTTTAAGTATTAAGAATGCCATCACCTGTTGAATATATACTAATTATATTCATTTTAATTATCTTAAATATCTTCAATCATACAATTATCTTCATCATGTTTTATTAACATATATTCACAAAACAGTTCCATGTTAAAATTTATGCTTTCACTATTTTTAATCACATCACTTAATAATTTAAATATTTTGTCTCCGATTTCCGTTAAAAGGTTTTCAGGTATTAAATTATTTTTGTTATTGTTTTCAATTAAATATGTGATAATTCTATTATTAAACGATGATTTTATGCATTTAATATCATCAGCATCCAAAACCATTGTCTGGTTTCTCAACACATTTAAGTTTGTGTTCATTTGTCCTTTTATGATAATGCCAATTTGGTTTTAGAATATATTTTGCACAATACTCACAATAAACACTATTTTCATTGTTTTTGTTGTCTTCTGTGTGAGAATGTGAGTGTCGATGCCATTCCGCATGATCTGAAAAATATATATTACAAGTTTTACATTTACATGATATGGATGGTCCATCGTGATATAATCAAATAAGCCTTCTTAAATTTCTATTCAGAGTGAATTCTTTTCTGCAAAATTGACAAATAATACCGCCAGCCATTTCTTATTTATTTATTTTTTTTAATAACTTATAATGTGTTAAATAGATTTTCTTAAACGGGAATATTTCAGTTAACCAACAACTATCGTTATTTATACCAAATATTTTTTAATATACAAGTCAGAGTTGAAAAATTCAGTACTTTTATACTTTTGTATAGTACTATTTCATTTAAGAAATACTGCAGTACCTCCGCTATGCTTACAGTATTTTTTTAAAATTACATATTTTATGTCTTGCGCTTTTCAACTATTAATGCATTTGCAAACAAAATAAATAATTGGTGTGATTAGGTCGTAATTCTGATTGAAGGGTGTACGTATGTATACTTTATGAAAGTACTATTTGATGTAAAAATGTACTTTTTAATCCAAAAAAGTACATTTTGAGTTATAATTCAGTACCATTTCAAAATTTCAGTTTTGTAACACTGATACAAGTTAACGACAGTGGCAGTTTTGCCGGTGAAGGTAATTCTGCAGTGTAAGCGTTTTTAATATTTTTGCTTCACACCTGCATCGTCTCCAATTATAAACAGTTCGATGAGAAAATAATTTTACTGAATCAGCGTCTGCATGCTCCAGCATGTTGGTAATCATGCGATCAAAACAATAAACATTTTTTTTCATATGTCAGCAGATCTAATATCACAATGAAAAAGGGGGGGGGGGGGGTTTATTGAGTTTAATATTTTATAAAAAGTTTTATGTTATCGCTATAACCACAACTTTTTATGTCCTCCTATGCAGGTGTTCAACTTACTTAATCACAATCTAACCTATTTTTCATACGTCAGCAGATCTAATATCACAATGAAAAATACATCATATATTTTTGTCTACAGGCACCAGAAAGTATGTAACTCGAAATGCGTTTTGCATTGAATAAACTGTGGGAATACGTTTTTTTATTTTTAATAAATGCACTTTTATAAAAAACAAAACAAATTAAACATTTTTTATTTAAACATTGATCATACCTATATGCAAAGCGTATAGGTAAACAATAGGTCGATCACACACAACGATTTAATTCTTTTACAGCTATGCATTCTCCCAAATTTGAACACATACGCACATCCCCAGCAAAACCCAGAACTTCTGTCTAAACAACAACACGTATAACTATATTTCTATTTCTTCAACAGTAAATAATATAAACAAATAAATAAAAATGAAATTAACAAAACCACTTCTAAAATTCTTTATACATAACATGTCACAAACTTTACATGTTACAAACCTACAGCATCAATTTTAGCTGGATTAGGTTTTATTCCGTCTATTGATATAATGTGCCCGAAGAACCTTGTCTCTTTCTGAAGAAATTCCGATTTGTCTGGTTTAATATTTGATTATCGGAGTTTATCGAATACTAATTGGAGGTTTTGCATATGTTCTTGTAGGGATGTGGAATAAATAATAATGTCATCAAGGTAAACTAAACATATTTTACCTAAGAGTTTATCTAAAACATTATCCATGACCCTCTGGAAGGTCGATGGGGCATTTTTTAGGGCAAAGGGCATTCTTACGTATTCGTAATGCCCACCTTCTACAGTGAATGCAGTTTTAGGGATGTCTCTTTCGTGCATCTCAATTTGGAGGAAACCACTTGCCAAATCGAGTGTGGTAAGTTTTCTGTAATCTATTACCAGTCGCCATTTTTGTTTACCACTTGCATCTAGTTTTTTGGGAACGATCCATACAGGAGCACTACATGGAGAGTAACTTGAGCGTATTATTCCCTGATATTTGTAATTGGACTTCAGATTTATGTATTTGTGGGTATCTCTATGATTTTATATATATTGGGATATCGTCTGTTGATATTATTCCTGTGTTTGACTTGATTTATGAAAGTTAATTCTTTATTTTCTTGAAAAAAATATCTTTGTAGTTACGACTCAGTTTTATTGAGTCTGAGTTTTCTTCATTGTTTAAATGTTCTGTTCTGAGTAATTCAGAGATATCGTCGTGTTCACAATTTCCTATTTGAATTGAGTTAAAACTCTCGATGAACTCTTCGCTATTGTATTTAGTAACTTTTAGTGGTTGCTCGATGTATAAAATCAGTTGTTTATCATAAATAACATAATTGGTCATTAGACCCCATCAGTCAGGATTATTGACTTTATTTCTCACACCACTTACGTTGTGTGTGTTAATTTTATACATGAGTAGCGGAACCTACAGTTTAAAGTCGACTCCGAACGACAGATTTTATGAGAAACTTTTCATGGCAATTGTATTTACTCTCAGATTTTTGCCAGAAATCTCCTGAGAAGAAATCGCCGAAAAAATACTTTTTGTATTTTGTTTTGATGTCTGGCCTGGGACTCGAATCCTGGCTTTTACGTCTAACAAGCCAACACACTACCTACTAGACCACGGCTTCATCTGTTGTTCATCTGATATGTTAACAATATCATGGAGACTGTGCCAGTCTTTTGCATGCTATGTACTAGAGGTGTACACAAGACATAAAAAATTGCACAATTTTCTCAAAACCGAATATTGATTGTAGCTGCAAATATAAACAAGTATGAAGCAAAGATAGAGTACAATAAAACAACTGCACTAGTATACCATTGTACAACAGTATAAAAGAGAGTTGTGTGAACAGCTCAACAAAAATATTGTACTCTTCATAGAGTCACAACATGCATTTCTTTTTTGATCTCGGCAACCGTGGTCTAGTGGGTAGTGTGTTGGCTTATTAGACAAAAGGACCTGGTTCGAATCCCAGGTCAGACATCAAGACGAAAAATATTTCTTCGGCGACTTCCTCTCGTCAGATTTCTGGTAAAGACTCTGAGAAAAATTCCAATTTTTCATGGCAATAATAAAAAAAGCTTCTCAAAAATCTGTCGTTCGGAGTCGACTTTAAAACTGTAGGTCCCGCCACTCATGTATAAAATTAACGCACACAACATAAATGATGTGAGAAGCTAGGTCGTAATCCTGACTGAAGGGTTGTAATGGCCAATTATGTGTGTAACCGAACATCTTCGTCGACACCAGCATTGCCAGTAACTTTTTTAAACTTTTTATTTCTGGGGAACAGCGTTGCCAGAAGCTTTGAGAAGAAAATCATCATACGCAGATAAAAAAATCATATTTTATGGAAAAAAATCATAATTTGTTAATATGTACAAAATTTTATTTAAAAATTATTATTAAAATAAATATGTTAACATATGTATTTAAATTATTGTTGTTTAAAGCATTTATGAAGAAACGTGTACTTATGTTTATGTGGTGACAAATCACACATTCACCAACCAGCAAATAGAAAACTTAGAAAAACACACAACTGATTTCATTAGAACAATAACTGTATGTATTGATATATAAGAAAGCTTAAAAAAATAAATTCAAAATAAAAAGTACATGTACTTTAAAAAAAAAATTATTAAGAACTACTACTACAATACAGGTATTCTCCGACTTACGAACGAGATAGGATCCTGGGGTTTAGTCGTAAGTCGATTAACTCGTAAGTCAAATTTCATACGAAAAAATTTAAGGAAAAAAATTACATACTGTACTACTAATTTTGTGGGTCCGGAGAAATGAAACTACCCAAAATTTATACTTATATTTATTTATATATATAAAATTTATATTTTAGGAATTCCCATCAACTACATATTTGTCTTCTTTAAGTATTTTCTAAGAATAAAATTGGAAAAAAATGGTCGTAAGTTCGAATAGTCGAATCTTAAGTCTGGGACTACCTACACAGAGTTTCATATTTTTAATTTGTACTTCCCACGAATATAACACATAGACAGAGATGCTCTTTAAGGTCTTTATTTCCAAAACAATGATGCATTTTTATGCACATGCATACATGTGTTTGTTACAGGGTAATAATTGTAAAATAAATAAAAACAACCAAAAATAAGCTGATACAAAACTTAACTTCACTATGTAGTACAATTACAATGAAAATTGCACTCACTTCAAATATAGAAATCATAATTTTTATAAAATAAAAATTATAATTTTTGTACATTAAAAATCATAATTTAAGAAAAAAAAAATTCTCAAATCATATATTGGTTGAAAAATCATTAAAAATATTATAAAATCATAATTCTGGTAACGCTGCTGGGGAAAAACCCTTTTTTACACTACTGATATTCATATGGCAATACTGAAAATGTAGCTTCAGTAGTAAAATATGCTCTTACAACACAAAGCATAATTCCGTTATTTCACAGGCAAACGTGTGCTGTGGTATACATAGAATAAATGAGAAATACACATTTCAGTGCACTCGTAAAATCAAGAGCAACAGAAAAGAGTACACTACAGTATTGCATTCGGTGAAGGGTAAGCTAGCAGAATGTCTTGTGCACACCTCTAGTATATACCTTCTGGTATATAGAGTGAGTCAATAATAAAGGTTGTTTTTACGTAGATGTCTCCATTTCTCACATCTACTGGAATTTTTTAGTTTCGAATTTTCCGGAATAATGTGTTTGCCTGATGAAAAATTGGGCTTAAATTTTAAAAGGATTATTGCGTTCTTTGTTATAACTCTATTATTTGCTAAGTCTATATTAGCTCCTAATTGTGAAAGAATATCAATGCCAATTAGTCTGTTCACGCTGGCCACCCTACTTTAAGTTTAGATTTATGTTTTGTGAAAGTGTATAAACCACCCCTATAATTGCCTTTATAATATTGTGAATTGCTAAGACTATTCATGAAAAGAGATCATTATCCGATCCACCCCCCAACCCGAAGGTACGTTTTTGTACAGAATAAATAATAATTTGAATATTTAACACTAATACTTTGGTATTTTATTTCCCCGTTTTCTCGCCTAATATTTTATTTTATAATTTACCCTGCACCCCCCGGAATATTTTGGTCCTTCAAGCCGGATCAACCCCCAAATAAAATAATATATTAGACGAGATTTTCGTTTTAGATATCCTCAAGGATCGCCATATTTCGATTTTTGTTGAATAAATCATACCCCTTTCTCTGCATCTTGGTGTAATTTAAATTATATTTGGTATTATTTAATTACTTTACAAAGTATGTAAAATATATTTTATTTGTGGTGCTACAGTTTTAATTGATTATTATTGTGTTCAAAACAAAATAAGTAAAGTGCAAAAATATAAGAAGAAAACAAAGACGAAATAAACAAAACAAATATACACAAACAACATAATACAAGTATAGCCGTGTTGTTGTTGTGAGTTTTATATATTTCTGTTTATTAACAGTTCGAGATTGTCACTGACTAGGTGGCCGCTTCTTACTTTTTTTTGTTAAATATTTGCCTTTGTTATTTCGATTATTTCTGTTGTATATTTTTGCACAGATATCAATACCATTTTAAAATTTTAATATTATTTTTCAAATTTATATTTTAATAAGATTTCTTACTAACATTTTTTGATACGACTGAATATTGTTTGATTTTTTGAAATTAATATTGTGAATTAATCAAGTCGCCGTGGTCTACTGGGTAGTGTGTTGGCTTATTAGACAAAAGGCCCGGGTTCGAATCCCAGGCCAGACATCAAAACGAAAAATATTTCTTCGGCGACTTCCTCTCAGCAGATTTCTGCCAAAGACTCTGAAAGTAAAAATTGCCATGAAAAGCTTCTCAAAAATCTGTCGTTCGGAGTCGACTTTAAGCTGTAGGTCCCGCCACTCATGTATAAAATTAACGCACTCAACATAAGTAGTGTGAGAAGCTAGGTCGTAATCCTGACTGAAGGGTTGTAATGACCAATTATGTATGTATTGTGATCAAAAATATTTAAATTCTTTCGATTGCTGCCTGTTCTTCCTGAATATTGTTTTGAGAAATTTTCGCTAACCCTTTTTTTAAATTTTTGTATCCTTCAAAAGTTCTGTCGCGAATATTTCTATAATTTTTGGAATTAAAGGTGAAATTTTTATTTAGTTGTATTTGAACTTTAAATTTTCTTCGATAAATCCTACTCTTTAGAGTTTTTATACTTTGGTGTTTTGAACATTTTTAAAATAATTTAAATTTTCGATCCCTATTTGAATTTTTCTCCCGATAAATTCAAAAAAAAAAAACCCGAATTTTGATAATAAATAATGGCCGCGTTAAGGAACTTAAATAGGAATTACAATCGCTTAACAGATTTGGAAAGCTTTATTCAGGCTATTCCCCGAGAGGAACATTCGGTTCACTGTCTAGGTGTCCATAGGCAGGAGTTGACCCGTTTGTGGGAAGTCTATCGTGACAGTTACGAAGACTTGTTGGAAAATGCCGATGACACGAAAGTATCAACAAAAGACGCGAGGGCCAAGTATATGTCCGGATATACTTTGTATTTTCAATCCTCCTCATTTATTGATGGATTAATTAATTGATAGCCTTAAGAATAAGGCCGCGAAACCGATTAGTAGTACCATCCCCATTCACCTTCCCCCATGTGACACCCCAACCTTTTTTGGCGATTACGCTTCGTGGCCAACATTTAGAGATATATTCTCGGCCATTTACGCTACTAACCCCCATATTGGCAACATCCAAAGGATGTATTATCTTTTGCAAAAGACTGAAGGTGAGGCCAGGGACATAATTCGCACTTGCCCCATGATGAATGATGGTTTCGACATGGCTTGGCAGAATCTCGTCGATCGTTACGAGAATAAAAGAGTATTGACTATTTCTCAATTTAAAACTCTGTTTAACCTCCCTTTGATATCCAAAGAATCTGGCCCTTCCATTAAAAGTTTGCAACGAACAATTAATGATTGTATAACGAATTTGTCGTTGCTGGGCAAAGAGACTCAAAATTGGGATATCATTTTTGTGTACATTTACTCCATTAAACTTCCCGAATATACCCTAGGTCTTTGGGAGCAGTCTCAGAGGCCTTGCTCAGACCTACCCAAGTGGAGAAAAATGGATGAATTCCTGACTGCCAGATAACGAACTCTGGAATCAGTTTCGGATATTATCAGCAGCCATAATTTTACTCAATCTACGGTTCGTAATGATAGCCAAGGCATTTCTCAAAGCCCTCGAAAACTCAGAACATATGAAACTGTCGCCCCTATTATACCCCGAGGAAATTGTCCGATTTGTAATCAGAACCACCCTATTTGTCTGTGTTCTGATTTTCAGCGAATGCCGGTTGTCGAACGCTTATTATGTGTTAAAGACCATAAGTGTTGCACTAATTGTTTGGCCATTTCCCATGAGTCTAAAAGATGCCATAGCTCTAACGTTTGCTACATATGCAAACAAAAACATCATTCGCTACTCCACCGTAGCGAATCTTATACCCGGGAGAGACCGAGAGCTGAAACTAGCCCCATTTCGAAAAGATTCTAAAAACCTTTTGATCGCGCAACAAACCGTTTTCGGTTGGGTAGTGACTGGTAGAATAACTCAGTCAAATTCGATAAATTCATTACCCTCTAGATCTAAAATCCCTTCAAACTTGAGTCTTGGTCCATCACGTAAAGGAATGTTTGCTCAGAATATGAAATCTGATCGCTACAGAGCCCCGAGATTAAAACCTCATACGAGGAAGTAATCGGAGAATATATTTCCCTAAACTACACACTAGAAATCGACCCTGACTCTATTTTATTTAATTTAGTATTTACCCCATCATGTCGTTTTAACTTCCTCCACTCATCTTTTCTCTTGTGCTACCCGAATACCCACTTAGATTCCCAATTTTTTAAAATTGTCAGACGCTAGCACCGCTAAAACTCTGGGTTTACGTTGGAATGCGAGCATTTATAAAATTAGCTTCAAGTCAGCTCCAACGCCCTATTTCCCTATATTCACAAAACTTTCTGTCTTTTTTCAAATAGCCAAAGCTGTGTGACCCCGTTGGGTAAGTGGCACCTAAAATCGTAGTTGCTAAGATTGTTATGCGACAAAGTTGTAAAAGCAGAACAGATTGTGGCGAATGTTTGGAACCCATGGCGTTTTACAGATGGCTCAAGTTTGTCGATGATTATTCGTACATCGGCAGGATTAACATCCCCCGTTGGGTTAATTTTAACCCTCAGCGTGAAATATTTCATGCATTTTGTGACGCTTCTGAGAAAGCATATGTCATTCTGTATAGTAAAGTCCTAACCCCGTCTGGTGAATTTGTTACCCATTTGCTCGTTGCCAAGGTAAAGGTTGTGCCTGTGTAAGTGTAAACTTTACGCCGTTGACAGCTCTGCGATGCAACTCTATTGGCAAAAATGGTATTTTCACTTCGCAAGAAACTAAATCTTACCTTTGTGAGACACATTCGACTATCGTTCTGTCCTAGTTTCAAAAACCCCCGTGCCATTGGGCAACTTTTGCGGCAAATCAAGTATCGTTTATCGTGGACCAAGTAGGCACTGACAATTGGAATCACATGAAATCTCTACATAAGGTTGATACCCTATGATGACCATTTTCACTCCTAAGAAAAGTCATCGTTGTTGTCGATCATATTGTCATTTGTATGACAATTAACCCGAAAATTAGTTGAATCGAACAGCTTTATTTTGTCCCTGATTCGATGTGCGAATGGCCGAAATTCGAACTGCCAATGGCGGTCAATTGTGACGCTCTTGTCGCTTTCTAATAAAGAGCATTACTAATTCGATCTCCCGTTTCCTGTTGTATGTCTGATGTTTTTATTTACAGAGAACCTCATACCCCGTAGTCTAATTGTCGAACGCCTAAAGGACAAACACCTCAAAACAAGCTGGCAACAATAAGGATTCTGCTCTCCCAGTACGTAAGAAGACGAGCGCATCCCACAACCAAGCTCTTGTTATGTTCATTGCCAGCAAAACCTATCGTTTTTATATTTTATAATTTTTTTACAATATCCCGAATACTTTGTATTATTATATGCTATTATTACCCCTGAATTGTAATTTTGATCTCTGGCCAGGTGACTTCTCGGTTCTCTTGTTGCAATATTGCAAGGGGGGGGCGGGATGTTCACCCTACTTTAAGTTTTGTGAAAGTGTATAAACCACCCCTGTAATTGCCTTTATAATATTGTGAATTGCTAAGAATAATCGTGAAAAGAGATCATTATCCGATCCACCCCCCAACCCGAAGGTACGTTTTTGTACAGAATAAATAATAATTTGAATATTTAACACTAATACTTTGGTATTTTATTTCCCCGTTTTCTCGCCTAATATTTTATTTTATAATGTACCCTGCACCCCCCAGAACATAGTCCATCGAAGTAGTTGTGAAATTTGAATAAAAAGACTCTAAATTCTCCAGGTTGATTAAACTCAACAAAACTTGGGAGTATAACCTCTTTGTTTAGTTCGTATTTGTTAAGAATTGTTGTTATTGTAATTGATTTACACGTTTTTTGATGTGAAGGATTTCTAAAATTTGGGTTGATAAATTATGAGGAAGCCCCAGTGTCAATAAGAAATTTGAGCGGTCGTGAAAATGGAGACGAAATATTAATGTCGCCTAGCTCAAAACCATGCTTATTGATGTCTAGGTATCCTGTCTGTTGTTCGGGGCAAACTTTCGAAAATTTGTGTCATCTTCAATAAGTAATAATCTTAAGTAATCTTCTCCTAATGTATGGTATTGATCTAAGTTTTGTTGATGTCCTATGGTTGGTGGTTGTAATCCCGAACAGTTATTTTGAAAGTTAAAAAACTCTCTTCTCTTATATTGATTTTCTGATGCTAGGGGTCTCATTGTGTGCTCTGTTCTGAAGGATCTTTGAGATGTCGTTGGTGCTTGAGTTTTTATGTAACTAGAACTTACATCCATAGGTTTTGGATTGCTATATCCCTTGAGTGTATTACCTCTAAGTGTGTTTTGATTAGTAAGGGACGCTCCTGAGTCCTTACAAAAATAAAAATCTTAAAAATTCATAGTTTTGACAATACTTATTTCTTTTCTCCTTCTAAAAAATAGTAAATGGTTATAAATTAATTATAGTATATTAAGTTTTATTTGTTATACTCTCTTTAATATTCTTATTATTCAAATAGATTTCCAAACAAAATTTAATATATTCAATCAAATAATTCTATTTTAGTCATCACAATTGTCATATTGTTTTGTATCTACTACACCATCGTACTTTGTCTTCCACTTTATGTGTAAGCTATGTATATTCTGCAAATTGCTCACCCTAAATTTAGGCTACTCCTTATGTCTCAAAGCCTTATAATTTTTAATGTACCCAAAGTTCCTATTATCGACAAACTCTTCTCTAGACTCATTCCTTCTACTAATATATCTCCGTTTATTTGCCAATATAATATTATAAATTTTAATTCTATCACTGTTTCCATATTCGACTTTAATGGGCTTATCCTTAATATTTAAATTTGTTTCTTCAATACTCAATGTCCTAATCTTTTCACTCAAAGCACTATGTAATCCCTCAATATCCGCATTTCCGGTGTGGTTGTTGGGCTTTACTAAGTGAAGCCCAATATTTTCGTTTCTAAAATAATCCCTGATATTTATACTTTTAAATTCATTATCAGTAACCAGTCTTTGAAAATGTCCTTTCTGCGATTTATATAATCTTATTTTCTTAATAATTGTCTGGTTAGTTCTATCCTCTAGATAAAAAGCCGTAGCAAATTTTGAAAATTTATCAATAAATGTCAAAAAATTTGATTTTGAGTTAGTGTACACATCCATGTGAACTGTTTGCCCAATATTCATCGGGGTCTCGGAGATTTGAAATTTCGATCTCACTGGATTACGATCAAATTTAGCCTTGCTGCACACATTACAATTGTTAATATATTTTTGAATAAGAATTCTTAAATTCAGAAAATAAATTTTCCTTTTCAATCCTTCATAATTTTTGTTTATACCAGTATATCCTGTCTCATCCTCAGATAGCATATCTAAGGCATGAAAGGAACATCTTATAAATTAGCTTCTTCTGCAAAATATTATATTTGTGATCAATTAATTCGGTATAAATTCCAATTTTTCCCTTTTCGATATTCCTAACTAATATATCATCAAAGCCATTTTCCAAATCTGCAGAATTAATATAACTTTTCCTATTGCCATGTTTCATATCCGCCTCATTTGTTTTACTATCAGTTAAAATACAACAGTGTCAAGAATACCAATGTGAGCGTGAGAATGAATAGACGCCCTATCACTGTCATTACCGTTATTGTATGTAAAACTACCAGATTGAAGTCGATAAGCTTTAAAATCCACCTATAAAGCCTAGGATTAAATTTCCTCCTCTGAGGCTTGAAAATACCCAACGCAGTGGTTGATGATCTGAAAGCATATCAAATTTGACACCATACAAATAAAGCCGAAAATTATTTGTGGCCAAACTATTGCCAAAAGCTCCTTTTCAGTAGCAGAATAGTTCCTCTCATGATTGTTCAGGGTTCTACAACAAATAGAATAGTCCATTCGGTTGTAAAACGGCACCTACTGAATTCAGGCTAGCATCTGTAATTAGCTGAAAAGGCTTCTTAAAATCAGGGTATCTAAGCACCAGAGCAGTATTGGGCAGTTTAAGATTCAAAATAAAATCAATATATGCCCTAAATGTAACGTCTCCTTAATAAAGACTTTGCATTTGTTTATCTGTATCTTAAGGTTGTCAACTATAAATTTTAAAAAAGCACCGAACTCGTTAAAAACACGCGTAATTTTGACAAAAAAGCACTAAATCATTATAATATTCATTTGATCACCATTTTATATAATCAATATACAAATTTACAAATCAAAATGTAAATGATTTTAACATTTTATACGTCTAAAAAAATTATTTTAATGTACGTTAACTTTCACAGATGAATACTTTCGTTTACATGCAAAACCACAGTCTTAATATATCGAATTAGTATACACATTTAACTATAGACTAGACTAAAAATTATACCAAAAATTAGTCTAGTCTATAGTCTTATCTATAGGCTTTTAGAATAGTTTATAGACTAATTATTCTAGTGTATAGTATAGTATAGTCTATAGTCTAGTCTATAGTCTAATCTATAGACTTTTAGAATAGTTTATAGACTAATTTTTAGTCTAGTCTACATTTTTTTTT
Source organism: Sarcophaga peregrina (assembly GCA_014635995.1). Taxonomy (NCBI): domain Eukaryota; kingdom Metazoa; phylum Arthropoda; class Insecta; order Diptera; family Sarcophagidae; genus Sarcophaga; species Sarcophaga peregrina. Next base: position 83,813,940 of record CM025789.1, on the reverse strand, counting down.
TTTTCAATTTTTGATTTGGTGTCACTGACATGAAAAGAAAAGAACTGAAAAAGCACTAGGCACTAACTCGAAAATTTTCCGCGTCGAAAGTTTTAAAAAGCACTAAAAACAGTGCTAAAAGCACTGACTGGACAACGCTGGTTGTCAGCCCTTGATTTTTCAAAAACCTTTTCCACGTTGCAGAAATGCTCCTGGAAACTAGTGGATAGCCTCTGGAAAGTGGCCGAAGCATTCTTTAAGTCAAATGGTATCCAAATAAATTCGTAATGCCCATAGGGAGTAGAAAATGCCGTCTTTGGTCGGTCTTCCTCCCTTACCATAACTTGGTGGAAGCCCTTAGCCAAATCTATGGTCGAAAAATATTGGGAACGACCTAACTTATTAAGAATGTTATCTATATTGGGGATAGAAAACTTATAATCGACAGTTATATCATTCAATTTCCTATAATCTAGCTTCCATTTCTTTTTCCCGGAATTCACTTTCTTTGGCACAATCCACAAAGAGCTATTATATGGCGAATTACTCTCCCTTATTATACCATGCTTCAACATGTCAACAATCTGGCTACATATCTCATGCTCATGTACAATCGGATAGCGATACATCTTTGCATATACTGGTCTATTATAAAGTGTTCTAATCTAAAATTTGCCCCTCGACGTATAAATATAAAGACAACCACTTCGACAACCATCATCAGACTCAAGAGCATCGCATATAAAAAGGGAAGAGAAAGCAGACAACCAGCAACACATCAAATTTAAGTCTTCAAATTTCATATTTCATTTAAAAAATGTCGTGAAGAAGAAAACATCATATGGTTTTCATCCGAAAAAAATCTTTTAAGGTTTTCTCAAAGAACACATGGTTTTTTGTTGGGACATTCCTTTGTTTTTGTTTTTTGTCGAGTTTTTTTTTTCTTTTAATATGGCAATATAATATTTCATAGCCATTGCCCTGGCGCAGCATGAATTGGATGAAAGAATGGTTGAATAAAAGGGATGAATTTACGCACAAAAATCTTCTCAATGAACGCATTGTTGATTTGATGATATAATGATTTTAAAATATAATATAAAGGCAATTAAAACCAATTATTAATGGACTTAATTTTTTTGGCTTATAATTAAAATCATTTTTGTTAAACAAAACAAAATTCATAAAAATAAAATAAATAATCAGTATCATAAATAAAAACAAAACTAAATAAATAATATCAAAATAGCTACTTTTTAGAATTGTTTTGCTACACACTTTCAAAAACCCGCTAAACAAAGTATGATGTTACTCATACGAAATCTAGAGAAGATTGAAATTTAAAGATTGCCCGCACACACATCAAATTTGCTTTAATTTTCTGCGGAGCAGGTAGCGAAATTCAAAATATTTTGATATTCTTCACACTGTTCTCAGGCTGTACGTGTGACGACAGTTTTCTATACGTGTGAGTACAGTTTTACCAACACAATCAAAAAAATGGCAGTTTGATCGTTGCCGGGGCAATTTCCGTACGTAGTAAAGTCTACCGAAGAATTGTTTGTGTTTACGCGAGCAGAAGTGTTGTGCTTACAAAAAGATTGTGAGCAGAGAATAACGAACAAGTACATGTTGTTTTAGTTATTCTTGTGTACGTTGCATAAGTTTGAACAGTGACACAAAAGTAGTGTGAATAATAAAGAGTTTCGTTAAAATAAAACACATATTTGTTTTTACTTGGTTTTCAATCAACGAGATCATATTCTAAATGTTTTTAAAAAGGAAAAAACGTAACAATATGTATACCACTTAGTAAAGTTGATGACAACTAATAAATCAACTGTGACGCTAGAAAGATACGTTCGTACTGTGATTGTGACTTCAGAAAATACAGTTGGAATCTTTATCCTGAACAGACTAACAAAAGAGCGTTGAAAAAGATACATAATATACACCGGCGCTATATAGTGCACCGTTTTTGGTTAGAGCATGGTCGTTTCATTTGCAACCGCGTAGTACTGAAACAGCGTTAAACGGGGTCTTACTGTATTAATGTTTATTACTAAGGATGGATTATGACTGAATTATAAGATTTAAAAACTAAATAAGTAAACTGAATAAAAGAAGATGTTACGACTTTGTTTTTTATTGTAAAAATATTTAAACTGAATAGAAAAGAAATAAAGTGATAAAATAAAATGATAAAGTAATAAGTAATAAAATTTACAAAAATTTTAAATTAACTCACTATAGGTTATAATGGATAAATTTGCACCGTAACTCGCGTGCACCTTAAATGTGCATCTTTGTCTGTGGTTAAAATTTTTATATAAAAACCAAGCACAATTTATTTTAGACAAAAACCTCTTTATCTCAAAACACGAAATTTCGACTTAAGCTATCATTATTTAACGCCACAGATATATACATACATAAAATTTAAATATAAAAAAAAACTAAAAAACATAAAAGTATAAATTTAAATTTATTTATATTTATGTACATTTACAATCACTTATTAATTAATGGTGAGCACATTGTTATCTACCTTGAAATACATTATATAAAAGTCATTTCTTAAATCTAATAATTCATTCTGCTTACAGATTCCTGTCATACTATATTGTTTTGTTTTTATTCCACATATAATTTCTTTATTTTTCAGTATATTATTATATTTTAAATTAATTATTACATTATTTTTCATTACTGCTTTAATAATATAGTTATTATAATTTTTTTTTTTTGGTAGTCAAGGGTATTTTTACAATATTAATTATTGTTGAAATGTTGCTTAAGACGCTAACATTCTAATTCTAGTGCCTCTTCGGGTGTGTCAAATGGTTTATTTTTTAAAAATTTTATTGTTACTTCTATATTCTTCTTGTCTAGTATAACTGAATTTACAATGCCTAATCTAGCCCACTGTATGGCATACTTAATATTTCTTGTTTCTTCTTTTATCATTCTTATTTGACTTTATAAACTAAGAGCATTCCGTTATCCTATTTTATTATATTTATTATTTTTTTTATTTTTATTATTTATAATCTTATTCAATAGTAATGTTTAAACACTGTTATAATGATTTAGTTAAATATGGTGTTGTTAAAATAATAAACAAAAATCCCGAAAACAACACAATGGACTTGATCATGCATAAAATGATAAACAAACAAAATAAGAAATAATGGAATGAATAATGGAAAAATAAGGGAAAAAGATGAAACAGCTAACAAGAAAATGCAGCGAACAAAAAAATAAATAAGAAAGGACGAAGTGCATATAAGACACACAAACAACAATAATGAAAACAACTTGTTTACATTTTTGGATCTTTCCCGAAGGCCGTCATCCTCCTTCGAGAGCATTCATCACGCTGTTGATACAGCGATATATAAAAGCAAGACAAAGCGAGCAATGATGGAGTTCGAATTAAGCTGGTCGAGTGTGACGACGTCACTATGGTTGCAGTGAGAATTCAATCAGTTGTCTGTAAAGTGTTGTGCGCAGACAAGTTGTGTGTGAAGAAAACAGTTGTTAGTGCGTGCTTACAAAAAGGTTGTAAGCAGAGAAATATAACCAACAAGCACATTTTGTGAAAGTTATCGTTGTATACGTGGCCTAAGTTCAAACAGTGGCACAGAAGTAGTGCGAACAATAAGGAACTGATTGAAAATTAAACTCATAATTATTTTTATTTTATTTGCAATCTACGAACTCGTTTTTAAAAAGTGAGTCATTCAGCAAAATGGTTACTAGTGTTGAAGAAAAGATGTCAAATTTGGAAACAACCGATGTTACGGCTGTAACTTAAATATCTCGAAGAAAGGAGGTTTCCCTTAAACAGTATATCATTAAATTTAATATACTTACCGCAGTTTTGCACCTCCTTCTTCAACAATAGACAGGCTTCGATTAAATATAAATTTTACTTACATCTTACAACACAAATAAGAATTCAAAAGGCGGTTTACAAATAGACGTCAAATAAAAAATACAAAACAATAATTCACAATAACAAAATCAGCTGTTCATGTGGAACTTATTAGGGCGCTCCGTAACACCCCCACCCCCGTGGAGCAATCAGCTTCACCATCATCAAAATCGAGAACAGCTAACTTCGAAACAGCTCGTTGTAACTCTCCACTTGAGGTTTTCACATCTGCTTTCCGAACAACTCCATCCGCTCCAGTGTACAAACGTATGACCAAACCTCGCCGCCATTGATTTCTTGGAATATTAGGATCGCATATAAACACAACATCCCCTTCTTTTATTGGCCTTGTAGGCTCGCACCACTTAACTCTTCTTGTTAGAGTCGGCAAATATTCTAACACCCATCTTTTCCAAAATCTATCTCTTAAACATCTTACAATGCGCCATTGCTTCTTCAATTTGAATATTTTATCATCTGGAACCTTTACTGGAGAAGTCTGAGCTATATTAGGCGCTCCTAGAAGGAAATGGTTTGGAGTGAGTGGTTCTATGCTATTTCAAGATTAATAGCGCGTATAGTTAGGCAAGTGAACAGTGCTACCCATCTCTTTTCAGTTCTACGACCAATACTAACATTTAATGGCCCAAAGTAGTCAAGTAGTATTTAAATGGAGTAATATAAGGCTCAAGTCGATCCGCAGGTAGTGGTCCCATGACTGGAGTAACAGGAATGGCATTGTGTTTTCTACAGACAAAACATTTACTAACAACACTTCTCAATAGGCTCCTTAACCGAGGAATCCAAAATTATTTCCTTATTTCACAAATCGTGGCTTCATGATTCTGATGTTTCATTTCACTATGATAACTCATTACTACAATCTTCGTGAAGTAATGATCTTTAGGTAAAATAATTGGCCGTTTAGTAGCGTACGGCAGGCTGCTAGCTGCATCGATTCTTCCATACACCCTAAGTAAACCATCTTCGTCGATATATGGTAGCAAATTAAATAAATTATTGGCTTTTGTGACAGGCTGTCCCTTCTTAATACACTTAATCTCCTCAGAAAATGATTCCCCTTGAACAACTCGGCACAAAATTGTTTAGGCGTCTTCTAAATTTTTGGCTGTTATTCCATGTCGATCTAAATCATTGCATCTCTTACGGCATAAATTAATAAATCGAAGCATGTATGCGATCGTTCGTTTTAATCGGCTATAAGAAGAGAAACGTTTAGGTTAGGTTAGGTTAGAGGACGTGCACCTGTCGGTCAAGACAAGCACAGTACCCGGAGGTCCAAAATTGACCCATTGTACATTGTCCTTAGGGGAGGAAGGAAAAGAAGGATATAGGAGAATAGGGAAGGGGAGGGACAATAGGAAACAGAGGAACGAAAAACAAACAGACACAAAACAACAGAGGTTGAGAGTACGACTACACTTATGAAGCCCTAGCACCTCTCAACCAGCCCAAGCTGCTAATGAATCTGTGGAGAGCCTTGATGTCGGCTCTCGACACAGAACTCAAGTTCTCAAAGAAGGCCCTGCCAAGGGTCCTCAGCCTACCAAGGGCTGGGCAGTTGCAGAGGAGATGTTCGACAGTCTCCAACTCCTCCTCATCGCAACATACCCTGCAATAGTCCGGCTGGGATCTGTTCCAGATCCCCGTCAGCGACCTAATCTCGCAGTGCCCCGTGATAAAACCGACAACCAACCTTAAACTGGCCTTAACCAAGCCCAGCAGCCACTCTGTCCTCTTGCTGTCCACAGCAGGCCACAGACGCCTAGAAACAGAACAACCCGATTCGTTCCCCCAACGTCTCTGCTCTTCCCTCCTGACACATCCATAGATGAGGCCATAGAGGTGACAGACTGGGGGGTCAAGACCAACCGTCAAATCGCCACTTGAAAGCGAACCTAACCTAGCGAAGGCATCTGCCGTCTCATTGCCCAGTATTCCGCTGTGACCCGGAACCCAGCATAGACGGATACGGTCCGGTCCAAAACTCCGCAACGACTCTTTGCACTCGCGAACGAGCCGTGATTTGCACCAGACCGACGCAATGGCCTTAAGGGCCGCCTGACTGTCAACGAAGATCGTGTAAGATTCCGAATCCGAAGATGGGCCACCAGCTATGGCCTCAATAGCCTTCAGTATTGCGAAAATCTCCGCCTGAAAAACGCTGCAGTCATCATTCAACCTGAAGTGGAGTTCAAAACCGAGTTCCTTACAGAAAACCCCAGCACCTGTACATCCACCTAACTTAGACCCATCTGTGAAGATGGGTATACCACTCTGCCCTTGGAGTACCCCACCACTCCATTGTGCCCTATCCGGTATGAGTATACTCAAACCAGGTAGGAACATAGCCTCAGGCACAATATAATCAGTGGTTTTTTCCGAAAGTCCGTACCTTCCGTCAGGAAAGACGGTATTCAGAACTCTGGAGTGACCTATCGAGCGCTGTTTCCAACAGCCCGATTCCCTCAGGCGTATGGCACTACGCGCTGCACATCGCTTGACATATAAGTCAAGCGGGGTCAGACAGAGCATAGTATCAAGAGTAGCCTGAGGGCAACTTTTCCTCACTCCAGTGATACTCAAAGAGGCAATCCGCTGAACCTTATCCAAGATTTTCCGTTGAAAACTCTTATCTAAGGCACACCACCAGACAACACAGCCATAAGTAATAACCGGTCTAACAATCGTCAGATATATCCAGCGAATGGCTCTCGGCGGAAGACCCCAGTTCTTACCTATGGAGTTCCTACACTGGTAGAAAGCATTTAGTCCCTTCCTCATTCTTTCCTCGGTGTTTTGTTTCCAGTTCAGCTTACTGTCCAGCATAACACCCAAGTACTTGACCTCAGAAGACAACGGAAGCTCCCTACCCGCTAATCTTGGCAACCTGAAGGTTTCAATCTTGTACCTACGCGAGAACAAAACGAGGTCTGTCTTATTTGGATTTATCCCCAGACCACACTTTGTCGCCCAAGAGGATAAAATTCCAAGAGCAGACTCCATCAGTTCCCCCAGCGTTGGCAAAAATTTACCACCCACAAGAATAGCCACATCGTCGGCGTATGCCACAACCTTAAAACCCCTACTTTCGAGGAGCCTCAGACCAACATTTGCAACCAAGATCCACAAGAGAGGGGATAGGACACCCCCCTGTGGTGTACCCCTGGTCGCACGCTTGACGACAGAACATCCACCCAGATTTGATCGGATTAGTCTATTACCCAACATGTGGGTGATAAACCGCACCAGAAAATCTGGGGCATGTATATCCCTTAGTGAATTCTCAATAGAAGAAGTGGTAACGTTATTGAAGGCCCCCTCTATATCAAGGAAGGCCGACAGTGTGTACTCACCCCTAGCCATATTCGCCTCAACAAAACCAGTCACTTTATGAAGAGCGCTCTCAACAGACTTACCCTTAATGTAAGCATGTTGCGACCCACTCAACAGAGACCAGTCAATGTTTGACCTTAAATATAGATCGATAAGCCTCTCCAAAGCTTTCAAGAGAAAGGATGAGAGTGATATCGGTCTATAATCCTTAGGGCCGATGTGACTGGGTTTACCAGCTTTCGGTATAAACACCACGTGCACATCTTTCCAAACCTCAGGTATATCACACCACCGGAGACAGTCTCTATACACGTCCACCAGATATTCGTGTAATATATCACCAGCATGCTGAAGCAGAGCCGGAAAGACACCGTCCGGACCAGGCGACTTGAACGGCTCAAAGCTACTAATAGCCCATTTGACCTTATCTCTGGTAATGATGTCTTCCAAAACCGGCGTAGTTCCAGCATCACAGAAGGGGTCAGCTACACCCAACGGATAACTTCCTGGATCCTCACAATCGGGAAAATGTGTACTCAATAGAACCTCTAGGGTTTCTTTTCTCGAGGATGTCCACATGCCATCGTTCTTTTGGACGAAGCCTAGGTCTTTGGGGTCCTTCGACAACATCCTACGGAAACGAGCCACATCAGAAACATCCTCGATACTACTGCAGAAACTCATCCAGGTGGTTCTCTTTGAGCGCTTTATTGCTCCCTTATATTCATTAAAACTGGATCTATATGCAGACCAGTCCACATCCCTGCCCGACCTCTTAGCCTTATTAAAGAGTCTCCTGGTACAACGGCGGAGCCTCTGGAGTTCCGCATTCCACCAGGCAGGCTGGCTCCTCTTACCCGGGTAAGTGAGAGGACAAGCATCTCTATAACAAGACAACAAAATATCCGTCAAAGATCCAACTCGATCATTGATGCCAGGAGTGGAGCGTCCCCTAAAGGCTCTAAGCTCCCCCTCCACAGCCCTTTCATACCTGATCCAGTCGGTTCTTCTTGGATTTCTAAAGGGCCTGTTAAGGCCCCCATATAGATTAATACTGAATGATATCAGTTGGTGATCAGAAAAAGAACACTCAGCTGAAACCCTCCAGTCCCTAATCATAGATCTATCCTTGTTAGTGAGCGTAATGTCAATTACCGTCTCTCTAACACGGTTTCTAAACGTTGGCGTGTTACCAGCGTTACAAATGCTGAGCCTATTAAGAATAATAAAATTCAAAATAGACTCACCTCTAGTATTTATGTCAGCACTGCCCCATTGGGTGTGATGAGCATTGGCATCACAACCCAAGACAAGGTGACATCTTTGCCTCTTTGCATGCTCCACCAGTAGTTCAATTAAGCCACCAGGAGGGGATGCAGCCTCATACTTCATGTACACAGATGCCAGCATCAAATCGATCCCATGGTCATCTCTGTAGGCCACAGTTGTTACGTCACCTGTACAAAAGGAAGGAGTGATTAACAAGTCCAAACCACTTCTAGCTAAAATACAGGTCCGTACCTTATCACTTGTTCCAGGAACAAATAACCTATAGTCAGGATCGCTCAAACCCAGGATCCTATCCCTAAGGATCCAGGGTTCCTGGATAAGAGCGATATCAGCTTCAAGGCGGCTGCAGGGTGGTTAATAGGTTGTGTGAGGCGGCTTCGCAGTGATGCAAATTAATCTGCACCACTTTTAGCCTCCTCTGGGTCATCTGACACCGACTATGTCCGGATAACGGAATTTCAGACGTGCCAACCCACATAACACTACACCACCCCTTGCCCTTAGCCACTGAAGGGAATCCTGATCAATAGCAATCCTAAGATCGCAGCCTTTCCTACCATTACCAGTCCGGGAGTTGACAACTACCCATGAGCTGGTGTTCAATCCATCATTCTGCTTTCCAATAAGTTTTGGTATGACATTCACCCGCCTAAAGGTAGGCGGGACCCATACCTTCGCTATTGGACGGAGAGGGAGGTCGGATTGAGGGACCACCTCCAACCGAGCACCAGGCCAGAGTTCACCAAGGCGCTTCACTGATTCCACAAGGAACTTTACAGTTCCCCCGTTTTCACAGTTCACTACCTTGATGCCCTTGGACCAACCTATAGAAGATATGCGGGCATTCATGCCATCGCAACTCTCCTCCAAAATGAATTCAATTAACCTTTCTTCATTCCACCTTTCAGGAGAGATTTTGCCATCCAAATCCGACCTGTCGATGAAAGCCAGCTGAAGGGAAGGGTTAGTTCCCAGGTCTTCCTGTTTCTTAGGACGCTTGGAGCTGGAGGAAGGCTCATCATCAGATCTGCCTCTCTTCATGCGATTCCTCTTGCGAGAAACCTGCAAAGAGGACATATCCACTGAAAAGTGCCCCTCCACCTCCTTCGCCCGCAACCTTACATCCTTCTTCTGTGATAAAGGATTAGCGATATTTACTACCCCCTTTCCTTTATCCATTGTAGAAGGAACACCATCTTCTCCGGAGGTTTGAAAACCCTGGTGTTTTCCTTTGCTCCAGTTGGGAGTAAGGGTGTAGAACCTTCATGCCCTTTGCTTGCTGCTTGAGAGGTAGATGCAATTGGCATCACGCTCCCATCGGCACTTAAGGGACCATCCTCCTTTCCAGAGTCAGCGCCTCGTGAGAGGTCACTGCCCGGGTATTTGGACTCATACCGCGAAACAGTGCCTCTGTGACGAGTCAGCATCCTCTGCTCCTTGACAGAGAGGGAATCAACACCGCAGCTTGCGAATCTGTGCAAGCCCTGCGATACGACTTCCTCTCAGTGTACATAGCGGAGCGTTTCCGCCCCGTCCTTCCCCCCTTGTGAGACGAATCACCTCCTCCCACGCAATGCAAAACCGATGGATTGGTGGGATCCGAAGCATCCCGTCCGACAAGAGGGTTCCTTAAAGGGAAAAACCCCACCTCATTGCTCCCAGTATCAAATTGGACCCGATTGAAGGGGAGCCTTTCGATGACTGTATTGTCACCGTCTTCATCCGATAGTGGGGAGACAGGGTCTGACTCCACGCACATATCTTCCGTCGAAGTGGGGATTGCCAAAGCATTCGCCTCACTAAAGATCTACAGTCATGATCCTCATGACAGCTGGGGCGAAATTCCTGACGATTTCGTTGTTGTTATCAACGATACTCGCCTGGATTTGCGCAATGAGCTGGGTCACGTCCAGTCCGTAGTCAAAAGACAAATTGGGAAATCCATAATTCATATAGGACCCACGAGTAAGGGGGAAAGGAGGTCAATCATGCCATAGCCCCCGCTAGCATGACAAGGACTTGGTAGAAAACCTAATACTCACTGAGGCGCCCAGGTATCAGTGAGGCTCCGTTATAATACAGTCAGATTAGACCCCCGACTGCAAACCATCCGATAAGCACGGGTCGCTTAACACTTCGGATTAGGGGTATAAGAAATATACGTGATCCAATCCACTCTGGGTCACAGAGTGGATCGAAGTACACTTAAGCCCCCACATCGCGACAAGATTGTTACCCAGGTGGAGGAAACATTTAATATTTATAAAATCACGTTTAATATTTATAAAATCATTATTCAAGATTAGAAGTGAGATCTTTGGGCGAATTTCTTCTTCATCATGATCCTCAGAAGGAGGAGTAATATCGTGATCCGGCCATTCATCTTCATGTTGTTTTAAAAACTTAGGTCTATTTAACCATCGGCTTGATTTAGAAAAATCGATATTATCGTAACTACATTGTCTCTAGTAGAGATCCATCTCCAATTTTTTATATTAGTTGACGCCAATATTTCAGCGATTCTATGCGCTACATAAGGCTTGTAGCTCCTATGTCTACTTGAGATCCATTTCAAAACGGTTTTTGAGTCACTCCACAAAATAATTAGGCTTGGCACTATCTTGTGTTCGCTAAGCACATTTTGTTTTAATCTAGTTCCCAGAACGGCTGCCTGTAATTCAAGGCGAGGTATTGATACTTTATTTAAAGGGGCACATTTAGTCTTTGAGCATATAAAACTCACTCCAATGCAACCATCGACCGAAATAAATCTCCAATAAGCCACGGCTGCAAAGGCTTCCTCACTAGCATCTACAAATATGTGCAATTGGATTTCATATGGCTTTCCTTGGGGAGAGTAAAATCGTGGTAAACGAAAATTATAAATATTTTTTAGTTGTTTACGCCACTTCTCCCATGATGTATTGATATCGTCAGGAATCGGTTTATCCCATCGGATGGCACGTCTCCATGTATTTCGTAGTATTATTTTAGCCCCTACAATATAATGATTTAAAAATCCCAATGGATCAAATGTCGACGTGATAACACTTAACATTTGGCGTTTTGTTAGCTTCTCATTACCGGAAATAATGTCCTGACTAACCTTTTTAAATTTCATATCAAACATAAAACTGTCTGAGACAGATTCCCAATAGAGATCTAAAACTTTCTCTACGCCCTCATTGGCTGGAATTACTTTGAGTGATGAATTTCCGTCTAGCGCCTGGATAACATCATTTGAATTTGAAGTAAAGCCTCTTAAATCAAATCCTCCGTCTTCAATGGTTTCTTCAACAGTATCAAAGCTGTCGATAAAATCGTCCATATAGTGATGTTCACAAATGGATTCTATCGCTCTTGGATTGCAATCTGTATGTTCCTTAGCATTTTATTTTCATGACATAAAGAGCAGAACAAGGTGAGCAGGTGGCTCCAAATGTCATTACCATCATTTCGCACTCATCAGGTGCAGAATTATAATCACAGTTTCTCCATAAAAACCGTTGAGATATTCTATGAGTTGGTTGTATCATTACTTGATGAAATATTTCGCAAATATCTGCAGTAACAGCAATTTTTCCAGATCGAAAACTGTAAAGTGTGGTTTGTAGTGACGAAATATACTGAGGTCCTTTTAATAAATTGTCGTTCAAGGAAATTCCATTTAACTTGGTAGCGGCATCAAAAAAAAAGCGGCACAATTTTCTTTTCTCCTTGTTAGGGTTTATAACTCCAAAATGAGGTAAATACCATTTTTTATCTGATGTCATGTGGATATCTTCTGTGGCACTTTACGGACGTATCCCTTTTCGATATAACTATTTATTACCCCACTATAGACAACATAAATGCTTTCATCACGTCGCAACTTTTTCTCTCAACTTTCAAGACGGTTCAATGTCATCGAGTAACTATCTGGGAGATTTACTAGATCTTTTTTCCATAAAAGACCCGTTTGGAAACGTTTGCCAAAACGCTTTGTTGATTCATGTAATATTCTATTCGCTCTAATGTCATCTTCACTTTGAATTGGAGGAGCGGTTCGTACACCCATATTTTCAATATTAAAATAATCTTCAACCATTTTATGGATGTCTTCCTCCTCTTCAACCCTGATACTTATACGGCACTAGCGGGTCGAATGTCCTATATTTAGGCAAGAGAAACACGCATGAATCTTTTTTACCATAGTCCAACGTTTTTCCACTTTAAGATTTAAAAATTTGTGGCAGTCGTATATTTTATGGTTTCCTTTGCATACAGCACATAGTTGAACCTTTTCTGTTGCATGTAGCACTCTACGTTTCGGTTCTGTGTTAACATCTTGCACTATACGTATTAAGTTTGCCACTTCACTTAACCAGTTCCTAAAATGTTCAATTGTTGGATATGGGTTAATATTTATTGCGATTTTAGCCCGCTCCAGTCTCTTACTCATGGAAAGTTTTGAAATAATCTCCTCTAAAAGCGTTGGATTAGCTAAGTGTTGTTGACCATTCACAGATTTAAGAAACATTGCAAAGTTTTTCACTTTAGTCGAAAATGGCACCAATTTAGGTAAATTGTTTTCATTAATATAGGGTAATTCCTTCACTTTTTTCAACTGGCTATGAATCAACTGCTTAGGTCTTCCAAAGCGAAATTTTAGTTGATCAATAACCAGATTAACATTGTCAGGGTGAATAAGGAGCGACTTTACAATTTCTTTTGCTTCACCCTTTAAACATCTTTGAAGCCTTTGGTTATTCTCAAAATTATTGTATCCGTATGCTGCTGTTGATTGTGTATAAGCGGTGAAAAATAATGGCCAGTCTTCTGGTTCACCGTTAAACTCTGGTAAAGCTTGTATTTTTCTTGGCATCATAAATTCATTTGCTCTGTTAAGGGTACCGTAAGCATTTAAATTATTTGTTGTATGTTGCTGATGGCTGGAGACTGTGTTTGCGAAAAACGATGGCGTACAGTTATTATTATTAAACGGTGTATATGTGTTAAAAGTATTTGGCGCTGCTTGCGGCGACGAAGCAGCGCTGCCTTCAACAGTATTTTGAGGCTGCATATATGCTCGCGGATTACGGGGCTCTGACGATGTTGTGTTAGTATATTCAATGGCGGGGCTAATTGGCGTACTTATAAAGTTGAGGTTATGGTCACTTACCGTTTGTGTTGTCTCCTGTGTAGCAGATTCTAATTGTTGACACTTACGTCTATTCTCAGCAAGTTGGGATTGAGCTTCCGAAAGCTGACGTTTCAAATGTTGCATTTGTTTTTGCCAATCTGTCGAGAGGACGTTGTCTCTACCTGATGTTGAAGGCTGCGTACTTATTTGGCTTGCAGCATTTGTAGGCACTGGTGCCTTAGAAGCACTAGGGGTACATCTTTGTTGGTTGGAACTGGCTTTTTTACTTATAATGTTCGCTGTCGGGGCGTCAGTGCTGGTGGCAGAAGCACTAATATCAGCCTGGCTGGCTGGTCTGGATGCTGGCTGCATCTCCTCTTGTCCAAGTTGGTCAGATGTGGCTGTATCTGCACTGGTTGAACTTCTTAAAAGTGGTGGGCTGCGAACTACCGGTGGAGGCATTTATTCCAACAAAGTTCACTTGCAGATTTACTGTAAATGGCAGCTCTTGTAATTCTTCGTCTTTTTTTTACAAGAGATTTTATAAATCTGCGAAATAAAAATGTTACGGTTGTAACTTAAATATCTCGAAGAAAGGAGGTTTGCCTTAAACAGTATATCTCGTGTAGAATTGAATAGTACCGTTTATTTATTATTAGAAAATTTAAAATACATTAAATTTAATATACTTACCGCAGTTTTGCACCTCCTTCTTCAACAATAGACAGGCTTCGATTAAATATAAATTTTACTTACATCTTACAACACAAATAAGAATTCAAAAGGAGAGTGCAAAAAGGCGGTTTACAAATAGACGTGAAATAAAAAATACAAAATAATAATTCGCAATAACAAAATCAGCTGTTCATGTGGAACTTATTAGGGCGCTCCGTAACAACCGATGACGAGCAAATAATAATAATGGAGGAAAAGATCAACAACCTCCGGAGTCAGCGACCGGAACCAGTGAGAATCGTATCCGAAGGTACCGGCAAGATAAAAACACCTTACTTTTATGGTAATTCACCCTTATCCGTATTTAAATTCCAATTCGAGGCAGTCGCCAGTAGAAACGGATGGGACGATGAAGAGAAGGCGTTGGAACTAATCTTGGCGTTAAAAGGTGCTGCAGTCGAGATTCTAAAGGTCATGTCAGCCAGCCGTGGAAACAACTACAATGATTTAATGGTGGCATTACATCGCAAATTCGGCGAAGAGCATAAACAAGAAGTACCGCATGGAGTTAAGGTGCCGAGCGTAAAAGGCTAATGTGTCACCCCAGGCCTTTGCAATGGAGGTCGAGAGATTGGTACAGCTTACATACCCCAGAAAAAACCATCCGTTGATAGACAACTTTAAGACCTAGCCCTGGAGACCGCTCGAACGATTTTTAGATGGATGAAGAGGAATGCCTTTTAAAGTTTTAGCAGAAACTGGACAAAAGGCTAAACTTATATGTTTCAACTGCGGAAGGGGCGGCCATTTCTAACGAAACTGCAAACAGCCGCGAAAGAGGTCAAGGTTAGTCTCGCCAGCAAGGAATGATGAACGGGCGAATCACCAACCATCTATACAAGAGTCCCCGTTGAACTGGGCCCCACAATCTCCATATCAGTGATATAGCAACACAACAACATCAGCAGTTAGCTGGTCTAGCAGCTTCGGAAAGAAATAAAGCCAAAAAGCTGGTGAAGAGATGCTCTTGCGCTTTCGCCATGAACAATAAAAGTCAAGGTGGAACAGCCATGGTCAAACATGAGCAAGACCGATAAAACAACCATCCCGAAGTATACCGCTAGCAAAGCGTAATGAGGTTAAAGAGCTAGTTGACGAAATGAAGAGGAGCGCTTTAGTTGAACCATCATCTGGTCCATGGAGCACACCGGTAGTCTTAGTTGAGAAGAATAAGATATAAGTATATGATTCTTCGTAGACTACATGGAATTGAAAGATGTCACCAAAAAGAAGAATTGCGACACACTCGACACACTACCCGGAACGAAGTGGTTCTCCACATTAAACCTACAAAGCGGACGTTGGTACCTGGAGATTTCAGACAAGGACAAGGAAAAGAC
The DNA here is from genome assembly GCA_014635995.1 of Sarcophaga peregrina. Lineage (NCBI taxonomy): Eukaryota > Metazoa > Arthropoda > Insecta > Diptera > Sarcophagidae > Sarcophaga > Sarcophaga peregrina. Next base: position 83,798,180 of record CM025789.1, on the reverse strand, counting down.
CGCATTCAGTGCGAGTGGTGGCTTATGGCAATTTTAAGTCCTGTCATTTGGGCTCTGTAATGCTCTGGTCACGGCTGAGCGGCTTACCGAAATTGTACTAAAGGGAATGGATTGAAAAACTTGCCTGGTTATGACTTTCAACGAACACCTCGAGAACCAGACAGACCGGACACTTGTTTCCGGTACCTTATGGCGTTTATCCTATAGCCTCTGTTCGTTCTAGGAAATTGAAGCTTGCTAAGAAGATAATTTGGTTCCTTTACATAGATAATCTTGTGTAGGAAAATCAGCACACGATATTTCAAAAGGCAGTGACATATTGTATAGTTTGTATACAAAATGTGAGATACAACTATATCTACTGCATCAAAAAAATATCTCGCTATGTTATTATAAGTTACGTTAAGTTTATTTCTGCTAACATAGTCCAAAGACGCACCTATGCAAGAGGGTAGGAAGAGTATACGTATATTAAACGATGTAAAGAATTGAGTTATACAGAGGTTCCTCAACATAGCATACGTCTTCACACAAATAGTATTAATGTGGTTAGTCCAGGAAAGTTGACTATTAAACATAATACCTAAGTTCTTGGCACATTATACCAATGCTATGGGCGAGTTACCAACAAGGAAGTTTGGCAAAAGGCCAACCTTACATTTGATTTGTTTGCATTTAAGCAAAGACCATTTGCAGCAGCCCTTTTAAATATACTGTCGAGGCCCTGGTTCAGTTTCAATATACAATTGCCGATGTCAGATATAATATAGCAAATGTAGAGTTGGACGTCATCGGCATACATTTGAATTCCGCAGTGAGTAATTCGAGAAGGTAGGACATTTGAGTACATTGTGTGTAGCATTTGTGTTGGCATCATCTTAGCATGGTTGCGTATTCAAGGAAATTTTATTGTTGTCAAAATAGTGTTAAATGTATGTAATATATAATAATGTAGTCAAGAAAAACACGGTGCAACAGTGACAATACAGCCGAATATATATATATAGTCCATGTTGTTCAGTTAGTTGAGTAGAACTCAAAAATACCTTTTTTATATTTCTCTAACCCTCCAAACTTGTTTTATTTGACAAAAACAGTTTTTTTTTTACTTTACGCACAAATTTCCGTATTACCCGATTTCCAAAATTTAAATCTTGTCGGAAAGCGAAGAGATGATCCTTTAAAACCGTATACATATATCTATAATTCGACAAACTTGAAAAATTCGATTTTTTCATATTTTTTTTAAGTTTGTAAACTCATAGAAGCAAACTTTGATATTTTGTTATTAGGATATAGGGCAAATTATCATATTCGCAGTCGCCGTGGTCTAGTAGGTAGTGTGTTGGCTTATTAGACGAAAGGCCCGGGTTCGTATCCCAGGTCAGACATCAAAACGAAAAATATTTCTTCGGCGACTTCCTCTCAGCAGATTTCTGGCAAAGACTCTCGAGTAAAAATTGCCATGAAAAGCTTCTCAAAAATCCGTCGTTCGGAGTAGACTTTAAACTGTAGGTCCCGCCACTCATGTATAAAAATTAACGCACACAACATAAGTGGTGTGAGAAGTTAGGTCGTAATTCTGACTGAAGGATTGTAATGGCAAATTATGTATCTATGTATGATCATATTCTTAAAGTCTGTTTTTTTGTGAAAAGATTGAGTCATCATTTGATACAATTGGATAAAAATTACCGTAGCTTTTAGTTAAATAGTATAACAGTCGTGTTATATGAACTTTTAGTTAAAAAATTTTCAGAATTTTTGATGGATCTTGCAAGAATTCCAGAAGTCGACTAATATTTGTGTTTTTTGCAAATATTATTATTACTCTTTGCGTAAACAATGGCCAACTTCTGGTGTTATCTCAAACTTGAGTAGTATTGAAATGATTCACGCAAGTCCAAAAGGGTGATGTTAAAAATTCAAAACAATTGTCATTGGGATCAGAAGCAATGCTTGGATTCGTAGAGTTGTAGTAACCGTTATAAGATTCAGGCATAGGGATACAAGAAAATTCAACGTTCGATTGGTTAACATCTATATCATTGTCAGTCATATTATCCTTGTCCAAAACACCCATATCTCTAATTTCCCGCCATTCCACCGCGATGATAAGGCCGTTGAAAATTTTTTAACATAGAATTTGTACTTGGCGGCTCTTATCTCATAATTAACCTAACACAGTGGTTTCCCTTATATGGACAAGTGGTCAAAAATCAATATCTCCATGCCAAAGAAGCTAGGGTCTTCCAGATTCGTCAGCCCATAGCATGTCGTAAGAGCTTAAGGCATGAAAATATGTTAACAACTGTACAAAAAAAAAGCCATTTGATCTCTGAAGAGTTAATTTGCTTTAAGAATTTTTGAAATAAAGTATGAAAATTCGTTTGTTTTAAAATATTTTTTTTTTAATTTTTATTCCACTATACCAAATTATAATTACAGCTTGCAGGTCGATCTCTGCACTTGACTCTGTAACTGTAATGTTTTCCGTGCTCGGATAACAGGTTTTCTTAGCCATCAAGTTACATTTATAGCTTGGGAATAAATGATTCGATATTTTTTATTCACAAAATCTTTTTCAGTTAAGTACCATTGCTTAGTAAGTTTTGTTTCAACGAAAAGAGCCAAAACGTCTTAAATTGCACATTGTATTTTTGTAAAATTTCGGTTAAAGAATTATCACCTTCCGCAATGGTGGTGGATGTTTTAAACCTCTTTGTTCTTAATAAAGACTTGAAAAATTCCTTAGCAGGACTACCACGCTTTTGACTAAGTGCAGGTAGAGCCTTTCCAAAAAGTTTTGCTTCTAGCTGAATAGTTTCAAGCCATTCAAACCAATGCTCCATCAGAAGAATTAATTTGATTCGATACTTTTTTATATTACTCAGGTCGAATTTTATTTTTTCAGCCTTCAATTTTTCCTCCATAATTTGAAATTCCAGCAAATTGGCACTAACAGAATAAAGCTTCTATTTTAATTTTCATATTGATATTTCCAAACGTATAACCCTATCGCGAATTCAGTCAATTAAATAGCAATATAAAGTTTAAAACGTCAATTTCTTAAACAAATGTTTTTTCTATATTTATAACTGTAAAAAATTATTTTTCTTTACTCATGTTCTTAGAAAGATATAATACAAAACAAAATGCGTTTTTTTTTATTATTTTTTGTTTATACCAAACCGATTTCGGACTGTATTTCCAATACATAATACACCTTTTTATTAGTATTTCAAACAACGAAAGTTTATTAAAAAAATAATACACTTGTCAAACAGAAACAAAAGTGAACAATGCATAACAAACAAAAGAACATTACAAAAGAATTCATTTCACAGAGTTGCAATAAATGTCAGTATAATAAGGTATAAAGGGGACATTTACGCCATCAATTACAACTCAACAGTATTCATAATGACACCAACATTCCGGCCCACGTTGAAAGGGTTATCTTTCAAGAATCCAGGAAAAGTGGATAAAGCTTGAATACTGGACGTTTCCGCGGCCCATTTTTAGTCGTAACAGTCACAACTCGGACCAAACCGATGTGTCAAAAGTATTCTGCCCATCAGCCACTGTGGGGGGGGCATGTTGTATTTTCTTACTAACACTAAGTCACTAACTTGGAGATTTTTAGAATTTTGGACCCATTCTGTCTTCCTTTGTAGTTGACATAGATACCCTTTCGAGCATATTGACCAGAACTGTTGAACAAGATGCTGGATATATTGCCATCTAGTAAAGCGATTAACGTTTACATTCATTAAGTTTTCATCTGGTATCGATATCACCGGGCGAAAAATCAAGAAATGTCCGGGAGTGAGCGGATCTGCATCGCCTTCAAACTTCAGGCACAAATTACGTAAATTTAAGCAACATTCTATATGGCATAAAAGTGTAGATAGCTCCTCATAAGTTGCACTTGAATTCTTCAATACCCGTTTCAGGTAAAATTTCACTGATTTAACGCCTGCCTCCCAAATGCCACCAATATTTGGACCAGAGGGCGGAGTAAAATGTCATTGAATTTCTTGAAAGGAAAGCTTCTCGTTAATATTCCCAAAGTTATCATTCAGAAACTTAACAAGTACTGTAACTGCCTAGTACCGGCGTGAAGGTGATGTACGTGATAATGCCTAACGATAAGAGAAGCTGAAGGATCTTTTGCATGAAGTTTGAATGGATGTTTCTGGTCGTAGTTTATTCGGGCATTTTCGAGACGGCCTCCTACACGCAATATACCCTGAGGGTCCAAAAACGGAGTAAGCGCAGCTAGTTTATTTGTCCTCGAAATAGATCCTTTGGTAGCCAAAATGCGTTTCTCATTACAAAAAAACTTATCTAGAGACATTCTCACCAATGATAAGTGTGCAGCTTGAAGTTCTGCCGTTATTGTGAACCCTCGAATTCTCTTGGAGGTGTCGCCTTTAATTTTACAGTTGTTAATAAAACGTAGAAGAAGAACAATTATGAACAATTGAAATGTTCTTTCTTCGTTCCAAATCTGTATCACCATCCATTTCAAATGTTGATTGAGAAGAAAGCGTAGGTTTTTGATGAATAGGCGGTCCGTGCCACCATAATCTATTATCAATAATATCGGAAGACGAAACGCCCCTTGTAGCCAAATGCGCTGGTTTAAATTGTGATGAAATGTGTCGCCATTGAGTTACGGGTAATTTGTCGATAATGTATGATATACGATTCGCAATAAGGGTCTTCCATCTAACAGGATGATCACTGATCAATGCCAGAACAACCTTTAAATCAGTCCAACTATAGGCACGTCGTGGAATCCAAATGCATCCTTTATTTTGGCCATAAGATGCGCACCACAAAGTTCCAAACGTGGTAAACTTATCTGTTTTATGGGAGTTATTCTAGGTTTTGATGACAGCAAACAAGTCGATATAGTACCATTAGGTTTAATTACACGTATGTATATAGAAGCTGCATACGCAAGTTGTGAAGAATCAGCAAACCCGTGAAGTTCTATAATATCTCCCATTTGAAAGTTGAACCATCTAGGTATTTTCAAATTTTTGATGTGCTGCAAATCATTTTGTAGTTTGCGCCATTCTTCAAAGTGCTGGGCAAATCCTGACCCCAACTTACGGCCTTAACCCTGAGTTTTTGCATGAATATTTTCAATGTTACTATCACTGGTGATAGCTACCCAATGAGATCGTAAACCTTTGAAATGTTAGAAAGCACCCGTCTTTTGGTTATCAAATCGGAATGTTCCTGGAAATATATGCTGTATTGGAAACAATCAGACTCAGTATTCCATAATGGACCCAAGGTTTTCACTGTTTCAGAGTCATTTATAATTGCAGATGGTGATAGATCTCTGTCCTTTACTCCAATGGCCTCCTGAAATTCATGTGAGTTTGACGCCCATTTTCGCAGGTTTAAACCTGATTTTCACGCATTGAGCGCGCCGTTTTGATGTCTGGGGCACAGGACATATAATCGTCAACGTAAAAATTGTTGTCAATTTCATATGAAACATCTGGATGTGTTGTACAGTTATCAATTGCAACCTGTTTCAAAGTGCGAGTTGCCAAGAATGGTGCTGCGGCAGTTCCATATGTAACAGTTCGAAGCTGGTATATTTTAGGTTCTTCAAATGGTGATTTACGCCATAAGATGCATTGGTATGGCCTGTCCTCGGGGTGTATCAACACCTGTCGATACATTTTCTCGATATCTGCAATAAATCCAGTTTCGAATTTCCGAAATTTTAGTAGAATGGTAAATAGATCATTCTGAATGGTAAGTCCAATTAACAGATGATCATTTAATGACAAATCGTTTGAGCTTTTGCACGATGCATCAAACGCAACACATAGCTTCGTGGTAGTGCTTGCTGGCTTTAGGACCGTGTGATGAGGCATATAATAAGCTGCTTTGATGTCACTTGGTGTAGCTTCCATATGGTTCAGCTCTTGGTACTCGTCCATGAACTTTAGAAATTCAACTTTTAGGTCTTCATTTTTCATAAATTTCCGTTCCATAGATTGAAGTCCCTTTATTGCCGCAAGTTTAGACTCCCCATGTTCTATAGGATCGTTTTTAAATGATAACCTCACCATATATCTTCCATCAGCTAGTCGTTGAACAGTACCCACGTAATGTTACTCGGGCTTTTCCTCATCAGGGCTAACAATTTTACCTTGCAGAGTACATTCCTCAGTCCACCAAAATTTTTGTAGTTGAATGTCCAAACTTGGATACGCATGAGCCACAAAAGTCGATCCTACCGACTGTTCAATTATATCTCCCATAACAATCCATCCAAATATTGTGTTCACAGCAATGGGAGATCCACTTGGGCGTGTATGTTGTCCGTCTAAAATGCAATGTGGAAATACATTTGCTCCCAAAATGATGTCAATACGATTCCTTTGATGAAACGCTGAATCCGCGGGAGGAAGATTTCGGAAATAATCCAAACTTTCGCTCCTGATAGTCTGAGTAGGTAGGTATTGAGGTCAGATTCTGCAAACAATAAGTTTTAACCAAAAGTGTCTTGTTGTGCTTTTCAGCAAATATTTCCAGTTGGACCTTTCCTTTAGTATAATTTGGTTTCTCTCCACCAACACGGTACAGTACGGTATTATCATGCGATTTCGGTAGCTGCAATCTCTGAACACAAGCTTCTGAAATGAGGGTAGATTGTGTCCCTGAATCTATGAGAGCCCGACATGGTTAAAGGCTGTTATTTTTATCGCGTACCATCACAATTGCCGTTGGTAAAAGTGTTGTCTCATGATCAACTCGTTGGTTCACGTTGATGTTGATTATTGTGGGATTCTCATCGCTATCACTTTGTTGACCATTTTCCGCAACCAGCACCTTGTCACCCATATGAAGTAGTGTGTTGTGTTTTAGACTGCAAATTTTACAAGGTACTGATTTACATTCCCTCGAGATGTGCTTCCCCATGAGGCAGTTAAAACAAAGTTTATTCCTAAAAATAACTTCCTTACGCTTGTCAACATCAAGCGCTTTGAATTGTGGACAATTGTATAAGAAATGGTCGTCATTGCAAATTGGACACGACTGTTTTGCAGTAGCAACATTTGCGATCTTGTCTTGACGTTGGTATTTTATTGATGCATTAGCCCTCTGTTCTTCCTTTACTTCAACTACACGATTTCTCAAAAACTTCAATAATTGCCGAAACGTTTGAACTTTGCCCTCCTTACGCTGTCTGCGCCAAAGTGTAATTGTTTCTGTGTCCAATTTCTTCTTCATGTGAAACATCAAAACATAATCCCAAGAATCAAGAGAGCCCTTTAGAGTTTTCAACGCATTGTACGCCTACTTTCCTAAAATCGGAAGCCGTTGCATTCTTAACATGCTTTTGATCAAAAAGAAGTTCCAGATAGTTTTGCACAATCATCTCGGAGTTGTCGTAATTTTCCTTTAGAAGCACCCATGCAACGTTGTAATTGTCATTCGTAGGCGTTAGATGTTTTATGACCGTAGAAGCTTCACCCTTCAACTTCATTTGTAGATATTCAAGCTTTTGCACATTCGATATATTAGTCCTCGAATCTACCATAGACACGAATAAATCTCTAAAGCGTATCCAATTCGAGAGATTTCCATCATAATCTGGTATTTCCATTGGAGGTAAACGCAGCTCGGACTGATTGGTGCCTGACTGTGGAACATTTTGATCTGTAGAATTTGAACGCATATCAGTTACGGCCGAAAGTGTTGCCGACATTGTCTCCAGTAAAGATGTCGTAGTTGACCCCTGCTGAACAATCGCCTGTATTGTCATGTCGATGTTGTTTGGGCTGCTTGAAGCTGCACCCTCTATAACTGCTCTATCCATCGTTTCATTTGACTGGGTAGACCAAATAGTGTTTATCGCAAAATAAATATCTTCAATCCGTGTTCTGTATTGATCCTCTTTAATCTACTCATTATCATTCTCACACAAGGAATCAATTTCATCTTGGCGAACCTCAAAACATTTGTAAATTTCCTCAAGTTTACCAATACGTACCTTTATTTCATGATAACTTACATTCTGATTATTGACAGCGTTGTATATCCTCGTAATAGATTTCTTTAGCTGTGAAATTTGTTCACTTGTCTTACACCACTTATCAAAACCACACCAATTACAGTCTTAAACCATCTCAAACGATTATCAATGTCAGTTAATTTATTTATTAATTACAGCCTTAAATCATAGCAACCGATGTCCTTTAATTTATCAAGGTCACAACCACTTCAAAGTTCACTGCTTTTCCAAATAGTTATAGATGCACTGCTTTATTCAATCACTAGCAACTTTAGTTTTCTGTTTTCAAATTAACGACTTTTATTTTTCCTTTCTCTTTCGCACACTGCTTTTTTGTACTCTATGCACAAGCACTCACATGCACTATTGTTGTTGTTGTAATGTTCTTTTTCCTCAATTCCAATGAATTTCATTCACGTTCATGTGTTTTCATATGTAACCACAAAACCTTTGTATTGCATTGCTGCCTTTACTTTGTCCTTTGTTTTTCCTTCATACATTCAACAATAAACAGCACAAACTACCGACACGGCGGCGACAATATATGTATGTACACAAATATGTATGTCTCTATTACGATACAAACAATAAAAAACCACGACGTACTTGCGACGCGTATATATATCTTTTACTACGATTTGATCGTTCGCAACTTCACCGATATTATCCGGTTCAAAGGACCAAATGTTTATACCAAACCGATTTCGGACTGAATTTCCAATAAATAATACACCTTTTTATTAGTATTTCAAACAACGAAAGTTTATTCAAAAAAATAACACACTTGTCAAACAGAAACAAAAGAGAACAATGCATAACAAACAAAATAACATAACAAAAGAATTCATTTCACAGCGTTGCAATAAATGTTAATATAAATTAAAGGTATAAAAGGTATTTACGCCATCAATTACAACTCAACATTATTCATGATGACAGTAACATTTTTCGTAGGATGACTATGCAAATCACATTAATATGCGAAAATATGCAAAAACCCGCGACCACAATATTATTTAATTTAAAGAGGGATAAAAAGACTACAATTTGGTGTATATTACATTGTGGGTAGATGAGGGCCAAATAACTAAAAGTCTACGTGAAAAATTAGTTTTTAAGAAACGTGTGTTTTGAAAAGGTCAAAAAAGTATTTTTAATGAGCTTACATTTTTCCAACTTTTATCATTTAATTTGAAAAAAAAAAACAAGTTAAAATTTAATGTTTGTTGGATTTTTGGAGACTTCTGCCACAATTACACGTAATTTTTTTTAATTAAACTTAAGTTTTTTGTAGGACTAACCTCAAGTCTCGTTTTATGCGATAGATATGTTCCAAAACAAAGTGCATGTTGTTAAGTGCGGTTTTAAATCTTTTTTGTTTTTGGATTAAAGCATATGTTTATTGTTTTCAAATGTTTATAAATTATAGTTTAATTTTTCATTCGGTTAATATTTTATCTAATAGGGACCTTAACATTGATATAGTGCCATCACTTATGTAATATAGTCACTGTTAGTCTAAGTAGTTTATTCGTTAAGTTAGTTTTATTCGTTAAATATATATATAAATATAAATAAAATATTAATAAACATTATTATTACATGGCTATCCTGCCAAAATAAAAATTTTGAGAAAAAAAAGGATTACAAAATTTAAAAAGGACTAAAAAAGAAAAAAAGGACATTCATATAAAAGGATATTCTAAACAAAATATTTTGAAAAAAAGGATATTTACAAAAAAAGCACATGTGAAAAAAAAGAAAAATATTTTAAAAAAAGGACGTGAAAAAAAGAAAAATATTTAAAACAAAAAGTAATTATTTTTGCATTTTGCACTTCTGCGAAAGGATTATAATCGTATGCGGAAAAATATAGAAGAGGTACAAACCCAAATCTCCAAGAAATAAATTCAAAGCGTTCCCTATTTTGGATTATTTGTGTAAAAGAAAAGAATTAGTTTGTTTTTTTTTTTTTTGTATAAAAAAAGAACAATCAAAAAAAAATTGTATACAAATGACACAAGTCTTAAAAATATAATATCGAAAAGAACAATGTTTTTCCACATTCTCGACTAGTCATCACACGTCATCTCACGTCATGCCTTCCAAGAAGTCGAATCATTGAGACCATGGCCCAACAATGTCAACTCTGTCAATTGGTAAATGAAATATATATAAAAAGGAAAGTTATAATAAACTTGATAGAAAAAAAGAATAAAAATAAAATATAAAATAACACTATTTAAAACAAAAAAAAATACAATGTGTTGTGATATAGGCTTAAAAATAAACAAAATGAAAATGATTTAAGCAAAACAAACAATATAAAAAAAACAGTTTTTTTAAAATGAATTTTCAAAAAGAAATAAGGGATGAAAAAAAAATTTTTTTTAAAAACTTTGTGTTGAAAAATGTATGACGAAAAAAAAAACAAACTTAAATTTTAACAAAAAATTTTTTTGAAATACAGGGTCATTAGTACTGAATGACTAATAAAAAAAACAAATAAATGGAAAAAGAGAAATAATAAAAAATTTTCACAAAATTTTCAACAAGAAATATCACATGAAAACGAAATGAATTATCAAATGAAATCAAGACAAGAATCAAATCAATACAAAACAAAATCAAGTTTAATATTGTCAAGCAAGTTAAAATTGTTTTAATTATTATTTTTATTATTTAATTATTATCAAATTTAATTATTATTATTATCAGTTATAACATATGTTTACTATATGTAAGTCTTATTTTATTTAAAAAAACACATTATGGGGACATCATAAGTTTTGAATAAAAAATTATATCACTAATTTTCTTTTATAAGCATACTTTTTGCTTTTAAGTTAAGTTTTGTTTTTAAGAGATTTTGTTTAAATAAAATTTAAAATTTTTAATAAAACTGAAGAAAAGAAAACAATTATAATGAAATACTCTCAAAAAAAAAAAAAACAATGCTTTTCAAGTTTGTATTTTTTTATTATTTTTTTGATAGTACACTAATTTTACTTTAGTGAGAGTTGTTGAAATCTAGAAAAGGAAAATCGAATGTGGGAGCAGATGCTCTATCTAGAATATCAATAGACGAATTAAAGAATAATGATAATGATCAAGTACTAGTTATTACCCGATCTATGTCAAAAGGACAAAATAATGGAAAAATTAAATTTAACCAATCTTTTAATAAAGAATACATTGAACTAAAAATTTATGATAAATTTCCTCAGGAATTCAGTAAGAATATTCCAAAAATTAGAACCGCTATAATTGATCAGAATAATTATAAAAAACTACGTATAAATATTTATAAAAAATTAAAAAAAAAAACTGCTATCTGTTGAATTCGAAATTGTTAACGAAACACTTAGTTTAGACTATATGCTTTCGAGGTTACAAACTGAAGCCGACAATTGAAAATTTACAGAGCAGTATGGCCAAAAAATGATGTAATTTTTACAATTTTCCCAATACAGGAATTTAAAAACCATGGTGTAAAGATATTGAACCATTTGAAGTAATAACAGAAGAAGATAAAAAACACAAATGAATGGAAATTTACCAAAATATAGAACCAATCGACAATTATAAAACATCAATTAAACACAGATTGTAAAAGGCAACCATATTAGCTAGAATTTTAATAGAAAAATAAAAAAATAAAAGTTTTTATGACAAACATGCTAAACCTATTGAATTCAAAATTGGTGATAATGTTTTCAAAAAAGAACCTTTTGATAAACTTAACAATATTTATGATGGTCCTATATTGTAAAAAATAATTAATAATTTTATTTTTTTTTCTAAAAGGGAAGGAAACTATAAATGTATGGATTTAAATTTAGTTTTAAAAAATATAAATTGGTAATTGGTCTAATAATTGTATTTACTTTTAAGTATAGATTTAAATTTAGTAATAAGATAGTTTTAAAAACATATAATTATAAATTATTTTTTTTTTATAAAAAGGGAGGTATAGTGCCAACACTTATGTAATATAGTCACTGTTAGTCTAAGTAGTTCATTCGTTAAGTTAGTTTTATTCGTTAAGTTTTAGGTATATAAATATAAATAAAATATTAATAAAGAGAGTTCAATTGTGACAATAAAACATAAAATTTCTAATTAATTATATTAAAACTATATGGCATATAAGGAATTTCAAGTGACAAAATGAAGTAACTCTTCACTAGAAAATATAAATAATTAAATAACTTCAAAATTTAGTATGAAGTTGCTTCTCCTTTATGAATTATGAATTCCCTTAATGTTTTGACAACGTATTTGTTTTTAACGTTTTTTTATTATCCTCTAGAATGCACGAAATTTTAAATTTTAAATTTATATTCTGAATACTTTTTATAACTAAATGACTAGATACACACTATATCTCCAGCTCTTTTTTATACGGTAGATACGTTCCGTGTCATCTGAAAACCGTGTATGATGAAATAAACAACTATATTTACTTCGAAAAACCGTGTAAAAAATTTTGAAAACTATAAAATTTCAGAAATGCATACAAATTATATGTTCATACATACATACATAATTGGCCATTACAACCCTTTAGTCAGGATTACGACCTAGCTTCTCACACCACTTATGTTGTGTGCGTTAATTTTATACCTGAGTGGCAAGACCGACAGTTTAAAGTCGACTCCGAACGAGAGATTTTTGAGAAGCTTTTCATGGCAATTTTTACTCTCAGAGTCTTTGCCAGAAATCTGCTGAGAGGAAGTCGCCGAAGAAATATTTTTTCGTTTTGATGTCTGACCTGGGATTCGAACCCGGGCCTTTTATCTAATAAGCCAACACACTACCCACTAGACCACGGCGACTTCAATTATATGTTCATATGGCATTTTATTCAGCATTAAAACTTAAAATACATAACTCATACAGGGAAAAAATTGGTAGAGCAAGCAAAAAACAAAAGGAATCTGAAAATCCAGAATTAAGAACAGAAAAATTAGAATAGAAGTAAAGAAAAAACATTTACATAGCTTCATAATTATTCGACGCTAATTGATAACAAGCGCAATTGTTTGCGACGAACTGGACTAAAGTCGGTATCATCACTGGAGATATCCAATGGTATCATCACGGGAGATATCCAAATTATCCAATGGTGTCGTTCGTCCGGTAATAGAGTTATGAACTGTCGGACTGCCTTTTTTATTAAAAAAATCTTTTAAAGAAAGTTGAACTTTTGGTTTTTGGGATTACCCAGTTACTACTATGTATGTTCATTTCAGGAATGGTGCCAGCTGTGGTGAAAACGAACATAATTAGAAGACAGTGATTTTGAAACCGTACTAGATTAAAAATATTTTGCAAAAAACTCTTTTTTTTTCAACCGTGTAAAAAAAGAGTTGGGTATATTATATATTCAATTGCATTTTTTTGATTAACTTTTTAATTTGCATCAACTTCGTTAATGTTATTGTTAATATAAGTAATTATTATTATTTTTTTTTTTTTCAATTTCACTTTATAAGCATTTGGTAATGTTTAATAATTACGTTTATTCATTACAACTTTTCAGTCAAGATTACGACCTAGTTTCTCAGTTAATAATTACCCACTGCTTATTAGAGTTCTGGATTTAATAATGTTTTCTCTTTCCGTACTTCGTATTAATAATTTAATCAATTGTAACTTAATGTACTGTATTTTCCAATAACCTATCAAACTGATTTACATTTGCACTTAACTCAAGGTTTTTTTGTTGTTATCTCCATATCTTTCCATTGCATTGAGCTTTGTTATATTTGAATATGTCAATGTCTGTACGTATTTCCATCAGAATTGTATTCTATTTTATTCTATTTATTTTAGTTAAAATATAAGTCTTTGCTGATATTATTATTATTAAAGATTATACAATACAATAAATGAAATTATATAATTTAAAATACGAGGGTGAGCAACTAGGCTTGAACTCTGGGTGTTCTAAAAATTATTTAAAACTAAATATGCATGCAGTAGTTTTCTGATTTAACGACCATTCGATTTTACGAACATCGCAAATTTTTCCTATTGCGTACCTTAAATAGCGAACAAAAATTATTTTTTGTACTCCGTTTAACGTTTATTTGAATGAAGGTAAAATGGCATTGACAAAAACCTAATGTGTAGTAAAAAATATACCGTTGTTTTCAGCGGTGTTTTTACTTTCTTTTGATTTTTGTTTTTGATGTTTACTTTTGTGCATACGCTTCAAAATCAATGATTTTAACAGAGCTTCAAAATGAAGCAATAAAAATGAAAATTTCTACCAAAAAACATGCATTGCTAAATCAATTTTTTAAATAGATTTGGTTCAAAGATTTTTTTTGTATATTTTTGTTCTTTATGTACACTAATGTAGTATGAATTATTATTTTTTAAAAAAACTAATTTTTCGAATCTGTCCCACAAAGGTAAGATTCAGCTTCTTGCGAAGTGAAAATACCATTTTTTGCCAATAGAGTTGCATCACAGAGCTCTCAACGGGGCAAAGTTTACACTTATACAGGCACAACTTTTGCTTTGGCAGCGAGCAAGTGGGTGACAAATTCACCAGACGGGGTTAGGACTCTACTATACAGAAAGGCATATGCTTTCTCAGAAGCATCACAAAATGCATGATATATTACGAATAATCATCGACAAACTCAAGCCATCTGTTAAACGTCATGGGTTCCAAACATTCGCCACAATCTGTGGTGCCTTTACAACTCTGTCGCATAACAATCTTAGCAACTACGATTTCAGGTGCCACTCACCCAACGGGGTCAAACAGCTTTGGCTATTTGAAAAAAGACAAAGTTTTGTGACTACAGGGAAATATGGCGTCGGAGCTGGCTTGAAGCAAAATGTATCCATGCTCGCATTCCAACGTAAACCCAGAGTTTTGGCGGTGCTGGCGTCTGACAATTTTAAAAATTGGGAATCTAAGTGGATGTTCGGGTAGCACAAGAGAAAATATGTGTGAAGGGAGTTAAAGCGATATGATGGTGTGAATACTAAATTGGGATGGAGAAGTAATAAAATAGAGTCAGGGTCGATTTCCAGTGTGTGGTTTAGGGAAAGGTATTCCCCAATTACTTCCTCGTTTGCGATTTTTATCTCGGGGCTCTGTAGCGATCAGATTTCATATTCTGACCAAGACTCAAGTTTGCAGGGATTTTAGATCTAGAGGGTAATAAATTTATCGAATTTGACTGAGTTATTCTACCAGTCACGACCCAACCGAAAACGGTTTGTTACGCGATCAATGGGTTTTTAGGATCTTTTCGAACTCCAGATAGCATTATCTGGGAGTAAACATTTCCACCCAATAGCAAATCTATATGGCCATATCGAAATTCTGTTAACTGGAGATCGGGAGCATTAAAATCAGCATACTTCGCTGACGAGCATGTGGGTAATTGACCAGTGAGCTTCTCAACAACATACGCTTCCGTGGGATCGATTGGAGATCCTGGCGTAATAATACAAACTTTTTTAGAGTTTGCTACCACTGCGCTATTAAGGCCCACAATAGTGGCAGCAGGTGCCGAATATATGGGAAGATCTAGCTTCCGTTGCAACTCCTGAGAGATGAAAGTATCTTGAGACGCTGGGCATTGTTATGTTAACATTAGCAGTCCCTAACAGAACTGTTGAAGACGGGATGGACTGTAGACGGGTAGTGAAATTGTGAAAAGAACGGGTAGTAGGGGGTGTCGATGCATAATTATCCACTTCATTTCGGTTTTCTGCTGGAGGCCGGAGGATTTCCAAAGAGCGATTTGGGGAAAACGGGTTAATGAGTTAGTTGCAGCTCTCAGTCTCTCCCGGGTAAAAGATTCGCTACGGTGGAGTAGCGAATAATGTTTTTGTTTGCATATATAGCAAACGTTAGAGCTATGGCATCTTTTGGACTCATGGGAAACGGCCAAACAATTCGTGCAACACTTATGGTTTTTAGCACATAATAAGCGTTCGACAACCGGCATTCTCAGAAAATCAGAACACAGACGAATAGGGTGGTTCTGATTACAAATCGGACATTTTCCTCTGGGTATGTTCAGGGCGACAGTCTTATAAGTTCCGAGTTTTCGAGGGCTATGAGAATTGCCCTGGCTATCATTTTGAACTGCCTATTGGGTAAAATTATGGCTGCTGATAATGTCCGAAACTGATTCTAGAGTTCGGTATCTGGCAGTCAGGAATTCATCCATCTTTCTCCACTTGGGTAGGTCTGAGCAAGGCCTCTGAGACTGCTCCCAAAGACATAGGGTATATTCGGGAAGTTTAATAGAGCAAATGTACACAAAGATGAGATCCCAATTCTGAGTCTTTATGCCCAGCAATGACAAATTCGTTCTGAAATCATTTATGGTCCGTTGCAAACTCTTAATGGAAGGGCCAGATTCTTTGGATATGGAAGGGAGGTTAAGGAGGGTTTTCTATTGAGAATTTACTAAGACCCTTTTATTCTCGTAACGATCGACGAGATTCTGCCAAGCAATGTCGAAACCATCATTCGTCATGGGGTAAGTACAAATTATGTCCCTCGCCTCACCTTCAGTCTTTTGCAAAAGATAATACATCCTTTGGATGTTGCCAATATGGGTGTTAGTTCCGTAAATAGCCGAGAACATATCTCTAAATTTTTGGCCAGGACGCGTAATCGCCAGAAAAGGTTGGGGTGTCACATGGGGGAAGGTGAATGGTGATACTATTAATAGGAGGGTTCGCGGCCTTGCTCTTAAGGCTGTCAATTAATTCATCAATAAACGAGGCAGATTGAAAATACAAAGTATATCCCGACATCTACTTGGCCCATCATCGACATTTTTCAACAAATCTTCGTAACTGTCACGAAGACTTCCCACAAACGGGTCAACTCTTGTCGATGAACACCTAGAGAGTGAACCGAATGTTCCTCTCGCGGAATAGCCTGAAGAAAGCTTTCCAAATCTGTCAAACGATTGTAATTTCTATTTAAATTACGCATTGCGGTCATATTTTCTTATCAAAACTCGAGCAAAAATCAAAAAAAGGGTAAGAACATTTCAAGAAAAAGTTGCAGGACGAAATCCAAATTATAACAACTCCAAAGAATAGAGCTACTCAAAAAAAAAAAAAAATGAATTGAAATACGAGAGAATAAAAATTTAACTTAAATTTAAAAAAAAAAACGAATACACGTGATAAACCTTTAAAAAGGTACAAAATCGGAAAAAATGATTAACGAAACTTTCAAATCAATATTCAAAAAGGTAGGGTAGAAGATTACAAAATATTTCGAAATCAAATATATAAAATTATTTTATGTTATAAAATATCAAAATATTAATTTAAAAATCAAAATATAATAAAAAATATATTATTGTGATAAAATATCACACTTTCAATTAAAAATATTGAAAGAAAATTATATATTTCGATATATATTAGTGTAAGAATATAAGATTCATAAATATCGCACCAAAGCAAAATATATTAAAAAACAAACGCGACCACCTTAATAGTGACAGTCTTCCAACTTTCACACGAAATTATACAACAATAGCAACAAGGCTAAATCGATGCACTGTGTTGTTTGAATATTTCTGTTTTGTTTATTTTTTATGCTTTTCTTTTCTTCTTATATGTATGTTTACACTTTCACTGCACTGTCATATTCTTTCTAAATAAATAAATTGTTTCGCACCAAAAAATAATATATTTTACATACCTTGTAAAAAGAACAAATAATAGGTACCAAATTATATTAAAATATTAAATGAAGTGGAGACAAGCGTGTAATTAATCCACCAAAAAACCAAATATGGCGATTGTTGAGATAATCTAAAACGAAAATATCGTCCAATAATTTATTTTATTTAGGGGTTGATCCGGCTCGATTAAACCAAAATGTGGGGGTGAGCGGGGAAAATAATAAAATAAAATATTTTGCGAGAACGCGGGGTAAATAAAATACAAAGTTATTAGTATAAATAATCAAATATTATTTATTTATGTACATTCAAACGTACCTTTCGGGTTGGGGGATGATCGGGTAATGATCTCTTTTCGTTTAATATCATTAACAATTCACAATAATAGAAACTTAAGAACAGGGGTGGTTTATACAAGTTAATATACTACATGTTTCATATTTCTTAATTTTTTATATTTAACTTTATATTTCTAAGGATTATGTTAAAATTACTATTATACGAAGCCTACATAGTAGGCAGATAATAATAAAGTAAATTGCGTATGAGCCTACAGAGTAGGTAATTGTTAATTAAGTTAGACTAAGATTAATATTTGTTTCCTATGATCATTTATTTGCTACAGTTACTTTTCTTCTTAGAGGTCGCCGTGGTCTAGTAGATAGTGTGTTGGCTTATTAGACAAAAGACCCGAGTTCGAATCCCAGGTCAGACATCAAAAAGAAAATTTGAAAATAATTTTTCGGTGACTTCCTCTCAGAAGATTTGTGGCAAAAACTCTGAGAGTAAAAAAATTGCCATGGAATGCTTCTCAAAAAAAATGTGTCGGTCGGAGTCGACTTTAAACTGTAGGTCCCGTCACTCATGTATAAAATTAACGCACACAACATGAGTGGTGTGAGAAGCTAGGACGTAGTACAATGGGTAAATTCGAACACCGAGTACTGTACTTGTCAGAATTGACAAGTACACGTCCTCTAACCTAACCTAACCTAACCTACTTTTCTTCTTTAGATTTTTTAATTTCAATTAAAAAGTAAGAACACAATATAAATAATACCAACAATATATTTCAAAGTCATTAAAGTCATTTGCAACTGATGACTTTCAACTGATCTTCCATTTATGTTGTTGATGTTCTTTGACATTCAATAGCTATTTTTCAATTTTGTTTTTATTAATTCTTTCTTTTATGTTGTTGTAAACTATCGTTAAAATTCTGCTACTGCAAATAAATGATCAGGGTAAAGAAGTAAATAGATTTAAGATTTAGTTTATTAAGAAAATTCGATAAATAATTTGAAAAAAGTAATTTCTAAAAAATAAGAAATAATTAATTTGTAAAATATAATAAAAAGCCTATTCGTAAAATATAATAAAAAACAAACTTAAATAAATAATTTAATATCATTTTTACTAGTTATAAGTATCTATTTAACATTTTCCATTTTAAATTGATAATTTGAACATTGTCATTTATAAAAAATTGTGAGGAAATTTATGAGTTCTGTAAAGGAAACTCTTGAGGAATTAGAGGAAACTTTAAAGTTATTTGGAAATCTTAGCATTAGAGATACATATTCTGAACAGGGAATTATGGACGAGACAACTTTGCAGACAATTTTGAATACGACCGTTAAGCAGGCGACAGAGCAGGCTAGAAGGGAATTTCAGGGTATTAATGACAAAATAACGGCACTTCAACCTACTGCGACGGTAGAGGAATATAAGGATATCGAAATCGTGGATGGTGTTTCGTGCGATGAATCACTCGATATCGTCAAATCCATTCCTGAGTTTGCTGGTGATCCATCCAGATATGTTTCCTGACGACAAGCAGCTGTTACAGCTCATAAGTTGTATGTAAAGTATGTGGGTAGCTTTAAATATTATCAGGCGGTCGCCATAATTCGCAATAAAATAGTAGGCAACGTCGACAGTGTTTTGAGTGCTTGCAACACAGTTTTGAATTTTAATGATACACTCTCGAGATTAGACTTCGCATATTCCGATAAGAAACCCATATTTGCATTGGAGCAAGAATTATCTACGCTAAGGCAGGGTAACAAATCAATAACACATTTTTACAACGTAGAGGAGAAATTGACCTCTATTATAAACAAGGTAATAATGTTTAATGACGGAAATACACCTTTGATTCAATCACTTAATCGAAAATATCGAATGGATGCTTTACGAGTATTCGTATCGGGACTTAGAAAACCGCTTTGCGATACATTGTTTTCATGTCAACCTAATGATTTGCCCACTGCATTGGCACTGGCACAGGAATTAGAGGCAAATCAAAGTAGATGCCAATTCGCTACAATTTATAATAGTAGATTAAACAGAGCTCAACATAATCAATTGGGACAAACTCATCAACGATTTATAACTTTAAATACTTCACCTCCCGTTAATCAACCATCTGAACATTATTTTAGAAAATTCACTGATAATTCAACTTTCAATAAAATGCAACAACCAATAAATCCTAGACAACAGTTTTTTTCCCAGTCTCGCCCAAACTATTATTAGCTTCTGAGGATATTCTACTTCTATACCCCGATTTCGAAAAGCCATTTGACCTCACAAAGGATGCATCCTCTCACGCAATTGGTGCAGTCGTTTCTCAAAATGGGCGTCCTATAACAATGATTTCACGAACTTTGTCCCCCACAGAAGAGAATTACGCTACTAATGAGCGGGAAATTTTAGCAATTGTTTGGGCGTTAAAAACATTAAGGCATTATCTTTACGGGGTGAAGAATTTGAACATAATCACCGATCATCAACCTTTGACTTTTTCTATTTCTAACAGAAACCCCAATTCAAAAATTAAGCGCTGGAAAGCGTTTATAGAAGAATATTCGCCAATATACTTCTATAAACCCGGCAAGGAAAATATCGTTGCAGACGCATTGTCCAGACAATGTTTTAATTTGACTACAGATGCAACATCCGCTACATCAATGCAAGCCTGCACTAGTGAAATTTCTTCTTAAGAAGTCATTGTAAGTGTCGTAAACCCAATTAATTGTTTTAACAGCTAAATATGCGAAAAAGGAAATGAAAATTATCTTTAAAAATCGTATGCGTCATAATATTGCATACAAGACTACTAAAGATTTAATCAATTTAATTCATAATGCTGTAAATCCATGTGTTGTTAATGCAATTTATTGTGACTTGCATATCCTAGCTCAAATTCAACATTTTCTGGTAAGCAACTATCCTTCAGTGAAATTTCGTCATACCGAAAAATTAGTAACAGATGTTTTGAACATAAATGACCAACTGGAAATACTTTACAACGAGCATAACAGAGCACATCGTTCTTTGAAAGAAAATATTCAACAAATTACATTTGTTTACTATTTTCCTGATATAGGAAAAAATTGAAACATATAATATCTTGGTGTAAAACATGTCAAGAGCCGAAATATTCCAACTGCCATAGGAGAAATCTTGCATGTGGATATTTACAACACCCAAAAAAATTTTTTTTAACTTGCCTAGACAAATTTTCAAAGTTTGCTGTTGTTAAGCCCATAAATTCGAGAGCTATCGTTGATGTTAAACCAGCACTTCTGGAAGTATTAACCATTTTTGGAAACACCAAAACCGTTGTGTGCGATAACGAAAAATCCCTCACTTCGGAAACGATAAAAACACTCATAAAGAACAACTTTGGAGCAGATATTTACACGATTCCACCACTTCACAGTAAATCTAATCGGCAAATTGAGCGATTTCATAGCACGTTAACGGAGATTGCAAGGTGCCTCATATTGGACAACAGCTCGTCAGATCCACTAGACCTTGTATTACTTGCTACTTCAAAATACAACAGGACTATTCACTCTACCACCGGAATGAGACCAGTAGATGTTATTGGAGATATTACTGAAATCCTAAGGAAAAAAATATGTTCCAGGATTATGACAAAACAGAAATTTGACTTAGACTACCATAACAAGGACAGGGTTGATAACAGATACCGTGCTGGTGATAAGGTTTATGTTAACGCAAACAAATGCTTACACAACAAATTCAGCAATGCTTATGTTGAGAAAATACTCCAACAAGATTTAGGAACCACAGTGAAAATTGATGGCAGAGTAGTTCATAAGGACAACATCAAGTTTCTTGTTACAACTCAATTATATTTTTTATATATTCTTAGTTACTTCAATATTTAACACTTTTCATTTAATTTCCTCAAGAACCCTCAATAGTAAGTTTAATTTTATATTTGAAATAATATATTTATCGAAAGAATCATTTATTTACTTTACTTAGGTTAAGAAGTATTAAAGAATTGTAAATCCGGAAATAGGATTTTGTTTCTCTCTTTTCACTCTTATTGTTTTATTTATAATAACCATACAGACGTGGACGTCTGAATCTTAAAGGTGGGAGTAGTTAATATACTACATGTTTCATATTTCTCAATTTTTTAGATTTAACTTTTTAGTTCTAAGGATTATGTTAAAATTACTATTATACTAAGCCTACATAGTAGGCAGATAATAATAAAGTAAATTACGTATGAGCCTACATAGTAGGTAATTGTTAATTAACATATAATAATAATTGTAATAATAATAAAGATAATGATAATTAAGTTAGACTAAGATTAATATTTGTTTCCTATGATCATTTATTTGCTACAGTTACTTTTCTTCTTTAGATTTCGATTTTACGAACAGGCCTGACAACATATAGATTCGTTAATTCGGAAAACTACTAGACTTTACATTTCTTTATAAATGTTGAAATTTTATGGATATTTTCAATTAATGACATACTAAGCAGCGAGCAAGGAATGGAATGTCCAAAAATTGTGAATCTATCCTGAGAAAATAATTGACAGCTATCCAGTATGTGTTCTACAGATTGTGGGATGCTACATGAACTGCATATTGGTTTGTCTTGTTATGTTCAGTAATATACATATGTTTTACTAATTGCGATTTTAAGTCTTTATTCTGATGAATATGAAACAGTAATAAAGGCTTACGCTGGGCTTAGCCAGCAACTATGTGAGCTGTTTCATTACCTTTTCTTTGCTGATATATTCTTACTATTCCCTATAACGTAATCAGTTAATGTTAATTCTCCTAAATTCCACTAGTATCTGTTCAAGGCCATTATCACCAAGAAACCTTAGTTACTTAATTACTTGTTATAACCCTTTACACAGAAATACAACTTAGCTTCTCACACCACCTGTGTTATGTGTGTTAATTTTATACATGAGCGGCGGGACCTCCCTTAAAAGCTGACTCTGAACAACAAATTTTTTTTCGTTTAATTTTTCATTAACCAATTGCATTTTTGTTAGTTCATTTACTGTATTTTCCAAGAACGTATCAAACTGAATTGTATTTACGCTTAACACAACGTATAATTATCTTTCCATTACATTGATCTTTGGTACTGTGACATTCTTCACAATTTCCTTCAAATACTTCCGTAGAGAAGGGTGATAGTTTAATACAGTTGCTGGTTTGAAATTGAGGATCGAGAGAATATCGAGGATTGTACTGCATTGATTGAACAACGTATTAACGTTAATGTAACTATATAAGTTTAACTAACTATAAAAGGTCAACATAACTTTTTCATAATATGACTCGAGTTCCACCCACCGCGATTCCAAATAACAAATGGTCAAAATTGAACATAAATTCCTTATTTAGAGACTTTAATTTGAAATGAGTAATTTAATAAAAAAAAGTATAGAAAGTAAGTAATATGAAGTTAACATTTTCACTAAATGGTTAATTTTTAAATAAGAGATTTTATTGATTGTGAGAAATAAAGCTTATTATGTAGGGGATTATCTATTATTTATCTATTATTTGTATATATATTTTTATTTAACACTAATTAAATTAAGTTTGTTACGGAAAAATATGACTTTCTTATAACTGTGTGATATCATTATTAAATATCGCTTAATATTTAGTATTTTATATAAAGTTTATTATTGGATTAAGAGCCGTTAAACCTAGGTTTAGTTAAAGATACCTTGAGCTAAATGGAACTGTAAAGTTATATTTAACTTATTTTCGTTATTACAACTTAATGGAGTTAAGTTTAAAAAATGTTAGCTATGTCGATAACACTGTTCAATTAAGTTTTGTAGCAGCCCCTAGTCTGTCAGCTAGTAAAAGAATGAATCTGGCAACACTTTAGAATGAAAAAGAAAACAGAAATTAATACCTCGCGTCGTCTTTGCTGCTACAGTTATACAAAACTCATCTCGCAACGTTAAATAAAATCTTTGTACCTTTTTTAATATTAAAAAAATTAATAATAGTTATTAATAGTTTAAAACTTAAATAACGTGTCTCAGGGATGGGAAATTGATCTTAACAAATTGTACTAACTTTCACAAAAAATTGTACTTTATTCGGCCCGATTGTGTTAAATTCACTTTTTATCTTTATTAAACTTTTTTTTATTAAAAATTAAATAAAACTGACAATTCATTTTACATATATTTTTGTATATTTTGTAACAAAAAGGTACATTGCAGTTTCTTTGTACTAAGTACTTGTATACATAGCTGCCAGATAAATGAAGCATCAAATCGTCAAATATTTGAGAAAAAATCGTGAAAATCGTCAAAGACGTTCACTGAAATCGTAAAAAAATCGGCTGAAAGAATAAATAAATAAATTGAAGGGTTTTTAAAAACAAAAACATATAGAGTCAATATTAAGCATCAATTATATTTCATCAAATATAGCCATGTGTGGTGCAAATATTAGGGAGTCAGAAGATCTTGACGTTATGGGAATGTAAATTCCGTGTGAACTGAAACATTTTTCAGTGCCTTGGTTTATTAAGACGATACAATAAATACTTCACTTTATCTGATCTACTTACTATTTACACCATTTATCACTTACCGAGAATGGAATACAAATCTCTTGCAAGGGCACGGTTTCAACCGTTTACGAGCTCGGATATTGCTCGAGCGAAATAAGGGGGGGCTCGTTTATCAAAATCATTCCTATGTAACACTCGGCCAGCACATCCATATGTGGTCGACCATAAGGCCTTAGAGACAAAGTTCATTTGTTAGACGGACTATTCGTATGTGGAACTCCCTTCCAATAGAGATGTTTCCTCTTACTTATAGTATAAAAATATTCAAGCCTAGGTCCATAAACACTGCTCCCTCTTTACTCCGTCCTATAATATATTTTCATAGTTCTAAACACCATATCATCTCCTGAGTGTTGGTTGTATGAAAAAAAAATAATGGCCCTTGCCTTTGTCCTTCTGATGGTAATATTAGAAGCTATATTGGAATTTTTATAAATTATCAGCAACGGCAAAGGAAAATTTATATTCATGTTATTTAGAAGTTGTCATTTTTTGGCTTTTAGGGGATTAAAAAGGTATAAAATACAGAAACCTCATCACAGGTATCCGAAAATAACTTAAAAAATATAAGACTTTACTTATTGTTATTACTAGCGCAAATTGTAACAACTAAAAAGAAAATACAAAGCTTAAGGAGGCTTTTAATGTACTAAAGTGAGGAATATGATGAAACTTTGTAATTTGTAAAAATCTTAAAAATGAGGGCATAAATCGTCATGTCGTCAATATAATATTTTTGGAACACAAAAACGTCAAAATGACGATACATCGTCAAATCTGGCAGCTATGCTCGTATATATAATAGGTAAACCTAACAACTTACTTTAATACTTAACTATAAGGGAATACAAAAGTTTATAAGATCTAAATTTTATATCACTATTTATGATACACAACAGAAAACTACCCATTATTAGTAAAACATTCACAATAAAAGTTAGCAACGAGTTGCCATATGAAAATGAAATGGAAACAAAAAATTATACAGGGTTGAGACAGAATATTTGAGTAATTTAATAAAGTAGAGAAAATTTTTAAATAGTGCTAAATAACTCATTGAGGTCCTATGGTGTTTTTGACTTCCAAATAGTGCTAAAAAAGTACAAGTGTACCAACTTTTCCATCCCTGACGTGTCTTATTTACTATAAACTATAGTTTCTTTTTAACGCAGTGGCAACGGCGGGCTCCGTTTTTTGTTGTGTATGCTCCTTTATTTATATTTGAAGTTGCCATATTGAAAATAATATATAATATGGCAAATTAAAACATAAAATTCAGTTATTGGATCAAATTGCCATTTTTGTGATTGTATTGGTGACACTGTACTTGCAAAAAATTAAAGCAAATTTGATGTGTGTGCTGGAAATTACTTAAAATTAAATTTTTCTCTAGATTTCGTAAGAGTAACATCACTCTTTGTTTCGCGGGTTTTTCAAAAGACTGTAGTAAAAAAATTATTTAAAAAGAAGATATTTTTATATTTTTTATTTAGTTTTGTTTTGTTTATGAATTTTATGATATTGTTTATTTATTTTATTTTTATGAAATTTGTTTTGTTTGTTTTTACATTTTAGTGAAATCTTTATATTTTTTTTTTATATATATTTTCTTTTACTTATTTATAATTTATATTTTTTGATTATTTGTTATTTTAATTATTACTAAAATAAATAATTGTAAGGCATCGAAATGCATTGTTAAGTAAGAGGGTGAACGCCAGATTTCTTGTTGGCTATGTTTTGATATGTTTCATATTAAGTGTGTTGGGTTGCTTCCTCGCACCACGGATCAATTAGTGGATAGTTACCTGGGTCTTCGCTGGTGTTGTGGCAAATGTAAGGTAGTGGATATCCAATTTTATAAATGGGGACTCGTCGTGAGTTTACTAAGATGCACACTGAATTTGCATCTCTCCTTGCTAGATTTCGTCGGTTTGAGGGATTATTTTCAAAGTATGGCCTTTTGAATGAGCTGCAAGAATCGGAGAAATTTCTTGGCCCGCCTTCTTCTAGGGCTCTTGGGCATGTGGTGCAAGTTTCTGTGCCAGGGGAGTCTACGACAAGTAGTACCTTGTCCACTGTTTTTTCTATTGTGGACACTTTTCCATCTACAGCTGATAACCCAGCTAGCAGTTCTATACAGAAGTTTGCAATTTTAGTTGAACTGAGTCCAAAGTCTACTCTATCTCCTTTACCTTCACCTTTACCTCTGGCTGATTCTCCTCAGGCATCTTCTTAACTGTCTTCTGTTTCATATTCATCTGTAGTGTCCGCTAGTTTAGATACTTTTGCTCCAAGGGAACTGGTTGTAGTTAAACCTAAGAGGACTATTTTTGTGTCACGTCATTCATGTGATACTTCGGTCGATGATATAAAATGTTTCGTTAAATCGAAGATTAGAGAACCTTTTGAGTTGGGTTGCTATAAGATGAGGCCATCTTTGGATAGTAGTATTACTTCGTTTAAATTATATGTTGCCGATGAAAAGTTTGGTGAAATTGTTGATCCTGCGTTTTGACCACAGGGTGTATTGGTACGTGAATTCGTATTCAGGCTGGGTCATCGTAGGAACGGTGTTAATTTGCCTGGTTCTAATTCTCAAAAAAATTAGCTTCGAAATCGTCTTTTAATTTCGGAATTGCTTATCACAATGTTCGTGGACTCAGGTCTAAACTTTCTTCGCTTTATAATAGTTATTTTGATTTTGATGTAATTGCTTTTACTGAGACTTGGCTGAATTGTGATATTTTGGATTCTGAGATTATGTCTAGTAATTTTAATATTTATAGACGGGATAGGAAGTTAAGGAATGGTGGTAGTGTTCTTATTTTCATTGTTTCTAAATATTCATCTGAATTAATTGACTTGTGTTCTTCGGAGGATATTGAGTTTATTTGCGTTAGGGTCTATAATCATGGAAAGTCTATTTACATTACTTGTTCATATATTCCTCCCTGTTCTGACATTCATATCTATAGGACTCACTTCGATTTGATTTCTAAAGTAATGGATTCAATGGGTCTTGAGGGGATTATTGTTGTTCTTGGTGATTTTAATCTTTCGCATATATCTTGAAATTTTTCACCTGAGTCTGGGTCATTGGTGCCATGTTCTTCAGTTCCATTCTATGATGAAATTCTTTCCGCTATCTAGGTCTTTTCCAGGTTAATGGTATATTTAATTCAATGGGAAGAATTTTGGATCTTGTGTTTTTGGGGGGTCCAAGTATTTCTTCTTTATTTCGCATTGATCCTATATCTGTTCCTGAGGATAGTTATCATCCTACGTTGTTACTTTCTATTGAAGTTGATCTTTGTTTACCTCCTGTAATTGATCGCTCATTTGGTAAGGAGAAGCATTTTAATTTCCATCGTACGGACTTTGATCGTTTGAATACACTACTGTCCTCTGTTGATTGGTCGTCTGTACTTATTTCGCCACCATATGACTCTCTTTCACTTGACAGGATCTTGGGTGGGTTTTATGATGTATTATTTAAATGTTTTAAGATGTGTGTTCCATTGGTAAAAAGTCGTTTGGAGCGTTCTGGTCCTCCATGGAATTGGGCTAGACTGTCAAGATTGAGGAATAGGAAATCAAAGTTATTTAAAAAGTTTGTTAGATCAGGTTCTGATATTGATTATGTTCTTTACTCTAGTGCGGATTATCGTAGAATGAATCATCACTGCTATGAGGAATATATGATTAGAGTCAGGTCGAACTTCGCGAATGATCCTAAGTCGTTTTATGAGTTCGTTCGAGCTAAACGTAAATCTTCTTTGTTTCCCACTGAGATGTTTTACGGGGGCGTATCATCCTCTAGTCACCTTGATATTTCGAATATGTTTGCTGACTTCTTTTAGTCTATTTATAGGCAGTTGGACTCGGACTCTGATCTGAGTAGTGGGTATCCTTATTCAGTGGGAAGTGTCTCTATTTCTAACATATATTCATTTGATGAGGAGTCCGTTCTTGTCTGGACTGAAACTTACATACTTGCCGGGCCCTGACGGGGTTCCGGCCTGTATTTTAAGAAAGTGTGCTGTAGTCTTGAGTGGTCCTTTGACCTTTATATTCAATGAGCTTCTGAGGGTTGGTCATTTTCCATCTATTTGGAAGAGTTCGTTTATAATTCCTTTGCATAAGTCGGGTAATAGATCCAATATTTCCAATTACAGGGGTATTGCCAAGCTCAACGCTATTCCCAAGTTGATGGAGAAACTAGTGACGGATTATCTCTTTTTTAATACGAGATCTTTAATATCTCCTTTCCAGCATGGTTTTTTGAAAGGCAGGTCGACTGTTTCCAGGGACTTTCTTGTTGGTGCTCGAACTGATGTAATTTATATTGATTTCAGTAAAGCTTTTGATAGGGTTGATCATAGAATTTTGCTTCTTAAACTTTCACTAATCGGTATTCCTGATACTATTCATCGTTGGCTAGACTCTTACCTATCCGTTAGGACTCAGAGGGTATTGTTTAAGAATTTATTGTCTAAGACTGTATATGTTACTTCTGGTGTTCCGCAGGGTAGCCATTTGGGTCCCCTAATGTGCTTATTGTTTCTGAATGATCTTCCTTCTGCTGTTTCTGATTGTAATATTCTGATGTATGCTGACGACGTTAAATTATTTTATACTTTTGATGATGATCATGTGCAGGCTGTTCTTCAGCGAAATATTGATTTGTTTGTTACTTGGTGCAGGATAAATTTAATGGATCTTAATTTGAGAAAATGTAAATGCATGATTTTCTCACGCGGTGATGTAATCTTGTATACTTATGTGATTAATTCTTGCTCTTTGGAAACTGTGCCTTCATTTCTTGATTTGGGAGTATTATTGGATATTAAATTGTCTTTTATTGGTCATATTAGTTTGATGATTGGCAAGGCTCGGGCTGTTCTTGGTTTTGTGAAAAGATGGGTTAGGGAATTCATTGATCCTTATATAACGAGACTACTGTACATTTCACTTGTTAGGCCTGTTTTGGAGTATGCGTCTGTTATTTGGAATCCATACTATCGTTGTGATAGTGATTCAATTGAGTCTGAGCAGAGGCAGTTTTTATTATTCTGTTTACGTGGTTTAGGATGGGATTATGCCAATGGGCTTCCGTCGTATGAGGATAGATTAGCTTTGATAAAACTTCCAATTTTGGAACGTAGAAGGGCTGTTTTAGGGGTTTGTTTTGTTTTTAATCTGGCTAAAAATGATATCGATTCTGAGTTCTTGCTTTGTAACCTGAATTTCAGCATTCCAGCAAGATTTTCACGGCACTATCGTCCTCTTTCTTTAGATTTCTATAGAACGAATTATGCATGTAATTTTTCATTTCGTAGATTATGTAATGATTTTAATTTGCATTATGATTTTATAGATTTTAATTGTAGTGTTTGTAATGCAAAGCGTGGCTTGTATACTGGCATTAGTTTATAAATTATTATATAAAAATGTATTTTCCTTCTTGCCTTAGATTATTCCGTTTTATTGTCACCTTATTCAGCTTGTGATTAAGTTCTGTAGCTGTTTTATGTTCTCGTTGCCATAACTTTTCTCTTACCCGCTACAGTCCGGACTGTAGTGTGTACGTGTCCCTACGTAATGGGGACGAGCCCTCCGCGGTCGGGTGAGGGTGGGTTAGTGAGAGGCCGTGGACGTTCGATAAAAAAAAATAAAAACAATGGAGTCTTCCAACCAAAAACCATATGTTATTTGAGAAAACCTAAAAAAAAGGAAACCATAAAAGAATTTTTTCCGATGAAAACCATATTATGTTTTCTTTTTCACGACATTTTTTAAATGAAATTTGAAGATTTAAATTTGACCCGTTGCTGTGGTAAGTCAAACAAAAATTACCAACACATATGTAAAATTTGATCCAAACTGTTTGATCGTGGCCAGGGCACTTAACAATAAAAATTACCGGTAAGATGATCCTCCCTTTAGCTTAACGCTCATTTCTATTATATTGTACACTTATAATAATGAGAAACAATTTTTCTGTCCATTAAAATCCTCCCTTTAGTTAACGGCGTGTTGTAAAAATGACTCTTAAATAAACCAAATTTATTTCGATTTTAGATTCCTTAAGGGCCATTATTAGAACTTGCCGATAGTTTTTTACACCAATTTCTGAACTGGAAATTTTTTTTTGTAAAATATTCCATTCTTTTTCTTTTTTTTTTGCATTATTCAATTTATTTCAATTTAAATTTTAACTTTAGTTCTTTTAGATTTAGTTCTTTAAATTTAGATTGTTCCTTAACATTTTAATTTTTTCGCCTTATTAAATTTTAATCTCTATAATTTTTGTACTGTAGTACAACTTTTTGTCTTCACTGTCTTTGAATTTTTTTTTTAATTTTTTATTTTTGTTTGTTCTTACAGTGCAGTGTTTTTTGTGTTATGATTGACAGACTTTTTTTTGTATGTTTTAGACATTCACCTGATTCTCTTAGGTTCCACTCTGTTACGGAATATTGGATGGAGTAGAACTTGAGCTTGAAGCTTTTAATTTCATTAAACCAAGACGGTTTTAGCTTTTATGCGTATACTTTTCGTAGGAAACATAAGTGAAACAAATATTTAACATTTTCCTGTATAAAATAAGTTGTTCATTAACACATTCAATAACAACCGACATGGGCAAAGACATGATCGAGCACAGCGTAGTTAATTAGACGAATGTCGGAATATGTAATAGAAGTCTCATCATTTGGTACGGACAATTCAAAGGTTAGAAAAATAAAATCAAGTTTTGAAAAGACTGAAGCCGAAATTTGGTCAATAAATAATTCTATGATTTACAATTATAAGGCCTAAAAGGCTATTACATTGGCTCAATCATAGAGTTATCAACTAAAATATTGATATTTTAAAGATATTTCTTCAAGAGAAGTAATTAATTGCGAGACGTTCAAAAGAAGGCCCGTAAAAACTAACCGACAGTAATTTTTTCTTATATAATGTTGTATTTTCATGAAACAAATCTATATTTCGCTTGCAGTACTAATTCTCAATTTTCTCCTACAATTTATTCTATTCCGAACACAAATTGCCACTTCAGCATTATTTTCTAATCTTATCAAAGCGAAATATTCGGAAGCCGGGTAAATTCAAACGCTTAATCCGGAATATCAAACGGAAACTAATTTTTAGATAGAAATAAAATATCAATATCTGATGTAAATAAGCATCGAAATTCGTCCATTTTATATTTTAGGCCCTGTGCACTCAAGTGTCGATATGGTCTAGTGGGTAGTGTGCTGGCTTATTAGACTTAAAGCCAGGGTTCGAGTCCCCGGCCAGACATCAAAATAAAAATACAAAAAGGAATTTTTCGGCGATTTCTGGCAAAAACTCTGAGAGTAAAAATAAAATTGCCATGAAAAGTTTCTCAAAAATCTGTCGTTGGGAGTCGACTTTAAACTGTAGGTCCCGCCACTTATGTATAAAATTAACACACACAACATAAGTAGTGTGAGAAACTAGGTTAATAATCCTGACTGAAGGATTGTAATGACCAATTATGTATGTATGCACTCAAGTGTACAATTTTCAATCCAACTTTCTGTTTAGAAATAACCCTTATCATATATACACAGTCTCTGGAATATTTTACATACACAGTGATGTGAAAAATAATAAAGACAGTGCCCACCCAAACTTACATTACATTTACAACCGAATAAAAAATCGAAAATTCTTTCTTGTTTGAACGATTTATTTTTTAAAATAGATTAAAAACAACATTTTTGCTATTCTTATGATATATTTTAATTTTTTTTGTGATTTTGTGTCAATTTATATAGTTCAAGGTGTGAAAAAAATAAGGACACTTCATGAAATCTTAAAGTTATAACTAGCTTAAGTAAATCAAAATAGATATTTATACTGAATATTGTTGCATAAAGCCTTAGTGCCACATTAGGACTTTGTTGCGGATCCTTTGTTATCCAGAATAGCAGCACATCTTGTAGACATTGAGTCGACAAAATTTTGACAAGGATGTACCGGTATTACGTTCCAAGTCTACTGTAAAAGATTCCAAAGCGCGTCGAAATTTGCTGGACACTTTGCCCTGAATGTCCTTTTAACTTCGTTCCACAAATTTTCTATTGATTCATATCAGGGAACTGTGCTGTCCATTCTAAGACATTGGTTTTTTGTTCTGGAACCACTTCTTTGTGTACTTTGCCGTATGCTTTGCGGCATTATCCTGCTGGAAGACCAATTTGAGTCGCTTATTTTCTTCGGCATTCAGCAGCATTGCATTTTGCAAAATTTCAGTTCATTATTTTCTGGATACGATATAGATAATTCATGCCATAACGAGAGAATGTTTATCATTCCATGATGCTACCACCACCATGTTTGACCATCTTTAAAGTATATTTTGTATTGAATTTTTCTTCTCCATCATGTAAGAAGACCTATCCATCAAGAATTCAATCCAAAATAGCCGAGATTTGAGCTTTTTGAAGATGTCATTACTATTTATTTATTCAAACGCAAATACAGTACAAGGTATTATCTTATTTAATAGTACTGCTAAGGACATAGGCAAACAAAGTCTGAGGATTTTTAAAAATAATAACCTGAAAAGGAATTCAATTAATAAATATTATTAAAAACAAAAATTTATAATTGTATTAAAAAATATGATTAATTATTTACATTCGTATATTATTGTTCATTAAAAAATGTAATTATTGTAGTCTTTCTTAAAATGCTTTCCATTGCTTAAAAACTGAATGTTTTTCAGAAGTTCATTCCAAAGACGAACTGTATTAATGTAAAAATGTCTCTCAGACATTTGTTTACGGTGTTGGATACTTCCATTAGATTTTCAAGCTTTCATTAGATGATTTTATGTAGGTAAAGCAGACTAGGGTATTTTAAAATTTTTTCGAAAGATAGATTTTATATGAGAATGCAGATATTCTACAGCTCCTTGTATGACCCCAAATAATCTAGCAATTTTTTTATAAGTGATCTTGAATTTGTTTTTGCTTACTGTGTCACTAGAAAATAGTTCACATACGTGCAGTAAAGTAGCAATCAGGTATGTTTTTTCAAGCAGCATACGCCTACTGAAGATTTACATGGTTGTACCAGTTAAGGCTGTAGATAAAGATAACACCCATATTCGCCTCAATAGTAGTATTATTAATCCGTATTAGTCTAAGCTGTGCTGTAGAGTTTACTTTGCCTATTCGGCAACGTTGGCGATTTCCTCGGCTTGAGGCAAAGACAATTAATCGACGTCCATTGAAATACATTATGCAAAGCACAATTTAATTTAATATATTAGACGGCGAGCAACTAACGTAAAGCTGAACATCATCTGTTTTCATTTATACACTGCAAAAATTTAACTAATTTTATAATTTTGGGGTTAATTACACTTGATGCTTAGAATGCTCTAAACAACCTTATCTTGTGCAACGGTACTAAATTATAAATTCGGTTGAATCTAGTGAAAAGTAGTGAAGAAGACATCAAATGAGTTGACTCCAGGTTGGTATCAATTCCCGGTATATTCGAAAATTCTAAGCTGAGTTGATTTACATCAATGATTCCCTCCAATTTTTTTGGTTCAGATATTCGATCGGATATTACCAACAAAGAAACTCGAATTTGCGGCTATAAGTTAAAGGTTTGTGTCTCTCTTACATTCCTTAAAAATTTCCAAAAATTCAGTCGTCTTATATACTTTCGTTAATTTATTTGTAAACCATGGCTTTATTGGTACATATTTCTCAAATAGAGATTGTAAAAAATTTATCTGCTTATCCACTGTAGGTATTAAAAAGATTTGATTCGATGGTATGGTTACTAATTCTGCTTCCAGTGAAGCAAAATTAATGCTCTTAAAATATTGTAAGAAAGTGGAAATGGTGTTATTAAAATTATAAACAAAAGCTCCAAAAACAAAACAATGTAGTGGTTTAAATGATCAAAATAAATAAATAAACAAAAATATAGCAACAACATCAGCATAAAAAAATATAAGAGATAGAAGATGTAAATAGCCAATAACAAAGTACAGCGATCATAGAAGTAAACAACCAATAAAAAAGTGCAGCGAATGAGGAAGTAAGCAAGCAAAAACAGAATGCATATAAGGCAAATACACAAACAACAACCTCTCTGCCTGGACAAATGTAAACAAGAAACGACAATAATGGAAACGAGTTGTTTATATTTTTAGATTGTTCCCGAAGGCCGTCATCCTCTTCCGAGAGCATTCATCACACTGTTGATCCAGCGATATAAAAGGCAAGACATAGCGAGAAATAAGAGAGTTCGAATTAAGATAGTCGTGTGAGACGACGTCACGTTGGTTGAAGTGAGAATTAAATCCTTTGTGTGTGAGACACGATATCGAACTATAATTCAGTCAGACTTGTGTGCGAAGAAAACAATTGTTAGTGTTGTGCTTACAAAAAGGTTGAAGTCGCCGTTGTCTAGTAGGTAGTGTGTTGGCTTATTAGACGTAAAGCCAGGGTTCGAGCCAAAGGCCAGACATGAAAACAAAATACAAGAAGTATTTCCTCGGCGATTTCCTCTCAGAAGATTTCGGGCAAAAACTCAGAGTAAATATATTTACTTTTTAGCTTCTTCTTATAATTTGTTTTGTTTTTAGGCGTTAAAGTACAGTTATTTATTTTTTTTTAATAAAAAAAAACTAAAAAAATAAGTTGACAACAGCAGTGAGGTTAGAAACACGACAAACTTTTACAATTGTTGTCCATGTTGTCCTCAACAAATCTTCTATGAATCAAAAACTTAATGACACTGTCGCTCACCTTGTCGTAAATGTTACCTGAAACAAGACAATTTGCATGCAATTGTCGCTCATTATGTCCTCAATAATATCTTATTCAAGACAAATTCAAGAATTTGTCATTATGCTGTCTACTATTAAGCTCAAAACGCGACAAATTACACGACTTTGTTATTAAAGTTGTCCTAAATTGAATTTTATACAGGACAAATTTGAAAAATTCCTGCAGACATCATTGATGCAAACGTCGTCAATAACGATCTGGCCTACTGGGTAAAATTGCCATGAAAAGTTTCTTAAAAATCTATCGTTCGGAGTCGACTATAAACTGCAGCTCTCGCCATTTATGCATAAAATTAACACACACAACATAAGTGGTGTGAGAAACTAGGTCAATAATCCTGACTGAAGGGTTGTAATGACCAATTAAGTATATATGTATGTATGTTACAAAAAGGTTGCGAGCAAATAAAAATAACTAACAAGTGTTGTTGCTTACAAAAATTTAGGAAGCAGAGAAATATCGCGAACAAACACATATTGTGAAAGTTATCATTGTATACGTGGAATAAGTTCGAACAGTGGCACAAAAGTTGTGCAGATAATACAGAATTATTTATAAAATTAAACACCTATTTATTTTTATTTTATTTGCGATCTACGAACTCATATTTTTAACGTTTTTAAAAGGTAAAAAGGTAACATTATATTTAACCGTTTGATACTTTATTATTGTCCGAAAATCATATGATACGGAAAGAAGATCCTGTTTAGAAAAAGCAGAGGCAACTATGTTGTGCATAGGTATTGAGACATTAATTAAATGCAAACTGATGGCATTCATAACCTTTGTCAAACTTTTATCTAGAAGAATGCTGGCATTGAATTCACCTATATAGAAAGTATCTAAATAACCCAAAGTAAGTGAGGGCAATTTATCGAATAAGGATTTGAAATTAATTCTAAATTACATTCAGCAAAAGTTTCTGATGGTTACTAAGGAACTCAAAGAATAATATATTATGGGAACTAGCATCAACTTCCCCATTATCAGTAATTGTTGCCGTTCTACTATTAACATCTACTTCATTATCGGCCGTATCGTTCAGCCGCAAAGACTAACCCTTCTCTTTTACAAGAAATCGATTACTGCTTTTATTGCCACAGCTCCGGCATTCGATTTGTTGCAAAAAATCTATTTTCATCATCTATCATTAATTTTGTAATAAAGATTAATACTACAGTGTAAATTTTTTTATTTTAGTTCTTATTCACATAATTTGTTTCATTTCGGAACCTGATACGAAAATGCTAGAAAAGTGTAATTTAGTATTTGTGTTTATGTTTCAGAAATTATGAAACAAATTAGGTGGTGTGGATTTCAAATTTGGGAAAATAATTTTGCACAAATAATATTATCCGCAATATATTCATCGTAATAGAAGAAAAGAAGGTAGTTTCATTCTCTCTTTATTTCTTAAAATTTATTATCTGACATGCTTATGGATTTTGACTTTTTCGTTAAAATAATGCTACCATATTAATTTTAAATTTCCAATATTTTCTTTGAAATCATATGAAAATAATAATTTCAATTCAATTGAAAAATTAAAATGATACTGAATTCGATGGGTTAGAGAATTTTGCGGTTTTTATAATTTTTAAAATGGGTCTTACAAAATTTGGCTTCAAAACTTCGTCACAAAAGGATGAAAATTATACATATATACAATTTATTTTCCAAGGGAGGTTTACATTAGGCTAATACCGATTTTTTAAAACTTTTGAAACATTTTAACTAAATTTTTTCTTAAAATTAATGGAAATTCTTTAAATACTATGTTAATTTGTTCGACTTAACTTATATAAATTTAGACATAAAATTGCATAAACATTTTTTCGAGTTCACTTGCTAGATCGTCTTATAAAAGAAACTAAAAATTTGTATACTAATAAAAAAAATGAAAAAAATTATTACTTAATTAACGTTAAAAACTAGTTAATTATGACCAGAAATTAGTTATTCAATCGACCACTTTTATAAATGTAGCAACGCTATATACATAGTTTATGAAAAAATAAAACTTCAAAAAAACTTATTATATTAAAAAAATATTTTGATTGAAACTACCTTCTAT
This sequence comes from Sarcophaga peregrina, assembly GCA_014635995.1. NCBI lineage: Eukaryota > Metazoa > Arthropoda > Insecta > Diptera > Sarcophagidae > Sarcophaga > Sarcophaga peregrina. The sequence continues at coordinate 83,760,602 of CM025789.1, read as the reverse complement.
ATTTTTTATACCATGATATTTATTATCTGTCCTCAATATCTATTCAAAATAGTTTTTATTGAAGTACAGAACAACATAGTTTTAGTCTAGAAACTTCAAATAATATACTCATTTCTGTATCTAAAGACTTCTTGTTAGTAACAAAATTTAACACTTTGAAAAAAAATTTTAGTGTTACTGATATGTACTAATTTAAACATAATTAAATACATAATAATAAAAAAAAAAATTATTTATTTGGTAATTAAATTATGCAGTTTTCTTAAAGGTTTATTCCAATTTCATTTGGTGACAATATATTTCATTTGAATTATAAAATAATATATTAATAAGCTATTTATTATTTACTTGCTAAAATTTAATATATACTTTTTTCTTAAATAAATAATTCTTATTCTAATACCTTGAGATACACAATATTTTTTTGTTTTTCCCTCTGGTGCGTATACATATAATTCTGTGGGTTTTCCTACTCGCGAACATGCGATGTAAAGCTGTCCATGTGAGAAACATGGATTTTTTAGATTAAGTCCACAAACTTGCAAAGACTGACCTTGAGGTTTATTAATCGTCATTGCAAATGTCAGGCGAATAGGAAATTGCAGCACTTGAAGTCGGATGGCATCTCAGATGTGGTCATAGGAATACGTGACAGCAATACACCATTTTTTTTACTCTTAATCGAGTGCCATTACAAAGTTGGGAGGACCAATATTTCTAAGAAAAAATATGGGAACACCGTTTGTTAACTATAAGTCATGTGGTGGAAAGCCTGGTAAATCTAACGAATTTAAAAACTCGACTGGATAATTGACGACATCCTCAATATTTAAAACTGTGTCGATCAATTTATAAGTTCTTAGATTCCCATCGATCTTGTTGAGAATATTATTGTTGATGGAATTAACGTCAATATTTTTGGATGCCAGAAATACACGTTCACATAAATACACAATTTATTAATTCTTCTTTTGATTGTTTCATTCTGCAAAATGGAAATTTTATATACTTTGTTACAGGATCCATTGGAATTCTTCCATTACCTAAATCAAACAATTGTTTGGAAAAAGTTGAAGCTAAAGCATCACGTTGCAACTGAACATGTATATTAGAAGTTAATTTTAGAGTGTGAACATGTCGCCAAAGGTATGATGATATAATATGCATTTAGCTCATCATCTGGTGTTGATCCCGGTATAGCAGGAAGTGTTTGAGAAAAACAGCTAATAAAACGAATGCACTTCCAAATATGTTATTATCGCTTCTTAAATTCCGTAAAGTGCGATCAAAGGTTTCCAAAGATTTCTTATGAGCCTGGAGCATTAATCCACACTACGGTTTCACAGTGTTGCAATATATTGTCCATAGAAGAATTTTTCATTACGCTACACATGTAATCTTCGGAAAATTGAGGCTTTAACGGTGGTTTTAGTGAAGAATGCGTTGTTCTACAACCATCTAAGAGTGTGGCAGCAATACCAGAAGACGCAATAGGTAATGCAATATTTTTTTGCGATTGAACTTTTGTCAATATCAATGAAATTTTTTTTTTTTTTTTTTCTAAATTTCTTTATTTACAATCTGTTTATACAACAATAAGCAAATTTTCTATTTTTTTCTGTTATTGAATTAATTAACAATAACATTTTAATAATTATTATATAATATTAAATAAAGATAAATATTAAATAATTATAATTAATTAACAATGATAATTAAAAACAATAGCAAAATAAACGAAAATTTATTCATAATTAAAACTATATGTAAAATGAATTATGAATATTAATTACAATATTTACAAAGTTACTATCTAAATGGCAAATCTAACACATGCAGTCTATTAAGTCTTCGTACATTCTCTGTCTCATCTAGTAGACTAATGGCTAATGGATTGCTATGGTTACTCAGTCTTTCCACATATCTAGAACTAAATTCGGTTATGGTATCTTTAACTAAAGATATACTGAGATCCTTATGTATAGCCGCATTGGTCACAAACCAGGGCGCTTGAGTAATGAACCGAAGGGTTTTAGATTGATAACGTTGTAGTATTTCCACATTAGAGTTTTTAGCTGTTCCCCATAACAGTATTCCATAAGTCCACACGGGTTTGAGGATAGCCTTGTATAGAATAATATTGTTATTTAAACTTAATTCTGATTTTGGGCCCAATAGCCAGTACATCTTTTTTGTTTTTATATTTAGAAATTTACGTTTGGTTTTAATATGTTCCTTCCAAGTAAGACGCTTATCCAGATATAAGCCTAAGTATTTTACACATTGTACAGCTGGGATTAGCAATCCATTAAGCGCAACCGGTGGGCAACATTCTAAGGGAAAAAGTTAAGTGTGAAGACTTCGTTGTGTTTATTTTAATTTTCCACTTTTCCAACCATTGATGGAGTATATTCAATTGTCTTTGCAACAGAGTAGAAGCTGCCATAGGACAATCCGCCGTCGCTATAAACGCAGTATCGTCAGCATAAGTCGCGGCTGTAATAGATCGTAAATGGGGCATATCACATGTATATATCGAATAAATTGTTGGCCCTAAAACACTACCCTGAGGAACCCCAGCTTGTATCATCTTTATATTTGAAAATTCTTCTTTGATGTTAACGTAAAAGCAAAGTTCACTTAGATATGATTTCAGAACAAGGTAAAATGGTGTTGGTAACAAAGATTTCAATTTAAACAATATTCCTGGGTGCCAAACTTTATCAAAAGCTTGCTGAACATCTAAGAACACGGCAGAGCTATATTTTTTTTTTCAAAACCATCAGTTATAACATTTATAATTCGATGGCACTACTCTGGAGTACCAGGCTTGCTTCGAAAACCAAACTGATGATCAGGAATGATATTATGTTGTTCCAAAACAGGTTTCAGTCTATGCAAACATAGTCTTTCAAATATTTTTGAAAAGCTTGACAACAAACTTATTGGTCTATATGATGAAATCTCGTTTTCATTTTTATTAGGCTTCAGAATCATAATGACTTCAGCACACTTCCACTGAGTCGGAAAATGTTGTAATCTTAGTATTGAATTATATAATAAAGTTAAGAAAGTAACACTTCCTTTAGATAAAATTTTAATTAATTTGGAGTCTATTTTATCGTATCCTGGAGTCTTATTATTTCCAAGCTTTGTAATTTCTTGTTTAACTTCATTTGGAGTAATATGATTAATAGGAAGACTCATTTGACATGGAGTATCTAAAAATTCGAGTATTTTAACATCACTGAGAGAGCGAGTCTGAGAATTAGGTTGAAAAATATTTTCCAAATGTTGACAAAATGCTTCGGCTTTCTTTTGATTTGATCTGCACCAACTGTTTTTTAAATCTCTTATAGGAATGTTGCGTTGTGTGGGCCTTTTAAGATATTTTGTGGCAGTCCAAAGACAATTATCATGTTTATTAGCGTCTAAGATCTCAAATATTGCCCTGTTTTTTCATTTTTAAATTCGTTAAGATTTTGTTTCAGCTGGGTACATAAACGGTTAAAATTTCGCTTGTCAGTTGGGTTTCTACTTAATTGCCAGGTTTTTCGGATTCTCCTTTTATCACGAATTAGGTTTATAATTTCAGCAGATATATAATTATTTGTAGTTGGCGGATTATGTGTTTCTGTAACATTTGGTGTTGACAAAAGAGCTGCTTCGTGTATTAGGCTCGTAAAATTTTCGACTGCTTCATCTAACTCTTTACCATTGTTTATTGTAAGATTTATGTCTATATTTTTATCTATCCAATATGTAAACGAATTGATATCAGTCTTATTGGATATAACCTTTACTTTCTTCGAAATCTTGTGGAAAGTGGAATTATACGTTGCTATGATAGGAGTGTGATCAGAGCTAAGGTCATCACTATCTTGTATGTCAAGACAGTTACTAGGTATTCCAGAGTAAACAAGAAAGCCTAGTAAATCTGGTATTTTGTTCGGATCAGAAGGCCAGTAGGTCGGTCTACCAGAAGAAAGACTATTGTAATGCTTCTTAAGAATGCACTTGTGTAGTTCCCGACCTTTAGGGTTTGCCAATCTAGATCCCCACCATGGATGTTTAGCATTAAAGTCCCCTCCTACCAGGAAGCGACTTCCTAAATTACTGAAGAAGTTTTCATAGTCATGACATGAAATAGAATGTCTAGGGGGAGAATAAATAGCAAATATAGAGATATCTCCACAATTCGTACTAACTTTAACTCCAGCAGCTTGTAGGTAGTTGTGACAAATTGTAGGAAGAACTTCGTACTTAATTGTTGATTTTATTAATGTTGCAGAACCAGCATGTGCTCTACTGTCCGGATGATTTGCTGCTATCGTATCATAACCTCTGATATGAAAATAAGTTCTAGAAGTAAAATGCGTTTCAGAAATCAAGAAGATGTCAACGAATTGAGTATTCAAGAATATTTCAGTTTCATGTGTATAATTGGAAAGTCCATTTGCGTTCCATACAGCAATTCTGATATCTAGTTGCATAATTTGGTAACTAGAACTGACATCATGTTAAGTAAAGTATTCGTTAATTCTATTTGTTTTGTCATTAATTTTTCAAGACGTTCATATACACTTTCATTAGTACTTTGACCTTTCAAAACGTTCGCATAAGATGTGTTAGAATTGACATTTACATCAGCATAATTCTGGGGCCGAGAAGAAAATGGTAAATTTGTTGGTTGATGAATTGGTTTAGTCTTCAATGTTGATTTTTTCTGTACAAGTTTTTGATAAACTTGACAGCCTTTGTAGTTTGCGGTATGGTTTTCTAAGCAGTGAATACAACGAGGTGGATTAGATTTGTTCACAGTACATTCAGCCGTAGGATGATCAAGAGCACACTTTACGCAACGGAAAGGTTTTCTGCAATAAGCCTGAGTATGTCCAAATTGTTGGCAACGATGACATTGAACAATATCATTGACTTTCCTTGGGGGTTCAATTTTAACTACAGCATTATTTATGTACCGAATTTCATAAATTTCTTTGTTATTAATTTTTGGATCAAGATCAACATAAAACATTGCAAGGGGTTCCTTTGTAACTCTACTTCTAACATTACAAACGTTTCTAACATCGTGACCTTGAGCTATAAGTACAGCCTTAACGTCTTCTGGAGGTGTTATATGGAGAAGGCCTTTGATTACAACCCTATAAGATCGTTCTTTACGTATTTGGTAAGTATGATAACTTATTTCTCGTCTATCGAAATACTTAACAAGTTTTCTGTAAGAATCTATACTACTTATCATAATTTTTATTTCGTTATCTCTCAATATCTTATAACTAAAATCTCTTTTAGAAATGATAGAAGAAATATTACTTATCATATTTACAACATTGTTGACGTTTGATACAAAAATTGGTGGAGGTTTGATGTAGTCAGTTGTTTCATGACTTTTTTCACCTGTGCTGTTCTCTGCATCCAGAATTTTAAATCGATTTCCATTAGAAGTACCTGGGTTGTCATCAGTTGTGCGTTGTTTCTTTGCTAAATTTCCAATTGGGGATCTGCTTCCAGTATGTTTATGAAGAATTGGTATCGTTTGCCAGTTGTAAAATTCATTTTCTTCATCATCATCATTATCAGTATTCATGGTTATGTTTAGTAATTTGTACTCACTTAATTTTTTTTTTTCAACTTGTTATTGCTTTTAATATATTGTTTATTGTATTCAATTGTTTGCAGAGAAAAGAATTCGTCTTAACTTGTTATTGTTTATTTATTTTTGTTTTAAGTACGTATAGTAATATTCGAAATAATACTGTGCCACTGCACAGTGTGGTAACAACAAGCTTACTATTGTTTTCGGATTTTTGTTTTTATGTATAAATTGTTTGTGTGATTTTTGTTTGTTATTTATTTTTGTTTTTATAAAATGCCTTTTTTAAAGGAAAAAAAAATACACTGCCACTGCACTTTTTAATAATATGTCTTATTGCAATCACTGTCAATCACAGACAATCAATGAAATTAAAAACGTTTTTCCGGTTCCTCCATACAGACATTTATGTTTGTTTCTTATTGCTGCTAGTTTAACTTTTCTTCCAGTATAATTACCAAATTTTGGTGATTATATTACATTTCTCGTCGTAGATCTTGGTCGTGTGCATTAGTTCCTAACCGAATATGAGCAATCATTCCAACTTCAATAAGTGTCAGATTCCTTATCGCCAAGCATTTGTCTTTAAGTAGATTAATGCTTCATTATACATACTTTCATATATGTTCTCAGACGTATATATTTTAAATTTATACCGAAGATCTTTTGGGTTAGATAGTGAGCACGATACCAATATAATCCACGGATGGTTGTTTACTGCTGCATCTTCAAGCGCTGTTTCTCAAATAAAAACATTCAGCATTTTGAGGATAGACGGTATAAACCCTACATAATGCATCTGTTGAATTTAAATTTGGCCAACCATCAACAGGTTTCCGTTGCTTTCGGCATTTGAATTTCTTTGTTGATGCTTTCTACGTATAATACATTGGAATTTCTGAATATACCATAGTTTTCGCAAACATAATCTCTCTCTCTGGCATTTCTTTCTCCAAAGTAAATGCATTGACCATTATACATAAATGAACAACAGTTGGATGGCGCTCATGAATTCAATATGCTAAAATTCGCCATACTTCTTCATTGCTACTAATGTACCTGGCCATTTGATACTGCGTAATTTCATTATTTGGATTTTGTAATGAAAATACTGCCATATCAGACACTTTAGTAATATATGATGTTTTGGTCGACTTTACTGAATGACTATACTCAACATTAATATGCGCTTCAAATGTTTTGGAAAGCAATTGACAGTAAGGTACTATCCAGCGATTATCAGTATCCACGCACCTGTATTGAAATTGATCGTTCACCATTATCCACAGAACGTCGGCCATAAAGTGGGTAGCCATCATTTCCCGAGATTGTTTCCTGAATCAATTGCCTTGCAGATCTGGGGTAATATTTTAATCCAACCAAATAAGAATATGGGCATCTGGCAATTCACGTTTCTGCCACTCAACGGAATACATCCAACACCGTGTTTCACCAAAGACATGAAATTTTGCATTAAAATCCATTAAAGATTTTAATTTCTGTTTAAACACGCGTGCTGTTAAATCGCGCCGATGAATTGATGTTTGACTAGGGGACAATTCAGATAGAATTTCACCCCACTTTGTGAATGTAATAAATAAATCCGGGCGACCGTATGATCGAATATATGTCATTGCATCTTGGCAGTTTTCTTGCTTATGGCGTGGACTGCGAATGTTGCCAGAATAATTTTAGATTGACCAAGTTCATTGGGATTGATAACATTATGGATGTTGACTCCATCCCGAAGATGAATATAACCATCTTCCACTCTTAATTTGGCTTGATTACGCCGTATGTATAATAGGCTCTCTGTTTCAATTTTCGCGTACATATCCACAATGTACTGATGAAATAATTCTCGGCAATTAAGAATGTGATTAACAGAATTCTGGAATATCATTATACGATATGCACTCACTTTTTTGCTTGTTGGTTCATTTAAAAGTCAAAAAAGACAAAAATAGTTTAGTTTGTGTTTAGTAAATGTACAATATAAAAAGATTTTATAAAATTTACATTGTCTTATTGGGATTGTGGTCGCCGTGGTATCTAGGTAAAAGCCAGGGTTCGAGCCAGACATCAAAACAAAGTATTTTTTCGGCGACTTCCTCTCAGCAGATTTCTGGCAAAAATTCAGAGAGTAAATAAAATTGCCATGAAAAGTTTCTCATAAAATCTGTCGTTCGGAGTCGACTTAAAACTGTAGGTCCCGCTACTCATGTATAAAATTAACACACACAACATAAGCGGTGTGAGAAACTAGGTCAATAATCCTGACTGATGGGTTCTAATGACCAATTATGTATATGTATGTGTTGCTGGATTAATTTGCCGTAATTCAAAGTGATATCCATCTTCGCCATATGAAAAAATAATTAGATACTTTGCACTTTGATGAGTTTTGCAACTAATTATTTGATTTGGGAAAAATATTGACAGTTTACATTTTATTACTTAGGTAGTTAAAAGTAATTAATCAAAATATTATTGCCTATTCATTGGCCAATCAAATGCTGACTATAAAACTTACCTGATATATTTTTTAAAATATGCGACAAATAAATAATATTTTTATTAGTTACATATTTTTAGAAATAAACAAAGTAAACAATAATACAACTATTACATATCTATATGTTTTTCAAGATAAATATTTAAATAATATGAATTTTAGAACTTACTATATATGTGAGTTGAAAATTTCAACTCAACTATTGCATATTTCAAGATATGATAATTTCCGCACTCACTAATCAAAGAATTTTTCTAATATTATTAATTAATAAGAATATAAACATTTTTGTAATTACTTCACATGAGAGGCACCATCTTACTATAGCTGTAATACAAAATTTCGGAATCTAGCTATTATAGTTAATTGGTCCATATGGAGTTTGCCACACCCCTAATGCTTGGTCGCCCATTTTTAACAAAAATATTGATATTGAACCTTTAAATATTCGTACAAAATTTGAGCAGTCTAACTGTTCTAGTGTTCTAGACATGCAGATTTTAGTATTTACTTCATATGGGAGGTGCCACGTCCGCTTTTGCTGAACTCCCTATTTCTGTCCAAAATATTTATATTTAAACAAAAGTTACTTGTAAAAAATTTGGGGACTCCAACTGTTTTCCAGTTTGCAGATATATACTTTATATGGAAGGTGCCATGCCCCCTAATGACAGGTCGCCCATTTTTTTCAAAAAAAATCATATCGAACAAACTTTGAGTAGTTTAACTGTTCTGGTCTTCTAGATATGAAGATTTTACAATTCACTTTATATGAGAGGAGTCACGCCCACTTTTGCTAAATCGCCTATTTTTGTCCAAAATATTTATATTTAAACTAAAGTTACTTGTACAAAAATTGGGAACTCTAGCTGTTACAGTTTTTCATATTTATTTTATATGGAGGTGCCACACTTTCTAATACTAGTTCGCCCATTTGTCCATAATATTTATATTGAAACTGTAGTTACTTGTACAAAATTTGATTTGAGGTATCCAATATACCCATTTTATTATCTTGCAATAGCAGGTAATGTTGCATATGTGGGCGTGGCACCTCGCTGATTTGAAATATCAAAATAAACACCTTCCAGACATATAGGAAGATACTGTGAAAATTTCAAAAAATTGGTTCAGCCGTGTAGTAGTCTATAACGTTCAAACATACAAACAAACACACATTCATTTATATATATATATATATAGATTATATAACAATAAATTAATAACTTATATATTAATGGCAGAACAACTCACCTGTTTTTGACGGCCTTAAAGTTTTTCTTTGCTTATCATCCTTTGATATTCCTTAATGATTAACAAATTTAATACAAATATTTAAAATGTTTACATTCTTATAAGAATATTTGCCTTTATTTGTAATTGCAGGAAAGCCACCACCTCAAATAATTTGGTTTAGAGATGAAACAAAATTGAAGTCTGAGATTAATTACACACCAGCGGAGCGATTTGTCAAGAGTGAAATTACCATAGGCCCACTAAGCAGAACGGATTTAAATTCTAGAATAACGTGCAGAGCGAACAACCACCCACGTGCGCCTTCAGTAGAATCTGTGGTGCAAATAGACATGAATTGTATGTACAAAATTATTTTTTTTTTTGATATAAGGTTTTATTTATATAAACGGTAATTGTAACGGTAAGAAATTAGAAAACTTGCTGTTAACCTGAAATAAATATAAAATTGAATCACAAAACAAGTTTTTTTTTCGTTTATTCTCCAAAAAAATTGCTTATAATTGAACTACAAATAAACAAATAGAGAAAACATACAATGTCTAAATATGCACTGTCCCCAATTGGCCGCTCAAGCATATACGTATTAGGTTTAATTTTAATACATTTCAATAATACTTATTTTATTATCTAATAATAGTTCGATAGAAAAAAATTATTTTGCAATGAAAAAATAGAAAAAAAAAACATTACGTATTTATTATAAGGATAAAAAACAAGTCAAAATATTTTTTATAATTTATGTTTGGAAACATTTTTATATTCTTAAGATACATACTTACTTACTTAATTGGCTATAACAAGCCGGACCATCCTCCTCCATTCGAACGACATGGCCGAGCCAGCGCAGCCGCTGGATATTAATACGCTGCACAACGTCTATGTCGTTGAGGAGCTTATACAGCTCACTGTTAGATCGGATGCGGAAATCATCGCCAACTTGCACAGGACCGAAGGACCGTAGGACTTTCCTCTCGAATACCCTCAAGGATGCTGCATCAGTTCTTAATAGGATCCATGCCTCTGCGGCATAAAGAAGCACGGGTAAGATGAGCGTCTTGTAGAGTATTAATTTTGTCACACGATAGAGGTCTCTGCTACTCAATTGCCTATTGAGACCATAGTAGAACCTGTTGGCAAGAGTAATCCTGAGTTTGATCTCCAGACTGACATCATTTTTGGTGGTAACGGCGGAGCCAAAATAAATAAATTCCTTGACTGTATCAAAAGTATAGTTATCGGCCGTAATCTGAGAATCAATACGCCGCACGTCTCTACTTGTCGACAACATATACTTTGTTTTGCCCTCATTCACTGCCAGACCCATCTTCTTAAACTTCCGTTCAATAGCGCTAAAGGCAGCACAGTAACGTCTCGCTTGGTACGCCCTATGATGTCGATGTCGGCAGCGTACGCAAGCAATTGGACACTTTTTTGAAAGATAGTGCCATTGCGATGCACTCCTGCCTTTCGCAGAACACTCTCCATGACGAAGTTGAAGAGATCGCATGATAAGGGGTCGCCTTGTCTGAAACCTCGTACGGTATCCAAAGGTTCGGAGAGGTCCATTCCTACCTTGACGGAGCTGCAAGAATTGCTCAACGTCATTCTGCATAGCCTTATCAGCTTCGCAGGTATACCGAGCTCAGACATTGCGGCATAAACACGATCCCTTAAGGGGCTATCGAAGGCTGCCTTATAGTCGACAAAAAGATGGTGTGTGTCGACTTGTTTTTCGTGGGCCTTTTCCAGGATTTGGCGCAGTGTGAAGATCTGGTCTATGGTGGATTTGCCAAGTAATAGCCTTATCATTGGTCCGGCGGTAAATATGGTGAAATACTGGAAGGCCCCTTTCATTCTCGATATATCCATATTTATCCAGATATAAAAAGGCCTCTGGGGGAACATATCCATTTTGAATAGTTCTATATATATTATTTCCCCACATAATATGGGCCATAATCAGATTATTTTCAGTGTATTGCATGGTTTTCACAATATGATCCCTGATTAAATGAATGATAAACTTATCAATCCTGTCAACTTTTGCCTTATAATATAATCTTCCATTCGATTCATACTTCGTAAAGCCACTATCTTGTGACCTAAACAAAAATGTACAAGCCCTAAGGCATTTCCTCTCAAATACTCTCATTTTCTCCATATATGACGGCGAGACATTATACCAAATTGGACAACCATACATGAGAATGGGTCTGATCAATGATTTATATAAGGCAAGTTTAACCATGGGATTAATATGTCTAGAAAAAAACAGTCTTTCGTACACGAAAAAGGCCTTTTTAGCCTGTAAGATTTTATTACAAAATTTCTCCAATGTTAGAATTGCACTTGCCTACACATTTGTAGTTTATCATTGATTTTCTGAATTTTATCGTTAGAATGAAACAAAATAATGTCATTAGCAAAAGCAACCATATTATCGTTTTCTTCCAAAAGATCCATAACAAACAAATTAAATAAAATTGGAGAGTTCACTGTCCCCTGCTGTAAGCCATTAACCACAGTAAATAGTTTGCTACTCATTCTGTTCCCATTATAAACACGAAATCTCCTATTACTCAGCATATCATGAATAAGAATAACCAGGTTAAAAGGCATTTTATAAATTTAACAGTTTATATATAAGGCATGGAAGCTAAATACTGTCAAATGCCTTTTCGAAGTCCATGAGACACGCACCTGTGCATAAGGATTTGTTCCAGTTCCAGTAAATATTTGAAACCAGATAGTGAACTGCATGTATAGTAGAATATTTGAATTTAAACCCGAATTGTCTTTCATTAACGAGTTTAGCCTGCTCGCAAAATTTGACTAACAAATCATTGATACACATCTCGAAAATTTTGCAAATATTACTAGTATCCTTATCCTTCTTAGGTAAAATCACAACTTTCGCAATTTTCCAAGCTCGTGGAAAATATGAGTTATTGAGGATATTATTAAATAGAGCACAGTACTCATATATAATATATCTCGGGACGTTTTTCAATATAAAATTTGGTATGTTATCCAATCCTGTAATGTTCACATAGGAAAAAAAAGATGTCATTTCTTTTGCAATCAGATACACAAACAAGTTATGTATCCGTTCATAAAGCGTCGGACTAAAGAAGGTCTGTGGGAGCCTATGATTGCTAGCTATCAGTCGGGTGGGGAGGTTCGTGACCTAATTTAACCGCCTCTGTTTCATTACAAGGTAGTTTTATAAAGACTCCCTAGTTTATTTAATTATTATATTTACTCGACGTGGTCGAATAGTATAGTTAACAAAAACAAAATATAAAGCCCCTACTATACTACTAAGGTGAAATATGAACAGGTATTAATTGATTCTACTCTCTAAATGGGTTTCTCTGGTGTCTTGAGAAACCACGCTTCATAACCCTCCCTGAAACCTGTATCCTACAAACGTAAGGTCGATTAGTAGGATCCCTAATTCAAACTAGCCTATCTCAGCTACCCCATACAAGAGGACTACTAAATTCCTTAACAATTAATTGGCATATTCACAAAGTTTATTAAAACAAAGTTAGTTCTTAAATTCATGAGGAAATGGCTTAACTAAGATTAATAATATAATATAGTATATTTAGGCAAGTATCTTAAAACAATTATTAACTGAATAGCGAAAATCAAAAAAAAAAATATTATAATATATTGGCTTGATAGTGAAAAAACACAATATTCGCGGGATATTAGGAAAAGAGATAATATGACGTATATTCATTGAATATTAGAAAAAGAGAATTAATAGATATTCAAGATATTTAAAAACACAATATTTTCTGAATATTAGGAAAAATAGATAGTCTAATATTCAGGCAAGATTTGTAAAAACAATATTCAATGAATATTAGGAAAAAAGATATTAGGAAAGAGCTACTATAAAATTTATAGGTAAAATAGTTAAGAAAAACGATATTCATTGAATATTAAAAAGAAAATATAATACAATAGATATTCAAGATAAAAAAATACGTTATTCACTCAACATTGAGGAAAAGAGATAATAGGATCTTTATGTAAGATTTGGTAAAACAATATTCATTGAATATTAGGACAAGAAATGATAATGCTAGGAAAAAAGATAATATAATATATATATCTAAAAATCATAATATATATCTAAAAATCATAATATATAAATCTAAAGATATACGACTTACCCTCGTTACGACTTACCCCCTTACGATGGGGCCTCCTCGTGTTGCGACGGATGTCTATAATGAAGGAAGTTGTTACTTACATATAGATTGTATAGATAACGTTACAGAAAAACTGCTAAACTACGTCTAATAAGAAAAAACCTATTGGTGCTATAAACTGCTTCTTTTGTATATAGTTGTGCTGAGGATTGTTGTTGAGGTTAGCCAAGATTATCGTCTCTAGCTGGTTGCTTTGAGCTAAGGCAGGTGATGAACAAAATTACTATCGATGAGTATATAGATGTAGATAGTTGGGTGGATGAGGTTGTTGAGGTTAGGCGAGATTATCGTCTGTAGATGTTGGCCTTAGGCTGATGCATTTAATGACAGAAATTGATGTAGATGGATATATAGAGGTTTATAGTTGGGTATAGTTGAGCGGATGAGGTTAGGTGAGATTATCGTCTGTAGAGGTTGGCCTTAAGTGGAGGCATGGGTTGAAAAAACATGTTGCTATAGAGGTATATAGTTGTGTGGATGAGGAAGTGGTTGATGTCAGTCAAGGTTATCGTCTGTTGATGATTGCCTTGAGCTGATACAGAAATGATATAGATGGATATAGCGTATATAGTTGAGCTGATGCGGTTAGGTGGGAGTATCGCCTCTAGATGGTTGCTTTAAGATGATGCATGTGATGAATATATAGTTGTATATGTGATGAATAGATAGTTGTATAGAGTTGTATATAGTGATGCAGAAGAGGTTGTTGTTGAGGTTAGATGAAGTTATCGTCTATGCCAGTTTGCATTATACTGATGCATGTGTGTTGAGAAAAATGTGGCTTTAGATGAATAGATAGATGTATGGAGTTGTACTGAGGCTATTGTTGAAGTTAGGTAAGATTATCGTCTGTAGAGGTTTGCCTTGGCTAGATAGATAGTAGATAGTTGTCTATAGTTGCTGATGAGGTGGTTGAGGTTAGGTACGATTATCATCTCTATCGCATCGATACCATTCGCTTCACTCGTTGATTGGAAGCAACCATTTACACCGCTACACTAACGGTCACTTCCCGTTTGTTTTGTTCTTTTCTTGTTGCTCGCCCCTGCTTTTACAAAGATGTTTTGTGGGTAACCAAGGGTTGTTTTTCTTTTAATGATTTTTCTTTTTAGATACTATACGTTGACTGTCGAAATGAAAAAAAGAGCGTTTTCTTCCAGTGCTTACGCTTAAGTCACTTTTTGAGAAGCATTCACTTGAATAGAACGAAAGGGGTGTGGCACTTTATCGTTAGGTAAAGTTGCATGTCAAATCTTCGATCAGTCAATGCCGACATCACTAATTGACCGGCCGAATAAAGTAGGTATGCCATTCATTCGTTGAATGTCAGATTAGGGGTTATAATTATAAATATTTGAAAGCATTTATGTTTCCTGATTTTGCTTTACTTCCTTTTTTTACAGTTTTTATATTTTTTTTATTTTCTTTTCTGTCTCTCAGCATATTTAAAACACATAAAAATTTAATCCTATTAGTCTTCTTCAACAATGGTAATATCCCTGTCATATAAAATAAACGTTGGCAATACTGTGAATAATTCTGGTAATTACATACATGTCAAAAACAATGTGACAACACATACTGAACGAAACTAATATTTTGACAGCGATCAATATTAGTTAGGTAGAAAAAGAGAAAAAGAAAATTTTTTCTTATTCTTCTAATCGTTCACCACAATCCCGAGGATAGTTCTCCCCGTAAATTATCAAAGATATAATCAATTGAATCCCTTGTTATAAAAAAGTTCCCTGTGGAAGAACCATACAAATCATTGGCTTTTTTATTCGCACTAAATGTGGGGTTAGTCGAATGACTTCTTTCATATTCAGTTTTTAATTCCAAAAATTCTAAGAAGTAGTCATCCACATTTTGGTGTACACTGTTATCCATATCACTCTCTTTATAAGAGCGAACAGATTCAAGAAATGCCCCAATTACGTTCAGGATTTGATCTTCATTCCTTAAAATGAATTTGTTACTTCCTTCTTCTCTTTCCAGCTCTCCTGCAACTATATCAGTAATTTGCAGTAAATTACCCTCTTCCTGATTAATCTTAAGGACATCGATACTAATAAATTGAGAGTGCCTAAACTGCTTCCTAACTTCTTCAAACATGTGAGATGTGTTCCTATTGTACTACTACTACTACTTTCCTTCGAAAATAATCATTAATAGCCAGAGAGCGATTCTCCTAAATTAATTTCCTAACTAGCTTCAATTTTATTTTCAACAAATTCCGCTCAGTTGGTGTCAAAAATATTTCCAATCTGTTTATTGCTTTATCTTGCTCAAAATTCTGCTTTTCTCAGAATGCAATCTCCTTATAATATTATTCGTAAATTTCCAGGTTGAATCTGAGACACTAACTTTTGGGACTGATTTTTCCATAGCAGTATTACTGAACGTGTTCAACCTAAGATTCCTATCGTTCGGAACTTTGTCATTATCATTGTAAGCCTTCAGAATACTACTTCTAAATTTTTTCCACTTAGTACCTTTATAATTCAGCCGATTCCCCTTTGTATTACAAGACTCATTTCCCCAGTCTCTGTGCCTACAGTTGAGGTCTCCAACCAGAATGTAATAGTTATCAGGATTGCTCAGGTCTAAAATTTGAAAAAGTTTCTGAATTTCCCCTTTGAAAAAATTGTCATTATTACCCGAAGGATAATATGCCGAAATTATAAATAGAAATTTACCCGCAACCAAAGGGATATTTAGAATCCATGTTTCAAGACGTTGAAATAAATTTATTGAGTTCCTATTGAAGTTCTCATATTTTATGTTATCTCTAATTAATATTGCAGTACCTCCCCCTCTTTTATCATGTAATCTATCCTTCCAGTATTATAACTTTCAAAATGAATTTTATGTTTAACATTTAATTTAGTTTCATTTAATAAGACAATATCTGGTTTATGGAGATCTAAAAATTTACTCAAATCATATCTCCTGCTTAAGCCTATTAAAGAGTTTGCATTGATTTCTATTAAATTTAGTATATTATAGTCCTCCATTATTACGTTACTAATATTAATTTCCTAACAAAGAGAAAATTTAATCAATTCTCGATGCTTGCTTTTACAAATTAATGATTTGGTTAATTAGATTCTGCATTACATTTTTCAGTTCTTCTAATGGTATGTTATTTAGGTTAGTAACATTTATATTTCTATCATTATCGTTTCTCAAAACGCTTGCGAATGTCACATTTAGTTGTTTAGTAGACGAATATATTGTTCCTATTGACCTCTTTTGAACAAGTCTTTGCTTTTTAGTTCTAAGCTTCTGTTGGATTTCCTGGTACTTCTCATATCCTTTATACGAAGCTGGATGTCCATATTTATTGCATAAAACGCAAAATAGTTTTTCTCTCTCCACATTAGGAATTTCATTTAGTGGACATTTACCAAATTCGTGCTGCTCTTTACATTTCACACATTTTGTTGCTAAAAAACAGTTTGATGCGCTGTGGTTAAAACCTTGACAGTTTCTGCACTGGCTAATTTCAGGTTTCCTTAAGGTCTCCCAACGAATGCATCTCAATTCGCTTTACTCTCGTTGCTTAATTGAACTATAAATATTGGTAAACTATAACCTTCCATAGATGATTTTTTAGTCGTAAATTTACTAACTTTGATAAATTTTAAGTTTTCATTTTCATATTTTTTAAGTTCATTTAAAATTATTGTAGGGTCTGTATTACCACTTAACCCTTTTAACAAATAGGTTTTTGTTTTTGAGTCTTTAGGTGGGTATGTATAAAACTTTGTTTTGGTTTTTTGTAAATAAGCTTTGACTCTAGTTAGCCATTAAGAGTAGACATGTACAAAGCTATTTTTTCGCTTCTAAATTCTTTAATTTTAAACTGTTTGATTTTGAGACCATTAGTAATAAACTCAATGAGAGTATTAGGAACCACATTATAAATATTGAGTGGTGGACTATTTTTATAATTTTGACACAGTTTGCTTGTTGTACTTTCATCAGAGACCTGCGCCGATCGGCTGACAGCCGGCTAAGCCGAGCCGCCGACAAAATTTAAAAGCCGCCGCCGCCGAAAATTTATTCGACTCGATTCGGCTTGAATTCAGCCGCCGTTTTATATATGTAAGAAAATTAAAATATATGAAAATATGTTCTTAATATTGTATACAGCAAAATTTTAATTATATATACCTACATACATAATTGACCATTACAACCCTTCAGTCAGGATTACAACCTAGCTTCTCACACCACTTATGTTGTGTGCGTCAATTTTATACATGAGTGGCGGGACCTTCAGTCCCAGTCGACTCTGAACGACAGATTTTTGAGAAGCTTTTCATGGCAATTTTTACTCTCAGAGTGTTTGTCAGAAATCTGCTGAGAGGAAGTCGCCGAAGAAATATTTTTTCGTTTTGATGTCTGACCTGGGATACGAACCCGGGCCTTTTGTCTAATAAGCCAACACACTACCCACTAGACCACGGCGACTTCAATTATATATAAAATATAATATTTATATTTTTGTTTTACTTGACTTAAATACATTATTGAAGTTTTTTTTATTCATTTTGTGATATATTAATAGAATAATTTTTAATTTTTTGATATGGAAATTTTGAATACCCTTTCTTGTTTTTGGTGAATGTGGTAACACTTTTAACTTTACGTTAAATTTTTTAAAGACAAAAAATTGAAATGGAGAACCAAGGAACTACAAGTTTCAATAATTTAAATGAGTTAAATTAGTCAGATTCCGATGACGACCTCTCAATTTTTTTTTTGAAAATATTATTTTGAATATTTATTTCTGATAATTGTTTTGTAAGTGTTATAAAATGCGAAATAATTTCAGGTTTGGAGTTTCTGCGTCGACATCAAACCTCTGTAACCATTTACGTGCTCACGGTATTGACGTAAAATCAAAAAAATTTTAAAATTCAAATGCCAAAATAAAATCCTTATTTTCAGGAAGTTCTAAAAATGCAAATTCCGAAAAATTTGCTAACGCACGTCTGCTTGTGCAAATGTGCTGCAGACATCTAAGGCTCTTTAACATAGTGGAGCAACCAGGGCCATTTTATTTATGTCATTTCGGATCACAACATACCAGCGTTGCCACCTTATGTGTAATTACACATATTGTGTGTAATTTTTGATTCTGTGTGTAGCATGCGTGTAATTAGCTTCGTGTGTAATTTTACTTTTTGTTCTAATTTTTTCTTTAGTAGCTAATTTTTAATAATTAATTTGCTAACATTGATTATTTAGTAAATTTACTGCAATTTTTGGCAAAACCTCTGAGAGTAAATAAAATTGCCATGAAAAGATTCTCAAAAATCTACCATTTGGAGTCAATTTTAAAACTGTAGGCCCCAACACTCATATAAAATTAACGCACACACATAAATGGTGTGAAAAGCTAGATCGTAATCCTGACTGAAAAGTTTTAATGACCAATTATGTGAGGCTAATGTTTCATACATGGATTTACATGTCTTATTTGGTCTTTAAATAAATGTAGGAAATGTTGTATCCATATTATTTAAATATATAAAAGAGCCGCCGAAACTTTACCATATTTCGACTGACAGCCGACTTAAAGCCGCCGCCGAACCTTTTCAACTTTAGCCGCCGCCGCCGAACAATTTGCTCGGCGCAGGTTTCTGACTTTCATCGTTTAAATTTTTTTTCTCTTATATTAATATTTTGCGAACCGTTACGCGATGTACTTGGTGAGTTAATATTGTTGTTATTTTGTACATGTTGTTCGAATTTTTTTTAAATATTCTTCTTTCGGCAAAATCTAGTAAAAATTGGAATGCAGTACTATTGCCAAATAGTACTTAAAAATACAACGCTGCACAGGAAAAAAATTACATTTCAATTCAAAATAAAACCAAACAAATTAACCCTTATCCTGTATTAATTGGTCAAAATTGCCCAAACAGTTTTTATTCCTCATTTATTCTTTAAATACTCAGCGGATTTTTTTGAAAGTTTTGTAGTTATTATTTTAGTGAATGCTATTAAAATTTAAAACATAATTTTTGTAGGTCGCTTCACGAAGCGTATGTAAAAAAAACTTACGTTAATGGTACTTTTGGGTCAAAATTGCCCAATGCAACAAAATCAATTTCCGCATGCGTTAGGAGCTTAGTAACAATTTTGTGCGTCTTGATAACTTCATAACTAGCAACAAACCGAAAAAAATTAAGTAAAAGTGCAGCATTATAAACTGCAACAAACCTAAAAAAGATAATAAGTAGTGTAAATATATTATTCGTTTCGTAAAAAAATAAAAAAAACTGAATATTATCATTTTTTTGAAGTACAGGATAAGGGTTAAAAATAAACAAAATTAGGAACATCTTCCACCCAGAATGACTCGTGACGAACCTGCGGATTAATATTTTTATTATTACGTATATTTCATATGCTTACATCTACCCATTCCATTCTGCTATTTAACAATTGTGTGTAGTAATATATTTGCAATATTTTTTGAAATCTATGTCCTATATTTTTATTTTCTTTGATTTTAAACTAAATTTGGAAATATTATTGTTTTCCAAAGCTGTTTTTGTTATTAAAATGAAATCTTGCTACTGTCAAATACATCCAGTATAAACGATCTAGATTTTGAAGAAGATTTGAAATCTAATCTACTAGATTTCGCTGTAGTGTAAATGGGCTATTATGTTACCGCCAGTATTAGACTCTACTACTTTTTATTACAACCCTTTTTTTCCATCTCTTTAAAATCATTCTTCCGCCATTTGCGAATTAAAAAATAACCAAAAAAGTAGGATCTAAAAATTGTAGAGCATAAACTTAGGTAATAATTTTTTTAATATTGTTAAAAAACAAATAAAGTCGCTTTCAGATTTTTAAAGCAATAAACAGCTAAATAAACTTAGTGTGCTTTATTTTTTACAATTTTTTAAAAATCTTATACCATAAAATGGCTCTAAGTATGCCGAAAGAAAATCTGACCCTTGCTGCAAAGTACATTTTATGTACAGACCCGGACGATGGAAACATGATAACCTGTTCCAGATGCCTTAATTGTTTCCATAGCAGCTGTTGTGAAATCGACGACAATGTTGATGTGTTTAGCTGGAGATGCCAATCTTGTCTCGTTGTAGACCAACAACAAAAAGACTCACATAACCTCCAAACATCAGACCCTATAAACGAATCCAGTCTTGTCGAGACACCAAGTCAACAGCCACCAGCTACCATCAATCAACAAACGAGTCACCCACAAGCAGTCAGGTCAACAATAATTTAAAAAAAGCAGCTCGATCTACAACAACTAGAAGAAGGGATGCTGTTAAAATGCGAGCTTCTGCGACGTAAGTACAAATTACTACGCCAAGAGGTTGATCAATGCCAAGAAGTTGACACTGTACAGCCAGCAGAGACCTGCGCCGAGCAAATTTGTCGGCGGCGGCGGCTGAAATTGAAAAGTTTCGGCGGCGCCTTTATGTCTGCCGTGATTCGAAATGACATAAATAAAAAATGGCCCTGGTTGCTCCACTATGTTAAAGGGCCTTAGATCTCTGCAGCTCATTTGCACAAGGAGACGTGCGTTAGTAAATTTTTCGGAATCTGCATTTTTAGAACTTCCTGACAATATGGATTTTGTTTTGGTATTCGAATTTTACAAATTTTTTGATTTTACTTCAATACCATGAGCACGTAAATGGTTACAGAGGTTTGATGTCGACGTAGAAACTCCAAACCTGAAATTATTTTGCATTTTATAACACTTACAAAACAATTATCAGAAATAAATATTCAAAATATAATTTCCCGAAAAACTTGGCTAAAAGCTAATTGAAATTGGAGTTTCATTTATTGTTTTGGGAAAATATCCTTTTAATTATCTTTAAATTTAATTCCTGGATAGAAATAATATATGTATGTACCTACCCCTTCAAACCCATGGGGGACTCATCAAAGCAAACTTTACACATATGATACTCTTTGGCACAGGTTTATTTCCAATAACCATTTAACCAAAATGGTGCCAAACTATGGACCCTGCTGAAGATTTCTTTGTTTAAAAGGATTTGGGTTGTTTTTTTAATTTTTGCTTTAGTGGCTAGTATTTTTTCGTATTCGTTTATGTCATTGTCAATACATTAAAAATACCAAGTCGTCATCGGAATCAGATGAATTTAAATCATTTAAATAATTATTTAAATTTTGAAAGAAATTTGTATTTTTTTGGTTCTCCATAATAATTTTTTGTCTTTTAAAAAATTTAACGTAAAGTTAAAATTGTTACCACATTCACCAAAATCAAGAAAGGGTGTTCAAAATCACCATATCAAAAAATTAAAAATTCTTCTATTAACATATCACAAAATGAACAAAAAAACTTCTTTAATGTGTTTAAGTTAAGAAAAATATTATCATATTTTATATATAATTAAATTTATTGTATTAAAAACATATTTTCATATATTTTAATTTTCTTACAAACATATAACGGCGGCTGAATTTAAGCCGAATAAATTTTCGGCGGCGGCGGCTCGGCTTAGCCGGGTGCCAGCCGATCGGCGCAGGTCTATGACGGATAATAGCAGTAGAAATGCTGCCATAAAAGACACTCCGTGTGTACAAAATAGTCAATGAAATACAAACATTAACCTACAAACGAATACATCTCTCAATAAGAGCAGTGCCATCTTGCGGCGAGTAGCAGAACAATTAAATCACGATCACACCTTATCCCAGACACAAACCGCGCGTACATTTATTACTATACATGGCGGCAACATCTTTGACACTCAAAACCTATTGGGTAACATCACACAACAAAACAGATGTACTACAAGCTGTCTAAGTATAAATAAATGCAAAACAAACGACGGCTCTAATTTACAATTTAATAGAAATAATTATGAAGGGAATTTTGTAATTAACACCGCGACCCAATTAATGCCACGCCGGTATATTTGTAAAGATTTGCCTGCATTTAATGGAGACCCAAAGGAATGGCCAAAATTTATAAGTGCTTATGAACACAGGACACAGGCAGCCGGGTATACAAATGAGGAAAACCTCATTAGACTCCAAAACAGCTTGCGGGATAAGGCATGGGAAGCGGTAAGAAATTGTTTGATGCTCCCGGATATGGTCCCAGACATAATCAGGACTCTAAAGATGTACTATGGTAGGCCCGAGTGCACAACAATAAATTTGATGGAAAAACTGCGCAACTATACTATACAGCGGGGCAAATTAGAGTCCCTCGTCGAATTTTCGTTTGCAGTGAAAAATCTCTGTGCCACTATTTGTGCATCCCATTTAGAGGAATATTTAACTAATCCCACTCTGGTAGACAGGTTACCCGTGAACACTGTGCTACAGTGGGCATTGTACTCAAAGGACATTGACCATCCAAATTTATTGCACTTTTCAGATTGGCTATATATGATTGCAGTGACAGTTCCTGTATTTGACCACAATAAAAAGACAGAATGCAAGGAGGGGCGTGTAAACACACATAAGCCACAGAACGTACAGCAGTACTGCAAAATTTGTAAAGGCCCACATAAATTGGGTCAGTGCACAAAATTTAAAGAGCTTTCTGTTGTTGAACGGTGGGATACTGTTAATGTGAACAATTTATGCCGAACTTCTCTGGGCAAGCACTGGTGTAGGTGCTGGTTTCACAAACAATGTGGTGTAAATGGGTGCACTGTCTTGCACAATGCATTATTGCACAACGAAGAGCAGCAGACAAATGGTGCGTTTAATAACCACAGGTCTAGTGAGAGTGAGTTGTTTTACCGTGTGGTACCAGTGGCAACAAATCAGTTCAGGTATACGCTCTCATGGATAATGGTTGGACTCTTACACTTCTAGAAGAGGAGGTAGCTGACATATTAGGTGCTGAGGGTGCTAAAGATTCACTTTGCCTTGGATGGACTGGTGACGTCACTCGTTATGAAAACAAGTCTAAGAGGCTCGATTTAAAAATTTCTTCAGTCAGACCCAACTCAAATATTTTTCCCATTAGCAATGTGTACACTGTTAAAAAGTTGAATTTATCGAAAGAATCTATGAATGTGAAAGAAATCAAATCTAAATATACTTACCTAGAAGATATAGCCCTTCAAGGTTATGCCAATGTCGTGTCATCGATGATAATCGGTGTAAACAACCCCAATTTAATTGCAGCTTTGAAAGTACGAGAAGGTGGATGGCATCAACCTGTTGCATCCAAAACTAGATTGGAGTGGACTCTTTTTGGTGGGCGTTCTAAAGCTCGTGGAAAACTTAATTTCCACAAATGCAAATGTGAAGTTCACGATTTGGTGAAACAGTTTTTTGCTGACGAAAGCATTGCCTAACATGTGGGCAGCCAAAACCTATATCCAAAGATGATGAGCAAGCAATGCAAATTTTAAGCGACACCTGTGTACTTAAGGACGGCAGATATGCAGTTGATCTTTTATGGAAGATTGACCCACCAGAGTTGCCATATAGTCTGCCAATGGCCAAGAAGCGTTTGCAGTGTATAAAGCAGAAAGCTGCACGAGACCCAAACCTAGCCGAAATATTAACTCAACAAATCGCCAATTTAGAAGAAAAGGGTTATGCTGAGAGGTTACCCATAGAGATTCTTCGGCAAAATGAATCTAAAACATGGTACCTGCCTACCTTTATTATCAAGAACCCACATAAACCAAACAAAATAAGACTCGTATGGGATGCTGCAGCTAAACCGAACGATTTGGCCCTTAATGACTTTTTATTAAAAGGCCCTGATTTGCTGGTGCCCTTTATTTAATTTAATTTTAGAATAGGAGCATAGCTGTGTGTAGTGGTATAGCCGAAATGTTCCACCGCATACTTGTTCGTAAAGAAGATGCAAGGGCGCAGAGATTTTTGTGGTGAAACGAAAACAGCTCGCTGATAGTGTGCCAACTAAATGTACTCACTTTTGGAGCATCATGTTCACCATGCATTGCACATTTTGTCAGAGACAAAAACGCTAGACAATTTGGTAATAAAAGGACTATTGCGGCGATTACAAAACAGCATTACGTGGATGATTTTATTGCTTCTACAAACACTGTAGAAAGCTATTGAATTGGCTTTAGGTGTGCGGGACGTCCATGCCAAGGGTGGTTTTGTTATGCGCAATTAGTCATCAAACTCTTTAGACGTTTTGAAAGCTTTAGGAGAAAGAAAAACTCGGACCAATAAAAAACATTTGAAAATAGTGAACAAATGACTCAATATGAAAAAATTCTTGGACTTTATTAGGACCCCAAAAAATATGTTTTTAAAATGAATATTAAGTTTGTGCGGCTTCGGCGACCAATTCTAACTGAGGATTTAGTATCCACAAAGGTTTTATGAGTCCTAATGTCCGTTTTTGATCCTCTAGGATCATGTCATATTTAAAAACTATTTTGCAAGAAATATGGCGGAACGGTATAGATTGGGATTAACCTCTTAGTGATGGTCTCTTTAAGAAGTGGAAGAATTGGCTCACATTTTTACCGTTAATTGCCCAGGTAGCCATACCACGACGTTATTCACTCACACTACAACAAAACGAATATTCTGTGGAATTACATACATTTGTCGATGCAAGTGAGAACGCCTACGCAGCCGTTTCATATTTTCGATTTACGTTTGGTGAATAGGTTGAAATAAAAATCATTGCAGCAAAATCAAAGGTAGCTTCACTTCGACCCCTCTCCATACCTCGGCTTAAATTGCAAGCAACCACTATTGGTGCCCGGCTTATGAAGACTATTATTTACCATAATATAAAATTGAAACGAACCGATTCAAAAACTGTTTTAAATTGGTTGACAGGGGACCCAAGGAAATACAAGCAATTTGTCATGTTTCGAGTCGCTGAAACCTTTTTGGCCAAATAACTCCGTTGGTATTACCTCCAATACCGAAGATGTCGACCTTACAGAAATTCGTCCTTGTTATCTAAAGGTGCATTTTCGTCAGTCATACACTTTTTCTAGTTGGTACCGAATTAAACGTGCTGTGGTTAATTGGGTAATGTACGTGGAAAGAAGACTACAAAAATTTAAGCAGCAAGAAATAGTTGAAAGTCTTAATTCGTCGCATTTTATTAAAGCAAAAAATATAATGTTGAAAATGACTCAGATGACAAGTTTTGTGGATGAATATGCTGCAATACAAAGCGGTCGACCCATTACTAAAGGCGGTGTCTTTGATAAACTTAATGTTTATATGGATAAAGATGGCATCATCAGAGTAGAAAATAGAGCTCAGTATGCAGCACAGACTTGTGGGCCCCAAAAAGATTTCATAGTATTACCAGGTAAACACCATGTTAGACAGTCCTAAATGAAATTTGTCAAATTTATTTTATAATAAATTTGAGAGCTGTTTACAAAGACATTCGAAGAAGTTGGCAGCTATGTAAAATTGATGCGGCTAAACCTATTCCACCCCAAATGGCTAACTTGCCACCGGCTCGCCTAGGAGCTTTTTAGCGACCTTTTACGTATGTCGGAGTCGATTACTTTGGACCAATAGCAGTAACTTTTGACAGAAAATTATTAAAACGATGGGGTGTTATCTTCACATGCCTTACCATAAGAGCCATTCATATTGAACTAGCCCATTCACTCTTAACAGGCTCATTTTGAATAACCCTTAGAAATTTTGTTGCAAGACGGGGTACCCCAGCTGAAATTTACAGCGATAATGGGACAAGTTTTGCGGGGTGCTGATCGTTTCCTTAAGAACGAGCTTAAAAATATAGAATTCAACAAGGTGCAAGCTGATTTGGTATATAGAGGGATTTCGTGGAAATTCAATCCACCAGCAACTCCTCATATGGGTGGAGCTTGGGAGAGATTAATGAGGTCAGTCAAAACTATTTTATATAAAACATCTCCTGCGCAAAAGTTCACCGACGAAAGCTTAAGAAGTGCTCCAATGGAGGTGGAATTAATGCTTAACTCAAAACCCCTCACATATGTATCATTGGAGACTGAAGATCAGGAAGCCATCACTCCAAACCATTTTCTTCTTGGCAGCTCAAATGGTACGAAGCCATTTTGCTCAGCCAACAACATAGATTACAAAATGTGCTTGCGTCAAAGTGAGGTGTTTGCTAATATGTTTTAACGTTTTTTGGTGAAGGAAATGCTTCCAATGATGACCCGAAGAGGAAAGTGGTCCCAGCAATCCAAAGCAAATGGAGTTGGTGACATATTACTTGTGGTTGATGAAAATGCCTGGTTACAAGGAAAAATTGTTGAAGTCATGAAAAAAGATGGTCAAGTTCGAAGAGCTAAGTTTAAAACAATGAACGGAATCATTGAAAGACCCGCAGTAAAATTAGCAGTCCAAGACGTCGGCAATTGACTGAAGTAAGATTCACCAAGGACTCTTCTTACTGGGGGTAGAATTGTTACTGCCAGTGTTAGACTCTACTGCTTTTTATTACAACCCTGTTTACATTTTATTTTAAACCATTTGTCAACACTATTTTTCCATCTCTTTAAAATCATTCTTATTATACATACTAAAAATTGTAGAGCATAAACTAAAGTAATCAGCTAAATAAGGACCTGTTGTAAGCTGCATGAAATTGGCCAAATTTTTTAAAATTGATATATCAATTTTTTCCCATTCTGTCGATATTGTTCCTTTTAACTCTTTTAAAGACGTGTGCTTTGAATTTGAAAATATCTTGGCGGAAATTATCCCCTATAGATCTTCTATTTAATTTAAGTCAGGACTTAGAGCTGGCCAATGCAATAAAGGTACACAGACTTACAAAAGTTTACATACGTTCACAATTTTTCTATTTTCTTGAAAAATTACATAATTTTATTAAAAATGTTAGTTACTTTTTTTGTTTTATGCACTAAAAAAATATTTCCATCATCTTTTAGAATATTTTGTTGTTATTTAAAATAAAATAACAACAAAACAGCAGTAATCGGTATTCTTCTAAAGTTACATAAGTTTACATACCCTGCAAAAAAAAATGTTGTGCCGTTAAAATTACCGCTAAGATTTTTCTGATGCTTTGTTTAAAATCAGTAGCAGAGGTTTTACTTTTACTAAAAGTGATCACACTTGCAAAATAAAAACAAAAAGTGTTTCTAGTGGAAGAAAATGGGCAAAGGCAAAGAAATTTCTGAACCAATTCGAAAAACCGTCATCAAATTGAGAAATGATGGAAAATCTCTTAATGAAATTGGAAATTTATTAAATTTAAGTAAAAGCACAGTCCAAACAATAATAAAAAATTTCAAAAAAAAATGGAAATTATGAAAGCAAAGCTCGTAGTGGGCGCCCCCGCATTCTCGACAAACGAACAGAGCGGTCTATTATTCGTTCTATTCAAGAAAATCCTAAGTTAAGTGCCGTCGAATTAAATCGGAAAATGAGAACAGATCTAGAAATTACCGTTTCTGACCAGACTGTTCGCCGATGTATCAAGAGGAATGGGTACAATAGCAGAGTTGCCAGAAAAAAAAACCTTTACTTAGATCTGTGAATATCCAGAAGCGCCTAGAATATGCCCAAAAGTACGAAAATGCTCATGTAAATGATCCTACATTTTGAAAGAGGGTAATATTTACAGATGAATGTAAATTTATGGTTTTTGGAGGTGACGGTCGAACAAAAGTTTGGCGAAAGCCAAATGCAGCGTTATTGCCACAAAATGTTAATTGCACTGTGAAACATGGAGGTGGTTCAGTCATGGTCTGGGGATGTATGGCGGCAAATGGTGTCGGGAAGCTTAGGTTCATCGATGGTACTATGGATAAGACCATGTATATTGATATTTTAAAGGATAGCTACGTTCCCAGCGTCCAACTTTTAGATCTGGAGGAAAATGCAATATTTCTCCATGATAACGATCCGAAGCATTCTTCAAAGATAGTTAAAGAATGGCTTCTATATAACGTTAAACACAAGTTGGAATATCCCCCGCAGTCCCCCGATCTTAACGTTATTGAACATTTATGGGATATTTTAAAACGAGGTCTCAGAAAACGACAAGTAACATCAGTTCCAGCACTCAAAGAAGCGTTGATGGAAGAATGGAGCAAAATTACTCCAGAAATTACCAAAAAATTGGCATTGTCCATGCCAAATAGATTATCTGTTGTAATTAAAGCCAAAGGAGGCCACACAAAATATTAATTTAATTTTATTAGCGTTTTCTTTCCCCCGTATGTAAACTTTTGTAAATTAGCTTTATGGTAAAAACTGAATTATTTTATGTTATTTAATAGAAATTAATGGAAATATGTTATTTTTATGTTTATTTTTTCTTAATAAATCCGATATGAAAAAAAAAAGTCATTAAAGAATTTTAAATTAAATATTTATTTAAAAAAATTAAATATGTGAGGGGTATGTAAACTTTTGTAAGTCTGTGTATATTGTGGCTTTCAAAAAAACTTTTTGTGTGTTGAGCGACATGTATTGGAGCGTATAGTTCAGCTGCAGAATCAATCAAATTGTTTTCCAACAATTCAACGTATTTTTACGAATTCATTCTTGTTGGTACAAAGCATATTTGGGACTTTTCGCGAGCTCCAAATGCATCCCAAATCATTAGACACCCACCACCGTGGTTTCGGTTGTAGCACATTTTTCGAGGATGACGCAGATCTTTCCAATACTTATGTAGACCATCTGCTCCGTCCATATTAAACTTTTTCTCGTCGCTAAATTTAACATTTTCAAACTCTTCCTCCCAAAATTTATATATTTCAATAAACGCAATTCGGGAATTTTTATTACGTTAGGTAAGTCTTGGTTATGAAATTTTATTTTCATACCGAAGACCTAAAGCTGCCTTTATTAGTTGCTGACGACAGCTTATATTTCGGCAGTTAAATATCAAATAGGTCTCTTCGTTCTTTGGCCTACGGTAGGGATGCGTCCACTGCGCTTTATACAGCCATAGTTTCTTGGGTCTTTTAAAAATTTGAAACCATATCGCGATGACGATTTGTTGTCACAGCCACGTTGCATTTTAAACGTAAAAAATTCTGGACAACAGATAACTTTAGATTTAAAAAAATTATACTTACTGACCGTCGATATAAAATTTCATATATCAAACATAAATTAAGAATTGATATATGTATTTACTCTTCACATATACATATAATTACTTTCTATTAAAATTTTTACTTAAAGTGGCAATCTCAGATAACGGTATCACAAATAAAGTCCAAAGATCATTTAAGTACATAACAAAGGGAGTTTATAGATAAGAAAAAAAATTTAGTGGAGTCAAAAGTAAATTTCAATTAGTGTTCAGTTCGGAGGACAAAAAAATTTTCACATATAAATTTTTTACTGAGGTAATTTAAATACGAGTTGTCTTAAAGGTACAATTGACAACGAGGAGACTCAATTCCGGTTAAAATTTCAAAGATACCTTAGTACCCAGTGTTCGGCAAACAATTAGTTGGGAAAGCCATAAGATAAACATAGATGGTCCATTTTCTAATAGGCTTCTGATTGTTTAATTTTCATCCAGACGTTTATTGGGCGAAAAAGAATTTTCTTCGTAGATGTAGGTATCTGAAAAAAGTATCCTGCAGAGAATCGCATAGTATAAACTTCCTTCTCATTTTTATTGAAGAAATGCAGAAAACTGCTCGAAGGAGTTTAACCGTTTGACTGCTAAGCGGCGCAAAAGCGATGCGTTCATTTGTTATGAATTTCAGTGTAAAAATTTAGTCAAAAAGATAAAATTAAATTAAAACACGAGAGGATCCTATAAATCTTATTATATCTATAAATCTTGTTATTAGAGTTTTGTAGATTTTTTATTATAATAATTAATTGCAGTTTTCGAACGTTCTCCCCAGAATAGCTTAGCAGTTAAACGGTTAAAAAACCGCATCCCCCGTCAAATATTTGGAAAGTCTTAATGGTTCACTAGAGCCAAATTATTCATTGTTACATCCGAACAGGAAACTTGGAACACTCGTATTTACAATTTATTTTCGAAATTTCTGAGGTAGTTTCGCTTCAAATGATATTACAAAAGGTAATTTGTATGTTTGAGAACTATCGTCATCTCAAATTCGTGCAATTTATTAATACCAATTTGCTACCTTAATGCATAACATAAAGTTGAGTTTCAAGAGCTCCAAAATACTATTGGGCAATATACATATAATTTGTCAGAAAATTTTTTACATTGTAAAAAAAAAAATTGGATTTATTTTTAATATTAATTACACGGTGAGACAGTGAAAATACACCCACGTAACTACGTAGTCCACGTTGTTCAGTTAGTTGAGTAGAAATCAAAAATACCTTTTTTATATTTCTCGAGCCCTCCAAACTAGTTTTATTAGACAAACAAAGTTTTTTTCGACTCTACGCACAAAATTCTGGATTACTCAAACATTTCTTACCCGATTTCTAAAATTTAAATCTTGTTGGAAAGGGGAGATGTGGACCTTTTAAACGCTTTATCTATTCTTCGACATAATATACTATAAAATTTGATGAGGTAAATTTGTCCATTCATAGGAGCAAACTTTAACAAAAAATATAGGATAAGCGATAATATTCTTAAAGTCTGTTCTTTTGTGAAGAGATTGAGTCATCATTTGATCAAATCGGGCAAAAATTGCCGTCGTTATTATTTAAAGAGTCTAACAGTCAAGTGAAATATTTTATATATGTCATCTCATCAAATGAAATTTTACTTCAAAGATTTTCAGAATTTTTGATGAATCTTGATTGGTTATCACAAAATGTGAGTAGTATGTTTATGGGGTTTCTCGATCAATCTTTCCATACAAATTTGGGATCACGTTCATAGTTTTTTTGTATGGGTTTACTCATAGTTTTTTTGTATGTGTTTTCTAGATCAATTATTCCATAATTTTCAATACAAATTTGGGATCACCCCTTTAATTGTTATTTATTTTTTTTTTCGGTTTCATTTTTGGTTTGTATTGCGAAAGGCTAATGCTTTTTGATATGTGTGTGCGTGTGTGTTAAAATTTGGGGAGCATGCATAGCTTTAAAATAATTAAATCGCTGCAGAATTGTGTGCGATCGATCTATTGTACACGCTTTGCATGTAGGTTGAAATTAAAAGAATGTTTAATTAGTTCTTTTAATTGTTATAAAAGTGCGTTTATTAAAAATTAAAAAGCATAGTTACACAGTTTATTCAAAGCAAAACGGATATCACGTTACATACTGTCTGGCGCAAGTAAACAAAAAAAATTTAAAATATTTTTCATTGTGATATTTGATCTGTCGAATTCCTTTATCCATGCATAGTCGTAAAAGACTGTACTCTTTATTTAATTTTTTGGTATGATTTTTTTATTGGAAAAATATAATTTTGATAAGGGATTTTAAAGTACGGGTTTCTTAATAATTAAGTCTTATTTTTTATATTAATATTTTTTTTAGAGAAAAATAAAAAAATATTATTCTAAAATTTATACTAAATACATTTCTTAAACTTATTCTAAATACATTTCTTATAATTATAATTAAATTTTATTAAAAGTACAGTTTTTACAATTCAATTGATTTTATTATAATCTATATTATTAGATATTTATTTTTTCAGTTATTAACAGATTCAAATTTAAAAATACGTTTATAAAGATTAAAAAGCATAAGTGTTAACAAGTATTGTATATAGAATGTTTAACATCGACAAATGTTGAAAGATTGTGAATAAGTATATTCACAGTTAGACCTATGTATGGTATTATTAACACATATAAATAGATGATTTACATAATTACAAATTCTAAATTCATTTATAAGTTTCATAAATGAAGCTACATGTTTTTTATCAATCTGATTACTATATTTTATTAATAGTTCTTCCAATTCAGCTGATAAAATCATTTTTGAGTAAAAATTTTTTGTTATACTTTATATGTATAAAAAGTAAGGATCAACTGAAAATAAAATTAATAACTTTAAAGGTTTTATTAATTAACAATGTGTTCTCTTTTTAACAAAATTGCTAAGTAAAATAACATTCTTTCACAAATCTTTATATTTAGATTATGTTTATACAAAGTTTTCATGTTCGAACAATCCCAATAATTTAAATTAATTATATATATTTGTATTTCTTTTCCAAGTAGTTCTCTTAAGCATCCGACTTCTTCTTATCCCTTAATATATACAACAGGATATTCTTCCTCTTCTTCCCTTTTTCTTATAGTTAGTATTAGATATTCTAAATGATTAAATCGTTGTAGAATTGCGCTTTGCATAGAGGTGTGATTAATGTTTAAATAAAAAAATGTTTATATTTTTATATTCATATTTTCATTAGAGAAAAATAAAAAACTTATAAACTTATACTAATTACATTTCTTATAAATGTAATTAAATTTTAATAAAAGTACAGTTTTTTACAATTCAATGGTTTTTATTTTTGAAAATATTATTAGATATTTCTTTTCTTCAGTTTTTTACATATCTGCAAAAGAATTAAATCGTTATAGAATCTAAATATAGGTGAGATTAATGTTTAAATAAAAAAATGTTTAATTTGTTTTATTTTTTATAAAAGTACATATATTAAAAATTAAAAACAGTTAGACCTATGTATGATATTATTAACACATATCCAGTTACATACTGTCTATGTCCATATTTTTCCAATTAATTAATCAGCATTTTCGCATAATTAAAATCATCACTTAAATTATTAAGACACATGTATATAAGAAAATGTAAAATATGAAATGTAATTTTAAGCTAAATAATCAAAAATTGTGTTTTAAATATAGTTTTTTCATTAGGAATTTAAAAAATAAATTTATATAAATAGAGTGTGCTAGAGTATTAACTTTTCATTACAAGTTCTAATTGAAATATAAAAAATACGTAAAGAAATGTCGTTAAATTTATTTAGTGCTTATGATGGGTTTCCTCATCAAGAGATGACCTCATCAACAACGCCATCACCACCGCCACAATCAATCACACCGGCGACTGCAGTAAGGAGCTGTTTACCGCTCTAATGTCTAGACGTTTAAACGAAATCGAAAGGATTCAGAGGAAATACACCTCATATATCGCTAAACAGAAGGCGATAGACGAGAAGCTGAAAAAACTGCAACAAAAGAAGGAGGAGATGGAGACAAAAACGCTACAGTTTTTAAAAAAGCAGGAAGAAAAGGATCTTATTCCCGATTCTCCATTAGAGGTCCTTCACAAAAGTCGTTACAAATGTGAAATTTGTTTCAACTATTTACATGGAAAGGATCTCGTATTCCTCGGCTGTACACACTACTTATGCCATGATTGTCTAAGAAGGTGGAACAAGTTATCGTGTCCTTACTGCCGACAAGAAATTAACAACGTACATATCATAAAAAGGCTGGAGGATTGTTATATTATAGATAAAGTTCCCCCGTCTAATATAATGTACCCTGCGCTAAGTAACTGATCTCACTTCTCATAGTGTAATGGCAAGTGATGATGATAATAATAATGATTTCTAATAAAGAAATTATATTTTTTCAAATTTAAGAATATGTTTATAAAAACTATACATATTTAATAAATAATGAATTATAAAACAAAAGATTTTGTTTTTATTTTTTGAAAATATTAATAGATATTTATTTTTTTCAGATTTTTACAGATTCAAATTTTAAAATATATATGTTTATAAAGCTTAAGTATTGTGTATAAAAGTGACTATATTATATATTAAACCCAACGCCCTCTACTAGTTCTTTCAATAGCGTTTCCATATTCAGAATAAGGCATATCAAACGTTAACATATGTAACAGATATCATCTTCAACATTATTATAATTGGAAGAGGGAATGATTTGGTTATCTTTCTTTATTTTTTAGCTGATTTGTTAATAGTCTTAACACCTATATTATCATCTCGTAAAAAGATTGTGAGTAAGTATATTCACAGTTAGACCTATGTATGATATTATTAACACATATAAATGAATGATTTACCTAATTACAAATTCTAAATTCATTTATAAGTTTCATAAATGAAGCTACATGTTCTTTATCAATCTGATTACTATGTTTTATTAATAATTCTTCCAATTCAGCTGATAAAATCATTTTTGAGTAAACATTTTTTGTTATACTTTATATATATAAAGAGTAAGGATAAACTGAAAATAAAATTAACAACTTTAAAGGTTTTATTGATTAACAATGTGTTCTCTTTTTAACAAAATTTTTAAGTAAAATTACATTCTTTTCAACACAAATCTTTATATTTGGATTATCTTTATACAAAGTTTTCATGTTCGGACAATCTCAATAATTTTAATTAATTATATATATTTATATTTCTTTTCCATTTCTTTTGTATTTCTTTTCTATTTCTAACTTTTTCATATCATATTCATATTTTCATATATAATGTTCTTTTTTTACTTTTTATATAAATATTTTTTTTTTTTAATAATGTTTTTTTTGTTTTTTAATCAGCTTTTTTTTCCTGAAAAAGAAATCGGAAATCTGTATATAAATAAATAATAACAAATAAAAATAATTATTTATTATTTTTTAGTTTTATTCAATGTCAGATGAAGTAAAATTTTTGAACAGTATATAGTAGTATAGGATCCAGCGGTCTCCCCTCCATTCCAGACTACAATTATTTTGGGTTAAATATTCTCTTACAAGTGTTTCAAACCATTGTTTAAAACATTTGGTTGTTTTCTTGAATTTGAAGAACGTTGTCACCTTCAATAGTTCTTCCTCGAAGACCTCGTCCATCTAAAGCTGAAACTGTAATGTTTTCTCTTTTTAACAAAATTTCTAAGTAAAATTACATTCTTTTCAGCACATGTAGGATTAAAATTAAATTTTTTAAAATTTCAAAAAATTGATAAAAAAATTAAAAATAAAAAATAATAAATAAATATTTTGTTTTGTTTTTATTTACTTATATACTTGAAAATTTCTTTTTTAACATTTAATATAGTGTTTCTTATTATTTAGATCTGTTATTAATTTTCGATGTTTCATGTATTCAATTTTCTTATTCTCCGCATAAAATGGTAAATCATTATGATAGTCGTGTAATGTCGATGGATATTCTAGATCTACTTGTAATATATAAACCAATGGAGAATCCTTTTCTATACTATTAACATTAAAATTTTCAAAATTTTCAACTCATTTAAAATTTTTATATGGAAGGTATTTTGACATTGCATAACCATATAAATTACTTACACTGTAAAAAATTTCAGGAAATATGAAACTTCAGACAAATTTAATGTAAATAAACTTGAAAGTGATTCAAGGTTGTTGTTAAATATTTAAAGTAAAAGAATTTAATGAAAACAAAAACTATAGCAAAACTTGAAACTTAATCAGAATTTCAAGGTTTTTCTTTTATCATAATTTTGAATTAACATGAAAATCAAAAATAAGGAAAAATGTATAAATCCAGCAAAAATAAAAACAAATAAAAAATTATAGGAAGAAATAGAATTTGAGTTGCTAACTGATATTAATATACAGTGACGAGCAGAGGTGAGTGCATGTCCACAATACTGATTTTCGTCATTCTCAAAAACAAAACCATGCAAGCAAATACAAAAAAAAAATTAATTTTAATTCGTCATTTTATTCTTAACAAATAGCTATATAAAAACAATAATTAATGAAATGAATTCAATGAGTTTGAATGAAAAAACGAAAATAACCCACATAAACTCAATTTTTCACGTTTCAAGAAAATTCAAGAAACTAGCCCAATTTCAATATTTGGTCCATAGAAAGTTATTAGATATAGCTTGATTTACGTGGTTTGAGATGCTTTCTACCAAATGATCAATAAGATCTTTCGGAATTCGATGCCATTTCGCATTTATACGATCCCAAAGTTTGACAATACCTGTTGAGGCTGTTTCGTGCTGTCCGAGCCGGATTTTCACGATGGGCCAAAAATTTTTAATCGGATTGAGGTCTGAACTTTGTGCGGATATTCCAGCAATTGAAAATTTTGTTTCCCATCCCATATCTTTACAATTTTTGCTGTGTGCTTCGGATCACCATCCTGTTGGAAAATAAATTCTTATTCGGGATAAGCACATTTGTCCATAAAATTCAGAAGATGGGCTTGCAGAATTTTTAGATAGTCTTTTTTCACATTATACCATCTACTAAATGTAGAGGGCCAACATGCCACCATATTAAGCATCCCCAAACCAAAATATTTTCATCGCTTTTTTTAACAGTTTGTTTCACATGGTATCTTTGAACACGTTCCCTGGATCTGCGCAAGCAGAACTTTTTTCCATTTTACTGAAAGTGATTACATTTGGACTCATCAGACTAGATGACACGTTTCCAATCACATGGAAAGCAGTACTGCTAGCTCAGATCCAGGGAACGTGTTCAAAGAAACCATGTGAAGCAAACTGTTAAAAACAGCGATGAAAATATTTTGGTTTGGGGATGCTTAATATGGTGGCATGTTGGCCCTCTACATTTAGTAGATGATATCATGTGAAAAAAGACTATCTAAAGATTCTGCAAGCCCATCTTCCGAATTTTATGGACAAATGTGCTTATCCCGAATAAGAATTTATTTTCCAACAGGATGGTGATCCGAAGCACACAGCAAAAATTGTAAAGATATGGGATGGCAAACAAAATTTTCAATTGCTGGAATATCCGCACAAAGTTCAGACCTCAATCCGATTAAAAATTTTTGGCCATTCGTGAAAATCCGGCTCGGACAGCACGAAACAGCCTCAACAGGCATTGTCAAACTTTGGGATCGTATAAATGCGAAATGGCATCGAATTCCGAAAGATCTTATTGATCATTTGGTAGAAAGCATCTCAAACTACGTAAATCAAGCTATATCTAATAACTTTCTATGGACCAAATATTGAAATTGGGCTAGTTTCTTGAATTTTCTTGGAACGTGCAAAATTGAGTTTATGTGGGTTATTTTCGTTTTTTCATTCAAACTCATTGAATTCATTTCATTAATTATTGTTTTTTTATTGCTATTTGTTAAGAATAAAATAACGAATTAAAATTAATTTTTTTTTGTATTTGCTTGCATGGTTTTGATTTTGTGAATGACGAAAATCAGTATTGTGGACATGCACTCACCTCTGCTCGTCACTGTATGTACACTATTTTGTTGTTTGAGGTATCACGGGAGGTATTTTTCAATGTTCTAACAGATATTCAATAGCTAATAATAATTATATTAGTGATTATGATTTCAATAAGGAATCAAATTATATAATATTAACATTAAAATATTCAATATTTTCTACCCGTTTAAAATTTTTAATTAAATCCGAATTTTGCAACAAATTTCAAATGTATTTATTAATAGCATATGTAATTATACTTTGTACTTATGCATTTTGTTACGCGTTTAAGAAATTCCAGGAAACATGAAACTTCAGACAAATGCAATGCAAATAAACTTGAAAGTGGTTCAAGGTTTTTGTTAATTATTTAAAGTAAAAGAATTTAATGAAAATAGAAACTATATCAAAACTTGAAACTTAATCAGAGTTTCATAGTTATTCTTTTATCATAATTTGAATTAATTTTAAAATCAAAAATAAGGAAAAATGTATAAAATCCATCAGAAATAAAAACGGAAAGAAAGTTAAAACTGTACATAGCGTACTATTAGCAAATATTATAAGACACATTCAATAATGATTTTCGATAATGTGAATCGTGGAAAACAAAATTCGATAAGAGATTACTTTTGCATTGGTAAACATAAAAATATTTATTGTTTTTGCTTATGACATACGTATACTAAAATACCTAAACATTTAATACTTGTCAATGTAAATATGATTATAATTTTTAAGCAAGATAAAATGAACTTGAGACATATTTAAATATATATATAATAATTATGATATTGGTGATATTTTATTTAATCAATTTGTAGATGTATGTAATAGATGTTGGAAAAATAAAGATACAGTGAGTGCTGTTTAATAAAATAGATTTATCATGATCTACCATCACAATCGAATCTATACTTGCAATTAATTAAAGAAGAGTGATACTTGAAATTTTTGATATGTAACAGAATTATATTCATAAGAGGTCATTACACAAAGTGCAGTTACTTTTTTATACATACTCCTTTGCATAAGAGATTCAGATATAGTAAACCTTTCAGAGAGTAAGTGAATATATTCACTCTAGATTTCTTGTCCTTAGTAAAGATGATGAATTGAATAAAAGAAGATATAGTAAGGGATTTGATAATTTTATACAGTTATAAGACGAGTTTTAAATAAAAGACAAAATGAATTATAAGCTGATAGTTAGCAGATCGTGAGCTGATCATAAGCAGATAGTGAGCAGATAGTGACCAGATCGTGAGCAGATCATTACAGACAAATAAATATGAATAATATATAATAACTTATTAAAGGATATTATAAAAACTATATATACTGGGAAATGCGGATGACCAATTGTCATTTATTCAGGAGAATGTACGCTTGATCTATGACAGATGCGTTCCTGTCAGAACCAAGTGCATCACGCCGAAACAGCAGCCTTGGTTTAATACTGAGATAAAGGCACTCATTAGAAGGAGAGACAGTGCATACAGGCGGTGGAAGAGGTTTAGGACTGATGATTTAAAGGCTTTACATAAACGCGCACGGATGGAAGTTACCAAGCGCATACGAATTGCCAAGGCATTGTATTATGGTGGAAAGTTTTCCAACGCAATGGACACCAGGTCTAAATGGAATGTAATTCGTGAAATAGGAATTGGCCGAAAGAGTACTGGAACGGATACTGATGTGGATGTGAATATGCTTAATGACCAGTTCGTAAATGCTAAGATTCCAACTTCTATCGGTAACTTCTATGATGATCTTTGTTGTGTTCTACCACAACATTCCTTTAGTTTTCGCTGTGTAAATCAGTTCGAGGTTTTGGAATGTATTTCAGCGGTAAAATCGAACGCGGTAGGTTCTGAAGATTTGAATCCTTTATTCTTGAAAGCTCTGGCTCCTAAACTTTTACCATATTTTACTCACTTGTTCAATACTGTTCTGACTAAATCTACTTTTCCTGAACATTGGAAACTGGCAAAAATCATTCCCATTCCCAAAACGAACAACGAGTTCAGGCCAATTGCTATCCTCCCTTTTTTGTCCAAGGTAATGGAGAATATAATGGCCAGACAGATCACTGATTACCTGGAGAGTCACCATTACTTTACCCTCAGTCAGTCAGGATTTATGAAAGGTAGAAGTTGTACTACAGCTCTGATAAATGTTGTAGAAGATATTAGGTCGAAACTAGATGAAAATAGTGTAGCGTTTTTGGTTCTGCTTGATCACACTAAGGCTTTTGACACAGTCGATCACGAAGTTCTTTTAAAAAAGCTCCGGAAGCTTTTTTATTTCTCAAATTCTGCTTGTAATCTTATTTATTCTTATTTGCTGAATAGGTTTCAAAAAGTACATCTTAATGGCAATATCTCGAATCCACTTAATATTAGTAGAGGTGTTCCCCAGGGGTCAATACTTGGGCCTCTGTTATTTCGTATGTATATAAATGATTTACCGAATGTCTTGATTCACTGTAATGTTCATATGTATGCTGATGATGTGCAGCTTTATACTAGTACTCCAAGGGAGAATATTGATTCTTGTTTGGACTATATTAATAGTGATTTGGTAAGGATTGACAACTGGGCCTCGGCCAATGGTCTTTGCATCAATCCCTCCAAGTCTAAATGTATTATACTTTCGAGAACAGACAGATCATTTGTCATGCCTGAATTATGCATCAGGGGAAATAAGATTGACTTTGTCAAATCTGCGAAGAATCTGGGTATTGTCTTTAATGGCAGTTTATCGTGGTCTAACCATATAGGTGCAGTTGTAGGTAGAATTTATAGTATGCTTAGGAACTTGTGGACTGTTATTGATTCGACTCCTTTTGTCATTCGCATGCAACTTGCCAGAACGTACTTAATTCCGGTACTTTTGTATGGGTGTGAAATTTTCGCAAACTGCGATTGTGATGATAAACGTAGACTTAACTTGGCGTTCAATAACATAGCTAGATATGTCTTTCAGAAGGGGCGTCGTGATCACATTTCCCATTTGGCCTGCCGGATTCTTAATGTAGAATTTGATAATCTCCTGAAAATTAGATGCCTTATTCTACTTCATAAGATAATTTACACGGGACGGCCGGAATATTTATTTTGTCGAATTAAATTTGCTAGATCCTACCGCGGTAGGAACATTATTCAGCAAAGATTTAGGACTCTTTTATCTCAGAGACAGTTTCTTATACACACCACTAGTCTTTGGAATTCCCTACCAAATTACATCCAGAATCTAGGCAATGCAAACGCGTTCAAGAAGGAGTTATTCAAATTATTTTCATGAGGAAAATTTTTTACTAATTTTTTACTATTTGTGATTTATTTTTAGGTCTATATAGGATATATTTTTATTCCCAGTTTTTTATACTAATTTTTGCAAATGGCAACTTTTTTAACTTTAATATTCTTTTATAATAACTTTTTAATATTCTATTTTAAATATTTTCGATTCACTTATTTACTTACTTACTTTTTTAATTTCTTTATATTAAATTTTTTTTCTTTATATTTAATGTTTAATGTATTTTTGTTTCACTGTTAATTTTTAAATCTTAATGATTCCCAACATAGCACTGTCAATTATAAGATTCATATCTTGTTGTGCTATGTAAATTATAATAAATAAATAAATAAAAAAAAAAAATAAAAGAAAAATTAAAAAATATTAAATTAAATATGTAATATGGATAGGGTAAATATATTAGAAGATCTATAACAGAAACTTAAAATCATATAATTGAAAAACTTTAAAGTAACAATAAGAAAAAACTTAAATAAGTACTCATTAATAAATGATGGCATAGTCGAAACATTTCGAGATGATAATATAAGTTTTGAGACTATTAACAATTCAGTTAAAAAATAAAGATAATCAAATCATTCCCTCTTTCAATTATAATAGTGTTGAAGATGATATCTGTTACATGTTAACATTTGATATACCTTGTTCTGAATATGAATATGCTATTGAAAGAACTAGCAGAGGGCGTTGGGTTTAATATATAATATAATCACAACTTTTTTCTTATGTACTCCTATGCAGTTGTTCAACTTACGTAATTGTAATCTAACCATAATTTTATATAAAGATAATCTAAATATAAAGGTTTGTGAAAATCATAATAATTTTAATCATACATGTGCTGAAAAGAATGTAATTTTACTTAGAAATTTTGTTAAAAAGAGAAAACATTACAGTTTCAGCTTTAGATGGACGAGGTCTTCGAGGAAGAACTATTGAAGGCGACAACGTTCTTCAAATTCAAGAAAACAACCAAATGTTTTAAACAATGGTTTGAAACACTTGTAAGAGAATATTTAACCCAAAATAATTGTAGTCTGGAATGGAGGGGAGACCGCTGGATCCTATACTACTATATACTGTTCAAAAATTTTACTTCATCTGACATTGAATAAAACTAAAAAATAATAAATAATTATTTTTATTTGTTATTATTTATTTATATACAGATTTCAGATTTCTTTTTCAGGAAAAAAAAGCTGATTAAAAAACAAAAAAAAACATTATTAAAAAAAAAAAATATTTATATATATAAAAAATAAAATAAAAAGTAAAAAAAGAACATTATATATGAAAATATGAATATGATATGAAAAAGTTAGAAATAGAAAAGAAATACAAAAGAAATGGAAAAGAAATATAAATATATATAATTAATTAAAATTATTGAGATTGTCCGAACATGAAAACTTTGTATAAAGATAATCCAAATATAAAGATTTGTATTGAAAAGAATGTAATTTTGCTTAAAAATTTTGTTAAAAAGAGAACACATTGTTAATCAATAAAACCTTTAAAGTTGTTAATTTTATTTTCAGTTGATCCTTACTCTTTATATATATAAAGTATAACAAAAAATGTTTACTCAAAAATGATTTTATCAGCTGAATTGGAAGAATTATTAATAAAACATAGTAATCAGATTGATAAGGAACATGTAGCTTCATTTATGAAACTTATAAATGAATTTAGAATTTGTAATTAGGTAAATCATTCATTTATATGTGTTAATAATATCATACATTGGTCTAACTGTGAATATACTTACTCACAATCTTTTTACGAGATGATAATATAGGTTTTAAGACTATTAACAAATCAGCTAAAAAATAAAGAAAGATGACCAAATCATTCCCTCTTCCAATTATAATAATGTTGAAGATGATATCTGTTACATATGTTAACGTTTGATATGCCTTATTCTGAATATGGAAACGCTATTGAAAGAACTAGTAGAGGGCGTTGGGTTTAATATATAATACAGTCACTTTTATATACAATACTTAAGCTTTATAAACATATATATTTTAAAATTTGAATCTGTAAAAATCTGAAAAAAATAAATATCTATTAATATTTTCAAAAAATAAAAACAAAATCTTTTGTTTTATAATTCATTATTTATTAAATATGTATAGTTTTTATAAACATATTCTTAAATTTGAAAAAATATAATTTCTTTATTAGAAATCATTATTATTATCATCATCACTTCCCATTACACTATGGGAAGTGAGATCAGTTATTTAGCGCAGGGTACATTATATTAGACGGGGGAACTTTATCTATAATATAACAATCCTCCAGCCTTTTTATGATATGTACGTTGTTAATTTCTTGTCGGCAGTAAGGACACGATAACTTGTTCCACCTTCTTAGACAATCATGGCATAAGTAGTGTGTACAGCCGAGGAATACGAGATCCTTTCCATGTAAATAGTTGAAACAAATTTCACATTTGTAACGACTTTTGTGAAGGACCTCTAATGGAGAATCGGGAATAAGATCCTTTTCTTCCTGCTTTTTTAAAAACTGTAGCGTTTTTGTCTCCATCTCCTCCTTCTTTTGTTGCAGTTTTTTCAGCTTCTCGTCTATCG
The DNA here is from genome assembly GCA_014635995.1 of Sarcophaga peregrina. Lineage (NCBI taxonomy): Eukaryota > Metazoa > Arthropoda > Insecta > Diptera > Sarcophagidae > Sarcophaga > Sarcophaga peregrina. The sequence goes on along the minus strand of CM025789.1, from coordinate 83,716,959 downwards.
CCTTCTGTTTAGCGATATATGAGGTGTATTTCCTCTGAATCCTTTCGATTTCGTTTAAACGTCTAGATATTAGAGCGGTAAACAGCTCATTTACTGCAGTCGCCGGTGTGATTGATTGGGGCGGTGGTGATGGCGTTGTTGATGAGGTCATCTCTTGATGAGGAAACCCATCATAAGCACTAAATAAATTTAACGACATTTCTTTACGTATTTTTTATATTTCAATTAGAACTTGTAATGAAAAGTTAATACTCTAACACACTCTATTTATATAAATTTATTTTTTAAATTCCTAATGAAAAAACTATATTTAAAACACAATTTTTGATTATTTAGCTTAAAATTACATTTCATATTTTACATTTTCTTATATACATGTGTCTTAATAATTTAAGTGATGATTTTAATTATGCGAAAATGCTGATTAATTAATTGGAAAAATATGGACATAGACAGTATGTAACTGGATATGTGTTAATAATATCATACATAGGTCTAACTGTTTTTAATTTTTAATATATGTACTTTTATAAAAAATAAAACAAATTAAACATTTTTTTATTTAAACATTAATCTCACCTATATTTAGATTCTATAACGATTTAATTCTTTTGCAGATATGTAAAAAACTGAAGAAAAGAAATATCTAATAATATTTTCAAAAATAAAAACCATTGAATTGTAAAAAACTGTACTTTTATTAAAATTTAATTACATTTATAAGAAATGTAATTAGTATAAGTTTATAAGTTTTTTATTTTTCTCTAATGAAAATATGAATATAAAAATATAAACATTTTTTTATTTAAACATTAATCACACCTCTATGCAAAGCGCAATTCTACAACGATTTAATCATTTAGAATATCTAATACTAACTATAAGAAAAAGGGAAGAAGAGGAAGAATATCCTGTTGTATATATTAAGGGATAAGAAGAAGTCGGATGCTTAAGAGAACTACTTGGAAAAGAAATACAAATATATATAATTAATTTAAATTATTGGGATTGTTCGAACATGAAAACTTTGTATAAACATAATCTAAATATAAAGATTTGTGAAAGAATGTTATTTTACTTAGCAATTTTGTTAAAAAGAGAACACATTGTTAATTAATAAAACCTTTAAAGTTATTAATTTTATTTTCAGTTGATCCTTACTTTTTATGCATATAAAGTATAACAAAAAATTTTTACTCAAAAATGATTTTATCAGCTGAATTGGAAGAACTATTAATAAAATATAGTAATCAGATTGATAAAAAACATGTAGCTTCATTTATGAAACTTATAAATGAATTTAGAATTTGTAATTATGTAAATCATCTATTTATATGTGTTAATAATATCATACATAGGTCTAACTGTGAATATACTTATTCACAATCTTTCAACATTTGTCGATGTTAAACATTCTATACACAATACTTGTTAACACTTATGCTTTTTAATCTTTATAAACGTATTTTTAAATTTGAATCTGTTAATAACTGAAAAAATAAATATCTAATAATATAGATTATAATAAAATCAATTGAATTGTAAAAACTGTACTTTTAATAAAATTTAATTATAATTATAAGAAATGTATTTAGAATAAGTTTAAGAAATGTATTTAGTATAAATTTTAGAATAATATTTTTTTATTTTTCTCTAAAAAAAATATTAATATAAAAAATAAGACTTAATTATTAAGAAAACCGTACTTTAAAATCCCTTATCAAAATTATATTTTTCCAATAAAAAAATCATACCAAAAAATTAAATAAAGAGTACAGTCTTTTACGACTATGCATGGATAAAGGAATTCGACAGATCAAATATCACAATGAAAAATATTTTAAATTTTTTTTGTTTACTTGCGTCAGACAGTATGTAACGTGATATCCGTTTTGCTTTGAATAAACTGTGTAACAATGTTTTTTAATTTTTAATAAACGCACTTTTATAACAATTAAAAGAACTAATTAAACATTCTTTTAATTTCAACCTACATGCAAAGCGTGTACAATAGATCGATCGCACACAATTCTGCAGCGATTTAATTATTTTAAAGCTATGCATGCTCCCCAAATTTTAACACACACGCACACATATATCAAAAAGCATTAGCCTTTCGCAATACAAACCAAAAATGAAACCGAAAAAAAAATAAATAACAATTAAAGGGGTGATTCCAAATTTGTACATACAAAAAAACTATGAGCGTGATCCCAAATTTGTATGGAAAGATTGATCGAGAAACCCCATAAACATACTACTAATGTGTCAATTTCATGTTTGCACAACTTCTAGAAGTCGGCTAATATTTGTATTTTTTGCAAATATTATTATTTGCCATTGCGCAAACATTGGCCATCTTCTGGTGGTCGCTCAAACTTGGAATTGATACTACTGTAATTCCTGTCCGATATGTTCAAACAAAGTGCCAATCTCTTCGCAAGATAGTGCACTTTCGGAATGTTACCACTTATTTCATATTTTTTAAGTAAAGTTTGCTACTATGAACGGACAAACTTAAAAGAATATGAAAAAAATTTGCGTTTTCCAAGTTTACCTCATTAAATTCCTCAGTATATTAAGCCAAATAATAGCCAAATATATGTACACCGTTTTAAAGCTTCATCTCTCCTGTTTCCAACAAGATTTTAATGTTGGAAATCGGGTGAGAAATGTTTGAGTGATTTCGAATTTTGTGCGAAAAGTGGAAAAAACAATTCTTTTTTTCAAATAAAAAAGTCTGGAGGGTTCGAGGATTATAAAAAAATATGTTTGAGATCTATTCAACAAAACTCGCAACCTACACTATGTCATTAGCCGGGTGTATTTAAGTTTCATTATTTTGTCGCAGAGTGATATTTATCATCCTGTGTAACGCACACAAAAAAATTTGTAGTCTTATAGCCCATTTACACTACAGCGAAATCTGGTAGATTAGATTTCAAATCTTGCTTAAAATCTAGATTGTTTACACTGGATGTATTTGACAGCAGCAAAATTTCATTTTAATAACAAAAACAGCTGACTGAAATTTAAAAAAAATAATATTTGCAAATTTAGTTTAATAGGACTTAGTTTAAAAGGACTTTTGGATCATTTTCATCAAGACCAAATAAGATCCAATCAGAAAAAATATTGTTGCGAAGAACACAATTGTTAAATAACAGAATGGAATGGGTACATGTAAGCATAAATATTAGTCCGCAATTTAATGCAGGTTCGTAATGGGTTATTCTGGGAGAAAGGTGTTCTTAATATGTCATATGATATGTTCATCGAATATTTTAGAATGAGCCGCCAAATTTTCAGTTCTTATAATTAAAGCTAACATCCATGAATAAAACTGATACAACATTTAAAAAATGTAAATAAAAATTTACTTATCTTATCAGTTTTGTTTTAAAATTGAAATGTCATTTTTTTCTTGCGCAGCGTTGTATTTTTGGCAAAACACATAGTTGAATTTCTATTTTTACCAGATTTTGCCGAAATCTACTAAATAAATAGATTACGTTTTGTATGGGAAATCTAGTTAAAATTTCGCTGTAGTTTAAATGGGGTATTAATAAAATGTAGAACAATATAAAAGTGGGAATGGGAGAATTTAATTAAAAATATTAAAATATATATAATTTTCTAAGATGTTGAACTGCCATTTTTTCCCGTCCGTCTTATATTTTTACATTTAATTATAACTGGATTTCGGATATTTTCTGGTAATACTATTTATAACATAAGGCCATACATTTTTAATATTAATATATTCATGTTTAATTTGAAATATAGTTTCTTATCAGCAAAATTTGTGATTGTACTCTAATATATCGGAGTTATGCTCCATATAATGTTTTAATAAAACAGATTTCACTAACCCTTTTACTGAGTATATGTTAATGAAAAAAACATGGATTGTCACCAATTTAATTTTATGGTAATTATAAAAAGCTGACACATTTGCAGATAGTCGAAACAGGTCAACAATACATTAATGTTGCAAAACAATAACAGTGCGTCCATTATGATTACCATACAATTTTCTTTTGGAATTTACATAATTTTAAGTTTCATTAAAATAAAAAACTAGAATTAAATTTAATTTAATTTTTGTAGTCTTAAGATTAAATGCTCGAGAATAATGAAATTATTTTTTAAAGAAATTTATTAAAAAAACTCAGTATAGCATGAAACTCTTAACTGGCACTCAACAAGTAAGGTATTCTTAATAAAATTACTCCATAGACTGCACCAAACAAGTAAGGATACCCTGAATAAAATAAAGAAAAAAGTTGCTATTTTTTAAAAAAATAACAGGTAATCCATCTACTAGCTATGTGAATAAAATTAAACAGCAATCAGCAAGTACTTACAACAAGAAACGTAATCGTTCTCCAACAGAAGTCAGTTATAGAGAACTTGGTTTAGAAAGTTTGTGTCTTCGCTGCGGACGAAGTAATCATCTTTCAAAAGAAAGCGGAATAAACAAGGAAAAATTAAAATGTTCAGCATGTAATAAAACAGGCCATGTGAAACAAGTGTGCATTAAATCAAAATTGAGACAAAAATCAAACAATTCCTTTTATGTTGTTGAGTCGTATTCTTCTGATGATAGCTACTTTGATGAAAATGACGAATTGGGTATTCATCAAATAATCGATATTTATAACGGAACTGAGATACCAAATTCAGAATTACAGAAATTTTTTACAGCTGTTTCTATTGAAGGAAGAAAACAAACATTTGAGGTAGGTTCAGGAGCTGGTTATACATTAATTTCGAAAAAGGATTTTGACAAATTAAACTTGGATGTTAAATTGCAAAAGACGAAAATCGTTTTTCGTGCGTATACTGGAGATATTTTCGTACCACTAGGAGTCGTAAATATGAACGTCAGTTATAAAGGCAAACAATCAAAGGAGCAAATGTTTGTAGTTGAATCTAAATATTCACCTCTACTTGGACGGTTGTAGATACGACACCTTAAAATTAATTTAGATGAGATAGATCGTGATCATCAAAAGGTAAATAAGAATTCTGATAACGCGATAGTAAAATCAATATCGGAAATAATTCAAAAATATTCTGAAATTTTTCAACAGAAGGTAGGATGTATCCCGAATTTTGTGTGTTCATTGAAATTACAGGAAGGAGCCAAGCTGGTGTTTTTGAAAAGATTGAAAGAGAGCTTGATTCACTTGAAAGAGATGGCATCATAACTAAAATCAACACTAGCAACTGGGGATCACCGTTGGTTGTTATACCAAAACCTAACGGCACAGTACGACTATGTGTCGATTACAAAGTAGGCGTCAATCCTCAACTGGTAACAGCATATCAGCCTATTAAAAGAATTGATGAAATATTCAACACTGAAGAATTCGAAATATTTTTTAAACTTGACCTTTTCAAGGCATATTTACATGTAGCAGTGGATGATGAAAGCAAGCAAATTTAAATGATAGCAACTCACAGAGGTATGTATCAAATGAACCGCTTATCGTTTAGTATAAAGACAGCTCCAAGCGAATTTAATCGTATTTTAGATCAAATTTTGAGGGACCTAGAGGGAATAATTTCCTATTTCGACGACATAATAGTGCATGGACCAACCAAATATGTATGTGAACAGAGGCTTTCAATTATTTCGAAAGACTTCGAAAATATGATTTACATGTCAACAAAGAAAAGTGCGAATATTTCAAGGAACAAATTCAATATCTAGGTTTTGCCATAAGTCAAAATGCGATTTCTAAATGTGTTGCAAAAACCGCAGCTATGACAAAACTTCCACATCCGGAAAATGTAGATGACGTCAGGAGATTCCTGGGGATGGTTACGTATTATTCTCGGTTTATTCCGGATATGGCAACTAAAACATTTCTATTATGAAAATTATTGGAAAAAGGCAGCAAATTTGTTTGGTCTAGAAAATGTGAAAAGGCTTTTAAGGAGCTGAAGCAAGAAATTGTAAACGATAGAGATTTAGTACCTTACAATGAAAACCTACCAATAACATTGACCTGTGACGCGAGTCCAACGGGTATAGCTGCAATATTTTTCCATGTCATCGATACAGTGGAACGCCCAATTGCCTTTATTCAAGAGCTCCAACGAAAGTTGAGCAAAATTATAGTCAAATCGACAGGGAAGCAGTTGCAATCATATTTCATGTGGGAAAATTGTTTATGTATTTGCACGGAAGAGAATTTACTCTTATTACCCATAACCGGCCCCTGTCGAGAATTTTTCACCACAACGCTAAAACACCGGCCATGACGTCAGCAAGATTACTTCGGTACGCATCTTTCCTGCAGGGTTTAAATTACAGAATTGAACACAGAAAGTCTGAAAATGTAACACATGTCGATTGTTTGTCTAGGGCTCCATTAAAAAGGCCTCAAAGTCTAAACATTTTCTCGATATAGAAACACAAATTATCCAAGATCAAACTATAAATAAGATTTCAACGTTTTCAATTACAGCCTCAACAATTGTAAAGGAAACTGAACGTGATCAGGATTATTTCAAATTAAAAATATCATTAGTAAATGGAGATTATTTTAACCTTGAGTACTCAATGCAAAGGAGAGTCTTGTTTAAAGGAAATCGTATAATGATTCCATCGAGTCTAAGAGAAAAAATTCTTAAGGAATTACCCCATACACATATTGGTATAGAAACTGTGAAACAACTAGCCAGGAGATACTGTTATTGGAAAAATATTGACTCTGACATAGAACGCCTTGTAAAATCTTGTCAAAATTGTGCTATGGTAAGGAAAAACTCAGCAAAGGTTGAAGCACACCAATGGGATGAGCCCACCCAGAATTTTCAGAATGCATATTGATTACGCTGGACCTTTCCAAAATCACCATTTTTTCCTTTTGGCCGATGCGAAATCTAAATGGCCAGAAATACGCATAATAAAGGAAGTTCCAACTAGTGAAAAAACGATTGTGTTGCTACAGAATATTTTCGCAACACATGACCTTCCGTAAATCAACGTATCGGACAACGCCACTAATGGACTTGCCGAAAGATACGTTCAAACTCTCTAAAGGAAATTAAAGGCAATGGAGGATGAAAATACGCCACTACCTTAAAAGTTCAGGAAATTGTTTCAAGATATAAAGCCACTCCAATGGGAGACGGGAAAAACCCGGCCCAACTTTATCTTGACCGTGAACTACGTATATATCTGGACGCTATCCGCCCAATGCAACACGTTAGGAACAATGCAAATAAATTAACGGTACGCGGAATTAGCGTGGGAGAAAGGTTCCAAGCACGTTGGTTTGAGAAAAACTTTCCCACGTGGAAATTTGGTACTGTCTTGAGGAAACTTGATAACCTTCACAATCAAATTCGACTGGATAACGTTTAATTTTGAAGCGACACATTGGTCAGTTATATTCGTTAACGGTACCCAAACAAAATCGACCAGTCGTATTTCAAAATCTTTCGGAGAGAAGGAAACCGCAAATAGAAAAACTTATTATCCATCGAAGCAACACAGAGCAATTACCATAGGTCGCTGCAGAACCACAACAGCCACAGACGACGGGAAGTGCCAGGCGATCTAGGAGGCATATTCGATTACCAGCTCGTTTTGGAGACCATGTCACTTATTAGTGTGGGAAGCTGTAATGTCAAATGTATGGTGGCATCGTTCGACTGCAATCTAATTGGCATCACTCTTTTTTGATTTGTTGATCTAATATTTAAATGTTGGTATACCTGTTTTTGTATATATATTGCGCCATTTATGATTGCATTCATTCTGGTTTTGAACTTTGTCTTATAAGTAACAATTTTTTAATAAAACGCCTTTCTATATCCTTTAAAAATATAACATTAACCAAGTCCAAAAACGGAAATTATTCAACATCATTGACGGCTATAGCGGTTCCCAGCATTACTGATTATCAGGCCAGCATTATGTCCAACAGGTCAGAGTGGAAAATCCATAACAATATAGAGCTCGGGGATCCCTCATTTGATAAATGTGCTCGTATCGATTTTAATTGGCGCTGAATTCTTTTCGAATTAATGTCAGTTGGACAAATTAAATTGGGGAAAATTTGCCTATTTTACAAAAAACATTATTAGATTGGGTAGTTGCTGGCGGCAACCTTCGCTCTAATCATTCCTGGTCCTTAGCAGTTAGTTTCAAAGTAAAACATGATGATGAATTGTGCTCTGTAGTAAAAAGCTTTCGAGAAGTGGAGAATAATTTTGGCAGCTATAGCTTGTTTTCTGAGGAGAAAATTTTCTGTGAGAATCATTTCTTAAAATATGTGGTTCGCCTCGATTATGGTTCATTATCCATTCGTTTGTCTGAAGTAGATGGAATTGGTAGGAAAAACATGGAGACTCTTATGAGCGTTCTTTACAACTTTTTAAAGGCTTGGAAAAGAAATTCAGAATTCAAAATTTATGGCTGAGTATAAATCATTGAACCATATGTCTTTAATTTCATCACAGGTTTCCCAGAAAACATATTTCCTGCCACATCATTGTGTGTATAAGCTGGACAGCACATCAACCAAATTAAGAGTTGATTTTGATGGCTCTGCAAAAACAAGAAGTGGGTTGTCTCTTCATGATATTCTATACAACCAAAACTGTTCAGTATACTTCTGCGTTTTCGATGTTTTAAAGTTATTCTTAGTTCGTGTTCCTTATCCAGATAATTATCTACAATGTATTCTATGGAGAGAAAATAAAGAAGATAAAATAAAAACGTATTCATTGGATACAGTTACGTATGGCATACGTCCGGCAGCATTCCTGGCTATTCGAGCAATGCATCAAGAAACCAATATTCCCGTGGGTGCAAAGGTCATAAAGCGTGATTTTTATGTGGACGATATGTTTTTCGGTGGTGATTCTGTCGAGAAGGTGCGAAAAATTCAAAATCAGGTCGCAGCCTTGCTAAAACGTGGCAATTTTGTGAAAGTGGTGCTCGAACGTTCCAGCTGTTTTAGAGGACACGCCGCCAGATCAATGCGAGCCACTTTTAAAATTTAGTGATGGTAACGTACAAGTACATGCCTTTTATGATGGCAGTCTGGTAGCATATGGGGCATGTGTTTACATAAGATCACAATCTGAAAATATTTTTAAAACATCATTGTTATACTCTAAATCTAGAGTTGCACCCCTTAAATCTTTAACGATCCCGAAACTTGAGCTTTCTGCGACGTGTCTGCTTGTAAATGAAGTTGCAAAAACCCTACCTTATGATTGTGATGTACATTGCTGGTCAGATTCAATGGTCGTACTTTCTTGGCTAAAGGAACAGCCATCAAATTATAATATGATGTTCCAACAAAACTTAATCCTGCACATATACTTTCAAGAGGCTCACCACCTAAGGAACTACTCAATTCTACATTATCAAGCAATCGCCCTGATTTTCTGTGTCTTGAATCTTCGAAATGGCCTTCTAATATGGAATTTTTGAGGGAGTTACCTGAAAGACGTCGAAATATACTAGCTACAGCTTCTTTAGCTGATTTTGCATTGCAGTGTAAGTACCGTAATTCTTTTCCTAAAAGCAACGTATATTTCCATTTTTGCCTACCCTAAATATAAGACCCAAGATGAAAGGCTTACGTCAACAGACTTAAAAAACGGAACATATCTTTTAATAAAAAACATTCAATTAATTAATTTTGCAGATGAGTACAAGGCCCTCAAATCTAATCAAAACTTACCTTCATCCAGCAGGCTTTACTCACTGATACCTATAATTGATTAATTTGGACTAATTCGTGTGGGCGGTCGTACTCAAAACACTTGTCTCGAATTCGATGCTCAACATCCTATTATTTTGCCTAAACATCATCCATTGACATCATATTTGATAATACATTTTCATCAGAAGCTGCTCCGTGCTGATCCTCGGGTTTTAAGAGCTACAATTCGGCAGCAATATTGGCCCATTGGGGGCCGTAAATGGATAAGCTCTATTATTTCAAAATGTCTGCAGTGCTTCAGAATGAAACCGGTGTTAAGTCAGCACTGGATGGAAAACTTGCCTCCAGACCGCATATGCCCAAACAGAGCTTTTAACACTACTGTCGTGGATTTTTGCGGTCCATTTTATTATAAGTCTGAAGTGAAAAATCACCCACTTGTCAAATGCAATATTTCGATTTTTGCATGCTTCTAAACCAAGGCTAGTCACATGTAATTAGTGCAAAATTTATCAACACCATGTTTTTTAGCAACTCTTCATCACTTCATCGCTATTAGATGAAAGCCCAGAACTATTTAGTCAGATAATGCAACTAACTTTGTAGGCGATAAAAATGAGTTATCCGACTTAAAACAATGTTTTTAAGGGCGTCGCATCAGACTCAACTGCAACTGCAATGCCTAGAAGATGAAATAGAATGGAAGTGTATCCAACCAAGGTCACTCCATTTTGGCGGACTGTGGGAGGCAGCTGTGAAATCAGCTAAGCAGCATTTTTATCGCATAGATGGACTAAACATTTTTACATTGGGTGAGCTACGTACTTTGATATATCAAATATCTCCAATTTTAAACTCTCGGCCACTGTTTCCCTATTTCTGACAATTCTAATGATATTGATAATTATCTGTTAAAGGCTCCAAACCTCCAAGGGGGGATGATGTTAAAAGCTGATATGCGCCTGCTTAACTCCAGTTATTTTTATTTTACTTGAAATTGTTTTCATATCTAATGTTCTTTATTTCTTGTTTAGCAACAGTTCAATTTATATTTACATACAGGCATACATACTAGAGGTGTGCACAAAAAATTCTGCTAGCTTACCCTTTACCGAATGCAATACTGTACTGTACTCTTTTCTGTTGCTCTTGATTTTACGAGTGCACTGAAATGCACTCGTTTCCCTGTGAAGTAACGGAACTATGCTTTGTGTTGTAAGAGCATATTTTACTACTGAAGCTACATTTTCAGTATTGCCATATGAATATCAGTAGTGTAAAAAAATTATTAATATAAAAAAAGGTTTTTCCCCAGAAATAAAAAGTAAAAAAAAGCTTCTGGCAACGCTGGTGTCGACGAAGATGCATGTTGTGACTCTATGAAGAGGACAATATTTTTGTTGTGCTCTTCACACAACTCTCTTTTATACTGTTGTACAATGGTTTGCGAGTACAGTCGCTTTTTTGTACACTATCTTTGCTTCACACTTATTTATATTTCCAGCTACAATCAATATTCGGTCTTGAGAAAAATGCAATAGTGTGCAATTTTATATGTCTTGTGCACACCTCTAGTGTACACAATACAAATACATCGAACATCTTATAAATAAACCAGCAACAACAAGCATGAGGGATGGACAAGTAAGCAAACGCAATACCAAACTTTGTACTCGCAACAGAATTCTCGAGAGGGCGACAAGGCAAACCTTCTACTTCGAGGACCATTATCAGACTGAAGATGTTCGCATATAAAAGGCAAGACAAGACAGGCAACGAGTCAGTGTGAATTCAGTCAGTCTTGCGTTTAGTTGCGTATGAACTTAGCAGTCGCGGCGTAAACACAAGTTGCGTCCGTAGCAGAGTAGCCACCTTGTGTGTAATTACAGATATTGTGTGTGTAATTAGGTTCGTGAGTAATTTGTGTGTAATTTCACTTTTTGTTCTAATTTTTTCTTTACAGGGACCGAAAATAACTGTTATTTTTGATTAAAAAAAGCAACCGCAAGGAAATGTCGGAGAACAGAACCAAGTATACCATTTTGATTGTCTGGAACCAAATTTTTATAAAATGGAATGCTTTTTAAAAACCTGATTTTTATTTTTTAGAAAAAAAAATAAAAGTTATTTTTTGATTTTTATTTTTTCGAGCAGTAATAAAAGTTATTTTTTGACTTTTATTTTTTCGAGCAGAAATAAAAGTCATTTCTATTTTAATTCATGATGAATTCATAATATTTATTAAAAAATTCTTTAAAACAATTAAAGTAAATTATGTTAAAAAATTTTTAGAATTAAGTTTTGCAATAAATGTTGATAAATATTATGAATTCAACATGAAATAATACAAAAATAACTTTTATTTCTGTTCGAAAATATAAAAGTCATAAAATAACTTTTATTTCAGCTCGAAAATATAAAAGTCAAAAAATAACTTTTATTTCCGCTCGAAAAATAAAAGTCAAAAATAACTTTTATTCCCACCCGAAAAAATAAAAGTAAAAAAATAACTCTTATTTTGGAGTCAACTTTAAAACTGTAGGCCGCAACACTCATATATAAAATTAATGCACACACATAAGTGGTGTGAGAAGCTAGGTCATAATCCTGACTGAAAGGTTGTAATGACCAATTATGTGAGGCTAATGCTTCATATATGGATTTACATGTCTTTATTGTGCTTTAACAAAATCTTGGAAATGTTGTATGCTTATTATTTTAACCCTTCCATGCCCGTTGTTGCCTATAGGAAACATTGCACATATTTGCGCATTCAATTCCGTTATTTTAAATTTTTGTAAAAGATTTCATTTTTGCAAATAAGTTTGATAGAAAAGGCGTATTCTTAAAAAAATTAATGAGTTATCACTACTAATGCTCAGTCAATCGGTGATTGAATTTGCGTAGGCTGGTGCCAATGCCAAATTGAAAAATATAAATTTTTCAAACTTAAAAAATAACGGTAAATTTTTGAATTTTTTCATAAAAAGTGTATGAATAGCACAGACCTGCGAAATTATACTTTTATTTTCCTCTTCCAATAATTATGTTATTTTTGAGATATATAAGTATGTTAAATTAAAATGCAATTTTCTTTTTTTTCTAGCACGTCAAATTTTTTTTTTTTTGAGGACATTAGTGTAGCACGATCCTACTGTTGTTTATGCCAACACAATGTTCTGTATAGCCAATGATCATTAACGACACAATGTGTATAAACAAATGAATATCAAATAACATAATTCTGGGCATTGACTCTCGCTGCTTTTGACGCGAGCTCAGGCCGTTAATGCATTTTGTTGTTGTTGTGTATTCTTGGCAGGCTAGCGTTAGAATTATGCTTTGTTTGCATTACTGTTGTTGGGCTGAAGGCTTGGATCGTGTTGTATACACACAAACCCATGTATTATTAATTGATAGAATATAGGTCACTAGAATATTTAAACAAACATATACACTAAGCTTATGAACTATATAGAATTAAGAGAGTTGATTCAAAATTGTCGGATCAGCTAAAATACTGTATAAATGTATTATACTTACTAGAACCGACAGATCATTTGTCATGCCTGAATTGTGCATCAGGGGAAATAAGATTGACTTTGTCAAATCTGCGAAAAATCTGGGTATTGTCTTTAATAGTAGTTTATCGTGGTCTAACCATATAGGTGTCGTTGTAGGTAGAATTTATGGTATGCTTAGGAACTTGTAGACTGTTATTGATTCGACTCCTTTTGTCATTCGTATGCAACTTGCCAGAACGTACTTAATTCCGGTACTTTTGTATGGGTGTGAAATGTTCGCAAACTGTGATTGTGATGATAAACGTAGACCTAACTTGGCATTTAATAACATATGTCTTACAGAAAGGGCGTCGTGATCACATTTCCCATTTGGCTTGCCGGATTCTTAATGTAAATATGATATAATATGTAAATGATAATCTCCTGAAAATTAGAAGCCTTATTATACTTCATAGGATAATCTATACGGGACGGCCGGAATATTTATTTTGTCGAATTAAATTTGCTAGATCCGAACGGGGTAGGAACATTATTCAGCAAAGATTTAGGATGCTTTTATCTCAGAATAGTTTCTTATACAAACCACTAGTCTTTGGAATTACCTACCAAATTACATTCAGAATCTAGGCAATGCAAATGCGTTCAAAAACGAGTTATTCAAATTATTTTCATGAGTAAAATTTTTTACGATTTCTGATTTGTTTTATAGGTCTATATCGAATATATTTTTATTCCCAGTTTTTTTTAGACTGATTTTTCTAAATGGTAACTTTTTTTTATATTTTCAACTCTATTATTTACTTCTACAGTATTGTTAGTGTTTTATTTATTTATTTATTTAAGAATTACAATACAATTAATCATGTACGAGCTGAGTAACTTCGACCATATGCCCGGTGTAGTGTCACAGACCAGAGCCTCTGGTGGGAATCGAACCCACGACCCTCACGCTAATTGTCTAGCACACTACCCACTAGACTACCAGGGCGCTCAATGTCAGTTTTTTAATTTCTTTATATTATATTTTTTTCTTATATTTTAACTTGATATTAATTTTGCATTCTTTATTGAATTTATTTTGTTTCACTATTAATTTTTAAATCTTAATGATTCCTAACATAGCACTGTCACTTATAAGATTCCTATCTTGTGCTATGTAAATTATAATAAATAAATAAAAGAGGAAGTCATTCCCATATCAACAATCAATTGAATAAAGCATACAGAGCTCATTACTCGAGCTCTCCAAAACTGCTATATATTCTTTTTTTATTTCACCCTCCTTACATTAGTGTTTTAGGATTTTTTTAAAGACTTTCATTAAATTACATAAGTTAAAGAATTTAAAATAAAAGTTTTACTTGAAAAATTAACAGTATTAGTTACTTATAATGCCAAACACGCTTAATCTGCATCCCTCAAAACTCCTCTTTAATATCTTTTTATTGTGATTTCTTTCCGGTTCATCTCTCTTCAACATCCAACAGTAATCTGCCATCATGTTTGTGTTCCATCTACCTTGGTATGTGCTTTCCATAACTATAATATCTTGGTTGAAACTCTCACCTTGTTCTTCACTTACGCCAGATAATGCAACTTTATCCTCATATTGCAATCCAGTTTACGGAAGTTGTTGAGCATATCATTTACTATATTTTCCAATCCGGACGTTTTCTGTTTCCTAAAATGTTTTTCATGACTTTAAATGACTTCCAAGCGTTCTCTTCGGTTTTATGCATAATTTTTTCAAATTTTTCATCTTGTAATAATTTCTTTATCTCAGGCCCTATAAATGTAAATCGTAATATGATTTTAATCGCGACAAATAATGACTTTTTATGGTAAAGGAGTGCAGCCCTTGCGCTGATCAACTTCTTCCTTTCCCTGATTTGGCGGAACTTGGTTAGTACAGGGACTGCGTTTCACCCGTGGCATCTCAACGGGCCGCCATGCTAACCTATGGTAAAGGAATATGTAAACGTCATTAGTACTATTAGCAAGCTGCGTTATTAAAGAAATTTGAAATTAACACTAGTAATAGGTGATTTTTTCAGAAAATTTACGTGATGGATTTTTTTAATATTTTTTCGGAGCTTAGTACCTAATACGTATCCAAATTCCTAAATAGTTTTTTAAGGGGAAAAAATCGCAGGCCTGTGTAATTAAGAAGAAGTCGCCGTGGTCTAATGGGTAGTGTGTTGGCTTATTAGACGAAAGGCCCGGGTTCGTATCCCAGGTCAGACATCAAAACGAAAAATATTTCTTCGGCGACTTCCTCTCAGCAGATTTCTGGCAAAGACTCTGAGAGTAAAATTTGCCATGAAAAGCTTCTCAAAAATCTGTCGTTCGGAGTTGACTTTAAACTGTAGGTCCCGCCACTCATGTATAAAATTAACGCACACAACATAAGTGGTGTGAGAAGCTAGGTCGTAATCCTGACTGAAGGGTTGTAATGGCCAATTATGTATGTATGTATGTATGTGTAATTAAGAAGCAGGTAAGAGAAAAATTATAAACAAACAAAGTGGAAAAAATGTTTTTATTTTTAATGCAGTATTTTTTTAAACTCAATGTTGTCTATAGGCAACATTGGTCAATAATATATAAAATTTACATTAAACTTTTTCTGCATTAGATATGTATCGAAAAGGATTGTCTCAAAGAGAAATACAAAGAATTGTGGAATTTGACAGCGGGGAAGAAGAAAATATGTAGCTGATCCACCAAAAGCCATACGTTTCGATCACAAAAGTCATTGGATAGAATGGGTAGCAAAAGGGTGATGTAGACTATGCAAAACCGGAAGTCCAAGATCCAAATGTAGTGTACTTTTGTGCTCAAGTACACAAAAAATTGTTTTCTTTCTATTATAATAAATTAGAATGAAAATAATTTAAGAATTACGAATATATAAAAATAAGCCTTTCATTAAAAAATTTCCACTACTGCCTGTAGGCAACATTTTGTAGCGTTAAAACCAGGTTACGTAGGACTCTGAATTTAATATCACTTCAAATTTATGCCATGACTAACAAACACATGTCCTCAAAAATATTTTAGCTCTGGCCGGAAAAATTCGAGTATGAAAGGGTTAAGTACATATATGAATATACTACATAACTTTAATGTTTACATAATATATGTACGCAATATTTGTAAAAATAGAATTGTGTGGGTAATTTTTTTTCATATGTGTAATTTCGATGACAGTTGTGTGTGAGTCATAAAGCTTTTGGTGGTAACACTGGTCCGTAGTAAAGTTTACCGAATAGTTGTTAGTATTTACGCGAGCAGAAGTGCTGTGCTTACAAAAAGTTTGTGAGCAGAGAATAACGAACAAGTGCTGTTGCTTATAAAAATGTTATAAGCAGAAAAATACAACGAACAAGCACATATTGTTGTAGTTATTGTCATGTACGTTGTATAAGTTTGAACAGTGGCACATAAAAGTAGTGTGAATAATAAAGAGTTTCATTAAAAAAAACACATTTGTTTTTACTTGGTTTGCAATAAACGATATCATATTCTAAACGTAAAAATACATTTAGATGTAAATAATTTATATGGTTATGCAATGTCAAAATACCTTCCATATAAAAATTTTAAATGGGTTGAAAATTCTTAAAATTTTAATGTTAATAATATAGAAGAGGATTCTCCATTGGGTTATATTTTAGAAGTAGATCTAGAATATCCATCGAGATTACACGGTTATCATAATGATTTACCATTTTGTGCGAAGAATAAGAAAATTAAAAACAGCGAAAAGTAATAACATATCTGAATGATAAGAAAAACTATATTATACATTATAGAAATCTACAACAATGTTTAAAACATGGTTTGATTTTGAAAAAAATTCATAGAATTCTTGAGTTTAGACAGTCTGATTGGTTAAAGAAATATATTGATTTGAATAATCATTAAGACCACTCGCTAAAAATTCATTGAAACAAAATTTTGTCAAATTGTTAAATAATGCTGTATATGGAAAAACTATGATAAGAGGAAAGACATTAGTATGTGAATGGGAGAGTATAGGTAAAAGATTAGGTGCTAGAGCTCTTATTGCTAAACCTAATTTCCATAGTTCACTCAAAATTCATGAAAATATGCATGCCATTAATAGAAAATGCAATTTAATTGAACTAAAACTGAATATAATAAACCAATTTATATTGACTTTTCAGTTTTAGAAATATCCAAATGGAAATGTATAGTTTTCAATATGATTACATAAAACTTAAATATTGTGAAAACCTTCAACTCAATTATATGGATAGTGATTCCTTTATTTACGACATTAAAACAGATAATCTATATAGTGATATAAAAAATGATATTAGTACACATTTTGACATTATAAAATAAATTCTCCATTAACATCATCAAATTTAAATATATATAGAGAATTTATGAAAGACGATGATGATGATGTTTTTAAATGTAAATATATAGATTAAGTAGTTCATATGAAATGTAACGTACAAAATAATATAAATTAATAAAAAAATATATTATATGTATATAAATTAAACAATTTTTTTATTTTATTTCAATTTATATTTATTGAATAAAAGTTTTAAACACAAGCGTCCGCAATTCAATGTATTTAATTTTTGTTTTCGTTCATAATTAAATTCAATGGGAAATTTTAAGTAGCTGACAATTGTGATTTTTCTAATATGTGTTCCAGCACCTTTTGTATCGTCTGAATTAAAAACACCGCATTCTTGTGTAAACGGTGTTTTAGGTAAAGAATTACGCATGAAAACACATCTAAAGTATTTGAGATGTTTAGCATATTTTCTTACATCTAAAGCTCTTAGCGGGCGATTGGGTAGATTATCTAAAAGTTTTTTGGAGCTGGACTATAGTAGAGACGATATCCAATTTTATATGGTTTAAAAAAAATTATTTTTCCCATAGAAATTGCTTCCATTTGTTTGTTATGACGAATAGTTTCTGTTAGTTGTTCTTTTCCATTTTTTATACTATGTTAAGCATTTACTATAGCTGATCCACCTGTAGCTAAACCGCCTAATGCTGTCAAGACAGGAATTAATGGTAGAAAGCCACCAATTTTTGTCAATGGAATAACTCTTTGTATAATTATATTAGATCTCCTTTTGCCTTTGAAATTACTATCTTTAGCTTATTTTTTTGTAATAACCTGCTTACAACCTGCTTAGGATCTGGTTAAGGTCTGACAACAATGTGCTTTATATCTATTTACAATCTGCTCATGATCTGGTCACTATCTGCATATGATCTGCTCACGATTTGGTCACTATCTGCTTGTGATATACTCAGGATCTGGTCACTATCTGCTTATGTTCTAGTCACGATCTGCTTATGATCTGCTCACTAAATGCTTATGATCTGGTCACTATCTACTTATGATCTGATCACAATCTGGTCACTTACGGCTTATGATCTGCTTACGATCTGGTCACTATCTGCTTATGATCTGCTCACGCGTGACAAAATGCATAAGTCCAAAGCATAACTACAAATACTATTAATAAATACATTTAGAATAATTTGTTGCAAAAGCCAGATCCATTGTTTTTAAAATTTAAAATAATAATCTAAATTTTAAAAAAAAAATTTGATATAAATTTTAAAAAACAATTTATTTTTATTTATTTACTATAATTTACATAGCACAACAAGATATGAATCTTATAAGTGACAGTGCTATGTTTGGAATCATTAAGTTATAAAAAAATAATGTTGGAACAAAACAAATTAACTAGAAAATACAAAATTAATATAATTAATATTAAGTTAAAATATAAAGAAAAATATAATATAAAGAATTTTTAAAAAACTAACAATACTGTAGATGTAAATAAGATAGTTGAAAAATAATTAAAAATGTTACTATTTAGAAAAAATCAGTCTAAAAAACTAGGAATAAAAATATAACCGATATAAACCTATAAAACAAATCACAAATCGTAAAAAATTTTGCTTATGAAAATAATTTAAATAACTCCTTTTTGAACGCATTTGCATTGTCTAGATTCTGGATTTAATTTGGTAGGGAATTTCAAAGACTAGTGGTGTGTATAAAAAATTGTCTCTGAGACAAAAGAGTCTTGAATCGTTGCTGAATAATGTTCCTACCCCGATAGGATCTAGCAAATTTAATCCGACAAAATAAATATTCCGGCCGTTACATGTAAATTATTTCATGAATTAAAAGTTTACGGTTGCCACTACAATCACAGTTCGCGAAGATTTCACATTTCTGCCTTTTGCAACAAATTATTCTAAATGCAGATCCAATTGATTTTTTAAAATAAAAATTGAAAATAATAATTTAAATTTTAAAAAATTGTTGGTATAAATTTAAAAAAAAAGATTAATTAATAATTTTTTTTTTTTTTTTGTAAATTGCTTTCATAATGTTGTATCTGTTGAAGTAATGTTAAGGATTTCATAGGTTTAATAACACTTAGAAGTTCAGTGTAAATAACTAAAATACCGTTAACTAGGCTTTTAAAAAATGTTGTGGTGCATTGTTACCATCGTAAATTTTAAAAATATTTAAATCTGAATTATATGAACATTTTTTAGGGCCATTATTACAACTTGCCGTTAACTAAAGTTAATTTTGCCGTTCACTTTAGCTAAAGATACCTTTTACTAACGCCAACTTTAACGGAAAGTTGTAATAATGTCCCTTAATATAATAGCTATAAGCAAATGGAATGTGCTTTTGTGCTGATTTAACATTTGTTGAATTTTGTATATTAATTGATTCTAGAATACATAAAAAATCAGCATATACAACAAAATGAACATCCAATTGTTTTTTAAAATTTTTATAACTAAGCATATTGTTTTCTGTACTAGGCATTTTAGTTACTATATTATTGCATTCTTTTTTATGATTCTCCAAAGATGATTCAGCATGAAAATGTATTAAACATGTATAAATACTTCGGCTGTGTTTTGTTAGTTAACTTTTAATTAATCTGTAAAGATAAAGAAGAAAATTAATTAGTACAAATTTTTAGTGTCTATATATATATTTATTTATTTCAAAAATACTTTATAAATAAATTTATAAAATATATTAAATATGCCGGGTAACTAGACCATGTGCACATAAAAAATTTACAATATAATAAAAGACCTTACTTAAAAAATTTGGGTAACAAACTAAAATAAAAAAATTAAACAAAATAAAAGGACAGTCTCTGAAATTTGACTTTAAGTAAATATTAAAATAAAATTCAAAAAAACTGTTTAAAATAAATACAACAATTTCAAAAATAGATTAATAAGCTACTAGAATTATAAATATTATTACATTTTTACCTTTTAAAAACGTTAAAAATATGAGTTCGTGGATTGCAAATAAAATAAAAATAAATATGTGTTTAATTTTAATGAATTCTTTATTATCTGCACCACTTTTGTGCCACTGTTCCAGTTTATTCCACGTATACAACGATAATTTTCGCAATATGTGTTTGATCGTGATAATTCTCTGCTTACAACCTTTTTGTAAGCAACAACAATTGTTAGTTATTCTTCGCTTACAAGCTTTTTGTAAGCACAAGACCAACAACTGCTTCCTTCAGACGCAACTTGTCTGCACACAAACGATCGATATATCACTTCAACCAACGTAACGTTGTTATACACGACTAGCTCAATTCAAACTCCGAATACAACGTGCCGTCTGCACTCACGACTTATTCAACTCAAACTCTAAATCCTCCTTTCTCGATTTGGCTTGCCTTTTATATCACTGGATCATTAGTGTGATGAATGCCCTCGAAGGATGATGACGGTCTTCGGGAACATTCCAATAATGTAAACAACCTCTTTTCATTTTTGTTGTTTCTTGTTTACATTCGTCCAGGCAGGTTAGTTGTTGTTGGTTTATTTGTCCATCCATAATTAAATAACAAAATAAATAAAAATAAATTGCTTTAAATTTGTGTTAATATTAGGCTTAATTTCTAAGATTATCAAAAATACATGGTGTACAAATAGTTATGTCCCTAACTGTATATATGTATATAAATATTTCTTTCTTTATATTTACCTTGAGATATTTTTAATCCATTCATAATGGAGTTTTTCCCCATCTTCCAATAGCAGCAAGTCCATGTGTTTAGATTTTTCCTGTTGGGAAAAATAATATGTGCCGACTATATTGTTACGAAAGTGGAAATGGTGTTGTTAAAATAATAAACAAAAGCTCCAAAAACAACACAATATACTTGATCATGCATAAAATGATAAACAAAAGCTCCAAAAACAAAACAGCGCACTGTTCAGGTGATCAATGAATGAGTAAAAAGATATAGCAACAAAAATAAAGCGCTTGTTTACAAGATCGATGAATAAACAAGAATAAGGGATAAAAGACGTAAATAACTAACAGCAAAATGAAAGGAACAAAGAAGTAAACAAGAAACAACAATATGCAGTATAAAATAGCGGATAGAGACATAAACCAACAACAACTAATCTACCTGGACGAATGTAAACAAGAAACAACAAAAATGAAAAGAAGTTGTTTACATTTTTAGAATGTTCCCGAAGGCCGTCATCATCCTTCGAGGGCATTCATCATACTGATGATCCAGTAATATAAAAGGCAAGTTAAAGCGAGCAAGGCTGAGTTTGAATTTAATCATGTAAGACGACGTCACGTTGGTTGCAGTGAGAATTAAAATCTATCGAGCTTTAATTCGGTTAGACTTGTGTGCAGACAAGTTGCGTTTGAAGAAAACAGTTGTTAGTGTTGTACTTACAAAAAGGTTGTGAGCAAACAAGAATAACTAACAAGTGTTGTTGCTTACAAATATGTTGTAAGCAGAGAAGTATCACGAACAAACACATATTGTGAAGTATCATTGTATACGTGGAATAAGTTCAAACAGTGACACAAAAGTTGTGCAGATAATAAAGAATTCATTAAAATTAAACACGTATTAATTTTTATTTTATTTGCAATCTACGAACTCATATTTTTAACATTTTTAAAAGGCAAAAACCTAACAATATTATAGGACGTTGTCCTATATGAATCGTCTTCAATTGGATGTAATGCTGATATAATAGCCACTTGAAACAATACTCACCATTATTTTTAATATTAATGCAAGCAAACTTTTTCTGTATTTCCGATGGTAAAGGGATGTACTGGGAACCTTCTATACATTTATATTGATAAATGTTCATCTAGACGTGATATTTTAATTAATGTCCAAACGCTGTCACGTTCCTCAAATTCAGTCATCTTTTTAATTATAACATCACATTGATCGTTGTAGGTATTAAGAATCTTGTTGAATATGTACTAAGAATATTCATTTTATCTGATGAGACTTTACTTCAATCATAGAATTATCTTCGTCATCCTTTATTAACATATATTAGTAAAACAATTCCATGTTAAATTTTATGCTTTCATATTTTTTAATCACATCTATTTGTTTTTCATTTTAAAAATGTTCTAATTCTAATATAAAAACAGAATTAGTTGTGTCTTGAGCATATTACCAAGCACTTTGAGCTTGTTATATGTGATATATGTATAGTAAATTCGTAATACATTATTTATATTCGTTATCTATCTAAATTGAAATTTATTTTCTTTTCGTTGAAAACTTTCCAATGAAAAATATTTTAAACGTAATTCAACCACAAAAGTTCGCAAAAAAGCGTTTATAAAAAAGTTGAAGTGCGTTGGCTTACTTACTTACTTAAATGGCCATTCACAACCCGATTAACGGATTTCGGCCTGCCCCAACACATCCTTCTAGGCGTGTCTGCGTCTTGTGCGTCTACGCCAGTTGGTCACACCAATCGGTGAAAGGGCTTCCTCGACTTGGTCCTTCCAACGGATAAAAGATTGTTCTCTTCGCCGACTTCCGCAGATCACCGCATCAAATATCCGTCCCACCGAAGCATCCATTCGAACGACATGGCTGAGCTAGCACAGCCGCTGGATATTAATGCGCTGCACAACGTCTATGTCGTTGAGGAGCTTATACAACTCACTGTTGGAGTCAGATGCGGAAATCATTGCCAATTCGCACAGGACCGAAGATCGTAGGACTTTTTCTCGAACACTCTCAAGGCTGATGCATCAGTTCTTAATAGGGTCCATGCCTCTGCGCTATAAAGCAGCACGGGTAGGATGAGCGTCTTGTAGAGTATTAGTTTTGTCGCTACTCAATTGCCTATTGAGATCCTATGATGTAGATGTCGTCTGCGTACGCAAGCAACTGGACACTTTTTGAAAAATAGTCCAATTGCGATGCACTCCCGCTTCAAAAAACACCCTCCATGACGAAGAGGTCGCATGATAAGGGGTCGCGTTGTCACTCTCCGCAGAACACTCTCCGTGACGAAGTTGAAGAGATCGCATGATAACGGGTCGCTTTGTGTGAAACCTCGCACGGTATCAAAAGGTTCGGAGAGGTCTATTTCTACCGTGACGGAGCTGGTATACCGAGCTCAGACATTGCGGCCAAAAACGCGATCCTTTATGGGGCTATTGAAGGCTGCCTTATAGTGAAGATCTGGTCGATGGTGGATTTGCCAGGCCTGAAGCCGCACTGATAAGGTTCAATCAGTGTTTTGACGAGTAGCTTCAGCCGTTCACACAATACGCCTGTAAGAAACTTATATGCGATAGGGAGAAGGCTTATACATCTGTTTCAGAACAGGACACTGAGGTTGCAATCATTGGGCATGCTTTCCTCTAGCCATATTTAAATAAGCTGGTGCATGCGCCCTACCAACTCATTACATCCGGTCTTAAACGATTGAGCGGAGAGGCCATCAAGGCCTGCCGCTTTATTGTATTTAAGGCGCATAATCGCGACTTTGACGTCTTAATGGCTAGGCGGTGGAATCTCCACGTCGTCGTCGTCGATCGGGTTTGGTACATCATTTTTAGAGGCGGTATTGATATCGTCATCGCCTTGTAGCAGAGTAGAGAAGTGTTTCCTCCACAACCTCAGCACCCCCTGTGGATCTGTAACCAGGTTTCCATCCTCATCCTTGCAGGAAGACGCTCCGGGCTTATACCCCTCCGTCAGACGCTTAACCTTTTGATAGAATATTCGAGCATCATTCGAAACTTCCTCACGCTTACGCTTTTCCTGCTCCCTCTTCTTGCGTCTGAAAAGGCGTCTCTCATCCCTTTCCTCTCTCTGTAGTTGTCGACAATGACTCGCGTAGCGGACGATTGCAACGTTTTTCTGTATGCGGCATTTTTCGGTGCAGCTGCCTCGCTACACTCCTCATCGAACCTTTGATTTCGTTGGGGTGGGCGCACGAAACCAAAGACTGTTTTCGCAGTACTGTGCAAGGAGTGGGAGATGTTGGCCCACAATCCGCCAATGTCGTTAAGATTAGATGGGGAACACCAAAGCTTATCAGAGAGTTAAGCCGAGACCACCTCAGCTGTCCTTTGTGATCGCAGCTTCTTAACGTCCAGCTCTCACAATGCACTAGAGCGCGCAGTTCTCAAGGCGCAAATGCGCAATCGGAACTTGGCTGCGACAAGGTAGTGCTCCGAGTCGATGTTTTTTTTTGCCTTGGGCCGTAGTTGCTAAATCTTCAAAATATACTTTCCGACAAAAGCATACACGATTCACCATCACTGGTGCCTACGTACTACCCCACTCCCTACACACTTCGACCATTCTCTTCCCGCGGGACTGCCGTAAGGTATTACTTCGCGGAGGGCTGGTTAGCTCGAAAGCTTTATCACATCATCTCAAATTTCGCCTTCGCTTCGCCAACCTTCGGAGTACCATCATTACTTCAGCCATTTTCTGGCTGTATAGGCTCCATAGCGTCCTAGAATTCAACAGCTCCTCCATGAGCCGGTTTGGTCCTAATCTAGTTTCTCCAGGCCATCTAAATCTGGGGCAGCATACTAGAATATGCTTCGCATCTTCCTCTTCATCTACACAGTTTGGACATAAATCAGTGCTGGAACTTCCTGGAACATCCATGACCAGTTAAGAACTGGGTCACCTAATAATTCAACTCGCAATGTTTATTCTCCATCCAAGGGGTTATAGAAGGGACAAGTTGAAATGTCCATCTTCCCTTTAAACTGCTCTCCCATCCTGACTGCCATTTCTGCATGGAAGTCCTTCTTTCCTCCGATTTTACAGCCGCTGTCCGTCCTGGACTCTCGAGACGGCGAAAGTATATCCGCCTCATCTCATCGCCAATATGTCTATTGGTATTGCCTTTGCCAATACCAATACCGTTTCATCAGACACTGTCCTGAAGCCACTTATTTGTCTAATCACGCTTAGACGATACACGGAGAACAGTATTCTCCTTGTCGACCCCACGGAGGGTGCCTCCGACCATATGGGGCAAGCTATAGCATTATCGACGTTACTACCGCTGAAATTATCTTTCTCTTGAATGGACCTGGTCCTCCAATATTTGGCATCATCCTCGCCAGTGCTCCCTGCGTTACAGATGCCTTTTCGCCTATTTATTTTACGTGCTTCTTAAAATTCAACCTGTCATCGATAATCACTCCGAGGTAGTTTATCGCCCTCTTTCATCTTTTCACTTTCATCTTCTCCACAATCTTCCGGCCGCTCAAGACGGTTTCTGTCTTATGTCCAGCAAGTGTCAGACCTGCCTCATGCAGCCATGTTTCAACATTTCGAATCGCTGTGTTAGTTTTCTCCTCAATTTCTTTTACATTCTTTGGTACCGAGACTATGGCAATGTCATCTGCAAAGCCTACAATTGTAATCCTGTTTGGCAATCGCAGTCGAAGTACTCCATCGTACATAATTTTCCATAGTAGTGGGCCTAAGTACAGAGCCCTGCGGGACCCCCGCAGTCACTACGTACTCCTGCTCTCCTTCATCCGTTAAGTATATTATCGGGTATTATAAGAGGGGCTTCCGGATCCCTACTTATGAAAGTGTAAGGCTGGCCCCGTGGGAATAATGTTCTAATAATCCCCCGTAGCAAAACTAGACAGCCTAGTTTAGGCTGTTCCCGAGCGTCGATTCTCTTGCAGACGACTGTGTAAACCGTCCCAAAAGGATTGACGTCAGCTTCTTGGCATATCCGCTGAAAGGATAGTTTCTTGCTCCTTTTAATGGCCCTTCTAAGTTAATGCCTCAGATGTTCATATGAAGCCCGTTCGGCTTCCCATGTCAGTCTTCCTCTCGTGCGCTGGGCCCTTCTTCTCGCCGGAAAGCACGCCAACCGCAGGTTTTGAATTTCGTCATTCCAGCAGTAGCAAGGGGTACGTCCCCTACACATAGTCCTCCTAGGCATAGCAGCATCACATGCAGTGATGAGCATTTCGCATACATCGCCCACTAATTCCTCGGCTGTGCTGCCAGTCGTATTAAAAGACGACAACAACAATCTATACGTCGCCTCGTCAAAACGAGAGTCCTTCCTTCTAGGTGCCGTAAACTTCGGCAATCCGTCTGCTCTCGTGTTGCGCCCAGTGATCGTCATAACGATTGTCTGATTGTCACTATTCGTAAAGTCCTCAGTTTGTCTCTATGCGGTCCGTGAAACAAGGCTATCGCTGACAAACGACAAATCTATTATCGAGCTCGATCCAGCTCTCCTAAATGTGCTCCCTCTTCCATCATTCATCAGCGCCACAGGAACGGAAGCGAACGTTTCCAAGAGGCAGCGACCTCTGGCGTTAGTATATCTACTACCCCATTCGGTTGCCCAAGCATTAAAGACCACCAATAATAATGGAGGTATTCAGGCGCACGTGTGACGCCAGTCTCTCCAGCATTTGTTGGAACTCATCCATTGACCACCTTGGGGGGGCGTAACAGCTGTAGACGAAAACTCCTATTATCCTGGCCATAACGAAACCAATGTCCCGCGCATAGGTTTGCTGGAAGGGTAATGAACCACATATCCATATAGCCGCAGTGCTAGATCCGTCCCTGATCCAAGTATTATTCCTCGGTATCCTATAAGATTCGCTTATGATGGCGACATCAATATTCTCCTCCTTTACCCTCTAGACCAATAGGTCCTGGGCTGCTTCGCAATGGTTCAGATTAATTTGTATTAACCTCATCTCCTAAAACGTGATTTAAGAGCGTTCAAAAATTGTGGACAGTTACTGCTCCCCGCGATATGGTTGGCAGATTTCGGGTCGCCCACTTTGCAGAACATGCAAAGAGGTTCCCTTTCGCAATTTCTCGCAATATGCCCCCCTGTCCGCACTTACGGCAAGTTCCCGAGCGGTGAACTTTACTCGTGCACTGACGGGCCATATGCCCAAACTGCAAGCACCGGAAGCACTTCGTCGGAATGTTCCTCTCGCGAATCTTGCATATGATCCAGGATCCGATCCTAATTCTTCCTTTCTTCAGGAGAATCGCTGAATATGCGTCCCAGCATATGCCCTCCTAAGGGTAACTACGCCGGGCTTACCCAAAGTCTCGAGGCCTGGAATCTTCCGTATAGCCTCGCATACATCCTTAGTTTTGACTTTCCTTAGAATGTCGGCGTACGACGTGTTATCCTTCGTCGCTATCACGATCGCTTCCGGCTTCGTTTTCTTCTCCTGTGGTTTTTTGTTTCTCCTTTTTCTCTTCGTGACTATCTGCCACCCTGGTTCCTCATTTACTCCATTAATATCGTCCCGCCGCCTCAAGGTCACCTCTGTAGTTTCCCTCGCTGGAGCCCTTGGTGCAGGATTCGGAATTCTCCTTTTTGCCACATGAATTTCATAACTCTCCTCATGTTTCCTCTTGGCCTCCTGGTTCTGCAACAAATACGTGTTCAGAGCCAGGTCGACGTAAACTAGGGATTCAAATCTGGTCCTACAACACCAACTTAACGGTGAAAAATCAGGAACG
The DNA here is from genome assembly GCA_014635995.1 of Sarcophaga peregrina. Classification (NCBI taxonomy): domain Eukaryota; kingdom Metazoa; phylum Arthropoda; class Insecta; order Diptera; family Sarcophagidae; genus Sarcophaga; species Sarcophaga peregrina. The sequence goes on along the minus strand of CM025789.1, from coordinate 83,688,861 downwards.
TACCGACAGACATGCCATAGTTTTAACGGAGCGGAGGCAATGGTAACATTAGCCCAACAGCCATTTCGGCCAGCTTTCACACCGCCTACTAAAGTGTCGGAATACTGTCATCGTCAGCCTGTATCACCAAATCAAATCCGTTTTCTGGTATACCTTAATTAGAACCTTACCGGGCTCGGTTCTAATGCCCTACTCAAGCGCGTCGTAGTTAGTCGCTTCGGTGGAACTGAGGGAACCACGGAGACGTTACTCTCCTATTTTCCCATCTCTTGAGGGAACCCCCTGTGGGATGATGCCTAGTTAATGGCGGCATCAGTTTGCCATGTTGCAGATAACGACTTCGGTCATTTGTACCTTTTTGTAGTACGCCTCCGTATCTGCCGCTAGTCGGGGTTATTTATTGGTTATTCGCAGCTAGCCTACGCAGGGGCCGTTCACTTATCCGCCACCTACTGACCCCCATGGTAGCCTGAAGCTAAGCCCCATGTCCGAGTCGATGTTTGGACCTCTAAATGTGCGCACTGGATACATGCCTTTCGTCAATCACAATATGATTGATCTGGTTTAATGTTGATCGATCGGGGGACATCCAAGTGGCCTTGTGAATGTCAAGATGCTGATACCTGGTACTACATACTACCATGTTACGCGCCGTGGCAAAATTGATCAGTCTCATACCATTGGAGGTAGTGTTCGAAAGTAAATAATAAAGTAAATACTAAAATCTGCATAACTGGAAAACAGTTGGAGTCCCCAAATTTTTTACAAGTAACTTTTGTTTAAATATAAATATTTTGGACAAAAATAGGGAGTTTAGCAAAAGAGCGCGTGACACCTCCCGTATGAAATAAATCTGCATATTTAGAACACCAGAACAGTTAGACTGCTCAAATTTTGTACGACTATTTAAAGGTTCAATATTTTTGTTAAAAATGGGCGATCAAGCATTAGGGGTGTGGCAAACTCCATATGAACCCCAATTTTGTATTCCAGCTATAGTGAGATGGTGCCTCTCATGTGAAGTAATTACAAAAAATTTTATATTCTTATTAATTAATAATATTAGAAAAATTCTCTGATTAGTGAGCGCAAAAATTATCATATCTTGAAATATACAATAATTGAGTTGAAATTTTCAACTCATATATACACTGAGCGCCATAAGTGAGTCAACACGCACTATAATTTTAAATTTTCTATTGTAAAAAAAATACTTGTAGCACAACAATAATTTTGTTTTTTGTTTTTGTTTTAACATTTTGTAAGTAATAAATAAACATTTTTATTTTTAGAACTTATTCCACTATTCTCATTTACTTTTCTTGCTATCCTAAGAAAATTAATTATTTCAGTTATGTTGACTCAAATGTGGCGCTCACTGTATAGTAAGTACTAAAATTCATATTATGTAATAGTTATGTTATTGTTTACTTCTAAAAATGGGGAACTAATAAAAATATTATTTATTTGTCGTAAATTTTATAGTCAGCATTTTATTAGCCGATGAATGGGCATGTAACAATAGGCAGTAATATTTTGATTCATTAGTTTTAATTACCTAAGTAATGAAATGTAAACTGCCAATTGGGATGAATACACGGTGTGCTATCAAGTCTTATTGTCATAAAGTACTAAAGTTTTATGATAGTTTAAAAAAATTGTTGTTTTGCTTCAAAGAAAAAGTCTTAGGGCCATTATTACAACTTGCCGTTATTATTGTTTTTCATTATTACGAGTACCCAATAAGACAGAAGTAATTTTAAGCTAAAGGGAAGATCATCCTACCTTTAACATTTAAAGGTCACATTCTGTTTGAACTTGCCATATCATATACTATTTTCGATAAGGCAACTTCAAATTTAAACAAAATAAAAACGATGTTCGCTGTTGCCACTGCGTTAAAAAAATTGTTTAATTGAGCAGTTTTATCGACTTTGCTCCGGCACTGCCATGTTTTTGAAAAAGTTAATTTTGTTTTATCTGTAAGTTATAATAACGGAAATAAGTTAAAGGTAACTTTGCCGTTCACTTTAGCTAAAAGTACCTTTAACTAAAGCCAACTTCAATGGCACTTAAAAAAATAACACTTTTCGTGATGTGTTTATTGTTTTGTCATAACTAAACAGTGTAAATCTAAGTCAAAAAGGAAAAACTCGTAGTCGGGCCGGTGATAATATTTAAAAGTTGCCGTCATTGAATATTCGCAACATGTACATAAAACATGCTATTACTTTTTGCATAGTTCAATAACTTCGAGATTAATTACATTTTAATAATTTATTTATAAAGGTTAATAACTTCTATAAAGTTAAATAAAAAAATTGATACATTTGAAATATAAGGAAAATTTTGATTGTATACTTTGGCTGATTGGCAGCACCCAACATATTTAAAATAGCCGGCGTCAGAAATTTATACCTGCGTAGTAATCAACAACAGTTTATGTTATTAAACATTTTCCAAGAAAATATTTAATAATTTTTATAAAAATGGATTGTTTAAAAGATTCATGCCATAATAATGCCCAATATGTATTTTTCGCACAAACCGGCTACTATTTCAGTTTTTTGACTTATTTTTGGCATTTTTAATTAAAAATATTTGCAATTTTTAATAATTGTATTTTTCTTTTATCAGCGGACTCAAATTTGACATAGCACACTAACTTGTAAGAGTTGCTCACAGCAGTCATATTTTTTCGTGTTACTATTTTATGACATATGACGATCGTGTGAATATCCCAAATATTTTTCCCAAATAAAATAAGTAGTTGCAAAAGTCTTCAAAGTGCATCATTTGAGTATCCAATTATTTTTCCATATGGTGAAAATGGATATCACTTTGAATTACGGCAAATTAATTCAGCAACAAGTAAGTGTACATTTTTTAAAATCTTTTTATATTGTACATTTGCCAAACATAAATTAATCTATTTTTGTGAGTGCAAGGAATTTCTATGCGTATCGTATAATGATATGTACTCCCATTGTGGATATGTATTCGATAATTGAAACAGAGTGCCTATTATACATACGACGTAATCAAGTTAAATTAAGAGTTAATAATTAAATTCATATTCGAGATGCATTAAACATCCATAATGATATCAATCCCAATGAACTTGGTCAATCTATAATTCTTCTGGCAACATTCGCAGTCCACGTCATATGCAAAAATACTGTCACGATGAAATGACATATGTAATCCAAGGTGGGATGAATTCTATCTGATTTGTCCCATGGTCAGACACCATTACATCGGTACGTTTTAACAGCGCGCGTGTTTAAACAGAAATTAAAATCTTTAATGTATTTTATTTCAAAATTTCATGTCTTTGGTGAAACACGATGTTCGATGTATTCCCTTGAGTGGCAGAAACGTGGATTGCCAGATGCCCATACCTTTATTTGTATGGTTGAAAAAATTATCCCAGATCTTATTGATGATCTAATTTTTGCAGAAATACCCGATCCAAATGTTGATCAAAAGTTGCATGAAATTGTTCTCAAAAATATCATCCATGGTACATGTGGGACCATTAATGCAAATTCTCTATGCACGGTTGACGGAAAATACATAAGAAATATCCAATGCAATTGATTCAGGAAAAAATCTCGGGAAATGATGACTACGCATTTTATGGCCGACGTTCTGTGGATAATGGTGAACGATCAATTTCAATAAAGTTGCGTGGATGTTGATAACCGCTGGATTGTACCTTACTGTCCATTGCTTTCCAAAACATTTAAAGAGCATATTAATGTTGAGTATTGTCATTCAGTAAAGTCGATCAAAACATCTGCAAATATACTGTTATGGTAGTATTTTCATTACAAAATCCAAATGATACGCAGTATCAAATGGCCAGGTACATTAGTAGCAATGAAGAAGTATGGCGAATTTTAGGATTTCCCATTCATGAGCGCCATCCAACTGTTGTTTATTTATCAGTGGATCTGGACAATGGATTTACTTTACAGAAAGAAATGCCAGAGACAGAGAGAGCAGCACCACCGGCTACAACATTAACATCAGTTTTTGATCTTTGTAGAAATGATATGTTTGCGAAAACTTTGTAATATTCAGAAATTGCAATACGTAGAATGCATCAACAAAGAAATTCAAATGTCGAAAGCAAGGGAAACCTGGAATGCTTCTAATTAATGTTCGAGCGCCAACATATTTTGAGACATTACGTACTGTTGACGGGGTAGTAGTATGTGCAACATATCGAGAGACCTGTCAGAAACTACAATTATTGGAGAACGATTGTCATTGGGAAACAACGCTTGAAAATGCAGCAGTAACCAACCATCCATGGGTTATATTGGTATCGTGCTCACTGTCTAATCCAAAAGATCTTCGGAAAAAATTTAAAACATATATGGCTGAGGACATATTACACAGGGAAAGAGTTACCACCAACAATGCAACGCTTGAACTAAGTGAAAGTATGTATAATGAAGCATTAATTTTAGTTGCAGACAAACGCTTGGCGATAAGGAATGGAGGCTCTTTGAAGTTGGAATGATTGCTCCTATTCGGTTAGGAACGAATTCACATGATCAAGATCTTAGACGAAAGATTTCAAAACATAATCAACAAAATTTGGAAATTACACTTAAAGAAAAGTTCCCAAACTTGCAGCAATAACAAACAAACATGAAGGTCTGTATTTCATTGACGCAGCTGGAAGAACCGGAAAAAAGTTTTTAATTTCATTGATATTGACAAAAGTTCGATCGTAAAAAAATATTGCATTAACTACTGCGTCTTGCCCATCGAATCATTTAAAAAAATGAATTGTACAGAATTGTATAAATATGTTTTTCATTAAATTATAATATTTGTTATTTTTATTAATTTGTTTCTATATTATTTTTGTACTAGAAAATTGTACCCGGCGTTGCGCGGGTTATAAAAATAACAATAAATAAAAATACTGTTTCGAAACCGGCTTCTTAAAAAAGGCAATTTTTCAAATTAATCGGCAACCGGTTTATCAAACAACTCAGTTTTTTGAATACTTCTAAGTCCTAAATATGCAATACATTTTCGTCTCTTTTCCCCTTTGTCGCCCCCTTTTGGTCCAACTTTTTAAACAACACCTGCAATAGCTATTTGAGAAACTTAACCCATAAAATACCGCATTTATGCATAAAGTACTATTTTTTCCCTTTGGTTCATAATTTTTAAAGATTTATAGCCTATAATCTGCACCGACAAAAGCTCGATTTCAAGAAAATCAGTTCAAGCGTTCAGGCGTGATTCGGTATGAACTCAATTTGCCCGTTTTTGGCCCCTTTCTCCCTTTTTGGACACCTTTGGTTCAACTTTAGAAACAGAACACCTCCAATAGCTTTTTGGGATACTTAACCATACTAAATCGTAAAAAAATACCTTTAAAACACATAAATTATAGCATTTATGCATTAAGCCCATTTTTTCCCCTTTGTCCCATTTTGTCTCTCGTTTTGATCATAATTTTGAAAACATTTATAGCCTATAATCTGCACCGACAAAAGCTCGATCTATATCCCAAATTTCAAGAAAATCGGTCTAGATGTTCAGCCGTAATTGGCTAACAAACAAACAAAAGAACAGACTTACAGTAAGATTTATAATATATGTATATTAGGATTAGGATAACCTCCACGGACAAAAGCCCGATTAATATCCCAAATTTCAAGAAAATCGGTGCATGCGTTCAGGCCTGATTGACTAACAAACAAATAACAGACTTACAGGATTATTAAGATATTAGGATTAGGATAACCTGCACACAATTTGCGCGTTTTCAGCCTCTTTCCCCCTTTTTGGATTCCTTTTGGCTCTACTTTAGAAACGGAATACCTCCAAAAGCTATTAGAGAAACTTAACCAAGCTAAATTGTAAAAAAGTACCTATTACTATTTTTGCCCATTTCTCCCCTTTTGGCCAAAATTTTAAAGGATTTATAGTATATAACCTGCACAGACAAAAGTTCGGTCTATATCCCAAATTTCAAGAAAATCGGTCCAGGCGTGATTGGCAAACGAACAAAACAAAAAACATTTGGGAAACCTAACTAAGCTAAATCGTAAAAAAGTACCTATTACTATTTTTCCCATTTTTTCTCCCCTTTTGGTCAAAGTTTTGAAAAGATTTATAGCCTATAACCTCCACAGACAAAAGCCTGATCTATATGCCAAATTTCAAGAAATCGGTCTAGGCGTTCAGGCGTGATTGGCTAACAAACAAACAAAAAACAGACTTACAGACAGATTTATAATATATATATTAGGATTAGGATAATCTGCACACAATTTGCGCGTTTTCAGCCTCTTTCCCCCTATTTGGATTCCTTTTGGCTCTACTTTAGAAACGGAATACCTCCAAAAGCTATTAGAGAAACTTAACCAAGCTAAATTGTAAAAAAGTAACTATTACTATATTTTGCCCATTTCTCCCATTTTTTTATCCCCTTTTGGCCAAAATTTTAAAGGATTTATAGCATATAACCTGCACAGACAAAAGTTCGATCTATATCCCAAATTTCAAGAAAATCGGTCCAGACGTGATTGGCTAACGAACAAAACAAAAAACATTTGGGAAACCTAACTAAGCTAAATCGTAAAAAAGTACCTATTACCACTTTTACTCCCCTTTTGGTCAAAATTTTGAAAAAATTTATAGCCACGGACAAAAGCCCGATCTATATGCCAAATTTCAAGAAAATCGGTCCAGGCGAGATTGGCTAACAAACAAACAAAAAAACAGACTTACAGACAGATTTATAATATATGTTAGGATTACAAATTTATGTACCTGAATTGAAAATGCACAAATTTAAAATAAAAATGTTTTTTGAAAAAAAAAACGGTAAAAGTGGGGTAGGAAATTTTGCAGGGAAGATTAAATGTGGGTGTAGAGAAAAAAGGAATTTTTTTCATTGAGGCATCATCCTGGCATCTCCGCAACCATTTATCGTTGACGGGATCGACGACTCGCAGTTTTTCAGAGAAATTTCAAAAGTCGATGGTTGTGCCCCGCCCGAATGTCACTGTGACCTGATACCCATATATCGTTCTGATACCTCATTGAACTATCTGCGACAGCTGTACACCGTTTTGGAGTTAATCACCTTGAAATTCAGTGCTTTCATAGCAGCCTGGGTTAGAAAGTATCAGGTAAGGATTTCTCCCTTTTTGTACGGATTTTATTTAAAAAATTTCACATGTAGGTTCCTTAGTTTTGTCGAATTGTAGGGAATTTTTTTAATTTATAATTTTTAGCATCTAAAAATGATTTTTCATCCCATATAAATTAATAAATGAATATATTTTTTTAAGGGTATCAATGTTGAAACAAATTTGTTTTTAAATCTATTTTAAGAGAAAAGGAGATGTGATTTGCGGATTGCTTTTCTCCACCAATGCCGACAATATCAAAACGAGATGTTTGATAAGGTAGTTGTAGAATATTTTCATTACTCGTAGAGTAAGTAGCGTACACCTGATTTGTTGTAGGGTGTTCAATTTGAGGTTCATTGTGAGCGTTCTGGGTAGCATTTGTTGATTGTAGGTTATTACTATTATCGTTATAATCTGAGTTATGACAATCTAACGGTGAAGTTTCCGAAATTTTCGTCGTTTGTAGTGAGGGTTTTCCTGAAATACCTCTGTATTGCTGGGGGGAAGTTGCATACAGTTGTTTGGGGATTCAGAAACTATCCCTTGGAGAGCCGTTTGCTTCGCAACGAGATAAGGTGGACATTTAGCCAATAGGGAAGTGAAAATTTAAGTGATATAAAGAAAAAGTGTTAAGAGACAAGTACTAGATTCGTATATGAGATAGGACTCGTTTAGAATTTGAGAGATTTGGGCTACTGGGAAGTAGAGCTAAACTGCTATCTAGAAAGTTTTAAAGAGAATATATATTTCGGGAGAATATATATTTGCTACTATCCAGCAAATTTAAAGAGAATATATATTAGCGGGTAGTACTGGATATTGTAATCCAGGAAAAGTTAGCAGTTAGGGGATTTGGGCTAGTTTAAGTATTAAAAATATAGAATTGAATTTAAGAGAAAAACATTTGGGATGTTAAAGACTCTCTTCTTATAAAATTGTGATATGAATTTGGGAATGAGACATAAAGTTGATTTATTTCACTATGTAATTTACATATTAATCAACCAATTATATTGAAGTCATTTAATTATTTTAGTTTTCTAAATACTAAAAAATTGTTCTTTTCTTTTTCAAAATTCATGTGTATGTGTAAGTTTAAAAAATATTTTTTTTGCGTTTCAAATATATTTTATTACTAATTTGTAAAATTTATTTGTTATTAAATTTTAATTTAATTTTGCAATGAAATTTTCGAGTGTTCGCCTTAATGGGTTAATTAGTTATGGACTTTATGCTTTAATTGGAAATAAACACAAATTTTTCGAATTTATGTTGTTAAAATTAAATTTAAACATGTAAGGAAATATGGAATAAAACCACTTGGATAAAAATTTATTTATTTGTTTTATTAATATATTTATTATTGATTACATATTAAAATTGGGAAAAAAAATTTTTCTGTTCATATTTATTCTAAATATCATTCCTTTAATTCTTTGTGTGATGTTTTCTCCTTGTGTTTATGTTCCTTTTCCTTGTTGTTTTATTTTGAGTAATCTGCTATTCTCTAGCCGGAATTTTGTAACAACGACTGCCGACGACTGATATTAATACGCTATATATTTGATTTACAGAGGTTATGAGAGATGAGATCACTTGCACTTTTTGTAATTCCTTTCTTGTTAAAAAAGTGAATTTTCAAATGATATTTTTTTTCAGATATACAGAAATGAGATTTCTGTTGCTCTTGATTTTACGAGTGCACTGAAATGTGTATTTCTCTTTTATTCAGAGTGTACAACAGCACTCGTTTGTCTGTGAAGTAGCGGAAATATGCTTTGTGTTGTAATAGCATTTTTCACTACTGATGCTAAATTTTCAGCATTGGAATATGAATTTCAATAGAGTATTGAAAAATATGTGTACATAAGTGTTACTATACATTCTTTGATTTCGCCATAAACTTTACAACAACAATCTCTCTTCAAACTGCAATGCTAATATTCGTTGTTTTTGTTTGTTTGTTTTTAAAAACAAAAATATTTCTTCTTTCCCATTTACTGAAAACAGAAATGCACGTTGTGACACTATGAAGAGTACAATGTTTTTCTAGCACTCTTCACACAACTATCTTTTATACTGGTGTACAATGGTTTCGAGTGTAGATGTTTTTTTGTACTCTATCTTTGCTTCACACTTATTTATATTTGCTGCTACAGTCAATATTCGGTCTTGAGAAAAATGCAATAGTTTTTGTTTTTTCTCTCTTTTTTAATATTTTTTCCGTGCGAAATAAATTATATGTATGCAAAATTTTCTCTCACTTTTTTGTTTTTAATTATTGTAATATTTTATGTATGTATAAAAAAATATACGTAACTTACGGTTTTGTTGGTTTATGTTCTAAAGATGATCTTTATGTTCTTTTTACCTCGTTGTTGTTGAATTTGGAAGTCGCCGTAGTCTAGTAGGTAGTGTATTGGCTTATTAGACTTAAAGCCAGGGTTCTAGCCCCAGGCCAGGCATCAAACCAAAATACAAAAAGTATTTTTTCGGCGATTTCCGCTCAGCAGATTTCTGGTAAAAAGTCTTAGAGTAAATAAAATTGCCATGAAAAGTTTCTCAAAAATCTGTCGTTCGGAGTCGACTTTAAACTGTAGGTTCCGCCACTCATGTATAAAATTAACACCCACAACATAAGTGGCTTGAGAAAATTTGTCAATAATCCTGACTGAAGGGTTGTATTGTTGTTGGATTTGAAGTTGTTTTTATAAAGTTTGCCGCTCGTTGTTTTTATTTTAGTTTGTGTTTAGAACGATTCGATAAGTATCATAAAACGGATGAAATAAAATCCACAGGTGTCGAAGAGTTCGCGGGAAGAAGGATCATAAAACAAATTGGGTTTAAAATTTGTTTTTAAATCTCTTTTAAGACAAGAGATCTATAGGAGATGTGAATTATAATAACTCGTACGTAATTATAATTGTTGGGGTGCGTGTTTTGGGAAGAAAGGGAGAAAGAAATAGAATTATTTCAGTTTCTTTAGAGAATTGAGAGAGAGATTAACTTTTTGTTTCTTACCTTTTCTTTGCGATATTGTAACTCTTTTCTCAGTTTTATTCCAATGAAACTTTATTAGATTTGATTATATTTCACCAATTATCCATTTATTTTTCCGGTAAATAAATTTTGAATAATTTGATATTTGGGTTGATACGTATTTCTTCTATTTATTTTAGGTATTAGATATAAATTTAAGGTAAATATAAAGTTAAATGTCTGTATGAATTAGGAATTCAGTTAAGTATGCACGTATACATTTACGGTTCACTAAAGTAACAATTGAGGTAGGTAAGTATTAATTTAATATAACACTGTAGATAAATATCAATAATACGGTGCGACATTGAAAATACACCCGAGTAACTACATAGAACACGTTGTTCAGTTAGTTGAGTAGAACTCAAAAGTACTTTCTTTGTATTTCTCAAACCCTCAAAACTTATTTTATTTGACAAAAACTGTTTTTTCTGACTTTACGCACAAATTTCTGTGATTTAAAATTAAAAATTTACCTTTAAAACGATATACATATATCTATTATTCGATTAATTATGCTATAAGATTTGATGACATAAACTTGGAAAATTCGAATTTTTTTCATATTTTTTGAAGTTTTATTTTCCACCAAACATCTGCTCTCCCTACAATTGATATTACCAGTAAATTGTGGAGACATTCCCTTTGTTTTTGTATAAGTGGCATTCCCTTTGTGTCATGGAATTGTAACGTTAATATTGTTGGAATTGCTTATAGGGTATTGTGTGGTGAAACCTCGTTTGAACAATTGTAATTTCTGTAATATAAAGTAAATAAATTTGTGGCATCTTTTAACATCTTGTTCTTTCAAAATTTTGTAAAAATTATAAAAATTTTACAAAAATGAATTTTACTAAATTTGCCACTGAAACAATTTTTTCTTTTGTACCTGACATACGTACAAAAAAAGGAACAAATTCAGCCATTAGTTATTAAATTCTGTTTACATGGTAATTTAATTAATTGTGTAAACAGAGTACAGAATTATATAAATGATTTTTTTCATTAATTTATAAAATTTGTTATTTTTATGTCATATTTATTTATTTTTATGTTTAATAAATGTATATACTTGATTTGAAAATGTACAAATTTAAAATAAACATTTATTTCTTGAAACAAAAAAGGAAAAAGTGGCGTAGAGAATTTTGTAGGGAAAATTAAAAGTGGGTGTAGGGAAAAAAGGGATTTTTAGAAAAAATCTCCTGGTACAGAATATGCTATTTGGATCGATTCCGAAAAATATCCACCAGGGACCGAAAATAACTGTTACTTTTGAATTTTTGATTAAAAAACAACTGCAAGGAAATGTCGGAGAACAGAACCAAGTATACCATTTTGATTGGCTGGGACCAAATTTTTATAAAATGGAATGCTTTTTAAAAACTTGATTTTTATCTTTTAGAAAAAAAAAATAAAAGTTATTTTTTGAATTTTATTTTTTCGAGCAAAAATAAAAGTTATTTTTGACTTTTATTTTTTAACTTTTTTTTTATAAAAGTTATTTTTGACTTTTATTTTTTCGAGCGGAAATAAAAGTTAAGTTTTGACTTTTATTTTTTCGAGCAGAAATAAAAGTTATTTTTTGACTTTTATTTTTTCGAGCAGAAATACAAGTAATTTCTATTTTAATTCATGATAAATTCATAATTTTTATTAAAACATTCTTTAAAACAATTAAAGTAAATTATGTTAAAAAATTTTTAGAATTAAGTTTTGCAATACATACATACATAATTGGCCATTACAACCCTTCAGTCAGGATTACGACCTAGCTTCTCACACCACTTATGTTGTATGCGTTAATTTTATACATGAGTGGCGGGACCTACAGTTAAAAGTCGACTCCGAACGACAGATTTTTGAGAAGCTTTTCATGGCTATTTTTACTCTCAGAGTCTTTGCCAGAAATCTGCTGAGAAGAAGTCGCCGAAGAAATATTTTACGTTTTGATGTCTGACCTGGGACTCGAACCCGGGCCTTTCGTCTAATAAGCCAACACACTACCTACTAGACCACGGCGACTCCGATATTCGACTTTTGCAATAAATGTTGATAAATATTTTGAATTCAACATGAAATAAAACAAAAATAACTTTTATTTCTGCTCGAAAAAATAAAAGTCAAAAATAACTTTTATTTCCACCCGAAAAAATAAAAATCAAAAAATAATTGTTATTTTGTGACTTTTACGATAAAAGTTATAACAGTTACGGTCCCTGATATCCACTTCAAACAATTTCGTTCAATATGGAGCCCTCGGTGTATATTTGCACGGAGGCATTTACGAGGTGGTCCGCTCCATTTTCCAGACTTAATTGTGCGGAATCGATGTTCTGAATTGTGAAGTCGTATTGTAGTGTCATGTAGTCACTGCTCCCGGCAGCCGCTACGGCTTTCAGTATTCTTGCGTGACTAATATCTGCTCCAAGCCTCTGTGCAGTCGCTGAGAGATGCCTGTTAATCTTAGCCGCTCCGCACACTGTCGCGATTTCATATAACGATTGGCCAAAAGTAGAAAGAGTAATAAAGGATCCGCCAAATAATTTTTTTTTAAAATGCTTTAAAAGAAAACTACTTAATATTTTCTCAAATTTCTTTCTTTATTTGAAAGTACAATACTTCCGATTAATAACGCAAAATAATTTTATTCAAATGGCTGCCTCGGCTGCCCATGCAGTAGCCTACACGATCGGTCCAATTTTTAAGCACATTATCGATTGTGTGCACCGGGCCATGTTGAACGAATTTTTGTTAACAAAATTTAAATCGAAAACAGTTGATTTCAACAGGACATGCCACACAGCCGAAGCTACAATAGATCCTTTGCGCCCTGTTTTTGAAGAACGCATTATCAGTTGCTGAGCTGATGTTGTTTGTTCACCTTGGAGCTGCGATTTGACACCGTTGGACTATTATTTGTGGGGTGCCGTCAAAGATAGGTATTGCGCCGACAAGCCAGAGACAATTGACGCTTTAAAGGACAATATTCGTGAAGCCATTGTTGAAATACAGCTGCACACAATCGATAATGTTCACTTCTTGTGAAAGTTATCGTTATATACGCGGAATAAGTTCGAACAGTGACACAAAAGTTGTGCAGATAATAAAGAAATGATTTCAAATTAAACACATATTTATTCTTATTTTATTTGCAATCTACGAATTCATATTTTGAACGTTTTTTAAAAGGGAAGAACGTAACAATACTTTAATGCATATTATATATATTGTATTCATTATCGCTGGTACCATCACTCTGATTTTTTTGATTATTTCATCTTTTTTGGACTTACATATATACTTTTCCTTTTTACACAATGAATTATAAAACCGTAATGGTAGACCAGTAAAAAGGAATTGCTGGAAACCGTGGTATGCAGGAAGTGTGGAAAATTTTAATAGTGTAATCAAACTTGAGAAAAATATATTTTCTCTTTTGTACAACACCCTTAGGTGTCTTATTCTATTAGAAATAAATTTAATTTTTTATTGTTATTTTGCGGTTTGAATATTAATAATTATGAAAATAACATACATTTTCTGAAAAACAAAAAAAAGAACATATTGTTACTTTTTACCTTTTTAAGAACGTTTAGATTATGAGTTCGTTTATTGCAAACCAAGTAAAAAAAAACAAATATGTGTTTATTTTAATTAAACTCTTTATTATTCACGGTACTTTTATTTCTCACTTTTCAAACTTATACAAAGTACACAACAATAACTATAACAGTATGTGCTCTTTCGATATTCTTCTCTACTTATAACCTTTTTATAAGCAACAGCACTTGTTCGTTTTTCTCTGCTTACAACCTTTTTGTGAGCACAACACTTCTGCTCGCGTAAACACTAAGAACTCTTCGGTAGACTTTACTACGGACGCAACTTGTCTTCACGCCGCTACTGATAAGTTCATACGCACTAAACGCAAGGCTGACTAAATACACACTGAACTGGTTGCCTGTTTTGTCTTGTCCTTTTATATGCGAACGCCTTCAGTCTGATGATGGTTCTCGAAGTAGAAGGTCAGCGTTCTCGCCTTCTCGATAATTCTATTGCGACTGCATTGTGTGTTGATGCGTTTGCTTACTTGTCCATCACTCTTACTCTCGTACTTATTGTTGCTACTTTACTTACACTAAGTTCGTGTATTTGTGTCGTGAGTATTGTTTACGCATTGCCTTATTGTCTAGTTATAGTTAGCCTAGAAATGACACCTTCTTATAAACAGCTTGGCAGGGAATGTATTAAATATAAAAAATCGATGACCTAGAAAAACTTACATCACAAATATCTTTACAAAATAGCTCATTATCTAGCCAGCTTCAAACCTGCTTTTTCTGCGTCTATATTTTATCCAATTTTGGGTACTATTAGCGTTACCGTTTCAATACAAAGTAATCAACTGTGTTGTTTGCTTTGTAATAAAAGCACATTGCAATGTTTTAACGTTTAGAAACACTTGTTTGCAATCACTTTGCTTTTGAGATGGAACTGTCAATAATAAAAAATATTATTTCCAAAAATTTTATTTTATTTCCAAATTTTTTACATCATATAGTGGTCGTTTTTGTGGAGGTTCTTGTGGGATTGGTGAAATATCAAGCGTAGCTGAAGAATCAGTAGTAACGGATAGTAACAACTACAACGAGCGGCCAAGCATATTCCTGGAACAGTTACATCAGTTCGAGTTCTATATACGTCATCATTTTATCAAAAAATGTCCCTGTAGTTGCAGACTCTCCGGATGTTCCTTTTCTTTTGTATGTATCCATGAAGTTTAAGTATTTTCTTCTAATTTCATCCCGGCTGAATAGAAAATTTTCCCCAACACGGCGAAAGCAAAATTGTCTTCACTTTGAAGTCGTGTTGTCAGGAGAAGCTGCTTCCACTCAAACTGCATTTTTTCACTAAAAAGTAAATTAAAATTAACAAAAATACTCTCTTACATTTCATCCGCCATGTTATATTTTGTTTATAAATGTAAACACAAAGCATCAACAAAATTAGTGATTCATGGTTTGTGTACCGTTGTCAGAGACCTGCGCCGATCGGCTGACAGCCGGCTAAGCCGAGCCGCCGACAAAATTTAAAAGCCGCCGCCGCCGAAAATTTATTCGGCTTGATTCGGCTTAAATTTAGCCGCCGTTGTATGTATGTAAGAAAATTAGAATATATGAAAATATGTTTTTAAAATTGTATACAGTAAATTTTAATTATATATATGATATTTATATATTTGTTTTACTTGACTTAAATACATTATTAAAGTTTTTTTGTTCATTTTGTGATATATTAATAGAAAAATTTTTAATTTTTTGATATGGAAATTTTGAACACCTTTTCTTGTTTTTGGTGAATGTGGTAACACTTTTAACTTTACGTTAAATTTTTTAAAAGACAAAAAATTGAAATGGAGAACCAAAGAACTACAAATTTCAATAATTTACATACATACATAATTGGTCATTACAACCCTTCAGTTAGGATTATTGACCTAGTTTCTCACACTGCTTATGTTGTGTGTGTTAATTTTATACATAAGTGGCGGGACCTACAGTTTAAAGTCGACTCCGAACGACAGATTTTTGAGAAACTTTTCATGGCAATTTTTACTCTCAGAGTCTTTGCCAGAAATCTGCTGAGGAGGAAGCCGCCGAACAAATATTTTTCGTTTTGATGTCTGACCTGGGATACGAACCCGGGCCTTTCGTCTAATAAGCCAACACACTACCCACTAGACCACGGCGATTTCAATAATTTAAATAAGTTAAATTCATCTGATTCCGATGACGACCATGCTATTTTTAATGGTATTGATTTCCCAAAACAATAATTGAAACTCCAATTTCAATTAGCTTTTAGCCAAATTTTTTTGGAAAATTTTATTTTGAATACTTATTTCTGATAATTGTTATAATATGCGAAATAATGTCAGGTTTCGAGTTTCTGCGTCGACATCAAACCTCTGTAACCATTTACGTGCTCATGGTATTGATGTAAAATCGAAAAAATTTGAAAATTCGAATGTCAAACCTAAAACCATATTGCCAGGAAGTTCTGAAAATGCAGATTCCGAAAAATTTGCTAACGCATGTCAGCTTGTGCAAATGTGCTGCAGAGATCTAAGGCCTTTTAACATGGTGGAGCAACCAGGGCCATTTTATTTATGTCATTTCGGATCACAGCAGACCAGTGTTGCCACCTTGTGTGTAATTTTACTTTTTGTTCTAATTTTTTCTTTAGTCGCTTATTTTTAATAATCGATTTGCTAACAATGATTATTTAGTAAATTTACTTGCAATTTTTGGCAAAACCTCTGAGAGTAAATAAAATTGCCATGAAAAGATTCTCTAAAATCTATCATTTGGAGTCCATTTTAAAACTGTAGGCCCCAACACTCATATATAAAATTAACGCACACTCATAAGTGGTGTGAGAAGCTAGGTCGTAATCCTGACTGAAAAGTTGTAATGACCAATTATGTGAGACTAATGTTTCATACATGGATTTACACGTCTTTTTTGTTCTTTACACACATAAATGTTGGAAATGTATGCATATTATTTAAATAAATAAAAGAGCCGCCGAAACTTTACCATATTTCGGCTGACAGCCGGCTTAAAGCCGCCGCCGAAGCTTTTCAACTTTAGCCGCCGCCGCCGACAAATTTGCTCGGCGCAGGTCTCTGACCGTTGTGTATGCTTTTGGTTTGTGTATCGATACACAACCAAACAAACATCGTTAATATTTACAAGGTTCCGTTTTGGAATGCATGACTTTGTTCCGTTACATTGCAAATGACGTTTCGGAACTCACTAATTTTTAAAGAATGAATTTTAGTTTATCCTTCTGTTAAAAATCTTTAAATAGGACTTTCTATAATTGTTCAATATGATGCAACCCATTTTTTGTATTACTCAAAAATATCACGAATTTGCAATGATGTTGACACTAAAACACATTTAAAATGCCCACAAAAGCAGTCAGAAGCAGCTGAAATTTATATACAGTGGGTGACAAAACAATGGGAATTTTTCAAAATTGCTAATTTTTTCCGATTAGAACACTTAAATAAAATTTTGAAAAAGTTGCATTGTTTTGTCACACACTATATGTTAAAGTACATACTTGTGGCAATAAAATATCAAAAGTTCATAATAAATGTATGAAAAACTTCATTTTTTGAAGACCTGTGTTTTGGTCAACGATATTTAACATAATATTAGTAAACAATTACTACGTTGTAATTACAATTACAATTCTATTACAAATAATTTAGCCGTTACCAGAAGAATTTTTGAATTTTAACTATGACAGAAATACATCAAATTTCAAGTTTTCGCACAAATTTTCCATATTGCATGGGAATTTTTAACTTTGAGATACAATAACTAAAAAACTACGCAAAAGTTTTTAAAAAATATTTTACATATCAATAGAAGTGTTTTCTATAAGATAAAGGTAAAAAATAATGAATTACCCACATTGACTTTAAACAGTTTTGTTCACGCTCGCGATAGTGTGCTACGGCCTTACAATAAAGATTAAGTGAAAAGAAAGGTGTAATCCGCTTTATCATGTTCAAATTTATAGACATATCTAGAGATTCCTACTAAACTATGCGTCTATAGGTCAAGATGGGTCTGACTAACGTTATGTAGATTAAAAGAGTCATCGTAAATCGTACGTCTTAATTTTCCCTCTATGTTTTGTTGCAAGCGTACAGGATAATGAAGGCCCTTTCCAATTGCTTAATGAATTTAGTTTTCCAAGACAGTTTTCTATCGAAAATAAATCCCAGAAAATAGCTCTTTCGCAGGACAAGTTAGGTCTTATAATGTCGCCCCCATCCTTTGGAGTTTCCCTTCCCATTCATCTGTTTGTTTAAGAGACCTCTAGTGCCGGGTAGTTTGTTCTCCCACAAAGTAGTTTAGATCTTCAGTTCACTATAGTTCACCTAATCTTGACAGTGTGCCTATGTTTTTAAGGTGTTTTCGATATATAGGAACATAGCCAATGTTTTTAATGGCAATTTTATTTACTCTTATGGTGCTTTCTTTTCTACAAAGAAAATGTCACCCTCTTACCAGGTGCATTACAATGTTGCTGAACCAGAAAATGTTGCCAGATCGCTAATTTTTCGACCTCTTTTTCTGAGCGGTTTTTTATAATAAAAAAAAATTAACACTGAATGCAATTTATTATATTACTGACCATGTAGCTTTATGTAATGTATCCTTAAGGTTACTCCACAAAACAATGAAAAATTAACTTCAAAATTGGATAACGATACCAGGCAACTTTTTTAAATTTCATCTGCTAGCCCTATAAATACACAATAGTCGACCTCCATGGGACGGTTGCCGTTTGTAGACTTTAAAAATAATATGCCTAAAACCGATGCCAAAATACCATCGTAATTCGCTATTCCTTTTGGGTCACGGCACCCGGTTGAAATTTGCAACTCCACACCGAGCCCATTAACTAGACTCTTCCCGCGATTGGGGTTCAAACCACAGCCACCACGATATTCCCAAAGGGGCCACGCACCCTTTTTACAACGTCGATGGGTTTAACGTGGGTGCCTGTCCACGAGGACCTAATCCCACGGTACTCTTCGCACAGGGTGAAATACAATGCGTCTACCAACGCCCCCAAATGCAACAGACTGTTACACCTGAGTACCAATTTGAAGCCATGTATTTGGACATGACTTCCCCCTTGGTTAGGAGCGGAGCCTATCTAAAACTCCTTCCGATCTATGGGTCACGGCACCCGGTTAAGAAAAGTGCAACTCCACACCGAGCCCATTAACTAGACTCTTCCCGCGATTTGGGTCCAAACCACAGCCACCACGATGCTCCCAAAGGGGCCACACCAACAGCCAGGCTAGAACCGAGGTTCCAGGGGCTCCTGGCTCCCGTGGTACCAGAATTAAGTCTCCGGTCAGACCTCGTAATCAAATCGATTACTACCAGTTGAACTCCAAACAGTTCGGGACTGGTGACCCACAGCAACAACAATCAACAAACATCAACATAGAAAACGACAATTACGGAACCAACATTGAACAGCGCCCTCACGGGCGAGGCTTTGGTCACATGATGTGACGCCAGGAAAGGACAAAACGAACAAGGCAAAGGGACTCACAACAACGCAGCAGGCTTGGCAGCGGCGGTGACGGCAAGGGCGACAAGACGGGGATGACGACGATGATGAGAACAAAGGGAGAGGGGCAATTAGGACCAGCATCTAAACAGCAGCAGCGGCAATAGGAGCGACGAAGCGGAGCCGAAGAACCAGCAGCAAATGACTCAAACTGTCAACGATCGCATGCCTATCCACGCACAGGGACAGACGAAAGCGCCACAAGGAGCAAGGGGCGCACGGCAAGGAGAGCACCACGAAGGGTGATCACATTCCGGGATTGCCTCCGCTATACCTCCTACTTCTCCTAACAAAAACTTCGCGCGCAAAATCGCCCAACCTTCTAAAAGTCCGGCTGTCTTCTAAGGCCCTACTGAAATCCCAACCCGCCCCAGTATGGGCTATTCCCATACTATCTAAACTCCTAATGTCATCATAGTATGAACACATTGTAATAATGTGTTCGACAGTCTCAGGTCCCCTCCCGCACCCGCAGTCCGGGGAGTCGGACAGGCCTCTTTTATGCAAGAATGCATTAAGTGAGCCATGTCCCGTCAGTAAAAATCCTAGACTTAAGCCGAAGCCAAAGTCTGGTCGTCGACGTACGAAGTCCGCGTCACGTATGAAACCATACGTTACCCTACCCTCGTCTGCATGGGTCCGCCACCTTGAGACAAGGCACTCGTCTAAGAGTGTCTTTATCTCCCTATTCTCCAAATTCACCAAGTCAGAAGCAGAAACCCAATCATGCTCTAAAAGTGGTAGTCTCTTCTTGATTTTGAAGATGATAGCACGTCGTATCACCTCCAAGTCAAGGGGTGCTACTCCTAACAGAACCTGAAGAGCTACCGTCGAAACGGTCCTACACACTGGCATACAGGCTAACATCGCTACTCTTTGAACTGATAAGACACGGGAGCACCAAACGCCGCACAGGCAACGAAAAGCCCTCCATATATGATACGAACAGCACGCCTGCTTAGGCCCCAGTCACTTCTAAGGATGCGTCTAATTTTACCTACTACGGCAGTAAGCTTGCTTCTGACGAGAGGGAGATGAACCAAAAAGTTCATCCTCTCACCAACCGTTATTCCCAGATATTTGACCTGAGTCGCATATCGGAGACTAGCGTTGCCAGATCGAATGAGTGGAGGACGACCCCGAGATAATCTGCCCTTGAGCAACATCATCTCAGATTTGTCCATCGCCACTTCGACGCCTGCACGGTCGCCCCACTCACTTACATCACGCATGGCCTGCTCTCCCCTCATCTCAAGTTCAGCACGAGACTGACCCTCGACAAGGATAAGCAGGTCATCCGCATATGCACACACCTTAAAAGAACGCGCAAGCAGCCTCAGCAGAGGATCCATCATTAGGTTCCAAATAAATGGACCACAAATGGAACCCTGCGGACAACCACGTACGACATTCCTCCAAACCGTGTCGCTGGCACCTACAACGCAAGCTTTCCTGTCCCGGAAATAACTCCTCCAAAGTTCTAGTTCCCTACAACCTATTTCTTCTAACCTTGAGAGAACTCTATCCCAAGAGAGATAGTCAAATGCACCCTTAAAATCAATAAAAAGACCTAGGACATATTTGGCAGATGAGCTGCCAACACTACTCTTGACGTGCAGCCATGCATCTTCTATACTCCTACCTTCCCTAAAACCAAACTGAAACTCAGAAGGGCCCTCGCTGTAACACTCCCTCAGTCGATACACCATTATCCTTTCCAATACTTTTCCAAGTACCGGAAGAAGACTGATGCCCCGATAAGAGAGAGGATTACTCCTCACCCTATCAGGAGACTTCAGGAGAATCACAACGCGAGCTGACTTCCAAGCATTCCGGGAAATGGCCCTCACTAATGCACTTTCCAAAGATCGAGTCCAGATGTTGAGGCATGGCCTTATAGATGCTTTTGCACATCTCTCCAGTCATACCATCAACACCCGGCGATTTCCTACTTCTGATTCGGCAAATACTGTCCGCAACTTCCGAGCTTTCCAGGATTGGAGGATTAACCATCTCCCTAATGAGAGGAGAGTAGTCGACCGGTTCCGCACCAGGAAAGAGAACCCCCAGTAGAGCGTCGGTACATTCTCTCCAGGAAGACAATGTGGAATTGCCAACTTGGAGAGAGAGGTCTACGTTTATTCTTGCCCCTGCAGATACGGTAAACCGTACCCCAGGGATCGTCCCTATTGTCACGTACGAAACTCCTCCAATCGTCCTCCTTGGCCCTAACAATTCTGTCTTTGTAGCGTCTTAAAGCAGAACGGAAATCGGCTTCACGAGTTGCTAAATCAGGTGCACCTGTACGACGAGCGCCCTGGAAATGATTCCGAAGACGCCTGACGGACCTGCGCATCCGATCCAGCTCCTCTGTCCACCAAATGACCCCAACAGGCTTAGTCTTGCGACGTCTACCTAGGAGAGTATCATTTGCCGAACACATCCACCGATCTATTTGTTCTACTTGGTCACGAACCGCAAGTGTCCTAAAGTCATCAAACGGCATAATCGAAGCCTGGTGCCTAACAAATTCCGTGTAGTTGTCCCAGTTCGCGTAACGATCCCGCCACCTGCGTACAGGGTCCGATCCCCACGTTCGTCTGCGAGAGTTCACAGCAATCTCAATGAGATTGTGATCACTCACGCCCCAGTTGTCACACACCCGCCACCTAAAATCAAAAGCAGTATTCGGTGCCCCACTTGCAACTGTCACGTCAATGTCACTAACACCTCTCGGGCCATCAAAAGTATACAAGTCACTAGCCTCATTGAGAACAATGAGGCGCTTTGTGACCATCCACTCGCTTAGCATGACTCCTCGCCGATAGTTCTCATGAGCAGAAGCATTCCTACTCATTTTCGAGAACCACATTGAAGAGCATGCATTTGCATCGAGACCTAGGATTACAGGAAGGCTACCCGCGAGGAGTAGCACCGAATTCATATATACAAGATAAGGCTCAAGAGACCCCCCAAACCTACAATAGATACTCGCTAATAGTATCCTCCCGAAAGATCCCTCTACTGAGAGGCATAACCCCCACTGACTTCTCCTAACAATGGTACAGTCGAGGTCCCTATCATTAACTATTATTGCAGAGTTTCCCCCGCAGTCCGTAAACACTCGCATACCCCCCGGCAAGCCTCTAATGAGACCATCCGACGTATATGGCTCCTGCACTAGCGCAAAAGTTGCTCCCGCACCCTTTTTACAGTAGTTTGCAATGTTGATTCTTCTAGTTCTAGCGACTGCGCATCACGCGGCGGTAGGTTGCATTTTTGGATTCGTTCGAAGATCCGCCTAGTACTTAGTCGCTCCCTTTATTTTTGCGTTGACGCGGTTTCGCGTCAGTCTTTACATTACCAACACCACTTTTGTTATATGTAGACCCGGCTTTTGCAGGAACCTCGGTTTTGGCAGTTATGCTCTTTGAGGATATAGGTTTTTGGCCTGCCAAAGGAGATGTCCTTTTTGTGACGGTCGTCGGTTTAACACGCTTACGTGGATTTTTCAGTGTTTCGTTCTCAGCCTCCACAATGGAGGATTTTCTAACGCTATATTATCTTCTTAGTTTTTATATTATTCCGTTTTTGGTTCCACGAGTTGCGGATAATGGGATTGGCCACCTGAGCAGCGATCCGCAGTGCCGAGATTTATCTGATTAATTCATGAGGTTGTCAGGCATCTGGGATACTCCGTTGGCAATATATTGAGATATATATTTTATTTGAAACTATGTGCTCAAATAAGCAGTTAAATCCAAGACCCTGGCTCTAGAACTGCCGAATGATATTATATTTAAAAAAGCAAAATTAATCCTCAAATTGATCCCTGACCAAAGCTTGTGGTTAATTATAAATCAATAAATCGAAAGTAGTTTGATATCATAAATTGAAATCAATTTAGGAACTAGAAACCATTTTGTTGTTGGACAGAAAATATAAACTTCATCAAAAGTAAGCTGTTATAACAGCGCAAAAATTACTCGAATGACTGAAGAAATGTAATTTTCCCTCATTCACTTTTCATACTTTAGTCAATTAAAATTATTTTTCTGCATACATCTATTAAAAAAATTAATAAAACTTATGTGCTGAGTTGATTCTTATATGTGTATATATGCCCAACATATCGAACTATTTTAGGAAGTATTTATCACAAATTATTAAAAGAAAAATGATCGTGATTGATTGTTGCAGTGTCATCATAAACAAAATTCACAGCTTATGACGTTATTTTGTACATATCTCAAAATTTTTGGGAATAATACACTGACGAAACTAAAAACAAAAATGTTAATGTAAGCTCCAGATTCTCAAATGGCATTCGACATTTTTATTAAGAAATCACGCTACGCTTTTCATATAAATAATTCTTTATTGGGCGGAACTTTTTAAAGCTGCTAGGAAGATCATTAAATAATTTATTAAAATCACTCTTATTATTACTGAAAAAGAAAAATTACACATTATTTTTAGTACAGGAAAAGAATGTATTAATTTAATATTATGTTATGATATTTTCATTTATTACATTAGATTAATTTTGATGTGAAATCCAAATTATGCAAGTATCAAACCTTTTAACTCTTAATTTAAATTTTTCAAAATAAAAGCAAATACCTCTACACTGGTTTCCATCATATGCCAAAAATCAAAAAAGTAAGTTTTTTCTAAGCTTTATTGTACTAAATTTATTAACAACACTCTAAATTTTATGAATCTAACAAATTCTGTTTTTTTTTTTTTTGCAAGATTTAATATTTGCGTCGTTAGAAAATGGAAGTATGTTCATATTCCATATATTGTGGTCCCATAGTCCTTCAAAAAACTTAAGTTTAAAAAAAAAATGGGTGTCGCCAAAAACCCAACAAAAATTAAATAAAGTTGTTTTCTACCGAATTAAATGATAAAAGTTGCAAAAATTTAAGCCCATTATAAAATCCCTGAAGAATACTTTTTTGACCTTTTCAAAACACACTTTCCTTAAACACTAATTTTTCACGTAGAAAACAAGTAGTTTAAGCCTAGGAGTTTTAAATTTGCTTAATATTTGATATATATTAATATCTTATTTTACTTATTCATAAAACAAATCTATAAATCAATTAACCCTTCAGAGATCAAACGGCTACAGTTGTTAATTTTTTTTTTCTAAAAATTTACGTGCTAGGACATACTATGGGCTGACCACTTTTGAAGGCCCTAGCTTTTTTGTTTTGGTGATATTGCTTTTTGACCGCTTGTTCATATAAGGGAAACCACTGTGAAGCATATACAAATCTTATATTTTTGTGTGCGTGACCTATTTGTGCCAAAAACTGATAGAATATAATGATTAGAAATGAACTCTCATGTATAAAATTAACGCATACAACATAAGTAGTGTGAGAACCTAGGTCGTAATCTTGAATATGATTAGAAATGAATGGTTGCGGCATCATTACTGTCGATCTACTTGAATTTACATCTCTTTATATCTTATAATTACATACATAGATAATTGGCTATTACAACCATTCAGTGAGCATTGTGGCCTAGCTTCTCACACCACTCAAATTGTGTATGTTCATTTTAATTGTATTCCTTAGTGGCGGGACCTACAGTTTAACGTCGACTCCAAACGACAGATTTTTGAGAACCTTTTTCATGGCAGGTTTATTTTACTCTAAAAGTTTTTGCCAGAAATATTTTTTTCTTATTTTGTTTCGATGCCTGACCTGGGCAGCTACAAAATCAATATTTTTTTATTGGATAGTTAGTTTAGCTATTAATCTTCCATTTTCTGGTATTGTTGTAATAATACACTGAGAAAAAAAAATTACAGCAACAAAACTTGAAAGTAAGAAAATACTGCTAACATTTAACGCGGCACAAATTGGGCTGAATATTATGTCTTGCCATTCAACACAGTTGTTAACGACTTCAAAATTTATTCGTTTTCAAAAAAATGTGGAAAATGTTAAAAAAAATGTGAAAAAATTAAAAAAATTTCCTTTTTTCACCTTCATTCACATATAACTTTTGAAGTAGGAATGTAATCTTTAAGCAACTTCGCAGAATTTTACACATTATAGTCGCCAACAACTATGCTGACTTTCAAGCCAAAATATTTGTGCCGTTTAAAAAAACTAAACAATATTTTCGGCAAATTATATTAATTAATTTTAAAAGTGGAGTGCTTATTGTAAAAAATTACATTGGGAAACAAACCTCCTCTCTTGGGTTAAGTAAATAAACTTATATTTCGTTTACTATCGTGATAAGACGGCACATAGTACATTGACCCCTTAAAACAAAGAGACAGAAATAGAAGGAATGAAAAATATGGTTTTGAAATTTGGTGTACTGTCGTGAACGCCCTTAATTAAGAAAAATATGGATTTTCAAAAGAATCGGCTCAAGGACACGCCCAACTCCCATATGTCCTTTAAACTAAAATCTTCATATTTTCCACAAAAATTTATGTAAAGTTATGAAAAGTTGCAGTTAAGAAACATATAATACTACCAATACGTGTGTAAATTTTTAATAAAATCAAAGCAAGGACTATTGGTCCTGCCATATATCTTTTTACAAAAAATTCTTGCAAAACCTTTAAAAATTGTCCTTTCTATGGGCCAAAGCACTGTACGGCAGTTGATATTCTATCCGGCACCCTATGCTATGCTATGACTTTCAATTAATCAATAAAATATATATATTCCAAAGTTATCATTAACTGAAAGTCCACTAAAATGGTCTTAAATTTTTATTTATTTTTTTTTTCGTTTGCATTTCATTTTAAAAATCGTTGAATAATGTATCAAATTTGTAAAGCTTCTTTAAACTGTTTATATAAAGATACTAAAATGGCTAAAATGGAAAAACAATTGAACAATAGTGATGTGTTTGACTTTTTAAACTATTTAGGGTTAAAAACATTAGTGGGCGATGTACTAACGATAAAGATAAAATTTTGGAATTTTTAACGAAGTAGAAGGTCCTCTCGAAAGAAGAACAGTGCTGCGGAAATTTGATTACTTTAAATTGCAGTGCACCAATAAGTCTAAAGAGGTCTTCCTAAATGTTCAATTCGTTGGTATATGCCAAAAAGTTTATTGGTTTAAAAATCGTTTTAGCAATTTCGAATTCATATTAAAACTTAAGGAAAAACACATATTACGGCTAAAGAGTCAGCTAAACTTTTGTAAAGCAAAAAACAATATCACTGAATCAAAACAAACTGATATTGCTATCTACAAGATGTTGGAAATGCTAGTCAGTTATAGTAAAATTGTGGAAGTAATGCGACTCTTTAAGAAAGACAAGCTTAATTTGCTTACTTCAAATTTGAAAAAAGATTTTAACACTTTCCAGACAGTCTTAGCGGCTGCAAAAGATTCAATGTTAAAAATTCAATATATCAATAGACCTATAGATAATGTGTACTCATTTCACAGTAATGCCAATGTGGAGAGAGTTTTGCGATGGCGAAGAGGAACGAGGATATGGCACCTCATAAGGAAATACACACCAGATATCAGCAAGTAACGGCCCGGCAAAACAAGAGTATGAATTTCCTTTTAAATATTCAGCAGTTCCACCCAACGAAGCAAAATATGGAAAATGGTGTTAAAATAATGAAGAAGGTTTTACAGGAAAATACAAAATGGAATGCTGAGGAACGAATAAAGAGATTGAAAGAGATAGAGAGCAAACAAGAAACAAAAAAAGACGTACGGAGAGTAAAGTTGTTTTTCAAAATTTGATTGATATGGACGAACCTATGGACTTATTTAATTTATTACATGTACTATCTTATGTCGATGTACAGATTAATCGAATTAAAATTCTTAAAAAGCAAATAAACATTTTAAGACGTTTAAATTATAAATATCGCGGTGAAAAAGTTTGGTAAACAACAAATTTGGGTTTAGAGTCCCAACTCAAAGAAAAACTAAAGAATTTATACTCCTATGTAGACCTCTAAAAATGTAAATAATAAAAATAACTTGATGTTTCGAAAAGTATAAATAAGAAGTAGCCTGTTCAATGAAATTAAAATAAATGCAATCTTATTCGCGAAACTAAAAATGTAAGCAATTAAAAAACTTTAATGATGAATTTAAGTTACGTATGTATGTATATATTTTTTTATAAATTTGAAACTATTTTAATATTTTATAACTCTTTTCTTTCTCAATTGGTCATTTTTCAACCGATTTTCAAAATTTGTTTTTTGATCGAAAGGTACTCTAATTATCTGTCTAATTGCTGAATATTAGTATTACAAATTATTGCCGCTAGATGGCGAAAAATTCTTTTTTATTGAAACACGTATCGAAGCACCCTGTATTTGCATATATTATGAGTTCATATATTCTGCAAATATACTCGTCAAAGGGTTTTGTACAAAGTTGGTGAACATCATTTGGTCGAATTTTGGAAATTTATGGGTCAGAATTTTGATTTTCTTCAATAACATAAAAATAACGGTAATTTTGTAAATAACGGAATTATGAAAAAGTTCCAGAACAAAAGTTGCTACTGAAGCCCTAAATAATCATTTTCAACAATAAAAGAGTTCTTTTTCGCAAAAAGCCATTTTGGCATATTGCTAACTTTATTTGAAATCTATTTAAAGAAAATATTTTTAATATATAATAAATTTGGCATTTTCTGTACAAATTGCTTATTAATTTAAACAAAATCGAAATTCTTTAGAAACAAATTGTTTTACATTATAATAAATAAATTTCGTCTTTAACTAATGAATAATTAGTACCAAAATACTTAAAACCTTATGCCATTTTATTACAACAATCATATTAAAAAATGCTTTGTAAATAAATATGTTACAAATAAGTACTTTTTGTTTTAGTTTCGCCGTTAGATATACGACTGTTGGGAGCTTATCAACCTTTGTCTGCCGGCCGCCGTTACGATCTTTTGTGTCAGAGTTCTGGTTCTCGACCACCAGCGGTCATTACATGGTGGCTTGATGGCGTTCGATTGGAAAAAACTACTGAAACGGTAAGAAAATTTGTAAATTCGTTTTGAAATCACTAAATTGCACGATTTAATTTAACTGTAGATCGCGCTTTGTATCAAAAATGATACATTTCAATTTTTTAGATAGCATAACTTCAATTCAGTAAAAGTTAGATACCAGTTTTTTCTCGTTTGGTTATTGTCGTTATTCTAAACCAGCGAAGGGCAAATTTGAAATTTCGTATCACATGTGATCAGAGACCTGCGCCGATCGGCTGACAGCCGGCTAAGCCGAGCCGCCGACAAAATTTAAAAGCCGCCGCCGCCGAAAATTTATTCGGCTTGATTCGGCTTAAATTTAGCCGCCGTTGTATGTATGTAAGAAAATTAGAATATATGAAAATATGTTTTTAAAATTGTATACAGTAAATTTTAATTATATATATGATATTTATATATTTGTTTTACTTGACTTAAATACATTATTAAAGTTTTTTTGTTCATTTTGTGATATATTAATAGAAAAATTTTTAATTTTTTGATATGGAAATTTTGAACACCTTTTCTTGTTTTTGGGGAATGTGGTAACACTTTTAACTTTACGTTAAATTTTTTAAAAGACAAAAAATTGAAATGGAGAACCAAAGAACTACAAATTTCAATAATTTAAATAAGTTAAATTCATCTGATTCCGATGACGACCATGCTATTTTTAATGGTATTGATTTCCCAAAACAATAATTGAAACTCTAATTTCAATTAGCTTTTAGCCAAATTTTTTTGGAAAATTTTATTTTGAATACTTATTTCTGATAATTGTTATAATATGCGAAATAATGTCAGGTTTCGAGTTTCTGCGTCGACATCAAACCTCTGTAACCATTTACGTGCTCATGGTATTGATGTAAAATCGAAAAAATTTGAAAATTCGAATGCCAAACCTAAAACCATATTGCCAGGAAGTTCTGAAAATGCAGATTCCGAAAAATTTGCTAACGCATGTCAGCTTGTGCAAATGTGCTGCAGAGATCTAAGGCCTTTTAACATGGTGGAGCAACCAGGGCCATTTTATTTATGTCATTTCGGATCACAGCAGACCAGTGTTGCCACCTTGTGTGTAATTTTACTTTTTGTTCTAATTTTTTCTTTAGTCGCTTATTTTTAATAATCGATTTGCTAACAATGATTATTTAGTAAATTTACTGCAATTTTTGGCAAAACCTCTGAGAGTAAATAAAATTGCCATGAAAAGATTCTCTAAAATCTATCATTTGGAGTCCATTTTAAAACTGTAGGCCCCAACACTCATATATAAAATTAACGCACACTCATAAGTGGTGTGAGAAGCTAGGTCGTAATCCTGACTGAAAAGTTGTAATGACCAATTATGTGAGACTAATGTTTCATACATGGATTTACACGTCTTTTTTGTTCTTTACACACATAAATGTTGGAAATGTATGCATATTATTTAAATAAATAAAAGAGCCGCCGAAACTTTACCATATTTCGGCTGACAGCCGGCTTAAAGCCGCCGCCGAAGCTTTTCAACTTTAGCCGCCGCCGCCGACAAATTTGCTCGGCGCAGGTCTCTGCATGTGATAGGAAAAGAAATTTCTGCTGACGCTGCGTTGACACACGTACACTATAAGCTTACTCGTGTGGTTTCGTATAATGATCGTGTGTTTGTTGTTTTGTGTTGATGCCAGAGAACAAAATCAATTCAGTTGACGTTTAGCACTTGATGAAGCAAGATGTCGCTACGCAACTTTTTTGAATGATTTATTGTTGTTGGCGAATACACGCAGCAAAATGTTTAATGAAAATTGGGAAAATGATTTTTTTTTTATAGAGAATATGGATGGTAATGCACAATGCCTTGTGTGTTATCGCACTTTACGTCGTAATTCTTTTTTTTTTATAAAAAGACATTACGAGACTAGCCACGGATTTTTCAACAACATTAAAGGGAATGATAGGATTTTAAAATTATTGCAATTAAAAGCAGAATTTTTTTTAAAATTCATTGTTGACGAAACGGACGTACCAAATTACAATGATTTACAAATTAATAATAATAATATAATACCTTTTAAAAAGGCATCATATACAGTTGCTTTGGCTTTAGCAAAGCAGTGCCGTCCATTCGATGACGGAAATTTCTTTTTGAATTTGACGACAGACGTTTTGAGTTGTTTTGGCGATAAAATATTTAAAACCGCACTTAACATACGCACAACACAATAAATCATTTTTTTCCTTTTTTTTATTTTCCCAGTGTACGACTCTCAAAAATTACATTGAATTTTGTTCTCCGCTGCTTTACTAACACAACCAAAGCTATGAAAGTATGTGTGTTGCCCTTCACTGTTCTAAACCAAACAAAAAGGAAAATTTCAAACAGGACTTAAAAAATTCATAATATATTTCAGTAGTATGTTTTTGCGTTTTCATACCAATCTTCCCATACAAATTTGGGATCATACCAGCTTTTTTTATTGCATTTTATTTGTATTATTTTGCAAAAGAATGAGTGTGTGTAAAAACTCATGTTGTCAACTTGTGCAATGTTATGCTTTTGTTTATTCATTTTTTTTTTGTAAGAAACATAAATCCAATCACGCCTGGACCGATTATCTTGAAATTTGGGATATAGATCGAACTTTTGTCTGTGCAGGTTATATGCTATAAATCCTTTAAAATTTTGGCCAAAAAGGGATAAAAAATGGGAAAAATGGGCAAAAAATAGTAATAGTTACTTTTTTACAATTTAGCTTGGTTAAGTTTCTCTAATAGCTTTTGGAGATATTCCGTTTCTAAAGTAGAGCCAAAAGGAATCCAAAAAGGGGGAAAGAGGCTGAAAACGCGCAAATTGTGTGCAGGTTATCCTAATCCTAATATATATTATAAATCTTTCTGTAAGTCTGTTTTTTGTTTGTTAGTCCAATCATGCCTGAACGCATGCACCGATTTTCTTGAAATTTGGGATATTGATCGGGCTTTTGTCCGTGGAGGTTATCCTAATCCTAATATATATTATAAATCTTACTGTAAATCTGTTTTTTGGGATATAGATCGAGCTTTTGTCGATGCAGGTTATAGGCTATAAATGTTTTCAAAATTATGACCAAAACGGGAGACAAAATGGGACAAAGGGAGAAAAAATGGGCAAAAATTAATACCTTTATGCATAAATGTTGTAATTTATGTGTTTTAAAGGTATTTCTTTACGATTTAGTATGGTTAAGTTTCCCAAATAGCTATTGGAGGTGTTCCGTTTCTAAAGTTGAACCAAAGGTGTCCAAAAAGGGGGAATGGGGCCAAAAACGGGCAAATTGAGTGCATACCGAATCACGCCTGAACCGATTTTCTTGAAATTTGGGATATTGATCGAGCTTTTGTCGGTGCAGATTATAGGCTATAAATCTTTTAAAAATTATGAACCAAAGGGAAAAAGGGCAAAAAATAGTACTTTATGCATAAATGCGGTATTTTATGGGTTTTAAAGGTCTTTTTTACGATTTAGCTTGGTTAAGTTTCCCAAATAGCTATTGGAGGTGTTGTTTAAAAAGTTGGACCAAAAGGGGTCGACAAAGGTGAAAAGGGGCGAAAAACGCGCAAATTGCATGCGTTTATATTTAGGACTTAGGAGTATTCAAAAAACTGAGTTGTTTGATAAACCGGTTGCCGATTAATTTGAAAAATTGCCTTTTCGAAACAGGATTTTTATTTACTGTTATTTTTATAACCCGCGCAACGCCGTGTACAATCTGCTAGTATAGTTGTAAGTGTTATTGTTGTTATGCTTTTTTATTCTTATTTAATTTGTTTTTTGTATGATTTATGTGATGTTTTTGTAACACAGGCTATTTCACCTCCTCGTCTGTTTATATGGGAAACACAAACAAAATGGAGTGTTTTGCAGGCAAATAGGGAGGCAAGTGAAATAGCCTATGTTAAAAAACATCACATTAATGTTGAAGAAATTTATTTATTTATTACGATCTTGCAATCTAGATACTAAAATATATACATATAATACTTTATCAACAATTATTTTTACAAAAATCTCTAAGAAGTTTAATAAATACATTAATATTTTCACAATTTTTTATGTTACTTGGTAACTCATTGTATTTTTTTAAACCTTTATATTCTAAACAATTCATATCTCTACAAGTTCTCATATATGGCAGTCTGTAATTCTCTCTTCTTCTTGTATTGTAATTATGGATATTATTATTATATTGCAATTTCTCATTCAAATATGTAGGACAAAGTCCAAACTTTATCTTATGTATAAATTTCATTATATGTAACATTATAGTCTGTCCAACATTAAGTCAATTTAATTCATTTAACATGCTTCTTATGCTAGTATAATAATCCTTATGTAAAATAAAACGCATTGCCCTATTTTTCAGTTTCTGTAATGTGTCCATCTGAGACGTACTTAATAGAAATAGTACTGAGGGACAATAAAGAAAGTGCGGTAAAATTATGCCATTGTATACTTTCATTTTATAATTCTTATGTAATAATTTCGTTGATCTAGACAAAATTCCAATCTTCTTGGCAATTTTAATTCTAATATAATTTAAATGTTCGTCAAAGTTCAATTTATCATCAATCATTACACCCAAATATTTAATCACATTAACCCTCTCAATATTATCATTTTTTATTTTCAATGCACAATTATTAACATTTACATGGTTTCTTGTTAATATCATAAATTTTGTTTTGGTTATATTCAATTTTAACTTATTCTGGCATAACCACACATACATATAAATTGTCAATATCCTCCTGCATCATTTTCATTGCATTATTTATGTTTCGATCTGAAACCATCATTAGTGCATCGTCAGCAAATAGTCTTATTTTACAATACTTCAAGCAAGACTTAATGTCATTTATATATAAAATAAAAAACAATGGTGCCAATATTGTTCCTTGTGGTAGTCCTATGTTCATATTTATCGTACTTGATACTGCATCACTCATAACTACTCGTTGCTTTCGATCAGTCAGATAGCTGGCCATTCAATTGTTCTCCATACCAACAATACCTATGCCACGCAATTTCGCCAATAATATATTTATGTCAACAGTTTCAAAAGCTCTTTTTAGGTCAAGAAATGTTGCAACTATGCTTGACCTTTGGTTCAGATCATTTTTCCAATCAGACAATACCAGATTCAATGCTGTCTCACATGAATGATTACTTCTAAAACCAGACTGTTCATCAATTAATATACAATTCCTGCTCAGGTGATTGTCCAGTTGTTTTTTCACTATTAATTCCATAAGTTTGGTGTCACTAGTAATAGTATTTATAAATAGAAATACAGTTGTTGTGTTAGAAGGATCTTTGATTTTAAACTGATAAGAAAATGACGAGCACTAGTACTAGCTAGTACAGCTATAGCCAACTAGTACTAGCTACTGTTTCAGCGTTTCATACGAAGAGGTACATATGAAAATAACAAAAAAGTGGTTAAAAACTACAGTCAAAACAAAAAACTAAATCAGTGTATGATTAGTGGAAGATATAGACGCAAGACATCAAGTAAATCGTGATCAGGTATAAATCAGATCGTTAACAGATATAAAACAGTTCGTGAGCAGATCGTAACCAGATACAAAGCAGATCAAAATCAATTTTAAAAAATGATTATGTCTACAAATTATAAAACGTTAGAAGATCTTGTAAAGACAGGAGCTGTTCTAAAGGAAAGGTTAAAAAATATTAAACTGAATCAAATAGATAGACTTAATTTATTAAAAGATACCTTGAAAGCATCGGAAAACTTGAAATTAAGCATAAGGATATGTATATTGCAATGTCGTGAGGTAATAGTGTGGAAAAAGGAGTAAAAAAGAACAATGTAGTTGAATATTGAATACCTTTATTTCATTATTCTTAATCTATATTCTTTCATTAGTTGACATACGAGAAGTGCTGCCAGACTTATAACTTATTCTAATTGATTAATATGTATATTGCAATGTCGTGAGGTAATAGTGTGGAAAAAGGAGTAAAAAAGAACAATGTAGTTGATTATTGAATACCTTTATTTCATTATTCTTAATCTATATTCTTTCATTAGTTGACATACGAGAAGCGCTGCCAGATTTATAACTTATTCAAATTGATTAATTCAGCTGATGCATATGAATACAACATGCACCCTCTTTTTTGTTGAGGTGCACCGCTTAAGAGTAATAATAACAATTCAATTTTGTTTTTATTTTTAGGATAAATCATGTCGAAAATATAATTAATGATACATTTAGTTGAATGAATTTTTGTTGAACATTTAATTTAATTTATGGCTTTACTACCTTTCCACCTTGACGCTGGCTTAATTGACGCCTAGGTGCACCTACTTCCGGGTGTTAATGTTTGTGTGTGTTGGGTGTCGATTCAGTTTGACCAACTTCGCTTTCAGTCGGCAATGCGTTGTTCGTATTATCTGCGACTTCATTATGTGCGATAGCTCCGTCATGCACCGTAGAATTGTTGTGGTTTGTAATATTTTGACTTAGACTTCGTGTCTGATTAAGATGTCTTTTAATTTGACAATTGTTGTTAGTTAAGAAGCATGAGTATGTTCTTGGGCCAAGATATTTGTTAATAGTAGCTGAAGACCAACAGGCTTTATTAGGATCTGAGTAATCTCGAACCCAAACTTCTTCGTCCTCATGAAATTCAACGTTTCGCGTTCCCTTGTAATTAGTAATACTTTTGTTTGTTTCGCATTATTACATCTTGAACTAGTGGTGGTTTAAGGAAACTGAATCTTGTTTTTGGTGTTCTTTTCTGAAAAATATTTGAAGATGTCTCATTCGTCGTACAATGCTTTGCATTGCGATAATCTGCTGAAATTCGACAGAGAATTGTGTCTAAATTTGCATGATTGTCAGATTTAAATATAAAGACTTTTTCAATATTTTTACAAAGTTTTCCGCTTGCCCATTGGCCGCAGGATGGTCAGGAGCTGTTAAAATATGTCTGACACCATTGATTTTTAAAAATTGTTGAAACTTTTCTGAGACGAATTGCCGTCCGTTATCAGACACTAACGTGTCTATGATGCCGTATCGTTCAAACAAATTTCTTATTGTGCGAATGATAAAACTAGAAGTTATATTTTTAGTAGGAAAAACTTCTACACATTTTGAGAATGAGTCGATGACTATTAATAAATAAATAGTTATTTTTGATGGGGCCACACAGAATCAGTTGGCTTCCAAGGAACTAATATAGCTTTCTCAGAGCTAGCCTGAAGCTTCTGGCAAGGAACACAATTATTACTTAATTCCTCAATGTCCTTATCAAGACCAGACTACCACATGTATGGCCTTGCCAAAGCATTGGTATTGACAATGAACAAGTGTGAAATATGCAATTGGTTCAATAACTCATGTCTAAATTTTGAAGGAATTAAGACCTATATCCCTACATTATAAAACCATATCCTACGTTCAATTCATTGACTTTGTCACAAAATGATTTAAAAATTATGTCCTTCATATTATGATTGAATTGCCTCACAAACTTTCGAAAATATCGGATCACGTTGTGTTTCTCTTATCCTGTCTTGAAAGTTTATATGCATGGAATTTTCTGTATCGATAAAATATACATAGTTATTTTCATAATAATCTTTGACAACGACCGATTGCGGCATTCTAGACAAACCATCAGCTTGATTACGCTCACCTTTCACATATTCGATAATATAATCGAATCGCTGAAAACGAGTTGCTGCCATAACAGGTATCTCTTTCGTTTGACCTAATAAACTCATAATGGTTTATGATCTGTGTGAATGGTAAACTTGTGGCCCAAAAGATATTGTAACAATTTTGAAACGATGAAAATAATAGCTAAACCTTCTTTTTCAATAGGGGCGTAGTTCAATTCACTTTTGGTCAACGCACGAGAAATAAATGCTATTGGTCTTAAGGAGTCATCAGGAAGCTTACAGCCTAGCAATCCGGCTACGACATTGTTGGTCAGAATAATAGGATCAGTGGTCAGAATAATAGGAAAATTCACGTTGAAATGAATTAAAACTTGATCTGATTTAATATCTTTTTTGATTTGTTCGTATGACCGCCGGCATTCCTTTGACCAAGAAAATTTTACATTTTTTGATAATAAATTATATAAAGGAATCATTTTGTCAGCAAAGTTGCTTACAAATTTGGAATAATAATTTACCATGCCAGCAAAGGTTTTAAGTTCTGTCACATTAGTTGGTGTCGGTGCGTTTTCAATGCATAAAATCCGCTCTGGTGTTTTTCGAAGACCATATTTATAAATTCGAAAACCTCAATAGGTTACCTCGTATTTAAAAAAATTACATTTGCTCTCAGTTAAGGTGAAGCCCGCATAACTCAGCTCTGACAAAACTGAATTTAATGTTTGCAAATATGCCTATAGATTTCTGCCAGTGATTGTAATATCGTCCTGGTAGACGACTACATGTGGAATTCCACGAAAAAGGATTCAAACAGTTTTTTGAAAAATTGACGCAGCTATTTTAACGCCAAAAGGAAGGCGTTTGACCTTCAACGTGCCAATATGCGTACTTCAAAGCGCAAAGTTGCTGAGAGTTAGAGTCCAAAACCAATTGGTTATACGCATTTGACATATCAAGCTTTGTGAAAAGCTGGCCCCCTTCGAGCGACGCGAAAATTTCCTCTATGCGTGGTAAGGGATACTTTACATTGTTTAAGTATTTATTTATAGTGACTTTGTAGTCTGCGTATATTCTAAAATCGCCATTTGGCTTAAGAACTGGAACAAGAGGCGTCCCCCAGTCGGAATTATCAACGGTTTCCAAAATATCAATTTTTTTCATGTAGCGCAATTTTGTTTCGATTTTGTCTTTCCAAACGAGAGGATGCGATCGCGGCTTACAAAAAATTGGGGTTACATTCTCCTTCAAAGACAAAGTGAACCTATACCTGCCATTACTAAAACATTCGAATATTTTTGTTTAATTTCCGTGATAATTTCATCACAACCGCCCTCAGTATTTACGGAGTTTACTGGTAACAATTGGAAACCAAAAGCACGTAAAAAAGTTCTACCAAGTAAGAGTGGTTTGTCCGGTTTTGAAACAACAACTTTTAAATTCTTCGTAATACCTAATTATGAAATCGAAGCGTCGTACTCACCAATTATTTCTATTTTGTTCTTCCGATTTTAAAAAAATGAGTCAGCAACTAAGATGGAAGGAAGTGTCACACGTTGCTTCAACCTTAGTCCCGTCAATAAACACCGAAAGCGAGTACATTTTACTCACATTGCCATCCGTATTGATACTGGAAACAGAATTGAATATGTTCTTAACATCATCATCACCTTGTTTATTACTATTATATGACACATAATTAATTTTGTTAGACTTAGTTCGGCATACTGTGCTGTTTTTGTATCGGCATTCATTGGATGAGTGATTTTTCCAACCACAGTGGGAACACGTGTTATGTTTCTTATATTTACTTCTCTCATTGTCGTTGCCACGATTGTTGTTTTGTCAAAAATTCTTGTTGTTTCTGCTTTCTCCCTTAGTTCCTTGCTGCTTGATATAATAAACTGCACTAACGTCGACTTCACCCCTCTTCACTGCTAATTTTGTCTCAAATATCATTGCATTACGCAAAGCTTCATCTGCCGTTAGCCGTTCATCCTCCTTACACATTCGTTCGAAAATTTTATCGAGAAGCCCCATTACGAATTGATTGAGAATAAAAGCATCTAAGTTGTTGTCGAATTTACAACCTATGCCAAGTTTTTTAACACTCGCGTACCACTCCGCTACACTTTCATTTGAGTCTTTTGTGGCTCCATGGAATTTTTTTCTTCCTTGTATAAAAAGTGTACACAATTCTTTGTACGCCAGGGAAATTGGTGCGTGTGGACTGCATACGCTGTGTAGTGTGTTGTACTCCTCAGCATCTACTAACTTTAACAGCGCAATTTTTTTAACATTTTCTTCCCTGATGTTTAACTCCATAAAATCTAAATCGAGCTTTTGCTTCCAGATCGCCCATTTCTCTCTTGATGATGTGAACTCCGGCAACAACGTTGCGTAATATTGCTTTGGAGCCGTTTAGTTGGGTCTATTCGTTATACCGCGTGTGGCAGAATCACTTTCTGTCTATTGATTACTTACGAGATTTTACTGCTGTTTGTTTAATTATAGATTAAGCCACTTATTTTTTATGAATATAGATTTCATTATTTTGGTGCAATTATTCTTTATTGCAGTTAATATTTTTGTAAAACAATACTTTTGCCAAACAAATATAAAATATTTGGTTATGCACGCGGTTTTTTATTCTTCTTTTGTCTTCGTCGCCAGTGTAACGTCGTGAGGTAATAGTGTGGAAAAAGGAATAAAAAAGAACAACCTCTTCTCAATGTAGTTGATTATTGAACACCTTTATTTCATTATTCTTAATATATATTCTTTAATTAGTTGACATACTAGAAGCGCTGCCAGATTTATAACTTATTCTAATTCATTAGTTCAGCTGATGCATATGAATATAACATATAAAGACAACACTATGATGATGACGATATGATATATGAAAATATGTCAACTGATGAAAATGATGATTAAAACTATGATCATAATAGTCCAGTATCAAGTACGTGTATAAAAAAATTGTAAAGAAAACAGCGGTTATAGCTGACGAAAAACTGCATTATTTGAAAATATTCAACCACTTATTATTAATAAGCAATTGAATAAAATTTATTTTAATCAAGATTCAGACGGAAGTTTGAGATATGGCAAAGAAAAATTAATATTTAATGAAGATAATACTATGCGGATAAGAAATATGAAATTGAAAATGACGCCCGGATTATTTGAACTAGTATTTCATAAAAAAAACCTTTACATTATTCTAAAAATGATTTAAAAAAAATAAAGAGATTTCAATTTGTGAGCCTAACGAACATGTGAACGGAACACGAGCATTCAAATATATACAAATAATTAAACATTTATTCGAAACAAGAACAAACATTTTAATAAAAATTTAATGCTCAAATTACTAGATAATCGGACATCAAGCTACATATGTTGGGATGATCGTAATGAACTAGTTGACAGACTACGGTCACTTTTTCATCGGAATATAATATTAGTATTTTATCAAGTGTGTAAACATTTTTTTGGCTGCAGTAAAATTGAATTGTTTTTATTTTTTAATATTTTACATTAGAATATTTTCATTGTTATAAAAGTTTTTTATTTATTTAATTATTTACATTAGAAATTAATGAATTTTTCAAAGTTTTCTTTATTTTTCTCTATGTGCAAAGATTTTTTTGACAAAGTGTATATATGAAAAATAATACTGTGATAGGTCGTGATGATAATTCAACGAAACCAATTTCGAATATGAAAAAATCTCGTACCCAAAATATTAAAGATGAAAATAATTATATGCATGCAAGATTCAACGAAAATTCTTCGAAACTAGATTCGATTCTGAGAAAACAGACATCTAAAGTAAATAAAGAAAATATAAAAGAATTAGCGCTTTCAAATGAAGATAAAATATTTTATTTTTGAACAAAGGTTCCAATATAGATAACAGACGACGTATTGAAATATAAACTGATTAACGAGTTCCACAACACAACATACTCAGGCCATTTGGGAATAAGAAAGACAATATATGCTCATTATTTCAAATTAAACAAATATTTTTAACACTATACCACCATGAAACATTAAGTTCAGTTGAAAGAAATCATAGAGTTTTTAATGAATTTTTGCTGACAACAGCAAATGATTATGAATGGGACAAGTGGATTCCATATTTTACATTCGCTTATAATACAGCTCCTCATATTGACACAGGCTATTCACTTTTTGGATTAGAAAATGGTAAATTGCCATGCTTGCCATCTGATACTTTTAATATAAATAAAATTTACAATTATGATGACTATGTACAAGAGCTACGAGTTGGACTACAATTTGCATTAAATAAAGCCAATGACATAATTACTAAAACCAAAGAAAAAAGAACAGTAAATAATAAATATGAAAATAAGCTAGATTTAGAAGTATTATTAAAAGTAGAAAATAGGAAGGAAAACCTAAGTCCATATAAGGGACTACATAGAATTATAAGTAGAAATGGAGTAAGTACTTCAATAGACTATTACGGAAAACCAAACAATTCCACAATAATCAATTAAAACCATATAATTCTATCGTATAAGTTTATCATTAATATCTACTAACTAATTTTAATATTAAAATATATACAAATATACAATCGTAAAACTTTTTCAATAAGAAATATTATAAAATTAATTGTTACCATGCATGTGCTTAGAAAAATTAATCCTCTGATTTTTCTCTTAAGGCCAAGGGTGTAGTGTGCTCCTTCATTACATTACTTTAAACAAAACACTAAACACACACCCGTACATACACTCGCGCCGCACTTAATGTAAACATAAACAAAAATCGATCAAGGTGAACTTGAAAGAACTATGACATACATACATATGTTTAAACTTTAAAGGGATCATATTGGTGATTGAATGACATTGATAGTCAAATCGGCAACAACTTTGCCTTAGTTTTATTTGACAATCTTCTTTTGCCTTTTGATGTAGCGTGACCAAGGGCAAACACAGCCGGTTACAAAAATCTTTTCTTTTATTTTTATTATCTAAAAACATTTTCCACCACAATGCTTGTGTTCTCCTGTAGTTTAATAAACCAGTGGATACGGATTTATACAACAGATTGAATAGTCTTTGTAGTGGATTTCCTGTATAAAAAACCCATTTTGATAAAACAATTTTTTATTTGAGCATTTTGTTGAACGCTCTATAACGTCTATGATGACTTGGCATAGCAGATTGAATAAATCGCAACGAATTTGATAGATTTACTTTCAAAAAATTGGCCGTTATCAACATTTACGGATGGTTGATATGCCTAGGACAATCGACCTTGGTATGAGAACAACAAATTTATTGCTTTTAAGAAGTTTATATCAATATCTCAGAGGGGCGTCCTTAGACAGTTAATCTACCATATAAACTTTAGTCTGTTCAAATAGTTCTTTAAAGGCAGAGAATAACTTATCTGTTAAACAAACGAACTCATAATCTTTAAATTTATAAATGGAGGTTTAAGCATATTGACGTAAATATTTTGAAAAAAATTTAAATTGAAGTTCATTATTTTAAGGAAGAGTTATTTAACCAGTACTAAATTCGTTCTGCAGGTGTTCCAAAAATTAAATTATAAGCAATTGAAGATGAACCGCCACAATTAGATTTTTTCTTTTCCAGTAATATTTTATTTTGCGGGAATCTGGAATTGTTTTTAAATTTGGCGATTCACCGGAACAACAAGACTTTACATTTTATTTATGTAATAATAGTAATAATGCATTTAAAATAGCACAAACTGTTTCCCCAAATTTCGAAGCAAATTTAAACGTTAATAAAAGGCAAGGCAAATCAGGCTACGGAGTTAGTGAAGTTCAGTCAGTCTTGTGTGAAGACGCACTATCTTTGAAGAGAGTAATCGTGGTTTGAAGATTTTCGTTACCAAGATCTGTAGAATAATTGTCTAGTGATTATTTTTGTTTATGTAAAGGGTTAAACAGAGAAGTAACAAAAAAGGCAATTGTTGTTGCTTACATAAAGTTGTGAGCAGTGGCACACAGCATTAAGCGAATAATAAAGAAATTTAATTAAAACTGAACACACATTTATTTTATTTTATTTACAGTCCAAAACCTAATATTTTAAACGTTTTTAAAAGGTGAAAACGTTGCGATTGGTGTCAGAAGTGGGATTGCAAAATTTAAAATAAAAAAGATTAAAATGCTACTAACAATGAACTCCAAAGGGGGTTAATGGCAGCACTTCGGCTTCGTGTCATTGATTCGATACTTACGAGTTTGAAGATGAGGAAGAACAAGAGATACAGGCCCCCGGAACCACCAGCAAAAATGCAAGTAGCATACCAAAAGCTATTTGCTGATGCACAAGAAGTTTCTACAATCGAAAATCAAAAACTTCTGGCTGAGTCTCGAAAAGGTGGTGATCAAAGGAAAAATTCAAGCAGCAATTAGAAAGTATTATAGACAAAGGATGGAAAAAATGCAAGCAGCAATTATGAAAAAATTGGAGGATAGGGAACAAAAATCTTTGTCAAAAATTTTGAAAGAAACTTGAAGCGACAACAGACGAGCTGCAGGAAATACATGAGTCGGTCAGCAAAACTACTAGTGTCGAGGAAAAGGTGTCAAATTTAGAAAAGACCGTTGACATGGAAGTGATTCATGTAGAAAAGGCCGTTAACGCAAAACTCGTTATAATAGAGGAGGAAATCAACAACCTCCAGAGCCAGCGACAGGAACCAGTGCTATATATGGGGATAAATTTCATAAACTGGGGTTTAATACGTTATATACATTTTTCAAAAAATCGAAATAATTTAAGCAAAAATTTATTGTAATATATTTTATAAACAAATCACCAAGATCATCCAATTGAATTAGAATTACTTTTAAAAATGGTCGTGGTCAAATAGTAATTGCAGTTCGTTGTCATCTTCGTTTTCATTCCATAAATCACTATCTGTATAATAATTAGATTTTTTATGTGTTTGATTAGAATTAATTTTTAAACATATCGCATCTGGCATTAAATAACTGAAACAAAAATTATTATCTCGTTTGATGCAATATTCAGTATGGCTTAGGCAATATTATGACAATTTATTCCGAATATTGTTTTTAGGCAATTTCATGACACTAAAAACTCTCTTAAGTTCAGCACAAACAAAAGAAGAAAATTTAATAAATGGATCTCTCCCGATTGATTTTTTATAATTATGAACCTCGATCAAAAACCTCTTTGTTTTTAAATTTACATGTTTTTAGGTTTTTAAAACAGTCTTCCAAAACCCTTCTTTCTTGGTTTTTGATACAAAATTCTTCGAATATAGGAGGTAGATTTTTTGAATTATTTGAAAGTACTTTTTGTGTGCATATGAAAGATTTTTTTTTATATGTTTCAATATTTGATGGTAACTTAGCTCTGATTTCCATTATAATATTTTTCATGAAGTTTAGGATTGTTTTCAGTTATTTTTTTAACATTAACATTTTTTATATGAAGAATAATTCTGCTAGTTCCAATTTTTATGAATCTCAGCAGGTTTTCAAATAATTTAATATGATCAGCATTTCAAAAGCTAAATTTACCTCGTGTATTTCTTTCAAAACAGAATGTAACAGAATGTAATTTTTTTTGTTAACAATGTGTTAACACCTTATTTATTTTATGTTATGTCTATGGATAGTAGTTCCTTACAGACTAAATTTAAATTTACTATTAATATATATAAGGAGTGTACACAAAAAAAATGGGCCTAACTTTAAGCTTATAACTTTTATCATAATTGTAAAAAATTAATACCGTTACATTGTT
Organism: Sarcophaga peregrina; assembly: GCA_014635995.1. Taxonomy (NCBI): domain Eukaryota; kingdom Metazoa; phylum Arthropoda; class Insecta; order Diptera; family Sarcophagidae; genus Sarcophaga; species Sarcophaga peregrina. The sequence continues at coordinate 83,644,989 of CM025789.1, read as the reverse complement.
TTTGTTAGTCATCTGTTTCAAAATCCACGTGCTAAAGTCATTGCCATAGGAAAATTAGTTTTTTGAAAATGGGCGCCCAACAAGAATGTCGTAAAAAAATATTTGAAATCTTCAATGAAAAACTGCGCAGCTTACAAAAAACGATTACTAGGCTCGCAGGTGTTAACCAAAAAACAGTTTCTTATGTAAGAATAAAACAATAAAGAAGTCTTTGAGTATTGAGAGAAAGCGTGGAAGTGGAAGAAAAAAGGATTTTGCCAAAACAAAGCAAGTTATATAATACGTATTTTTCTAAAACACCCTAACATGTCTGGAAGAAAAGTGGTTCAAAAAGTTGGATGCTCTGAGACCTTGGTTAGAAAAAAGTTTTATACAAAAAGAGTTCAAATATTATTTACTTTAATTGAAATATAAAACGAAAAAAATCCACCACTTAGTTTAATTTCTGTAACGAAAACTGTAAGTCCAATTTTTTTTTTTTGTGAGCACTCCTTAATTAATATTTAATGAATTAAATTGAATTATCTCTTTAAAGAATAATTGCTTTCAGAAAGATCAATTAAATGATAAAGATTATTAAACTTAATACATATTTGACAAATAGATTCATTATTGACTAAGCGATGAAATTATAAATTTAATAAATTAAACAACAGATAGCGAGTTGTAGGTAGGTTGGAGTGGTAGTTTTGATCACAATAGTTCATTTGAGTACGCATAGCTGCCCGTTGTGACAGCACAGGTAAACGGACTCCCGACTTTCACCAAACTAAGGAAGAAGTCGGTCCACGGAAACCAGCCTAAATGGTCAATATACGAAGCTATGTCCTTGATATCAATGGATGAAAGCTGAAAAGTTTTGGAGAGCTAAATAACCTATCTCTGCACATCGCAAGAGATGGCATTGAAAAAGAAAGTGGAGAACAGTCTCTTTTTCCTCAACAGATCCGCACGCATGGCAGAAGTCGTTTGATGTGAGCTGCATCCTTTCTGCGTGTCTCCCCTTAACACAATGAACTATAAGCATGGCCACTCTGATCGAGATGACGTTACTATTTTTTTCCGAACGTCCCCGGCCTCACACTAACCCACCCTTTCCCGACCGCGGAGGGCTCGACCAAATTACGTAGGTACACGTACACACTACAGTCCGGAAAAGTAATGGCAACAAGAACATAAAATAGCTACAGAACTTAATCACAAGCTGAATAAGGTAAACTGGAACTACCTAAGACAAGAACGAAAATACATTTATATATAATAGTTTATAAATTAATGTCAGCATATAAGCTACATTTTATATTACAAACACTACGATTAAAATCAATAAAATCATAATGTAAGTAAAAATCATTGCATAATCTGCGAAAAGGAAAATTACATCCATAGTTCGTTCTATAGAAATCTATAGAAAGAGGACGATAGTGCCATGAAAATCTTGCTGAAATGCTGAAATGCAGGTTACAAAGCAAAAACTCAGAATCACCTTTAACCAGATTAAAAACAAAAACCCCTAAAACAGCCTTTCTACGTGCCAAAGTTGGAATTTTTATCAAACCTAATCTAGCCTCATATGACGGAAAATTGCACAGTGGACTAAATGCCCAATCTAGCACGCAAGAGAGTTCTACTCGACTTTGAAAGCACTTAGAAATCTGAAATTTGACAATAAAATGATGTGAGCTGTGAAATGTGGTTGACATTTAAAGGGGCGTGGCACTAATTAAAATGAAATAGTGATAAAACAAACAATTTTGAACAAAACAACGGGTTTTGATCATGAACCATTCCGATATTTGTATAAATACAAAATTTAAAGTTCTCCAAAATTTCCAAATTCTTTACGGTTAAGATTTTATTTTTTTTTTTTTTTTAACTTTTATTTTACCTCTTTGACAATATGCATTTATTTAAATAAAAGATTTATTTAGAAAAAATACATATAAAAACGTAATAAAAATAAAATACTTTTCATTTCTTCGTCCAAAGAGTTAACTAAATCATCCTGATGTGTAATTCACTGCTTTCATCACTTGAATAGTCTTCTGCAATATCGTTTCTGGTTTCTGCTATGATGAGTTCCGAAAGCAAAGATGCTACGTCAGCACAAATGGACTCCGATTTTCGTTATATATTTTTTTGATATTGATGATATAATGGGATCCGATGATACTATTAAAGACTGATCTTGGATAGTTTTTCCCAGGAAATTTTTCGGGTATGAAATTCGCATACATTTCTAAAGTCTTTAGTTTTGGATGCTAGGGCCTCTTCTGATATCACGCCAATTGATAAAGAAAATTGTTGAATTATGTCCGCTCCATGTATTAATATTTTGTGGAGGCTAGGAGGCATATAGTACCAGGGATAAACTTCTACATATATTATGGGTTTTTCTGATAAGTATCGGCGAAAAGCTTCAATATTTATCGTATATCCATATATGTATATCCATATATATATATATATATATATATATATATATATAATGTACTTAAAATAATTTGCAGTCTCTTTATTAAAACCTCGCTTACTCCAGTTACACTTGACGCTAAGGACGATTGACTAAAGAATCGTCTTGCCATATTTCCGTCATTCGTTAATCCCATTCCAGGTTTTGGGGCATCGACCAGTAAATGCATTTCTGATTTAATTTTTTCATTTACAACCTTTTTTTGGGTTTCAACTATTTCCCTTATTTCTGGATTAGAAGGTCTCCACTTTTGAATTCCAATCTCTTATTAAATGTATAAAATGCTCTTCAAACTCCTTATCCAGTCATGCAAAACAGAAAATCCGAACTTATATAGATTTTGATTGCATGGAAGATTTCCAATTTCTTCTAACTTGTTCCACATATACCACATACTACAGATGACGAGTCTGAAATTGTACTGAAAATCTTTCCATCAATCATTGTCAACATAAAATGATGATGTGGTTTTCAACTATCGTAATTTCTTGCTTTATTAAAAATTTTGTTTCCTTTTCAAAAATTGGTTTGTTAGGTCTACAAAATCGGGTAGACGATGGTCGTAGATTTTGCCACAAAAAAACATTATTAACTTTAAGCTGTAAAGGCACAAGGCATACTTCAAAAGGTGTTGGTCTGAATTATCAGCATTATTATCATTAAACTTCTGTTTATAGTTGGAATGACCACTACTTCCATCACATCCCCACTTGTATGTCAGATAAATTTTATGTGATTTCTTTGTTCCAATACGTCACTTTGAAGACATACTAACCTTTCAGCTGTTTTATTAACCAAATACTGTAAAGGAACCTCCCCTGAAACATCTGAATATGTCATATTTATTGGATAACACTTTTATATTTCCGATTGTATAACATGGTAGGTGGGATATATGCTTGCATTTCGTTGTTTTGCACCTGCTTGTATTATCTTATAAGTGTGTTTGCTGTAATCTCAAAACAGGCATATTTAGTGGGTCAAAAATTTGTTTTTTTATTTTGTTTGCTCCCGTTGAAGAGGCAGCCAATTGCTGCAACATTTTTGCAGCATCTCTTTTTTCATATTTATATAAACCGACTTTTGCTGCAAGAACCAATTCATCACACGATTTAGAATTAACAAGAGGAGAAACATCTAAAAGTTGCGCCCTCTTACTTTTGCCTAGTTCTGTTCAGACTTTTCCATTTCTCGGAAAGATCATGCACAAATTTATATACAACTTACTCCGTCCTATCATAATCAACACTTGTGTTGCTGGCTTAACCCGAATTTTCCATTACATATTCAACAACGGTATCACATTTATTTTTATTGTCTTGAGTCTTTGCCCAAATATTAAATAATACGCGTCTTAACATGGACATTGCGACTAATAACAAAGAAAGGGCAAAAAGTGGTAGCCAATTTTTCTGTTATTTTAAAGCTTAGCTTCTATTATTTTTAATATATATATAATATCGACAGAAGTAAGCGGGAGTAGTAATTAAAAACTTTAAGAAAATTCAAATTTTTTTCAAAAATAACTTCAAAAGAGGCTTACGTTTGATCGCAATTTTCTGGCGAATCATTACACCAACATACTATATTTGGGTTCTAACCTTATTTTACTCTAATCTAATTTTATTCTCATCAAATATATAGAAGAACACCAAGAGAACTTAAGGTTAACAAAACTTTATTAGTATTTAATATACAAAATATTTGAAAAAGTTGATGATGTTGCAAATCCTCGTAGATTAAAGTATTGACAGGAATAAGTTGTTGACTCGATGGTTGCCAGAAAAGAAAGAGGAAGTTAAGTAGTGCGAAGATGTGTTGCGCCGATTGTCTTTACTAATTCCGCGAAAATCGATGACTCAAAGTAACGACCGCGGTCTGATGTTATCCGCGTTGGAACGCGTAATTTAGCGATCCACTGGGGCAGCAAAGCCTTTACGATGAATTCTGCGCTCATATCAGGCATGGGTACTGCTTCGGGCCATCGTGTAAAACGATCCACAAACATTAAACAATACCGCTGACCTTCACATAGTGGAAACGGTCCAACGATATCAATGTTAATATGAGTGAAGCGTTGTCTAGTCAGCTCGAATTTAGCCGGGGTTGACCGGGTATGCCGTTGCACCTTTAAGCGTTGACATTGCAGGCAGTTACGAACGAAAAGTGCGCATTCCAGGCCAACAAAATCTCGTAGTTGCCAATTTGGTGGTGGCTCGAACGCCTGTATGTGACAAGCCGTGCACTGTTGCTAAAACTTGTTGACAAAACTCCTTCGGAATGAAAGGTCGAATATGTGATGTTGTGGTGTCGCACATGAGCTTAGCGTCACAACCTGGGATTGGAAAAGGTTTTAAATGTAAACAATTATATTCAGTACCTGAGTTTTCAAGAATCCGCCAAAACACCTCGTCATTTTGTTGTGCCGCTGCTCTTCGGATGTATTCAAGCTTCTGACCAATGAAGTCCACTCGGAAAAGTGCGTCGGCTGCAATGTTTGTTATGCCAGGAGTATAGCGGATATCTGTTGTGAATTGGCCGATGAAATCAAGCTGGCGAATTCTGCGAGGTGAAGCCTTTACGAGCTTTTGCTTAAAAGCGAATATCAGCGGTCGGTGACGAGGTAACATCGACGTCCCTCTATCATGTACCGAAAGTGACAAACAGCTTGGTACATTGCCGTAAGCTCTCGGTCGTACGTGGAGTATTTGCGTTGCGTGTCTGTTAATTTCTTCGAGTAAAAGGCCAAAGGTTGAAGACAACCATCGAGTTTCTGGTGTAGGGCCGCACCTACGGCAACATCGGAGGCGTCTACGTAGATTGCCAGCTCGGTATCAGTGGCCGGATGAGCTAAAAGCGTGGCTTTAGCCAGCTCATCCTTACATTTTTGGAAAGCAGCTTCTGTGTCCAAATCCCATTCAAAGGCGTACGATCGTTCTTTTTGTTTCCGCTAATAAGTTGTTGTTGTGTTGGGTAAAAATTTCCTGTAAAAATTGATCATTGCAATGAACCTCTTAAGCTCCTGAGCCACCTTTAGTTTAGGATACTCGCTTATTGCTGCAACTTTCTCTGGCAAAGGACGATTGCCATCAGCACCAACGAGGTGACCAAGGAACTTAATTTCGCTTTTCCCAAACTCGCATTTGCCACATTGATGGTAAGATGGTTTTCACGGAGGCGACGGAAGACTTCGGCTAGGTTGCGGCGGTGTTGTTCGAATGACGTCGATGCTACGCAGATGTCGTCTGTGCACGGGAGGACAAAATCTAATCCCCTAAATACCTCATTAATTAGCCGCTGAAAAGTTTGCGCCGCATTACATAGCCCAAACGTCATGAATCGGAATTCATACAGCCCAAATGGCGTGCTGATGGCGGCCTTCGCAATGTCATCCGGGTGGAACCTGGTGGAACGCTTTTTGTAGGTCAATTTTTGAAAAACTTTCTTACCACAAAGATTCGCAGTGAAGTCGGATAGATATGGTAACGGATCGGTATCTGGTAGCGTCTGCGCATTGAAAGCACGGTGGTCGCCACATGGTCTCCAGGTTCCATCCCCTTTCCTTGCCATATGTAACGGACTGGACCAGTTACTGTTAGATGGCTGACAGATACCGGCCTTCATTAGAAATTCGAATTCCTTTTTTTTCTCCGGCGATAAGCGTCGTGGGCGGCAGAAAAAAAGGTTGTGTTGTCGTGTCAATTTTGTGGGTAATCGAAGATTTTATAGTAGAGCCGGAGAACTCTTTCAGAATGTCGGCGAATGGATCAGCAGCATTAAACGTTTTAATGACCAGTGTTTCGCAAAATATCAGGGATGTGAGTTGTGAGGCAACGCCAGTGGTATTGTCTATGAGTCTATTGCGCTTCAAATCGATAAGTAAATCGAAATGTTTAATAAAATCACATCCAATAATTGGTGAAGTTACGTCAGTGACCACAAACGACCAGAAAAAATCACGACGTAAGTCAAGGTCGATTTTAAGTCGTTTCTCATCGATTACCTTGATCGGAGAGCCGTTTGCAGCGTATAGAACAATGGCCGTAGGACGAACGTCGAAAGATTTTGATGCAGGACGGAAACTTCGGCACCGCTGTCTACTAAAAAATATTGTTCCGACATTCTGTCTCTTACCCGTAAGCCAAATAATTGGCAACTGGTGGTGGTGACTTCGCCGGAAACCGCCACCCGCCCAGGTAGTCAATTAGAGTGTTGTTCAGGAGTTGGTTTGCCAGTAGACAAGGCGTTGACTTTGCGCTGCTTATACCTACAAGGGCTGCGACACTTTCTGGCATTCAGTCCATGTTCGCTATGATACCAGCATTCGTATTGCTAGAAGTGTTCTGGTTATAAGTAGCTCGGTTTCTTGACTGGCTCCGTCGTGGTGCGGTTTTACATGAGCGTGAATTGGAACGAGTTGAAAGACGTTCGAGTTTTTTTCAAGCTCAACTACGGCTGTGTACAGTTCGCTTAATTCTTTCGATTGTCTAGATTGAACGCTTCCTATTTGGTTTGATGCCATTGCGTCTTCAATTTTGGTGAATTCCGCTGTTGTACCCGTGGATGCTGCTACGACAGGCTGCGCAAATTCCAGTAATCGCTTCGTCCATAGCCCCTTAAGAGCCGCCTCGCCCAAGGTTGTGCCAGTCACACGCTTCATCTCGAAAAATAGCTCTGATGCTCTCTTATCGCCAAGAGGAAGCTCAGACAACAGGCGGTTTAAACGGCGCTGTTCACTATCAGCGAAGTGATTTATTATCTTTTCCTTAATGTAGTCGTGCCTGTTGGCGGGCGGCATAGAAGCGATAACATCGACCAGCTGGGCTATCACATTTGGGTCAAGAGCTGCAAAATAGTCACAGTCTTTTGTTTATCTGCAATTATTCCCGATGCCACAAACCAAAAGTCCATTGATATGAACCATGCGTCAATATTGGCACTAGACATTTACGGAGCTGGCAATCGGGAATAGACTACGGATATATTACCTTGCGCTGTAGTCCTATCATCACTAGAACGGCCGGGGACTTCGTCAAGAAAGCCGCTGTCGCTGCCGGTAAGGTGGGACGTGACATTCTCCTCTGCCATCGCAATAAATATCCGAATTGAATCTTTCACGTTTCTTCGAGAAAAAAAAGACGGTTGAACGAGGCCACCCAAGATTAATCGATAATTCTAATGTTACTCTGTTGTTCGTCGGGGTCACCAATTTGGGTTCTAATCTTTTTTATTTTATTCTCATCAAATTTATAGAAGAACACCAAGAGATTCATATCTAAACTCAAGATTAACAAAACTCTATTAGTATTTAATATACAAAATATTTGAAAAAGTTGATGATGTTGCAAATCCTCGTAGATTAAAGTATTCACAGGAATAAGTTGTCGACTCGATGGCTGCCAGAAAAGAAAAAGGAAGTTAAAATCCCCATGTCCGTTGGTGCTGATGATTTTCCGTACACCAATTACTCGCAGTACCCGGTATCTGGTACTCAAAACAGGGTTTCATTTTCCACAGGGTGCCACATATATCATTAACAAAATCATCGAGTCGAGCGGACGTGTTTCGGACTGTATTGTGTGTGACATTAAATATTTTAATATAATAAATAACAGATTTAATCAGATAATCATAAATTCAGCTAATTAAAATTTATATAATTAATTTATTAAATTAAAATAATAATTAAATAATATTGAATAATAACACCGAAAATCACTGAAAATTTAAAAATAAACGATAACATTAGATTTCAAATATAAACAATAACATATACAATACAAAATCAGCTGTTTTATTCCAACAACAAAAAAAACATACAAATAAATAAACAAAAAACAATAAATTACAAAGATATTAAAATCAAAACAAAATAAACTATAAAATAGCAACAATAACATCCTACTTTCATCAGCTGTGCTCAACATATGTATGTTATTCTCAGCTGTTTTCACCATATGTGTAAATATTAGCAGAATAACGATAATACTCACTGAATAAAGCTCACGGCTTATTACAGTTTGAAATTCACTGCTTATGAATTAAACATTACTTATTAAAGTTATACAGTGAGCATCAAAATATAATACCACTTTCATCTTAAATTTTTTAAACAAATGTATACATTAAGAACAAGTACAAAAAATAAGAAAATTGTAAGTAATAACAACTCTAAATCTAAAAATAGAAATAAAGGCGAAAAAATGGCAACAAATTTGAATAATCAATCCTCTAGTGCTTTTTCAAACACTCCAACAAACACACATATAAGAAGTACTAAAGATTTCATAGCTCAATCACCATTTAAGATGATAAACGTCATTGATAAATGTTTTGAAAAATTCGCAAGTTATGCAAATGATAGATAAAAAATTTAAGGAGTATAAGGATGAACTCCTGAATGATATTGCCACTAAATCTAATAGTCTAAAGACTGAAATTGATGTCATAGATGAAAGAGTTATTCGGTTGGAGAAAGATGATACTGATTTGAAAAACATGCAACGTGAAATACAAATTTAAAAAAAAAAATTAAACAACAGGAAAGTCAAAGTGTTTCCTTGAACTGCGAATAAACGAAATTCCTTGTCTTGAAAATGAAAATCTACAAAATATTTTTGTGGCTATATGTAGAAATGCTGGCATTACGGTCCCTAGTGTAAAATCTATTTACCGAATAAATAGTTTAAATAAGCTAAATTCTAAGGATGCAGCAATAATTGTTAAACTTCAGTCAGAATATGACAAAAATATGATATTGAAATCACTAGCAGACTTGAGAAGACAAAAAGGTTATTTTCTTACACTTAGGGACATTGGTATAAATTCTAATAACACATTTTATGTAAACGAAAATTTAACCCAATTGAATTTTAAAATACTCCGCTCGTCAATTCGTCTGAGAAAAATGAAAGTCTTAAGTAGTGTTTATACGAGGCGGGGTCTTGTGTATGTTAAGAAACATTTGAATGATGATCCTATGGAAATTGATGAAATTGATCACCTTCACCAGCTTTTTCCGTGTTCTGATATTTATTTTAATATTAATAGCAATAATATATTTCTTTATGGAAGGATTACAAATTTAACAAAAATGCTTTTAAAAAATTTCTATACTGTCTTATTTATTATTCAACTGGTTTATTCTAATTACTTTTATATAGTTAACATGCATCGAATAATTTTTAATATGTCCCATTGCGCTGCCTATTATGTATTTACATTTTTATTTATTTTAATTGATGTCGTAAATAACAACTTTGGTTCTAAGGAGAGTGCACATAGTATGATTCGAGTTCTGACCTAGCAGAAAAATGGTTTAAAAATAGTCCACATTAATGCTCAAAGTCTCTGTAATAAAATTGATGAGTTTCAATATATTTTTACCTCATCTGGAGTGTGTGTCTGAAACCTGGTTTTCCATTGATATTATTGATTCAGTTTATAACTTATCTGGTTTTAAGTTATATTGTTCCGACAGAAGAGTTATGATAAGTGGAATTGAAAGCAAAGCCAGAGGTGGAGGAGTTGCAATCTTTGTGAGGTGTGGTATTAACTGTGCTGTAAAGATGCAATCAAAAGCCGGTAGTGAAATCGAATACCTCTTTATTGAAATTATCCCAAGGAAGTTGGAAGTGTATACAGGCCCCATAGAGATGTACAAACTGACCTATTTTTAAGTATTTTGGAGAATCTTTCTGTCGAATACGATGTTATTATCCTTGGTGATTTTAACAGTAATTTACTATCTAATAATACTCTAATTGACCCCATGCGTTCGTTGGGTCTATTTCCCGTGAACACTTTTATACCTACGCATTATCATGGATGTACTAACAGCTTAATTGATCTGGTATTTGTTAACAATTTATTAAGAGTTATGCTATATGACCAGCTTTCGGCATCAGTTTTCCCGGATCATGATCTGCTATTTATGACTTATGATCATCACATCAACATACAGCAGAAAGAATATAAATACAGAGATTTTAAGGGTATAGATTACAACCTCTTGTTACAACAATTGGAACATATAAATTGGAATCAAATATATGACGATCTTTGTAGCGTCTCCATTGAAAATTTATTTACATTTCGGTGCGTTAGCCAATTGGAAGTTCTGAGCAGTTTTCGTTCTATAAAATCTAAAGCTACCGGTATAGATAGATTAAATCCCAAATTTTTTGAAATATTGCTGTATAAACTTTTGCCTTATGTTACTCACACGTTTAATACAGTACTAACTAAATCAACATTTCCTGATGAATGGAAAAAATCAAAAATTACACCAATTCCTAAACAGAACAATGAATTTCGGCCAATATCAATTCTTCCCTTCTTATCTAAAGTTATTGAGAATATAATGAGTGAGCAGAGCAATGAATATGTAAGGAATCATGATATTTTATGTACTGTTCAATCTGTATTTACTAAGGGAAGAAGTTGTATGACAGCCTTAACTGATGTGGTAGAGAATCTAAGGACTGATCTTGATGATAATATGATTTGCATTTTAGTTTTACTTGATCATAGTAAAGCTTTCGATACCGTTGAACACTCCATATTATTAAAAAAACTGGAAAAACTTTTCTGCTTCTCAGAAACAGCTTGTAGATTATTACGTTCATATCTGACAGGTCGATCTCAGATTATATCTTATAATGGAACATATTCTGAAAGCCTTGATGTTAATAGAGTTGTTCCACAGGGCTCAGTGCTTGGACCCCTATTATTTTGCTTATATATTAATGATTTACCATATACTTTGGAACATTGTAGAATACATATGTATGCGGATGATGTCCAAATATACAACAGCGGTTCGTTAAATGGAATTAATACATGTGTCAATAACATAAACTCTGATTTGCATAAAATAGATATCTGGGCAAAAAACAATGGACTTTGTATCAATCCCACAAAATCGAAGTGTATTTTAATAGATAGAATTAACAGAAAGATTAACGACGATATTCAAATTAAAATAAGTAGTAGTAGAGTTTGTGAGCTGTTCGAAAAACTTGGGAGTCATTTTTAATAATAAACTGACATGGTCCAATCACATTGCTTCTGCAGTAGGTAAAATTTATGGTATGTTGAGAAATCTTTGGGCTGTAAAATGTTCAACACCTTTTAAAATACGAATGCTGCTTGCGAAAATATGGCTGCGAAATTTATGCAAACTGTGATGCAAATGATTTGCGGAAATTGAAGGTTGCTTATAATAATATTTCAAGATATATCTTCAATCGAGGAATACGTGATTCCATATCCGTGTTCTCATACCAGATTTTCAATATGTGTTTTGAAAATCTTTTAAAATTTAAAAGTTTGATATTTTTACATAAAATAATTTTATATATAAAGATTGGTGTTGATTCAACGAAAATATAAAATCTGAACGTCAGTTCTTTATTTATTGCACTCGACTTTGGAACCAATTACCGAAGAGAATTCAAATAATTAGCAACGCAAACAGATTTAAAATTGAACTTTCGAAATATTTTCGTTAATGACTAGTAGAAGTACAGTGTAAAACCAAATTAATACATTAAATTATTTGTAATCTTTTTTTTCAAGTTTTTAATTTTCTTTTCTTAATTTAATTTGTATTTATATTGATATTTAATTATTACATTATGCTAAAATTTATTTTCTTTTTATGTAATCATTAGCACTTTAATTTATAAGATGTCTATCTCGTGCTAAATTTGAAATAAAACAAAATAAAATAAATAAATAAAAAATAAATATATATATTATATATTGGTCTGTAGTCATTAGATTTAGTGTGGGCTTTGCGAAAGAAAATCAGCCCAGATATTCTCCATCTCCAAGGAATAAAATGGAGTCTAAAACTACCGTTATCGATGGCAATCAGCCAAGGAAGAATAATCTCTTCCCCATGTTGGATGTCACCCTGAATAATACCATCCGGTCTTGGGAACTTGAACAGTTCAAATGATTTGACAGCCAGCAGCTCTTGGCATTGGCTAAGAAGTAGGGGAAAGTAATATTCAGATAGTCTTTCAATAACTTGATAGAGAGGTTGCCACTCCCCGAAAGGTGAGGGACAAGGAGAAGTTTAAGCGCCTCTGATCTGGACGCAGTGATCAGGCCGTTGGATCCAGAAGAAAGATATATGTGTGGAATTTTAAAAGAGGATACCAGGCTCGCGCTACGTTAAGCCCTCTTCGACCGCCTTACAGCGCTATAAAGTTTTTGCCCTATTAAATAGCCTACCACAGGATGAATGAAGATCATCGATCTCTTCAAAAGTATCCTTTCACCAGTTGTTTTTGCACTATTAAAGAGCATGCCACTGAATCGATGAAGATCATCGATCACCTCGGTTCCATCTGGGCGGTTTTGGCTTTTCTATTTAAGCTCCGCGTGCAGTGTGTTCGCAACTCTATCTATATTAAAACCGGTTACAATAGTTGGGGAGTTGGGAAGGCAGTAACTCAATCTATCTCTGAAAATTGTCCAATTGAAGTTTTCTCTATTGATCAGATCGTCCTATATGGAGACTCTAACATGTCAATATTAAAGGTAATATATCTAGGATCGAAGAAGATGCAAACCAGTTTTGGCGCCGCCCAGGGTGATGTTCAACACTTCTCATCTATTCGAAGTAAGGAACGTTGGTTCACCTCCCCGATTCGATGTAACTAGCTTATTATTAATAATAAAATCAAACAGGCACTCACCACGTTTATTGGTCCCAGAACTGCCCCAGCATTTTCTAATAGTCGACCAACGGGTGCTTGTTGGAGAGAGCCCATTGTCATGCGCTAAGTATGACGACGTGATCCAGAGGGTCTTAGAGTTTATCTCGATGACCATGCACATTGGTTGAAAAGCATGATCTGGCGTCATTAAATTCAAATTTTGTAATGTTACCATACCATACCATATTGATCATACTGACGTTTTCACTTTTGTTTTAATATTCGCACAGCTGTGAGCTGTCAAACATATTATTTGTTGTAGCTTTTGTATTTAAAAATTTGACACTAAATTACTGTATGTGATTTTTGTTGATACTGACACAATAGATTAATTTTTTGGAAAATATTTTTTTTTTAAGTAAAAGGTATTTAAGTACTAAAAAATGAATGTTTGTGACTTGTGGTTAGAGCTGCAAGACTATCGATAGTCGACCCATTCGATAGTCCGGTATAACACTATCGATAGTATCGAATTTGTAGAAGAGAAGAATTTTTTCCACTTTTAATTAAAAATTATACAAGCGTACGTATATACATACATACTTGCGCAGAACAAAAAAAGTAAAATGTGATCTTCAGTCATGAATTCCAACAACAAATTCTTTACATATTTTCTTATTTTTGCACATATTCTTTAACTGTACTTGCTTACGACCGAAAGACGCCAATAATTTTCTAAAAATGCCTGGAGACTATCAAATAAAACTATCAATGCCTTACACGTGTGCGTATTGTCGTTATATATGTATACGTTGTTGGCTTTGATTGATGAAAATCAAAACATTTTGATTTTTTCATTTGACGAATTTTTGTTTGATCGTCTCCAATCTTGATTGACAAGCAATATCTCATTTGCTTGGATATCGGATAAACAAACAAATATTTTTTATTGTGAATAATGTAATAGCAAACAAAAAAATATTTTGTTTTATTGTTTTTTTTTTTTTAATTCGAACGTCCCCGGCCACACACTAACCCACCCTCACCCGACCGCGGAGGGCTCGTCCCCATTACGCAGGGACACGTACACACCACAGTCCGGACTGTAGCGGGAAAGGGAAAAGCTATGGCGACTAGAACATAAAACAGCTACAGAACTTAATCACAAGCTGAACAAGGTAACAAAAAAAACAGAACTATCTAAGACTAGAACAAAAATACGTTTTTATGCGATAATTTATAAATTACTGCGAGAATACAAGCTACGTTTTATGTTACAAACACTACAATTAAAATCTATAGAATTATAATGCGAATTAAGATCATTACATAATCTCCGAAAAGGAAAATTGCATGCATAATTCGATCTATAAACATCTAAGGAAAGAGGACGATAGTGCCGTGTAAATCTTGCAGGAATGCTGAAATTCAGGTTAGAAAGCAAAAACTCTGAGTCGATATCACCTTTAACCAGATTAAAAATAAAACAAACACCTAAAACAGACCTTCTACGTTCCAGAGTTGGAAGTTTTACCAAAGCTAATCTATCCTCATACGACGGAAGCCCATTGGTGTAATCCCATCCTAAGCCACGTAAACAGAATAATAAAAACTGTCTCTGCACAGACTCGATTGAATCACTATGACAACGATAGTATGGATTCCAAATAACAGACGCGTACTCCAAAATAGGCCTAACAAGTGAAATGTACAGCTCCTAGCCCATCTTTTCACAAAACCAAAAACAGCTCGAGCCTTGCCAATCATCAAACTAATATGATCAATAAAAGACAATTTAATATCCAATAATACTCCTAAATCAAGATATGAAGGCACAGCTTCCAAAGGGCAAGAATTAATCATATAAGTGAACGAGATTACACCAAGGCGAGAGAAAACCATGCATTTACATTTTCTCAAATTAAGATCCATTAAATTTATCCTGCACCAAGTAACAAACAAATCAATATTTCGCTGAAGAACAGCCTGGCCATGATCATCATCAAAAGTATAAAATAATTTAACGTCATCAGCATACATCAGAATATTACAATCAGAAAGAGCAGAAGGAAGATCATTCAGAAACAATAAAAACAGTAAAGGACCCAAATGGCTACCCTGCGGAACACCAGAAGTAACACATACAGTCTTAGACAATACATTCCTAAACAATACCCTCTGAGTCCTAAGGGAGAGGTAAGAGTCTAGCCAACGAAGAATAATATCAGGAATACCGATTAGTGAAAGTTTAAGAAGCTAAATACTATGATCAACCCTATCAAAAGCTTTACTGAAATCAGTATAAATTACATCAGTCCGAGCACCGACAAGAAAGCCCCTGAAAACATGTGTAGTAAATTCAAGAAGATTTTTGACAGTCGACCTGCCTTTCAAAAAACCATGCTGGAAAGGAGATATTAAAGATCTTGTATTAAAAAAGAGATAATCCGTCACTAGTTTCTCCATCAACTTGGGAATAGCACTTAGCTTGGAAATATTAGATTTATTACCCGACTTGTGCAAAGGAATTATGAACGAACTCTTCCAAATAGATGGAAAATGACCAACCCTCAGAAGCCTATTGAATATAAACGTCAAAGGACCACTCAAGACAACAGCACATTTTCTTAAAATACAGGCCGGGACCCCGTCAGGGCCCGGCAAGTATGTAAGTTTCAGTCCAGACAAAGCATCAAGAACAGACTCCTCATCAAATGAGTATATGTTAGGAATAGAGACACTTCCCACAGAATAAGGATACCCGCCACTCAGATCAGGGCCCGGGTCCAACTGCCTATAAGTAGACTGAAAGAAGTCAGCAAACATATTCGAAATATCAAGGTGACTGGAGGATGATAGATCCCCGTAAAACATCTCAGTAGGAAACAAAGATGATTTACGTTTTGCTCGAACAAAGTCGTAAAACGACTTAGGATCATTAGCGAAATTCGACTTGACTCGAATCATATATTCCTCATAACAGTAATGATTCATTCTACGATAATCCGCACGCGCCCTAGAATAAAGAGCATAATCAATATCAGAACCTGATCTAACAAACTTTTTAAATAATTTCGATTTCCTATTCCTCAACCTTGACAGTCTAGCCGAATTCCATGGAGGACCAGAACGCTCCAAACGACTTTTTACCAATGGAACACACTTCCCAAAACATTTAAATAATACATCATAAAAGTCACCCAAGATCCTGTCAAGTGAAAGAGAGTCGTACGGTGGCGAGATAAGTACAGACGACCAATCAACAGAGGACAGAAGTGTATTCAAGCGACCAAAGTCCGTACGATGGAAATTAAAACGCCTCTCATTATCAAATGAGCGATCAATTACAGGAAGTGAACAAAGATCAACTTCAATAGAAAGTAACAACGTAGGATGATAACTATCCTCGGGAATAGATATAGGATCAATGCGAAATAAAGAAGAAATACTTGGATCCTCCAAAAACACAAGGTCCAAAATTCTCCCCATTGAATTAAATACACCATTAACTTGGAAAAGACCTAGATCACACATAGCGGACAGAATTTCATCATAGAATGGAACGGAAGAACATGGCACCAATGACCCAGACTCAGGTGAAAAATTCCAAGATATATGAGGAAGATTAAAATCACCAAGAACTACAATAATCCCCTCTTGACCCATTGAATCCATTACCTTAGAAATCAAATCAAAGTGAGCCCTATAAATATGAATGTCAGCACAGGGAGGAATATATGAACAAGTAATGTAAATAGACTTCCCACGATTATAGACCCTAACGCAAATAAACTCAATATCCTCCGAGGAACTAAAGTCAATTAATTCAGATGAGTATTTAGAACAAATTGAAATGTGGTGTTCTTACCACCACCATTTCTTAACTTCCTATCTCGTCTATAAACATTAAAATTACTAGACAAAATCTCAGAATCAAAAATATCACAATTCAGCCAAGTCTCAGTAAAAGCAATTACATCAAATTCAAAATCAAAACTACTATTATAAAGCGAAGAAAGCTTAGACCTAAGTCCACGAACATTTTGATAAGCAATTCCAAAATTAAAAGACAATTTAGAAGCTAGTTTTTTCGAGAAATAGAACCAGGCAAATCAACACCATTCCTACGATGACCCAGCCTGAATACAAATTCACGTACCAATACACCCTGTGGCCAGAATGCAGGATCAACAATTTCACCAAACTTTTCATCAGCAACATATAATTTAAATGAAGAAATGCTACTATCCAAGGATGACCTCAACTTATAGCAACCAAACTCAAAAGGCTCTCTAATCTTCGATTCAACAAAGCCTTTAATATCATCAACCGAAGCATCGCGAGAAAGACGTGACACAAAAATTGTTTTTTTAGGTTTAACTACCACCAGTTCCTTTGGAGCAGAAGTAACTAAACTAGCGGTCACTACAGATGAATACGAACCAGATGACGGTTTAGAAGATGACTGAGAAGTGACATCAACCGGAGGTAAAGGAGTATACCTGGATTCATTATTTACGGACACAGGAGGATTAATTGAAATTGGAGTTTTTAAAGATTGTGGAGGATGGGGTTCACGATATGCATTATTACTATTTATTTCAGCAATATTGGAAGATTGAACATTACAATCGGATGCAGAGTTGCATGAAGGCTCAGAAACAATTGCTGGGTCGTCACGTTTATCTTTATTTATATTTCTTGCAGACTTACGACGTTTTGGGGAAGACTGTGGAGGAGATTTTAAATTATCCAAAGATTTAAAATCATCAAACAATTTTCCATAAGCCGCAATACGATCATTTAATTTAATTGCCTCTTTTTGAAGTTCGGTGAATTTATTTTTAGTCTCTTGGAAAAAACGGTAATAATTCACTCCGATTTTTCTACAGTGTTCGCAACACCAATGAAGACCTTTATTTCTAGACACGGCTTCAGCAACGAGACCTGACAGACCACTACATTTAAAGTGACAACATTCATGACACAGCCAACAAACTATCATTCTTTCATCTTCACTTTTTATATTACAATTTTTCAATAAACAAGCCATTTTTACAATAAAAATATAATACTTAGCTCAGAGTAGAAAAAATACGAAACAGATGGTAACTTAATTATTCAAGTGGAAATAAAGGTTCGTTGGGTAGAATTTATTCACCAAAAAGGTTTCGATATATGGCGACACTAATAAGCTTTATCAACTTCACAAACCAGTTCAATATGAAGCTTAAATACAACATTCAGGACGATCAACAAAACTTTCACAGATGTAAAATTTAAGTATATTCACACTTTTATTTATGTAAATATTGTTTTTGTAAACACAAGCAAAACGCGGGAGAAAGAACACTTGTTATATATATTTGTATTAATAAAAAATATGTTATATTGTTTTTGTTTGTTTACAGTTTTTTATATCCTTTTTATATTTATTTAAATTGTTCCTTTTGTTCAACATTAGGTAGGTTTATTAGTCTTTAAAAAATTTTTGAATTTGAAAATTGTTGTTGGACACTGTAAATTTACTTTGATCGTCTATATTTTTAAGATTGTTGTTTATCTTTCCCTTCAGTATGTTCACTTAATAGATATTAATTATTAATTTTTTAGGTATTAATGCAAAAATCGGTCACCCAATAATAACACAAACACCACAAGAAAAAAACACCAATTAGAAAAAAACAAAAGTAAAAAAAAAGACAACTTAAAAAAAAAATAAAATAAATACACTTATACACAAATTAGCGGAGCACAACTTATAACACGTCTATACAGCGCAAGTATTAGTATACTAATATAATATATACTAATATATAATATACTAATATATTGTGAATGTATATTTTATATTTTGAGTGTATTTATTTTGTGTGTCATCCGTTGAACACATTTTACGAAACGAACACTACAAAATCAAAATACAAATGATGATTGACGAATTTATTTCAACGTCTCCTTTTAAACTTCTCCCTGTATATCTTGCTTACTTAATTGGCCATTAACAAGCCAGTTAACGGATTTCGGCTGCCGCAACACCTTCCGGGCGCCTCTGCTTCTTGTGCGCCTACGCCAGTTGGTCACACCAATCGATGACAGGGCTTCCTCGACTTGGTCCTTCCAACGGATACAAGGTCGTCCTCTTCGCCGACTTCCGCAGATCCTGTCATCAAATACCCGTTTCGCCGGAGCATCCTCCTCCATTCGAACGACATGGCCATGCCACTGCACCATAAAGAAGCACGGCTAAGATGAGCGTCTAGTAGAGTATTAATTTTGTCGCACGAGAGATGTCTCTGCTACTCAATTACCTATTGAGACCATAATAGCACCTGTTGGCAAGAGTAATCCTGCGTTTGATTCCCAGATTGACATCATTTTTGGTGGTAACGGCAGAGCCAAGATAAATAAATTCCTTGACTGTATCAAAAGTATAATTATCAGCAGTGATCTGAGAATCAATACGCCGCACGTATCTACTTGTCGATAACATATACTTTGTTTTGCCCTCATTTACTGCCAGATCTATCTTCTTAGACTCCCGTTAAATAGCGCTAAAGCCAGCAGTAACATCTCGCTTGGTACGCCATATGATGTCGATGTCGTCAGCGTACGCAAGCAATTGGAAACTTTTTTGAAAGATAGTGCCATTGCGATGCACTCCTGCCTTTCGCTGAATACTATCCATGACGAAGTTGAAGAGGTCGCATGATTAGGGGTCGCCTTGTCTGAAACCTCGCACGGTATCAAAGTTTCGGAGAGTCCATTCCTACCTTGACGGAGCTGCAACGTCATTCTGCATAGCCTTATCAGCTTCGCAGGTATACCAAGCTCAGACATTGCGGCATAAACACTATCCCTTATGGGACTATCGAAGGCTGCCTTATAGTCTACAAAAAGATGGTGTGTGTCGACTTGTTTTTCGTGGGCCTTTTCCAGGATTTGGTGCAGTGTGAAAATCTGGTCTATTGTGGATTTGCCAGGTCTGACGCCGCACTGATAAGGTCCAATCAGTGGTTTGACGAGCGGCATCAGTCGTTCACACAATACGCCTGTACGAACCTTATATGCGATAGGGAGAAGGCTTATACCGCTGTAGTTGGCGAATATTGTGGGGTATCCCTTTCTTAGGACAGGACAGAGGACACTGAGGTTCCAATCGTTGGGCATACTTTCCTCTATCCATATTTTGTAAATAAGCTGGTAGGCCGCTTTATTGTTTTTAAGGCGCATAATCGCGACTTTGACCTCTTCATGGCTAGGCGGCGGAATCTCCACGCCGTCATCATCGATCGGGTTCGGAACATCATCTTTAGAGGCGGTATTGGTGTCGTCATCGCCTTGTAGCAGAGTAGAGAAGTGTCTCCTCCACAACCTCAGCACCCCCTGGTTTTCCAGGTTTTCGTTCTCGTCCTTGCAGGAAGACACCCCGGGTTTATAACCCTCGGTTAGACGCTTAACCTTCTGATAAAATTTTCTAACGTCATTCCTACGTCTATGCATGTCGACTTCCTCACGCTCACGCCTTTTCTGCTCCCTTTTCTTGCGTCTGAAAAGGCGTCTCTCTTCCCTTCTCTTGGCTGCGACAAGGTAGTGGTCCGAGTCAATGTTCGGACCTCTAAATGTGCGCACATGTAGTACACAGGATACATGCTTTCCGTCAATCACAATATGATCGATCTGGATGGATGTTCATCGATCGGGGGACATCCACGTGGCATTGTGGATGTCGAGATGTTGAAACCTGGTGTTACATACTATGGCTATTCTTTCGTTCACAGGTGTGAACCCAGAGACAAGATGGCGGAGTCTCTTATTAACCACAAATCCGCATCCAAATTCGTGCTTTCAACATGGCGGCTGTAATACATATCGCAAGATGCCAGCCTTTTGCATCCTTGCCCTATCCATCGTATTTCCTGTATGGTAATGATGTCCGTCTTACATTTCTTGAGGGCATCCGCCAGCTGGGCGGAAGCGTGCGGACGTTCCAAGTGCCTATTCTTAAATCGTTGTCCTTTGAACGTTTGCCGTGGTCGTCAACTTTAAAGGGGATCTTTTTGAAGTTTAGTGTGTTGGTTTTCATTGGAGAAAGAATTTTACGTGGTTGGTTCCAAGCTCTACGCACAACCCAAATTTAACGTCCAGGGAATTGGACTTCGCTGCACGCATTAGTTAACATCTAGCGGGTGCTAGAATGTAATCCAGGAGGGGCCGCGAGGAGGCTGCGTGTCAACTTGAATACAGCAAGACAAGGATCGTCCTGGTGGTCGCCATGTTGGCCACAGTCAGAAACTTTACCTTGTTTGCATTCCCTCCCCCCTAAATATTAGGACTGTATATAATATTATATCCCGTGCTGCAAAAAAGGACTAGAATTAAAAGGATTCACAGGCAGGTGACGCAGCGTGTTGAAAGAAAAATTATTAGAATTATGGTAGCCCGAGACCTAGGCTAATGATTTGCTCTTCAAGTGCGAAAAGACTTTGGGTTACATGTTTCTCAAGAAACCATCAGAAATGTTCTACAAAACCCCTGCTGTCAGCACAAAATATCGAAAAGAGATTAAGATTTGCAACCGAATACATTTCACTTCTTTCGGAGTACTGGGACGATATTATTTTCTCAGTTGTGACGAAAACAATGCTTTATTATCATGACGTACCGCAAAGAGTTTGGCGTAAACTAGAAAATAAAAATCATATTCTTACAGTATTGTTTGGAAAACTGACTGTAATGGTAAGGGGCTGTATGTCTAGCAAGGAAGTTGGTGTATTCAGGATTTTGGATGAAATAAAAGTTAACTGATATTTCAAAAAATGAACTGACCGCCAGCATTAAGAAATTTGGTTTTTTTTGCCCGGTTAATTCTAATAAATTTAATTACAAGTACCATCTAGATAATGACTCTAAACATAAATCTTATTTATGTAAGTTCAGATTACTTTAGAACTGCAGCAAAGTTATTGATACACTTGACCAAATTCCTGATAATAACCTTGTAGAAAATTTGTGGATTCATCTAAACGAAAAGGATCGCCCACAAATAAAAACGATTTGATAAAGTTCATCAAAGAAGAGTGGGAAAAAATACCATTATTCAATCAATGAGAAGGCGTCTGCAAGCGGTAATTGATACTCAAGGTGAACACACAAAATATTAGCACTATTAATTTAAAAAAATTGTATAAATCTTAATATTTTATCAAGTGTGCAAACATTTTTTGACATCAGTAAAGTTGAATTGTATTTGTTTTTTAATATTTTACATTAGAATTTTTTCACTATTATAAAAGTTTTTTATTTATTACATTAACAAAACATATGTTTATAAAATCCTGTTTGAAAAAGTTGGTTACTTATATTCGAAATCAATGAATTTTTCAAAGTTTTTTTTTTTCTCTATGTGTAAAGATTTTTTTGACAAACTGTGTATGTGGCTGAAAAAATAACAGAAACACAAAAAAATTTATAAAAGTTAAAGCTTGCCAATCGATATTTTTCGAAAAAATTAATTTTTAAGGTGCTCAACACAGCACCGTAGGAAATGACACAACTTGATTTACCTTTTCAACTTTAAATTTCTTTTGATTTATTTCACGATATTATTTTAGCAATTAATTTAATATTTGAACAATAATTCATTTAGTATTACACAATAAAATGATTAATTCAATAATACGTTTAACAATCAATTTAGTATTTCACAATAGAATAATAAATTTAATGATTTATTTAACAATCAATTTAATATTTTACAACATAATTAATTCAATTTCGCACTACGAACGATGCAAGTATGCGACCAAGACTAACCCAAATCCATTCACAACTCCACCACGAAGACTATGATGATCACGTAGCATCGCCATGTGCTTTCATCCAGACGCTTAGCTGGCAAATATTCTTTAATCCTAATTCGATACTTTGTTATTAAGCAATAATTCGTGCGTAGGCAAAAATGTTTGGAAATTATTCAAATTACAAATTACGTTGACACTGCTAAACTTCTTTAACTTGAATTTCCTTAACTACAATTTCCGACGTCCCTCCGATATTATTTTTTTGCTTTGAAACCGTCGCAAAATTTCGATACTATTGCTAACGAAAAAAAAACATCAATAATTCATTAAAAAAAAAACTATCGATGGTTTTGCAGCTCTACCTGTGTTCCTCCAGTTTTTCGGAAATTGGTTGTGTTAGGTGACGTATATGGCAGTATATTAGAATTGGTCTATATTGTAGTCTCATGGAGTGTAACTTTCGGGACTCAGTCGAATTCCCATTTAATATATTAAAATGGTCTGCCCGTTCATCTATTATTGCATTTTTTAGGCGTCTCAAAACGCACACTTTTTCAAATTTGATATAACGTAAATATACCCACAAACAAATTTTTTGTTGTGAAAGCCCATGTATGTATTTGATAATATCATTTCCAAAACTAATTTTAGTGAGAATCAGTGTCGAGGAATGAAAAAAAAAACTTAGATGCTTTATAAATAGACTGGTAGAAAAGTGGAAGAACTCCAACAGGAATCGAAATTTGAAAAACGCAATAAACGTTGGTGAATGAAACCTCTTGTGAGGAACTCGTAGTGACCACCCGCGTTAGTTTACACAAAGCGGGGAAAAGAGGTGGATCTGAAGTGGTATCAATGGCAAAGAAGCTAAGGCTAAAAAACGATTGCTTCAAAGGTTAGTAAACCTATTGCATATACGCCCGATGAAGCCTTGAGTCTGTACGCGGACGGCGGTTTCTCAAAATGTTCCTACAAACTTATGCAAACTGGTGCAAAAATAATAAATGCAAACATATATCCATCATTTGGTACATTGTTAGCAAAAAAGTGTCTTTGCAGAGCTTGGTTGACCAAACTTTTAGGAGGATAGTTGAATTGCAAAAGGAGTGTTTTGTGAATATCAATGAAGATCCGATTACAGCTATAGATAAACGGGGGATATGATGGCAGTAGTGGACATTCTTCTTATCGGCAACGATTTTCTGATGATGAATCCCTTCGAATAAATGAAAATATATTTGCTGTGTGCATTGTGCCATTGCAAATAAAAATTGGGCATGTTATCCTTTGGGAGAATTCACGACCTTGTTCAACACGGTTTTGTAAACCAATTAAATTGATTTTCGAAAAAGAAACCTCTGAATTAGTTAATAGGGAAATTGAAGCTATTAAATAGCAAATTTCGGAAATAAACCCCACACAATTTGAGATTTTGCAAATGTATCACACCAACACTGTTGAATGACTTAAATGCTCTTAAAGATCGAGCATTTAATACAAATATGTTTTAATATGGTTTGTCAACACTCCATGCGTGAATAAGATGCTTTGAACGCATTCTACACATTGCTTACCGCATGCCTATAAAAAATGGCAAATTCGTGAATGTGATAAAGACATAATTCAACAAGCTAAACTAGACATACAAGAAAAATTGAGAAATATAATGTCTTTATTAGTTGATATTCCTAGACCTGGGTCAGGTAATACTAATAACGGTAATACTGCAAGAAGATTTTTTCACGAGCCAAATTTAGCTGCTATTTTGACTGGAGTCAAAGTAGAATTAATAAGCAGATGTAGTGTAATTTTACGAACTATGTCGTGTGGGTATAAAGTTAATACACGTGCATTTCAAATGTATTGTATGCAAACAACAGAAATATATATTACGCTGTATCCACGGTTTTATACGACGTTCTCCGTGTACAAAATTTTAATTCACAACGGTCCACAAACTCCATCCTTTTTAAAAGAACTGTTACTTCACAGATCATACGTGTCTTGTAAACTTCAGGCATATACGTTTTTTACGAAAAACTTGATTTTCATCTGTTAAAATTAAAACTTTTGAATTTTTATGCAACCCACCTATAATTTCATATTTATATTCCATATTTTCCATTGCGATTTTTTTATATTTTTAAATAATACATGCATGTAGTATTAAGATTAAAATTTAATGATTTAAATTCTTTTATTTATTTAAATTTATAAATACAAAAACAAAGGTACGATTTAATAACTTATATTTCAAATAATTATTTTAATTTGAAATACAAAAAGCTGAATTGCCTGACTGGCAGCCAAATATATAATAATTTTATATGTCTTTTTTTTATTGAAAACTATTATTTTTTCCAACTCGATCAAGTATTTAAGTTTTATCATGTTTATGTTTTTCAGTCCGCTTAGTCCATTTTTCTTTTAACCCTACGGGATCGTCTTAATCCTTTGGGATGCGATCCCACATTCGGCCCTCCTGACGCATCATTCGACCCGAATGATATACTCCACGGCTTCATGTACTCGGCCACCGTGTTACATCTCCTAGACCCTTCACATTCTCCAACATTCTCTACTTCATAACGACCATGATTAAGCTTCCTCACGACCTTATAGGGACCAAGATACTTCGGCTTTAACTTCATACCAACACCAAATTGAATGCGCTTGATTGCGAACAATTCTCCTACTTCATAAACTGTCTCTGGAATTCTGCATTCATTGAAAGTCTTCCTATTCTCTTCCTGAATACGTAGTGTATTTTTTCTACCTTCCTTCCTCAATGCATCACGTTCCTCATTTAATTCTTTCACAAAAATTTCATCTAATAAAAGTTTTATATCAGGATTGTCATCATTCCTCATATTCAGTCCAGTTAGTATCTTAAACGGTTCAATACCAGTACTCCGCGGAGCGGTACTATTAATAGTTCTCTGTACACGGTCAACATTTTTATACCAATGATCTGGTTTCTCTACATAGAGCTTGGTCAACATAGGAATAATTATCCTATGTATTCTCTCAACTTGGCCATTCCCTCTTGGCACTCCAGTTGCAATCATAAGATGCTGAATATTTTCGGATTCACAAAACTCTTGAAACTTGTTTGATGTAAACGCCGAACTACCACCAAAATATGATTGTATTTCTTATGCGTTGCTTCCATTGGTCCTACGTGATCCAGATGATATGTTACTAAGGGTCTATCATTCTTATCTATGGGGTTCAAAAGTCTTTCTTTATGACCTTTCTTAGCCTCCGATACTATACATTCAACACAACTCTTCACTTCTCTACTTTTGTCTTTAATTCAGGTATATAAAAAGATTTCTCCACTAAGTCTTGAGTTTTACGAGATGAAAAATGGCCTTGACGGTGCGCAGTTTGTATCATCTCTTGTTCCATGCTACTCGGTATAACTATTAGTTCTCTATCAGGGTTCTTATATAATAGGCCAAATTGTACCTAATAGTCGTCAAATGAACTATGCTCCAAAACTTTCCTGATTGCTCTTATCCATTCGTCCTGAAGTTGAGCCTCCCTAACACGATATCTTAAAGAATCCGTCATCATAAGACACGAAATGCGACTTAAGGCATCCACATGCCTCATTTTCGACCCTGACCTATGTTCTATTTCGTATTCAAAGTCCTGTAAGAATAATGCCCATCTTGAGACTCTTGGTGGAGCGTCCTGTTTCCTCATTGTTAATGCAAATGCGTTACAGTCGGTCACTATCTTCACTTTCAATCCTGGTACATAAATGCTCCATTTCTTCAATGCCCCAATTACAGCCAACACTTCTAGCTCGTATGAATGATATTTTTGCTCTGCTGACGTTGTTTTTCTACTCATGTACTCCATTGGATGCAGCTGTAAGTCTTCATCATCTTGTTGTAGTAGCACAGCTCCATAACCATACATGCTTGCATCGGTGTGAATTTCAGTCACTGCCTTTGGATTAAATAATTTGAGTACGGGAGCCGTCACTAATGAATTTCTTAACTGTTCAAATGCTATAATTTCATCCTGTCCCATTACAAATTTTGCATCTTTCCTCAAAAGGTCCGATAATGGCTTTGCTATTATGGCATAATCACGTACAAATCAACGGAAATATGAAGTCAATCCTAAAAATCTCTGAAGCGACTTTTGATTAAGTGGCAACGGATATGTGGACACAGCTTTAGTTTTTTCCTCTGAAGGTCTAATCGTAGAGTTTTCTATTATGTATCCCAAGAAATTAATTTTCTTCCTCAAAAATTGACATTTGGACCATTTGATATCCAATCCATTCATTCTCGCGACTTCCAATACCTTTCGTAGCTTTGTGATTCCTTCCTCTTCATTTTGAAAGGGAATAATTATATCGTCCATATAAATCAATAAAGTACCATCATTGATAAGATCTCTAAGAACCGATGTTATATATCTGCAGAACACTGCAGGAGAATTCGAGATACCGAATGGTACATACAAAAATTCGTATACTCCATTATGTGTTACAAAAGCTGTATATTTTCTTGAGTCCGGCTCTACTGGAACATGAAAAAATCCATTCTTTAAGTCTAGTGTAGTAAACACTTTTGCTCCCTAAAGTTTTTGCACCACATCATCGATAACAGCCATTGGAAAATTATCACGCACTATCTTGAGATTAAGTTTACGGTAATCACAACAAAGACGTTTAGTTCCATCTTTCTTGGATACTAAAACTATTGGTGCAGCATGCTCCGAGTAACTTGGTTGAATTATACCATCTCTTAACCATTCTTCTAATTGGTTCTGTACTACAAGCTGGTCTGCATATGACATTCTTCTTGGCCTATGTGCAACAGGTATGTCGTCACTTAATACAATCTTCATTTTCACTGGATAATTTTGGTGTCTAATCGGTTTGTAGGTCCTTATTAATTCGTCTAATTCCATTTTAACATTGTCCTTGAGATGTTCTGTACACAACCGATCATCAATAAAGTGTTCAGAAGCATTATGTAGAATGTTACTAAACTCTCTCTGTAATTCAACCACTGAGCTAATCTCCCCATGGTCGAGCGCAGTACGAATTACTGACGGGTTTTTTCTATCTATAAACTTTGCTCCAAGTAAGTTTACTAACAAATCGACCTTTTCAAAAATAGCATTTCCCAGCACAATTGAATACAAAATATCACCTTCCCTGACAACATGAAATATTACATCCAATTCAACGTCATCTACACTGACAGAAACAGTAAAGTCACCCATCGTCGTAATTCTCTTCCCACCTATACCTACTAGTGTTTTCTTCTCAGGTCCAAGATTAACATCACCTAAAAAGGAAAGTACATCATAACGGATAGCACTAATATCACTGCCAGTATCCACAAAAGCTGAAACAGTTTTTCCCATAATACCGATATCCTTGAAAATGCGACCAGGTGGAGGGGTGGTATCTTTAGATACTGAATGAATATTCTTCTATTTGCGGTGTTAACATCCTTTATTGAAGTATGTTCCTTCTTCAGTTCTACACTACACTCAAATGATTTGTGTCCAAAACCCAGGCATTTAAAACATTTAATTCCGCCACTAGTGCAACTGTTTGATAAATGTCCTTTGTCACCGCAATTAAAACATCGTCTTTCATCCTTAGTCTCCGTCTTCGTCACTGTGTTTTTAAATAAATTTCTATTTGTCCTCTCAAGTTTGTAGTTCTCGACGAACGAATCTTTTCGTATATCGAAATTTTCTCCCTTAAATCATTGATATTCTTTGCGCCATACAAAACGTACTTGTTTGACTTATCATCATCTATTCCCTCAATAAAATATCCGATTATGCTTTTAGTATCTATGCCAACTGGAGATCCAATCTCCATAAGACTATACAAATATTCTCGAAAACTCTCGTTAGCCCGTTTTCTTCTACTTTGCAATAAACGATGTACTTCCCTTGAGGAAAGTTTATTTCCGAACTCTCGTTTTAAAGAATCTTTAAGTGATTTCCATTCGCGAACGTTGCCCTGACTTCTAATGAAGATTTTAGCAGCCCCTGTTAACAATTGTCTGGCGTAAATATATTTCTGCAAGTCATTCCATTTCACTGTATAGGCACAATCTTCAAAATCTTCAAGCCACTGTTCTATCCTCGGCTGACCCTCGCCTGAAAATTTCGAGATTGTATCTTCTATGTCTCTTAAGGAAAATGTAGATCCAGGCTGTTCTGTAGCACTATTCTGCCGGACAACTGAAGCCGCTTCGCCATATTCGGAGTCTGCATCGGCCCTATTGTTAAAATTTTGATAATATTCTATCAAACGTGCCTGTAAAAATGTTTTCGTTCCGTCCTTCCGTCCGTTTGTAACCTTAATTCTGTCAATTTTCCTTGTAAACCCTCTACGGTAAGTGCCAAAATGTCAATCAATTCCATTTCGTTTACAATACACAATACTATTAAAAATTTAAAATACAAAATCAAATGAAACTTCTAAATAAAATTACAATAAATTATAAAACAAAAATTCAATTAAATATTTCAACGTAAAGAAAAACGGTATAAAGTAAAATTAATTTTAAATAATGTTAAAACAACAATTTAATATTAATTTCAAATGACGTTAAAATTAATATAATTTTCAAAATTTTTACAAATTTCCTTTAGGTTTATAGTTTAAAAAAAAATATTTTTACAAACTTCCAAGATTCTTCGTTCTTTTATGTTCTTTTTATATATATTTCAATTAATTATCTTTTCCAATATTCTTTCACAAACACTTCTATTTTCTTCTATAGGATTCAACTTCAATTCTCTTCCTTTTATTTCAACTCACTATTCGAAACTTCTATTTTCTTCTACAAACATCAAGGCTTTCCTTACATTTATGCGTTATCGCGCAACAAAATGTACTTCTTTACACAAAATTCTTTTAATTGTACATACATACATACTTTTCGTCATCTCACATCATTATCATCGCATAGGTCTTGACATTGAACATCCTTACAGGGATCGTCCTTCTTAGTATTTAATTTCTCTCATAGAATTCGTCATTCTTATTTAATTTAACTTCTTGGTTATTGCACTGCACATTTTTTGGTATAATTTTTAATTTTTCTTTCCCATTTCGGCTATTCACAGCTTGTGGGGATCTTTTGCTTTGTATTTTTTTACTTTTAATTCTGGCGATTTGTTGATCCCCCATTTGTAGTATTAAGATTTAAATTCTTTTATTTAATTAAATTTATAAATACAAAAACAAAGATACGATTTAATAACTTATATTTCAAATAATTATTTTAATTTAAAATACAAAAAGCTGAATTGCCTGACTGGCAGCCAAATATATAATAATTTTATATTTTTTTATTGAAAACTATTATTTTTTCCAACTCGATCAAGTATTTAAGTTTTATCATGTTTATGTTTTTCAGTCCGCTTACTATTATTATTTTAGTTCAGTTTTCTTTTAACACTACGGGATCATGTTAATCCTTTGGGATGCGATCCCACATACATTTATTTTGTAAAAATAAATATTAAAAATTCAATTCAAAATTTATTGTTTTTATATTTTATGGACATTATGTCGCTCTAAATTGAGTCATATAGTTCATGGACATTAAGACACACTAATAAGTGACATAATGGCAATGGACATTAGGACACTTTGACGATGGACATTATGACATGCCAGCAAACAAAGCGCCCTTAAACAGCTGTTAATTGCCTCTGTTTGACCTTATGAAAAATTTGTAAGATCAAATAAATATTAGCCCAAAAATTGTGAAAATATTTAGCGAATAATTTTATTTACCCAAAATTTAAGGTTTTTCTGTTTGCCACTCAAAATTATTTTGTGATCATATTATGGCAGAGAAATATTTTACCTTTTGGGTCAAATTTTTTTAGATATGACTGTACCATAAATTTATAGATACTCAGCTGTTCGGCTTTGTTAATTTCCAGTTGATCTACTCAGTACAGATATTCTCATTATATATACGAAAGTCATTGATATCGTTGAAACGGTACAATGACCGAAATGTTGTAATTTATAAAAATGTTTTCATAATTCTAAGTATGATTGGTGTTAAACAAAAAAGAAATTTTATAAATTTATTTTGAATAATTTTGCTTTTTACCACTATTTACAAAGATTTTAATATATTTTCAGACTTCAAGTGACGGAAACCAAACAACGAGTACTTTATCTATATCATTTAGTAAAACAGATGCTAATAAATTATTAACATGCAAAGCATATAATCATGCAGTCCCCTCTGAGCCGTTAGAAGATGGATGGAAGCTTGATATTCAATGTAAGTTTAAATTCATGTTAATGAAGAAACAGTAAACAAGAATTTCTTTAAATTTGTGTTATAAATTCTAATCAGTGTTATAAAATTCAACTGTAGCAATAAAAAATTTGGATAATGACAAAAATTCATGATAATTTACTGATTGTTGTCGATATCGTTTCTTTGTACCGCTTTTAGAGGACAAACGACCTAGAGCTCTACTTTATAAAATACGATAAAAAATTTCTGATATATATGAAATTTAAGACAAACGTTTTCAGTTTACGTCTGCTATCACCCAAACTCCAACCTATAGCAATACTCCTTCGCAAAATAAGGCACATTTATTAAAAATATGTTAACAAAACAATTGCTATAAAAAAAAATCACACAAGGAAATCTTTTTCAAAATATTCTGTATGTCACTGGATTCTAATGAAACTCTTTTTTGTTTTGTTGCATTTACTATACCTGTTACATTTTTGTGATTTTCAAACTGTTTTTCATCTCTTCAGTGCAGACTTTGTAAAAATGGAGACATGAATCCAATGCAGTCTTTGTAAAAATTAGTTGACTGTCACGATAAATTTTCAGTCAAAATTACCGGACATGTGATAGGACCTTGTCGTATTATCACCATTTGCGTAAGCTTTTGTATTACCATTTACCACCACGAGACCATTCTCATGACAACTTATCAAAATTGGCATCTGTTTGCATTAACTACTTCATCTTTAGAATTTCATTCTGGCATATTTTTAACCTAGAAATTAAAACCTTATGCAGTAAGACCCCGCTTAATGATATGTTCCAATAAGTTCCAGTGCTAAACGAAACAGCCTTAAACGAGGCAATTAACATGTACATATGTAAATACATTTGGAATCTCTATCCTAGACAGACTTACAATAGAGGATTGAAAAAGATACATAGAATACACCGTAGGCGCATGAAACGGATGGCTTTGTTTCGGCTTTAAGTGTTTTTCATATTGCCTTTTGTTGAAGATGAAAAATCAAAATAAAAAGGGGGAAATAGTAACGCACTATTTAAACATATTTATCGAAACAATAGTATACAATTTATCATCCCTACGTTAAAAAAAAACAGCTGACTTTTTTCAGCAATGCATGTGTCGCATAAAAAGGTAGAAAGTAAACCTACTTGATGCATTAACGCATACGTTTAATGCGACCTTGCTTTTCATGAGTGTGCCAAAAAATAGAATTGTTTGCGACAAGTTAAAGAGCAAAACGCATAGAAAGCGAAGACGTTTTTATTTTGTTATAAGTTATAAAAAAAATCTTTCATAGTAGTTTACTATTAACTTTAGAATAAAATACATTGTTTATGTGAACTATTTCTCACAAGAATAGTTAAAAATTAGGAAAAAAAAGGACAAAATAATTTTGGGGTTAAATTAATATTTTACTTGGGTTCGGGGGTGTGCGTTACTTACATTCAGTTCAGAGGATTTGTTAACACTAAAAAAGTAGATACATACAAAAAATAAGCAAAAAAGATTTAGACGCCAAAAACGCAATCATAAAGAAAATTAACAATTAAAAAGAAAGTGTCAAAAAAGATGTTCACTAACTGAACGTAAATATGGGGCATTTCGCACGTAAACATACATTAAAATGTATTTTTTAACAGATTTCTTTCCTGAATAAAATCTGCATACTAGTTATCGACTGTTTTTATGTTCTGAGTGTCATCTCTTTTGATTTTATTAATTTATAAACAAGAGCAAAAAGAGAAATTAATTGAAAACACTCGTTTTACATTCTTTTGAAGCTTTTAAGCCTTAGCAGTACAAAATATCGTATATGTAAATTCATAAACACCTAATTAATGCCTTAAAGTCTTTTAAAGTCACAATTTTATTTTCCATTTTTCCTAAAACTGTTTTTGTTTGCTAATGATTTTACCACAACAACTGATTAAACCAAAAAACCTGCCGTATGTAGCGCAAAAAAATCCTAACTTTGGGCCATTATATCCGATTATATATTTTATTTATTATTATTGTTTGCATACCCATGAATTTAATGAATTCAATTTATATTGTTGGTATATACAAAAAGAAGACAAAAACTAAATTCGAAACATGTAAATCACTCTGTATATTGAATTCCTTGAATAAACACTTAAAACACAAATTGAAATCATAATATTAGCGACGAGGTGCAAGCACCATGGATGAAAATATAAAACTTTTGCTACAGCAAATGCAGGCACAACAGAACCAAAATCATCAGGACAGTATGGCATTACACCAGTTAATGTCCCAAAAACTGTCCAATCAACCTGCAGCATCAACATCGTCGACCGGTACTGTTCCTAAAGTGGAGAGGGGGAACGAGTTTATTCTGGAAGCAGTTACATCTAATATAAGCGAATTTTGCTATGATATTGACCATAATCTCAATTTCTCTCGTGGTATGCCAGATATGAGGATTTATTTGATATTGATGCAAGCAAGCTAGACGACGCTGCAAAAGTCAGACTTCTGTTATGCAAAATGAATATTATAGTACATAATAAATACATAAATTACATCCTTCCGAAGCATGCTAGAGATTTTACTTTCAAAGAAACTGTGGAAAAACTAAAGCCAGGTATCAATTTTTAATTCTCGTTTCAAATGTCTGCAATTAACAAAGGAGCCACAAATGGATTTGTTAATAAACAATAAACAGGGTTTGTTAATAAACAATGCGAACAATTCCAGTTAAACAATCTTACTCTGGACCAGTTTAAGTGTCTAATGTTTGTAAT
This sequence comes from Sarcophaga peregrina, assembly GCA_014635995.1. Classification (NCBI taxonomy): domain Eukaryota; kingdom Metazoa; phylum Arthropoda; class Insecta; order Diptera; family Sarcophagidae; genus Sarcophaga; species Sarcophaga peregrina. The sequence goes on along the minus strand of CM025789.1, from coordinate 83,610,977 downwards.
GAGACTTAAGTCAGCGGATGATTTTGATGTGCGTACAAAACTTTTAAGTAAACTGGACAGTGAAGCAAACGCCATTACACTGGATATTTTATCAGAGAGTGCCAAAGATTAATCAATATGAAAACTGATATTGCTCTCATTAAAAATACACATCAAGTGTATCGATTACAAATCAAAAAAAAAAACAACAAAAGTAACAATAAACCTAATTCACCATGTTGGTTTTGTTGGGGCATGCATTATTCCCGTTTTTGCACATATAAAAATCATAAGTGTCAAAAGTGCAGCGAACAGGGACACAAAGAAGGTTATTGTTTTAAAGTTAAGAACAATAGGAAGAACAACTCCATATACACCGATGATCCGAGGCCAAGAGTATTTTCACATGTAATGCAATTAATAGTACAATGAGGAAATATGTAACAGTTAAAATCAATGGAATAGATGCAAAACTACAACTTGACACTGGATCGGACATAACAATTATTACAAAGGAGGTTTCAATAAACTTTATGGGAAATCTACCTCTAATAGGTCAATTTAACTGCGATGTGAATTTTCTGAACAAAAAGATTGCCACAAGAGGTTATGTCACATCAATCAAAAAATTAAATGTTCTTGGCATTGACTGGATAAATGCATTACATTTAAATGACATGCCCATAAACACCATTTGTAAATCAATTAAATTGGATCAGGGAAGTATCTATAAGAATAGTAACAATTTTATGAATCTCAAAAATAAATTTTCAGACCTTTTTGATGGAAAAATTGGTCTATGTAACAAAACCAGTATTTCGTCCTCCTCGGCCTGTTGCATATAATAATGTTCACAACTAAAACAACCGTCTTCGTTGATGTTAGAACAGAAAAAAGAGAGATTTTATTCATTTCAGTAGCTTTAAAGTAACATAATCTTAATTCTATTTTGTCTCTTATCCTAATTGTACTTACTCTAATTATGCTTACTCTATTTCTCTTACTATAATTATACCTACTCTAATTTCTCTTACTCTAATTCTCTTATTACAATTATTCTTACTTCTATTTCTCTTATAACTATGGTTAATAATAAAATAGTGTTATTAATATATTAGTAACTAAGGCAGATTCATGTGGGAGAACATTTATGTCACTCCTCCACCGCTTGAATAAGCAGTCCCTGCTGATTCAGAATCCATAGCCTATGCTTATATAATATACATTTTAAATTTTTTCTCATGTTTTTCTTTTTACCTGTGTTTTATATATTTTCCTAAATCTATTATCATTAGATACTAAATAGTTTCCCGTTTGTCTATAATTCTCAATTTTCTTATATTTGGGTTTTGATTTACTGACTCTATTGTTTTTCACTATGTTGTTGGCAAAACTACTCGTTGCAACTCTATTGGCCTTTTGATTTAGAATATTAATTCTTTTGATTTTGTTTTCATTTATTTTCTGTGACAATTTATTTATTTCTTCCTTTGGAATTATGTTATTGAGGAGATCTATCGGCCGATTATTTGTAGTGGTGTGTATAGTATTATTGTACAATACAATCGCTTTAAACACTTTTTCGTGTATGTCGTCTTTATTATCCGAGTCCGCATTAAATAGTCTCATATGTTCGTTGAGAGTACCATGTAATCTCTCTACATCCGAGTTACCAGTTTTCATATACGCTGTGGTTGTATGGAAGTTTATTTGGTGTTCATTCAAAAATTCTCTTATTGTGGCAGTATCTAGTTCATTATCAAATATCAGTAGCTCTGGTTTTCCCAAATACTGTATCCTTTCTTTCATTGCCTTTAATATCGAGATCCAAGTTCTATCTTCCAAATGAGAGGCGGTTGCGTATTTCGTAAGCTTGTCTACGCTTGTTAAATACATTGTACCACGCTGAGGATACCAAATGTCTGCATGAACGACTTCATTATGTGTCTTTGGGGTAGGTGTTATGTTTAAATTATGTTTTATTGGAGACCTGTCATATTTTGCGAGTTTACATATTTCGCAAGAGTTAATGTATTTTTGGATTTCCTTTTGTAATTTTAGGTAATAATAATTTCTTTTGAGTTCTTCATAAACTTCATTAATACCTCTGTGATTGTTTTCCATATGAGTTGTCTCTATTAATTGTAAAAGGATTTCTCTATCATTTACATCTTTCAAAAAATTGCATGTATTGTATGTATAATGATTGAAATATTTTGTATAGTTCAATGTCTGGGCAAATAACTGCTACGAGTCCTCTTGCAGGTAATTTCTCCTTCATAAAATCTAGAAGATTCTCCTTATTCGTAACTTTTAACATATGTCGAACTTTATTTTTAAAAATGATTTCTGTTTTGAGAGAATTGATATTTGAATTTTGTATAAATAATTGTATTTTAAACAAATTGATTGGCTGTTCTGTTATTCTAATATAATCAGTAGCATCGCTTTCTGCGCTATGCACTGTGTTAGCATCTTCATCAAATAACTCATGTAGATTCATTTCTATTTCACCATTCGATGCTTCATAAGTTAACCTACTCAATCCATCAGCAATAACATTTTCCTTTCCTTTAATATAATTTATTTCAAAATCGAATTCATTTAGCTTGATTTTCCATCTTTGTAGTTTAGCATTTGGCTCTTTTATACTATTTAACCAAACTAATGGACGGTGGTCTGTTTTGATTAAAAATTACGACCAAAAAGATATGGGCGGAAATATTTCGTCGCCCAAACGATGGCTAACAGTTCCTTTTCTATCGTACTGTAGTTTCTCTCGTGTCCATTTAGTGTACGGCTAGCAAAGGAAACAACTTTGTTTCCTTGCATAAGCGCTGCTCCCAATGCGAAATTGCTCGCGTCAGTGACAAGTATAAATGTTTTAGTAAAATCAGGATGTATAAGTATAGGATCATTTTTAAGTAGTGTTTTTAATTTTTCAAAACCAACTTTATAATCCTTATCTTTAACATTTATTTTTGCTCCTTGTTTAAGGTATTTAATAAGGTGATAAGCTATTTTTGAATAATCTCTTATGAAACGCCTGTAGTAGCCAGTTATGCCTAAAAACGATTTTATTTCCTTTTGTGTTCTTGGCAAAGCTATTCTGTCGATAGTCCTAAGTTTTTCAGGGTTGGGTTTAATTCCTTCAGGGGTGACAACGTGGCCTAAAAATTCAGTTTCCCTTGCTAGGGATGTGCCTTTTGAATCGCATCTAAATGTTCTTCTATGCTTGTAGAAAAAATCAGAACGTCATCTAAATATACTAAGCAGATTGTATTGTTAATCAGTCGTTGAAATGTTGCCGGAGCATTACAAAGACCAAATGGCATACGCAAAAATTCGTAATGGCCTGTAGCCGTTGAAAATGCCGTTTTTGGAATGTCGTCAGGATGAACTTCAATTTGATAAAATCCTTTGGCCAAGTCCAATGTGGAAAAGTATTGATATTTCCCAAGTTTATCAAAAATATCATCAATATTTGGCATTGGAAATCGGTCTTCAATAGTTACATCGTTCAATTTTCGATAATCAATTACTATTCGCCAATTTTGTTTATTGGAAGCATCTAATTTTTTTGGGACGATCCATATCGGACTATTATAGGGGCTACTTGATGGCCTAATTATATTCTGCCTTAGCATGTCCTCAATTTGTCTATTGACTTCTTCCTTATGCACCTCAGGGTATCTGTACATTTTCGAATATATCGGCATGTCATGTTTTGTTATTATCTTGTGCTTTATCTCATTAGTAAATGTCAAATTATCATCTTTATCATAAAATACATGCTTAAATTTGCTTATAATTTTGATTAGTTTTTCCCTTTCATATTCCTTAAGATGATCCGTTCGAATATGGGAAATAATATTATATCTATCAATTTCGCAATTGAAGAAGTAACCTTCTTTATAGGATATTTCATCATAAACTTCTTCTTCCACAGATAAAAATATAGTTATTACTGCATTGGTAGTAATTAATTGTCTATTGGGCAAATCAATAATACAATTTAAATCTCTTAAAATGTTATTTCCGATTAGCCCATCAAAGTTTTCATTGAAAGAGTATTCCAAGAACTCACAATTATAATTATCCAAATTAAATTCTTTAAATATTGGAAACTTGCACAATTTTGTTATTAATATTCTTGTGCCTAAAGCCTTTGCTATTACGTTAATATCTTGTTTCCATTTAGGTTGGCATATATTAGGGTTTATTATACTGAATTCAGCTCCAGTATCAATTATAAATTTTAATTTTCTTGTAGGATTATTAATCACTATATATGGAAGTTTTCCCCGTCTACTATGGGAAAATTTACATTTGAATTTCCTATTTCCATTGGATGTTGTATTTGATTGGTGTTACTGAAATTTCTTAATTGATGATTTTCTAAATTTGGGTGATTAAACTGATATGATTGAGTAGCAGTATTAAATTGAGTCGAATTTCCATTTGTGGCTCTTGAGTAATTTGTTCGACGTGTTTGGTTTGAATTACCTGGGTTATTATTTCGTTCAATAAAATTGGGATTGGAATGGTGAGCGTTCTGATAAAGGAACTGTCGTTGGTTGGTAAAATTTTGATTCAGTCTGTTGTTACTAATATTTGAACTAGATGGTTGCTCCTGAATAGTATTGTGGTCATTATAATTATTGCTAAAATTAGTCCTGAAGCTTCTATTCAAATAGTCTCTTTTGGGCGGTCCAAATTGCGTATAATGTTGATGTCTGGCATCCAAAATTATTTTAAAGGCCTCTTCCAAAGTCTTGGGATCTCTAGCAAATATCATTGTGCGAGTTGGTTCTGGTAAATGGTCTCTAAAACTCTTTAGTGAAATTCTATTGACTTCCTCGGTAGAGTAAGTATCATCTCCATGGGTTAAATTTCTGTTATGAATTCTATTTGCAAGTTTATTTATCTTAAAATAATAGTTTTCCACAGAACCCTGTAATTTGCATGTTTTCAAATCATCCATTAAATCATTGCTGCTACATTTTTCACCAAAATTTGCCACTAATATTTCTTTCAAAACTGGCCATGTTTTCACGTTAGAGTGCCTATGAATTGCCTCCCTAGTTTTGCCAACACATTTGTTCTTTATATAACCAAATAATATATTCCTATTAGGTTCGCTAAATTCTAAAATTGGGGGAAGTATGTTTTCAACCTGATCTATAAAATCCGGTAACTGATTCGGATCACTACCATCAAAACTTTCTATATTCTTAATACATGTTAAAACTAACTTAAATGTACTTATTGCTAACGAATCCATTTTCAAATATGATAAAATATTATTAAAATATTAATGAAATAAAAATATTAATGAAATACAATATTGATGAGATAAAATAAAAGCAAATATAAAAAGAACAAAAACAATACAATACTTATACATATGTAGGTATGTTGTTGTTGCGTATGATGGTTTTTGCCGGTGCAATCAATCTTTCTCCTTGGTAAAGGTTACAAGTCAAGGGCAATGCCATTTGCACATTGACATTGAGCAAGGTCAGGATCGGAACTTTTTCCCTTTTTTATACAAAAGTTTTAGCAGCAAATTATCAAATAGTTTTTATTTTTTTATTTTTAAATTTTTCTTTTTGTCTTTTTTTAAAATATTTTAACTTTCTTTTTAATTTTCACAATTAAAAAAAATTTTTTGATCTTTTTTCCTCGTCGCCAATAATGTTCACAACTAAAACAACCGTCTTCGTTGATGTTAGAACAGAAAAAAGAGAGATTTTATTCATTTCAGTAGCTTTAAAGTAACATAATCTTAATTCTATTTTGTCTCTTATCCTAATTGTACTTACTCTAATTATGCTTACTCTATTTCTCTTACTATAATTATACCTACTCTAATTTCTCTTACTCTAATTCTCTTATTACAATTATTCTTACTTCTATTTCTCTTATAACTATGGTTAATAATAAAATAGTGTTATTAATATATTAGTAACTAAGGCAGATTCATGTGGGAGAACATTTATGTCACTATATGCAGTTCGACATTTCGTAGAAGATGAATTACGCAGACTTCAGGATGAGGATATAATTTCTCCAGTAAACTATACGGATTGGGCAGCACCAATAGTGATAATCAGAAAACTGATGGACGTATTCGCTTATGTGCTGATTTCTCAACCGGCCTTAATGACGCACTGGAAATGCACCAATACCCCTTACCGCACCCAAATGATATTTTTTCCAAAATAGCCAATGCACATTGATTTGGCTGATGTATTTTTTTAAGTAGCTGTAAATGAACAATCCAAACATCTCTGGATTATAAATACGCACATGAGACTATATCGGTATAACCGAATGGTTTTTGGCGTTAAAATATATCCCACAATATTCCAACAGATAATGGACACAATGCTTGCAGGTTGGCAGGGAACTGCTACGTACATAGATGATATATTTGTGTCTGGAAAAAACCAGGAAGAACATGATACAAAACTATTTGAAGTTTTAAAGGGCATCGAGGAATATGGCGTCAAATTGAAATTCGAAAAATGCAACGTCTCGAAATCTATAAAGTCAATAAAGATGGGTTAAAACCAAATCCTGTCCGAGCTGAGGCAATTTACAACATGCCGGAGCCAACAGATGTCTCTGAGCTTCGATCATTCCTCGGAGCAGTCAATTTTTATGGAAAATTTGTTAGTCAAATGCACAGGCACCGGGGCCCCCTGCATGAATTGATGAAAGCAAATACTCCATGGGAACGGAATTCCAAACGCCGTAATACTTTCATGAAATTGAAAGAAATCATAATGTCTGATTTACTGCTGACTCATTACGATCCTAATAAGAATATCATAGTGGCTGCAGATGCTTCAAATTATGGACTGGGGGCATGTAGCTTTCATGAATTTGAAGACGGATCGATAAAGGCGATTTCTCATGCATCAAGATCCCTTACAGCAGCTGAAAAATCATATAGCCAAATAGAGAAAGCAGCTCTGACTCTTATTTTTGCCACAACAAAATTCCATAAAATGATTTTTGGCAGGCGGTTCAAATTAAAAACAGACCACAAACCATCGCAATTTTTGGTAAGAAAAGTGGTATAAGTGCACATTAGACCAATCGCCTTCAACGGTGGGCAACCAAACTTTTGGCATACGATTTCGAAATCAGTTTTGAATAAACTAACAGCTTTGGGTACGCAGATGTGTTATCACGCCTTATTAACAACCAAAACACTAATTCAGACGAATTCGTCCTTGCCTCAATCCAACTCGAAAACGAAGTCAATCAAATAATTTCTAGTAGCCTCGCAAAACTTCCGATAACACATACGATGATAAAAGAACATTCGGAAAAGTACCAGATCTTGCGCTTAATTGCAGAATGGATGGCCAAACAATATCGGCGGAAATTCAGAACTTCTATCGTATTTCCAACGTAAGGATGAAATTAGTGTTGTCACTGGAAGCATCATGGTAGGAGAACGTGTAGTTGTGCCTAAAATATACCGAAGACGCCTCTTAGAAGACCTTCACAAGAGCCATCCAGGAATTGAACGAACAAAACCCTTTGTACAACAGTGCAATCAATGCGCTTCAGCAGCAAAAATACTAACAAAAACAGCTCTTTGTCCTTGGCCTACACTTGAAAACGTATGGGACCGCATTCATATCGATTACGTTGGCCCAATCGAAGGATATTATTTCTTGGTTGTAGTTGACTCCTTTTCAAAATGGCCCGAAATAGTTCCGACAAAATCCATATCCGCTCAACAAACTATAGACATTCTAAATGAGATATTTTCCAGACATGGGCTACCGCGCACAATTGTTTCCGATAACGGAACGCAATTTAAAAATATACCGTTTCAAGAATTCACAACTTCCAGAGGTATTCAACATTTTTCTCAAGTCCATATTATCCAATGTCAAATGGACAAGCCGAGAGATTCGTGGACACATTTAAGAGGGCATTGAAAAAACTAAATGAGGAGGGTAATATACGGGAAGCCTTGCAAGCTTTTCTTCAGTATTACCGATCCACAGCAAATCGTTACTGTGTTGATAATAAATCTCTTGCGGAACTTTTATTTTACCGAAAAATGCGTATACACCTGGATCTTCTCCATCCACCTTCTACTACCCAGGTAACCTTACATCCAAGCGGTCATGTCGAACGCATGAAAAGGTAATATGATAGGAAATACGGTGTAATTGAAAAGGAATTTAGAACAGGAAATTAAGTTTATGCCAGTATTTATGTACCTAATAGCAGATTTGTCTGGAAGCCTCGTAAAATAGTAGAACGTAGAGGTTACCTCTAATGTAATGTATAATGTAATTCTTGATAACGGTAGACTGATTCGTGCTCACAAAAATCAGCTACGCCAAAGAAATAACAACGATACTGCATCAAGTCCTCGTGAGCTGAACATTGGACTAGACTACTTCCCAGAAGTCACAACACCGGATGAACAACCTACCATTGAAAATAGTGAGCTTCAAGGTGGTAGCAATATCTTATCAAGAGGACAGGAAACTGTGGACTCAAATGTTGTTGAAAATCCAATGTCTCGCAGAAGGAACCAAGAGGACAGGAAGTTTTAAACCGCAATCTTACTGACTCCTCGACATCACGTAGGTCAACTAGACCACGGAAACCTGTAAATAGGTTTAGTCCTTCCAGGAACTAACTAGGAAGGGAAGGTGTTGGCAACACCAATATTAACAGCAGTATGGTAACCTTATATGTATATACAAAAAGAAGACAAAGACTAAATTCGAAACATGTAAATCACTCTGTGTATTGAATTCCTTGAATAAACACTTAGAACACAAATTGAAATCATAATATATATTATAACTAAAATTTGAGTACATTGTTAGGTCACTACATTTATATTTATATATACATATAATATTATATTATACACTATGCGACAAAATAAAAAAATTAATATACCCAGCTAATGACATAGTGGAAGTTGTGAGTTTTGTTGAGTAGAACTCAAAAATATTTTTTTTGATGTTTTTCGATTTTTGATATTTTTGTACTTTATGCACAAATTTATTGATTACACAAACATTTCTAAACCGATGTCCAAAATTAAAACTTTCTTAGAAAGAAAAGATATGGACCTTCAAAATATATACACAGATATATTATTCAACTTAGAATTCTATGAGATTTGATGAGGTAAAATTGGCAATTGCGCATTTTTTTCATATTTTTTTTAAAATTTGTCCGTTTATAATAGCAAACTTGAATTAAATAAGATGAAATAAGTCATAACATTCTGAAAGTGAATGCTCTTGTTTGATAAAATGAAACTAGAATCTAAAACTAGAAATAAACGGAAATACATACATTATCTATATATATATATATATAAATGAATGTACAGTGCACTCGGGAAAACGTCAATTAGAACCGCGGGTGTTGACGTTTATGAATGTAAAAAATTTTATATTGATACATACATACTAGGGATGCCAAAGGAATCGATTTTTAAAAATCCCGGGATTTCGGGATAATTCGGGATCCAAAAATCTCAAAAAATCGCGATTTTCTTTTAATAAAAAAATATTTTGTTAAAAAAAAATCATTTATATTTCAATTATATCAGAATTATATAGTATGTTATTAAAAATAAAATATAAAAAAGCAATACAAAAAGTGACAAAAAAGAGGTAAATGCATTAATTTTAAGAAAATTATTTGGATCCCAACGAAAAGACTAAAGCATCTAACATGTGATCTGATAGGCTTGAACGAATTTTTTTGTAAACCTACGGTGCCGTTGAAAATCGCTTCCCGCAATCAACATTTATTAGTAAAATTGTTTCAAGATAGCTGTGTGCAGCTTGTATATATTCAGCCCTACCACCTCCTGATGTAAATAAATCTATTTCTTTGGACAGTTACCCTATTAATTCGTTTTATAGAGCTTTTGCATTCTTCGATGGCATCAAATAACTTTTTATCAATGGAAGTGGGGTTTTCCTCATCTGAGAAATCATATGAATTCACAATCCCGAAAATCCCGGGACAAAATTTTAAAAATCCCGGGATTCGGGATTTTATGATTCCCGAAAATTTCCCGATTGACATCCCTAATACATACATAATTGGTCATTACAACCCTTCAGTCAGAATTATTGACCTAGTTTCTCACACTACTTATGTTGTCAATTTTACACATAAGTGGCGGGACCTACAGTTTAAAGTCTACTCCGAACAACAGATTTATCAGTAACTTTTCATGGCAATTTTATTTACTCTCAGAGTTTTTGCCAGAAATTTGCTGAGAGGAAATCGCCGAAAAAATACTTTTTTATTTTGATGTCTGGCCTGGGACTCGAACCCTGGTTTTATTGACTATAAACTAAAACCAAACATAAATAAATCCATAAAAGAAACAAAAAAGTCTTTCAGCTTAACTGCAGTGTGATGTTTTAGCAATTATCTATTTGGCAACACTGGATTAAAAAGGCCACGCACGTTTTGTGTTGTGTTTCACTGCAGAGACCTGCGCCGATCGGCTGACAGCCGGCTAAGCCGAGCCGCCGATAAAATTTAAAAGCCGCCGCCGCCAAAGATTTATTCGGCTTAAGTCGGCTTAAATTCAGCCGCCGTTTTTTGTATTTAAGAATATATGAAAATATGTTTTTAATATTGTATACAATAAATTTTTAATATATATAAAATATGATATTTATATATTTCGTTTTACTTGAATTATTATTGAATTTTTTTCTTCCTTTTTTTGATATGTTAATAGTAAAAATATTTAATTTCTTGATATGGTAATTTTGAACACCTTTTCTTGTTTTTTTGTGAATGTGGTAACACTTTTAACTTAACGTTAAATTTTTTAAAAGACATAAAAAATTAAAATGGAAAACCAAAAAATTACAAATTTCTTTCAAAATTTAAATAATAATTTAAATGAGTTAAATTCATCCGATTCCGATGACGACCTTGCTGTTTTTAATGGTGACAATAATATAAACGAATACGAAAAATTATTAGCCACCAAAACAAAAATTAAAAAGCCCAAATCCTTTTAAACAAAAAATCTTCAGCAGGGTCAATAGTTTGGCACCATTTTTGTTAAATGGTTATTGGAAATAATCCTGTGCTAATAAAAATCACATGTGTAAAGTTTGCTTTGATCAGCCCCCCATGCTTTTCAAGGGGTAGGTACATATATTACTTCTATCCAGGAATTAAATTTAAAGAAAATTGAGAGGAGATTTTCCCAAAACAATAATGAAACTCCTATTTCAATTAGCTTTTTGCCAAATTTTGTCGGAAATTTTATTTGGAATATTCATTTCGGAAAGTTGTTTTTTGTTAGTGTTATAAAATGCGAAATAATTTCAGGTTTGGAGTTTCTACATCGACATCAAACTTCTGTAACCATTTACGTGCTCATGGTATTGATGTAAAATCGAAAAAATTTGAAAATTCGAATGTCAAATCAAAATTCATATTGCCAAGAAATTCTAAAAATGCAGATTCCGTAAAATTTGCTAACGCGCGTGTGCTTGTGCAAATGTGCTGCAGAGATCTAAGAACCTTTAACATAGTGGAGCAACCAAGATTTATGGGATATATGAAAGCCATTTTTCGGATCACAGCCGAAATAAAGGCGCCGCCGAAACTTTACCATATTTCGGCTGACAGCCGACTTAAAGCCGCCGCCGAAGCTTTTCAATTATAGCCGCCGCCGCCGACAAATTTGCTCGGCGCAGGTCTCTGTTTCACTGTCAAACATCTTCAGTTTGGTCTATAATTTAACCATGAATCGTCTTACAAACGAACAACGATTGCAAATCATTGAATTTTATGATCAAAATACGTGCTCTGTTAAGAAAGTTCATCGCGCGCTTCTTCCATTTTATGGTCAGTTTATCGAACTACTGAAGCGGCTATTCGGGCTATTTTGACTAAATTTCGAACATTAAACCACCAACACGCTTACGTAGAGTGCGAACAGCTGTATCAGCCAATGTTAATGATGACCATCAATTATCGATTCGTTGCCGTTCGCAGCAATTGGGCCTCTGTTACTCAACAACGTGGAAAATTTTGCAGGAGGATTTAGGTGTGAAGCCTTTCAAAATACAGCTGGTGCAAGAATTGAAGCCGAACGACCTACCGCAACGCAGAAGATCAGCCCGAAGCATTGCAAAAGCTACCAATGTATCCAGAAAAAGTCACCGTACTTCTTCAAAGATGTTGCGATTCGTAACGTAACTGTGAATGGTGAGCGCTACCGTGAGATGATATCCAACTTATTTTGCCCAAAATGCAAGAGCTTGACTTGCATGACATGTGGTTTCAACAAGACGGTGCCATATTCCACACAGCACCCGTAACAATGGATTTATTGAGAGGCGAGTTCGGTGAACATTTTATTTCACGTCCGAAACCGGTCAATTGGCTGCCTAGATCGTGCGATTTAACTTAAATTTTTTTGTGGGGCTACGTTAAAGTTCACGTCTATACAGAGAAGCCCGCTTCAATTGACGCATTGGAAGACAATTTTGAAGCATTTATTCGTGAGATGCCGGGCGAAATGTTGGAAAGAGTATGCCAAAATTGGACTAAGCGGATGGACCATTTGAGGCGCATTCGTGGTCAATATTTGCATGAAATAATCTTCAAATATTAAATTACACGTAGTTACAAAAGTATACATACGCTTAACAAATTTCAGAAATTTTTTAACGAACCCGTTTTCGTTAAAAATCTTTATAATTGTTTCACAACTTTTTTCAATTTTAAGACGATCTTGATCAAAAATTTCTGAAGTTTGTTAATGTTTGTGGCCCTGCACAAACCTGGACAGGCCCACAAAAGAATACATACGGTTAACAAATTTCAGACATTTTTTAACCAATCCGTTTTCGTTGAAAATATTTATAATTGTCTGACATTTTTCCTCGATTTTAAATGGTCTTTTGCATTGCATTCAGAAATTTGTTAACCGTTTGTATTCTTTTGTGGGTCTGTTCAGGCCTATGCAGGGCCACAAAAATTAATAGATTTCAGAAATTGTTTAACCAATGCAAAAGACCGTCTTAAAATAGAGGAAAAATGTAAGACAATTATAAATATTTTCAACGAAAACGTATGTATACTTTTGTAACTGTATGTATATGGAACATACTATTGATTCAAATAATGATTTCAATGCATTTTTCTGAATTTTATGCGTTTTTCTTTTAAATTTTACTATAGCTCGATTTTTTAACTAAAAGAACACATTTTAAATGAGATCATATTTTTAATTTCACGTACATATTTATGCATCCAAAAAAAATCTGTTTTTTCCTTTCTAATTATTTATTTATTTATAATTAATATAATACAAAAGAAAGTTAAAATAACCCGCTAAGTCATTGGCTTGTCAGCAGGAAAAGAGGATTTTTCTAATAAATTATATTTATATGTTATTAATTCATTAATTCATTGCGAACTTAAAAAAATATTTTTTTTCTAAAAGTTTCTTCCTTCTAAATTCAATATTCTCATTTATTATATGTTTTGGTATCTTATTATAAATTGTTGGTAACGTGACGCTCGTTTCTGCCCTATTCATTAAAAAACTGCTTTACTTTATACCTTCCTTGAGCTCGACGTCTTCTATTATATCGGTGATCGATGACATCGAGGAACCTATTGTCTTTATGAAATTCATTAAGTAATGGAAAGTAATATATACTTTTACAGTCTTATGCAAAAAAAAACCTTATTATGACCTTCAAGTGAACATTAGTTAATAACGAGTTTAAGCTTAATAATCCATTATTAAAAAGTATATGCAAAAACAGTATTTTAACTAATATCCGTTTTAATGTTTTTTTTTTATTTGATGTTGGCAATACCATTATTTTATTCTCTCAATTTTTCCTTAATGATGTGTATGAACGATTATTATTTCATTTGGCATTCGTGTCTAATATTGTTTTTTATGTTTTTATACAAAATATTTGTTTTTATTAACATAAACATGTTGTTGTATTTGTGTTTTTTTTTTTTAAACAACAATGTACAAATAAAATAAAACAACAAATGTAATTAAAATATTACATTTTGATTAAAGAAAGTATTCGAGTACCGGCTTCTTTAAATTTGTTTTGATTATTTCGACATCACTAAACTTTTTTGTAAACAAAATTTATATTTTTGGAAAAAAGAAAAATTTGAGTAAAAAAAATATGGAGAAAAAACTGCCAGTTTTTATTATTTTGATATGTGTGCCATATAATGACTCCAATGACATCAGGGAAGTTGCGAATTTTTTTTTTTAATTTACTTTTAAAAAATTAGAATATTTTTCACAAAATGTGAAAAATTGTAATAAAATTATGACATATGTATTTAATATAGGTTTAAAGTAGGGTATCTATGAAATTTAACAATGGTTTACTACAGGTCTTTTAAGATAATTATTGTTTTTGGATAAACTTTTATCGAAATTAGCTTAACAACGGTTAGTAAGCATGTAGTAAGTTTTTTTGCATAAGACTGTTACAGTCTTATGCAAAAAAAAAACCTTATTATGACCTTCAAATGAACATTAGTTAATAACGATTTTAAGCTTAATAATCCATTATTAAAAAAGTATATGCAAAAACAGTATTTTAACTAATATCCATTTTAATGTTTTTTCTTATTTGATGCTGGCAATACCATTATTTTATTCTCTTAATTTTTCCTTAATGTTGTGTATGAACGATTATTATTTCATTTGGTATTCGTGCCTAATATTGTTTTTTTATGTTTTTATACAAAATAATTGTTTTTATTAACATAAAGATGGGGTTGTATTTGTTTTTTTAATAACAACAATGCACAAATAAAATAAAACAACCAATGTAATTAAAATATTATATTTTGATTAAAGAAAGTATTCGATTACCGGTTTCTTTAAATTTGTTTTGATTATTTAGACATCACTAAACTATTTTGTAAACAAAATTTATATTTTTGGAAAAAAGAAAAATTTGAGTACAAAAAAATATGGAGAAAAAACTGCAAGCTTTAATTATTTTGCTATGTGTGCCATCAATAGCACCAATGACACCAGGGAATTTTTTTTGTGTTTTTAAATTTTTTTTAATTTATTTTAAAAAATTTGAATATTTTTCACAAAATGTGAAAAATTGTAATAAAATTATGACAAATGTCTTTAATATAGGTTTAAAGTAGGGTCGAACCATTGTTAAATCTATGAAATTAAACAATGGTTTACCACAGGTGTTTTAAGCTTATTATCGTTTTTGGATATACTTTTATCGAATTTTGCTTAACAATGGTTAGTAAGCATGTCATAAGTTTTTTTGCATAAGACCGTTAATGTTTAAAACGTTGAGTTTAGAGCAGTGAAGGGCACATTCTAAATTTCGTATCACATGTCATAAGCAAAGAAATCTATGCTGACGCTGAGTTGACACACCTACTCGTGTGGTTTCGTATAATGATCGTGTGTTTGTTGTTTTGTGTTGATGTCAGAGAACAAAATCAATTCAGTTGACGTTTAGCACTTGAATGAATGAATGATTTTTTGTTTTTTACAAATACACGCAGCAAAATGTTTAATGAAAATTGGGAATATGATTTTTTTTATAGAGAATATGGATGGTAATGCACAATACATAGTGTGTTATCGCACTTTATGTCGTAATTATATTTTTTTAATAGAAAGACATTATGAGACTAGCCATGGATTTTTGAACAACATTAAAGGGAATGATAGGACTTTAAAATTATTGCAATTAAAAGCAGAATTTTTTTTTAATTCATTGTTGACGAAACGTACATATCATAGTACAATAATTTATAATTTAATAACGAGATATTGTCGTTGCCTTTTAAAAAGGCATCATATACAGTTGCTTTGGCTTTAACAAGGCAGTGCCGTCTATTCGATGACGGAAATTTCTTTTTGAATTTGACGACAGACGTATTGAGTTGTTTTGGCGAAAATTTTCAAGAAGCTGTAAAACTTTGTCAAAACAGTCCAGTGCAGTGGGGAGGAGATTTTTTAAGAAAATCTTTACAGCAGTGCGGAGGAAATTGGCTTGGGGGAGTTTATCTTTCAATAAGGCAACGATCCCAAGCACACGAGTAAGGTCGCTAAAAAATGTTTTGATGAAAATAATGTTGAAAAATTAGAATGGCCGCTTAAAGATGCACAGATTTAAACCCCATAGAGCATCTTTGGACTATCTTAAATAACAAAATTCCTATAGAGTCCAGAATATATATTGAAACATATTGGGATAAAATGCAAAGTGAATGGTGGGGCAATTCCTATAAGTACTTTGAAGAACCTTGCGCTAAGTATATCCTAAAGATTAAGGGAATCCATAAATAATAAAGGAGGTGCAACTTCGTACTAAATTTTGAAGTTATTTAATTATTTATAATATTTTCTAGTGAACTGTTACTTCCTTATGTGCCATACAGTTTCTATTATATATAGAAAATATAAAGAAAGAATTCAATGTTATGCTTTAATCAAAAAACTAAAAATATTTAAAACCGCACTTAGCAACATTCACACAACACAATAAACCAATTTTTTCTGGCAAAAAATCTGAGAGTAAATAAAATTGCCATGAAAAGTTTCTCAAAAATCTGTCGTTCGGAGTCGACTTTAAACTCTAGGTCCCGCCGCTTATGTATAAAATTAATACACAACATAAGTAGTGTGAGAAACTAGGTCAATAATCCTGACTGAAGGGTTGTAATGACCAATTATGTATATATGTATGTATGTACGTATGCTAAAGCCGACGAATAGCACTAGTGTTTACTCAGACAACTATTGCTGAGATTTGAGAAGTTTCCCAATAATTTTTTAAAGTTTAACCCTTTTTGGAAGCCGAATTGATTTTTATTTATAATTTTATATTTCCTCAGGAACGAAGTTAATCGTCTAACAATGACTTCTTCTAAGACTTTCTCAACAGCTAGTAAAATAGCAATCGGTCTTTAGTTGTTATAGTCTGTGTTAATTTCGTGGACTGTATTTGGGGGAGGAGAGCTCACAAACAAAAAGAGGATATCGTTTTAGTATCGAAAAACACTGAAAGAAAAGGAACTATGATTAGAAGTGTTCCAAATTTTTTTCTTAACACATCACCAACACTTTCATTTATGAAATATCTAATTATTTTGTTCACTGTTGGATGTCCTCTCTTCTTTTTCGTTTCTTTTTAACTTTATGTACTTTGAATTAACTGATGTTGTTTGTAGTTGCAAAAGGATGTTTGATATTTTTTTTTTGTGAAGTAAAACTTTATTAAGTTATTTAATTTAATCAGTTTTAATTATTAAAAAAAAATTCAATTTGTTTAATTTCACAAATATTTTATTTCTCTTAATTTACTTCAATTTTATTTATACTTTAACTGTTCTTTATATTTTAATTGTTCTTTATATTTCAATTGTAGTTTAAGAATGTTAAATCTTTTTTTTTGTAACACACGAAGCTAAAATTTCAATTTTTATTTAATTCGTCTTTGAATAACACAAGTGATCCTTCTGGATTAACAAATTAGAATGAATACATAAGATCAATATAAACAAACAACAGGTCTAAAATATATAGGTCACAGCATTATGTTAAAGTTCAATAGCTTTAGATACAGTAACATTAACAATTTTAGATAAAAGCTTATATTAGTACTATAACGCCCTCTGTTGGTGACTAGGCATCATGAAGTTGATCAGTTACATCGCCGGGGATGGAATTGTTATATCTCCGGACGTAAACATTCCGGCGCCCTTGCAGTACTGCAATCAAGGAAGAAAAAACACTGGCAGCAAACCTGATGCTATAGGAAAGAAATCAAAGAACAAAAATTCAAATTAATTCAAAAGGTAACCAATTTATTTAACCAAGTTCTGAAAAAAAAAAAAAAAATTCAAGAAATGAAACTAAAACTACATCAGCTCACGATCCGGACTCCAATAGGTATCTGTCAGCTGCATTAAGGGAGGTAAATGAAATTATAACTATAAATGAAAAATTAGATTTAATACGTATCATGGTTCAGAGCGATGGGTTGCATACCTGTGTACTATAAAGAACACAACCCAGAAATTAAATATCCAAAAATTGAAAACTGAGCCAAAGGTTTGCTCATCGTACCACCAAATACACCATTGCGAATTATTTTGCTATATACGTCACACCCAAACTTAATTCCCACTGGGGCGGCTACAAAAAAGGTTGGATCTGCTAATTGTAGTCCCGGAAACTCATCTGCTATCCTACCGTCCACTGACCGGGAAGGGGTGAGTCCATCCAATTGTCTTCGTACCTCCGCATAGGTTTCGACCATGTCGCTGTTGCCGTAGTTACCTCTAACTACCAAGAGCACCCGTTCTGAGCGTCCACATTTGATTGTCTTTGCGGCAAGCCGACGAACCACCTTCTCAGAAACTAGAGTACGCTCCGCAGTAGAATCGATGACTGCTCTTTCCATGACATACCGTTATTGTTGCTGCCTTGCTGGTATTTTTTCGCCGAAACCATGATACCTTTATCTGCAATTATTAAATATTTGAGTTCAACATGTAGGAAGAAGTACCAGTTTCACAACTGGTCGAGTGAATGTCCCGCGTGAAGTCCTCTAGTCCACTACTCTAACATGACTATCTCTACCCGAATGTAAATTCAATACGCGACCCAGGCGCCATTCATTGGTAGGCATGTTGTCCTCGCGGACGACCACCATATCACCGACCTCTAAATCCTTCCTCAAACATTTCCACTTATTTATCTTCTGTAGATCCTTCAAATATTCCTCTTTCCAACGGAGACATAAACGTTGGTTCAAAGCTTTGACTCTCTGCCAACGGTTTGTTATTGAGGGCAAAGGATCCTCAATCTTCAATTCCGGTGGGGACAGTAAAGGACCACCAGGTGTTTAAAACTCTTAACGCCTGCTTCCCAGAGACCTCCCATATGAGGAGCACCAGCAGGATTGAAATGCCAAGTCAATCCCCTTGGTCCATACGTAGCATTGACTTGGGAACCTGATTCCCTGAGAAAGTTTCGAAATTCGCCTCTCAAGATTTTCGACGCTCCTACAAAATTGGTCCCATTATCGGAATACATATCCACAGGGTATCCACGACGAGATATAAATCGAGCCAAAGCACCTAAGAATGCCGACGTAGATAGATTACTAACAGCTTCCAAATGAATAGCTTTCATAGCAAAGCAAATAAAAAGACAAACGTAGCCCTTAGTTATAAGACACGCCCTGCCAGTATAATTCCGAATGTCAAAGGGCCCAGCAAAATCTACACCAGTGCTAGCGAAAGGACGAGTGAAGACGGTACGAGACGTAGGTAAAGCTGCCATTATTTGACTCTGAGTCATTCCCCTGTAGATAGTGCAAGTCCTGCAACGCCATACGACGGTTTTTATCAAATTCTTCGACCTGCGCATGTAGAACTCAGTTCTCAAGATCCTCAGCATCAATTGGTTTCCGCCATGCAAAGTCAGCTTATGAATAAAAACGACCAACAGATAAGAAAATCGACTTGCTGTTGGCAAAAGAATTGGAAACCGTTCGTTGCAGTTGAGATTTACCGCATTAGCCAACCTGCCACCTACTCTCATCAAACCATCCTTATCCAAAAAGGGATTCAAATTCAAAAGTTCCCCTTCCACAATCTTGCCTTCTTCAGACAACCGCCGATATTCCTGAGGGTACCAAGCTCTTTGGGCTATCCTTATTAATTTCCCTCTCACACTCCGAATTTCGTTTGCAGTAATCTCCGAAGGACTGCCAGCCGAACGTTCCTTATCAAAAAACCATAAACACTAAGGCCATCACACGTAACGCCCTCGAGTAGGAAGAAAACTTCCTAAAATAAGTGAAGAAAACCAGGTGACACTTTTCTTCCTCCTTAGTGTCATATTCCTCTGGAATAGGGTTACGCCATTCGTCGGTAGGGGAACCTAACCATTGGGGACCATGCCACCACAACTTGTTCGTTGCCAAATCCTGCGGTCGAGCACCTCGACTTATCAAATCAGCCGGATTCTGCTCCGACCGAACATGCCTCCAACAGGCCTTGCCCATGTGCTCTGTCACTCTTGCAACTCGATTAGCAACAAAGGTTTTCCACGAACTAGGTGGTTTTTGAAGCCAAGCTAAAACTATGGTAGAATCGGTCCACCCATAGAACTCTGTTTTGGTTGGGTCAAATTTCAAATTCGCCTTCACAGCTTCCATCAGCTCAGTCAATAACACAGCTCCGCAAAGTTCCAGCCTAGGTAACGAAACTGTTTTCAAAGGAGCGACCCTCGACTTAGCCAATAACAGATGGGTCTGGATAACACCTAAATCATCCCCTATACGGATATACACGCCCCGTATGCTTTCTCCGAAGCATCAGAGAACCCATGAATCTCCATATGGCAATCAGGCCGAAAACCTACCCATCGAGGTATTTTTATATTATTAATGAAACTATATTCATTAATGAACTGGTTCCATTTCGTATGGCTCTCTGGGGTCAAAAATTCATCCCAATCAGTCCTCTCGCTCCATATTTGCTGCATGAGCATCTTTGCTGTGATAATAATTGGGCCTAACCATCCAGCAGGATCGAAAAGTCTGGCTATAATTGACAAAACTTCCCTTTTGGTAAAATTCTCCTTCACTTCAATTGCCGTTGTCGTAAAGAAGAACTGGTCCGACTTGGCATTCCATCGCACGCCAAGGGTCTTGATAGAACTAACCTCCTCAAACTCCAAAAAATCTTCCCTCAACAAATGATCAGAAGGCAACCCTTGAAGAATTCTCCTATCGCTTGAGGTCCATTTCCTCATTGAGAATCCCGCGGAAGTCAATGCCGATCTTAATTGGTCTCGTGCCTCGATTGCTCCAGAGATATCATGAGCCCCAGCCAACGCATCATCCACGTACATCATTTCACGCACAATTTCAGAAGCCAAAGGCCATTTGGCTTCACCATCATCAGCGAGTTGAAGCAACGTTCTGATTGCCAAAAAAGGAGCACAATTTACCCCAAACGTGACGGTTTGCAATTCAAAATCCTCTACTTCCCTATCTGATTCCTTTCGAAAAACTAGACGCTGATACTTCACTTGATCAGGGTCCAAAAGAATCTGTCGATACATTTTCTCAATGTCCCCATTGAAAACATATCGATAAAAGCGCCATCTAACAATCAGAAGTCTTAAGTCATTTTGCAAAACAGGCCCGGTAAATAGCGTATCATTCAAGCTCAGTCCACTTGAGGTCCTACTAGAAGCATTGAAAACAACCCTAACTTTCGTGGAAGAGCTTTCAGGCTTGAACACCGCGTGGTGAGGTGAGTAGTACGAATCGCCTTCCTTCACATCCCTAACATTCACCTTCGCCATATGTCCCAACGATTCATATTCCAATAAGACCGAATCATAATCCAATTTCAGAGATGGGTTCCGAAGCAGGGAAGTTTCGTTCCGCAAAAATTGTTTGTAGGCCTTCGGGCGAGAAGCGCCAAGGCAAGCCAGGGAATTACACTGCGGCTTGACAGGTAAGGATACTATGTATCGCCCAGCCGAATTCCTACGTACCGTCCTCCTAAAATATTCCTCACAGTACTCATCATCAGGCGACATCTTCGAATGCCTTGGAGGTTCCTCCAATTTCCAGAACCTCTCCAGTTGTTCATCCAATTTCCCCCCGTTAGGATAAATATCACCTCCAATCAAAATATCCACGCGATCACTTTCATTAAATTTAGGATCAGCCAATGTGATCTCCGAAAGGGCCGCAGATCGCGATATGTTAACCGTTGAACTGGGTAACATTCCTGTTAACTTCGGCAATACCAAACCAATTGCCTCCACACGAGACTGATTATCCAACAGTGAAGTCAAGACAAACGAACATTGTCTTTGAACCGCACCAGCACATGCTCCATTCAAACCGGAGACTCTAGCATGCATGTTCACTGTTGGCAGTCCCAATCTCCTCTGTAAACCTTCCAAAATAACGGTTGCCTGAGATCCCGAATCTATTAGAGCCCTAGCTCTGAACGTCTCGCCTCGGTGGTGAATACCAACTACCGCGGTCTCCAAAAGTATCTGCCTCGACGTAGCGGCAAAACAATTCTGGACCTCACCATTCGACCTGACTGCACCGCTAGAACTTGGCGCATCCAAAGCGCCCGAAGAGGTTCCAGACACCTCTCGATGCAGTAGAGTGTGGTGTTTCAACTTGCACACCGAACAACGAAAAGAACTCCTACACTTGTTGACTCTATGACCACCTGTGAGACAAATGATACACAGCGTATACTTCTTCACCAACGCGAACCGTTTCTCAGGAGATAAATCTGAAAATTTCGGACAAATATTCAACAAATGGTCTCCCGAGCAAAATTTACAAAGTCCTCCATTCAACCCAGTGGAAAAGGATCGCACCCCCCTCTTCGGACTAGGAAGAGTATCGGGGGGAGGCCTAGAGCCACTGCTAACTGGTTCAAAATTGCGAATTTCAGATACAGTTTCCAAAGATTGAAACCGTGACGTCAAAAAATTATCCAAATCCCCCCATTTGGGAATCTCCACCTTGTTCTGAATCGTCTGTTCCCAAAGCGACAAAGTCAACACTGGCAACCTGGTGGAACATAAATAAACAAAAATCAGATCCCAGTTAGAGATATTAATATCGTGCATCCGAAGTGCGGATATCGAATTATTAATATCCCGCTGCAGCCTCTTGATGTCCTGGGCTGCTTCGGATCTAACCGGTGCGAGGGTAAACAAAACCTTCAGTTGAGAATTCACCAAAATCCTCTTATTCTCGTACCTGTCCTTCAAGTTATTCCATGCCTCCTGGAATCCATTAATCGTCAGGGGGAGATTTCTTTACAATCTCCAAGGCTTCACCACGTGTGAACTGTCTCAAATAAAAGGGCTGTTCCACTGGTGAAATGTTAGCCCCGTTCACATAAACAGCAGTGAACATATCGCGAAAAGACGGCCAAGACTTATAGTCCCCATGAAACACCTCCATGGTACAAGGGGGCAGCTGCATATTGTGCCGAATGCGGTTCTCGTTGCCCTGACTATTGAGACATTGTGTCGACGACATCCTAGCCTGGCTGACCAAAGTCTGGAAAAGTTCACCCATTAGTGAGGCAACAGTTATGTACCCTAACCTACAATGTCCGAAAAGTTCACGTGCAGCTTCTCGATCACCTTCCGAATCCACTTCGTCAACCGTGACAAAGGCTTCATAGGAGTCCCTAACCTTTGCCCACAGTGACTTGAACTCCTCCTTTTGGATATCAATGGAGAAAGTCGTATTACCCTCCTGAGGAGTAGCGTTAAATTCCCTCTCAAAATCCAGAAAAATTTGGGCAAACCTCTCAAACGTTAATAATTTTCCCGACTTCGGCATCTCGACTATTATTAAAAGTAGCTATCAACACGTAAGAATGAAAGCGGAAATCCAAAAAAATTAACAGAACTAACTCAACAACGAACTTAAATTCACACAAAATTATTGAATCAAATGACTATACGTCCAATAAAAACGTCAAAAAATAACACGCACTTCACGAGACTGAGCCAATAGGACGAATTCCCAATGGCCAATAACACGGTACTTTTTATCGTTCCCAAATCAAGAGTTAACATTAAAGTATACGTATTCATCAAAATGTAAATAAATTTGCCACTTAAGTTTATATTAAATCTCACACCATATGAGATTTGAAAATAATAAAAATTAAATAAATAAATTTAAATAAGTTTAATTTAAATTTAATTTAAATTTAAATAAATAAACTCAAATTAATAAATTTAAATAAATAAAAAAAAATGGTGAATTTACAATTAATTCACGTAATCAAATGTTATAAAAATAAAATGATTCCAAAATAAAAAAGAAATAATAGAATTCAAAAAGAAACCCATAAATAAACGTTATTATGTTATTCCACTTCACTTTATGGTAAATTTTATTTGTTAAATACTCCAGATTTATAACTAATAAAAGTGAATAACATTTAGTTATGGATACCTTTTCATGTATCTGGTGGATTTGTAAACTCGATATAAAAGGTAATGTGCTTCGCTATTTAGCAAACGCACAATGCCCAATTATAACACAACTCTTGACTCACAACTGGTATCAAATTGTGTAGTTGATCTTGATTTCTTGATTCACACCACAATTTAATATCAAAGTCACTTTGTTATAAGTCAAGAACAGTTGGTATAACAGTGTATAAAAGAACACTTTGGTTCTTATACTCGATAAATTCACAAAGAGTGTCCGTGCTATCGAACTTCAAAAAACACACCACCTTGTGAATATATATACACTGTTATAACTCCTATATACAAGTAAAGTTCTGTTAGACTAGACAACAAAACTTTACAAGTACACAAAATTACCACCGAAAAACAAAATTTAAAGAAAAGAAAACAAAAACAACTTTACCTTATGATTTCAAGGTTACTTGGTCACCAGGTCGTGGTTCCAAGGTCGTCGTTGATCGGACAAAAAAGGTTCAAATATCCGGCTCGAAGGACCAAATGTTAATTTCGTGGACTGTATTTGGGGGAGGAGAGCTCACAAACAAAAAGAGGATATCGTTTTAGTATCGAAAAACACTGAAAGAAAAGGAACTATGATTAGAAGTGTTCCAAATTTTTTTCTTAACACATCACCAACACTTTCCTTTATGAAATATCTAATTATTTTGTTCACTGTTGGATGTCCTCTCTTCTTTTTCGTTTCTTTTTAACTTTATGTACTTTGAATTAACTGATGTTGTTTGTAGTTGTAAAAAGATGTTTGATATTTTTTTTTTTGTGAAGTAAAACTTTATTAAGTTATTTAATTTAATCAGTTTTAATTATTAAAAAAAAATTCAATTTGTTTAATTTCACAAATATTTTATTTCTCTTAATTTACTTCAATTTTATTTATACTTTAACTGTTCTTTATATTTTAATTGTTCTTTATATTTCAATTGTAGTTTTAGAATGTTAAATCTTTTTTTTTGTAACACACGAAGCTAAAATTTCAATTTTTATTTAATTCGTCTTTGAATAACACAAGTGATCCTTCTGGATTAACAAATTAGAATGAATACATAAGATCAATATAAACAAACAACAGGTCTAAAATATATAGGTCACAGCATTATGTTAAAGTTCAATAGCTTTAGATACAGTAACATTAACAATTTTAGATAAAAGCTTATATTAGTACTATAACGCCCTCTGTTGGTGACTAGGCATCATGAAGTTGATCAGTTACATCGCCGGGGATGGAATTGTTATATCTCCGGACGTAAACAGTCTGACTTACATCCACTTCCATAAATGGGGCGTATTAACGAAGTTTTTAGAATACTTGACATAATACCATTTTCTAAGCTTAAGTTGATAACCTTTGTTAGGATTGGAATAATATAACTCGCATTATTTTTTAAATCTGATAGTCTAATACCATCCATTTCCGGGACCTTCTTGGATTTTAATGTCCTTAAAGTATTGAGAATTTCCTCCTCATTTGTATATTCCAAATATAAGGAGTTTTGACACTATTTATTGTTTTTATGTCACAAGTATGTATTATTTTGTTTATGTTATTTTTAAAGTTTGTTGCAAAATTGTTTAATAGTTCATTTATAGTATTGGTTTTAAAATTTCTTGTAATGATTTCATCGATATTGCTTGTTTTCTTTCCCATTATTTCGTTTATAATTTGCTATGTTACACGTATATTATTTCTGTTTTCAATTAATTTTTTCCGAAAATGATTGTTTTTTGCAAAGTTTATTTTTTTATTTACTAAATTTCTAAATTTTTATATTCAAGTTCATAATTATTATTATTTATATTGTTTCGCCAACTTTTATAAAGTTTATCCCGATAATCACAGTATTTAATTAACTCTTCATTTAATTAACTCTTCATTAATTTTGTTGATTTATTATAAATTTCACAAAATTGTAAGTACATCTTAAGGTACAAATCATTAGCATTTTCTGCTCGATTAATCATTTTGCTCCAGTCCATTTCTTCAATTCTATTATTTATTTTTACATTATTTCATATTTTAATATGCTCACGCGTACCTATGTTTGCGCTACTCTGGTTACTTTCTTCGTTATGGTTAGCATACTTGGAAGAGAGCTTTCTTTCGCAAACGTCTTAATACATTTACAGTGCAATAAAATAAATTCACCATGATCTAACATCACAACTATTTCTATACTTGCAATTAGTTAAAGAAGAGTGACACTTGAAATTGTTGAAATGTAATGGAATTATATTCATAAGAGGTCAGGAAACAAAGCGCAGTTACTTTTTTAGATATTCTCATTTGCATAAGAGATTTAGATATACATACACACAAATTATTTATTTATTTATTTATTCATTCAGGCGTGAATACAGTATTAGAAATTCCAGAAATTAGAATCAGTGCTTTCTATCCAATTTACAATTCGAATTTTAGAGCGTTCTGTTTTAATTTTGCTACTTTAACACAAGAAAGCACCAAATTATATACGTTTTTCCGTATTTAATGTTTTTTTTTTGTCGCTGTGGGGGTAGCGGGGAAACAAATAAAATAAAATATTTGGCAAATAAATAAGCAGAAAAAAAGGTATTAATTTCAATAATAAATTTATTGAATACGATAAACGTACCTTATTATTCGGGGTGTGTGTGGATAATAATCTCTTTTAGATTCATATTTATAACAATTCACAATTAACAAACATGGTTGTAAAAGTACTTAAAACTAAACTTAACATTAGGGTGGCCAGCGTGAACATCCCGCCCCCCTTGCAACATTGCAATAAGAGGACCAAGAAGTCACCTGGCCAGAGATTAACAGATTAACAATTCAGAATATAATTCATATTTTATAGTAAATTCAAGTAAAAGAGAGAATAAAAAGAGATTTCAAATTGGAAAAATATGATTACATGAAATAATAAGGAAAAAGGAGCTTAGCACGTTGATTCCGATGGTAGGCGCCGATGTCGCATTAGAAACATCTACGACAGTCCCATTACTGGTGAAAAGTTGACCTGCACACGTGCACGTTTTCTTAAGAGCCTGGTTGTGGGTTGTGCTCTTCTTCTTTGGCTGGAGTCAACAGCAATCACTTCAAGGTTGTCGTTATCATGGCGTTCGACAGATAGCTCACGGGGTATTAAATGATCTGTAAATGAAAACGATAGACGCACAACAGGAAACGAGAGATATCGAATTAGTAATGCTCTGGATTAGGAAGCGACACGAGCGTCACAATTGGCCGTATTAGAATGCCATTGGCAGTTCGAATTTCGGCCACTCGCACTTCGAATCAGGGACAAAATAAACCTGTTCGATTCAACTAAATTTTGGGGTTAATTGTCATGCAAAAGACAATATGATCGACACCAACGAAATTTCCTAGATGATTTTTCTTACGAGTAAAAATTATCATAGGCCATCAACCTTATGTGGAGATTTCATGTGATTCCAATTGTCAGTGCCTACCAGGTCCACGATAAACGATACTCTATTTGCCGCAAAAGTAGGCCAATGGCACGGGGGTTTTTGAAACCAGGACAGAACGATCGTCGAATCTGTCCAATAGAAGGCTTCCGATCTGGTAAGATTCAGCTCCTTACGAAGTGAAAATACCATTTTCGCCAGTAGAGTTGCATCGCAGAGCTCTCAACGGGGTAAAGTTTACACTTATACAGGCACAACTTTTGCTTTGGCAGCGAGCAAGTGGGTGATAAATTCACCAGACGGGGTTAGGACTCTACTATACAGAATGGCAGCATATGCTTTCTCAGAAGCATCACAAATTGCATGAAGTACTTTACGCTGAGGGTTAAAATTAACCCAACGGGGGATGTTAATCCTGTCGATGTACGAATAATCATCGACAAATTCGAGCCATCTGTTAAACGTCATGGGTTTCAAACATTCGCCACAAGCTGTTCTGCTTTTACAACTTTGTCGCATAACAATCTTAGCAACTACGATTTTAGGTGCCACTCACCCAACGGGGTCAAACGGCTTTGGCTATTTGAAAAAAGACAGAACGTTTTGTGACTACAGGGAAATAGGGCGTTGGAGCTGGCTTGAAGCAAAATGTATCAATCCTCGCATTCCAACGTAAACCCAGAGTTTAAGCGGTGCTGGCGTCTGACAATTTCAAAAATTCGAAATCTAGTGGGTATTCGGGTAGCACAAGAGAAAAGATGAGTGATGGGAGTTAAAACGACATGAGGGGGAGAATAAAATAGTCATGATCGGCGAGAGGTCTAGGGAAAGATATTCACCAATTACTTCCTCGTATGAGGTTTCAATCTCGGGGCTCTGGAGCAATCAGATCTCTTACATTGAGCAAACGCACCTTTACGAGATCCACCAAGACTCAAGTCTGTAGGGATTTTAGACTTTAAGGGTAACAAATTTAACTGACTTGTTTTGCCAGTTACAATCCAACCGAACACGGTTCGTTGGGCGATCAAAGGATTTTTGGAGTCTTTTCGAAATCCGGAAAGCATTATCTGGGGGTATACATCTCCACCCAATAGCAAATCCATATGCGCATATTTAAAATCTGTTAACGGAAGATCGGGTGCATCAAAGTCAGCATACTCCGCTAACGAGCATGTGGGTAATTGACCAGTGAGCTTTTCGACAACATACGCCACTGTGGTCAACCATAGGTCGCTGGTTCATATCCGGCTCGAAGGACCAAAATGTGGGGGTAGCGGGGAAACAAATAAAATAAAATATTTGGCAAATAAATAAGCAGAAAAAAAGGTATTAATTTCAATAATAAATTTATTGAATACGATAAACGTATCTTATTATTCGGGGTGTGTGTGGATAATAATCTCTTTTAGATTCATATTTATAACAATTCACAA
The DNA here is from genome assembly GCA_014635995.1 of Sarcophaga peregrina. Lineage (NCBI taxonomy): Eukaryota > Metazoa > Arthropoda > Insecta > Diptera > Sarcophagidae > Sarcophaga > Sarcophaga peregrina. The sequence goes on along the minus strand of CM025789.1, from coordinate 83,582,045 downwards.
TTAACAAACATGGTTGTAAAAGTACTTAAAACTAAACTGAACATTAGGGTGGCCAGCGTGAACAGTCGCATTTATGTATTTTGTGGCTAGTTTATGAATTGTAACGTTTTGTTTTCTTGTTTTCATCAAAAAAAATTTAATCAAAAAAATTTTAATGTGTTTTATTTTAGATTTTGAAAGGAAATCTGTTTAATTCTTTATTTTGTATTCAAAACAAACAAAAAAAGCGTCCCGAAATTAGAATAATTCAGAAATTAGAATTGCCTCAAAAACAAAGCGGTTCTAATTCGACAGCAACAGCTTCGTTTGGTTTTATTGTCTGCACATTTGTACTTGTATTTAAATGGTTGTCATCATCATCGGTCACTTCTAATTCCTCAATTTCACACGAATTAGAAACATTACCCAGTAGAACCGAACAGTTTTTTTTTTGCTCTACATATTTATAAGGGGAATCCCAAATTTTTGAACTAATTTTATAAAATAAATGTGTGTGTGTACAAACCTGTGTATTTTAACTGTTCCTAAATTCAAACTTTTCTGTTATTTAAAATTGAAGTTATAGAGCGTTGTGGTTTGGTTGACGTTTTAGAGTAGACAATTTAAAAAAGTAAGGGTTGATGTTTTGGGATGTCGACGTAAACGAGTGTTGTCGTTTCCCCGAGTGCACTGTATGTTTGTATGTACATTATAGAAACGTAAACTATGCATTTGATCATGTTATGATTTTTTGCAAAGTTGTTGCGCATAAGCCGGGCAAGGTTTCTGGGTTGGTATGACCAATTTCTGACAGGTGGAGCCACTGAAAATTTCTAAAAATAATTTAAATCGTAAACGGTGCATTTGATTATGTTATGACCTTTAGTAAAGTTATTGCGCATGAGCCCGGGAAGGTTTCTAAGTTGGTATGACCAATTTCCGGCAGCACTTCAATAAATGTTCATAATCTAAAACCTCTACATTTTTAGAGTCTATATCAAATTTTAATGGTCAAAATAAATAAAATGATCCAAATTTATTTTAGCTGGTGGCGAAGCAACGCCCGCAGTGTACAATATACAGTGAGTGTCAAAAAACTGTACATTAAAAAAATACATCAATAAATTACCCTTATTTTAATTTTAAAATTTGTTTCATTGCCAGAATTTAAAATCGAAGAAAATTATAAAAAATTTAGAAATATCTTCAAATTTTGTCGGGCACTCTCTTCTTTTGATGCTCGTTGTATAAGTTAACACCGTAAACATTAAAAATTATAAACAACTTGTTTCCATTTTTGTTGCTATATTTTTGTTTATCCTTTGATCACGTGAACAAATGCATTGTTTTGTTTTTGGAGCTTTTGTTCATCATTTTTTGCGTGTTCAAGTCCATTGTGTTCTTTTTGAGCTTTTGTTTATTATTTTAACAACACCATTTCCACTTTCGTAACATTGCCGGCCACTTAAGCCTCTTTGTCCCGAATAGGCTTATCACCTTCTCTTCAATATTTCACCAGTCGCTCGGCAGCTATTGGCTTTTGTATCCTGTATACGACATCATTTAACCTTTTTATAAGGTCCTTCCCAGCTGGATTGTAGCTTGGGAGATAATTCTTTCTTCCGATTTGGGTTGTAAAATAAAACCAGTTGTCCCTCATGAAAACCCTTCGTATTTGCTGCATGATCATATCTGGCTTTCATGATATCGCTTTCCATTTTAATACGTCTGCGTACAAATTCATTAAGTTCATTTAAACTTTCTTGTTTTTCAGTATATGCGTCACCCCTCTCTATGGTGGACTTACAACCAAACTCCAAGTCACTATACACATTTCCTTGAATACAGCTGACTCAAAATTTCTACCTTGATCGGAATGTAGTTCTATTGCGACTTACCCAGTTGTTCACACGTTGTTGTACGCTAAGGTGCCCTCCACTGCCTCCATTATGGAACTCATTTAAGACTTCTTTCGTTTTGGAGGAAGTAAGGTCAGTTTGTACTTTTTAGTAACATCATTCAGTTTCCAGTAGTCTACGCAGAATCTTGTACTGTCATCTTTCTTCTTAACTAAGACTCCATGGACCAGATGATGGTTCGATTACACCGCTCCTTTTCATTTCGTCGACTAGCTCTTTAATCTCATTACGCTTCGCTAGCGGTATACTTCTGGGTGCCTGTTTTACTGGTCTTGCTTCGCCAGCATCAATCTCGTGGCTGTTCCACCTTGACTTATATTGTTCGTGGCGAAAGCGCAAGCATACCTCTTTATCAGCTTTTTGGCTTTATTTTTTTCTGAAGCTGATAGATCTGCCACCCATTTCTTCACAATTTTACCAAATTTCTGTTGATCATTGGCTGTCATTTCGGCAGGTTTCGGCTATTGTTCACTGTTTATTACCGCCTTTACCGGAGCACATTGACCCAGAGTTTTTAGAGGCGAATTTTTCTTGGCCTGATAGATTTAAAACTCTCACCGGGACAATTTTTTTTTGTACGGTAGATTTGACGAGGGCCTTTCCTAATAACAAGTCCGTCTGAATTTCCTCTGGTTCCACAACCCACAAGCGGTTTCCCTCCACGCGTGCCCATATCAGTATTTCACTCTGTGGTCGTAATTTTTGTTGTTCGACAGCAACTAACTCCAAGTCTAGAGAGGGTCATTATCTGTTGCCCCGTATTCAAATTTATGCCATGGGCTATCATGAAATCGGCACCAGGTTATCATTGGTGCCCAGAATATCGGCAACAATAAAGACGTGGCTTATACTGATGTAGGCTATCGTCACCTTTGCCTTTATTTTTCCGTGGACGGTGGCAGACTCTCCAGTAGCCTTACAGTAGTCTTACAGAGCTAAGTGCCTCAGACTTTCTCTTCACTACATCTGGTCTGATGATAGACTGCGTCGCTCCGGTGTCTATAGTGAAGATGTGTTTTCTGCCGTTTATGTATCCGCATGCCGTAAGGTTGTTGTTGTCTTGCTGCTTCACTGATATGGAGATTGTGGAGCCCTTGCTTGTGGGAGCCTGCACTTGCTCCTCAGTACTAGCTCGTTTTAGTTTAACGGGGACTTTTGTGTAGATGGTTGGTGGTTCGCTCGTTTATCATTCCTTGCTGGCGAGAAGGACCTGGACCTTTTTCGTGGTTCTTTGCAGATCCGTTGGAAATGCCCGCCCCTTCCGCAGTTGGAACATTTAAGTTTAGCCAAAATTTGTTTAATCATTTCATTAAATTTATTCAACAGACTTTCCTCCTCATCCACGACTTCCATTTTTCGAACTTTGCTTACTGATGGTCTAGAAATCGTTCGAGCGGTCTCCTGGACTAGTGCAAAGACCGTGGTCTCGGCGAAGGTTGTCTTTTGTGCAGAACATACCGCAAATTTGATGTCTGGGTAGCGTATAGCGTTAACAAACGCCTCGGTCTTGAAGTTGTCTATGAACGGGTGGTTTTCACCGGGGTATGTAAAGTGCATTAATCTGTCGATCTCCATTGCAAAGGCTTGAAGTGACTCATTAGCCTTTTGCTCTCGGCACATTAACTCCATGCGGTACAGTTCCCGTTTATGCTCGCTGCCAAATTTGCGTTGTAACGCCCACCATTAAATCATTGTAGTTGTTTCTACGGCTGGCTGGCATTGTCTCCAGAATCTCGGCTGCGGCACCTTTTGATGCCTTTAGTTACAGAGCCTTTTCTTCGTCGTTCCATCCGTTTCCGCTAGCTAGTCCCAAATTTGAATACGGATAAGGGTGAGGTACCATCAAAACAATGTGTTTCTATCCTGCCGTTTCCTTCCGATACAATTCGCACTGACTCCGGTCGCTGTTTCTGGAGGTTATTGATCTTCTCCTCCATTACATTACATTACATGTCAACAGTCTCCTCTTGGTTTGACATCTTTTCCTCGACACTAGTAACTCTTTTGCTGACCGACCTATACAATTCTTACAGCTTCTCCGTGCCCGCTTCTAGTTTCTTCTTCATTTTTGCAAATAGCTTTTTGTTCTCTTCTTGCCCCTCAGTTATTTTTTCCATTAGTGCGGCTAGCACCGAACTCATGTCAAAACCGCTGGGAGTTGCAGGAACTGGTAACTCACGTTCGTCTTCGAAGTCGTAAGTATCCATGATTTTGAAGTTCTTCCCTTAACCGCCTTTGGAGTTCATTCTTGGTGCCTATTGTTGGCAGCGCTAATTTGCTCAATTCTTGTTTGAGCCTTTCCACTCTTAACTAGGAGAGTTAAATCAAAATAAACTGTACATTAAAAAAAGCCTCAATAAATTAATGTTATTTTTATTTTATAATTTGTTTCTTTGCCAGATTTTAAAATTTAAGAAAATTATACAAAATTTAGAAATATCGTCAAATTTTGTCGTGCAGTCTCCTTAAGTCGTAATTGAGTTTGGTGATTGTTAGAGTTTTATCCTTAGCATACAGTTTCTTTTGACGCTCGTTATATAAGTTAACACCGTAAACATTAAAAATTCGAAAAAAAAAGTTTCTCACACAATAAAGACATAATACGCGCAATTATACAAAATTATTGTCAACATGTCTGCAATAACGGTGCGCTAATTATACGCGCTCTACCATGCTGACGTCGAAAGTATTTTTTTCAACGTGATTAAAGCAATTAACAGAGGCTTATTAGTAAAATTTTTAATTTGGAAATTTAGTTTTTAAGTTACACAAACCCTCATAATGTGTTGCATTTTAAACGATTATAATAATACTAGCAGATTATACCCGGCGTTGCGCGGGATATAAAAGTAACAATAAATAAAAATCCGGTTTCGACCACCGGCTTCTTAAAAAATGCAATTTTTCAAATTAGTCGGAAACCGGTTTATCAAGCAATTTTTTGAATACTCTAAGTCCTAAATATAAATGCATGCAATTTGCCCGTTTTTTGCCCCTTTCCCCTTTGTGGTTCAACTTTATAAACGGAACGGAATAGCTATTTGGGATACTTAACCAAGGTAAATCGTAAAAAAATACCTTTAAAACAAATAAAATACAGCATTAATGCATAAAAGTACTAATTGTAGCCCTTTTTGCTCCCTTTCTCCCATTTTTTCCCTTTGGTTCAAAATTCTCAAAAGATTTATATCCCAAATTTCAGGCGTGATTGGGTATTCACTTAATTTGCCCTTTTTTGGCCCCTTTCCCCTTTTTGGACCCCTTTTGGTTCAACCTTAGAAACGAAACACCTTCAATAGCTATTTGGGAAACTTAACCAAGCTAAATCGTAAAAAAATACCTTTAAAACAGATAAAATACAGCACTTATGCATAAAAGTATTAATTTATGTCCATTTTTTCTCCCTTTGTTCCATTTTTCTCCCCTTTTGGTCAAAATTTTGAAAGGATTTGTAGCCTATAACCTGCACCGACAAAAGCTCGATCTATAACCCAAATTTCAAGATAATCGGTCCAAACAAACAAAAAAACAGACTTACAGAAAGATTTATAATACATGTATATTAGGATTAGGACTAAAATCATTGCCCTTCATGCAACTATTTTTGTGGTTTTATACCAATTTAGCGCTTTTTTACATAATTAATGATTTTAAAAGTAATGATTGTATAGAAAATTAAAAAAAAATTATTTTTTATTTTCGGAAAGCTAACTTTACAAAAAATGTTTTTAAAAAAGGTTATTGTATTTTTACCGAGGGCTCCGGAGTCATACAAGTTAAAACTATTTTTAAGTGAAATTCAACTTTATGGCCAATGTTTTCAAATCGCTTTAGATGGCACAATATGTTATTAATTATTTAGTATATTTTTTCGAATTTTTATTTATAGCTAAAACTGAATCAAAAATATAATTTTTGGATTTTTTTAGGAATATGTTTATTACAAAAGATAATAACCAAATTCCATTTAAAAGTATTTATAAACAATCTTTTTATTACAATTTTAAAAAATGTTAATTTTTAAGTTGACACATCTCAATTCTTTTTTGCTGAGATAATAATACATATTGTAACGTTTTTACCTTTTAAAAATGTTAAAAATATGAGTTCGTAGATTGCAAATGAAATATAAATTAATAAGTGTTTAATTTTAAAAATAATTCTATATTATCTGCACAACTTTTGTGCCACTGTTCGAACTTATTCCACGTATACAATGATAACTTTCACAATATGTGTTTGTTCGCGAGTTTTCTCTGCTTACAACTTTTTTGTAAGCAACAACACTTGTTAGTTATTCTTCTTTGCTCGCAACCTTTTTGTAAGCACAACACTAACAATTGTTTTCTTCGCACACAAGTCTGACTGAATTATGTACAGTTCGATATCGTGTCTCACACGCAAAGGATTTAATTCTCACTTCAACCAACGTGACGTCGTCTTACTCGATTAACTTCAAACTCATCCTTCCTCGCTTTGTCTTGCCTTTTATATCGCTGGATCATTTGTGTGATGAATGCTCTCGAAAAAAGATGACGGACTTCGGGAGCAATCCAATAACAACTTGTTTCCATTTTTGTTGTTTGTATGTCTTACATACATTTTGTTTCTGCTTGTTTACTTCTTTGATCGCTATACTTTGTTGTTGACTATTAACATTTTTTATCTCTTATATTTTTTTATGCTGATGTTGTTGCTATATATTTGTTTATTCTTTGATCATGTGAACAACTGCATTGTTTTGTTTTTGGAGCTTTTGTTTATCATTTTATGCGTGATCAAGTCCATTGTGTTATTTAGGAGCTTTTGTTTATTATTTTAACAACACTATTTCCACTTTCGTAACAGTATGTATATGTTTCTTTGTAGCCCTCGACTAGTAAATTTCATATCACTAAAATAAAATGAAAATTTTTTTAGCGATTTTAAATCGTCCGTTGTTCGTTTATAAATTTGAACCTAGAACCTGGCGCAATTCAAATCAAATATTAAAAAAAATTTAAATAAAATACATAAAAACCATGGAAAATGGAATCCGAAACCCCTGAATCCCCAACAACATATAAGAGAATCTTCCAAAATAATATGTCTCCTTCCATTGCATCGCATTTAAAACAAATATTTTTTGTTATTTTTCTTTTTCAAAACAATAACAAGAACAGCTGTTTTAATATAGCTGCACTTCCAACCCTATGATTAAATTGAGGGTCAAACATGCATGGATTTTATAGCAAAACTTTTAGAAAATAACATGTTTCTAATTTACAAAATTGCATTTTTTTTTTTTCATAAAAGAACAAAAAAAGCGCAAAATGTATGCCAGAAAAGAAATTACCATTAGACTTGAGATAAAATCACACAAACACTATAAATTCTTTAAATAGAAAAAAATTGGCCCAGTACGTATTATTCTCTATTTTCAAATTTCTAATTTATCCCTTTTTTTGTTTTTATAAAGAAATATTTTTTAATTGGTAGTTTTGCACTTTTAGAACTTTTAACAAAAATATAGCCAAATGCATTATGAAAGCATAGTAATAGTAGTTAATACGTAGTATTTAATCAGGTAAAAGAAAATTATCTTCAAATTTAAAATAAACAATTTGAGTAATGTACACATCACGCATTTTTTATTCGTTGAGTCATACTCCATGTGTTCTCTGGATTTGGCGAATCCGAAATTTTAGGATTGCTGCGCGTTTTGGCTTCTTTGCTTACACCTGTTAATTAAGAAAACTCCACTAAAAAGTGTAATGGGGTAAAATTTCACGATCTAAACTAAATAAATAAGTAAAATGCAAAAAAAGGCAATTGTCTATTAAATGTATACAGTAGTTTTGACTTACCTGCATTTCACTTAAGTGCATTTTGCATTTAAGTGCACAAAATTTGTATTTCTTATATTTATTTTACCAAACCCATATAAATTTCTTAATTTAAGTGCATTCTTCATAACTGCACATTTAAGATGCATTAATTATTATTATTATAAATTATTATTAATTTAGCTTTAATAGATTTCAGCTTTTGAACAATAGACTTTTTGTTAAAAAGTCGAATATGATTCAATAAATCGACTTTCGAACATTCACCTTTTTTTCTAAAAAGGCCGAAGTCGACTTTACATTCTATTTTTATTCATTAAAATTATTTGCTGTGAGGTGCTTTTTGGGCAGTAAACTTAAATACACTTACCAGCATTAATGAGCAGGTAAGTGCATTAACGTTAACTGTCTTTATGACTTATCTTTACAAGATATCGTGCAAAATTTGGTTGTGCAGGTAAGTCAAAACTACTGTACTATATATGCATATACTATGTATACTAGATATATCAACAGAGGTAATGAGTCATAATGAATTATGCTGTTAGAATCTTTATTGAAATTTAGGGAAACAAAACTATTTCGTTGTAAATTTACAAAAATCAAAAAATAAAAAAGAAAGAAAATATATCTGGTATTGCCCTCGCACACTATCAGTTTAATTTATTGAATTATTCAAAATAATTTTTCAGAAAGAAATAAGTGTATAGAGAAGTCCAGATTTCCATAACTGGCATCTTTATCGCATCATCCTTTTCTTTCGTTGGGGAGAACAACTTAAGCTAATGTTATAGATGTTCGTTCACAGGAGTGAACTAATAGACGAGGTGATGAAGTCTCTTACTAACAAGCATCCAACTTCGTACTTTTCCGCATGGCTGTCGTATAAATATCGCATGATGCAATCGTTTTGTATCTTTATCATATCCATCGCATTTCCTGGAAAGCAATGAAGTTAGTCCTACATCAGGACATCCGTCAGTTGAACAGAAACACCTACAATGTGCCAATTCTTAAAACATAGTCCTTTAAGCGTTTGCCGTGGACGTCAACTTTTGAAAGCATTTTGCAAGAGCTTTGTGGTCTAGTTTTCATTGGATAATGCTTTAATGTGAAGGGTCCGCCAAATAACTTTTTTTTTTTTTTTGAATATGCGGTAAAAAAAAAAACTATGAATATTTTCTAAAATTTTATTTTTTATTTGAAATACAATCCTTCCGGTTAATAATGGAAAATAACTTCATTCAAATGGCTGCCTCGGCTGGCCATTCAGTAGCCTACACGATCGGTCCAATTTTTAAGCACATTATCGATTGTGTGCAGCGGGCCATTTGGACGAATTTTTGTTCACAAAAATTGAATAGGAGGATATTGGCAATATTTGGTTTCCATTGTTAACCGGAAGGATTGTACTTTCAAATAAATAAAGTAATTTGAGAAAACATTCAGTAGTTTTTTTAAAGCATTTTCAAAAAAAAAGTTATTTTGCAGACCATTTAGTATGTTCCAAGCCTACACGCAATCCAGGAAATTAGACTACACTTCAAGAATTAGTTAACATCTAGCGACTGCAAGTACGACATCCACGCCACATTCATACCAAAACGACTATGAATAAAATACCGTTATTAGCAGTTACTGATGTTTTCAATAAAGTTACAAACACCACGTGAGTTTAAAAATGCATCTTTCAAAATGAGGTATAACAATTAGTAATGGGCACAATTTCTAATTGTGCCCTTTGAGTGTTAGAAAAAGACACTTGGATTTTAAGCAAACACTTATCCATGATAAGGTCAATACTGTAACTAGAATACAAAAAAGGTTCTTTCTAGAAATTATTACAAAAGACGTCAGGTCATAATGTAATATTGATAAGAAAAGCAGAACAAAATTATCATTCCGGTATATAACTCCTAAAACGTTTACTAATCTACGTGATTGTTTAATGTTCGTACTACGACTTTTTCGGAACCAAAATTTTTAATTTTTAATATATTTCATTCATTAAGTATTGAAGAAAGCTTAATAATCTTCTTTAAATGATATTGTTATACTCTATTCAAAAAAATTGTTTACGTATTTTGAACTCTCGAAACTAGATTTATTTAAAATATGTTTTATGAACCTTCCGAACAAATTTATTTATTTATCAGAGTCTAAAAAATAGATAGTCCTTTGAAACGATATAAATATATATATTATTCGCACTAATATGTTACGAATTTTGCTTGAAAAAATTTGGAAAGTGTATTTTTTTCTTATAACTTACAACATGTCCTTAGTCGAGTGTTTTTCATTGTCTCAAAGTGTTAAGTAGGTAGGTAGAGGTTGCTACCCATCTCTCAACGTGTTATTAAGAATCAAATATTTGAAATGGATAAAAAATTAAATGGTACAAAATTTTTCCAACTCATAAAGATAATACGTTAATATGTATTTAATAATAAGTATTTAATTTCAGACATTCCTGAAGCGCATGTTCGGTTGGGCACGTCTTTGGATAAAAATTCAATAAGAGAAGGCACAGACGTTTATTTTGATTGCATGGTTTTTTCTCATCCTCCAGTTTTTCGCATTGAATGGAGGCACAATGTGAGTATAACACTTACTTAAAATACATGTTTAATTCGAAACAAAACTCGATGGTACATATAACATACATTTTTCAAATCTGCAAAATATAGTCGGTATCAAACAATTTGAAATAAATAAAATAAATAAAAAAAAAATATTTTCGCGAATAAAATAATAAAACAATTAAGTAAATTTTTGAAGGTTCTTCATTTCATGTTGAGAACTGAAGCATTTAATATGAGTAGAATCCAATAACAAGTTTGCGAACAGTTTTATCACAGATGATAATATTAAAGTGTGTACTTATAAACTGCAAATATAAATAAATATAACAATGTTAATACCAATTTTTATTTTTAAGAGTTTTAAATTCGTTTTTAATTTTATTCGGTACTAAAAACGTTTAGTACGTTTAATATTAGCTATGCTAAAAACGGATTTCGATTTAGGCCAAAAGCTAAATTGTGGTAACTTTCTAAATTACCTGAGAAAATTTTTTATTTTTAAATAATATTTACGTTGCGAAAAGAACAAAACAACGGAATACAAAATATCTTGTTATTCATATTGGTAGACGCCTAGCTTGCAAATTTCCCCAAACAATAAACAAAATTTGGTAAAAACTTCTGCTTGATATTGAATAATTCTTACTCAATAAGACCGATACGGTGTTATTCTATTCAGTTATGGAGAACTGATGCTGCGTAAAGAAACACAAGATGTTACTCATGACTGCTGCAGTACTTTGCTATACCAAAAACTAGAATTCATTTAACATAAAGACTTAAATAAAGAATATGAAACTATTATGAGAAGTAGTGAAGAAGTTTCATCCTTTCTAAATTAATGAAATAATGAAATACCGACTGTTGAAAGAGGTAATCGCCTCACTAATGGCTTCCGTTCATGTATTTTAAATAAAAGAAAAATTAGCGCTGAATTCAATTCAATTTTATTAGCTAATGTTTCTTAGATTAAAATTCCTATAATTTTTAATTAATATTAACAAATAGCATATAAACTTTCATATATAAATTACTTACTTCATGGTATGAAAACCATTAGATAATAATGTTTTTATAAAAAAAAATTCTTTACGAAATAATTTAGACTTAGGAAAAAAATACCACGTCAGCTAAGTACTACGATTCTTCTAGAATGTGAAATGGAGTTACATATGTATAATAAGCGGGAAAATTATTAAAATATAATGTGACGTAAAATGTAATAGATCGATGTTAATAGTGTGATCAATTAAGCGGTTTTAGTCAGTGGCGACAACATTCCCCCCCGCAGTTTGACAAGAACTATCTTCGTCGTCAAAGTCTGGCAAGGAAGCCACGTCCAAAACTGCAAGTTTAACCACAGGCCTTTCCATGATACCGTTGGCTGTTAGCACCTTCGCACTCCTTACTTGTCCATCTTTTGCCAATCTCGTCTCTAAAACTTTTCCTCTTGGCCAAGTATTTCGAGGAAGTGACGGATCAACTACTATAACCAAGTCCCCCTGACGTATCGTCTTTTGTTTTTCAAACCACTTTGAGCGGCATGTTATTGAAGGCAAATATTCTGTTAGCCATTTTTTCCAGAATATGTTAGCATATTGTTGTGATAGGAGCCAATTGTACTTTAAGACTACACCACTGTCGTTGCAGCTAGATAATGGTTTCAGACCACTGGAACTACCCACTAGAAAATGATTAGGAGTTACAGCTTCACTAGTTATGTCATCTAATGGAACGTAGGCAAGTGGCCTAGAATTTATAATGTTTTCTACTTCTAGCAGCATACTCAATAACAGTTCGTCAGCAGAGACCTGCGCCGATCGGCTGACAGCCGGCTAAGCCGAGCCGCCGACAAAATTTAAAAGCCGCCGCCGCCGAAAATTTATTCGGCTTGATTCGGCTTAAATTTAGCCGCCGTTGTATGTATGTAAGAAAATTAAAATATATGAAAATATGTTTTTAAAATTGTATACAGTAAATTTTAATTATATATATGATATTTATATATTTATTTTACTTGACTTAAATACATTATTGAAGTTTTTATGTTCATTTTGTGATATATTAATAGAAAAATTTTTAATTTTTTGATATGGAAATTTTGAACACCTTTTCTTGTTTTTGGTGAATGCGGTAACACTTCTAACTTTACGTTAAATTTTTTAAAAGACAAAAAATTGAAATGGAGAACCAAAGAACTACAAATTTCAATAATTTAAATGAGTTAAATTCATCTGATTCCGATGACGACCATGCTATTTTTAATGGTATTGATTTCCCAAAACAATAATTGAAACTCCAATTTCAATTAGCTTTTAGCCAAATTTTTTTGGAAAATTTTATTTTGAATACATATTTCTGATAATTGTTTTGTAGGTGTTATAGTATGCGAAATAATTTCAGGTCGAGTTTCTGCGTCGACATCAAACCTCTGTAACCATTTACGTGCTCATGGTATTGATGTAAAATCGAAAAAATTTGAAAATTCGAATGCCAAACCTAAATCCATATTGCCAGGAAGTTCTGAAAATGCAGATTCCGAAAAATTTGCTAACGCATGTCTGCTTGTGCAAATATGCTGCAGAGATCTAAGGCCCTTTAATATGGTGGAGCAACCAGGGCCATTTTATTTATGTCATTTCGGATCACAGCAGACCAGTGTTGCCACCTTGTGTGTAATTTAACTTTTTGTTCTAATTTTTTCTTTAGTCGCTTATTTTTAATAATCGATTTGCTAACAATAATTATTTAGTAAATTTACTGGAATTTTTGGCAAAACCTCTGAGAGTAAATAAAATTGCCATGAAAAGATTCTTTAAAATCTATCATTTGGAGTCCATTTTAAAACTGTAGGCCCCAACACTCATATATAAAATTAACGCACACTCATAAGTGGTGTGAGAAGCTAGGTCGTAATCCTGACTGAAAAGTTGTAATGACCAATTATGTGAGACTAATGTTTCATACATGTATTTACACGTCTTTTTTGTTCTTTAGATGCATAAATGTTGGAAATGTATGCATATTATTTAAATAAATAAAAGAGCCGCCGAAACTTTACCATATTTCGGCTGACAGCCGGCTTAAAGCCGCCGCCGAAGCTTTTCAACTTTAGCCGCCGCCGCCGACAAATTTGCTCGGCGCAGGTCTCTGTTCGTCAGTTGGAGCTCTTGAGGGCATTATTTTATACAAAATTGTCTTAATTGAACGTACTAAGCGTTCCCACGCACCCCCCATATGAGGAGATCCTGGCGGGTTAAAATTCCAAGTCGTTGTAGAACTGGTAAAAGTTTTAATAAATTCGTTTCTGTTTACTTCTACCAGTGCCCCACGAAGTTCACGCTCTGCTCCAACGAAATTTGTACCGTTATCGCTATAAAATTCGCGCGGAATACCTCGTCTAGCCATAAAATTGCGAATGGCAAGTATGCACGAACTAGTGGTTAGTGAGTGCGAAACTTCTATGTGCACGGCTCTTATTGTCAAACATGTAAAAAGAACACCGTAGCGTTTTTCCTTATGGCGGTTTACTGTGACCAGCAGTGGACCAAAATAGTCAACTCCAGTGTAAGTGAATGGAGCTGTGTAAGCAGCAAGTCTAGCCCTTGGCAATTTTGCCATTTGAGGAGCTTTCGGAAGAGCCTTATAAATTTTGCATCATTGACATTTTCGAATCGTAGATTTAAAAATTACTCTTAATCTTGCAATTGAATATTTTTGCCTTATTTCGTTGACAACTGTTTCATGGTTCAAGTGGCGATATCTGTGATGGTAGTGCATAATAATTAAACCAGTAATATAACTAGTCTTAGGCAATATTATAGGCTGTTTTTGTTCCTGAAACATATCTGCGTTCTCTACTCTACTGTCTGCCCTCAAAATGTTATTTTCATCCAAAATAGGAGACCTTTTGTAAATTTCACTTGTTTTCGGGATACATTTTTTACTTTTGAGGCATGAAATTTCCATAGAATATTTTTCATGCTGAACTTGCTGGTATAAATAAAGTTCTGCCTTTAACAACTCTTCCTGAGACAGTTCGTTTTTCTTGTGATCCTTTGTCAGACAATTTTTAATAAAGCGAAAAACAAAGGCAGTAGCACGTAACATACGACTCCATTTAGAAAAACGAGTTTGTAATATCAAAGGTTCTGAAGAAGTAATTTTAAGGTGGTATTGAGTCATCTCCTCTGAGGTTGTTTCTAATCTAATATGGTCTGTTGGCCAATCGACTTCTTGTTGATAAAGGAATTCAGGACCTGAAAACCACCTGTTTGAATTACTGATCTCAGGCACTCGGGCCCTAGTAGCTTCGTCTGCTACATTTTGTTTTGATTTGATCCATCGCCAATCATTAATTGAAGATAATTCTAATATCTCGGAGATTCGAAAGGCCACGAATTGACTATATTTTCGGTGGTCAGACCTAATCCAGCTGATAACTGTTTTGGAATCCGACCAGAAAAATTTTTTTGAAATTTTGATTTTGTGTTTTTCACAAATAAATTTTGCAAACCGTGCTCCGATTAAAGCCGCCATAAGCTCCAAACGCGGTATAGAGGTTATTTTTAGTGGCGCAACTCTAGTTTTAGAGCCAATAATAGAGCAGATTATTGTTTCATTTTTGGCCATACGAAAATAAGATACGGCGGCATAACCATCTTTACTCGCATCGACAAATGTATGTAACTGGATTTCAATTTCGTCATAGGTGGCCATTGGTTTCAAATAGCATCGTGGAATTTTAATTTTTTCAATATTTGGTAGAAAATTAAGCCATAGCATCCACTTTTCCATTATTTCATGCGGAATCTCCTCATCCCATTCCAGTTTATGTCGCCATACTTCTTGGAGTAAAATTTTTGCATACATAATTACGTTGCCTATTAGACCCAGTGGGTCGTAAATCGACATTATTAAACGAAGCATCTCACGTTTAGTTGGTTTTACGTTTCCAGAAAATATTTCGGTTTTGATAAACCTTTCGGAAATTTTAAAAGTAATAACGTCTTCCTCATGTTCCCAAAAAACTCCAAGAACTTTTTCGATCTGTTTCTCCCCAACAAAATTTAGGCATTTCGTAGCACTGACATTTTCATCTGAAACGGAGTTTAAAACGCTTTTGTCATTAGAAATCCAATGTCTGATGTTAAAACCACCTTGACGATGTATAAACTTTACATCATTAATTAAGTTAATAGCCTCTTGAGGAGTGTCAACTGAATATAAAAGATCATCTACATAATGGTTTTCTTTAATAACCTCTGCAGCTTCAGGAAACTGATTTTCAAATTTTGCGGCATTTAAGTTTTTAATATATTGGGAAATGCTAGGTGCACACGTAGCCCCGAATATCATTACGTCCATTACGTATACTTCCGGTTCTTTACTTTGATCGCAATTGCGCCATAGAAAGCGCTGAGCATTTCTGTCTTCTGGACGTATAAATATTTGGTGGAACATTTCTTCAATGTCTCCACATATTGCAACAGCTTTTTTACGAAATGAAAATAAGACAGCTGGTAACGATGCTAGAAGATCTGGACCTTTTAATAAGAATGAATTTAATGATAGACCATTTGTTGTTGCTGCTGCGTCCCAAACGACTCTCGATTTACCGGGTTTATTTTTATTAAAGACTGCAAAAATAGGTAGATACCACACTTTACCACCAGTATTGATTTGGTCCTGATTTAATTTACGAATATAACCTTTGTGTATGTACTTTTCAATTGTACTTTTAAAAACCTCACGTAGTTCGAAATTTTTTAATAATTTGCGTTCCAGGCACAATAATCGTTTCATTGCCATATCAAAACTATCTGGTAAATTACATATATCGAATCTCCACAGTAAAGGAGTTTCATAATGACCATTTGACTTTTGCCTCGTATACTGATTTAAAAGACTAAGTGCCCTTTCATCCTCCTTATTTACAAGTGGATCTTTGCAGTTTATACCAACGCTGTCAAGAGAGTAAAAGCCTTTAACTATTTCGTCCAGACTTACATCGGCCTTACAATCGCACTCATGGAAATTTAAATGATTAATTGGTGTATTCTTTTCATCAACTGCCCCGTAAATCAACCATCCGATTCTCGTACACACGGCAACTGGCTCATGGAGAGCACCCTGTCTTATCTTGGTTGTAATTCCCAGTTTAAAGTTATTAAGACCAATTAAGATCTTTGGTACAGCATTTTCGAAGCTTTCGATTGGTAAATTACGCAAATGCGAAAAGTGTTTCGCTAAACTTTCATAATTTAATGATTGTGTAGGTAGTTTTAATGATGCTACCGTATTAACATTAATTACAATAGTTTTCTTTGTTCTTACCAGAAATTTTAATTTTTATCTTTTGGGAATTATTTTCCCATCTTTCCATTCCTCCTGTCCACTTTAAGCATAGAGGACTGACTGGCCCTTGAATTCCAAGCTCATTACTTAAACTTTCATCCATTAAGCTTATAGAGGACCCTTCATCGATGAACGCAAACGTATTTATTTCCTTTTTATCACCATGGATTGTGATGGGCAATATTTTAAACAAAATTTGCATTGAACTGTCCCTATGTGCATTGATCGCAGCTGAGTTGTCAGTTGCTTGTTGACTGTTGTTATTCTCGCTGTTATTCAGTCTGTTATTAACATGAGCATGTAGAGAGGAATGGTGATAATATTCACAACCATCTACACCACACTGCTGTTTCTTTTTGCATTCTCCGCTGTGTTTAAATAAACATATTTTACATAATTTATATTTTCTTACCACGTTCCATTTTTCACCACGATTAAGAGAGATAAATTTTTTGCAATTTGCTATTGCCGTACATTTGTTGTTGTTGCAAACAAAACACTTACGATTGACAATATGTGTATTAACATACGCTCCTTTATTATTATTATTATTCATTCTTTCTCTTTTATTACTTTTACTAGTACAGTCAACTGTTATACTGCTAGCATGTTATACCTATATTAAAGAGCCATCTATCAAATTCATATAAATTAGGTTTTTTGTTTTGACTCAACAACTGAGTTTTTTGCATTGCCCATTGCATTTGATACAGGGGTGGAAGTTTTTGTATTAAGTCTTGAATAAGTGATGAATTATTTAATTCATCGTGTAAACTAGCAGCAGTAATAGTTGATAATAAACCGCGAACATTTATAGCTAAAGTGGTAAGAGTTTTTAAATTATTTTCGTCAACTTTTGGTGTGAATTTTATTCTTTCTTTTACAGAATTTATGATTTTTTCTGGTTGTCCAAAAAGCATGTGAAGCGTTTGCATAATGCCAGGTACATTTGATGGATGTACTAACATATGCTGAACACTGCGGTAAGCATCTCCTTGAAGGGCTTTACGAATGCGTATGAGGTTTTCAGCATTAGTGAATGCGCAGGCTGCAGTGGACCACTCATATGTGGAGTGAAATATCGGCCATTCATCTGGTTGGCCGGAAAATGTTGGAAGCTCTTTTGGCAGCGATTGTCGAGAACTGAGGTGGTTTGGCTGTAGCGTGGGTGGCAGCACAGTCTGAGAAGATGGATATGGGGTTGTGTTTGTATAATTAAAAGTCTGTGGCTGTGCAATAAATTCTTGTGGAAGTGAATTCAAGAAATCCTGTGGATTGTTATTAATTGTATTACCTGAATTAAAAGTTGGCCCACTAAGGCCTGTAGTAAGAGTAGGTTTTGGACGCTGCATTCGTTGTTGGTAAACATTATTTGAGGTTGTGTTCGCAGTTGAAATCGGTGGTGCAGTTAAGAATATTGATGAATTTATGGCTGTAGATGCGACCGGTTGTGGTATAAAAGTTGTTAAGTTATTATTATTATTAGCGGAAAGGTTATTTGATACAGCGGTGAAATAATTAGTTTGTTCTGGCAAGGACATATTTTTCCCTGTGCTGCTTGAAAGATGAACTGATTTCTGTTTACCGCTAGTATAAGTTGTGGAATTAGGCACAACGGCCGTATCAAGCGAAACTGGAGGTTGATTATTTATACTTGTGTTATTGTTATTATTATATTACTAGCGTAAATATTATTAGCAGTATGTTCTGCAAATGCAGTAGACGTATCAGAAGTTTCAGTAGTGAAATATCTTGCACGATTAAGTGTAGAGTTATTAACAGTATTAGTCATTGCGGTTAAAGTATTATCGGATTGATTTTCTAATGATGGTGTTTTATTTTGAGACTGACTTATCCAGTTTCGTACAGACTGGCTCCTGATGGATGATGTACTACTAAGATTTTCAGCATCTGCCAGAAGTTGGTATTTTCTATCTAAATAGTCTTTCTCGAGTTTGCGCTCTTCTTCTAGTTTTTGCAGTTGTAACTCAAACATTCGCGACTGCGAAGCGCGAGAATGATCTGAAGTCCTACTTACGGTACTTAATGAAGGTGAACTTGACCTCATAGCTGAACAAGAAGAACATTTAAAAGTCATGTCGTCAGCGGCCTTCACACAATTTTTATGAAACATATTATGGCAGATAGTGCATGTAATCATATTTTCGTCAGAGGGATTTTGGCATTGTATACAAACTTGGCTATGTAGTTTATTCTGATCCGTCGACATTATAAATATATTTGTACTTACTTGGTGAGATTGGCAAATTTAAGACGCTTTAGGTACTTCCTCTGTCTGAAGTGTTGATTCTTTTGGGAATGATGAATTCATGAAGAATTTTAAAATGTTGAAAGAGGTAATCGCCTCACTAATGGCTTCCGTTCATGTATTTTAAATAAAAGAAAAATTAGCGCTGAATTCAATTCAATTTTATTAGCTAATGTTTCTTAGATTAAAATTCCTATAATTTTTAATTAATATTAACAAATAGCATATAAACTTTCATATATAAATTACTTACTTCATGGTATGAAAACCATTAGATAATAATGTTTTTATAAAAACAAATTCTTTACGAAATAATTTAGACTTAGGAAAAAATACCACATCAGCTAAGTACTACGATTCTTCTAGAATGTGAAATGGAGTTACATATGTATAATAAGCGGGAAAATTATTAAAATATAATGTGACGTAAAATGTAATAGATCGATGTTAATAGTGTGATCAATTAAGCGGTTTTAGTCAGTGGCGACAACACCGACACTGCCCATGATATACATAATTGTTTACATGTTTTTTTAAATTTAAAGAAACTGCATGAGATACAACATCGAAATTGTGTATGTGTACGATATAACATCGTCTAAATATCTGCCACTGCTTCTCTGGGTGGAGCGCACCCGATTTATTCAATTTTCCATGACGACGGCGAATGAATCACTCTTAATTTGACCGGATGTCACGGATTGGATAGGTTTTGAGAACCTCTGTGGTTGGTGACGAATGCGCATATACCTGCGACTTAAATCTTACGGGTCAAATTGCACGATATCCCTGCAGGAGATAATCGTGCCCCCAAATCACAGAATATTCAATTTATCATATGCTGTGTCGCACGTAGCGCTGTTTCATAAACTGTCAAAAAAGATATCCCCGGTAGGTTGAGTGAATCGAGAAAAAAAACCACTTACTCCATACGACTACAAGGGTTCACATCTATCAATGCGTTAAATACGTTATGAAATATATACCACCAGTAACTCTGTGATTGCAAACTGCTGATATTAAGAAAGTTTCTGATATTAAATTAATAAAACCAAGAATTTTGCCATTCGAGGGCATCATCCTACTGAAACGAGGAACATCGTTTACTCCCACAGGATTCCCCATTACTTTCCTGTAACTTCTGAAATATATCTTCGGGCTAAGCAATCAATATTGTCGGCCTTCCTTTTTTCGCTGTTAATGACACTCTAGCAATAATAGCGGCGCCGTATTCCACCAAACGGGCGAAGACCTAATATCCGGATAAGTAAGGGGCATAGAAATCGATAACAGTTTTACAGAATATATAGTATTACACCGACTTGATCATAAAAATCATGGAAGGAACGACGCATCTAAGCTCAACATCCCCTATCGTCCTTAAAATTAATATTGAAGATTCTTATTTTTAATCATATAGTTTTCTTATTAAAGAGGTTGATCAAAAGCACGTTACAACATGCAAATAATTATCAGGGCCAGATCATAAGAATTTGAAAGAGGGTCGTTAGTTCGCTGTTCTTGTCCTTAAGTTCAGGAGGTGAACAAGTACAACAGACCATTTGCTTATATTTTTCATCTTTTGCCAGAGAGACCATCACCAACCAAACAGCCCTTAGCCTGCTACATTGTCTGACTGAATCGAACTGATTGTGTGTGACCGAATTTTTCAACGGTAACGCTGATTAGTTACCTCGATTAGTTGCGGAAAAATTGGAAATAATATTTTTGTGAAATCGTAACATGTGTCAATAGTGAAGAAAATTACAAAAAGATATTATGACAAAGTTTTATAAAGTTAAGAATCAATTTTAAAAAATATTGTATTCGTATTCCAGTTGGAAAACAATTTTTTTTATTTATTGATATACATATATACATACATAATTGGTCATTACAACCCTTCAGTCTGGATTATTTACCTAGTTCCTCACACTACTTACGTTGTATGTGTTAATTTTATACATAAGTGGCCGGATCTAGACTTTAAAGTCGACTCCGAACGACATATTTTTTTTTGAGAAACTTTTCATTGCCGGTTCATTTACTCTCAGAGTTTTTGCCAGAAATCTGCTGCGAGGAAATCGCCGAAGAATTTTTTTTTATATTTCGTTTTTGATGCCTGACCCGGGCTTTACGTCTCATAAGCCAACACACCTACTACACTACGGCGAATTAAATTCTGTATTTTATTATTTGTCACAAATAGCCCATGCATGTTGGAAAACCGTAAAAATTGAAACAAAAATTTGTAAATTAGTAAACAAATATTGATCCTCTTCAACGATTTCTTTTAAAGCATTTGCTAGTCTGTGAGTTTGTTGAATGGTGATATGTTCCTTTCAAAACCCAAATTGATGGTCTGGAATACAACCGCTGACATTTAATAAAGCTGTAATCTTCAATAATAATACTTTCTCGAATAATTTTGACATATTAGGTAGAAGACTTATTGGTCTATATAAGTCAATCTATGGCTATGTGAGCTATTGTCGCGAACTACAGAGAGACGCAAGAAAAGGGAGTAGGAAAGCCGTGAACATGAGGAAGTCGAGATGCATAGATGTAGGAATGACGCTAGAAAATTTTATCAAAAGGTTAAGTGTCTAACCGAGGGTTATAGGCCCGGAGCAACTTCCTGGAAGGACGAGAATGGAAACTTGGTTAAAGATCCACAGGGGGTACTGATGTTGTGGAGAAAACACTTTTCTACTCTGCTACAAGGTGATGACGATATCAACACCACCTCTAAAGATGATGATCCGGCTCCGGTCGGTGATGACGGCGTGTAGATACCGCCGCTAGGTCATGAAGAGGTCAAAATTGCGATTATGTGTCTCAAAAACAATAAAGCGGCAGGTACTGATGGCCTCCCCGCTGAATTCTTTAAAACGGGGTGTAAAGAGTTTGACCTTATCAGTGCGGCTTCACAATGCGCCAAATTCTGAAAAAGGCTCACGAATCAGATCTTCATACTACGCCAAATTCTGGAAAAGGCCCGCGACACACACCATATTTTTGTCGACTATAAGGCAGCCTTCGATAGCCCCATGAGGGATTGTGTTTTTGCCGCAACGACTGAGCTCGGTATACCTGGGAAGCTGATAAGGCTATGCACAATGACATTGAGCAGCTCCGTCAAGGTAGGAACCGAACCTTTTGATACTGTGCTGCGTTTCAGACAACGCGACCCCTTATCATGCGACCTCTTCGTCATGGAGGGTGTTTTTTGAAAAGCGGGAGTGCATCGCAATTGGACTATTTTTCAAAAAGAGTCCAGTTGCTTGCGTACGCAGACGACTCTACATCATAGGACGTACCAAGCGAGATGTTAGTGCAGCCTTTAGTGCTATTGAACGGGAGTCTAATAAGATGGATCTGGCAGTAAATGAGGGCAAAACAAAGTATTTGTTATCAACAATTAGAGACGTGCGGCGTATTTTTCCTCAGATTATGGCCGATAACTACACTTTTGAAACAGTCAAGAAATTTATCTTGGCTCCGCCGTTACTACCAGTCTGGAGATCAAATGCAGGATAACTCTTGCCAACAGGTGTTACTATGGTCTACATGATGCTCAGCCTACCCATGCTTCTTTATGGCGCAGAGGCATTGACCATATTAAGAACTGATGTAGCAACTTTGAGAGTATTTGAGAGAAAAGACCTACGTAAGATCTTTGGTCCTGTGCGAATTAGCGATGATTTCCGCATGCGATCCAACAGTGAGCTGTATGAGCTCCTCAACGACATAGACGTTGTGCAGAAGTTGGCGAAGAGGTCGAGCTTGTATCCGTTGGAAGGACCAAGTCGAGAAAGCCCTGTCATCGATTGGTGTGGCCAACTGGAGTAGGCGCGCAAGATCCAGAGGCGCCTGGAATGATGTGTTGCGGCAGGTCGAAATCCGTTAATCGGGTTGTTAATGGGCAATTAAGTAAGTAAGTATGTTGGTTATCTCGTCAATTCCAAGAGCCCTATCTGGGGTTAAACTCAGAATAGCGTTCCCAATGTCCCAAGTCTCGATTGTTATGGAATTTTTCAATAATAATTCGAGAAAGGTCAATTCTTTCTGTAGATGTGTTGGCACTAGAAATATTTTGCAACTGATTAAAAAATAAATTATTCTTTTCGGCATCATTTCTAGGCCAATTGCTATATATGTATGTATATATTATACACTTAATTCTGTTTTTACATGGTAGATAAGTTCTAGAAAAAACCGTATAAAAAAGACATGAAGTTCATAGAAAAGAAGGGGATTGCTTCCATATCCTTCAACTTTGTAAAAAAAAATAAATATCTTTCCTTTTTAGGTTAGGATTTGTAGAATTAGACATTTTTCATAAGGGACTAAAACTCTAATCGATTTAAGTTTTTTCTTGTGTTGCCTATACAGTTTTTAATAGAAC
Source organism: Sarcophaga peregrina (assembly GCA_014635995.1). NCBI lineage: Eukaryota > Metazoa > Arthropoda > Insecta > Diptera > Sarcophagidae > Sarcophaga > Sarcophaga peregrina. The sequence continues at coordinate 83,558,706 of CM025789.1, read as the reverse complement.
ACTTCCAGTTTTATTCAGCAAATATTATTTTGAAAGTAAAACATTAATATTTTATTAGTTTTTAGTAATTGTCACATCAAAACACATTAATTTAAGACAGAAAAAAATTATGTATGTTCGAAGTTATTGAAAAAACGAAGATTGGGGGAGCTAAGTTACCCCACTTCGTACTCTAAGGGTTAAACAAAACGTAAAAATTCATAAACAAAATACATAAATGCGACAAAAAAAAAACATCAAATACGGAAAAACGTTTATAATTTGGTGCTTTCTTGTGTTAAAATAGCAAAAAAAAGGAACGCTCTAAAATTCGTATTGTAAATTGGATAGCAAGCACTGATTCTAATTTCTGGAATTTTAAATTTAAAATATGTAAATACATATTTCTGGCTTCGAAACCAATTACGAACAGTTCTAATTTATTAAGAGAGTAGCAGGTGATCACAGATTTGTAAAATTAAGGAACTTCATATTTTTACAGTCTTATCAAAAAAAAAAACATTATTACGACCTTCAAGTGAACATTAGTTAACAACGATTTTAAGCTTAATTATCCATTATTAAAAAGTATATGCAAAAACAGTATTTTAACTAATATCCATTTTAATGTTTTTTTTTATAAGATGCTGGCAATACCATTATTTTATTCTCTCAATTTTTCCTTAATGTTGTGTATGAACGATTATTATTTCATATGGTATTCGTGTTTAATATTGTTTTTTTTATGTTTTTATACAAAATAATTGTTTTTATTAACATAAAAATGGGGTTGTATTTGTTTTTTAATAACAATAACATTAATAAATAACAAATAAAACAACCAATGTAATTAAAATATTACAGTTTGATTAAAGAAAGTATTCGAGTACTGGTTTCTTTAAATTTGTTTTGATTATTTAGACATCACTAAATTTTTTAATTTAATTTTAAAAAATTAGAATATTTTCACAAAATGTCAAAAATTGTAACAAAATTATGACATATGCCTTTAATATAGGTTTAAAGTAGGGTTGAACCATTGTTAAATCTATGAAATTTAATCTATGAAATTTAACAATTGTTCAACCCTACTTTATTGTTAAATTTCATAGATTTAACAAGGGTTTACCAGAGGTGCTTTAAGCTAATTATTGTTTTTGGATATACTTTTATCGAATTTAGTTTAACAACGGTTAGTAAGCATGTAGTAAGTTTTTTTTGCATAAGACTGTTTAATGATTATAATTCGCAACAACTATTGTTATCAATGTGCTGTGCCTGAATATCGTGTTAGGATAGACTTTTGTGTAAATTTACGATAGAACAGACTAAATTTTAGTTTACACCAAACTCGTCATCGTTTTATTCAAGTGAGCATTAATTGCAAGATTGTGCCAGATTTATTTATAAAATTAGTGTTAAGTTTTTAGATGTGAAAATGTGATTAAATCAGAAAACTTAATTTACTCTCATAATTTGAAAACCAGATTTGTTTTTAGAAACGAGTAGTTTGTCCTATATAATACAATATTATTTTATAATTGTAGGGAAATCCACTACCACGAAATATATCTCAAGGCGTAATTGTTAGCAATCATTCACTTGTATTGCAAGGTGTAACCAGATCAACAGCAGGAAATTATTCTTGCGTCGGATTTAACGCTGAAGGTGAAGGAAGCAGCCCACCTTTTCCTTTAAATATTCTGTGTAAGTTTTCTGTACACTCCGTTATAAATACTAAGCTATATATTATTATCATGTTTTATAAAACAAATGCATCTTAAATTTAATTATCAAAGCCATTTATCTAATATGTATCTAATTTAGTTATTAATTTAGTTTTATTTAAGTTAGTTTAAGAAAATATCCTCTCAAATTTATTGGTTGACACTGGTAGGAACAAAGTTATATACACTATTATTTTTAACTTCAGAAACGATTCTTAACAATCCCAACATTTTGTATCATCGGTATCCAAATAAAGTTAAATACATCGGAACTGCTTTGTTTAAAATATTTTAGAAACTCATATTCGAAATCAAACTTCTATGACAGTCGATTACAGAATGTGTGGGATGTTGTCTACAGTAATTTTCGCCATCCACAGACAGTTTGTATGTTATTCCCTAAATAAATGTTTTTGAGATTTTATAGAAGCATGGGGATATTTATGTACATCTTTTTTAACATTTCAATGCTTATAAATTTAACTGTCAACACATATTCGAGTATTTTCAAATTTAAGCGCCCAATTCTACATCTTAACATATGAATTTGTGGGTTGTAGCTTAGGAATAAAGAAATTAAAACATAGAAGCAGTGTTGCCAGAAGCCGGTTTGGAAAAAGTGCAAAAAGTTTGTCAAAAAAATGCAATCCGGAAATTTAAAACCGGTCATTAAAAAAAATGAACAGCGTTTTTCATTATAAATGTTTTTTTTTAATTTAAGTTAAATTTTATAAAAAAAAAATCGATATGTATGAGATTAAGTCAAAAATTGTACAAAAATGTCGATGAAACCTAAAAACCTTTATAATTCGCTAAATACTGTTTTTTTTTTTTTTGGAGAAAATAAACTCAATCTGTGATCACAAAAATCGATATTTTGATATAATAGGATTCTCATGTCACGGTGTTAGTGGTTCAAGTCTTCCGAAATGGATCGACCGATTTTTATGAATTTCGTGTGCATATCGAGTAGGTCTGAGAATAGGACAACATCTATTTTTCATATTCGTAAATGTTAAGAGAGCGTGGCAAATCGTTAAAATTTAATATTTAGGTATATTTTGATCGTAGACGAATAACATTTGGTGTGTAAGTTCGTAGAGTTCAATATCGACAGTCGCACCAAAAATAGGCGTGGTAGCCCTTCCCCTTCAAGTGATACTTATAACTGTTAAACTACTGAACGGATTTTAACCATTAACTATACAAATATAGAAATCGTCGTAGTCTATTAGGTAGTGTGTTGGCTTATTAGACGTAAAGCAAGAGTTCGTATCCTGGGTCAGGCATCAAAACGAAATAGGAAAAAAAAGAATATTTCTTCTCATCAGATTTCTGGTAAAAACTCTGAGAGCAAATAAACATGTCATAAAAAAGTTCTCAAAAATCTGTCGTTCGGAGTCGACGTTAAACTGTAGATATCTGCTATGTTGAAACGGATGTCTGTTATATGTGTTGAGAGTATCAGCCTTTTGAATTGTCAGTTTGAGTTTGACAAATAAAAAGGTTACTCGTGTTTTGGTTCGCTCTTCGATTTTTTACTATTCGAAAAATAGGATCCTAGAAACTATAAAATTTTGAGTAAAAAATGAAATTAAATGTGCAAGGACATTTGAAATGTTGAGCAAATCTGGATCGTCGTTGAACGTTGTCGACATTTTTTGAGCGATGTCCATGCGGCGGTGATTTTGCTCAAAATTTAGCAATTTTGGAACAATCTTCGCTGCCGCACGTTTCATGCCTAAAACATCCGTAAAAATTCACATTGGATAGCCACCAATTTGGATTTCTATATAAACCTCATGAAAGGTAGCATAGATTCAGTCCATTTTCTGGGAATGAAATACTTCTAAATCTAATTATATTAATTAAATTATTTATTATATTAAATTTGATACTCAACCGTAAGAAACATAAAATCGTAACGTACGTAGCCTTAAAATCGTTTGTGTAGTTATAGAAACGTTTAAAAAGGGACACATATCAATAAAGAATGTAAATAAAAACGAAACAGAACATAAAGCAACACACAAACGAATACAACAATGTAAAGAAATTGGTATACAGACTCATCATCAGTGTTGCCGTTTTTTGTTCCATGTGTAGATTTTTCCAGATTTAGTTTTTATCTATATATATAAAAATGAATGTGTGTATATTTGTTTGTTTGAAGTCTATAGACGGCTAACGCCTGGGCCGATTTTCTTGAAATTTAAACGAGAGCTACCTGCATGTCTGGAAGAAACTATAGGCTACTTTTAATTTCAAGTAGGCGAGGTGATACGCCCACATCCTATATAAATGTTTAATGTCGCATATCACATAAACTGCAATAGCTAGAGTTCTCAAATTTCGAATGAACTACTTTGACGTTTATATGAAAAAAATGGGCGGTTTGGCTATAGTGGGCGTCTCACCTCCCATATAAAAATGTTAAATTAGTACATCTAAGGATATATAACAAACTCCTAAAAGTTTGTCGAAGCCACTTTAGTATTAATATGAATATGTTAGACAAAAATGGACTGACTAGCAATAGGGGGCGTGGCACCTCCCATATGAATTTATATATTTAAAAATGGACGCACCGATTTTCTTGGAATTTTAAAAGAACCTTCTTGTATGTCCGGAAGGAACTATAGGCAAGTTTTAATTTAAAAAATTTCAAGTTGGCGAGGTGCCACGCCCACATACCCAATAAGTTTTAAATGTGGGATGTCTCATAAACTGCTAAAACTAGATTCTTCAAATTTTGTAGGGACAACTTTGATATCTATGTGAACAAAATGGGGAGACTTGCTGCAATGGGCATATCATCTCCTATAAAAATATTAAATTAATATATCTAAGAAAATATAACAGTTATTTTGTCGAATCCACTTCAGTATAAATACGGGCTGATTAGGAAAAGAGGACGTGGCACTTTCCATATGATTTAAATTTAAAACTTCTTATACCTAGGCAATCGTTATAATAAAATCATCAAATTGTACACGAGCAACACTGTCTATATGAAAAATTTGTGAAAAAATTGCCGGACTAGCAATAAGAACGAGACCGCCCCATATAAATATGATACAAAAGTTCGTGTACATGGAAAACTATTAGAGCTAGAACCTTTGACACGCATATGAACATTTCGGATTAGAAAATAAATGGACTCTATTTTTATGTGAATTCTTAGACAGAAAGTAATTAAATATCATATATCTGATAAAATATTGCAGCTAAAGTCATATGCATAGCCTGTTCATTCCAATACCTGTTTTATTATATGTTTGTTTGTTTGTTTTTTATCCTGAAAATAAAAAAATTGACGTGTTATGTTATACTTGTCTAATAATGATTGGAAGAAAGTACTTAAATAGTACTTACAATCTCCTTCGCAAATCATTTGAATCCCAGATTCTAAACGAGTACAACATTTATTTTGTGAGTGATCAAATTTTGATAAATTAAAAACAAAAAAATGCCACCTAAAAAATCTTTGCTTTCCAAACGCACCAAAAATGCAATTAATTTATAATTACAAAGGGCTGACTAAACTCCCGAAAAACGTGATGTCGTCTGAGTGTTGAAAGGTCTAGAGCAGTGAAGGGCATAGTTTTGGATGTGTTGGTAAAGCAGCGGAGAACAAAATGCAACGTAATTTTTGAGAGCCGTACACTGGAAAAAAAAATTGTTTTATTATGTTGTGTGAATGTTGTTAAGAGTGGCTTTAAATATTTTTTGATTAAAGCATATGTTTATTGTTTTCAAATGTTTATAAATTATAGTTTATTTTTTAATTCGGTTAATATTTTATCTAATAGGGACCATAACATTGAACTATTTCTTTATATTTTCTATTTATAATAGAAACTATATGGCACATAAGTAATTTCAAGTGACAAAATGAAGTATCTCTTTACTAGAAAATATTATAAATAATTAAATAACTTAAAAATTTAGTACGAAGTTGCTCCTCCTTTATTATTTATGAATTCGCTTATTCATTTGGACATACTTAGCGCAAGGTTCTTCAAAGTACTTGTAGAAATTGCCCTCCATTCACTTAGCATTTTATCCCAAAATGTTTCAATATTTGTTCTGGACTCCATCGGACGACATAAAGTGCGATAACACACTATACATTGTGCATTACCGTCCATCTCTATAAGAAAAAATCATATTCACAATTTTCATTAAACATTTTGCTGCGTGTATTTGCAAAAAACAAAAAATCATTCAAAAAAGTTGCGTAGCGAGATCTTTCTTCATCAAGTGCTAAACGTCAACTGAATTGATTTTGTTCTCTGGCATCAACACAAAACAACAAACACACGATCATTATACGAAATCACACGAGTAAGCTTATAGTGTAGGTGTGTCAACGCAGCGTCAGCAGAAATTTTTTTGCTTATCACATGTGATAACGAAATTTCGAATGTGCCCTTCACTGGTCTAGAGCCTCCACATCTAGAGCTGCTGAGGCTCCAGTTACACATGATGAACGTTTACGATTGCAAAGAGCAGTAGTTGCAGATCAACGAGATATACGTGTAGACTACGAGCATCAACATCTAGAGCTGCTGAGACACCTGATTAACGTGATGCACGTCTTGGAAGAAAACGATCCCAATCATCAAGAACTGATGATACACCGGATCAACGCGATCTACGTCTGGAAGAAGAGAGACTACGAGCATCAACATCTAGAGCTGCCGAAGGTACTGTTAAAATTTCAAGAAAATCGGTCCAGTCGTTTAGCCGTCTATAGACTGCAAACAAAAAACCTACAAACAAATAAACACACATTAATTTTTATATATAGATATCAACAGAACTAGCGAAGCAAATCGGGTTTTAGCTAGTTTTTCTTATAAAAATAGCTTTTGTTTTATTTGTTAAAATTAATTAATTAGTAAGACTATAATTTTATTTTGTTATTTTTTGCTTCTTTTTTTTTCTCAATTATAATTTAAATTAAAAAAAAAAATAAAAGAAAAAAACTGCGTTTTTATTTTGGCCATATTTTACCTTATTTGGTAATTTTTTCACAAATGTTGGTTACAATATTTTTTTTTTCGTGGCAACACTGCTCATCCTCTCTAATGTTCAAATGTCACGTAAAAACGTGGGAGAATTCTGTTTTATACAGATCACTACGTTTTGTTAAAGAGAGGGAACGTTTCGGTAATCGTTTACATTGTTCTCCATATGCTAAAAAGACAACGTTTGCTACGGTACGTTAGGTTACGTGTGGGTATTTACAGCAGAATTTGTTTGGAATTAAAAAATGTTTATTATTATTAAAAATTATATAATACAATAAATGAAATTATATAATTAAAAGTACGAGTGTGAGCAACTAGGCCATCAACTCTGGGTTTTCTAGAAATTATTTTAAGCTAAATATAAAACATATATACATTATTAATTTACACTTTTTGATAGAGTTTATATTTCTTAACAAAGGTTGAAATTTTATGGATATTTTCAATTGATGGTGTACTAAGCAGTGAGCTAGGAATGGAATGTCCAAAAATTGAGAATCTATCTTGAGAAAATAATTGACAGCTTTCCAGTATGTGTTCTACAGATTGTGGGATGTTACATGAATTGCATATAGGTTTGTCTTCCTTCGATAATAAATATTGATGTGTCAATATGGTATGACCGAGTCTTAGTCTGGAGAAAAGTTTTGCTTCACTGCGGGAGACTGTTGATGGATAAACGATCTGTTCGCCCTTGGGGTTGAATGTTTTATAGCGGTGATTGTAAGTTTCCCAATTGTTACGTTTTGTAATATACATATGCATTACTAGTTGCGATCTTAAGTCTTTAATCTCATATGAAACAGTAGTAAAGGCTTACGCAGGGTGTTCCGGGGGGTGCAGGGTAAATTATAAAATAAAATATTAGCCGAGAAAACGGGGAATGAAATACAAAATTTATTAATATAAATAATCGAATTATTATTTATTGTACACTAAACGTACCTTCGGGTTGGGGGGTGGATCGTGTAAAGATCTCTTTTCAATTATATTCTTAACAATTCACAATCGTATAAGAGCAATTACAGGGGTGGTTTATACACTTTACAAAAACTTAAATCTAAACTTAAAAGTAGGGTGGCCAGCGTGAACATCCCGCCCCCCTTGCAACATTGCAACAAGAGAACCGAGAAGTCACCTGGTCAGAGATCAAAATTACAATTCAGGGGTAATAATAGCATATAATAATACAAATTATTTGTGTAAGGGTAAAAAAATTATAAAATATGAAAACGGTAGTTTTGCTGGCAACGAACATGTTCTAACAAGAGCTTGGTTGTGGGTTGCGCTCGTCTTCTTCCGTACTGGGTGAGTAGGATCCGTATTGTTGCCAGCTTGTTTCAAGGTGTTTGTCTCTTAGGCGTTCGACAATTAGCCTACGGGGTATGAGGTTCTCTGTAAATAAAAACGACAGATACACAACAGGAAACGAGAGATCGAGTTAGCATTGCTCTTAGTAAGGGTTAGAGAGCCGCATGGGCTTCACACTTGGCCGTATTAGTTCAAATTTCGGCCACTTTCATTTTGAATTAGGGACGAAATAAATCCGTTCGATTCAATTAAAGTTTCGAGTTAATTGTCATACAAAAGACAATATGATCGACACCAACGAAATTTCCTAGATGATTTTTCTTACGAGTGAAATCATCATTGGCCATCAACCTTATGTGGAGATTTCATGTGATTCCAATTGTCAGTGCCTACCTGGTCCACGATAAACGATACTCGATTTGCCGCAAAAGTTGGCCAATGCCACGGGGGTTTTGAAACCAGGACAGAACGATAGTTGAATCTGTCCCTCAAAGGTAAAATTCAGCTTCTTACGAAGTGAAAATACCATCTTTTGCCAATAGAGTTGCATCTCAGAGCTCTCAACGGGGTAAAGTTTACACTTATACAGGCACAACCTTTACTTTGGCAGCGAGCAAATGGGTGACAAAGTCACCAGACGGGGTTAGGACTCTACTATACAGAATGGCATATGCTTTCTCAGAAGCATCATAAAATGCACGAAATATTTTACGCTGAGGGTTAAAATTAACCCAACGGGGGATGTTAATCCTATCGATGTACGAATAATCATCGACAAACTCGAGCCATCTGTTAAACGTCATGGGCTCCAAACATTCGCCACAATCTGTTCTGCTTTTACAACTTTATCGCATAACAATCTTAGCAACTACGATTTTAGGTGCCACTCACCCAACGGGGTCAAACAGTTTTGGCTATTTGAAAAAAGACAGAAAGTTTTGTGACTACAGGGCAATAGGGCGTTGGAGCTGGCTTGAAGCAAAATGTATCAATGCTCGCATTCCAACGTAAACCCAGAGTTTAAGCGGTGCTGGCGTCTGACAATTTCAAAAATTCGGAATCCTAGTGGGTATTCGGGTAGCACAAGAGAAAAGATTAGTGATGGGAGTCAAAACGACATGAGAAGGAGAATAAAATAGTCATGATCGGCGAGAGGTCTAGGGAAAGGTATTCACCAATTACTTCCTCGTATGAGGTTTCAATTTCGGGGCTCTGGAGCAATCAGATCTCTTAGCTTGAGCAAACGCATGTGCGCATATTTAAAATCTGTTAACGGGAGATCGGGTTCTTCTATTTCAGCACATTTCGGTAACGAGCATGTGGGTAATTGATCAGTGAGCTTTTCGACAACATATGCCTCTGTGGTCAATTTAAACGATGGATCGATAGGAGATCCTAGCGTAATAACACAAACTTGTCTAGAGTTTCCTTCCACTACGCCATTAAGGCCCACAATAGTGGCAGCAGGTGCCGAATAAATTGGAAGATCTAGCTTCCGTTGTAACTTTTGAGAGATGAAAGTAGCTTGAGATGCTGGTTCTATCATAGCTTTCGCAGTAAACAGGGTATGATCCAATTCTATATTCACTTTCGCAGTTCCTAACAGAACTGTTGAAGACGGGGTGGACTGTATTCGTGTAGCGAAATTTTGGAAAGGTCGAGAAGCAGGGAATGTAAATGGGCCATTATTCACCTCATTTCGCTTTTGTATAGGAGAAGGCCGAGGGATTTCCAAAGAACTGTCTGGGGTAGAAGGTTTAGCGGGGTTAGTTCCAGTCCTCAGTTCCTCCCGGGGGGAAGATTCGATACGATGAAGTAGCGAATGATGTTTTTGTTTGCAAATATAGCAAACGTTAGAGCTATGGCATCTTTTGGACTCATGGGAAACGGCCAAACAATTCGTGCAACACTTATGATCTTTAACACATAATAAGCGTTCGACAACTGGCATTTTCAGAAAATCAGAACACAGACGAACAGGGTGGTTCTGACTACAAAGCGGACATTTTCCTCGGGGTATAATCGGGGCTACAGTCCTATAAGTTTCGAATTTTCGAGGGCTATGAGAATTGCCCTGGCTATCATTTCGAACTGTCGCTTGGGTAAAATTATGGCTGCCGATAATTTCAGAAACTGATTCTAAAGTTCGATATCTGGCAGTCAGGAACCATTTTTCTCCACTTGGGTAGATCTGAGCAAGGCCCCTGAGACTGCTCCCAAAGACCTAAGGTATATTCGGGAAGTTTAATGGAGCAAATGTACACAAGGATGGGATCCCAATTCTGAGTCTCTATGCCCAGCAACGACAAATTCGTTTCGCAATCATTTATGGTCCGTTGCAAACTCTAAATGGAAGGGCCAGATTCGTTGGATATGCAAGGGAGGTTAAAAAGACTTTTCAATTGCGAATTAACTAATACTCTTTTATTCTCGTAACGATCGACGAGATTCTGTCAAGCCATGTCGAAACCATCATTCGTCATGGGGCAAGTACGAATTATGTCCCTCGCCTCACCTTCAGTCTTTTGCAAAAGATAATACATCCTTTGGATCTTGCCAATACGGGGCTTAGTCCCGTAAATGGCCGAGAACATATCTCTAAATGTTGGCCACGAAGCGTAATCGCCAGAAAAGGTTGGAGTGTCACATGGGGGAAGGTGAATGGGGATACTTTTATTAGTAGGGGTGTTCGAGGCCTTGCTCTTAAGGCTATCAATTAATCCGTCAATAAAAGAGGCGGATTGAAAATACAATGTATATCCCGACATATACTTGGCGTCTTTTGTTGAGACTTTCGTGTCATCGGCATTTTCCAACAAGTCGTCGTAAGTGTCACGAAAGACTTCCCACAAACGGGTCAACTCCTGCCGATGAACGCCTAGAGAGTGAACCGAATGTTCCTCTCGCGGAATAGCCTGAATAAAGCTTTCCAAATCGCCTAAGCGATTATAATTTCTATTTAAGTTACGCATTGCGGCCATCTTTTATCAATTAAATTCGGGTTTTGAAATTAATTTACCGGGGAAAAATTCAAAAAAATCGAAAATTTTAATTTTATTAAAATAGAAGTCCGAGAAAAACTTCAAAGAATAGGATTTATCCAAGACAACAGAAAATTCAAATAGAATTATTTAAAAATATTACTTTTAATTACAAAATTTAAAGAAATATTCGCGATAAACTTTAAAGCGATAAAAAGGGTTTGCGAAAACTTTCGAAACAATATTCAGATAAGGAATCGAAATTTAAATATAACGTAAAACAATTAAAATTATTTTATATTGTAACAAAAAACTCACAATATTAATTTTAAAAATCCAAAAAAATATTCGCATATACTATTGTGATAAAAATATTACAATTTCATTTAAATTATTGACAGAAATTATATATTTCGATTTATATTAGTGCAAGAGTATAAGATTCGCAAATCAAAATAAATTCAAAAAACAAAACGCGGTCACCTTAATTAGTGACAATCTTCCAACTGTTTATAAGGAAGTATACAACAACAAACTACACTGAGTTGTTTGTGTATTTTCGTTTTGTTTATTTTATTTTGCTTTTCTTTTTCTATTATTCTTACACTCGCACTGCACGCTATTATATTCTTTTAAATAAATAAATTGTTTCGCACCACAAAATAATATATTTTACATACCTTGTAAAAAGAACAAATAATAGGTACCAAATTATATTAAAATATTAAATGAAGTCGAAACAAGCGTGTAATTAATCCACCAAAAATCCAAATATGGCGATCCTTGAGATAATCTACAAAGAGAATCTCGTCAAATATTTTATTTTATTTAGGGGTTGATCCGGCTCGATTGGACCAAATGTTACGGGGGGTCAGGGTAAATTATAAAATAAAATATTAGCCGAGAAAACGGGGAATGAAATACAAAATTTATTAATATAAATAATCGAATTATTATTTATTGTACACTAAACGTACCTTCGGGTTGGGGGGTGGATCATGTAAAGATCTCTTTTCAATTATATTCTTAACAATTCACAATCGTATAAGAGCAATTACAGGGGTGGTTTATACACTTTACAAAAACTTAAATCTAAACTTAAAAGTAGGGTGGCCAGCGTGAACACAGGGCTTCGCCAGCAACTTTATCAGCTGTTTCATTACCTTTTATACCCGCATGACCAGGGACCCACATTAAGCGGATTTTGTTTGGTGATTTTATCAAATAATTACGGATATTTGTTATTATATACCCTGAGGTCCTTGTATGTGAAATAGCAGATAATGTAGATTAACTGTCGGAGCAGATAATGAATTTTCCTGTAAGGTTGAGGCAATGTTCTATAGCCAATTTAATAGCAAAAGCCTCTGCAGTATAAATGCTGCAATGGTTCTCTAGCAAACCGTTGTAAATTGTCGATTGGTTTTCATTAGTAACAGCGAATGAGGTATATAAATCTGTTTCGATCCATCCGTAAACCACAGACCTGCGCCAAACAAATTTGTCGGCGGCGGCGGCTAAAATTGAAATGTTGCGGCGGCGGCTTTAAGTCGGCTGTCAGCCGAAATATGGTAAAGTTTCGGCGGCGTCTTTATGTCTACTGTGATCCGAAATGACATAAATAAAATGGCCCTGGTTGCTCCACTGTGTTAAAGGGTCTTAGATCTCTGAAGCACATTTACACAAGCAGACGTGCGTTAGTAAATTTTTCGGAATCTGCATTTTTAGAACATCCTGACAATATGGATTTTGTTTTGGCATTCGAATTTTTCAAATTTGTTTGATTTTACGTCAATACCATGAGCACGTAAATGGTTACAGAGGTTTGATGACGACGTAGAAACTCCAAACCTGAAATTATTTCGCATTTTATAACACTTACAAAACAATTATGAGAAATAAATATTCAAAATAAAATTTCCCAAAAAATTTGGCTAAAAGCTAATCGAAATTGGAGTTTCGATTATTGTTTTGGGAAAATATCCTTTTAATTATCTTTAAATTTAATTCCTGGATAGAAATAATATATTTATGTACCTACTCCTTCAAACCCATGGGGGACTCATCAAAGCAAACTTTACGCATATGATACTTTTTTAGCACAGGTTTATTTTCAATAACCGTTTAACCAAAATGGTGTCAAACTATGGACACTGCTGAAGATTTTTTTGTTTAAAAGGATTTGGGTTGTTTCTCTAATTGTTGTTTTATTGGCTAGTACTTTTTCGTATTCGTTTATGTCATTCTCAATACCATTAAAAATAGCAAATCATCATTGAAATCAATGAATTTAACTTCATTTAAATTATTATTTAAATTTTGAAAGAAATTTGTAATTTTTTGGTTTTCCATTATAATTTTTTGTCTTTTAAAAAATTCAACGTAAAGTTAAAACTGTTACCACATTCACCAAAAGCAAGAAAGGGTGTTCAAAATCACCATATCAAAAAATTAAAAATTTTTCTATTAACATATCACAAAATGAACAAAAAAAAATCTTTACTGTGTTTAAGTCAAGTAAAATAATAATATATAAATATCATATTTTATATATAATTAAAATTTATTGTATTAAAATCATATTTCCGTATATTTTAATTTTCTTACTTACATAAAACGGTGGCTGAATTTAAGCCGAATAAATTTTCGGCGGCGGCGGCTTATAAATTTTGTCGGCGGCTCGGCTTAGCCGGCTGTCAGACGATCGGCGCAGGTCTCTGCCGTAAACACAAAAGTCCAGTCAGCAAAAGAATGTTGAATTGCTGTAAAAGCTTTTCTATATACTTCAGGTGCTGTTGTTTGCTTCGGGAATTGAAGAAGATCAAAAATAAAAGACGATGGCTTGAGAAGCCACCAAGCCTCGATTTTAGTGTTAGGTTGCTTAGCTGATAAAGATGGAAGAAAGGCTTTAGCGTATTCGATCGTTCTATGAATCGAGGATTTACTTTTACAGGTAATCTTCTGTTTAAAAGCATTCTTTAGCAATTTTTGTGAATTAGCATTATTGGAGTTAAAGATTTTTGGTATAAGGTACAAATCACTGGCGTAAATAAATTCGGAGATTGAAGGAAAACCAGCCTCCGTTAATATATTTTTTGTGTTGGTTGTTTGGAAAGTTCCGAGGGCGTACCGAATGGCAGAGCGATAAGGAGAATTTATGTGTTGCAGGAATGATTTAGGGCAGTGTCCATAGATTTGTAGGCCGTAACCTATTTTCGATAAAATTAATGCTTTAGTAACATTTAGAAGCGTACTGGGATGTATACCACATTTTTTCGAAGATAAAAATTTTATAATGTTTAGACGTTTCGTAAGATTTTTTCTCAGTTGAAGACAATGCCGCTTAAAATTGAATTTATGGTCGAAGATTATACCCAGAATTTTTAGTTCTGAGACATAAGGAATACTTGTGAATTTTAAGAATTGGAGGGTTACAGTTACGTTTATTACAAATGTGTAAAATCTTGCATTTGTCCAATGATAGCATGGTCCCTGATGATTTTGACCATTCTTGTATATCTCTTAGAAGGTTAGAAAATGCGGTATGTACTCTTGTAGGCGTATTGTTTTTCGAAAAAAAGGTGGCGTCATCCGCATAAATAGAATGGTCGAGGATTTTGTACTTATCTGCAATTTTACTAATGTCGTCAAAAGCTATTAGGAATAAAACGACCGAAAGAGGCGATCCTTGTGGAATCCCATTATAAAGGCAGACGATGTCGGATAGAGTACAATTAATGCGAACTTTTATTCTACGGTTCATTAAAAATGCTCTTATAATGTTATAGATTCTATTACCTACTTTCCAGTCAGCTAATTTCTGCAGTACAATATGAATTCCAATGCGGTCGAATGCACGTTCAAAATCTGTCGACAGTATTGATATGTGATTTTTGTGTGAGAGTGCTTGTGAGACAAAATAATTAAGGTGAAGCAAGGTATCAAGAGTGCCTTGTTTAGCCTTAAAAGCAGCTTGATTGGCATGAATTAAGTTATTTTTATAGGCATACCACATTAATCTCGTTGAAATAATCTTCTCAAACAATTTACCTATACAGGGAGAAGTGATATGGGGCGATAGCTGCTTATATATTCAACTGGTTTGTTCGGTTTTTGAATAGGAAGGATAGTTGCGTTGCGCCAGTTTTGGGGATAAATACCACTCTCAAAAATGTTGTTGAAAAGTGTTAAAATTCTTTCTTTTAAACACATTGGCAAATTCTTTTACAAGACGTATGATATTCTGTTATAACCGGGTGTTTTTCCTTTGGCATGAGATAGCGCGTTAACGAACTCGAAGAGGTTGATTTTGCCATCAATTTGTTTAGCTGAGTATGAAGGTAGCTTGTTGCAATAGTTGGAATTAAGTAAATCAATTTTACTGGACACGAAACGAGGGTGGAATTGTCTATCGTGCGATAAATTAGACCAATATTCGCCGAAGTCGTTGGCTATTTCAAGAGGAGTTGAAAAGAGTCGTTTATCCGTTTTAATATACTTAAATGTGTTCCAAGTTCTGTTTCCAACAAGCGTTCTTATATCTTGCCAAATTTTTTTAGTGCAAGATTGAGGGTTAATCGAAGAAGTGAATTGTATTAGAGATTCAGCTTTGGATAACTTAACCGTCCTCTTGAAAATAGCATTTGCTTTCTTGTAAGCCAAAAGGTTTTCATCTGATCTATTGCGGGTGTAATTGTGCCACCTTTGTTGCTTATCCTTTCTTAAAATAGATAAGGTGTTGGTCCACCATGGAATAGGTTTTTTTATATAAGAGTGTTTAGTCTGTTGGATCGAGGAGTTGGCAGCAAAGCGAATAATTTTCACTATTCTGGCTGCTTCAGAGTTATTATTATGTGAGTAATTGCATTTACAATTTTGTTCGATACAGTGCTTTTGGAATTTATCCCAGTCAGCAGCATCAAGTTTATACCTGGGAGAAGGTTTATATTTGCTCTGATTTGAAGAAATTCCTATCTTGATAAAAATAGGGAAGTGGTCGCTACCGTATAATGAATTGGCTACACTCTATGAGACATGAGCTAGCTGCGTATTGCCCAAAGTAATGTCTACGTTTGTTAGAGAGTTATGGGTAGATAAATGTGTGCACGAGCCATCATTTAGAACTATTAAATTTTCATTGAGGATTAAATTTTCTATAATTTTCCCTTTTGCGTTGGTTATGTTAGAGCCCCATAGAGTACTCTAAGCATTAAAGTCGCCTAACATTATGTAAGACTGGTGTTTGCTGGTGGATATATTTTTCAAATCTGATATTGAAAACGTCTGAGTTGGAGGAATGTAACAATTTACAATGGAAAAAGAAAAGTTGGTATCTACAGTAAGTTCCAAAGACGCTATTTTTGTATTACGAAAGTTAATTTTGTGAGGTAAATTTTTTTTCACTAAGAAGCCAACTCCTTGTTTAGCGTAAGTGTTGTTAGGTAAATTATAGAAATACCCCTCGTACTGTTTATGCGTGGTTATGTTTGTTTTGTGAAATGGCAAGTGTGTCTCTTGAATTGCAATTACATCTGGTTTGTTATCATCAATGAGAAGGGATAATTCGTTGTAGTTGTTGTAATAACCATTCATATTCCACTGTATAACTCTTATCATTTGTTTTTAAATTAAAATAAAGAAGAAGAATAAAATTAAGAGATTGAATGTTAGAAGAGAGTATTACTCTTCTTCACTTGATGTCCCTTCATACATAATATTGATTTTATGTTTCGTATTATCTGCTCTTTCATTTCCATTATTTATTGTTTCGTTCAAAAAGTTGGATTGGATTGTGCTGTTGAAATGGATTGTATTATTTGATTGGATTGTGTTGTTGTTGCGAGAGAATTTTGTTTATCAATGGGAAGAGAGTGAATAGAACATATAACGGGTTTATTAGTTAATGATTTATTTTGTATGTTTGGTGACTTATTTTTTGTTGTATTATTAGATTCTTTTTCCACGTTGATTTTAATATTTTGATTTTTGTTGGTGTTTTGTGACGCGACAGCCGAGTATGTTGTATTAGGTAAAGTATTTGGTGTATTATTTTCAGGATAGTCCAAGCTTCTTTAATTGTGCATTTAATTTTAATTTTTAAGAGTTCCTTCGGTTGAATAAATTTAGTGCATCTATTTGATGAAGCGGGATGCTCGTCAAGACAGTTTGCACATTGGACGCGTGAGCATTGATTAGGGGAGTGGGGAGGGAGATTACATTGTGGGCAGGTTGGAGGATTTTCGCAATGATTTTTTGTATGTCCAAGTTTTTGGCAGGACTTGCATCGCATAGGGTTCGGGAAATATTCCCGAACATTAACTAAATTCCAGGAAATTTTTAGTTTTGTTGGTAGGTTATACAGGTCGAAAGTAATTAATAAAACTCCTGTCTTTTTATGATTATTTTCTTCTAATTTTTGAAATTTATAAACATCCACTACGCCCTGGTCAGCAATTTCCTTTATTATTTCCTCTTCCGGAATATCGTTTAAGTAGGGGGCAAAAATGGTACATTTTGTGTAATTCAATCCAGTGTGAAGTTTACATTTGATATGGCAGAGTCCAAATAATTCCTTTGAATTTGCAAATTTATCAGCAACTTGTTGATTGTTGACAAGAATGAGAAGATTACCATCTCTTAATTGGGAAATGGACATGATTTCTTTACTGATGATTTGAATTGCACGATGAACTGCGAAGCATGAGTAGGATGAAAGGGGCTTATTTGGATCAGTTGACTCCATCACAATATATTTAGGGTTAGGTTGGGGATGCTTTGGAAGCTCAGGAAAATGTAAGGTGTCTTTATTTCTCGCTTTTTTCTCTTGGGACTACTAGAATTTGCTAATATAGCAAATCTGTTGTCCCCAATGTTGGGGGGCCCTGCGAGCATTGTTGTAGTTAATCAATATAATGAGTTAATAGTATAACAACACAAGAATGAAAGAAATAATGTAATAGATAAAGAAATCGCGTAAATCACTGATTTAATTAAAGCCAATTAGCGCGCAAAAACGATACGTCGTTCAAGTTGAAAGCTAGTCGAAGACTGAAAAAAAAAAAATTTTTTTTACAACCCGCTTAGCTTCACTGAAAACTGTAATAAAAAATTACTATTCTTGTTTATCTGAATTTCAACTAATAATTTAATAATTTTTTTAATATTTCGAAGTCTAAAATGTTTTTGTATTTTCAAAGTTGTAATGAATAAGTAAATAAAAGAATTTCCCGCAGATTAAATTTTTAGAGAATAGTTTATATTTGATTTTAATAAGAGATAGTTTATTATATTTAGTTTCTAAAAATTCAGTATTTTTTGTTGTTATTTTCCATGAACATTCGAAGTAAAGTCCTTAACTGTCGAAAGTTGTTATGTCATTTCTAGGCCACGTGTACCATTATCGGTACACGATAACTACTTTTATAAATCTCTATAAATACATGTTCTTTTTTTATTTGTATGTTATCTTCAAAATTATTACTATTCAAACGGTAAAATGCACAAAATAACAATAAAAAATTAAACTTATTTCACATAAAATAAGGGACGTAAGTGCAATGTACAAGATAATATATATTTTACTCAAGTTTAATTAAACTAATATAAATAAACGGGAAGTTTTTCCCGTCAGTTACGATATTGGTAAGTTTAAATCAAATCTCCACAAACACTACTCCCTCTTTCCACCTTCCTATAACATAAACCTGCACAATGCACTGCATGAGTAAGGGCAATCCCCTTACTGCTGGTTTCATTAAAAAAAATAACAATTGTTCAAATCACACGACTTTGTATCGTGTATGTTGTATTGAATACACTTTGTTTTAATCTATTTTTTAGCATTCCAACAATTTGATAGCATGAAACCAACATTACTTTTGAAAAACATATGAAAAAATGTGTATCGGAAATTTACATGAAAATAATCAACAACAAGCATACAATATTGTATAATCATCCAACAATACAATCAATACAACGATACAACGGCTTGTGTGAATTGACCAAATGTTTTAATGAAACAGTATAATAAAACCGCTATAAATTGTTGCGGTTAAGTGTATGTAATAGGTTATTTTTAATAAATATTTCGTTTGATGGTGTTGTTGTTTGAAACTGTAATTCTTGAACGCGAAATTGTTGTTGTTTTGGTTTTGTTTAACTTTAATTTTGTTTTCTTTTTAATTTCAGTATTTTTATGTTATTGTTTGTGGATAATTAATCTGATCTTCGTAAAAACAAATGCACGAGCAAAAACAGACGGATGACAAAATTAAACTTAAATATTCGGCCTTATTATGGTTGTCGTTGTCTTGTCGTAAACAAGGCGTATTTTTAAATAGGTATTATTAAATATCGAAAAACGACCAAAATACAACACTGTTGGAAATTCTGTAACAAATTTCGGTACCACAAGTGTCGTATTTAAATGTCCAAAATTGAAAAATCGTCGTTAAAATTTTTATTGACGACAGTTCAAAAAATAATCAAAAAAAAAAAAAATATAGCTAAAAAGTAAGTATTAAAACTATTTAATAATGATAAATTTAAATTTTTTAATTACAACTCAATTTATTTTAGATCTAAAAACCAAATGGTGTCACTGTTGGAGCAAAATTCATTCTTGGCCAAAGGATTTAGTAGTGGCATAAAGAAAATAAACGTTAAGCGGGAGTGGAACAAAATTGCTGAAGAACTGAACATTTTAGGACCACAATCGCGTAATGAGGAAGAATGGATGAAGGTTTGGGCAGATTACAAATTTAAAATAAAAAAGAGTTAACTTACAATAAAGCCAAATGTCGTGCTACCGGGGGTGGTTCTTTTAAACAATATGTGTTATCCCCAACAGAAGAAGCTGAATCCAATTTGTTACAAATTAATTAAATTGTAAATGCAGGTGACGGTGAGTTTGGTATCAAACGTAGTAGCCAAAATGAAAATTGCGAAAACGAGGAGAATATACCATGATTGATAATTTAGAAAACAACGAACAAGTCTCCCAAACAACACAATACTGGTCCTAAAATCTTACATTTAACACAAAAAACTCCTACAAAGACACCCATACAAAACTATGATGTTGTTGAAGAAGTACGTTCCTTACAGTCAACAAAAAAAAACTCCCACCAAAAAATTAATACAAAATAATGAGATTCTTGGAGAACCAAGTTTAACACCATCAACAAAGAAGACCCCAACTAAGAAAAAACAAAAGATGATCTTCTTCAGGAGCAATTGGAAGTCCAAGCCGCATTGTACACAGAAGTGAAGCATTCTTACGCTGAAATTGAAAGGTATCAACGCAAATAAAGGAAGAAAAGTTAGAACTTTACAAGAATAAGTTGAAATCTAAGGAAGAATTTAGAAGAGAACTTTTAAAACTTAGAAAAGAGGAAATAGAAATTGAAAAAAGACGTATTGCACTAGATGAAATTATAAATGGTATACAGATATAAATTATACAGATGGTATAAATTAAAGTTTATGAATAATTTAAATTTATGAATTTCATATTTAATACATGTGTTGTATAAATATATTTTTATTGTTTTTTTTATAAGTTAAAAAAAAGAAAATGTGAATTTTATTTGAGTTTGTTTTGCTTTTTTAATTTTTGTTATTTTATTTTTTATTAATTAACATATTTAACAATAAAATTTAATTAAATATTTAAAGATTGCATTATTGATGATCGTATATTTATTGCGTTTAAATCGTCATCTGCGACAGAATTGGTTAATGGTAATTCATCCATTACATCAATTTCAGGAATTTCAGTTTTGTACTGAATGCATATGTTGTGTAATGCAACTGTCTTGCACCTAGTATGCACCGGAATCTATTTATTAGAACACCAATAGTTCGTTCAACAATGTTTGTAGTTCGTGCATGTATGTATATAGTTAAAACGACTTTCTGAAGAACCTTCTACAGCAGATCTGAATGGCGTTATCAGAAACTGTTCTAAAGGGTACCCTGCGTCTCCTACACATAACATAGAATGGTTTTAAGTTCTAATAGTTTGCTGAAGCACATTTTAAATTTTTTGAGTAAAATATGGTACATAATTTTAACTTACCTATAACCAAGTATTTCTTTCGCCATTATCATATTGATCCCTTAAAAATTGTATTAAGTCGCTGGTGTTCCACACTAAGGAGTCATATCATGGTATGAAAATATTCTTGATATTATTAAATGCAATGTATCATTTTATGTAAATTGGATATTTACAATATATTTGTAAATAAATTAATATATTTTTATAAATTTTCAGATGCACCAACATGTTTGCCAAACCAACCTAGAATATATGGCGTTGCTAAGCAAGAAGATGCTAAAATTAAATGTACTGTTGATGCAAATCCTCCTGACGTCGAATTTAGTTGGACATTTAACAATTCAGCTGAAAGTATCGACGTTGCTACTAATCATATATCAAGACTCGGTAGGTTCCTAATTATTAAGACAACAATAATACCTATTATTCAAAATATATGAATTAAATACCCTTAAATTACATATATACATATATGCCCTTATGGTAGTCTATCTATGTACACCTAGCGGAATCTATCTATGTATACCTAGGAATTGAAAGTAGTGTTACCGTTAGTGTGTTAAAATTTTTACCTCTACAACCCGAACAAATTTTTTATGCGAGAAAGAAATTTCAATTCCCTTTTTTAACTCGCATGTCTTCATACTTTTATTTACACTATCATTACTTAAGTTTCTGTACATTATTTCGCAAGCGTGTTTGTTTAACTTCATACCAAGTGTCATTCATGTCTTTAAATAATAAACGCAAACAAAAAGCACTAAATTTAAAGGAAGGAAGAAAGGCTGAAGACAATAATATAGATATGCAGGATACTCTATTGTGGAAGAGGCTAGAGCAAAAATAACTTCGTTTTTTAATAAATCATAGTACATGTGTACATACATACTACATATATGTGTATATATTTAATTCACATAGATCACTTTAATAATTTTCACTGCTATAGTCCGAACAACTGTAGTTAAAATGTTAAAAAAAAAATAGAAAACTAAAAATAATACAATGCGACAAAATAAAAAAATGAAATACACCCAACTAATGTTAATTAGTTAATTGGTCATAACAACCCGATTAACGGAATACGGCCTGCCGCAACACATCCTTCCAGGCGCCTCTGCTTCTTGCGCGCCTACGCCAATTGGTCACACCAATCGATGACAGGGCTTCCTCAATTTGGTTCTTCCAACGGATACAAGGTCGTCCTCTTCGCCGACTTCCGCATCAAATACTCGTCTCGCCAGAGCATCCTCTTCTATTCGAACGACATGACCGAGCCCGCGCAGCCGCTTGATATTAATACGCTGTACAACGTCCATGTCGTTGAGGAGCTCATACAACTCACTGTTGAATCGGATGCGAAAATCATCGCCTACTCGCATTGGACCGAAGATCTTACGTAGGACTTTTCTCTCGAATACTCTCAAGGCAGCTGCATCAGTTCTTAATAGGGCCCATGCATCTGCGCCATAAAAAAACACGGGTAGGATGAGCGTCTTGCGAGAGAGGTCTCTGCTACTCAATTGCCTATTGAGATCATAATAGCACCTGTTGGCAAGAGTAATACTGCGCTTGATCTTCAGACTGACATCATTTTCGGTGGTAACGGCGGAGCCAAGGTAAATGAATTCCTTGACTATATCAAAAGTATAGTTATCGACCGTAATTTGAGAATCAATACGCCGCACGGCTCTACTTGTCGATAACATATACTTCGTTTTACCCTCATTTACTGCCAGACCCATCTTCTTAGACTCCCGTTCAATAGCACTAAAGGCAGCAGAGACATCTCGTTTGGTACGCCCTATGATGTCGATGTCGTCAGCGTACGCAAGCAACTGGACACTTTTTTGAAAAATAGTGCAATTGCGATGCACTCCCGCCTTTCGCAGAACACTCTCCATGACGAAGTTGAAGAGGTCGCATGATAAGGGATCGCCTTGTCTGAAACCTCGCACGGTATCAAAAGGTTCGGAGAGGTCCATTCCTACCTTGACGGAGATGCAGGAATGGCTCAACGTCATTCTGCATAGCCTTATCAGCTTCGCAGGTATACTGAGCTCAGACATTGCGGCAAAAACACGATCCCTTATGGGGCTATCGAAAGCAGCCTTATAGTCGACAAAAAGATGGTGTGTGTCGACTTGATTTTCGTGGGTCTTTTCCAGGATTTGGCGTAGTGTGAAGATCTGCTCGATGGTGGACTTGCCAGGTCTGAAGCCGCACTGATAAAGTCCAATCAGTGTTTTCACGAGTGGCTTCAGTCGTTCACACAATACGCCTGTACGAACCTTATATGTGATAGGGAGAAGGCTTATACCCGTGTAGTTGGCGCATATCGTAGGGTCTCCCTTTTTCAGGACAGCACAGAGGACACTGAGGTTCCAATCGTTGGGCACACTTTCCTCCAGCCATATTTTGTAGATGAGCTGGTGCATGCGCCTTACCAACTCATTACATCCGGTCTTAAACAATTCAGCGGGGAGGCCATCAGGACCTGCCGCTTTGTTGTTTTTAAGTCGCATAATCGCGACTTTAACCTCTTCATGGCTAGGCGGCGGGATCTCCACGCCGTCATCATCGATTGAGTTCGGAACATCATTCTAGAAGCGGTATTGATGTCGTCATCGTCTTGTAGCAGAGTAGTGTTTCCTCCACAATCTCAGCACCCCTTGCGGATCTGTAACCAGGTTTCCACTCTCATCCTTACAGGAAGACGCTCCGGGCTTATACTCCTCGGTCAGACGCTTAACCTTTCGATAAAATTTTCGAGCCTCATTCCTACACCCAACCAATGACATAGTCTAAATTGTGAGTTTTGTTGAGTAATACAGTAGTATTTTTATATATAATAGTAGTATCTATATATACCCTCCAAAATTGTTTTGTTTGGCCAAAATGGGTTTTTGGACTTTACACACAAATTTATTGATTACACAAAAATTTATCGAGCGATATCCAAAATTTAAATCTTATTAGAAATGGAAAGGATGGACCTTTAAAACGATATATATATTTGGGGTATTCACACGGTCGTCATATATCATAAAATAATAACATGAAAAAATATTGCTGCTGTGAGCAACCCCCATAAGGTAGTGTGCTATTTCAATTTTGAGTCAGCTGATAAAAGAAAAATACAATTATAAAAAATTACAAATGTTTGCAGTTAAAAATGCCAAAAACAAGTCAAGAAACTGAAATAATAGCCAATTTGTGCGAAAAATACATATTGGACATTATTATGGCTAGCAATATGCCAAAAAAATGTACTTTTTCATTTTAAAGCTATGAATGCCGAATTATTTTTAATGCTTTGGGGGTAGAGTTAGCTACCTTAATTGCTGATTATATTGTCCCTCACTTACCCTAAAACGAAAATATTGGGTTGCCTTTTAAACTTGGGCTTTTTGACTTTTTGTGGATTTAACGCATTATTTACGTTAATAGCTACAAAATCAATATTTTTTTTATTAGATAGTTAGTTTGGGTATTAATCTTCCATTTTTTGGTATTGTTGTAATAATACACTGAGAGAAAAAAAAATTACAAAAACAAAACTTGAAAGTAAGAAAATACAACTGCTAACATTTTACGCGGCACAAATTGGGCTGAATATTAAGTCTTGAAATTCTACACAGTTGTTGACGACTTCAAAATTTATAATTCGCGAAATTACTTGACAATCGCATTTTTCGTTCAAACAAATGTGGAAAATGTAAAAAAAAATTTAAAAAAATGCCCCTTTTTCACCTTCATTCACATATAACTTTTGAAGTAGGAATGTAATCTTTAAGCAACTTCGCAGAATTTTACATATTATACTCGTCAACAACTACGCTGACTTTCAAGCCAAAATATTCAGCTCAATTTGTGCCGTTTAAAAAACACTAACACTATTTTCGACAAATTTTATTAATTAATTTTAAAAGTAGAGTACATATTGTAAAAAACTGAAATTTATGCTAATGAAATGAATTATATGTCAGTAGTTAAGACTGTTTTTACATTGGGAAATAAAACTCCTCTCATGGGTTAAGTAAATAAACTTATATTTCATTTACTATCGTGATAAGACGGCACATAGTACATTGAGCCCTTAAAACAAAGGGACAGAAATAGAAAGAATGAAAAATAGGGTTTTGAAATTTGGTGTACTGTCGTGAACGCCCTTAATTAAGAAAAATTTGAAATTTCAAAAGAATTGGCTCAAGGATACGCCCACCTCCTACATGTCCTTTAAACTAGAATCTTCATATTTCTCACAAAAATGTATAAAAGTTATGAAAAGTTGTAGTTAAGATACATATAATACTACCAATATGTGTGTAAATTTTTAATAAAATCAAAGCAAGGACTATTGGTCCTGCCATATATCTTTTTACAAAAAATTCTTGCAAAAACTTTAAAAATTGTCCTTTCTATGGGCCAAAGCACTGTACGGCTGTTGATATTCTAGCCGGCACCCTATGCTATGCTATGACTTTCAATTAATCAATAAAATATATAATATTCCAAAGTTATCATTAACTGAAAGTTCACTTGGTTTTCTCTTTATTTCTTTTTTTCGTTTGCATTTTATTTTAAAAATCGTTGAATAATGTATCAAATATGTAAAGCTTCTTTAAACTGTTTATATAAAGATACTAACGGGCGTCTAAAATGGAAAAACGATTTGAACAATAGTGATGTGTTTGACTTTTTTAAACTATTTAGGGTTAAAAACATTAGTGCGCGATGTACTTACGATGAAGATAAAATTTTTGAATTTTTAAACGAAGTAGAAGGTCCTCTCGAAAGAAGAACAGTGCTCCTGAAATTTGATTACTTTAAATTGCAGTGCACCAATAAGTCTAAAGAGGTCTTCCTAAATATTCAATTCGTTGGTTTTCAAGAAAATACAAAATGGAATGCTGAGGAACGAATAAAGAGATTGAAAGAGATAGAGAGCAAACAAGAAACAAAAAAAAGACGTACGGAGAGTAAAGTTCTATTTCAAAATTTGATTGATATGGACGAGCCTATGGACTTATTTAATTTATTACATCAACTATCTTATTTCGATGTACAGACTAATCGGATTAAAATTCTAAAAAAGCAAATAAACGTTTTAAGACGCTTAAATTATAAATATCGCAGTGAAAAAGTTTGGCAAACAACAAATTTGGGTTTAGAGTCCCAACTCAAAGAAAAACTAACGAATTTCCACTCCTATGTAGACCTCCAAAAATGTTAATAATAAAAATAACGATATTTCGAAAAGTATAAATAAAAAGTAGCCTATTCAATGAAATTAAAATAAATGCAATCTTATTCGCGAAACTAAATATGTAAGCAATTAAAAACTTTTAATAATGCATTTAAGTTATATTTTTTTATAAATTTGAAACTATTTTAATATTTTATAACTCTTTTCTTTCTCAATTGGTCATTTTTCAACCGATTTTCAAAATTTGTTTTTTGATCGAAAGGTACTTAAATTATCTGTCTAATTGCTGAATACTGGTATTACAAATTATTGCCGCTAGATGGCGAAAAAATATTTTTTATTGAAAAATGTATCAAAGCACCCTGTATTTGCAAATATTATGAGTTCATATATTCTGCAAATGTACTCGTCAAAGGGTTTTGTACAAAGTTGGTAAACATCATCTGGTTGAATTTTGGAAATTTATGGGTCAAAATTTAGATTTTCTTCAATAACATAAAAATAACGGTAATTTTGTAAATAACGGAATTACGAAAAAGTTCCAGAACAAAAGTTGCTACTGAAGCCCCAAAGAATCATTTTCAACAATAAAAAAGTTCTTT
This sequence comes from Sarcophaga peregrina, assembly GCA_014635995.1. Lineage (NCBI taxonomy): Eukaryota > Metazoa > Arthropoda > Insecta > Diptera > Sarcophagidae > Sarcophaga > Sarcophaga peregrina. The sequence goes on along the minus strand of CM025789.1, from coordinate 83,531,798 downwards.
TTCGCAAAAAGCCGTTTTTGGCATATTGCTAGTTATAAATATTTAAAAATTTAAAATTTTGAAAATATAGAACAAATAACAGCAAGATTAACTAGTACTGACACGATGCGTTGTCAAGAATTACATTTGAAGATATAAAAGCCTGCAATGTGATGATGGTAACAAAAAGATCTAAGCAACAAGCGCAAGAAAGAAAGAGAGAGAACTAGCCCAACTAGGCTTGCCAGATGGCCTGGATTAACCTGAATTTTCCAGTTTTTTATGTCTGGTCCAGTTTCCAGGAAAATGCAATCAGTCCAGTTTTTTCATATTCTTTTATAAATAATTAAATTAATATTTTGTGCAGAAAAATTGCATTCTAAATACAATGAAATTACAACTATATTTGCAAATGTTTAGATTTTGTCTTTTTCTAACCTCAATTAGTACCATTTTGTACAATTTATAATACTATCATCACTGTAATTTTTCGCTAATTGTATATTTAAGTCCAACACTAGTAATTTGCCAACAATAAACAGCTGTTTGGAAACAAGTGAAAATTTTTGTAAATAACTAAGTACGTAGCAAATATGTATTTAATTTTATTAAAACAATTAAAAACATTTCATGTTCTTCCCATTCTCAGAACGATTTATTAGTGATTAAATTGTTAATACGCATAAGCATGGAGCGCAACAATGATGCTGGACCTTCCAAGAAAAGAAAAGTAACAACCTTTTGCGATAGGTGGACTCATGCTCCAAATTATTTTCCATGGATAAAAAAGATAGATGAATATACTGCCTTTTGCAAATTATATCAGTCGGAAATTTCAGTTAAATATGAAGGGAGCCTGTCGTTAAATAAACACCTCAAAACACAATAAAATTGTACTGTCGCAAAAATTGTCACACAGCATTTCAAATTTTGTTACTGCAGCAGAATCTAAAGATGAATCTCTAGTCTCAAAAGCTGAATTAATGTTCATTTATCACAATGTCGTTCATGGGTTAAGTTACAACAGCTTAACCTAAATCTATATTTTGTGACAGTAAAATAGCTTCGGAAATTAGGTGTGGCCGTACTAAAGCAGTAGCTGTAACACGAAATGTTTTGGCTACGTATTCTCAAGAAATAGTTTCTAGTGCCTTAAAAGAAAGCTATTTTTTCACTAAGCAGCGACGCATCAAATTTTGGAAACGTTAAAACCTTCCCATATGCTGTATAATATTTTAATGCTGATACGGGAATACTTAAACAGGTTTTAGATTTTTGCGAAGATCCTAATAAAGCTTCTAAAGATATTTTCGGTAATGTTATTAGAATTTCTAATGAAAACAATTTGAAACTTGACCAAATTACGGAATATTGTGCTGATAATACAGCAGTAAACTATGGCGTGCATAATTCAGTGTTTCAAAAACTAAAAAACGAAAACAAGAAAATTATAAAGGCAAATTGTAATTGTCATGTAATTAATTGTAATCAAAACTTTTAATGAATTTAATTCTTCGGCTTTGACAAATGAAAAATTAAAAGATTGTTTCGAGTTTGCAAGCATTGAATATAAGAATCTTCTCCGACATGTCCCTACGCGCTAGCTTTCTTCCCAGCAATTGACCCGTTAATATATTCCTGGCCGGCAGTAAAAATGTATTTTTTGCAAAAAGTTGAAAACGATTGTTGAAAAGTTGTCGGGGAGTTTATTTCTTGTGGTGTTACAGATAATGATGTTGGTAATGATAATGAATACTTGTCTGAAGGTTTGTCAGAGGCTTATCTGTATTTTCTGCACAACGTTCTAACACATTTGGTGTTAGAAAGTGATTCATGTACTATTATAGAACTACACACAATAATGGTTAATCTCTTGAATAGTCTTAAAAATAGGTTAAAAGATGAGTTCTATGGAAGCAAAGTTATGACTATTTTAAAAAAGATTTCCTATCAGGAATCTAACACCTTCAAATTAGAAGCAAATCAGTTTTAAGAAACGCTATAACTTAATTGGAGCAACGGTATGATTTCGGATGTGACTCACTTTACAGCAAAATTTATGTTTTAAATTTAAAACAGTTTCTCTTATCGTAGAGTCTGTTATCAGAGCTTCCAAGAGTCTTACGGATTTCAAATTTAATTGACAACGATTTATTGTATACTGACTTCTGCTCCCTGCGGGGGATATTTGATAATTTGCCAAAAAATATTCCAATCGATAAGATATGGTCCGTCTTTTTTCAAAAATATGATAAAAGTAAAGTACAAAATCTGTATAAATTGGTCCCATTCGTTCTTTCCATTCCAATAAGCAATGCTTTTTGCGAAAGGACTTTTAGTATTTTAAATAATTTATACTCTCAGGAGAGACATAGAATGTCTTTCGACTTAATAAAGGCTGAAATTTTAATAATATTAAACTTTGATGAAACTTGTAAAAATTTTCAAACTTTTTTGCATACGAATAAAGCAAAAGAGTTAGTAAATTCTGTAAATAAAAATTCGAAATATATGTGGCAAAGTTATACTTTTTTATGTAAGTTACTATGTACCTATGTATAAATATGTACTTAATATAACGTAAGATGGAATTAAATTGTATGTTAACATGCTTATTTTTTTTGAAAATTTTTAATAAAATTTCACTTTTTGCAACCACAAGTGCTTTTAACAGGTTCAGTTTTTTTTCTAAAATCCAGGCGAAAATTTTACGTTTTTCAGTTTTCAGGGTTTTGGGATCTGGCCAGCCTAAGCCCAACCTAGGATTTATAAAAAAATTTCGGCGCGCCAATTTAGAAAACTTCCTAACCCACATCCAAGGATGTTAAAAAAGAGAGTAAAATTCTTTTTAAATTTAAAGCTAATTTATATGTTATTAATGGACAAATAGATCTAGGTAAATTTTTCCAATCTTTTCTGTTGCCCTTGATTTTACGAGTGCACTGTAATGTGTATTTCTCATTTATTCAATGTATAATCCCAATCCCTTTTTGTCTACTACCCAAACAGGGCTATTATAGGGAGAACGTGATGGTCTTATTATGCCATCTCTTAAAAGTTGTTCTACTTCTCTGTTGACAAAATCAATCATTGAGATTGGGTATGACTGGTACCTGGAATAAATGGGTTCCTCATCCTTCGTCCTAATTGTGGCGGAGATATTAGTATTATATGGTAGGGCTTCATTTGGTTTCGCGAATACTGAAGCATTTTCCCGGATCAGATCGTAAAACTCAGCTTCAATTTTTCCTGGAATTCCCTCTAATACTAAATTATTGATTGCGTCCAAATTCAAATACTTCAGCCTCTCATATCCCCCTTCGAAAAACATAACACTATTACCTGTATCGATTACACCATTTACTCCCTTAATGAAGTTAAAACCTAGTATACCATCGAATAACGCCAAATTTTCCAGTAGATAAAAAGTTTCGGTCCTATTAAATACATTCACTAAAGTTGCCTGATCAATTCTACTAGCGCCTTGAACAGACTTGACAAAGGAAGGCCTAGAAAGTTTTTTTATACCCTTCAGATTCCGAGTATTTTTTAAATAACTTTTAGTAGATCCAGTGTCAACTAAAAGTTTAACAGTATTATCCCCTATTCTTCTCTCGAAGTAGGGGAGAAGTGATTTTCCCCTAAAAAATTAATCTCATCTTCAAAGGACACATTGTCTAGGCTTGCTGGCGTCGAATCTACCTCCCATTGGTGCTGCTGTTGACTTTCGTGTGCCAAATGATTTACATTTTGTCCATGCTGACAATTTGGACGACTCGCAGATCTAACAGTGCACATACTCACATCAGTATCTTCTTCTGAACGGGGTTGTAAATCAAGACCCTGCTTATTTGGTGGTCTGATATCTGCTCGACGATTTTGTGGAATCTGAGAGTAAAATGGTTTTGGTCGATTAGGGGGTTGCCCCATTTGACCTGAATAAAAATGGGATGCTAGTGGGTGAAATTGGCGTGGCTGAACATAACGTTGTTGTGGCCGTTGTTGGACTTGTCCGTGTAAAGTTGAGTTTCCCGTTGGTTGACTTGAAAAATTGCCAGTTGATTGGTTATTGGAAATAGGAGCATTAAAGTGATTGAATCTAGGGTTTGTATGGGGGAAATAGGCCTGTTGAACGCTACCAAGTCCGTTATTATAAATTGTTGCAAACCTGTATCTGTTTTGATTTGTCTCCAATTCCTATGCCATTGCCAAAGCAGTAGGCAAATCTACTGGCTTACACGCAAATAGGATATCGCATAGGGGTTTATTGAGACCCAAAATAAAAACTCGCAATGCATCCATCCTATATTTCTGGTTAAGTGACTGGATCAATGAAGAATTTCCACTATAGGACATTATAACCTTGTTGATTATGGAAGTGAGTTTACCTTCAATATCACTATAAAAATTAATAATAGACCTTTGACCCTGTCTCAAGGTAGAAAGTTCCTGCTCCAATGTGTAAATAGAAGTCTTATCAGAGTACGCAAAATCTAATCTGTCAATTATAGCATAGAAGTTCAAAACGGTTTTGTAGGTACTTAAAACAGAGTCTGCCTTCGCTACAATTTTATTTCTCAGTACGGCAACTACCTGGTAGTACTTAGAACTACCTTTATAACGTTCGAACAACTTGTGGGCCGTTACCGCTGCCTGACGCCAAGAGACGTACCTAAAGGATTCACCTCTAAACTCAGGGACAGACTTCACTATATCAAGTGACTCGTCGCAGTCCACGCCCTCAACGATTTCAATATCTCTGTACTCCTGCACGGCAGTTGGAGGTTGAAGTGCGTCGATCTTCCTATTCAATTGGTCAATAATACCCTGAAATTCCTTCCGGGTTTCTTCTGTTGCCTGCCTAATGGCAGCATTAAGGACTACACTAAAAGCTTCCTCATCCATAGTTTTTCGTGTCGTATTTCTGTCACTAATAGTAAGGTCCTGAAGTAGCTTTAAGGTTTCGTCAACTCCGTGAATGATCTCGTCAATGGAACTCATGAAACAACCGATATTCGCGTATAATAAAAAGGAATATATCGTTTTGGATCAATTAGAAGAGAAATTTACAGATGCGATTTTATAAATATCGGAATATTTTGAGTTCGAAACTGTTTCTTTTATTTTTATTTTTCCTCAATAGCAAAAACAGACAAACTTCTAACAAATAAGTAGAAAATAGATTCTTATCATTACAGAATAAGTTTTTTTTTACAATAATTTCTTTAATTTAGTCATAAAAGTGAGATACAATTTTTGTGTTTGGAACCTTGTAATCTATCTATTTGGTATGCAATATTCTAGTCTAGAAAGTTTTGAACAGTTTAGTTTCAATAATCACTTAATTTATAGTATAGAAAAATATACTTATCATAAAAATATCAAATTAATTAATAATTAATATTAATTTTACTTAAATATTATAATAGTTACGTGGCCGCTAATACTGCCTTCTAATGAGTGTCCTCTTCTTTAATTGTATTTTTTAATGGTTTCAGCTTCCGTTCTTATTTCTCCAGGAAAAAGGTTCTTAATATAATGTTGGGCGCCACACGTTTATGGTTGGGATGTTTAATTTTCAAATTATTTTATTTAATTTCAAGTTAGTTACTATTATAATTTCATTTTATTTATTTTATTTTGCATGTTTTAGTTATAAATAGAGTTTTAATTTAATTCCGTATTAATCACTATATGCAACTTTTAACAACTTAAATTAATTTAGTTTCATTATATTTAACTTTATTTAATTTTGAGTTCTTTAAATTATACTTTTTATTCTTATCTTACATTTTATTTTCTTTTCTATTTTAAATTAGGTTTTATTTAGTTTTTATTCTAATTTTATCCACTATGTGGACCTTTTGTTTCTCTATTAACTTTCGTTTAAATTTTTAAAATCTCTCATAGGTTATTTAATTTTCGATATTTTAACATTAATGTTTTAACTCTCATAAGGAATTTTATTTTCTTTTCTATTTTATTTACTTTTTATTCTAGTTTTATCCACTATGTGGACTTTTTGATTCACTGTTATCTTTCGTTTAAATTTTTAAAACCTCTCATAGGTATTTTAATTTTCAATATTTTAAAATTAATGTTTTAACTCTCATAAGGACTTAATTTTAATATTACAAAATTAAAGTTTTAACTTTATCAAATTAATATTCTTTGTCTTTATGTTATTGCTCCTTTAAACACTTCTTCACATGACCGAAGCGCAGTGTTGCCAATTTTTTTTCAAAATTTACCGTCAAATTGGGCTTTAAAAATCGCCAGAAATCGCTAAATTCAATTTTTAAACCGTCAGAAACCCGTCAAATAAATAGTTTGGAAATATTAAGTTAACGTTAAATGAGATAAAATGTAAATAATTACACATATTTTTTATTGAATTGTTTTTTAATTATGTTTAATGATTTACAAATACAATTAGGTATTTTCAAAGAGATAGTGCCAGTCTTCTGGACTTTCGTTTCGAAACTTTTGTGGATACTGAGGCGTCATAACTTTTTAAAAAGAAAATTCAATTTAAATGTACATTTTAAAATTATATTCATAATATGAAACAATTTCATCGTTTCTTGTAATGTACGCTTAAATCTGTTTTTACACGGTAGACCCGTTCCACGTACGTACCCGTACTTAGAAAAGAAGGGGATTTATTCCATATCCTTCAAAACGTATAATTCGTAGGAAAAAATTAATACGAGAGTCTTTATAAAAGACTAAATATAATTTTTATAGGCATTAATACATATTTTATTTCATAAAATTAAAAGCGATTCAAATCTTATAAAAAAGTAACATAAATTTAAATTTATTGTAGTTCAGGAAGTCAAAAAAATAATATAAGTTGATTAACAAATGATACATTTACCAATCCTTAAAGGTTATTTAAACAAACTAAAAATCATAAAAGTTCATAAATAAAAAATTAAAAACAGTCAATATGCTGATGAAAATAACAGAATTCTATTTGCTATCATTATTGGATTTCATACGTAATCGCTTACGTAAGGTTGGTTCAGAATAGCTATCAACTCCAACAAGATTATCTTTTTCAGTTTCCGATTGGACAGGACCGACAGGCCGTTGTGATTCAGTTTGAAATCGCTGTAGCATAGTAGGTAGAATTTTGGCTTTTTAGACTGTAGGCCCGAGTTCAAACTCCAGGTCAGATAGCAAAACGAAAATATTTTTTCGGCGACTTCCTCTCAGCAGATTTCTGGCAAAAACTCAGAAAGTAAATAAAATTGCCGTGAAAAGCTTCTTGAAAACTATCGTTCGGAGTCGACTTTAAACTGAAGGTTTGGCCACTTATGTATAAAATTAACGCACACAACATAAGTGGTATGAGAAGCTAGGTCGTAATCCTGATTTAAGGCTTGTAATGACCAAATATGTTTGTCTTTGTATAAGTCATAGTAACGAGCCATTCAAGATCTTAGATTACGTTGAGATTTTCATAAACTTTTCTCAACCGTGCTACAAATATCATCGTGTAAAAACATAATTAATTTTATTTTCTAGACCGTGCTATTACAAAATTAGGTGTACTTACTTTTTTTGATATTTTTTCTTTTTACTGCCTTCTTATTTTAAACTCAACACCTTAAGCTTTACCTTCATTTCAGACAGATTTCGATTTTTGCTTTGTACTTTTTCTACTAACCGTTATTCTCTCTCTCGTATTGCATTTTTTCTTACTTGTATATAATTCAACCTTGAAAAAAAAACGCTAAAGCGCCGTAAAAAACTCCAGATTTCCCGCTAACCGCTAAAAAGCATTTTTTCTCGTAATTGGCTTTGCAAAAACGTCAGATTTGACGGGAAAAACGTCAAATTGGCAACAGTGCCGAAGCGTGAGTTAAACTGAACTCAGTTTTCAATGAAATAAAATAGCAAATAGTAAAGGATAATAAAATGCAAAAGAAGATCAATGAAACTCTTCCGCATAGCAACAGTTAAGAATATTGATGGAAAGCATCAAAATAATGTTTACTTTACTAAGCAGCAAAGAAGCAATAACAAAAATATCAATGAAAAGAAGAATAATAACTATACCGTTAATTTTCATAGTAACAATTAAGAATAATGAATATCATTTTTGCTGCACTTAGTAACTAAAGCAATAACAAAAATATGAATGAAGAGAGAGTAGTAACATTTTAATAAAGTAAAACAATTCATTAACCCATTGTTAACTTATACAACAGCACTCGTTTGCCTGTGAAGTAACTACTGAAGCCACATTTTCAGTATTGCCATATGAATATCAGTAGTGTAAAACAAGTAGTAGTGTTAAAAAGGTTTTTCCCCAGAAATAAAAAGTTTAAAAGAGTTGCTGGCAATGCTGTCGTCGACGAAGATGTTCGGTTGCCGAGGGCAAAAAAAAATGCATGTTGTGACTCTATGAAGTGTACAATGATTTACGAGTGCAGTTATTTTTTTGTACTCTATTTTTGCTTCGCACTTATTTATATTTGCAGCTACAATCAATATTCGGTTTTGAAAAACACACCTCTTGTGATACATAAAAATAGAAGTTTATAACCTACGATAAATAATGTAAAATTTTAACGGAATATATTGAAGAAAAGTAAAGCAATTACATTTGCAAATAATATTAAAAATGAAACAAGATGTAGCATAAAAACAAAGCACAAAAAAAGAAGAAAAGCTCTACACAAACAAAAAAATATAATTTATTTTTTACGAAAAAAAGCAAATCTAAATACTATAAGTGGAACAAACAACAATATATTTTTTTAAGATATCAAATTAAACTATAATAATAATAAAAAATATATATCCAGTCAAACTCGTTTATAATGAATTCTTGGTTATTACGTACATATTTTCAAGTCCCAACGTTTTAATACCAATTTTCATACAAAAAACTTCATTTATTACGAACTCGTTTATAACGAATTCTCGGTTAAAAGGAACCACTTTAAATGGTGCCAGTAATTAAATTTCATACATTTTACTTTTTTGATAACGAACCCTCAGAAATAACTTTGAAGTGTGGCAATAATCTTAACTTTTAATTAATATTGCAGCATTAAATTATTACTCAGCGTCTTAAATCAGCTGATAGGTCAAAAGAATTAACACATATTTTTGGTTTTTAATAAAAAAAACAGTGATGCCAACTCTTCGGACACCAAACGCGTGAAAAAAAATGAAAAACGGGCTAAAAAGGGCTAAATTGAAAAAATTACGTTTTTAGTACAATACAATTTCATTTTTTTCGAAAAAGCGCATAAAGGGGGCTAAAATTAAAAAGTCTTTTCAGATAAAACCACCATAATTTTTAAACAAAACAATTTATTAATAGATATTATTGCTCTTGAGATCATTTTACATTCAATAGAATTAAGATACTAGATTAGTTTCAAATAGAATTTACATTACAGTCTTTCAAAGTTGGTCATTGTTACATACAATTTGGACTTCTTGGTCATCCTCTTCTTCATTCATAAATCACTTTATATATGGTATTGAGACTTGTCTCTTTCAAGTGTTCTATGGAAGCAAATGATAAATGAATTGCAGTATATACCGATAGCGCTGCCTGACATTTCTTTTCCACCTAATTATTAGGTAAACACAATTTTGAACTTTCAGCAAAGCTTGTGTTTCCCGGTACTTTTGGCAATTCTATGTAAATGTCAAAGAAGAGATCAAGAAATAGAAGAAAAAAATTCTGCCACATTGGCTTACAATTCGACATTGCCAGAGAAACATAAGATAATATTACCCTACAGAGTTAAAGGAAAAACGGGCTAAAAGGGCTAAACAAATATACTGAAAAGCGCTGAAATTGCGCGTTTTTTAGTTTAGGGCTAAAAATTTTTTTTCGCGTTAAAGGTACTTCAAAAAGGGCTAAATCTAGCCCGAAAAGGGCTAAGTTGGCATCACTGTCTAAAACAATGATGTTCATTTTATAGTGCTTTTGCGCAAGCTAAAAACACACATATTCTTATTCTCTTTTGTTAGTTGTCACTCAGCCAGCGACGAATGCATGTACGTAGCGGGTGTACGATTTTTTTGTAATATTTTTTGCTAAAAGCACTGTAAAAAATTTACTATGACTTTTGAAACATATTTCATGATAAAAAATGCGTTTGGTAATGCTCAATGCATTTTATGTTATAAAATATAGAAAGAATGCAGAGAATATGCTTTTAGAAAGCACTATCGCTCTTATCATAGAGATATGGGTGATTTTAATGATGGGGAAAAAAAAGATTTATTTTGTAAAAATAAAAAAATTTATTTGGAAAAATTAAAAGAGTGGTTGGTTACTCGAAGCAGAAAAGGATAATAAAACCTCGGAAATAAATTGTTAAAAATAGAGCATGGTAGACCATTTTCTGATGGGGAGTTCATTAAAAAAATTTTAAATAAATGTTTTCAAAAACTTAATTTTAAGGTTATCGAAAATTTTCCATTATTACGCAGTACTGTTATGTGACGCACTGATGCAATTGGGGGTAACTTTAGAAGCCGCCATTGTAGAAACATTAAAAAACTGTACTTTTTCCTTTCTGTTTGTTTTGATGAAAGTACAGATATTAACGATCTTTGTCAACTCGTTATTTGTATAAGATGCGTAGACAAGAATAATAAAGTTTTTGAAACTATGTTTTCCCTTGAAACTTTTCATGGAAACGTTATTGGAAAATTATTGTTTGATGTTTTAAATGAAAAACTCTTTTCTGTGGTTGGCATAAATAAATTAGCTGGAGTATGCACGGATGGTGCTTATGTAATGAAAAGTAAACATGAAGGTTTTATAGGACAATTAAAAAGAAATGAAGTTTCTGTCCACGCTTTTCATTGCATTATCCACCAGGCCGTCCTCGCATCGAAATTTTTAACTGACCACCCCTCAACGAAGATTGCAGAAAGAATTATAAACAAAATACGTGGGGGCATCACTCACCACAGAAAATTCGTGAATTTTTTAAAAAACTAAAATGCTGTTCACCACGATCTTAAAATGTTTACGGAGGTTCGGTGGTTAAGTCGTGGTGGTTGCCTAAATCGGTTATTTGATTTAAGACAAGAAGTGCTTGAATTTATGGAAACCGAAACCAAAGATATGTTTGAAATATATATACATATATACATATTTTATTGTAAATTTAGCTTTTTGAATTTTTTTTCCGTACATTTTATTTCAGTTTACACAACTTTTCTTTCAGTGCATTTCTCTCCCGCTCACCAATACTACTACAGTTTTAGCTTTGTGCATCCCTGCTCTAAAAGGACCTACAGTGTCTAACTGTATAAATTGAAATGGTCTTGTAGAAGTGTTAGTAATTTGCATTGGTGCCTTAGTGTGTCTAATAATTTTATTCTTGTTACAACTTTTACAATGACTGATAAAATTCTTAATCATTTTGTACATATTTTTCCATATTTTCTGTTTTAATCGAATGACTGTTCTACGTAATTCCGCGTGACCGCCAAATGGAGTTTCATGATATTTTTTTATAATTTCTACAGGTCTCTGCCTACATTTATCTCTATTTTGCATGCTAGACTGAACCTAAATTCGAGTATGCATTATCATTACAAGATACTGTTATGCGATTTCTAAAAATTTCGACTTTTGGCATGCTTTTAACATTTTGGTTTATAACAAATTTTAATCCTGGGTAGCTTTTAATTTATGAAAATGAAATACTATTCCACATAAAGAGGTTATTAGTCTTTTCTGTTTTATTTTTCATTACTGTATTGTCTTCATTTATTTTCTTTTTATTTAATTTTTCAGTCATTTGAATCTACTTTGATTCTTGATAATGCATCGGCATTATGATCTCGAAATCGTAATCCATGAAATCTAATATAATGCTAGTTAGTATTGATGAAGGATTTTTGTGTGTAAATTACGATACTAGTGGTCTATGATCAGTCACTACTTTGAACTTCCTACCATATAAGTATGATCTAAAATGATATGAATGGCTAGGAGCTCTTTTTCTATTACAGGCTTGTTAATTTCATGTTTATTGAGTGAACGGCTTGCATACGAAATTGTTAAATCACTATTTATTTCACCTTGTGAAAGTACTGCTCCAAAGGCGGAATTTGATGCGTCAGTAGTGAGAATAAATTCTTTTTTAAGGTCTTGATATTGTAATATTGGTGGGTTTGAAACCATGGATTTTAACATTTCAAAAGATTTTTGGTACTTTCCTGACCAGAAAAATTTTTGATTTTTCTTTAATAATTCATTGAGTGGTTTAGCTATTTAAGCAAAATTTTTAACAAAACGTCTGTAATAATTAAAGAAAGCTACAAATCTTCTTGTATCATCTGCATTCTACGGAATTGGATAATTTTCAAGCGTTTTACATTTATTTGGGTCGGTCATTATTCCTTTATCTGTAATGAGATGGCCTAAATAAACAACTTCTGGAGCCAAATCACCGCATTCGAAATCGAGTGCTTTATTATCGAAATGTGGTTAACGTGGATCACGGTAATCCTTATCGTACCGTATTTACTCGTAGTTGTACTCGATTTGTACTGTCATCGAAAACAAACAAACAGTAGCTTTTTGGTACAAAACAAAAGAAATATCTGAAAACAACGAAGTAAAGTAATGAATAAGCAAGAATGAAAGTATTTTGCGAACATTTTCTCAACATTTGTTCAAAAATGTAATTTTAATAGTTTTTAGGGAAACTGAACATCAGGGTCAAAAAAGCCCAATATTAGTACAAAAACAAATAAATAATAAAAAAAAGCTTCCAGAATAAATAGAAATAAACAAAACAAAAAAAGGTATCGGCACAATTTATGATAGAATATCCTGATTTGGCCAGAAATAAGCCTCAAAAAAGTTTTTTAATATTTTTTTTTACAAATTTAAGATTTCATCACACATATTGATCTCTTTTTTGTTTGTTTTGTTTTCCTTTTTCGTTTCGTTTTTCTTATTGGAATTTGCTACAGCAATGTAAAAAATAGTAGTAGGAAATACAAATTATGATCGAATACCATGATCCAAGAAATTGCCGTTATCGATAATAGTGTCTACTCGAATCTGCATTCGATATCGAATGCGATGATTTGGCCCCTGGTTTCAAAAAATTGCATTTATTTGAATTTAATTTAAGGTTGTAGGTTTTTAGTCTTTGAAAAACTTTTCTTAAATTATCATTGTGGTGTTGTAAAGAACATCCAAAAACAATTATATCGTCTACGTATATAAATGCTTTAGAATCTAAACCTGTTAATGCTATCGTCAACATTCTTTGAAAACTATTAGATGATATTTTCAGACCAAAACGTAATCTTTTAAATTGATAAATTTGAATTTCTGCACAACAAAAATGAATCTTATAATTAAAGAATAAAAGTTGCAAACATAAAAAAGAAATACCTAAAATTTACTTAAAACTAATACTTTATATCAATACTTAAAACTAAAAGAGAGACACAAGCAGAAGAAAAGAAAATAAAAACAATTTATACACGCATAAAAAGAAAGAGTAAAAAGAAAAAAAAACAAAAAATAAATGTGTCAGTTAGAGTAATAAAAATAATTAATTAATTAATTTGATAATAACAATAAATAAATAAAATTTTATATAATTTATGTAGCAAAAGTAATCTATGTAAATTAATTAGAGAAAAAGAAGAGCAATTGCTTTCTAAAATGCGTTACTTTACTAGTTATTTGTATACTGTGAGCGAGCGAATTCCAAAGACGAACCCACTAAATTGAGAACTACGGCTCAGAGACAAGTGTGTGATGTGCAGAAGTTATCAATTTTCTTTCCCTGCGTGACCTGGCGAAGATAATATTATCAAATAGATACTTTGGTTCCTGTGTATAAATGACTTTATGCAAAGATAAGAGCACTCTTATTTTAATCAGATTCTCAAAAGATACTCCATATAAGTTTCCAAAAACGGAAGATGTAGAGCTAAATCTTCTTAAGCCGTAGACATATCTAATAATCCAGTTAAAGACAGCATTAAGTCTTCGCTTGGAGAAGTAATCTGAGTTAACGGAAATTTCGCAACCATAAAGAAAGCCAGGCATAATATACGATTTTGCAAGAAGTAATCTTATTCTCAGAGGTGTAAAAGCCTGAGTAGTCCAAAGGGATCTGAGTTTTACATACGTTTGCGCTACAGCGAAATTTATGTGATCGTTCCAAGTCAGTGTGCTATTAAAAATAATGCCAAGATTCTTAGCCTTGGTGATCAGTGAAATTTTGCTGCTGTTCAGAAAAATACATACATAATTAGCCATTCAGTCAGGATTACGACCTAGCTTCTCACACCACTTATGTTGTGTGCGTTAATTTTATACATGGTGGCGGGACTTACAGTTTAAAGTCAACTCCGAACGACAGATTTTTGAGAAGCTTTTCACGGCAATTTTCACTCTCAAAGTCTTTGCCAGAAATCTGCTGAGAGGAAGTCGCCGAAGAAATATTTTTCGTTTTGATGTCTGACCTGGGATACGAACCCGGGCCTTTCGTCTAATAAGCCAACACACTACCCACTAGACCACGGCGACTTCAAGAAAAATATCACCCGTAATCACGGGACTGCGTAATCTTTTATTAATTCTGGCAACATTCGCCGACACCGAATCTTCCGTGCTACTCAGATATAGCTGCACGTCATCAGCGTACATATGTACACTACAATAGGACAACTGACTGGGAAGATCATTTATATATAAGGAAAACAGAAGAGGTCCAAGATTGGATCCCTGTGGTACTCCTCTGTTCAAAAACAATGGTGATGAAGAGATGTCATTTGTAAAAACGAATTGCGAACGATTCATTAGATAGGAGGCAATAAGTTTAGTGGAGCTATGAGAAAAATTGAAAAAATAACGAAGTTTCATAATCTGGGTACGGTGATTAACAGAATCAAAGGCCTTAGAATGGTCAATAAGAACCAAGAAGTAAATCGATTGCGATCCAGTTCCCGCCTAATATTCTCACTCACGTCAATTAAAGCCATTATACAACTTCTATTCGAACGGAAACCTGACTGCATATCGCACAACAAGTCATGTTCAAGTATATATTCACTTATCTGACGATTCAACAGTTTCTCAAGGACCTTGGAGAGATAACATAATATAGCAATAGAATTGTATCCCCCATTAGATTTCGGAATCGGTATAATACTGGCATGTTACCAATTGGTGGGGAAATGACCAGACATGATAATGAAATTAAACAACAGAGTAATAAAAGGCAGGAGTTTAGGTAGAATAATTTTGATAAATTTTATATTAATGTCATCATAACTGATTGCATCGGACACTGACAACTAGACAAAACATCGACCTGATTAAGACACATAAATTGAAAATCACGTAAATTGTTAGAAGCCATAGAACTAAAACTGTAGAAATTACCATCATCCTGTGTTCTAGGTAGATTAGTAAAAATATTATTCAAGTCGTTCACGTCAATAGAGACATTGCCATTTGTAACTAAGCTTCCAAGACCAATGTCTCAAATGGTTCACCATGTTTTATTGGACTTCAGAGCCGTATCAAAATGCCTACTACTATAATATTTAGCGCCCCTCATACCAGTATTCACACACCTTCTGGCTGCACGATATTCGCATTCAAAATCAGGTGTTTTGAAACGTTTCCACCTGGAGAAAGCGCTATCCCTACGAATAATCAAACGTTTAATATTCGTTTTATTTTCGTCGACTTGGACTTAGTCCTTAACGGAAAAGTTTCATTAAAAAGCCGAAGAATGTTATTGTCAAGGAAAGCCAGTTTCTCATCTATATTAGGCGTATAGTAGATGTTATCCCATTCAATTCGGCCGATATTCTCATTAAATAATCTATAATCCATTTTTCTAAAGTCACGAAAAGAATAGATATGTTCACAAGCAGGAATACAAAAATCATATCGCTCCTTTATTGCAACATAGTCATATCTCAAAAAATTAAAAATTTATAATTAATTATATAATAATAATTAATTTATAATTAATTAATTAAGCAAAACTGCTCTTTTAGACCTTCTGTACATGTTGAAAAAAATCAATTTTACATCCCAAGCTGAACCGAAGTTATAGCAAAATGTGTTTGCGGCAATTAGATCATAGGACTTATGTCTTGAAAACTTTAATCGTATTTTGCCAAGTTCAAGTTTTTTTGAGATATGACTATGTTGTAATAAAGGAGCGATATCTCAAAAATATAAGGTCATGTTTAGAGAAACATGAGGCAGAGATTTGGTCATATAAAAGAACTTTAGAAACTTTACTGACAAAAAAGAGATTCAACAAGGAGTTCGAAGAAGTAGTGTAATGTGTTGGGTTAGTATTATTGACAGATGTAAGTCCAAAAGGGATCATGCTATCAGTCAGGCTACAATCGTATAAAATATTACAATTAAAATCACCACAAATGACTATATCATTGTAATAATCTGTCAAACTGTCCACCTCATCTAGAAAATTTTCGTAATTTACCCTACAATTAGGTCTGTATACACAGCCTACCAACATATTACTGCCATTGTATGAGATTTCGACGAACGGATATTCAACGGATATTATGCCATTTCCTACTACACTATCCATAATACAATGATCAATCAAAACACGAGTTTACAAGCAATATGCTGTCTTATATAAATGGCAACACCACCTGCATGGCCATCTCTATCATTGCGAAAAAGCTTATATCCCTTCAAATTTACCAAACGAAACTCATCAATTTTCCTATTTAGACTCTGAGCCTTTATATGGCAAAATGTAAAACCACTTCTCTGTTTAGATAGGATTCTTACCATGCTCATAGTTACATCAATGGAATTACCTCGCATATTATACAATTACTATTATATTGTCCACTTTTTTTGATCTAAATACCGCAAACTATTCGTAATCGTAACGCATTTATAGAAAGTAGTGTGGAAAAAAAGTAATTTAAAATAGTTAGAATTTTATAAAATACAAATTGTATAAGGTAAAAAAGTAAATAAATATTCAAAACAAAATTAAAGACCAGAAATTTTAAACTTATTATAATATTAAGGTTGTTCACGAAAAAAATTTCGCTTAACGTACGTAAGGCCACGAAATGTGTAGGCTGTGTAAAGGTAATTACTTCTTTGCAATGTTAAAGCCTCTCGAAGTATTTTGTAGTTGGTGTTGGTTAGATTCTCCTTTACTTCAACAAATTTATTCGATTATTACCCAAGTAGACTCAAAAGAAGATTGGAGTTATTTTGTTTCTTAAAATTAGCCAGTGATTTTAAAATCAGATTTCTATCATGCGGTGAAAACAGTTTGACAATGATAACTGCATCAAGAGAACTATTTTTTGTTTTATTGCTTTGCTGACGGTATATAGATTTTGTAGCTGGTATGGAAACGTTCACCGTTTTACAGATAGTATCAAAAATATCTGAAAGATTTTCATCTTCCTTATAAGGGATGCCATTGAGGCGAAGATCACAAGCCACCAATAAATTTTCATTTTTTACTGCTTGAATTTTAAAAAAATTTATTTCGGCCTTTAGTGTTTGAGTCTCATCCTCTACTGTTTCAAGCTTTACAACACGATTTATAACACTGTCAAGTTCCGTCCTCATTTCTTGTATTCTCTTGTCGAGTTCCTTTAATAATTGATTTTCAAAATCAATGAAAAGAGATTTATATACTTCCATTTGTTTCTCATAACGCTCCTCGAAAAGGGCCTGTATTTTATCGGTAAGCTCACAAGTTAGTTTATCGAAACGTTTTTCAATAATATTTATAGTCCTAAATGGGAACTGAATATTAGGTACATGAGGTGCTTTCGCCAGATTTTCAACGACGGAATTTTGTAGCACACTCCTTACGCGCTTGTTAGATGTACTACCACCCATCTCATCTATTTCATCCAGTTGAATAATATTTGTGCTGTCAGTATCTACGTTATTACTAGTTCTCTTACTCTTTGGTTTCATATTATAAAAATTGCTTATATGTAGTTGTATTAAGAGAAGTGTTGTTTGGAGTTTAGCCGGAAAAAAAAAATAAAAAGTTTTATATTGTTTATTTAATGGACAAATTTATATTCCACCAATAAAATATGTTCCACAAAAACTTTATTTTGACAAGAGAATTAATTTATAAACAAAAGAAGCGAATATATATTTTTGTTTTGTTTTTATTTATGTTTCGTTTTTATTTACCACTTTTGGCGCGTCAAGATTAAGGTCTTTTGTTATTGTAATTGTACTGGAATGTTTCGTTATTGTTTAGTTTATATAATTTCGGTGTTTTGTTTAAAATTTTAAGCACAGAAATTTGAGGGCAAAAAATTTAGCTCTATTGAAATTGTATTTGTAAATTTTATGATAATGTACATTATTTGTAGAAAATGCTGTAAGTGGTCTAGATGTGGGTTCTAATTCTATTTGATGAAAAGAGCTTGTCATGTCTAATGTTAAAAAATATTTTGCTCTTCCTATTTTGTCTAACACATCGTCTAACTGAGGTAATGGGAATTGGTCATTGACTAATTTTTTATTTAATTGACGATAATCGACAAATAGTCTCCACTTTTTTTCGTCGTTGTTACTTTTCTTTGGGACCAAGAGTAAATCAGAATTATAAGGACTAACGGATGGTTCAACTAAATCTTCTTTTATCAATTTATGAACTTGTGTTTTGATTTCTTCCTGTTGTGACTGTGGTAGTCTATAATTTCGTATGTAAACTGGGCTATTTACAGTTTGTAGTTTTTGTCGATAGAAATTATTGGCTGTTAAATGATCTTCTTCCAAATGAAAAATATCTTGGAACTCTTTACATAATTTCTCTATGGTTTGTCTTGTATTAAAGTCGACTGCATCCATACTTAGTTATTTTCTTAATTTTTCCCATTTATTTAATTGTAATTAGTAATTTCTTTTTTATTATATATAATGTTGTAATGTGATAAGCGTTTGATCTGTAAATCTAATTGTGATATTGTAACCTCATCGTCTGAAGTATTCAAAATTCTGATTTGTTTTGTCCCATGTTTTGGAATTATTGTATTACCAATAAAAATATTGCTACTGATTTGTTTTGTGCATACTACGCTATCTTCTTCAATTTCCAAGTTTACTGCTTGTATCATTTCAGTTCTTGGTAGTATTGTGAACTTATTGATAGTGTGTCTGTCTCATAATCTGTTTTTGCCAAATATTTAGTAAAAAATATCTCTGCCTAGAATACCATCTGTTGCTATTAGGAATTCTGTATTCACTATTTGATATTCGTGGCTTATTATATCCACGGAAATACCAATTTCAGTATTGGAGTACCCCTAGATTGAATTTATTTGTTTTCTATTCCTGTAATTTTGCAAGCATTGTATTCTTTAATTTCTTTATTTCTTACAAAATGTTCTTTACATATAGAGATGTCTGCACCTGTATCTATTAAAAATCTTATGAAAAATCCTTCATCAGTTTTGAATGTAACAAAATGTGGTGCGTCCGAATGTGAACTCTAAGTTTTTAAGGTATATTCTTTTAATTCCCTACATCTTCGTTAAAATTTACTCTTGAGGATTGCAGGGGTTTCCTTCGTTTCCCTGTTCCTGGGTAAGATATACTCTTCTTTGGTTTCTACTCTCATTGTTTCTAAAACTATATCCTCTCTGATTGTTGTGGTTATAATTGGTAGTCCTAGAGTAGTTGTTCCCTTGATATTTGTTAATATTTCTATTATGATAATCTTGATTGGTGTTACTTCCACTACTATTGTAAGAATTAAAATTGTGACTCCGTTGTCTTTTGGTGTTAAAATGTTTTTTATGTCTATTGTAGTGCATTATGGAACTGGATGATGATTTTACTTCCGCCGCTGTCAGAATTGCCTCATTCAAACTCTTAGGTCTGGCAGCCAAAACTGTTGTCCTATGTTCTCTTAAACCATCTTTTAAAGTACTCAATGCTACTTGATCATTCATCTTAACGATTGTTTCCCTGTTTTGGGAACCTAATTCGGAGATTTGTAGTTCATTTAAACATGCTACTAGTGACTCAATTTTATTAGCAAAATGTATAACCGAACTATTTTCTTGTACTAGCTTAGCCAATTCGGTGTGTATAAAAGACAGTGATTGTTTAGGTGTAAATACCTTTCAAAGGGTGTGTTTGAATGATTCTAAAATTTTAGATATTTCTTCCGATATCAATTTATTTCTTACTTTGTCCGCTAATTTAGTGGCTAAAACAAATTTGATCAGTTTGTTTATTTATGTTGTATCTTTTAGGGTTTCTGCATAGAATTCGATTATGCCTATAAAGTTATTGAGTTGGTTGAGATCACCACTGAACTCAATTATTATTTTACATGCGTCCAATATGGCAAATGGTGCCATCTTGCCTACTTTTAAATATTTGCAAATTTTAATTTTCGCTGTTTCTTCTAATGAGGAGTCTTCATAGTGTACAGAAAAAAGTTTTAAGTTTTCAATATCTTGTAAAGTTTTATGCACATAACCCTGTGTGTAAGTCCAATTCGGATTCTTTTTTAAATTTTTATAAATATTTATTAGTTTTTCCATTCAATATATATATTATTCATTTGAAACTTACTTAATTGGCCATAACAACCCGATTTACGGATTTCGGCCTGCCGCAACACATCCTTCCAGGCGCCCCTGCTTCTTGCGCGCTTACGCCAGTTGGTCACTCAAATCGATGACAGAGCTTCCTCGATTTGGTCCTTTCAACGGATACAAGGTCGTCCGCTTCGCCGACTTCCGCAGATGCCCGCATCAAATACACGTCTCGCCAGAGCATCCTCCTCCATTCGAACGACAGACCGACCTAGACCCATCTTCTTAGACTCCCGTTCAATTGCACTAAAGGCAGCAGTGACATCTCATTTGGTGAAGTTACCGTGGTCTAGTAGGTAGTGTGTTGGCTTATTAGACGTAAAAGCCAGGGTTCGAGCCCCAGGACAGACATCAAAACAAAATACAAAAAGTATAAAATTGCCATGAAAAGTTTCTCATCAAATCTGTCGGTCGGAGTCGACTTTAAACTGTAGGTCCCGCTACTCATGTATAAAATTAACACACACAACATAAGTGGTGTGAGAAACTAGGTCAATAATCTTGACTGATGGGTTCTAATGACAAATTATGTATGTATGACATCTCGTTTGGTACGCCCTATGATATCGATGTCGTCAGCGTACCCAAGCAACTGGACACTTTTTTGAGAAATGGTGCCATTGCGATGCACTCCCGCCTTTCGCAGAACACTCTCCATGACGAAGTTGAAGAGGTTGCGTGATAAGGAATCGCCTTGTCTGAAACTTCGCACGGTATCAAAAAGTTCGGAGAGATTCATTCCTACCTTGACGGAGCTGCAGGATTTGCTCAACTTCATTCTGCATAGCCTTATCAACTTTGCAGGTATACCGAGCTCAGACATTGCGGCAAAAACACGATCCCTTATGGGGCTATCGAAAGCAGACTTAGTCGACAAAAAGATGGTGTGTGTCGACTTGATTTTCGTGGGACTTTTCCAGGATTTGGCGTAGTGTGAAGATCTGGTCAATGGTGAACTTGCCAGGTCTGAAGCCGCACTGATAAGGTCCAATCAGTGTTTTGATGAGTGGCTTCAGTCGTCTCCCCTTTTCAGGACAGGACAGAGGACACTGAGGTTCCAATTATTGGGCATACTTTCCTCTAGCCATATTTTGTAGATGAGCTGGTGCGTACGCCCTACCAACTCATTACATCCGGTCATAAACAATTCAGCGGGGAGGCCATCAGGTCCTGCCGCTGCCCTGTCGAATAATCGCGACTTTAACCTCTTCATGGCTAGGCGGCGGGATCACCACGCCGTATTGATGGTGTCAAAGTAGAGAAGTGTTTTCTCCACAACCTCAGCACCCCCTGCGGATCTGTAGCCAGGTTTCCATCCTCATCCTTGCAGTATGTATTTGTAGTATTTGCAATACTATTACTAATTATAATTGCCTTATTCTTCATATAGTCATTATAATATCAATGAATTTTTCCTAATACCAAAATAATAAGAAGTAAGAGAATTATTTGCTGTAAGTGATCCTGTGAAACAGTTAGGACACATCTATTGTTTTCATTAACTGTGATGGCTTCCTTTGAAAACCATCCACCCATTTTGATATATATGTAATATATATAAGTATAATTATAAATCAATTTTGTATATAAATTTTATATTATTGTAATATTGTATGATAATGAAAGATACAACTTGATCTAAGGTAATGGCATTCATACATAATGTTTAATTTTTTATAACAAGATCATTATCATTTAATTTTACTTCTACTTGCAATACGTTTATTTTTTCTTAATAAAAATTATGTTTATAAGGATTGAGTGGGCAATGTCGCCATGTAATGTGTCTTGTTTCTGTTAGTGTCCCTACAGTACTCTTGTTTATTTGAAGAGCCTTAGAATATTAGACGGCTCTATATTATGACAAAGTTAATTGCCGAAGTTGCCGAGAAATAAAACAACTCGTTTCAAGTCAGAATTATTTCTAATTTTATTTACAAAATTTCACAGCTTATATACTATTTCTTATTCTATGTTTTCTTATAATAATCTTAAACTATTTCTTTCCCCAACTTATTTTTGTCTACGTTTTCTTCTCCCTTTAAATCTATTAATTGCTAATAGTTAAGTGACCTACGATAATATTAATATCGTATTCATTTGTACTACATTTCTAATGACCCATATTAATCAACACAAGCCACTTGATATTGCATACGATTATGTTTTGTGAAGTCACTTTGCTTTTGTTTACATTTAAATTTGGTTTATTTTAGTTAATCTACATGTAGGTGAATGCATACAATTACTGTATCAAATGGTTCAGTTTATTTATTTTATTTGTTTATTTGTCAATGTCAATGGCACTTTTGTGTGTTTTGTTATTATAGTTTTTTGGCATTTTTGATACGTTTTAACGTAACGTGCAATATCTCAAATCATATTTTTGCAATAATAGTATCTTTTTATCTTATTGAGAGTTCTTGAAGCACCGGAATGTCCCCCCTCTGCGGGGTCATTGTGGTATTGTTTTATGATCTCTGCTATAGATTTGGCATTTGTTTCGTGGATCACTTCGTTAAGCAGCTCTACTTTTAATCATTTTAGTAATTTATTGCCCATTTCTTTAAATTCATTATAGAGACAAATTCGAAAACTTTCTAACCGGATGTCACATGTAAATGAATATTTAGTTTACCGGCCACTTCTTACAGCCTAGGGAAAATTGTTATAAGTCAAATTTTCCATTAGTAAACAATTCATCTATTTTAACACATGATATTATAGATTTGCCCCGTTTAATGTAAAATTTATGTGGGGTAATCTTTTGCTCATGGAATTTTCTGACGTCAGAATTTGTAACTGGTACAAATATATTGCGCTTCTCATTTAAATGCCTTTTATTGTTTGTAACTTGGTCCTTTTCAAGGGTCAAAGTTGTTACTTTATATACATTATTGTTTTTGTTATTTGTTTCTTTTAAATTGTTAATTGTTATGCGCGACAAAGCGTCGTCTACGTAATTATCTTTTCCCCTAAGATATTCTAAAGTGAAATCATATTCCTCTAAATTCAATCACATTCTTGTTAATTTGGAACTTGGATTTTTCATTGAAAACAGTTAAGAAAGTAGTCTATGGTCGGTACGAACCAAAAAGTTTTATCCATAAACGTATGGCCTGAAATGCGGCCAATTCCTGTTCAGTGGTTGATTTTTTACTCTCGCCCTTTGTAAATATTTTTGAAGCGTGTGCTATTGGTAGATGTTTCCCTTCATATTATTGAGTTAGTAGCGCTTTACAAGCATGCTTGCTTGCATATGTTGTTATACAAAACTCTTTTGTAAAATCGGTCATCCATGTCATCAATGTAAAGGACTGCCTGGTCGGATAGAATACCACTAAAAGCGATTGATAGTTGGGCGCTACCTTCAAACCATAGGGCAATCTAGTGAATCGATAGGATCAACTTGCTGTTGAAAATGAGGTTAGATCTCTGGAGTTTTTCTCCAGTCCAATTTGATGGAAACCGGTCATTAGATCCTGAAATGAAATATACTTGGCTCTGCCGAATTGATCTAAAATGTCATATATTCTGCTATTAATTTTTTGTTTAGCTATCTATAATCCACTAAGAATCTCCATCTCTTTGCCTCAGAATATGGGAGTGATTTCTTCGGCACCAACAGAATTGGGCTGTTGTATTCAGAATTTGATGGTTCAACTATTTTGTCGGCTATTAGTTTCTTTACTTCTTCATCAGTCTCCTTTTTGTGTGTATGAGGTATATGATAGTTCTTAATGTACACCGGTTGTAAATCATTTACCTCAACTTTTGTTCATAGAAATTGTTAATTGTAATTGTTTCTGATTCTAAACCGAAAATATCGCTGTATGATAAAATTTTTATTATTTCTAATTTTCTATGCCTATTTTCGGTTTTATTATAATTACCCTTATCAACTGTTGTGATAGTATTATTTGAATTTAGAATACAAATATATGTTTGATTAGATTTTACCAATGTGTTCGCGATAAAAACACCTGGTACGCGTTTTTGATTTGGTATTAGAATTTCATCATCGCAATCAATAAAGTTAACTTTTCGTATTACTTCTGATCTTGGTGGTAAAACAAAGATTATTGTTGTTAATAATTAGTATTTCTATAAGTTGTGGTATATTGAATGGTTTTAGGACTAAGTAGTAATAATTCTGATTGAATTCCAATATACAATTATATTTCTTAATGAAATCCATACCAATGATTCAATCGCTTGGTATTGGGATATCATTGTCTACTACTTGGAAGTTATGTGGTATTAGATAATTTTTAAATTAAAAAATATACTACCAATTGATTTAATTTCGCCTTGACCTATTTCTCTTAATGTTGTTATTTTCCACTGTTGCCAATTTGACGTTTTTCCCGTCAAATCTGACGTTTTTGCAAAGCCAATTACGAGAAAAAATGCTTTTTAGCGGTTAGCGGGAAATCTGGAGTTTTTTACGGCGCTTTAGCGTTTTTTTTTCAAGGTTGAATTATATACAAGTAAGAAAAAATGCAATACGAGAGAGAGGAATAACGGTTAGTAGAAAAAGTACAAAGCAAAAATCGAAATCTGTCTGAAATGAAGGTAAAGCTTAAGGTGTTGAGTTTAAAATAAGAAGGCAGTAAAAAGAAAAAATATCAAAAAAAGTAAGTACACCTAATTTTGTAATAGCACGGTCTAGAAAATAAAATTAATTATGTTTTTACACGATGATATTTGTAGCACGGTTGAGAAAAGTTTATGAAAATCTCAACGTAATCTAAGATCTTGAATGGCTCGTTACTATGACTTATACAAAGACAAACATATTTGGTCATTACAAGCCTTAAATCAGGATTACGACCTAGCTTCTCATACCACTTATGTTGTGTGCGTTAATTTTATACATAAGTGGCCGAACCTTCAGTTTAAAGTCGACTCCGAACGATAGTTTTCAAGAAGCTTTTCACGGCAATTTTATTTACTTTCTGAGTTTTTGCCAGAAATCTGCTGAGAGGAAGTCGCCGAAAAAATATTTTCGTTTTGCTATCTGACCTGGAGTTTGAACTCGGGCCTACAGTCTAAAAAGCCAAAATTCTACCTACTATGCTACAGCGATTTCAAACTGAATCACAACGGCCTGTCGGTCCTGTCCAATCGGAAACTGAAAAAGATAATCTTGTTGGAGTTGATAGCTATTCTGAACCAACCTTACGTAAGCGATTACGTATGAAATCCAATAATGATAGCAAATAGAATTCTGTTATTTTCATCAGCATATTGACTGTTTTTAATTTTTTATTTATGAACTTTTATGATTTTTAGTTTGTTTAAATAACCTTTAAGGATTGGTAAATGTATCATTTGTTAATCAACTTATATTATTTTTTTGACTTCCTGAACTACAATAAATTTAAATTTATGTTACTTTTTTATAAGATTTGAATCGCTTTTAATTTTATGAAATAAAATATGTATTAATGCCTATAAAAATTATATTTAGTCTTTTATAAAGACTCTCGTATTAATTTTTTCCTACGAATTATATGTTTTGAAGGATATGGAATAAATCCCCTTTTTTTCTACGTACGGGTACGTACGTGGAACGGGTCTACCGTGTAAAAACAGATTTAAGCGTACATGACAAGAAACGATGAAATTGTTACAACATAAATATATGAATATAATTTTAAAATGTACATTTAAATTGAATTTTCTTTTTAAAAAGTTATGACGCCTCAGTATCCACAAAAGTTTCGAAACGAAAGTCCAGAAGACCGGCACTATCTTTTTGAAAATACCTAATTGTATTTGTAAATTATTAAACATAATTAAAAAACAATTCAATAAAAAATATGTGTAATTATTTACATTTTATCTCATTTAACGTTAACTTAATATTTCCAAACTATTTATTTGACGGGTTTCTGACGGTTTAAAAATTGAATTTAGCGATTTCTGGCGATTTTTAAAGCCCAATTTGACGGTAAATTTTGAAAAAAAATTGGCAACACTGTTATTTTCTTAGTATTTATGTGTTAAATCAAAATATTTTGATTTTATAATTGAAATGTAGGCACCTGTGTCGACTAGTACTGTTATTGTTATCTATATTAATCTGAATGAAATAACTTAAGTTGAGGTTAAGTTATACTTTTTCTTATTTACTGCTCTGATCTTAGGGGATGTTCGGAGTTTTCCGAACTATTTGCATTTGAGCATGTTGCCCGTAGGTATCGTCTATTATTACGGTTATTGTCATAGCTTTGTCTGTTTCTATTATTGTAATTGTTAGTATTACTGTTAAAGTTGTTATAATTATTGCTCTATCGTGGATAATTGTTTCTACCACGAAATCTTCTGTTTCCACGATAATTGTTATATGTGGGTTTCTGCTTAAAGAATAATATATAATTTTGTTGACCTGTTGCTTCAGTGCAACTATTTATTTGTGGATTCTTGGTTTATCAAATTTCTGGCACTTCCTTTAAGTTTAGTTTTTATCAATGAAACTGCAGTTGACTCATGGTTACACTTGATGGTGTGTAGTAATTCTAAGGAGCCTATAAGGGGACGCCAATTCTCAGATTCTCTGTTCTATAATTATCAATTACAGTTTGTATCATGTTTGTATTCGTATTTTCTTCGTTATTAAATAATTTTATTAAGTCTTCATCTACTTCGGAGTTTTTTTTTTCTAATTTACCATTTCCTGTGATCCTACTTCACACGTCAAAAATAATTCTCAGCCGCAGCTTTATAAGGAGTTGTGATTCTATTATAATTTACAATATATATTACTCTAATTCTTTCAAATTTGTCAAGTAGAATTCGAAAACGTTTTACAATAGTTTCATTCTTTGTATTTCTTTCTACATTTGTATGACCTGTCAAAATCCTCTTTTATTATTCTTAATTTATATAATATATCTAACAATCCATAAGCAAGATTCAAGATTTGTATTGTGGTTTTATTATTTCTTCTTTTATTATGTATTTTTTTAAATCTTATCTAATTCATAAGCTCTAGTTGCGTATTTTTTCCTTTATTCTCCTATTGTACATTTGACAAATGCGAAGCAAAAAGTTGATTATTATAATTACGATAATTATAAATAATTATATTTCTATTGCTGAGCCATTTGTTTTTCCTTCGGCTACCTCTATGTCATTTATGATGTTGGCTTTTTCTAACTTTGTAGCTGATTTACACATTATATATCTCTTTATCAATAATTTAATGCAAAATAATTTTATGGATAAAAATCTAAATATATCTTTAAACTAAAATGTTTAAGCTAAAATTTAAATTGTTGGTTTAAAATATTGTTTATTCCTAATTTGCCTCGAGCGGTTTAAATTAAAATAATTTTTTTACTGCTGGAGGTCCTCGTTTATCAGGAAACCTATCCGGGAAGCTTCTTCTTCAGTAGTTTTGTTGGAGGATTTGGGTTGTCTTGGCGAAGTTGTAACTTCCGTTTTACATGGAGGATTTTTTATTTTGGGTGACAGCTTAACGGAGCTCTTCAGAGTCTGGCTGGATCGCCACGTAGGAAAATCAAACTGGTTTGTTTGCTTGGAGCCAATTGCATAAGAAACGCACAGATTGGCTATTTTTTATTAGTTGAATTTTTGAGGGAAAATGTCCTTTCTTTTATACTAAAATTATGGCTGATTTGACAATTCCAAATCAACCCCTTACTTCTAATACAATTTTGAATCAGCTTAATACTATGTTTGTAAGTTATTTTATTTATTGCTCGTCCACTTTGTTTTTCAATATTTGTGTTGTAAGATGTAAGTTAAAATTATATTTAATCGAAGCCTGTCTATTGTTGAAAAAGGAGGTGCAAAACTGCGATAAGTAAGTTAAATTAAATGTATTGTAATTTTTCTATTCCCCTAGAAATAAACGAGAGATACTGTTTAAGGCAAACCACCTTTCTTCAAGATATTTAAGTTACAGCCGTAACATTTTTATTTCGCAGATTTATTGCATCTCTTGTAAAATAAAACAAAGAATTACAAGAGCTGCCATTTACAGTAAATCTGCAAGTAAACTTTGTTGGAATAAATGCCTCCACCGGTAGTTCGCAGCCCACCTCTTTTAAGAAGTTTAACAAGTGCAGATACAGCAACATCTGACCAACTTGGACAAGAGAAAATGCAGCCAGCATCCAGACCAGCAAGCCAGGCTAATATTAGCGCCAGCACTGACGCCCCGACAGCGAACATAATAAGTAAAAAAGCCAGTTCCAACCAACAAAGAGGTACCCCTAGTGTTTCTAAGACACCGGAGCATACAAATGAAGCAAGCCAAATAAGTACGCAGCCTTCAACATCAAGTAGAGACAACGTCCTCTCGACAGATTGGCAAAAGCAAATGCAACATTTGAAACGCTAGCTTTCGGAAACTCAATCCCAACTTGCTAAGAGTAGACGTAAGTGTCAACAATTAGAATCTGCTACACAGGAGACAACACAAACGGTTAGTGACCATAACCTCAACTTTATATGGACGCCAATTAGCCCCGCCATTGAATATACTAACACAACATCGTTAGAGCCCCGTAATCCGCGAACATATATGCAGCCTCAAAATACTGTTGGAGGCAGCGCTGCTCCGTCGCCGCAAGCAGCGCCAAATACCTTTAATAATAATAATAACTGTACGCCATCGTTTTTCGCAAACACAGTCTCCAGCCATCAGCAACATACAACAAACAATTTAAATGCTTACGGTACCCTTAACGGAGCAAATGAATTTATGATTCCAAGAAAAATACAAGATTTACCAGAGTTTAACGGTGAACCAGAAGACTGGCCATTATTTTTCACCGCCTATACACAATCAACAGCAGCATACGGATACAATAACTTTAAGAATAACCAAAGGCTTCAAAAATGTTTAAAGGGTGAAGATAAAGAAATCGTAAAGTCGCTGCTTATTCGGCCTGACAATGATAATGTGGTTCTTGATCAACTAAAATTCCGCTTTGGAAGACCTGAGCAGTTGATTCAAGCCAGTTGAAAAAAGTGAAGGAATTACCCTATATTAATTAAAGCAATTTACCTAAATTAGTGCCATTTTCGACTAAAGTGAAAAACTTAGCAGTGTTTCTTAAATCTGTGAATGGTAAACAACACTTAGCTAATCCAACGCTTTTAGAAGAGATTATTTCAAAACTCCCCATAAGTAAGAGACTGGAGTGGGCTAAAATCGCAATAAATATTAACCCATATCAAACAATTGAACATTTTAGGGACTGGTTAAGTGAAATGGCAAACTAAATATGTACAGTGCTACATGCAACAGAAAAGGTTCAACTATGTGCTGTATGCAAAGGAAACCATAAAATATACGACAGCCACGAATTTTTAAATCTTAAAGTGGAAGAACGTTGGACTATGGTAAAGAAGATTCATGCGTGTTTCTCTTGCCTAAATATAGGACATTGGACCCGCGAGTGCCGTAGAAAGAGAGTATGCTCAGTAGATGGCTGCCAACGTAAACACAATAAACTACTTCATGAAGATACATCCCGTGTTCCCTTGCCAGCACAGTCTAATAACAATAATAGTAATGAGCATAGCCTTGACGTTTTAAGCTGTTTCCATGGTAATAAAAAGCTGCTGTTTCGTATACTACCAGTTACCCTCTATGGTGAAAATCGCAGTGTAGATACTTATGCTCTATTTGATGACGGTTCCTCCATAACTATGTTAGATAAAGAAATCGCAGAATATATAGGTGTGCGAGGGAAAAGTAATAATTTGAATCTCCAATCCCAGGTCAGACATCAAAACCAAAAATATTTCTTCGGCGACTTCCTCTCAGCAGATTTCTGGCAAAGACTCTGAGAGTAAAAATTGCCATGAAAAGCTTCTCAAAAATCTGTCGTTCAGAGTCGACTTTAAACTGTAGGTCCAGCCACTCACGTATAAAATTAACGCACACAACATAAGTGGTGTGAGAAGCTAGGTCGTAATCCTGACTGAAGGGTTGTAATGACCAATTATGTATGTATGGAATGGTTCGGTGGCCGGTCAGCAAGGGAGCCTTCGTTTACGTTCAACATACGATTAAGATGTACCGGAAAGAACAAAACTCATCTCCTAAAAAATGTGTATACCGTATCGAATTTAAATTTACCAATGCAAAGCCTAACTGAATGCGAGATAAAACAAATATTTAAAAATACGTCGTCGAACTTTATTAAACCTTATACAAACATTGTTCCAAAATTATTAATTGGCTTAGACTATGCCAGCTTAGGGTTACCATCCGATGTAAATATAAACAATTCTACTGGATCACTTGCGTGTAATACGGAGTTAGGATGGGTAGTATTTGGTCCGTGTAAATCAGTATCACCTTCAATTAATTCATGACTTTTCGTACGTCTTGAAGAGGAGGAAGAGATCCACAAGATGGTTGAAGATTATTTTAATATTGAGAATATGGGTGTAGAGCGAATAGAATATTACATGAATCAACAAAGCGTGTTGGCAAACGTTTCCAAACGGGTCTTTTATGGAAAAAAGATCTAGTAAATCTCCCAGATAGTTACGCGATGGCATTAAACCGTCTTGAAAGTCTAGAGAAAAAGTTGCGACGTGACGAAAGCCTTTATGTTGCCTATAGTGGGGTAATAAATAGTTATATCGAAAAGGGATACGTATGTAAAGTGCCACTAGAAGATATCCACATGAAATCAGATAAAAAAAATGGTATTTACCTCATTTTGGAGTTATAAACCCTAACAAGAGAAAGTTTTAGATCTCTATTGGGAATCTGTCTCAGACAGTTTTATGTTTGATATGAAATTTAAAAAGGTTAGTCAGGACATTATTTCCGGTAATGAGAAGCTAACAAAACGCCAAATGTTAAGTGTTATCACGTCGACATTTGATCCATTGGGATTTTTAAGTCATTATATTGTAGGGGCTAAAATAATACTACGAAATACATGGAGACGTGCCATCCGATGGGATGAACCGATTCCTGACGATATCAATACATCATGGGAGAAGTGGCGTAAACAACTAAAAAACATTTATGATTTTCGTTTACCACGATTTTACTCTCCCCAAGGAAAGCCATATGAAATCCAATTGCACATATTTGTAGATGCTAGTTAGGAAGCCTTTGCAGCCGTGGCTTATTGGAGATTTATTTCGGTCGATGGTTGTATTGGAGTTAGTTTTATATGCTCAAAGACTAAATGTGCCTCTCTAAATAAAGTATCAATACTTCGCCGTGAATTACAGGCAGCCGTTCTGGGAACTAGATTAAAACAAAATGTGCTTAGCGAACACAAGATAGTGCCAAGCCTAATTATTTTGTGGAGTGACTCAAAAACCGTTTCGAAATGGATCTCAAGTAGACATAGGAACTACAAGACTTATGTAGCGCATAGAATCGCTGAAATATTGGCGTCAACTAATATAGAAAATTGGAGATGGATCTCTGCTAGAGATAATGTAGCCGACGATGCCATTAGATATTACGATAATATCGATTTTTCTAAATCAAGTCGATGGTTAAATGGACCTAAGTTTTTAAAACAACATGAAGATGAATGGCCGGATCACGATATTACTCCTCCTCCTGA
Organism: Sarcophaga peregrina; assembly: GCA_014635995.1. Lineage (NCBI taxonomy): Eukaryota > Metazoa > Arthropoda > Insecta > Diptera > Sarcophagidae > Sarcophaga > Sarcophaga peregrina. The sequence goes on along the minus strand of CM025789.1, from coordinate 83,499,600 downwards.
AAATCATTATAAAGAAAAAATTCGCCCAAAGATCTCACTTCTAATCTTGAACAATGATTTTATAAATATTAAACGTTTCGGCTATAAGAAGCCGATTAAAACGAACCATCGCATACATGCTTCGATTTATTAATTTATGTCGTAAGAGGTGCAGTGATTTAGATCGACATGGAATAACAGCCAAAAATTTAGAAGGTTTAGGTTTAGGTCGTAGTGGTAGCTCTGATATCACAAAGCTCACTTGAGCACGCATGGCGGCCCGTTTTGATGCCACGGGTGAAACGCAGTCCCTGTACTAACCAAGTTCCGCCAAATCAGGGAAAGGAAGAAGTTGGTCAGCGTCAGGGCTGCGCAATAAAAGCACGACTACCCCGCACTGGAAAACCAGCCAGAAAATTTGATGAACGAAGCTATATCCTTGATATCAATAGATGATAGCTCCGTTAAGCTAATAAGGAATGGGGAGCCAAATAGCCTATATCTACTCCAAGGAAGAGACGGGCACTGGCAAAGAAAGTGAACAACGCTCTCTTCTTCCTCAGTGGACCTACATTCTCTCTCGGCGTGCCCACCCATGATGCAATGACCCGTAAGCACGGCCACTACAGTCGAGATGACATCACGACCGAGAATAAGTAATCGGTTGGTACGTCCATTCATCCTGGGCCAGGTAAGTCTAGCGGTGGAGCAGGAATCCTCATTGACCCAGGATAGGTTGGCGTCCCGAAGGAACCTCCGCGTAATGGTCAACTTGACCGAGGCAAGTGAAGAGGATTCCGGAAGGAGCGCACCAGGCCCTACAGTTTGCCGGAATATCACTGTGCCCGGGGAACCACACCAGAGAGACCCTGGTGAAGCGCCCCGAGACTGGGTCGAGACAGCGACGACATTCCCTAACGATCTTAGAGTTGTTCACGAACCCTGACAGAGATCTTATCGCAGCCTGACTGTCCGAAAAGATCGAGACGCGACTGAAAGGAGAATCGTTAACGAGGATCTATTGAGCGGCCCGGTAAATTGCCATCACCTCCGCCTGAAACACACTGCAGCAGTCCGGCAGACGGAGAGAAATATTCAGGTCCAGTTTCCTAGAATAGACACCGCTTCCGACCCCAACCTCGAGTTTAGAGCCGTCAGTATATATATCCAGGACATCCGGGGGGACGATCGTATCAGGATTCTAGTCGTCCCTACTCGGAATCAGAAAGTGGAAACATCTATCAAGACAATGTTCACCAGGGAAAAAGTCCAGGGACCACCGGGTCAATCTCCAGAATTGTGGTACAATGTGCTAACGAGAGAGAGCATTAAGTCTAGTCGCAGCAAACTTGGCCACCTGCTTTGCGAGAAGCACAGTTTAGCATTGTGAACAAGGCTTTCGTGGGGGTGGTGCGTAGAGCACCAGTTATATGAATGGCGGCAGACCTTCTGACCTTGTCAAGAAGTCTGACGTTGTATTGTCTGTCCAGAGCAGTCCACCAGAACACAGCACCGTATAAGAAGTTGGGTTCGATGACCATGGAATATATCCTTGGGCGAAGACCCCACCTGGTTCCGACCGCCCTACTGCAGCAGTAGGCAGCACATGCCGCCTTACGTACTCTAGCAGCCAGATTCGCCCTCCAGTTCAGTTTGGGATCGAGGATCAGGCCCAGATATTTAACCTCGGGACTCAACGTGAGTCTGGTCCCCCCTATGCTGGGAAGGGAGAAGGTCGGAATCTTATATTTCCTCGTAAAAAGAATCGTATCAGTCTTAGAGGGGTTAATAGACAGTCCAAAATCCCTACACCAGTCCAACACGATTGACAGCGCCCAGTTCAGCTTGACCGACAGTGTCTGCGGACAAATTCCCGACGCTGGAATGGCAATGTCGTCAGCGTATGTTATGACCTCATTGTCAGATTGTTCCAACCCCCTCAGGAGTGAGTTGACTGCAAGATTCCAGAGAAGAGGTGATAGAACACCGCCCTGCGGAGTACCCTTACGAACCATTCTCTGGCAATTCGAGGCCCCCACTGTGGAGGTCACTATCCTCGATTTGAGGAGAAGCTCGATGAACCTGACCAGATTCTGTCCCAGGTTCAGAGAACCGAGAGCCCTAACTATGGCGTCCGGGTAGATGTTATTGAATGCGCCCTCAATGTCCAAAAAAATGGACAAAGTGTATTCTTTACCGTGCATGGACTTCTCCACCCGAGAGATAAGCGAGTGAAGTGCTGTTTCCACTGATTTACCTCTCGTATATGCATGTTGTGAAGTGGACAGAAGCGCTGAATCAATTGAGGCCCTAATATGAACATCGAGGACTCTTTCCAGTGTCTTCAGAATAAAGGAACACAGACTTATGGGTCTATAATCATTTGCCCCAGTATGGGACGGTTTCCCAGCCTTGGGAATGAAAATCACCCTAGATATTCTCCAGTTCCAAGGGATGTAGAGGAGCCTGAGACTAGCGTTATAGATGGTGTTGAGCCATTATGATTTATCGTTTCTTCTATTTAATAAATTCATTATTTATATAACGATATACTATACATCAATATATCCTATTTTATATTATATATTTAATTTCATTGTTTGTTAATATGAATACCCCTAATAATAAGTTAATTTTAAGGTCACTGAATATATAGGAATAGGCAATTAGGATAAGCAACGAAGTTGCCGAATAGAATTACACTGTTAGGATTAAGTAAAATGAAAAAGAAAGTGAATAAACCAGGTGATAAATAGAAACACATTCGATCGGTCTTTTTGTTCCGTAAATACGTTGGTCTTTTCGCGCGATTATTAATAAATCACAGTGCCCAACTTATTAAATCGTCAAATTATAATTTATTTAGTTTGACGTTTTCTTAAAAACTATTAAGAAAAAACATTTTGGCGCCCGAGCAGGGACAAGTGAATTGATCGCGTAAGAAACGATATAAAAAGACCAAACTCGCGAAACTTTTTATAAGTTGTTTAAAAAATATTCGCGAGTGTTAAATTTTATAAGTTACTTAAAATTTAAGAAATTAAGTGGTAAAGTCTTATAAATTAATTAAGATTATAAAAAAAATACCACATTAAAACAAACCGAAAAAATTACATAAACATATTTAAATAAAGTGTACAAAAATAACAATAAAATAATATTAAACAAAACTTCCTAAAATAAAACAACAAAAAAAAAAAAATATAATAATAATCTCAACAAACAATAAAAGAATAACAACCAATAATACAAAATACATAAGACAAAATAACAATACATATGCTGGTTAGTGTTGTGACAATAAACAAACAAAACAAAATAGAAAGAAAATAGAACAAATAACAATTACAATAAAAACAAAAATATACAAAATAGAAATATGAAAAATACAGTGTAACAATAAATTACATATACAGTGAAAAACATTTAATAAAATAACACAATACCTAACATATCAACACTCTACATCAACAAAAACCATCACAACGTTGGACGACTTCAAGAATCCTACAATCCAGGAGAGGAAGTCTACCTAGATGCCCCATTGCACCTGTATTTATGCCGGTTGGGGAAAAATAAGGGAAGTACTTCAAGTAAAAAGGTGTAAAATATATTTGTGTTTCTCTATCCTTAAATTTGTAATTTATTCAAATTTAAGAGGTTTTTTGTAATTTAATCAAAAAATTCATAATCGCTTGAAGAGCAGAACACAAAAAATATATTTCACATTTTTAAACTATTGAAAAATTGAACATATTTATAATTTTATATATACATTGGTATATTTCTTTATAAAATTATAAAAAAAAAACCACCCTTAAAAGCTTATCAAATCGCGAGTGTTAATATCGTTAAGTTAATACTTATTTACACTAACAATTTGTTCTCTTTGTTAGTGAGAAAACATTCAGCATACCATTTGTGTTACTTTTGTTTGTTTTCTTTTCATTTATTTTTCGTACTTTCGTTTCGATCAGTATTTCGTTTCACGCGTTCCTATACTGCTTATATATAAATTACACATTACAGCTGTGTACAGTGTGATCGTTCACACTAGTAACAAAAATCAAGTTACATAAATTGTCAATAAAATTGTTCACACAAAATTCGAATAATTTTTCGATTATTGTTATTCATAATAGTGTGTTCATATTGAAATTTGATTTTTGTTTTATTATAAAAAATCGATTATTATACGATTTTACTCGGTAAATTACATATTTTTATACCGAAGGCTGTATCTAAAGCAATTATATTTTACTTTCTGAGATCAAGTAAGTTATTCTTGTCTCAATTAACGCCATTTGAGGATCGGAAATTTAAGATATTGCGTATCCGAAGAATATTAATTAAATTCTATTGTCCAAAACAAGTGAGTATTAATAGATCAAAATATAATTCGACCAATAATTTACTTCGGTCACTTTTCTATACTTGTTTTGAAGAATTTTTACACAGATTAAAATCACAATGACTACCAGAGGCTCTAAACGCCAAGATTCTCCTTCCCGAGTGGAAAACTTGGAGAAATTACTCGCTAAAAAAGCGAAGGTCATTAAAGACATCGACAGAATTCGACAGTCCATTGTAGATAGGACTATTTCTTTTAATCCAATGGAACTCGAATGTCGGTTGGAAATTTTAAAGACATATATTGACCAAGCAATGAAGCTCCAGTCAGAAGTGGATAATTTAGATCCCGATAATGACTATAGAGCCGAGCTTGAGGATCTTTGTGTGACCACGAAAAGTTTGATTATGAGTCTGTTGGCCAAGTATAGGCCATCGAACGTGCCTGAAACTTCATTCAGCGTACAAGCGCACCAATCAAGACTCCCAAATATGAAGCTACCTAAATTCAGTGGGAAATATGCTGAATATAAGAATTTCATGAGCTTATTTGAGAACTTGGTCCACAATGATCCGACGTTGACGGATATTGAAAAATTCAATCATTTAATCTCATGCTTGTCCGAATCGGCCTTAGGTACAGTGAAGGCCTTTCAGATCTCCGAGAAGAATTACCCCAAAGCAATGGCAAGCTTGAAAAAAGTTTATGATAATGAATGCTTGATATTTTCCGATAATATTGCAAAACTTTTCGATTTGCCCCAAATTATCAAGCCTTCAGCAGTTGCTTTGCGAAGCATGATAGATACAGTATCCGCTATATATGATTCTTTATTGTCAATTGGTGATGATAAAAAGATTACGAATGCCATTCTGATACATTTAGTGATGTCAAAGGTTGATCCAGTCACCAAATCGAAATGGGAAGAGCAGCTCGACTTCGAGAAACTTCCACTTTGGTCAGACTGTGAATCCGCCTTGAACAAACGATATCAGCATATTGCGGCTGACGAGTCCTCCAGTTCAAGGCCGAGGGTTACTAAACCTAGGAATAAACATTACAATTTTAGAACCAATAGAACATAACTAAATTGTACGAAATCAAAACAAACTGTTGACAAATGCCTATTTTGCGAATCGACGCAACATATGATTAGTAATTGCCCTTCTTTCACTGCTGAGCCTATAGCCGACCGATTCGGTTTTATAAAATCCGTGCCAGCATGTATAAACTGTCTGAAAAAAGGACATACAGTTGCCAGGTGTTCAGCCTCTAAGTGTCGGATATGTAATGGTGCACATAACACATTACTGCACCGATATACTACAAGTTCGAACAACACGTCAGTAAACTACTCTGAACAGCCTCCGACTTCTCATGCTTCTGTGAATTATTCGGCGTCAGATGAACGCATCATTCTAGCAACAGCTGTGGTAAGAGTAAGAAGTAGTTCTGGTCAACTTATACCAGCCAAAGCTCTTTTAGATTCCGGTTCTCAACCTAATCTGATCACCGAGGAACTAGCCAAACTACTACATTTGAAAAAAGAAGGAGGCAGATTAAATTTAAATGGCGTTGATGAAACAAATTCATTATCCAAATCTCGCGTCAATTTGACTGTTACTTCGAGTGTCAACTCTACCCAATTCACTTCAAAGTTTTTGGTATTAAATTCAATAACAAACTTGCAGCCTGAACGTAGGGTTAACATAGCTAGTTTGAATATCCCGTCAAACGTGGAATCAGCTGACCCTTACTTCTATAAGCCGCAAGGAATCGATTTGTTAATTGGCGCAGGTCCTTTCTTCGAATTATTGTGTGCTGGCCAAATCAAATTGGGCCCGAGTCTTCCAGTTCTTCAGAAAACTTCTCTTGGTTGGATTGTTACTGGAAGATACAATTATTCAAAGGACTGTTGTAACACTAAAGTATTTCATATAAATACTTCGATCGAAAACGAGGAGCATAAAGAATGCGAGAACGAGTCTAAGACTATAGTACAATGTCTTGCGCCTGGAAGATTTGGGGTTTCTTTACCTTTTAAGTCTTCTCCTAAATTATTAGGATCTTCATTTATAACTACCAAGGGAAAATTTCTCTCTTTGGCTATCCAGAAATCTAGTTTTTCTGAGGAGATTTCTAAATTGCAGAAATCTCTGATCCTACCTGCGAATATATGGGGACTTACTCAATCCCTTTGGACATTTTCACTTTTAAGGGTAGGTGGGAGATTGCTTAGTGTAAATTTGCCATTCGCAACAAAATTCCCACTTTTATTACCGAAGCAAAATGTCTTCGCGTGTTTCACATATAAGGCGGTGTATTTAGAGTCAGTGTCTAAATCATCCACTAATCCCTCTCATTTCTCGTTTAAAAGGTTTGCTGCAAGAAGAGGTTTTCCCAGAAAGCTGTATTGCGATAACGCGACGAACTGCGTCGGAGTTAGGAGGGTTCTCATGAAGCTTCAACAAGCGTTCGACAGGAGTCAACAAGCGTCGTCCGGGGTGAAGTTAAGCTTCATTCCACCTCGGGCGCCGCACTTCGGAGGACTGCGGGAAGCCGCTTTGAAGCAAGCGAAATTCCTACTTATGCGAGCTGTGGACAACTTGGCGTTCACTCAAGAGGAAATGGCAACAATGCTTGCAGAAGTAGAGGCGGTGCTCAACACTCGGCCTATCGCACCGCTGTCTCCAGACCCCAACAAGAGAGAAGCGCTAACCTCGAAGCATCTGCTGATAAGAGAGGGTCTACGTTCGCTGTCGCTACAATCCGAAGGCGAAGAGGACAATTGCCTGCTACACCATTGGCTGACCAGGAGAGTCGTGGTCAGAGTGGCGGAGGTCGCAAAGCCCACCGGCGTTTATAAGCGTCTAATACATAAACTGGCTCCTTTACTATTCGATTGAAGACTTCCAGTCCTTCAATGGGGCCGGAATGTTGAGCCATTATGATTTATCGTTTCTTCTATTTAATAAATTCATTATTTATATAACGATATACTATACATCAATATATCCTATTTTATATTATATATTTAATTTCATTGTTTGTTAATATGAATACCCCTAATAATAAGTTAATTTTAAGGTCACTGAATATATAGGAATAGGCAATTAGGATAAGCAACGAAGTTGCTGAATAGAATTACACTGTTAGGATTAAGTACATATAGATAATATTAGGATTAAGTAAAATGAAAAAGAAAGTGAATAAACCAGTTGATAAATAGAAACACATTCGATCGGTCTTTTTGTTCCGTAAATACGTTGGTCTTTTCGCGCGATTATTAATAAATCACAGTGCCCAACTTATTAAATCGTCAAATTATAATTTATTTAGTTTGACGTTTTCTTAAAAACTATTAAGAAAAAACAGATGGCAAGCAACCAGGGCAGGATTATCTCTTCCCCATGTTGAATGTCACCTGGAATAATGCCATCCGGTCCTGATGACTTGAATGGTTTGAAAGACCTAACAGCCCATTGCACTTGGCCAAGGGTAAGGAACAGATGGAGGTTCATTAACCTGATAAAAGGCCTGACCACCAAATGTGACACTTCCTGGAAAGTGAGTATCAAGGAGGAGTTCAAGTGTCTCCAAACTGGACGTAGTCCAACGTCCGCCAAGTCGTCGGATACAAACAAGTGATTTATGAGTGGAACTTAGAATTTTACGAAGACGGCCCGTTTCGGCAGAGGATTCTAGCTAGCACAATAGTTACTCCACGAGGCCCTCTTCGCTGGCCTCACAGCGTATTTAAGTTCCCTCTTTTTGGCCTTGTAGGCCTCTCGTCTTCGCCCTGTTAAAGAGCCTACCACAAGATCGGTGTAGATCAACGATCTCTTGGTTCCACCAGGGCGGTTTACGCTTGCCCCTATGGGCAGAGGGTCTGACGGAGGATGTGGCTGCCGCCCTAAGAGCGGTTGACAGTGTGTCAGCAGCCCTATCCACGTCGAGACGGGTCGTTATAGTCGGGGGGTAGAGGGAAGGCTGCAACGCAGTTTCTCTCTAAAAACGGTACAATTCGTGTTCCTCCTGTTGACCGGAGGGGTCACGAAAAGGAGCATTCATGAGATACAAACCAGTTCTTAAGGTTAGTAGAGAAATCGGAGCTAACCAGAGTGATGTCCAGCACCTCCTTAGCTATAGCTGGCTCATCACCCCGATTAGCTATAGCTAGGTTATTACTTGTAATAAAATCAAAGAGGCACTCACCCCGTTCATTGGTACCGGAACTACCCCACATCGTGTGGTGGGAGTTGGCATCTGCTCCGATTATGACCGGAACTCCGCGCAGCCTAGCATCCGCTACCAGTCGACCAATGGGATCCTGAGGGGGAGAGAGCCCATAATCATGAGCCATATAGGATGACGTAATCCAGAAGGTCATCGAGTTAATTTCGACGACCATGGTAACGGAGGCCTTATCACTGAACCTGTGAAGGAGAAGAGCGTTAATGCTATTCTTAATCATAACACAAGCCCGAGGCTTACCTGAATTCTGGATATACGCTACGCGATATCCTTTGGTGTTGAGTCCACAAACCCTGCCGTCTACGACCCAGGGTTCTTGGATCAGAATGAGCTCTACATCCTCGGTTGCTAGTCGGAAGAGCAGAGCGGCGGAGGCGGTTTTGGAATGTTGCAGGTTAATTTGAGTGACTCTCAGCATTGACTCGAGAATCAACCATTGTCACATCAGCGTCCTCCTCGTCCGACAACGGGGAGGTAACGCCTGCGTCAATATCGATGCCGTCGAAGAATTCCCCCACCAGCTCAGAATTGGACTTCTTGCTGAAAGAGGAGCGTCGAGAAGAGTGGCTGCTCACACTCCTACATTCGACGTCTTCGGCGGATTCAATGGGTCCAGGGGTAGCGTCGGATGGGATGGGGTCAGATGGGATAGGGTACTGTGGGAGGGGTTGGGGTGGGTCAGTGTTTACGGGGTTGCGGTCTGTTGGGGGATGAGCAGCAGCGCGAGAGTCCGACGTATAGACCCTTAGTTCGATAGAACTAAAACCATATTTTATCACGCCCCCACGGGCAGTAATAAATGGAAGTGACTCCTCATTCAGGATGATCACCACCTCGCGGTAATCACCCCACTGGTCAGACACTTTACCCTCCAGTTATGGGTAGGCAGGTCGGTGTTACTGGCCTTGAGGATCCTCAAATGGTTTCCGGGTCCGATGGTCCAGTAGGAATTCTCGCCTTGGATCGGGGGCGGTTAGCAATCTGGTCTGGAGGGACAGCAGCAAGCTTAGCTCCTGGCCAGACTTCCCCAATCCTGCTGATGGCCTCCTTATAGAGCTCCATAGAGCGGAGGTCGGAGCACGCCACCAGTTTGATGTGGCCCTGATACCACCCCGCATCAGTGCAGCCAGGTGAGGGGCCAGGGTTGGAGTCCATTACTTCAAGGAAGACGTCTAGGAGCGCGTGTTATACCAGTCTCCACTTAGTGGGGACAGTGGAACCATCGAAGTGGCTCCGATCAACAATTGCCCAGGTCAGACCTTCTTTTAACACCTCACTAAGAGGCTTAGAAGGCTTGTTGGGGACAGGGCGTCTGGGTTGCGCCGAGCGCGGTCTTGTAGGCGGGGGGATATTGGGATTGGTCACCTTGGAGCGCTTAGGAGGCTTGAGAGGAGCGTTTAGCTCGATAGATCTTTGTCTCTTTGGGCCCGTTTCTGCCGTGATCGGAGAAGCAAGGGGGCGATCATTACGATGGGCCTTAGCCCAGGCAAGCCGTTCCTTCTCATCCTCTGAGAGGAGAGCCGGGTCGGTCGAGCCAAATTTCGCAATGATGCGCATGGCTGATCTGCGAGTTATATATGCCCTCACGCTAACACTCACGGTATTCCTGACACCCGATGGATTGGTGCCAGGGGCCTGCGCGCCAGACTTGTCAGCCAATGCCTTAGCGGCAACCGAAGAGTGCGAGGGCATATTCGCAGCCGCCTTAGAGGTAGACGGAGCCTCTGTGGAAGGTATCCTAACGGGAGGTGTGGCGACACTGGGAGCCGGCTTCACAGCCGGAACCTTGTGTGCCATGCGGGGTTTTACCGAAGTAAGAATACGGGGCTTAACTCTTGAAGGGGCAGCTGCATTTTTGACAGGTGCCTGCCTAGAGAGAATTGTGCGTCCACCGGTGGCAGTGGATGCTTTGCGCTCGCCTACTTGAGTTAGCGCTGGTCCATTTGGGTTTGATTTATCAGAGTTCATTGTAAGAGGGACCCCACTCAAAGCCGCTATCCTTGCCCGCAAGTGTAGTTACCCATTAGTGGTCCCGTGGTTATCTATGCACGCAGGGAGGCCACGCGAGGGTTGGCACCAGCCTTTATGGGGACAGGTGCTCAGAACCAGACCGGGTACTAATCGGGAGTCCTCTCAACCGAACCTAAACCACCAACTTAACGGCGACGGACAAGGAACGTACTTTGAGGCCTGCCAGGGTTTTAACGGGACGGGAGCAGCTGTAACCCTAGCCTGGAGCCATTCACACAGCGGGTTTCACCCCGGTGCTACCGTGCATACACAACTAGGTCCAGAAAGTTACAGCCACCAGCTCAGGGCAATCGAGTCAGAAACAAGGGGACAGAGAGAAGTCCGAGAAGAAAACGAGTCGTGCCAAGAAAACGGTGGGGTCAGCCATAGTTACCCCGGCTGAGAGGGGGGTGTTTATTGACTCCCCAGTCTAGATCCGTAGCGTTCCGTTAAAGAGCAGGGCCACCTCTAGCAGGATGTGACGATGTCACGCACTAACGGTCCTGATAGGGTAGAGGCTGGAAAAAAAAAATTTAGAAGACGCCGAAATAATTTTGGGCCGAGTGGTTCAAGGGGAATAATTTTCAGAGGACATTAACAGTATTAAGAAGGGACAGCCAGCCACAAGAACCAACAATTTATTTAATTTGCTACCATATATCGACGAATATGGTTTAGAAGGGTGTATGGAAGAATCGATGCGGCTAGCAGCCTGCCGTACGCTACTGAACGGCCAATTATTTTACCTAAAGACCATTACTTCACGAAGATTGTCGTAATGAATTATCACAGTGAAATGAAACATTAGAATCATGAAGCCACGATTTGTGAAATAAGGAAAAAATTTTAGATTCCTCGGTTAAGGAGCCTATTGTTATTGTTTTCCCCATTTTTCTCATTTTTTCTCCCCTATAACCTCCACGGACAAAAGCCCAATCTATATCCCAAATATCAACAAAAACCGGTCCAAGCGTTCAGGCGTGTTTGTCTAACAAACAAACAAACAAAAAAACAGACTTACAGAAAGATTTATAATACATGTATATTAGGATTAGGATCAACAAGCATAAATTTTGTATTATGTAAAGGTACGGTGACATATGGCAGTGTACAGAAATAGAATAAACAGATGTTTATTTATTTATGTTTATTGTTTATATTGTTCAAGGGTAGCCAATCGTTGCAGTTAAAAATCGCTAAATTCTTTAAATTATGTAAAGTCCAAAGTATGCAGATCGAAAATACCTAAATTTTAATTACGCTGAAATATCATACTTATTTTTATATCAAAAATGTCATACTTAATTGAGTCTACTAGAGCTATATGGGAAAAGATACAGAGAATGATCTGAATGCGGAATATTTTCGGGACTTAGCTTTTTTTATGTTTATTTCTGTTTGAACTTTACAAAAATATGTAAGATAAAATATTTTATATTTATAATATAATATATTTTTATATTTATATTATATTTGGCAAAAAATGATGAAGGCCGGACATCAAAACAAAATACAAAAAGTATTTCCTCGGCGATTTCCACTCAGCAGATTTCTGGCAAAAACTCTGAGAGTAAATAAAATTGCCATGAAAATTTTCTTAAAAATTTGTCGTTCGGAGTCGACTTTAAACTGTAGGTCCCACCACTTATGTATAAAATTAACACACACAATATAAGTAGTATGATAAACTAGGTCAATAATTCTGCCTGAAGGGTTGTAATGACCAATTATGTATGTATGATGAAAATATATGACATATGAGTGGTAATACTTACAACATTTTGTTTGACGACAAATAAATATTTTACGTTTGGAGTCAAATGTGACCGTATCTTAGGATTATAAAAATTAACTAGATTTATTACTTCATTTTCTTATTGACATCGTTTGCTTTTATGATGTCTATTTTGCATTTGAATATGGATGAGTTTAGTTCTATCTGAATCAGGAATTATAACACTGGTTAATTTTAAAAAATGTATGTTTCCTTTAAAATTATTGTGCGAACTGCTAACGCTACTACTATACCTTCGTGAGTAGTGTTTATAAATAATTTTTTATGTTAATGGTTTTAATTTTAACAGGATATGAAGATCAGTCGTTAAAATAACTCGGTTCGTGTTTATGATTCTGCGTTTCAGTTGTGGTATTTAATTTACCTACCTTTGTCGAGCCTTTAAGCGTCTCTGCATAAAAATCGATTATGCGATTATCATTTAATAAAATTGTATAAAAATTACCTTAGTTATTTAAATAGTATAACAGTCGTGTTATACTTTTTATATACAGTTTGTCAAAAAAATCTTTGCACATAGAGAAAAATTAAGAAAACTTAGAAAAAATCATTGATTTCTAATATAAATAATCAAAATTTTAAATTTTTTCAAACAGGATTTTATAAACATATGTTTTGTTAATATAATAATTAAAAAAAATTTTATAACAATGACAATATTCTAATGTAAAATATTAAAAAACAAAAACAATCCAATTTTACTGCTGTCAAAAAAATGTTTGCACACTTGATAAAATATTAAGACTTCTGCAATTTTTTAAATGTATAGTGCTAATATTTTGTGGGTTCACCTTGAGCTTCAATTAAAGCTTGCAGACGCCTTCGCATGGATTGAATAATCTTCGGAATGTCATATTCTAATGGTATTTTTTCCCACTCTTCTTTGATGAACTTTATCTAATCGTGTTTTTTTATGGGCGATCTTTTCCCTACCTTTGTCTTTAGATGAACCCACAAATTTTCGATGGGGTTAATATCAGGACTTTGGGCAAGAGCATCAATAACTTTGGTGCTGTTGTAAAGGAACCTGGAGTTACATAAATAAGATTTATTTTAAGGATCATTATCTTGATAGTACTTGTGATTAAATTTATTCGGATTAACCGGATCAATAAAACCAAATTTCCTGAAGCTGGCAGTCAGTTCATTTTGTAAAATATCAAGATGTACTTTCTTAATCATTATTTCATCTAAACACCAACTCCCTTGCTGGATATATAGCCGAATACCATTACAGACAGTTTTCCAAACTTTACTGTAGGAATAAGATTTTTATTTTCTAGTACTTTTAGAGGCTTACGTCAAACTCTTTGCGGTCCGTCATGATAATAAAGCATTATTTTCGTCTCATTTGAGAAAATAACATCGTCCTAGTACTCCGGAGGAAGTGAAATGTATTCGGTGGCAAATCTTAATTTCTTTTCGACATTTTGTACTGACAGCAAGAGTTTTTTCCTAGTCATTCTTGAAGGATATTTGTGTTTTTGAAGAACATTTCCAATGGTTTCTTGGAAAACACGTAACCCAAAGTATTTTTAAACTTGAAGAGCTAATCATCTCGCACTGGATTGTGGTCTATCATACACGGTTCTAATAATTTTTCTCAAAACTCGCTGCGTCATCTTTTTTGGACTGTCTGTAGATCCCTTTAAATCTAATCCTCCTTCTTTTTCAGCATGGGATATAAAATTATATACAGTCCGGATGTTTAGGGAGAACATAACGACGATTTCCTTGGCAGATTTGCCTTTGTAGTAGTTGAAATAGCCCAATTGTATAATAGTTTTTGAAACTCGTTTCCCTGGCATTTTTTGTATTCAAAAATAAGGACACTTGTTACATAAAAACGATCCCTTCATTACTAAAACGTTATTTACCCCTTTCACATTCCATCTCATTTGTAAAAATCCCAAAATGTGCAACATTTTTGGGAAATAACGGCATATTTTTGTAATTTTTTTATTAGCTTCATTCAAAATGCAAAGATTTTTTTGACACTTTTTGTATTGATTAAACTTCTTTTGTTGTTGTTATTATTGTAATGTGTGTTACTATTAGGAAACTATTGGTTCCTTATGGTAGTAGACAAGTACAGTTATAGAATGTGTTCAAAAATAAAAAAAATATTTAAAGATTTTGTTGTTAGAATTCTTGAATGAAGATTAAATTTTACATTTTTTTGGTCTGTGCAAAGATTTTTTTGACAAACTGTATGTCATTTCATCAAATAAACTTCAAAAATTTTCAGAATTTTTATTTAATCTCGATTGTTTATCACAAAATGTGCCAATTTCAAAGTTTACCTGACTTCCAGAACGCGGCAAATATTTGTGTTTTTTGCAAATATTATTATTTCTCATTGCGCAAATATTGGCCAACTTCTGGTGGTCGCTCAAACGTGTAATTGAGTAAAGACCAAAAATTGCGTATTCTCTTTATAAGTTGTTTAGTGTGGAATTCGTGGGTGTTCGATAAGTTGTTTCGGATACCATTTTGTTAAATAAAATACCTAAATCTAACAAATAAGAATATAAAGCAAAAAAGAACATATACATACAAACATATTAAGAACATATAAAAAAAATAAAATAAAATAACCAAGATTAAAAAGAAATTTAGTGTGGTGATTTAAAAAAACAATAATAACAAACAAAAAAATAATAATAACAAACAACAATAAGTACATAAAAAAACAAAAACAAGAAAATCAAAAATCGAAAATACAAACAATAGAATTACAAATGCAGATAGAAGTGCATTGTTGTGAAGAAAATTGAAATCAGAGATTACCGTTTTATAGCACAATTGTGCAGAGAACTCAATGATTGTGTTGTTTGATTTAGTTGTCGATCAGACTGCTACAGTATAAGCAGCAACGAAAGCAGTGACATTTGAAAATGGCTCATAACATAAATGCATAGGCCAAACTAGAGGGAGAAAAAAAATGTTAAAAGTTTTTGCCAAGGCATATTTATAATAGGCAGGAGCGTCACTACTACAAATATAACAATGCAAAAACAACAGGCATTTTGTTTTTGTTAAAGTGTACGCGGAATGGTAAAAAAATTAACCCTCAAATTAATAAAAGCAATTAAAAAAACGAAATAAATTTTATATATTGAAATTTCTTTTGATTTTGATGTCATGCTTAATTACGCAAAAGTGGGGCACCTATAAATTAAAAAAAATTATTCCATGCAGTCAATAACATTGTAAATAACAAAAAAAAAATGGCAGATGTAAACGTTATTTGTTATTGCTCACAGTTAGGCAACTAGTTGGAGAGACCGAAATCTTTTTTCGGGTAATTCATCACTCTCGTCTAAATAAATATAGTATATCTAGGTTGTAGTTCAAAAGATATATGTATTTTGTGTTAAAGGCTTATATATTATTAATCTTCTTGCAAAAATTTTAATAAAACTGTCTTTGAAATAGTAATCCTGAATAATTTCTAGAGTATCGTTAAGGATACATGCGGTACAAATGAGGGTTTATAAATGCAAAACTGATTTTCGAAACAAAACACAAAAAAAAAAAACAACAAAATTTTGACATTTCAAGTCTCATCAGGTGTTGAGATAAGATTACCTCTATATGAATTTACCTTCGTTTTTGCGAAGCAAGTGTGTTAGAAGCAACAAATATACATAGTGAAAACTGACGGATAAAGTGGAAAAATTAAATGTAAATAAACATTTATTTTATGTTAAAAAAGGGAAAATTTACAATATTTGTTAATTTCTTTAGTGAAAATATTAAAAATTCGTAAATATATAAATATTAATCGAAATGTGACTGGTTTCTGGTCACAATGAATATAGTTTCTTGTGCAAAAGATAAGTAAGAAGCTTAATATATCAAGATCAAATAAGACATATTGGTCATAAAATTTTTTTCTTGCAGAACTTTGTGTGTATTACTAGTATTTATTAATTTCTTGAATGAAAAAGTTCAAATTCGGTAATTTTTCTTTATTAATCAAACTATTAGCAATTTCTCTTTAAGATGAAACAAGTTCAGAGTGTAAAAGAAAAATATAACAAATATATACTCATAACTTTTTTCAAGAGCTTGCGAATATACCTCTAAATTGGTTAAATACTAAGTTAGTGACAATCCATGAAAGGTGACAACAAATACGCTAGTCCCGTATAATGTTTTCCCAATAAAACAGTTCATTTCTTTTCAAAACTATTCTATTATTCTACAAAAATATCATTAATTTCTACCAAAATAGAAAATAAAAACCCACCCTCAAAATTAACAAACATAAATAAACAAAACAGAGAGAATTAGAGAGAGACAGAAATACTTTTTGGTAATATTCGGTGTCTCTTTCAAATTTGGCCTATGCTTCTGTCAAATTCGTTTCGTTACTGCTTATACTGTGAGACTGCGGCAAGAACACATATGCGGTGGATGCTTAATCATTTTATTTCAGAATAATACTCACAAAATATTTTATGTTAAAAATGTTCTACGTCATTTGCTGGCCGAATTTAATTTTTATATTTTGCCCCATAGGACAATTTTTTAAATGATTTGGAATACGCTCCTTTTTCCTATTAACAAAAAATTAGTTTGTTATTTTTGTTTATCTAGAAAACTTGGTATAATTTTTAAGCCACTGATGATAGCTTTAAGTTCTTTAATAAAAAATGGATTTTTTATTTATCTAAAATTCTTAAGCCAAAGATTGATAGCTTTACATATATACACACCTGCTTAAAATAATAGATACACCTTATTCTAAAATATTAAAGAACAGTTAACTGTAAAAACGACCTCGAAATCGCAGCGAAAACTATTTTTTATTATAGTTCCATCTGACTACATCTTAAAGCGAAAAATTTGTCAGGTACATGTTTTTATTTAATATAAAAAGCGAGATTCGGATGAGTCCATAAAAATTGTTGATCATAATATTAGGTACACTTAACACTTAAAATTAAACACATACAATATTAACAATGATGTCCATTTCATACCACAATCGTGCTTACTGAAACACACACATATTCTTATTCTCTGTTGTTTAGTCGTCACTGAGCCGGCAAAGAATGCACATGTGTAGCGGCTGTACGATTTTCTTTCAAAAAATTTTGTATGATTATGAATCCGTTTGGCAATACTCAACGTCTATAATGTTATAAAACATTTAAGGAAATCAGGGTATATATTTTAAAAAGACACTATGATTCTTTTCATAGTAATAAGGATAGATTTAGTGATAGGCAAAAAGCAAAATTATTTTTAAAATATAAAATTATTTTTTTGGAAAAACTGAAGAATTAGTTACCTGATACGGAGACCAACGAAAAGACTTCAGATGATAAAAGTTTAAAAAAGAGTTGTCAAGTCTTATTAGTTTAAATATTGTTAAAGATGGTAGACCATTTTCTGATGGAATGTTTATTAAAAATATTTTAAATAAATGTTTTGAAAAACTTAAGTAAAACCTGAAGTTTATACAGTCCCTTCCGTTATCTTGGTATAACGTAGTTCGACGAACAGATCAACTAGAAATTTTTGTAGAGTCCGCTATGATTATTATATTTATTATATCCAGAATTAAAAGAGAATTATCAAAAATGTTTATCATTTTGTCCCTCAACTTATCTATGTGAACATATTTTTTCAGACTTAAAATTCATTGGTTCTAAACAACATAATAAATTAAATTCCGCACACTTAAATAATATTCTTTTGCTACGAAACTGTCATAATAGCATTAATGTAGAAAATTTCATTAATGATATATAAAATAAATTTAAATTTATCATTTTGTCCGTGGATGTTTTTTAAGTATACACAATTTTTCTTTTAGTGCAATTCTCTTTCTCTCACCAATACAACTACAGTTTTAGCTTTGGGCATCACTGATCTATAATAAAAAATAATTTCTGCTGCGTTTTCGAGGGCATTTTTACAGTTAACGTTTCTTTAATATTTAAGAATAAGGTGTATCTATTATTTTGAGCAGGTGTGTATGTTGATGAAAATCTAAATATCGTATATCACTATCTCTTTTCTATGGCTGTAAATAAATAAATTCTGTCGACTTATTTTCTCTCTCTTACTCACTAATACACAACCAAAAAAATTTTGGTAACCCCTGATTTAATTAAAAAAATAATAACGGAAAACAAAATAGGTGAAATCTGTAATAAGGAATAAACGTTTACTAGAATAAA
The DNA here is from genome assembly GCA_014635995.1 of Sarcophaga peregrina. Classification (NCBI taxonomy): domain Eukaryota; kingdom Metazoa; phylum Arthropoda; class Insecta; order Diptera; family Sarcophagidae; genus Sarcophaga; species Sarcophaga peregrina. Next base: position 83,481,014 of record CM025789.1, on the reverse strand, counting down.
AACAAAAGATTTACTATACAAAGAATTTTTGAAGTAGTAACAATATCTGTGTTACCAACGTCTCCTTTGACGGAAAGAAGACAACTTGGGACGTAGCTCCGAATCTGAGCACCAGGTAAAAGTATACGTAATTCTTGTGGCATTGCTTTAATTTGTAAATTACTCAGAATTAAGAGACTTTTGTAAGGTACTAAAAAATTATTGTTTTTTTAACGTTGGATACTAAAATTATTATACACTTAATATTTTGTGAAGCCAATTATTTGAATATATATGAACACTAAATATTTATAAAATACATATGAAATATTTATGTATGTATGTATATATTATAGATTTTCTCATATTTATTGGAAGAAAAACTTTTGCTTTTAAATGTGAATATTTTCTTTATACAGTGAAACCACCGTTATTAGTGAAACACATTAGGACCATTATTACAACTTGCCGTTAACTAAAGGGAAGATTTTAACGGGCAGATAAATTGTTTTTCATTATTAAGAGTACCCAATAAGATAGGGATGGGAAGATCATCATATGTTTAACATTTAAAGATCCACCAACTCTACCAACAAAACCTCTTCCTCCGCTGAATAATTTTTCGAAAATAAACTAAATTCATGACACACATTGTAAACAAAATAACGTAACCCATAAGAAAACCTGTCGTTGCCACTGCGCTTTTTAAAGAACTTTTTTAGAGTGACAAAAGTTTTCGATATTGCACCATTACCATATTTTTGAAAAAGTTAATTCTGTTCTATCTAGAAGTTGTAATAACGAAAATAAGTTAAAGGTAACTTTACAGTTCACATTAGCTAGAGGTACTTTTAACTAACTCCAACTTTAATGCGAAGTTGTAATAATGGCCCTTAACAATTCGTTCTCTTTATTACTGAGCAACATTCAACATACCAATTGCGTTGCTTGTTTGTTTTCTTTTCATTTCTTTTGTGTATAATTTGTATACTACAACTGCTTACAGTGTGACCGCGCACACTAGCCAAGGTGAATTTCATACAACAATTGAACATAATTATTTCTTCGAGCGTTCACACTGGTTTCTGAATTCGAATTATTCTCGACTATTACAAATTTGATAATACAGTGAGCTCACGCTAATATGTAATTGTTGTTTAATTTTAATAAATAAATCGGATATTAAGCGATTTTACTTGGTAAATTGTGCGTCTTATTTACTGAAGGTATTGTAAGCAGTGGTTATTATTTCCTGAGATCAAGTAAGATATTCTTGACTCAATTGACGCTAATCTTATTTTTACTGGAAGATACAATCAGACAAAGGACTGTTGCAACACTATAGAATTTCATATAAATACTTCAATCGAAGATAAGAGCAATGTTGATTCAATAGACCGAAAATTTTGGGAGTTAGAAGAACTTCCAACTGAATCAACGGAAATTTATTCTGGGGAACAGAATAAATAAATAAATCGGGAAGATTTGATGCTTCGTTACCTTTTAAGTCGGATCCTAAATTATTAGGATCTTTGTTTGAAACTGCCAAGCGACGATTTCTATCTTTGGAAAGGAAACTCTACAAAGAGAGGCATGATTAAATGAAGGAGTACTTCAACTTGGGTCATACGTCTCTTTTGGACAAATATCCTGATACTCGCCACTATTTCATTCCACATCAATGTATTTTGCACCCTCAGAGTACAACTACCAAACTTCGGGTAGTATTTGATGCTTCATGTAGAACTTCTTCATATGTTTCGCTTAACGAACTGTTAATGGTTGGTCCTACAGTTCAGGAAGAATTGTATTCTAGATTAATCCGTTTTCGATTCCACAATTATGTAATTACTGCAGACATTGATGAGTTGAGCTCTTCCGGTTGAATACTGCCACTTATGACACAGCTTCAGCGCCATTTTTAGCCATTAGATGTCTGATTCACTTGAGCGACATATAGAATTTCCCTATTGGTCCGAAAGTTGTTTGCAGTGATTTCTACGTAAATGATTTACTTGCCGGAGCGGAGAAATATGATGAATTAATTCTGATTCGAAATCAGGTGACTGAAATTTTGTCTTCAGCGGGTTTCAATCCCACCAAGTTGTTTTCACTTCATTGTAAGTTCTCTACAGAGAGATTTAGACTCTGCAAAGAAATATATTGGGTTGCGAAGAATGATTTATCTAAATTTCATGTAGAAGATAAGTTTCAAGACTTAATCCTTAAATGGATATTGTCGTAAAACTGCAGCACTAACACGGCAACCAAATCATTTTTGTTAATTCCGTGGACTGTATATAGAGGGAAGAAGAACACAAAAAAAACACTGTTGATCAGACACTAAAAAAAGGAACCAAAAATTAGAGTAGCCTCAACTCGATAATATACAAAAAAATACTTTCCTTTTTTTTATTGCATGTATCACTCCAAATCATTGAACTCCTGTTTTCCTTAAATCTTATAATTTATATTGTTTTAATTTTCCAATCAAATACCACCACTTTCTTGTTAGTTTTTTTTTTGCTTCTCATTTAAATTTTGCATATAATTAACATTTATTGTTGTTTTATTTTTGTTCACAAAATTATATTAAGTTAGAACCTTAGAAATTTACAATTTCAAAACTATTTTACAAATTTTTTACGCAAAGCACTTAGAAAATTATTACACAAATTTCAGGTCTTTTTTTTAATAAATTAGTTAAAAAAATTAGGTTGCATCCCATCGGATGTTAACAAAACAAAAGTGAAAAAACAATGAAAAAAAAAATTAAAAATTTTAAAAGCTTAATTCTGCACAGCAGCACCCCTGTTACGAATTTGCCAACGTTTTAACAATCCTGTTTATGTCGCCTGGAATGGGAATTATTGATCGTTAGACATTAACAATTATTATGAGCCCAATTAATATAAGTAAATGCATGAAGTTGTATTTCTGCAACGTAAGGTTTTTTAATAAAATAGTATAAAAATAATTTATTTTTTTATTTCTTTCTACGTCTCCCTGCATTAGAATGTACATGTCCACGAAATATATTATTTTCAATAGGCCAAAATAAATTATGCATTTAAGGGTTAAAGGCTGCAAAGAGAAAGATATTATCGGTGTTTTCTCGATTATTCGATTCATTGATAATCTGAAGAAGAGAAAGACAAATCATAGTGTCATACCAACTGCAACGGAAATGATCGCCTCGTAGAAGCTATTCAGAAATCTAATTTTTCTGAGGAAATTTCTAAATTACAGAAATCTCTGAACCTGCCATCGAACATACAGAAACGTACATCTTTCATTCATACATTCAATGAAGAAGAGAGAACATTTTCACTTTTAAGGGTAGGTGGGATATTGCTTAATGCAGACTTGACATATGATGCAAAATTCCCATTTTTATTACCAAAGAAAAATGACTTTGTTACTCGCTAGAGAGAGAATCTGGCTGATTAACGCTAAGGAAAAGTGCATAAAAATTGTTCGCAAATGTGTACATTTTTTCAGCTATAAGTCAGGACTTATGCCCCAAATAATGAGAAACTTGCCCACTAATAGAGCGAGAGCTACACGACCATTTCTTATCGTCGACATAGACTTTTGTGGTCCCGTTAATGTATCTTGGAGATCTCGAGATTCTAAGGCAGTGGATTTAGAGTTAGTTTCAGATTTATCCGCTGATTCTTTTCTTATATCTTTTAAAAGGTTCACTGCCAGAAGAGGTCTTCCGAAAGAGGTGCTATGCGACAACGCAATGAATTTTGTAGGAGCCAACAACGTTCTCAAGCGACTGCAGCAAGCATTTGACCCGCCCTCGAAGCTTACGCAGCGTCGTCCGGGATGAAGTTAACCTTCATACCACCGCGGGCGCAGCACTTCGGAGGGCCTTGGGAAACAGCCGGAGTTCTTGTTTCTGAGCGCAGTGAGCAACGCATCCCTGATGCAAGATGAAATGCAGGCGATGCTCGCAGAAACAGGCGGTGATCAACAGTCGGCCCATTGCACGACGCAGAGGCGCTAACTCCACCTCATCTGTTGATAGGAGAGGATCTGCGTTTGCTGCCGCTCGAATCCGTAGGTGCGGGCTCAAACAGACGTTCTGGCAGGCATGGTCACGAAACTACATACTGGGTCTACAAGCCAAGGCCAATTGGATAGACGAAACGTCCAATCTGAAACTAGATCAGATCGTAATAGTCCAGGAGGACAACTGCCAGCCACAGCATTGGATGATCGGGAGAGTCGTCAAGGTCGTAGAACTCGAAGACGGCAATGTCAGAGTGGCGAAGGTCGCAACACGCACCGGCATATATAAGTACCCTATTTACAACCTGGCCCCACTCCCATTCGATTGAAGACTTTCAGTCCTTCAATGGGGCTGGAATGTTGCATCATTTCAGTATTTATTTTACATTTTTTATACTTTTATTTATAATAATATTGAATTTCTATTAATAATGAATTTTATATTTGTCTATTAATAATGAATTTTAGATATAAGTAATAATAATAAATTTCATATAGGTTACAAGGTTAAACAAGCAACGGAGTTGCTGAATGTCATTAACTGTAAAAATTCAGAAAATTAATGTTAGAATTAAGAAAATATTAAATAAATAAAGTTAGTTGTAGAAAGAAAGTCATTTGGTGAAGTTATTTATCAGGGAAATATTTTTGGTCTCGCGAATATAAATTTAAAGTGCGCTATAATTCAAATCGTGGTCTAGTGGGTAGTGTGTTGGCTTATTAGACAAAAGGCCCGGGTTCGAATCCCAGGTCAGACATCAAAACGAAAAAATATTTCTTCGGCGACTTCCTCTCAGCAGATTTCTGGCAAAGACTCTGAGAGTAAAAATTGCCATGAAAAGCTTCTCAAAAATCTGTCGTTCGGAGTCGACTTTAAACTGTAGGTCCCGCCACTCATGTATAAAATTAACGCACACAGCATAAGTGGTGTGAGAAGCTAGGTCGTAATCCTGACTGAAGGGTGGGTTGTAATGGCCAATTATGTATGTATAATTCAAATTATGATGTATTTAATTTCAATTACTTTCTAAAAAAGTTTAGGAATCTGCAGTTGTTTCTTAAGAAAAATAATTAAATTTTCAGTTAACTTTATTTTCCGAATGTTGCAGCACGTTTCAGCACAAAAATAATATAACGAAGTCCTTCACTTTAATATGTGTAAACACTAATAAAATAAATGAAATTAAAACAATGGAGCAAACAATTCCACAGAAGAAAATAAATAGAGAAAAACTAAACAAAAAGTGGACGCCTGAAAAAATAAAAATTGTTTTAGATTAATTGGCGGAGGCCATTAATATTTTTTGCACGTTTTCGAGGCAATTTTAAAATACTTTTAGAAATTGTTTATTTAGATCACCTGTTCTAGTGTATAAATTGCATTAGTATTGCGAAATACGTAATAAATAGAGCGCTCGCAATCAATGTCAAAACATTTGCAAGTGCAAACTTAACTTTTGCAATACAAAACGCATCAGACATCGAATACCACTAATGTTTGTTAATAAAGCGTAAAATTGCATTCAGTTGTTTGTTGCCTTCTAAAGAAGAAGGTTCATGTCGCTTTTCTTCAGGTTTCAATTATACATCCAAAGAAATATTACGATTGGATTCACTATTTTCCAATGAGATTCACTAATAAGACGGAGGAATGATCTCTATTTTTGGAAGAATATTTGTCAAGTTAATTACGCAGCCTTTAGGGAACGGCACTACACATTTATTCAACATTTTCCACTACTTAAACATATTGTTACGTTTTTTCCTTTTTAAAAACGTTTAAATTGAAGTTCGATTGCAAACAAAGTAAAAACAAATATGCGTTTAGTTTCACTTTAACTGTTTATTGTTCGCACTATCTTATGTGCCACTGTTCAAACTTATACAACGTACACAACAGTAACTACAACAATTTATTGCTTGTTCGATATTATTCACAACTACTCGCTATACTATTCACAACGGATATCTTCGAACCACGACTTTTTACTTTGCACGCAACTTGTCTTCACACCGCGACTAGTTAGTTCACACGCTACTTGACGCAAGGCTGTCTGAATTATAAGTGACTGGTTGCCTGTCTTGCCTTTTTATATGCGAACCTCTTCAGTCTGATGATGGTTCTCGAAGTGGAATGTTCGGGGTTTCGCATTCTCGAGAAATCTTTTGCGACTACATTGTTTGCTGTTACGTTCGCTTACTTGTCTGTCCCTCTTTCTTTCATACTTACTGTAGCTGGTTTACTTATAAAAGTTCGACGTATGAGTTAGTGTGTAAACCTCGGAATGTGTTTGTCCCAGTCCTTCTGTTGCTCCTCTTCACCTGCCAATATCCGCTGGGTAGATCCAATGAGAAGAACCACTACGTTCCGGCTAGCGTGTCGAGTGTGTCGTCAATTCTCGGTAGCGGGTAACTGTCCGTTTTGGTGACATCAATCAGCTTCCTGTAGAATCTTGTACTGAAATTTTTATTGAAGGTAGTTCGATTAAACCGGTTTTCCTCATTTCGTCGACTAACTCCTTAACCTCATTACGCTTCGCCATTGGTTTGCTTCTTGTTTTATCGGTCTCGCTTCGCCAGTGTGAATTTCATATTTCACCATGGCTGTAAGCATACCTCCTTAGCAGCTTTTTGGTTTTATTTCTCTCTGGAGCTACTAAACCTGCTACCCATTTCTTCACATTTTCACCAAATTCTTTTTTTATTTGGCTGACATGTCGACAGGTTGCGGCGATTGATCGCTGTTTATTACCGCCTCTACTGGAACACATTCGGCCACATCGGAGTTTTTACTAATGACCTTTTCATGGCCTGATAGATTTATTACTCAAACCGGGACTATTCTCTGTTCATTGGATTTGACGACGGCCTTTGCTGATAACAAGGCCGTTTGAATTTTTGCTGGTTCAACAACCCAGAAGCGGTGCTCCGCACAATCTCCCTCCATACGCGTCCATATCAATGATTCACTCTGAGGTGGTAATTTGGGTGGTTCGACTGCAACTATTCCTCTGACGAACACTTGATGATTATATGCGATGTGAAGAGGTATCTCCATATTTCTCCAACTCATTATCTGTTGCCCCATATTCAAATTGATACCAACAACTACCATAAAATCGGCACCAATGATAACCTCGTCTACAATAAAGACGTGACTTACATTAAAGTTGACTGTAGTCACCTTCGCATCTATTTTTTCATGGCCGGTGGCAGACTCTCCAATAGCTGCCCTAAGTTTACACTGCTAAGTGCCTCACACTTTCTCTTCACTACATCTGGTCTGATGATGGATTGCGTCGCCCCGGTGACTATAGTGAGGGTGTGACGTCTGCTATTTATGTACCCGCACGCCGTAAGATTGTTGTTGTTCTGATGCATCACTGATATTGAAATTGTGGACCCCCCTTGCTTGTGGGAGCCAGCGCTTGCCCTTCAGTGCTAGCTCGTTTTAGTTTGATGGGAACTTTTGTGAAGATGGTTGGTAGTTCGCCCGTTTCTTATCCCTTGATAGTATGGCGGATCTTGATTTTTTTCCGTGGCGCTTTACAGTTTCTTTGGAAATGCCCATAGTTGAAGCATTTAAGTTTAGCCTTCTGTCCGTTATCTACCGAAACTTGCTTAAGCATCTCTTTAAGTTTATTTAACAGGCATTCTTCCTCTTCCACCACTTCCATTTTTCACACTTTGCTTATTTGTGATTTAGAAATCATGCGAGCGGTTTCCTGGGATAGTGCGTAAGCCACGGTCTCTGCAAATGTTGTCTTCTGTTAGGGTCACGTATAGCACCCATTTAACAGGTGGCTTTCTCCTGGGTATGTAAGCTGAACCAACCTCTCAACCTCCATTGGAAAGGCTTGTAATGACTCGTTTACATTTTGCGCCCGGCATCTCCACTCCATATGGTACAGTTCTTGTTTGTGCTCGTCGCCGAAATTACGCTGTAACGCCACCATTAAGTCTTTGTAGTTGTTCCTAAGGCTGGCTGGCATGGTTTCTAGGATCTTGGCTGCTTCACCTTTTAACGCCAAAATTAGTTCCAACGCCATCGTCCCATCCGTTTCTGCTGGCTACTGACTCAAATCGCAATTTGTACACAGATAGGGGTGAGCTACCATCAAGTAAGGTATTTTCATCCTGCCGGTACTTTCGGATACAATTCCCACTGGTTCCGATCGCTGGCATATTTGGTTATCTTTTGTTCCATCATTATTTGTTTTCCGTCGACGATCTTTTCCAATAAGTTCACATTCGTCTACACGGTCTTTTCAAAATCGTTCACTTTGGCGTCAACGGCCTTTTCTAAATGTGACACCCTTTCCTCTACAGGAGTGATTCTTTTGCTGACCGACTCATGGATTTTCTGCAGCTTTCCAGATGTTTCTTCTAGCTCCTTTTCAATTTTTGACAAAATTGCTGCTTGTAATTTTTGGTTTTCGGCTTTAGAAACTTCAAATAGTTTCTGGTTCTTAGCTCTAGATGTTTCTTGTACCTCCGCCAGAAGTTTTTGACTTTCGGCTCTGGCACTTTCTTGGACATCTGCCAGAAGTTTTTGATTTTCGGCTCTGGCAATTTCTTGGACATCAGCCAGAACTTTCTGATTTTTGGGTATAGAAGCTTCTTGTACATCAGCCAATAGCTTTTTGTTCTCTTCTTGCATTTTGCTCTGGAAGTTTCTTGTGCATCAGTTATTACTTACATTTTTTCAATCACAGCAGCTAGCAGCGAATTTATGTCGATACCGCTAGGAGTTGCAGAGGCCTTTAACTCTCGTTCATCTTCATCCTCGAATTCATAGGAATCGATGTCAATGTTCTGAAGCTGCCTTAATCACCTTTGTAGTTCATTTTTCGTTCCCGTTGTTGGCAGCTCTAGTTTAACAAACTCTGGCTTCAGTCGTTCCACTCTTAGTTCGGTGAGCTTCATTTTAATTACTTTTTTTTCAGATTTATTTATTTATTTTTACCTTCGGATTGTGCAATCCCACTTCTGACACCAATTGTTACGTTTTTACCTTTTTAAAAATATGAGTTTGTTAATTGCTAACAAAGTAAAAGCAAATATGCGTTTACCTTCACTTTAACTCTTTATTGTCTTCACTATCTTATGTGCTACTGTTCAAACTTATAAAACGTACACAACAGTAACTACAACAATTTATTGCTTGTTCGATATTATACACATACAACTATTCCCTATACTATTGACAACGGATGTCTTCAAACCACGACTTTTTACTTCAGTCGCACCTTGTCTACACAGCGCGACTAATTAGTTAACACGCAACTTCACGTAAAGCTGTCTAAATTATAGCTGACTGATTACCTGCTTTATCTTGCCTTTTGCGATCCTCTTTAGTCTGATGATTGTTCTCGAAGTTGAATGTTCGGGGTTTCGCATTCTCGAGAATTCTTTTGCGACTATATTGTTTGTTGTTGCGTTTGTTTACTTGTAGCTGCTTTTCTTATAATAAGTTTCACGTATGCGTTAGTGTGTATTTGTGTAATGGTCTTTGTATTTGTAGGTTTGTTTATCGTTAATGTTAAACGATATTAGGTCGTTTCGATTTGCGTAACATTATTATTAGATCACACTTGAAAATATTACGTTACACTTCAAAATATTGCTAACAATTTTCCTCTGGGTTGACACATGCATCTCAAATACACTCACATTATTATCATGTTCTCATTGCCGTTTGGTAAATTCAAGCAGCGATCAATTTGCTTGCGTTTGCAATTTAATAGTCAATGCTATCAACACAGTTAGTGTTGCACACGTTCGTCTTTTATGTTCTTGATAATTGATTGAAATTCTTGCTGCTAAACCACAATACCTTCCTCAGTACAAATAATGTTTATTTATGTTTAAATTCTGAATAATTTTAGGGAGAAGAATCAATCAATAGACTACAGCCAAACTGTGCACAACAAACAAACCTTGTTGTTTTCGTATTTACGTCATATTAATCATCTTTCGAGGCAGCTCTAGATGTTGGATAAGTTGCTCTGTAATAAATTCAAGTAGAGCTCGTCCTATAATAGAGATTGGATAATTCAATCATTAGATATAGTTTAATTTATAGGTGTTGGGAAATGAGATATTATTTAGTTCCTTGTGTAACAGGGTGTGGCATGTCGGATTGAACTTTAGACATTTGTACAATTATTTTGATTTTGTTGCGAATGAGTTGTTGGCTATTTCTTAGATTCTTTTTAAACCAGGTTATTATATTTCTTTTAAAAAAATTGCTATATCGTCGCAGTTAGGTAAACCGAGAGAGTTATCCGAGAAAGATAACCATTTTGCTTGCAAATTAGAGTCAATAATTTCAGTGGTGATTTCCAGGGTCTGGCTAAGAAGGGTTGCGTTATTAGTGAGACATGACTTCAAATACTGAAATTTCGAAACTGGTACAGTTCTTCATTTTAATGGACTAATTGGCAAAGCACATTGTAAGAACCCATCCAAGCATTATAACGATCATTGGTAAATCGAAGTTCGATGTAATACCCGTGTACTTGTGTGTGTCCACGAATAATGCTAATCGTTCCAGTGTCACAGATTTCATTTCGTAATAGGTTTCTTCAAAAGTACCTCTATGATTTTGAAAGATTTCCAACGCATCGACTGATTCCATTTTTTGTAGAGATTTTAAATATACTAGTCGATTTACTGGATTTTAGTATCGAATTCATAGCGTTATTAATTTTTGAATATTTTTAAAAACTTTCACTGTAGGAAATTTCAGCAACAACTTAAAAATTAAAGAATATATAAAATTAAATCAATAATTGTTTTTATTTCTAGCGTAGAGAAGATAAAAGAATAATTATCACAAAAGCCAAACAGAAATGGATTTTAGTATATGAAAAATCTTATTGACAAACTGTAAATATTAAACAATAATCAAAACGATTGTTAATTTAAAATTTAATTTTAAATTTTGTTTAGGTCTCTTCTAGGTGGTTTACTGAAGTCGCAGTTTTTCTGGTCAAAAATTTGTTTGTCTGCTAGTGACTTTGTAATTCCAAATATATTCTCCTACATCATATATATTTTAAATATATAATGATCCTTGCTTGAATAATCTTTTAATTTGAATATTAATTATTGCTGATTTGAAGTAATGCTTTACTGTTTTCACACCTGTGTAGAATTATTAAAATTGTAATTGTTTTGTTTTTTTTAAGTCGAGTGCACTTTAAATGTGCACAGTTCGACTGGACTTTATTAATTTAATCTTTGAGGGAAAATTTCCCTTCTTTTATACTAAAATTTTGGTTGATTTGACAATTCCAAATCAATCCCTTACTTCTAATACAATATTCGTTTGGCTTAATACTAGAACACATGTTTGCGGGTACAATTTATACTTAACTATATATTAAAGTCGCTATATATTGAAGTCGCCGTGGTCTAGTGGGTAGTGTGTTGGCTTATTAGACAAAAGGCCCGGGTTCGAATCCCAGGTCAGACATCAAAACGAAAAAATATTTCTTCGGCGACTTCCTCTCAGCAGATTTCTGGCAAAGACTCTGAGAGTAAAAATTGCCATGAAAAGCTTCTCAAAAAAATCTGTCGTTCGGAGTCGACTTTAAACTGTAGGTCCCGCCACTCATGTATAAAATTAACGCACACAACATAAGTGGTGTGAGAAGCTAGGTCGTAATCCTTACTGAAGGGTTGTAATGGCCAATTATGTATGTATATATTAAAGGGTTTGTGTGTGTTTATCGTGGGACAAGTGGATGTCATACGACACGCGTCCGCTGTCCATAATAATTCCCACGGTAAAGTGTGAAGAGGGCCACACACAATCACCAGCTATGCAATACAACAACAACACACATAGTGCATATTAATACTGCCGGCGATCACTCAACAAAGTGTCAAATGACCGTCGCGTGTGTGCATTACTATTGTGGCGTCATACGCTGCAGCTACGGTCAGCAACATTGAGTCAAGTGGTCGCTGCTCATATGCAATTGGATATTCTTTTGTTTATGCACATGAAATGTTGCGTTGGTATTGACAACTGTAAAATCATGCTACGCCTCCACCCTTTACAAGAATGTTCATATAACTTTTGTTCTAGGGACAGTCTTTTACACAACACAGTACAATGATTTTAATTATATTTTAATTTATATTTTTTTAGTAAACTTAAATAGTATGATTAAGAATAATAATCTTAATTTAACGTACTCCAATTTTAATATTCATTTTGGTTTTAATAAATGTTTAGCGATAAGTTTACTTAGTTATTTAAAATTTAATATTTTTCTCTTTTGGCCAATTGAGTTTATAATTAATACTATTTATTATATGGCTTAAGTCTATTTTTATGAACTACTTGTTCTTTATTATTTTTCTTATCAACTATAGTTATATTATTTCTTAAATCTATATTTTTAATTTTGTATGGACTTTTGTATGATTCCTCTAATTTATGTCCTGTATTATTCCTAAGTAAAACTAAATCTCCAATTTTAAAATTATAATCTAATACATCCTTATCATAGTTATTCTCCTGCTTGATTTTATTTATTTCTAATAAATGTTTGCTCTCTTAAGTGCAATTTCTAATCTAAATTTTGCCTCTTTGGCATAATCGTCCCCATTGTATAATGGAGTAATTGTGTCTACCTCATTGAAATCTTTGAAATTGTTTAGTACTTTGCTACAAACCAATTCAAAAGGACAATAATTATGTACAGTCGATGGTGTTGTATTAAAACAATATGTAAAATATCTAATCCATTCATCCCAGTCATCTTTTTCTACAGATATGTAGGAACGTTCTGTGATTTCTTTCTATTGTACCTAAGGTCTGGTGATGATGTGCTGTTGATGTTAGTTTCTCTACTTTCAACAGAGTTCACAATTCGTTTAGTATAGAATTTTTATATTCCGTACCCATGTCCGTAATGAACGTCTTCATCGGTCCATAGGTAAGTATAAAATTTTCAAATATCGCTTTCGCGATCGTCTTAGCTGATTTATTTGATATTGGTATTGTTACTAAGTATTTAGTTAAGTCACATATTAATGTGACTGCATACTCATTTCCATGTATTGATCTGGAAATGGGCCGATTGTGTCTATATACACTGTATCGAACGGTTTGTTAGGCTTTTCTGTTATTATCATTGGACCTTTAACGTGTTTGGGAGTTTTCGCTATTTGGCATTTGTGACATGCTTTTACATATTTAGCTATGTCCTTTGGCATATTTTTCCAGTAGTAGTATCTTTTTATTTTCTCTGCGGTTCTGTATATGCCTCAATGTCCTCCTTCGATAGGGTCATCATAATATTTCAGCATGATTTCTAGAATTACCTTAGAATTCTTTAGATCAAGTATCTTTATTTCATTTAAAAGCGCTATTTTAATTCTATTTAGTACCTTATTGCCCATAGTTTTAAATTCAACCTTTGAGATAAAATCGAAAATCTTCTCACTAGGTGCTACTTGTAGTTTATTGATATTCAATTTACTGGCCGCTTTCTCGAGCCTAGAGAAAAATTGTCCTAAGTCAAATTTCTCTTTAGTAAATATATCGTTTATATTTATGCTAGCCAATATTGATTTTCCCTTCTTTATGTAGCATTTATTGGGATAAATCCTTAATTTATAATATTTTCTGACGTCACTATTCTTAATTGGTACATATATTTTGGGCTCATCTAATACATCTGTTTCATTTGATCTATGCTGATTATTTGTCCTACTACTGTCTTGTTAGTAAAATCATCTATAGTAATTCGCGATAATGCATCGGCGATATAATTGTCTTTCCCCCTAAGGTATTCAACTGTAAAATCATATTCTTCCAGATCTAGCCTCATTCTCGTTAATTTGGAACTTGGGTTTTTCATTGATAATATATAAGAAAGAGGTCTATGGTCAGTACGAACTAAAAAGTGTTTTCCATAGATATATGGCCTGAAATGTGTGATAGCCCAGTGTATGGCAGTTAATTCCTGTTCAATGGTTGATTTATTATTTTCACCCTTTGTAAACGTCTTTGAAGCATAAGCTATTGGAAGTTGCTTGCCCTGATGTTCTTGAGTCAAGACAGCACCGCATGCATGTTTACTTGCATCGGTTGTTATACAAAATTCCTTTGTAAAATCTGGGTACTGTAACAGCGTTGGACTCATTAATGCTCTCTTTAGGTATCTGAATGCAAATTCACAATCTTCTGTCTGTAACATGTATGTGTTTATTAGTAGTAAAGAATGTCATGGGCAAGGAAAATCAGGAATTAGTACAAGCATACAGGACAAGCATACGCCAATTTCTTCGATGTAATAAAATGTAAGCTTCACTGATAATTAAGCTGTTAAGCGAACAACATTGAATATTAAATAAAAAATTAAACTTTACAATATATTCAAAAGTCTTTTATTTAATAAACGTTGACACGTTACATGGTGTCAGAAGTACTTTTAATTGCCATAAAATTATAAAAAGTTGAAGTAAAAGTGAAAATTAAAATAAGTAAATTGCACATTTAAAATGGCGGATGAAGGACAAAATCGCACGCCACGTGCTTTGGACTGTTCTAATATTGCTACGGAGTGGCCTAAGTGGAAACAAAACTTCATGGTGTGGATGATTGCAACAGGAAAAATGGTAAAGCCGGAAAAAAATAAAATTGCAACCTTCATATGGCTCATTGGTGAACAGGGTGCTGTTATATACAATACGTTATTTCCAAATGATGGTTCACAAAGCTCAATGCTTGGCGAAGTGAGTGCAGCAGAAGGTGTGACAATTCAAAGATCATTGGATGAAGTTATTAAAAAATTTGACGATTATTGTCTACCACAAAAGAACGTTGCAATGGAATCTTTTAAATTTAACATGATTTCTCAAAAAGAAAAACAAACTATTAATGAATTTGAAACCGAACTTCGAAAGCAATTGCCCTTCTGTGGGTTTAAATGCAATTGTGGTATCTACTATGAAGAAAGAATGCTTCGTGATCGTATTATTATTGGCGTTCATGACAAGAAATTGCAAATGAAGCTATTAGATGGTAGAGATGAAACATTAGCAAAGGTGCTGGAAACATGCAAAATTTATGAAGCAGCTAATATCAATAAAAGTATTCTGGAATCTAAAGCAGCAGCAGTAGTAGCAAGTGTAGCAGCGGAGGATAATAAGCGCATAGCTGAAGTAGACTCCATTAAACGTTTTTGTTTTAATTGCGGATATTCTTGGTCTCCAAAGCATACAAATGAGTGCAAGGCAAAGGACGTTACTTGTCGCATATGTTCGAAAGTTGGACATTATGCTAGAATGTGCCGTCAAAAAGGGAAAATGCAGCAAACACATCAAAAGAAGGATGACGATAACAACAACAATAATAATAGTGGTCGCTACAACAAACGAGGAATTGGTAGTATTGCTTGGGGTGACATTCAAGGTAGGTCTTACTGTGTGAAGAAAGTAGGAAATGAGTTAAGTAATGGAAATTATTTTAGAGTGAACTCAATAGAATCAAATCGGACGAAATGGACTAAGAAATATCGAGTTGGAGGGGAGATAGTAAAATTTAAGATTGATACTGGAGCTGAGGTGAATCGTATCCCTTTAGGTGTTATAAGAAAATTGAAGATAAAAATTAATAATGAATTTAATGACTTCCCTTTTTTCGATTATAGTAATAATAGAATTAAAATTTTTGGTACCGTGAAATTAGATTGTATTGATTTGAAATCTAATCGGGGAAAGAAAATATTATTTCTGGTTGTGAATGATAATTTTGAGCAAATACTCGGATTGGATAGTTGTATTGAATTTGGATTAGTTAAGAGAATGGATGTAGACGGGATTGTATTGCCAGATGCTACGGATTTGTTTATTAAAGAGTACAATGATGTGTTTCATGGTTTTGGTAAGTTCCCGGGAGAATACAAAATTTATTTAAAGGAAGGTTCTCGACCAGTGCTTCACTATAGGAAAAGGGTACCGCATGCATTAATGGATAGGTTGAAAACGGAATTGGATAGCATGGTTCAGGACGGAATAATTTCAGTTGTTGATTATCCAACCGATTGGATAAATAATTTTGCAAATTGTGGAAAAACCAAATGGCCGGTTACGCATTTGTTTGGATCCCAGACCTCTCAATGAATGTATTAAGCGGGAACACTTTCTTATACCAACCATAGAGGATCTAACATCTGGGCTAGCTGATGCAAGGGTCTTTACGGTTATTGATCTTACTAGCGGGTTTTGGCATATGTCGTTGGATCGTGCGACATCAGATTTAACGACATTCATGACACCGTTCGGAAGATATAGATTCAATAGGTTGCCTTTTGGCCTTAGTTGTGCACCTGAAATGTTTCAGAGGACTATGGTGAAGATTTTTGGTGATATTCCAGGTGTTTATATTTATTTTGATGACATTTTGATAGGTGCGAAGAATTTTGTAGAACATGATCACATTTTACGATTGGTGATGCAACGGGCAAGGGATAATAATGTTAAATTTAATTCGGAGAAAATACAATACAGGAGAGATTTTGTGAATTTCATGGGAAATATTATATCGTACAATCAGATTAAGGCTGGAAGGAAATATTGTGATGCAATTCTGGGTATGGAAAGACCGAAGGATAGGTCGGATGTTTTGCGTTTTCTAGGGTTGGTGAAATATTTAGCGCGGTTTATACCAAATATGTCGAAAATAACTGCGGAATTACGTAACCTAACCAGACTTGATGTTAAATTTGAGTGGAATAAGGTACATGAGAAAGAGTTTAAGAACTTATTGACTATTGTTGCTTCTGAACCTGTCCTCGCAATTTATAATCCTAGATTACCTGTTAGAATTCAAACAGATGCCTCTAAGGATGGATTGGGGTGTGTTTTGGTTCAGGAAGGACATCCCATTGCTTTCGCTTCTCGGACATTGACAAAAAGTGAACAAAAGTGGGCACAAATTGAGAAGGAACTTTTGGCCATTGTGTTTGCGTGTCAACGTTTTCACTATTTTGTATACGGCCGTGAATTTACAATTGAGAGTGATCATAAGCCTTTGGAAACTCTGATTAAGAAGGATATTGACGATGTAACAATGCGTCTGCAACGCATGTTCATATTTTTACTAAAATAACCTGGTATGACTATTACTTATAGGCCTGGAAAGGAAATGTTGGTTGGTGACTGTTTATCTTGTGCTCAATTGTCAGAAGAAGAAGAGTTAGAAGGTTTATCGGGTGTAATTCATAGGATAACGGAATTAGTTTGTTTATCGGAGGAAAATTATAAGTATTATCGAAATATTCTGGATGGGGATGAGAAATACAGTCGCATTTGTAGATATGTTGAGAATGGCTGGCCGCGTTTTCACCAGTTGGACGATATGTCTCAACATTTTCATAAACTTAAATCTGAACTTCATGTTGAGAATGGATCGTTATTGCTAAATCAAAAACTCGTCATACCTGAAAAACTGCAGGGCAGGATAATCAAGTGGTTACACGGGCCACATCTTGGCATTGAGAAGACATTAGCTAGGGCTAGGGAATTATATTATTGGCCTGGAATGAGTAGTAGGATTAAAGAAGTGGTTCAGTCTTGTATGGTTTGTGAGAAATTTCGAAGGAATAATCAGAAGGAGCCTATAATGCAGGAGGAATCCCCAAAATATCCATTTCATATCGTTGCGATGGACTTATTTGAATATGCAGGTCGGGATTTTGTGGCCATTTTTGATGCCTATTCTAATTATTTAATGACAATACCATTGAACAACAAGACATCGAAACACATCATTGAACAAATAAATCAGATATTTTTTAAAGTTGGATTTCCTACTATACTTAAATGTGATAATAGTCCTTTTGGATCAAGAGAATTTGATAGTTACGCTTCTGAATTCAATATTAAATTTAAATTTTCAAGTCCTCGATATCCACAAAGTAATGGCTTAGCTGAGAAGGGTGTGGCTATCGCGAAGAACATATTGAAGCGATGCTATGAGGCAAATGAAGTAGCGTTATACAAATATAGAATTTTAGAATACAATACAACTCCTGTGGCCGGTATGCAATTGTCTCCATCCGTTTTATTCTTTGGAAGATTAATTAAGACTAAACTACCAGTATCGGGCTCATTATTAACCAGAAATAATTTGACGGAGGATTTCGTTCAGGAAAAGATTGAAAGGAAGAAAAATAGACAGAAGTATTATTATGATCGAAACGTGAAGTCATTACCGGTATTAAGTGAAGGAAATTTAGTTCTATTTAAGAAGGATGGGAATGAATGGCACTATGGTGTGGTAGTGAAAAGGGTAAATGAGCGTTCGTACGTGATAAGGGATAATTTTGGTAATTGTTTTAGGCGGAATCGAAGATTTATTACTAGGACTGACAACTTCAATTTTAATGCTAGTGATCTGCTATATGAGGAGAATGTTAGTGGTGGAGATAGCGGAAATGCGCCGCCTATCGACATAGTGCCACCTCAGAGTATGGGTTGTAACATTGCAGCTGAATGTAGTGATGTGAACATTACTTCTAATGTTGATAGGGATTTGGTACAAGATACAGAGGATTATGAAAATCCGCAGGGACTGTCTAATGATAATGGTTCTATGACAACTTTACAGCGTGAGGAATTGAGGGAAGAGATCAGGACTAGAAGTGGTCGTGTAGTGCGACCTCCGAAAAGATATTGTGAGTAGAAAAAAAAAAAAAAAAAAAAAAGCGTGTAACATGTATGTGTTTATTAGTAGTAAAGAATGTCATGGGCAAGGAAAATCAGGAATTAGTACAAGCATACAGGACAAGCATACGCCAATTTCTTCGATGTAATAAAATGTAAGCTTCACTGATAATTAAGCTGTTAAGCGAACAACATTGAATATTAAATAAAAAATTAAACTTTACAATATATTCAAAAGTCTTTTATTTAATAAACGTTGACACGTTACACTGTCCATTCAAATGGCACACCCTTTTTTGACAACCTCGTGAGGTGTCTGGAATACTCAGAAAAAATTTTAATAAACCTTCGGTAATAATTACAAAAGGCTACAAACCTTTTGGCGCAATCCGCGTCTTTGGGCGTCGGGTAGTTTTCGATCACCGAATATTTACTATCGTCTGGTAATATTCCGTTGTCGGTACACTTGTGGCCAAGATAAGTCACTTCTCTCATAAAGAATGAACATTTTTCGGGATTTAGTTTCAAATTATATTTGCGACATAAATCAAAGACAACCTTTAAATTCGAAAACATATGCTTTTCAGAACATCCCAATACTACCAAGTCATCCATATATAGGAACGCTTGGTCCGGCTTTAAACCACTTAAAGCAATTGTCATCATTCTCTGGAATGAATTCGGTGCGATTTTCAAGCCATAGGGTAGTCTAGTAAATCTATATGAACCATTGGTTGTTGAAAATGATGTTAAATCTCTATAGCTTTTCTCCAATTTTATTTGGTGAAAACCTGACATTAAGTCTAAACGGGAAAAATATTTTGCTCTGCCAAGTTGGTCTAGAATATCATCAATTCTAGGCAATGGGAATTTATCCGATAACAATTTTTTACTTATTTGTCTATAGTCTATCACAAGTCGCCATTTTTTCTCATCCGAACCTGGAATTGATTTTTTTGGAACCAACAAAATTGGACTAATGTATTCCGAAAATGATGGTTCTACTATTTTATCATCTATTAGTTTTCTAACTTGTTTGTTAATTTCATCCTTATGTGTATGTGGTATACGATAGTTTTTGATGTATACTGGCTGTTTGTCACTCAATCTCAACTTTTGTTCATAGAAATTGTTAGTAGATATTGTTTCTGTTTCCAAACCAAAAATGTCACTATATTCTTTGAAAATTTTCGTTAGTGTAGGTTTAAATTGTTCGGGGAAGCTTTTCTTCAAAATATCCATAACTTTTGATTGTCTATTTTCAATTTTGTTCGACCTTTTTGTAATTACGTTATAATCAGAGATGTTTTCTGTTTTAATCCTATTTTGTCTGATCGAAATTATACTGTCATTAGTATTTAAAAGAGGAATAAAAGCTTTGTTGGATTTAACTAGGATATTTGGTATAAAAACGCCTTTTGTAACTTCCTGATTTGGTATCAATAATTCATTTTTAAGATTTTTAAATTTAATTTGTCTTATCACTTCCGACCTTGGTGGTAGTGTTATTTCATCATTACTATTTGTTATTGGTATGTCTATTGTATGTTGCAGATTAGAGGGTCTTAGAACAAGATAATCATGCTCTTCATTGAAATCCAACACGCAGTTATATCTTTTCAAGAAGTCCAAACCAATAATTCCATCACAAGATATGGGAAAATTGTTCTGAACCACCTGAAAATAATGCGGTATTAAAAAGTTTTTAAATTTCATTTCCAAGAATATTTTTCCTATGGGTTTCAAGTATCCCTGTCATATTCCAGTTATTGTTGTAATAATGTTTTTATTTATTTGTTGTGGTTTGAAAAAATTATTTTTTATAACTGAAATATCTGCTCCTGAGTCCTTCAACAACTTTACTATGTGATTAGTATTATTAACTTCCATATGTACAAAAAACTTAAGTTGAGATTAAGTTGAATTGGCCTGCCTCCATGATAAGTTTTACCTTATCATTGGAGCAATTTTTCGTTAATGCCTTAACGGCAACTTGCATTGAATACTTGTTTGCTAATTCACATGATAACCCGTCGGATATACAGTGACGAGCAGAAGTGAGTGCATGTTCACAATACTGAGTTTCGTCAACCACAAAAACAAAACCATGCAAGAAAATACAAAAAAAAATTATTTTAAAGATTATTATTTCACTTTTCTGGCCAGTTTAGTGTTACAATTAAAACTATTTGTTATATTGCTTAAGTCTATTTTTATGAACTACTTGTGCTTTATTATTTTTCTTATCGACTATAGTTACATTATTTCTGAAATCCTATAATTCCTCTAATTTATGTCTTGTATTATTCCGAAGTAAAACTAAATCTCCTATTTTAAAATTATAATATAATACATCCTTATCATAGTTATTCTTCTGCTTGATTTTATTTATTTCTAATAAATGGTTTGCTCTCTTAAAACTTAAGTTGAGATTAAGGTTGTATATTTTATTATGTGTTGAGCTTATCTTAGGGGGGTGTCGGAATTTTCCGAACCGTTTTCGTATGAGTCAGTTGCTCTTACGTAGTTTCTACGTCTATTGTTGAAACCTTGCCTGTTTCTGTTATTTCCTGGTCTTTGTGGAGGTCTGAAGTTGTTATTAATGTTTTGATTGGGGAAATTGTTATATTTCCTTCGATATTGATTATTATTTCCTCTGTTACCAGTTCGATTATATTTTTTACCCAAATATAGCAACACATTTTGCTGGCCAGTTGCTTCTGTGCAACTTTTAACAAATTTGGTAATTGCCTCATTCATGTTGTTGAATTGGCCTGCCTCCATGATAAGTTTTACCTTATCTATGGTACAATTTTTCGTTAATGCCTTAACGGCAACTTGCGTTGAATACTTGTTTGCCAATTCACATGATAACCCGTCGGATATATATGCGTTTTCCAGTGATTTTGTTAAGTTTTCAATTTCACTGCAGTAAGTGTTTGCAGTTTTATTATTTTGTTCAGTATTCACAATTTTAGCTGTCAGCACTTCTACCGACTCGCCCTTAACCGTAGTGCGCAACTTATTGATTATTTCCAAATTTGTACTTTCAGCTTCACTTAGATTCCTAGCAGTTCCTTTCAGTTTGGTCTTTATTAAAGACACTCTATTGCTTCAATGTCACCCTTGATTGTGTTTAACAATTGCAGAGCCTATCAAAATTTACGTTAATAATAACTCTTATTCTTTCGAATTTGTCAATCAAAGTTCTCAGATGTTTTACTACTGTTTTGTCCTTTATATTTCTTTCTATATTCAAACATTTATATGATTTTTCAAAATCGTTTTTTAACAGTCTTAATCTTTTAATTATTTCTTGCTAGTCCATTTAGATTTTATCCAATTCATTGGCTCTACTTAAATATCTTTTTCTAAGTCTTCTAGTATGCATGTTGTAAATTTTCAATATAAAATTGAATCCTATTAAAATTGTTAGCACAATCAAACAAATTTCAATTTTATCTAAGTTTATTTTATTTTGGGGCACTTCTAATTCATTTATTACATTGGCCGTTGGCCTGTCCAGTTTTGTTTGTGTCTGACACATATTAATATAAATTATTTCATCAATTAAATAACACTATTTATTAAGTATTTTAAAATTAAATAAAATTTTTTTTCAATTTCTTTTTCTTTGGCTCTAATTTAGTTTATTATATCCTTCTTATACGTTTAGTAACTACAAATTTTTTTAATTGATGCTAGAATTGTGCTATGTAAAGAAAAATTAAAAAAAAATTTCTAAATTGCCTCGAGCGGTTAACGCTTATTGGCACTTCCAGTACAACCCTTGAGGAGCACGTTGGTTTAAAATTAAAAGGAATATTATTATTATTTATTTATTTACCTATCCGGGAAGCTTCTTTTTCAGTAGTTTTGTTGGGGGATTTGGGTTGTCTTGACTTCCGTTTTACATGAAGGATTTATCATTTTGGGTGACAGCTTAACGAATTTTTATTTCCTCTCCTTCACTTTTGGGGTACTCGTCCTTCAACGGTAAAATTTTCTGCAGCAAAATATATATATAGTGGTGCTGACGTCTCCTAGGTCATGCTTCTTTGGACCCACTGTCTATCGGCCAGACAGCGTCTTCCTTCTCGCTACTAACGGACTTTCGGCTGTCCGTTAGGATAAAACAAAAATTAATTGGTTTTCCTTTATGCTGGATAAGATCTGTAGCACTAAAGGATTTATTTGTTTATTTATTCTGGGTGCAGGACTTTTGTCCGTTAGCACTCCAGGATTATCTTTTGTGGGTGCTTATTCAGTTAGCACTCCAGGATTGGCAGGATCACCATGTAGAATTATTAAAATTGTAATTGTATTGTGTCTTTGAAGTCAAGTGCACTTTAAATGTGCACAGTTCGACTGGACTTTATTAATTAATTCTTTGAGGGAAAATGTCCCTTCTTTTATACTAAAATTTTGGCTGATTTGACAATTCCAAATCAACCCCTTACTTCTAATACAATATTTGTTTGGCTTAATACTAAAACACATGTTTGTGTGTACAATTTATACTTAACTATATATTAAAGGGTTTGTGTGTGTTTATCGTGGGACAAGTGGATGTCATACGACACGCATCCGCTGTCCATAATAATTCCCACAGTAAGGGGTGAGGAGAGCCACACACAATCACCAGCTATGCAATACAACAACAACACACATAGTGCATATTAATACTGCCGGCGATCACTCAACAAAGTGTCAAATGACCGTCGCGTGTGTGCATTACTATTGTGGCGTCATACGCTGCAGCGACAGTCAGCAACATTGAGTCAAGTGGTCGCTGCTCATATGCAATTGGATATTCTTTTGTTTATGCACATGAAATGTTGCGTTGGTATTGACAACTGTAAAATCATGCTACACCTGCAAATTTGATACTCATTATCCTAAAATTGTTGGAATTTTAGCGTTTATGATTTAAATGCCTTATTTTATTACTTGGATGCGCTAGTAGTCTAGTGGGTAGTGTGCTAGACTACAAGAGAGGGCGCAGCGTTGCGACAAAGAAAAATTTAACCCTAGCAATATTGTTCAAACCTACCAAAGTTATTCCAATTCTACCAAAATTTAAACTTAAATAATTATAGATTATTTAGTATGAAATTTACGTTTTATTGCTAAAATTACCAAAAGCATTTCATATACAGTGAAATCTCAAGTAGGCAGACACCGATTGTCACATCAAATTTAACCGTTAACGGGAGGTGTCCATTCACGGAATATTTCAGGATTTTGTGCTATTATTTATTAGCCACCATTTTTGTAACAATCCATTTGATGCAGAAAAGCCATGAAAATCTATTTCCTTGGCCATTGCCTTCACAATTGGCAAATTTTTGCTTCGGGTAATAGCAAACCAGTCAAAACACATCTTAACTGCTTCCGAAAATATAAAATATTTGTAAAGGAGAATCACACAATCTTATTATATACATAAATGTCCCATTAGATTTAAAAATAAATAGGACTCTCAACTTTAAATCTTTTCATTTTCCTACCAAAAAAAAAAATATTAAATTTGAACAAACCAACTACCAATTGTAGCATTTGTAAATAAAAACTATCAATTTTGGTCCAAATTGGACTAAAACGGCAACACTGGTTGTGAGTTCAATTCCCATCAGATTCTCTGGCCTGTGATACTACACCGAGCAGATGGTCAAAAGCTACTTAGCTTATAAAAATTAAAATATAATTTGTAGTTGATTGTAATAAATATCTAAATAATTATTTTATTACATTTCAGCAACATCTTCCACAGTCACGTACACACCTATAACTGAATTGGATTATGGGACGCTGTTGTGTGTTGCAACAAATAAAATTGGAAAACAACGAGTTCCATGTATTTTTCACATAATTGCAGCAGGTATGCGTGCAAATATTATCTGCACTATTATATATGTTTTATATTTCTTAAAATTTACTCTATTCGAAAATCTTCCTGTGTTCAATAATAAAAGTGAAAAATCAAAAGAAAGAATTCTCGAAAAGGCGAAACCCCGAACGTTCCACTATAAGAACCTTCACCACACTGACTCGTGCGCATATAAAAAAGCAAGACCAGAACGAATATATAGGAATTCAATCAGCCTTGTGTGAAGAAAATTGTCGTGGTTTAAAGATCGAATAAACAAATTTTTGTTGTAGTTATTGTTATATACGTGGTACAAGTTTAAACAGTAACACATAAGATAGTGCGGACAATAAAGAGTTTAACTGAAATTAAACACATATTTGTTTTTAATTTGTTTGCAATTAACGAACTCATATTTAAACGTTTTTAAAAAGGTAAAAACGTAACAATTGGTGTTAGAAATGTTATTGCAAAATCCAAAAGTAGAAATGAAATGAAATCCTCCGAACTAAGAGTGGGCCGACTTAAACGAAAGTTGGTTAAACTGGAGCTGCTAACAACGGGTATTAAGAATGAACTGTAATGGCGGTTAAGGTAACAACTGCAGCTTCAGGGCATTGACATTGAGTCCTACGAGTTCGAAGATGATGACGAACGAGAGCTACAGGCCTCTGCAACACTTAGCGGTGTCGATACAATTCATTGCTAGCAGCTATGATGGAAAAAATTCAAGTATTAAAAACTTCTAGAGCTGAGAACCAGAAGCTATTGGAAGGTTCTAAAGCCTAAAATCAGAAACTTCTGGCTGAGTCTCGAAGAGAAAGTGAACAAATGGTGTAAAAAATGGAAGTAAGAAACCAAAAGATATTTGAAGCTTCTGGAGTCGAAAATCACAAACTACTGGCTGATGTTCTAGAGCTGAGGACCAGACGCTATTTGAAGGTTTAAGAGCCGAAAACCAAAAAGTGCAAGCAGCCATCGACAAAAAATGAAAAGGAGCTCGAAACAAAATCTGGAAAGCTGCAGGAAATCCATGATTCGGTCAGCAAGAGAATCACTGCTGCCGAGGAAAGGGTGTCACATTTAGAAAAGATCCTTGACACGAAAGTGAACGATTAGGAAAGGACCGTCGGCTTGTAATGATACAGGAAAAGATCAACAACCTCCAGACGCAGCGGCCGGAAGCAGTGCGAGAAAATACCGGCAGGATAAAACCACTTTGTTTTGACAGTAGCTCACCTCTATCTGCATTCAAGTTCCAATTCAAGACAGTAGCCAGCAGAAACAGATGGGGCGATGACGAGAAGGCATCGGAAGTAATTTTGGCGTTAAAGCTGAGATCCTAGAAACCAGCCGTAGAAACAACTAAAACGACTTAATGGTGGCATTACTGTGTAAGTTAGGCGATGGACATAAATGAGAATTATACCGCATGGAGATAAGGTGCCGTACGCAAAAAGCTAATGAATCACTGCAAGCTCTTGTAATGGAGATCGAGAGATTGGTGCAGCTTACATACCCAAGAAGAAACCACCCGTTAATAGACAACATTATGATCGAGGCGTTTGTTAATAGCATACTCGATCGTGACACTAAACTAGCGGTGTGTTCTACGCAGAAGACAGCTTTTGCAGAGACTTTGTCTTCTGTGGTCTTTTCATTAGCCCAGGAGATCGCTCGCGCGATTTCTAAACCACAAGTTAGCAAAGTGCGAAAAAGGGAAGTTGTGGAAGAACAAAAATGCCTTTTGAATAAAGTTAAAGAGATGATGAAGCAAGTTTTAGAAGAAAAGGGACGAAAGACTAAACTTAAATGCTTCAACTGTAGAAAGGGTGGACATTTCCAAGGAAACTGTAAAGCGCCACGGAAACGACCAATATCCGTCTCATCATCAAGCAATAATAAACGGTCTAACTACCAACCATCTTCAGAAGAGTCCCCGTTAAACTAAAACGAGTTATATAAAACATAAAACTTCTAATTTATTATGCGAGCTAGCACTGAGGGGCAAGCCCTTAAAGACCCACCTGTAAAAACTCAAAGGTGGGTCAACCTGCTTCAGTCGAGGTGGTAATAAACAACGAACAATTGCCAGAACCGGCCGAAATGACAGCCAAGGACCAACAGGAATTTAGAGTAAGTGTGGAGAAATGTGTAGCAGGTTAGCAGCTCCAGAGAGAAATAATGCCAAAAAGCTGCTAAAGAGGTATGCTTGCGCTTTCGCCACAAGTAATAAAAGACAAGGAAGAACAAACATGAAATTGATACTGGCGAAACGAGACCTATAAAACAGGCACCCAGAAGTGTATCGCTGACGAAGCGTAATAAGGTCAAAGAACTGGTTGAAGAAGTGATAAGTGCAAGATTCTGCGTAGACTACAGGAGGCTGAATGATGTCACTAAAGAGGACAGTTACCCGCTACCGAGAATTGACGACACACTTGACACGCTTGCTGGAACGAAATGGCTCTCCACATTGGATCTACAAAGCGAGTATTGGCAGGTGGAGATTGCAGACAAGGAGAAAACTGTATTCAGTGCGAATGGCGGGTTATGACAGTTAAAAGTTGTGCAATTTGAACTCTGTAATGCTCCGGCCACCTTCGAGCGGCTTAGGGAATATGTACTCAAGCGATTCCGTTGGAAGACTTGCCTGGTGTACCTCGACGACGTTATTGTGATGGGCAGACCTTTGGACGAACACCTCAAAACCGTGGGAGAAGTTCTGAAACGGATAGCAACGCCTGGACTAAAATTAAGTGTAAATAAGTTCCAAAGACAGGTGAAATATTTGGGGCATCTAGTTACAGCAGATGCCATATCTACAGATGGCGATAAAAAAAACACGAGCAGTAAAAGACTATCCACGTCCCCAGAATCTTCATAAACTACGCAGCTTTTTGGCACTATGTACATACAACTTTGTGCCTAACTTTATTGGCGTGGCTGCATGTTTGCATGAGTTCACCAAGAAATCAAAAGTATATCTATGGGGTGAGTCACTAGAAAAGGAGTTCCAGACACTAAAAGATCTATTGTGCGCAGCACCAGTTTTGTCGTATCCTGCCACAGAGAAAAAATTCATTTTGGACAGTGACGCTAGCGGATATGGTATTGGTGGTGTACGATGGGACAGAGAAAGTCGTAGGCTACTATAGTCAAACACTGTCAAAGCCTGAACGAAATTATTGTGTATAAAACATTACCCTAAGAACCTGTAAGGCCACCATTTTCTGCTAAGGATTGATCATTCCACACTGCTGCAATTCGAAAAGCCTGAAGGACAGTTAGCACGTTGGATTGAGCGCCTCCAGACTTACGACTTCAGCGTTGAATACCGAAGAGGCATAAAACATGGAAATTCTGATGCTTTTTCATGCCGACCTTGTAATTTGGAGAGTAAGAACTGCGTGAAAGCTGAGGAGAAGGAATCCGTCGTTGATATACAGGTATCACAGATTGGAGTCAATGAATACTGGAACGAAGCGAAAAGAAGTGACCCATTCTTGACGAAGATCATAGCAGCTAAGGAAGAGCACAAATGATCTTCCAGAAATGAGATGTCCGCAGAAGGCCCTCTTGCAAAAGCATATTGGGCACTACGGAACAGTTTAAATTTGATAAACGGGTGCTTGTATCGACATTGGGAAAGCACTGATGGCAAGACCTCATCCAACCTAGTAGTGTCTTCCTCCAAAATAAAGGAAGTGTAAACGAGTACTATAATGGAGCTACGGGAGAACACCTTGCAGTAACAATGAGCTTGGAGAGGCTAAAACAACGTTTTTATTGGGTTGGATGTCAACAAGCAGTGGCGGGCTGGATAGCTAATTGTACCCAGTGCATTGCAGCTAAAGGTCTAGTAAGAAGTAATCGAGGTCAGCTGTAACAATATAACTCGGGCGCACCTTCCGATAGCAGAACATTCCGATGAAGGTAGAAAATTCAAGGAAATTTGTGAAGTATACGATATTAAGAAGCCTCGAACGACGCCGCTTCACACACAGTCAGATGGACTGGTAGAACGGCTTAATCGAACCTTAGAGGAATACTTACGGAAAGTAGTAAACGAGTAACAGACGGACTAGGGCGAACACACTCTGAGGTTCCTTCTGGTGTACCTTTCAGCGGTCCGCGATTCAGTATTTAGATCACCAACCAATGTTGTGTTTGGGACTGACATATAACTGCCCGGTGTCTTATAGTTTGGTGTTAAGCCTGCCACAGAGAGAGATGCCACAAACACTGGAAAAAATTAATGAATTTGTTCGCACCCATATAAAAATGGGCAGTGATAGAATGAAGGCCAGTTATGATCGTGCGGCGAACTGGGAGGACTTCAAAGAGAGACAACTGGTTCTACTCTACAATCCAAAAGTGGAAGAAGTGATTATCCCCCAAGCAACGAAAGTTGGGATGGACTGTATAAAATAATCAAACGGTTAAACTTTGCCGTGTATAGGATACAGAAAGCTAAAAGCCACCGAAGAAAAATGAAGGTCATACATATAGAGCGACTGGCAAAATATTGGTAAAGAGATAATGAGCCTATCCAGGATGAACAGGCTTAAGTGGGCGGCAGTGTTACGCAAATGGAAACGACCTAAAATCATTTAACATTAACGATAAACAAAAGCTGCACACAAATACATCGAACACGTTTCAAGAAAACCAACAATAGCAAGCACGAGAGAAAAAGGTGTAGATAAGCAAGTAAACGCAACAACAAGCAAGAATTCGCGAAAGAATACTCGAGAAGGAGAAACCCCGAACGATTCATTTCAGGAACCTCCATCAGACTTATTCGTTGTCATATAAAAAGGCAGAATAAAGCAGACAACGTTTCAGTAAGAATTCAGTGAGCCTTGTGTAAAATTGCATGTGACATAAACAGTCGTGGTTTGAAAATCACCGTTGTAAAGATCTGGCGAATAGTTGTGTGATAAGAATAACGAATAAACAGATAGTACAAGTTCAAACAGTGGCACATAAGATAGTGCGGACAGTAAAGAGTTCATCTGAAATTAAACACTTATTTGTTTTTACTTTGTTTGCAATTAACGAATTCATATTTAAGAGTATTTAAAAAGGTAAAAACGTAACAGTGTGTTCGTTTCTCGCATATAAGAACAATGCAAATATCTACGAATTTTACTGTCTCGTTGGCGGAATGGAACATTTTGTGTAGGACAGCCTTTCTACAAATTTCCGTCCCTGCCGTCACAAATGTGGAGGAAAATATTTTGGTATTTTGTAAATTATTATTTAGCTTTTTCTTATTATTATTATTTTCTTTTTCTTTTCGTGTTAGTGGTTATCTCTATTTTGTTCTGTTATAAGGTTTTTCATCATTTATTTTATTATTTGTGATTGAGAGTGCAATAAAGGGGCTCAATTTTGATATTACTTGGTACGGCACAATTGTCATATTTGTTACTGTCATGTTTTTATATATTAAACTTTACGTTTATATTTTTACATGTTATCTTGACTTTTTTTTAATTAAAATAATAGTAGAAAACAATTTTTTAACAATACTAATTTTTTCAGTCTATCCTGCACAAAACAGTGGTACTTTTATATATACATGTAAAGCATGGGTTAAATTATCAGCTGATAAGCAGCAGCAAGAGAGATAGAATAGATACAGAAGACAGAGAGATAAAAGAAATAGAAAGAAGGGAATAACTTTAACTGTTTATAATATAATTTACTGAAAATTGAATCTTGTGTCAGATTAATCGGGAACTAAACAACAGCAGACAAAAGAATAAACATTTAATTGTTGATTCTCTTATTTTAGGTTAGTTCACCATGTGAATTTTTGTAATTATATTATAGTTTTATTATTCATTTAAATAAATAATCTCTTATTTTAGTGCATCAAATTGTGTTTATTTCTTCTTCAAATTCCACATATTATAAATCAACAATTATTACGTTTGTAAACGAAATTGGAAAAAATGGAAAGACTACGATTTGAATGTGAAGTGGTTCCTGATGATGATCCAAAGACAAACACCGTTATAATTAAATCCATAACAGACGATGATGGAAAAAAATTTCACATTCCACAATCTTATCAACCACTCAAACAACACACAGAACTATTAAAACTACCAGAATTCAAAAGTGTAGTAAATACATTAAAAAAACGTGGACAGTGCAGAAATGTATGGGTAAGGCTAAACGACGAAATCCGATCACTCTATAAAGATGAAAGTGGAAATATGGTAATAAAGGATTATTTACTACTAATTGACATGAAAAATACTTTTGACCAATTGCAAGTAAATTTCAATGAGGGTATTAATATAAATGAATTTAATGTGGATATTGAACATTTGGAAACTGACCAAAGATGTAAGATAAATACACTATTAGATAAATATAAAAGTATTTTCGCAAAGGACAAGTACGATGTAGGTAAAGTAAAGAATTATGAAGCTTTTATAGACCTACAAGTGAATAAATATTGCTACAAAAGGCCATACAGATGTTCAGTAGAGGATAAAGCTGAAATTGAGAAACAAGTATCTCAATTATTAAAACATAACCTAATCGAAGAATCATACAGTCCATTCGCAGCTCCAATCACATTGGCTTATAAGAGAGATGAAGGGAAAAAGACAAGACTTTGTATTGACTTCAGGGATATAAACAAACTCATAATACCCCAATCCCAACCTTTTCCTCTAATTGAAGACTTAATGATTAAAACTATAGATTACAAATTTTTCACAACGCTAGATATAAACTCCGCTTTCTGGTCCATACCGCTGAGAATTACGGATAGACAAAAAACTGCATTTGTAACGCAAGAAGGTCACTATCAATGGACTTGTTTACCTTTTGGGTTAAAAACGTCCCCAGCAATATTTCAAAGAATTTTGGTGAATATAATTAGAAAACATAACTTGTCGAACTTTGTTGTAAACTATATAGATGATATAATGATTTTTTCAAAAACATTTGAGGAACATTTAGACCACTTAAAACAATTATTAAATGCAGTTGTGGAAGAAGGATTCCGGCTGAAACTCACGAAATGCAAATTTGCAGCCAAGTCAGTTAAATACTTGGGTCATATTATTACTGAGAATACTGTAACTCCTTTAAAAGATAATCTGAAATCTATAATAGACTTTCCTGCACCACAAAACAGGAAACAAATACGCCAATTCTTAGGTAAAGTAAATTTCTATGGAAAATATATACCGAAAGTGTCGGTACTACTCGATCCTCTATACAACTTGCTCAGAAAGAATGTAAAATTTGATTGGTCAAATAATTGTGAAATTGCTTTTAATAAAGTGAAGAAATACTTATGTTCGAAACCAATTCTGGCCATTTATAACCATAATGCTGAAACTTTTATCTATACAGATGCAAGCATCAAAGGTATAGGAGCTATTTTAAAACAAACGCAAAAGGACGGTACACAAAAACCAGTAGCCTATTTTTCAAAAAAATTAAATGAATTGCAGAAAAAAAAGAAAGCAATTTTTTTTAGAATGCCTAGCCATTAAGGAAAGTTTAAAATTTTGGCAACATTGGCTAATTGGTAAAGCATTTACTGTATACACAGATCATAGACCATTAGAAAACTTAAATATAAAAAACAGAACAGATGATGAATTGGGCGATATGACACACTATATATCTCAATATAATTTCAGAATCATATATAACCCAGGCAAGCAAAACAGCGAAGCCGACTGCCTTAGTAGAAATCCTGTTTATGAACACTATGAAAATCAGGAGGATGGATTAAAAACAGTGAATTTCATAAGCGTAGAAGATATACGAAACGATCAGAAACAAAACACAAACTTAAAAAAAAATAATAAATATCTTATTAAAGAAAATAACATCTATTACAAACAAAACAAAAATGGAAAGAAAAGAATAGTATTAAGCGAACATTATAGTAAGATATTAATTAAGAAAATTCACGAAAAATTCTGCCATATCGGAATAAATCAAATAGAAACAAAAATTAAACCATTTTATACAGCATTGAATTTATCAAAAAATATAAAAATAATCTGTAAAAGTTGCGATATTTGTATGAAAAACAAGACAAGGCTAAATAAGAAATTTGGATTGATGTCACATCTAGGTCCGGCGGAGAGACCGTTTCAAATAATGTCTTTGGATTGTCTTTGAATTGGTGGATTTGGTGGAAGAAGATCGACAAAAAGATATCTACATTTACTGGTGGATCATTTTACTAGATTTGCTTATATATTGTGTTCGAAAAATCAACTGGCCCAGGACTTCATAAAATTAATAGAAAAGGCCTCAAACGGTAACCTGATTGAAATATTACTTGCGGATCAATATCCTGCTATAAATTCTAAGGAGTTCAAAAACTACCTTAAAGAGAAAAATATTGAATTGGTTTTCACGGCAGTAGATGCCCCCTTCTCAAACGGACTAAACGAGAGACTCAACCAATCTCTGGTAAACAGACTAAGATGTATGTATAATAATGACGAAAAAAATAAAGCTTGGCCGAAGATAACAGAAAAATGTGTGAATGCATTCAACATAACAGTGCATACTGTAACAGGATTCTCTCCTATATACCTAATGAATGGTGAGTCTACGGACCTACTACCTCCAGAATTAAAAATTATAAACGACTGTTCTAAAAACTTAGAACAAGATCGAAAGGTAGCACTGCTTAGATCAAAAAAATCACACGAATATAATAAAACTTTATTTGATAAAAATAGAATAAAACACGAATTTCAAGAAGGGGATATGGTCTATGTAACAAATGGCAATAAGTTAAACAGAAATAAAATGGATGAGATAAGAATTGGTCCGTTTAAGATAGAAGGAAGAATCTCGGACTCAATTTTTAAAATAAATACGGGTGGTGGAAGAAAGTCAATGGGCTTATTCCATGTCACGAAGTTGATGCCCTTCCATGACTAATTCGTGTAATTTTAAGCTTAAATTCACTTCTACAAGAGAATTAAGCATCTCGGGGAGGGAGATGTAAAGCATGGGTTAAATTATCAGCTGATAAGCAGCAGCAAGAGAGATAGAATAGATACAGAAGACAGAGAGATAAAAGAAATAGAAAGCAGGGAATAACTTTAACTGTTTATAATATAATTTACTGAAAATTGAATCTTGTGTCAGATTAATCGGGAACTAAACAACAGCAGACAAAAGAATAAACATTTAATTGTTGATTCTCTTATTTTAGGTTAGTTCACCATGTGAATTTTTGTAATTATATTATAGTTTTATTATTCATTTAAATAAATAATCTCTTATTTTAGTGCATCAAATTGTGTTTATTTCTTCTTCAAATTCCACATACATATTAATCGCTTAAAGATTTACTTATATAAGCTGATGTTATGATTGTAATATGTATAAAAAATACTTTGAAGCAATATAAATAAATAATTTATATGTACATACATATCGCTCCTTTATTGCAACATAGTCATATCTCAAAAAACTAAAAATTTGTAGTTACTTAATCAAAACTGCTCTTTTAGACCTTCTGTACATGTTGACAAAAATCAGTTTTATATCCCAAGCTAAACCGAAGTTATAGCAAAAAGTCTTTGCGGCAATTAGGTCATAGGACTTATGTCTTGAAAACTTAAATCGCATTTTGCCAAGTTCAAGTTTTTTTGAGATATGACTATGTTGCAATAAAGGAGCGATATATTGAGTGGTAATGTA
Organism: Sarcophaga peregrina; assembly: GCA_014635995.1. NCBI lineage: Eukaryota > Metazoa > Arthropoda > Insecta > Diptera > Sarcophagidae > Sarcophaga > Sarcophaga peregrina. Next base: position 83,446,741 of record CM025789.1, on the reverse strand, counting down.
GCGCAAATGTTCTTTGGTGTATTTTCATGTTTATACAAATTAATTTCTTATAAAGTAGCACGTTGGTGGGTTGGGCTCCCAACTCTCAAACCATTCCATCCAACTTCAAGTTTTGTTTTGTATTAGAGTTTCATTTTATTTGGAATATATTAGTTATAATTAGCAATATGCCAAAAAATTTACGTTTTCATTTTCAAGCTATGAATGTCGAATTATTTTTAATGCTTCAGGGGTAGAGTCAGCTACCGTAATTGCTAATTAGATTGTTTCTCACTTGCCTTAAAACGGAAATATAGGATTGCCTTTCAAACTTAGGCTTTTTAACTTTTCGTGAATTTAACGCATTATTTATGTTAACAGCTACAAAATCAATATTTTTTTTTTATTGGATAGTTAGTTTGGCTATTAATCTTCCATTTTCTGGTATTATAACTTATAATTCTAGTTTTAAGGTTAATTTAGTTTTGTCTTTAATTTTAATTCTTATTTTAAACTTAACTTAGTCTTTATCCACTACGTGTATATTTTACATTTCAATTCTATCCACTAATTTTAGTTCTTATTCTAATTTTACTTTCGCCTTTTCCACTATGTGGAACCTTAACGGCATGAATTAATTTTATTTCTCCTTATCCTTAACTTTTATTTTAATTTAAAAATATTTTCATGTAGTTTTCATTTTAGTTTATCTAATACTAATTTAATTTTATGTTAATTATAATTCTTATTTCAATTCGTGTTTGCCTTTTCCAGTATTTGGAGTTTTTAATGACTGCAATTATTTAATTTCTATTTATTCTTAAATTCTATTTTATTTTTATTTTAAATTATAGTACTTACTTTAATTTTAACCACTAAGTTCTTAATTTCTGTTTATTTTCTTCTTATTTTATCCACTATGTGGATCCTTTTAAAACGTATTCACATGTTCGAAGTGTGAATTGAACTAAAAAATGTTTCACAGTGTGACCAGGCTTCAAAAATTTTTGGTGCTAAATCCTATGCACAATAATGCTAAATGGATTTTTAAATGCCAAAAAAAATGCTAAAATTTTTTTAATAATATTATGAAAATTCTTCATTATTTGTACAACTGTTTCCACAAATTAAGTTTGATTATATAAATAAAACCACATCGAACTCAAAAACAAATTAATTATTTTCTTCAAGAATCGTAGACTAAAATTTAAAAAAAAAATTAAAAATATATTTTGATATTCTAAAATGTCAAAACAAAAAACAAATCTATATTGCTATGTAATAGCATTAATACTTCACAAATAAATTAGTTTAAACGAAAATACCAACTTTGGGTTACATATTAAATACTTCATCAAAAGTATTTATTCTTCACTTTCTGAGGGCCCTGTTATAATATTATATCTATTTGTATCACATTTTTGGATTAATTCTTTAGTTATTTGAAAACTTTGGCAGCATTTATTCAATCTTGGTAGTCCACATCTTATATAGAGGAGTGAATTCGTTGTATTAAATATGATTGTATATTTTATTATAATTTTTAAAAGATTCATTCCGCTAAATACAGGTTCAACTTTTGGATTACTAAATGGCAAAACTAAAAATTTTATAACAAAATTGGACAATTCCTTGAAGGGATTTTCGTTCAGAGCATTCATGTATTCATAAACTCCCACCCAAAACTTAATAGTTGTGTTCTAATTTTCGCACTTGTATGAAGTTAATTTTTGCCATTGCAATTCTAAAGTTATAATTTCATCATTTGAAAAATGTATCGTTTCTTCTTTAAAATTTTTAAATAATTTACTTTTATTTATTTTTAAACTATTGTCAATAGAAAAAAGTTAATATTTTTTAAACTTAACAAGATGAAGCAATTTGTTTTTCGGCTATAAAAACAACAACCACTTGTCAGCTGTTTATTTCATCTTATTCAAATCAAAGCCAATGTAAAATAAAAACTCGGTGTGTTTATGTTATACTTATTCCCTTTCTGTTATTTTTTATCTTTTCACCATTTTCGTGGTTACCATTAAACTATGTACAATCAATCAAATTTTAATTGTAACAGGGGTAAAAATTAAAACTAAATTGAAGTTAGAAAATGCTGAACATATTTTTAAAAAATGTTAATTGCTAAATTGAAAATTTTGCAGCTAAATCAAAATAAAAAATGCTAAATCTAGCTTAGCTAGCAAAAATGCTAAAATGGTCGCACTGATGTTTTACTATTGTTAAAGCAATTGAGGATAGTCAAAAATATCAATGAAAACGAAGATCAATGAAATTGTTTTGCATAGTAAAAATAAAAAATATTAATTGAAAGCATAAATATAATAGAGTAAAATTAGCAACAAAAAAAGTAAAAACAAAAATATGGAGGACGAGAAGACTAGTATCAATGTAGTAATAATAGTTAAGAATATTAATTGAAAGTATAAATATAATTTTTACTGTACTTATTAATTATGAATGAAGAGAAGAATAGTAACAATGTTGTAAAGTAAAACAATTCGTTAACCCATTGTTAACTTATATAAATATTTTTAATTTTTTAATTACATGGTTGTTGTTGTTGTATGGTGCTTACATAATTAGAAGTGTTTTTGTTTTTGTTATTTTAACTAGAGCCGTTATATTGAGGTTTATTATTAAAAATTCATCTCATATAGAACAATATTCGACACTGAATTTGTATGATAATACCATTCCTCAATTTAAACCAAAAATGTACTGTACCTAAAATATAAGCTGCAAATATAATTTTCTCCTGTTAAAGCCTACTCGGTACTTTTTTAACTTTACAGTAATTACCAACATCAAAACTCGACACGTCATCATCGGAACAGCTTGCCGCATTTTTACTATATTTTTTGTTTGTATATACAAGCCATTCCATTGAAAATCACCTTTAATAAATCTTTTGCAAAAAATACAAATAATTTTATTTTAATTTGTTTAAAAAGTAGCACTAAAGAAAACCGGCGTTTCATTTTGTTTCGTTTTTGTTTAGATTCTTTGTTACAAATTAACGTCTCTATAACTTCACATATACATATATGTACGTATGTTAAACGCTTAGTTATGCAGCCGTAACGGAATGTAACAGCAACAGTAAGAAACAGCTGATCGTTTTTGTTATGTATAAAGCAATACGAATGGTTATAGTAATGTAACGTAACCGTATGGAAAATGTAAACAAAAGCACTCAATTTTATGTTTTCCTCAACAAACAAATACAAATTTAATTGAGTGTTTTTGTTTGTGTGAAAGTCAAATTGTTTGGTTTACAGAGACAGTACATACAACTTTTAACCTTTTGCACTCGGCACCGTTTCGGACGTTACGTGCCGGCAATTCGACGTCACTTTTTAACGAAAACGAACATTCTGGAATCGTGATATTATACAGTATAATTTTAGAACTGTTTAATGTTTGAAAAAAGAAAAATGCGTTTGTTTTTGTTTAAATTTAATTTATGTTTTTGTTATATGTTTTTACTTAAACATAATTTGTGTCTTTGTTTTATGTGTCGTTTTAATTACAAATTTGTTTTGTCTTTAAATTGTGCGCACTTCAATTTTGTCATATTAAATTTTGTTTAAGGAATTGTTTTTGTTTTATTTTGATTATGTTGAGTTCTTATTTGTTTTATGTTTTGAAAAAAATTATGATCACAATTAACTGAACTGATTGAGTGACGAAACTAGAGTGTCTCTATAAAGCAAAAATTCTTACTGTTAGTAGGACGGCTTTTGCACGTTGAAATTTGTTTCGAAACAAATGTGAGAAACTTTTTTGCATTTTCTTTTAAAATTTCTTTCGCTTTTGGACGTAAAAATTAATTTCAGAAATTTTGTTTTCTTTTATCGCGTCGTTCTGCTGTTTTTAACAGTTGTAACTTTGTTTGGCATTGTGATTTAGTTTCAAACACAAAACATGAACATTATATGAATATTATATTTGTTATTACATTATAATATATTATATATTTATGTGTTATTATTTTTTAATATATTTACCTTATTTAAATTATATTCTTTTTAATATTTGTTATTTTTATTTTTTCAACCTTTTTTAATTAATTGTTTGGCGCTACAAACACAAAATCAACAAAGACTAATGATATTTTAAATAAGGGAGCTTTATATTAACACCGTTGACTAACTACGAGTCATCTTTTACCCACTTTTTCTCCTAAAAAACATAATTTTTGCCTTTTGATGATATCTACGATCTAAAAATAGTTTTTAGTAATATAATGTGAAAATCGAATTGTTTTCTGAAAGTTGCCGCGGCAGTCAAGATGTTAACTTCTTTATGCGGAACAAAAAATAAAAGAAAATGTGAAATTAAATACAACTCTGTGTATATAGGAATAAGAACAAAGCAAATTTCTGAGTACATGAAATTCTAAAATCACCCCCGCTCGTTTTTCCCCTCTCTCCTACAAACTCAAGAGTGTTGAAATTTGTTTCGAAACAAATTTCAACGTGCAAAAGGCGTCTAACTAATGACAAAAAATTTATAATGTAAATGAAAGAGAAAAGAAAGAGCACATAAATACATTCTTCAATATTTTATAGGGTGTTCCCTTAAATGATGTTTAATCATTAAACATTCCGGCCCCCATGACTTGGTCAAGTTTACCACAGGCTTTAAATGTGTCCCGTTTGTATGGTTGTTGGTCGGCAAGTTGTAAAGTGTCATGAATTGGTGTATTGTGAAGTTGTTGACAGGTATGGCACCATGATGTACGTAAATGTATACCGCAAGAAAATTGCCAATGTTTAAGGGTTTGAGATTGTTGTTGTTGGGATGCCATACCTGTAAGTATAAAATTGAAACAATATTAGTGTATGTAAATGATTAAGAATTATACTAATTTGCAAACAAAACCACAATTTTTGTAATTGGCCTGGTGATTACTCCATTTTTGGTTTTGATATCTATGACTCTACAGTTTTGGTCATGTCGAAGATATGTTTTGATGATTCGACCCATTTGCCATTCATTGGGTGGCAAGTTGTTGTTTTTGATGACTACCAGATCGTTGACTTTAACATTGTCCCTCTGAATCTTCCATTTGTATCTGCGTTGAAGTTCAACCAAATCTTCGGACTTCCATCTTTGGCAAAATTCAGCCGTTTCCAGCGGTTGACGTGAATCAGATTTTCAATAATGCACTACCAATAAGGAAGTGTCCAGGGGCAATGGATTAAGATCATTTGGGTCATCGCTAGCAGGACTTAAGGGTCTAGAATTTAGACACGAATCTATACGAGTAAGAGTTGTAAAGAGCTCTTCAAAAGTGAATTTCAAGTTCGGTATCATCTTTTTTAGGTGTGTTTTTAATGATTTTGCACCGGCTTCCCAAAGGCCGCCCATGTATGGGGCTCCTGGGGGAATAAATTTCCAATTAAGATTTTGATGACTAAAATTATGGGTCACTTGATTTCGAAGAGTTTTTATGAATTCTAGACGTTCTTTTGTGAGTAGTTCTGCTGCTAAGAACGATTGGGTCGACAAATCACTAGCTGCATCAAGATGTACAGCTTTTGTGGCGAAGCATACAAATATCCAAATGTATCCTTTTGTAATAAGACACGCTCTGCCTGTGAAATTTTTGATGTCAAAAGGTCCTGCGTAGTCTAATCCAGTTGTAGCAAGAGGTCTTGAGAATGTTGTACGTTCTGGTGGCAATGAAGCCATGATTTGATTTTGCGTCTATTTTTTGTAAAAAACACACGTTTTACAATTGTGAATTACGCTTTTGACCAAGGGTTTTAATCTGAATATCCAATATTCTGTGCGTAGGACTCGAATCATTAGTTGGTTTTCTCCATGAAGGGTAATTTTGTGTGTAAATTCCACTAGGAGTTGTGATAGCTTCGAATTATGGGGTAGTAATATTGGGTAACGCTCATTGTAAGTTAATGCGGGTGATTGAGCGAGTCGTCCATTGGCTCTAATAATGCCGTGGCGATCCATGAAGGGTTTTAAGGTCAAAAGTCTGCTGGTTGGTGATATTTTCTGCTTAAATTTTAAATGTTTGTACTCATCTGGAAAATGATTTTGTTGTGTCCATATGATGAGTTGATGTTTGACAAAATCTATCTCTCCTCGTGTGATTTCTGCTGAAGATACGCGAAGGTGGGACCTGTTTCTTCCAGTATTTCTCCACAATCGTATGACATAAGCAAGCACTCGAAAAGCGCGTGATAAGTGTTATGGTTGTAAATGTTTTTACAGTTTTAGCTTCTAAGTTTGTGTCACCTGTTTGTGTAGGTATCGGCCATTGATTTTTCGGTAATTTTAACCAGGAGGGTCCAAACCACCATAGGTTGTGATTTTCCAGTTCTTATGGAGAACATCCTCGGCTGGCTACATCTGCTGGGTTATCCTTTGAATCGATGTGTTGCCAATTTAGATTTCCAACTTTATCTAGGATTTCAGAAGCACGATTTCCAACGAAAGTGTTCCATGAGCAAGGGGGTTTCTTTAACCAGGACAGCACGATTGCTGAATCAGTCCAATAATATGTCTTGATATTTTGAAGCTCATGATTTGGTATAATTCCACAAGCGAGGTTCGCCAATAATACGGATCCACACAGTTCTAGGCGGGGCAAAGATATTTGCTTAATGGGAGCTACACGGGTCTTTGATGCCAGAATAAATGTGAATACTGAGTTTTCTGATTGTACTCGAACATAAAGAACCGCTGAATAGGCTTTTTCTGATGCCTCACTGAAACCGTGAATTTCCACATTACAATTCGGGCTAAATTGGATCCAACGGGGAATTTTCAGTATATTTATTGCTGGGCAGTTTTTTATGAATTTTTTCCACTGTAGACTAGTCAAGGGTTTTAGTATGTCATCCCAGTCGACTTTATCCAACCAAATCTGTTACATAATCAATTTTGCTTCAACTATTATTGGGACTATCCACAAAGGTCAAAGAATTTGGCAATTGTAGATAAAACTTCTCTTTTGGTGTAGTTTTCTTTTATTTATTGATACCAAGAGTTTTAGTTCTAGAGTTTTCTGATAAGTTTAACCAATCGAGAGGCAGTAGAGTCTAATTTGGTAGGTCTTATATGACTCGTGGGTCATTTGATTACCATTTCATCAGATCAAATTCAGCGGATTTTAAAACTGTTGTATGTTCTTTTCTTGATTTGATGGCGTCGATTAATGTGTGGCCACCTGCTAAAACATCATCCATATACATGTGTTGTTGTAGAGTTTTTGATGCGAGAGGGTGAGTTGATTTTACATCTTCTGCTAGTTGAATTTCCAGGAGAGAAATTTTCCTGATATATCCTAACTCGATATACTCAACAATTACTTGGTTGTATTGTTTTTTGATTTCGGGTTTCTGGCTAAGCATGCGTTGAATTCTTAAGAACTGTGCCGTCGCAATATTCCTTGAAGTTCTTAGTTCTACGCTATTTTTGAAGGGTAGGGTAACAATATATTTTCCTTTGTCGTTTCTTCGTGTTGTCGACATGAAATTGTTTTTGCAAAATGTGTCCTCATCTGACCTCAAAACCCGTTTTGGGGTCTCCTCCACTTCCCAAAAGCGTGTGAGGATTCGGTCAAGGGACGTAGTGTTGAGTAATGACACTGTTGTACTAGGTTGTGTCGTTGTTGAAATTGGTCCCCCCACAATCCAGCCAAATACTGTCTTTTGTGCCAAAAGGGATCCAATAGACCGCATCGGTGTGTCCATGCAATATATTGAGTGGCCTAAGTCGAGCCCTATAAGCAAGTCGATGGGTCTGGTTTGATTGAATTTAGGATCTGCAAGTTCTAGTTTAGCAGTTTCTTTGAAATGTTCCAAATCTAAAGTCTGTGGTGGTAAATTATATGGAAGCATCTTCAGAACTGATGCCCAGACTTCTAATTTAAATTGTGAATCCACCTTGGAGCAAAGATTGAATAAACATGCTTTGGTTGAAGTCTCTGAAACTGTTTGACTCAACCCTGTGACATGAACTAAATTTCTCTTGGTGGGTAAATTTAGTCGATTTTTCAACTTTTCTGACATAAAAGTTGATTGTGAGCCAGCGTCGATGATTGCTCTCGCCTGGTACTTTTCGCCTCTAGTTTCAATCAGTACAATTGCAGTAAACAACAAGGTCTCTTTCTCATTGGGAGATTGATTGAAATGTTTGCTCTCTTGCAGTGTCAAGGATGTGATATGTGGTATGGAAAAGCTTGATGCTGATGTGATGAATTTGTGACCTTTACAATGTGAATTCTGTCGTTGATTCCTGATTTGACTATAATGGTTGTACAGCGAGATCTATACCGCTCCTCTAGCTTTGCAATCTTCCAATTGTGTGTTGGCAACTTTAGATTGCACATTCTTATCCTAAGTACTTTTTCCTGAACAAAAACGGAATCAGTGCGAGTCGTATCAGATAAAATCACCTCGCTTTGATGGTAGCTCACCTCTATCCATGTTCAAATTTCTATTCCAGACGGTAGGCAGAAGAAACGGATGGGATGATGACGAGGATTTGGAACTGATTTTGGCTATAAAAGGTGTCGTTGCTGAGATTCTAGAAACCGTGGCAAACAGCTGCAGAAACAACTACAACGACTTAACGATGACGTTACGGCGTAAATTGGACGACGAGTACAAACGAGAACTGTAGCGCATGGAGGTAAGGTGCCGTACGCAAAAGGCTAATAAGTCACTTCAAACCTTTGCAATGGAGGTCGAGAAATTGTAAGCAGCACATACACGGGAGAAACCACCTACTGGTAGACAATTTTAAAACAAACCGAGCCGAATGTAAATCGCATACGCGACCCCGACATTAAACCAGAAGACAACCTTTGCAGTGGCCGTGGCCTTCGCACAAGCGCAGGAGATCGGAAGTTTTGGAAGAAACCGGTCGAAAGGCTAAACCTAAATGCTTCAACTGTGTAAAGGGTGGTAATTTCCAAAGAAACTGCAAAGCGCCACGCAAGAAGTTAAGTTCCATTTCACCAACAAGACGACGTGCTATTGCTACACATATGGCTTCTGATGGACACAATGTTGAAACGGGTAGATCTAAGAAAACTCTAGAAAAACATGTGGATCGCAATGATAATCACATTACCGAAAGTGCAGTCGTAAGAGCGAGAAAATTGAAGACGCTGATCCCCGCCTATTGCTGTTAACAGAACGAAGGGGTGTATAATATGGAAATGCGAGCCGACCTAGTAATTTGGAGCGCAAACATTGTGTCAAGGCTGAGGAGAAGGAAGCCATCATCGTTATCAGGCTAACGCAGAAAGAGGTGGCCTACTTTTGGCGAAAGTCAAAACTGTTAAGGAAGAGGACAAACGGCCTGCCAGAAATGATATAATTGCAGAAGGCCCTCTTATAAGGGCATATTGGGCACAAGGGGACAGTTTAAGGTTGATAAACGGATGCTAATGTCGACTTTGAGAAAGCGCTGATGGCGAGCGCTCATCCAACGTTCCTCTAAAATGAAGGAAGTGTTTGAGGAGTCCCACAATGGATTAACAAAGACGCTGGAAAAACTAAAACAACGTTTTTATTGGGTCGAACGTCATGAATGAATGAGGTCTGGTCAGTGGCGGATTGGATAGCAAACTGTACCCAGTGTATTGCAGCTAAAGGTCGCGTAAGAAGAGATCGAGGTCAGCTGCAACAATAAAACTCAGGATCACCTATGGAGAGGATATTGATGGTCAGTGATAGAATGAAAGCCAGGTATGATCGTACAGCAAGCACAGAGGGTTTCCATGAAGGACAACTGGTACTATTCTGCAATCCAACACGGAAGATAGTCCCAAGTTGCAAAGTAGCTGGACCATATAAAATAAATAAAATTAAATAGGATTGTAGTTTTTAAATGCTATTGTTTTTGAGTTAATTTAATGTTTGCGAGGCTGTAAAAGTTTGTGTAATTAGTAGCTATAGCATCCTATGAAATTTAAATATTATTGAAAATGTAAATGAAGCTCAAAACAATTAATTTCCAGTTTATGATTTTTGGTTAAGTTTTCTAGTTTCAGCAAAACACAACGTTAACTTTCTCGAAAGAAGTCATTTTCTTGATATATCCCGAGGTATATATTGTTCTTTATACGTGATTATTAATTCAATATTAATCAATTATTCAATATTTATATTGAACTAACAGTGACTTTTGTCTTATATCTAACAAAAAAAAATTATTTATTGCCAAAAACTTTAAAAATTAATTCAACGACGGTTTCCTGACTTGCTACGCGCCTACGTACTAAAACCACCATTGTTCGTAATGCTATCGGGTGTTATCTGATATCCGTTGGAGTGTGCTTCGTTTCGTGGACAAATAAAATATTTGCTCACGGAGTGTCTTGTCTATTGAATTTTTCGCATCGTTTATCGATGTTAATCTAATTGTAATAGCTATATCAGGTGGAAGTTACTCGCCCAAGAATGAATCAGAAAGTCAATCCGTCTTTTTGTAGAAATGGTCTAGGTATGCTGCTATCCATTGTATCGCTATTACAGTACATGCTCGATACTAAATATTTTGGGTATTAATATTTAGCGAGTACCAAGTAGGTGTCGGTGAAATATAGCAGAAAGAAAAATACTCGCTTTGTTTGTATTAACATTTTTTGTTACAAATTTAAGCCATTGCTAAAAAGTATGTTTTGGCACACAAGCTTTGTTTAATGTACAAGACATATCGCTCATTTATTGCAACATAGTCATATCTCAAAAAATTAAAAATTTGTAGTTACTTAAGCAAAACTGCTCTTTTGGACCTTCTGTACATTTTGAAAAAAATCAGTTTTATATCCCAAGCTGAACCGAAGTTATAGCAAAAAGTGTTTGCGGCAATTAGATCATAGTTCTTATGTCTTGAAAATTTAAATCGCATTTTGCCAAGTACAAGTTTTTTTGAAATATGACTATGTTGCAATAAAGGAGCGATATATATTTACTAAAAAATTTCCTTTTTTACACATATACACGTCATGGTGTTCATTATATATATTTATATTAAAGGTTAAATTCTTGTTTTACCCGGTACACAAAATAATATATTAAACATAAAAATTTTAATTTTTTATGCAAATTTTTGCGTGAAATACACAAAATTGTTTAAATTAATTTTCATACTGAAGCATATACAACTTTATTTCTAGAGTTTGGGATACAAACTGAACTTCTTAATTAAAAAAAATTTTTAAATACTTATTCTCCTTAAACTCTAAAAGAAAACGCAAAAAAATAAAATTCTATCATTACATTACATGCTAGGAATGTGAAGCATTCGAAAGAGAACGAAAATAAAAGATTTTAATTTAATATGATAAATATTTATGCAACTTCTCCACCATAAAGTTTGCTCTTCAAACGGATCAGGGTAGTCTTTAACTTTTAATTAATTTTTTTGGGTTTTACAACATTTAATTATTAAAATTACACTTATCATTAAAAGCTTCAGGATCAAGATTATTGTTGAAAATTGGGTTAAATACCATGTATTTTATCTTATTTCTATTTTTAATACTGGACACATGTCCCTCTAAAGTATTCGCACTTACGACCATATTTTTTCCAATTTTTTTCATAAAAAATACTTACAGAAGACAAATATGTTGTTGTGGGGAATGCCCAAAATATAAATTTTATATATATAAATAAATACAAATATAAATTTTGGATAGTTTCATTTCTCCTGACCCTCAAAGTTAGTAGTACAGTATGGAATTTTTTTCTTAAATATTTTTTAATATAAAATTCGACATACGACTTAATCGACTTACGACCGATGATCAGAAACCTATCGCGGTCGTAAGTTGGGAGATACCAGTACAATAAAAGAAAACGAAAATCTAAAAATAAAACAAATCAAGAAACCGTAAAGCGAAAAAGTCAAAAATAAATATGAGAAATTACAACAACAATAATAAGTAGAACAGAGAAATAAAAAACAAACTCAAAAACACTACCTATCAAAAATATTCAACACCCACTAGAAAATACAGATTAAATATTAATCGATATTGAAACAGATAATTTGTCAACACCAGAAAGCTTGACTTACATTCTCTAGTTTACTTAACTCTAAAGCAATTTAACAAGCCAGTTGTCAAAAAATATCAAAAAACCCAATATAAAAAATTAATTTTTTGTTATTGTATAATTCACTTTTAATTATGAATATAGGACTAGATCTATCTATTATTCAGTGGAATATGCAAGGCTTCCTAAGTAATAAATTTGCTTTAGAGCTATTATGAAAAAAAAACAGTTTTCGTCAAATAAAACAAGTTTGGAAAGTTCTACTCAACCTAGTAACTGAGACTATCAGACATGCCACAGATTCCGATCTGAATGGTTTTGACTCCGAATATGCAATTCCGATCGATTTAGTTTTAGGTTCTTCAGATTCCGTACGATTTTGTTCATTCCGAAGAATTATAAAATTGCTGCTTTTCAAATAAAGTATGGCAACATAGTGCATCACAATTGAAAAAAAAACATGATTGGTGAATAAAAATCAGAACCAAAACAAAAGAAGAAAAAGCCGTTGATACAAAAAATTTATTGAAATAAAAAAAAATTAAATATTTTATATATCAGTCTTGTGATATCTTAAATCGTAAACAGACGTATATTAAGAATAACGAAGTGATTCAAAAACCAATAACAAATTACAGCAAAACAATTTTAAAACAATTTAAAAAAGTCTGTAACAAAAGAGAATTGAAAAATTCCATTTACATTTTTGTTACAATAACATTATAAGAGTAAAACAAAGAGATCGATACTAAATGAATGCAAATAAACTTAAAAAATTTTGGGGAAGTGTCTCTAAAAACAAAAGAAACAATAACTGTAATAGATTTATAGATTTGGTAGACTTAGAAGATGACGATACCTACAGTGAAGGTGAAATTAAAAATGAAAATGAATACAAAACTATTATACCTCCAATTATTGTGGATCCAGTACATGGCTTTATAAAAGTATACAAGAAACTTAGTACTTTATATCATTATAAACGTCGGTCAATTGGAACAAAAGTAATTTCACCAACAAAAATTAATTCCATTACCGCGAAATCAATACTTGCGAATGAGAACTATAAATTTTATATACACGATATAAAAGACAAAAAACTTTCTAAGTTAGTTCTTTTTGGTCTTCCCCAAATGCGTACTGAGGAAATATCGGAAGAATTAAAGAACAATTTTAATGTGGTTGTTTTAAACATAAATAAATTATAACATCAAGGTCTTCTATTGATTAGGCATAACGAACGATTTTGCTTTTTACCAGGACAATCATCCCAAGCATACTTCGGGTATGGCAAAGCTTTGGTTGATCCATAATTGCACAAAACTTATAGGAACCCCTGCACAGAGCCCAGATCTCAACGTAATTGAACATCTTTGGGCAGAATTAGCTATAAGAGTATACCGACAACAATTTCAAACTAAGAATCAACTTAAGGCGGTTTTACTGGAAGCGTGAAGCTCCATGGAACTTGTGGTGCGCTACAAATTGGCAAAATCAATTCCCAAACGTTTATAAGCCATTCTTGAGAACAAAGGATATGCCACAAAGTATTAATTGTTGTCTTTTGTCATTTTTATCAAAGGTGCTGTTATTTGTCCGATTATGCGTTGAGCACAAAAAATTGAGTTAATTTCGTGTTTCTTTATAAAATTACCGTTATCATAAAAAATTTTGTAATTTTTTTATTAATCTGAAAATTTGGAATATAGATTGTAAATAAAAGTAAAAAAAAAACATATATTTAATATATTCTTTGTTTCTCAAGTTTTAAGCCCATACATATCAGACTAATGCTTGTCCGATTTGCGATGGAGCCACTGTATATGCTAGAATTTTATAGATCTAGACATTCTAAAAGCGATATACAAAAAATTAAATTCTTGAAGGGCATAGCTGTTTATTGGAGCAATCCTACGAAGAGTAACAAAGGTCCCACGTTTTGTTCAAAATGTGCAAAGTATGGACACGGCTCTAAAAATTGTTTTAGAAATCCAGTTTGCATTGCCTGCGGAGGTGCTCATGATTACTCAATGTGTATGTTTGATAAAACTCAACAAGATGGAGCAGTCACTTTCAAATATTTTAATTGCTGCAGCAAAACCCTTAAAAATAGCAACCACAGAGCTGATGACCCCCGCTGCCTTAGCCATAAAGATTATTTAACTATGCGTCAAAATTTGAGTAATTATGTCCGTGGCAACAAAAACAAATTAGTTAAAAAATCTCGTTTCGTGTCAAATGCTTATCCTGTGAACGGCGAAACCAGTGACAATGCATCAGCCAACTTCACTAAAAGCTATGCTGAAGCCTTAAAATCTTCGTACCATGAAATTGGAAACGATGAACTATTTACAGTGGATGAGTTATTTAATATATTTACGCGTGCTATAACTGATCTCCGTAAATGTAACACAAAAGCAGAGCAACTAAACGTTGTAATCTCTTTGCTTAAATATGCAATTTAATTCAAGTATTTCACATCGTGTAATGCATTGGAACTGTCAAGGCATTACAAACTTTCATGAGTCGGTTCAATTACATCTTTTTATACAAAAACCTTCAGTAGATTTACTTATGTTAAATGAAACATTTCTTACTAGTAAGCATAAACTGACTCTGCCTGGAAACGTAATATACCGAAATGACAGAGACTCTCATGGTGGAGGCGTTACATTGGCTATTAAATCAACAATTAAACACAAATTACTAAATCCACTATCAACTAAGCTGTTTGAGAACATTCGTTTATCATTAAGTTAAACAACATGGAAGTTACCTTTATCTCGTCTTATTGCCCAAAATATACCAACGACTTTATTGACTACTTAAATTTAATCACAGGAGTACCCTGTGAATTCTTCATCTTCGCCACGTCCATCATCAAAACAGGAACTGTCCAAAAATTAACGGGGCTGGGCGTCAGCTGTTTAATCACCAAATGTCATCAAATTACTATATTCATTATCCATTAAATCCTACTAGAATTCCACCAAACCATGTCTATAGAAGACCTTCAACTATTGATATTTTAATCACTAATTCTACTCTTTCATTTACTGATATAACCTGCCACCCTTTTCAGTTGAATTCAGATCATGTGCCCATCTCATTTAACATAAATGAAAACTTTACAGAAGTGGAGAAATTGTTTTATGATTGCAAAAATGTTAACTGGGAACATTTTCGAAGTCTTAAATAGTGATCTAAGTAGCAATATAAGCTTATTAAATATAAATAACATTATTAACATTTTTACTAATATATTGAAAGACTCCTGTGTAGAAACTATACCACAGAAAACTATTAAACAAAGTTCTCTAAGAATACCTCCTTTATGTAAACGTATTATTGCAATCAGAAACTCCCATAGGAGACATTACCAACGATGGTCTAACCCTAGTTTAAAAATCACTCTTGGTTCAATAATTCGTGAATTGAATAAACCTTGCAAGGAATACGGCGTGGACTTCTTTGTTAACGAAACTTCCTGCTGGAAACAAAAAGTTGTCGAAATTAACTCAATTCTTTAAGAGGAAAAATAACCCTATCAGCTCCTTGGAAGTTAATAATAGTTCAATTACAGATAACACGGTAAAGGCTGGCATCATAGCAGATCATTTTTACAATGCGCACCAGGCAACCGCTAACTTGTCTGGACCAATACATAGGAAGGTGAACTTAGCAGTTAGGTCTTCTGAGCATCTGAATGATGTGCATTATTATTATCAGAAACATTATTTGACAAGTAGAGAAGAGGTAAAATTTTATATTAGGAAACTTAAGAACTCTAAGGCGCCTGGTGTTGATGGAATTCCGAATATGGTTCTTAAAAAGCTTCCATACGAAGCTTTGGATTTACTAGTTAAAATATTTAATTTCTGTATAGAGAATTCCTACATTCCAGATAACTTTAAGCTGTCGAAAATTATTCCAATTTTAAAAAGCGGTAAAAATCCAAGGCTGCCCTCTAGTTATCGGTTGATAAGTCTGTTGAACAGCATAGATAAAATCTTTGAGAAAGTTATTTTTAGTATTTCTTATGTTGACGAACATAATCTTATACACGAGAGCCAATTTGGTTTTAGGTCCCAACACTCTACAACACACCAGATCAAACGAGTAGTCAATATGATAGAATATAATAAAAGTCAAAGACTTCCAACAGAAATACTTTTCTTGGACATCGAAAAGGCATTTGATTCGGTCTGGTATTCAGGGCCCGTTTACGAACTCAAGAAAATTGGTTTGCCTTTATATTTAGTCAAATTAATTTTAAGTTTTTTCAGTAGATCCAGTGAAATGACAATCTCGGCTGGTGTACCGCAGGGCTCTGTTCTTTCACCCCTTTTGTACTCACTATACATATCAGATTTTAAGCTTTTATCAGGTAATGATGTTGCTTTCTATGCCGATGATAGCGCTTTTGTAAGCCGCGGTAAGACTTCAAATGCTATAGTTAACACGTTCCCTGCCACGTGTACCGTTTTCGGTGTACGCTAAACCTCATTTCTACGCCAAGCTAACTTTTTAATTTAAAATATTTATATCCAAAATTTAATTATTAGTAGGACTATTTTATGTAACGTAATGATGTTTAGAGCAATTTTAGAGTGATGTACCGATAACGGTACACGTGGCGTGGTCATTAGTTATCGGACCACTTTTGAACTTTTATTGAATACCACAGTTGTAAATGCATCGATTTTATATAATACAAGAAACAATAGTTTAATTTCACCTTTTAAAATATAGAAAGTTACTGATTTCATATTTATGTAATACAAATAATGATGTATTTTCTGAAGAAGATGACCATGTCTTACCTTCTGGAATTACACCATGAGTTACAAAACTGTACTGTTAGTTCAGTAAAAAGGATGCAGCCATTCCATGGTGTGCAGAAAGTTTGAAAAATTATAATAGCGTAATCAAACTTTAGTAAAATATGTATTCTTTTTTGTACATAAACCCTTATGTCCCTTATTCTATACTAATTAAATTAATTTTATGTTATTTTGTGCATTTGTCCTTTGAATAGTAATAATTTTGAAAATAACAGACATTTTTTCAAAAATAAAAAACATGTATTTTTATAAATTTATGGAAGTAGTTATCGTGTACCGAAAATGGTACACGTGGCCTAGAAATGACACCTTCTCATAAAGAGCTTGGCAGGGAACGTGTTAAACGCATGCAAAGATCTCTATCTTCGGCGCAGAAGTTTTTAAATAAATGGAAAATTAAAATAAATGAGGAAAAATCGCAGGCCATTGTTTCCCCATTTAATAAATCGCCTAGAAGTATTCCAAGTCGTTCATTCGCTATTCAAGGTAGGATAATTCCTTTTTCGAATTCTGTCAAATATCTTGGCGTAACGCTTGATCGAAAACTTTTGTTTAAGGACCATTTGAACACTGTTTGTTCCAAGGCCATAGCCTGTGGCAGAGCTCTGTTTCCTCTTCTAAATAGGAAGAATAAACTGAGTACTAGAAATAAAATTCTTCTGTACAAAATGTGTATTAGGCCTATTCTAACGTATGCCTGTCCAATCTGGATTAATTGCTCAAAAGTTCATAGAAGAAAACTGCAAATCATTCAAAATAAGAATTTGAAAATAATATATAACCTTCCAAGGAGATTTTCGACTATAGTGTTACATAAGATATCAGGTCAGAACACGATAGAGACCATAATTAAGAACTTAACTCAGGCATTTACAGAAAAATGCAGAACTTCAACATATGACCACCTAAGGAGATTGACTGATGGTGACTGATTATTCTATTTAAATATAGAATATAATAGTAACTTTCACAGATCAATTGCTCCAGTTAAATTTTTTTCTGTGATACAGAGTATAGGTTTTTACCTATCTTTTTCCTATAACCTTTGACCATTTTATATTTTTATTTTTTAATTATGTTTATTTTTGCTGTAATATCTTTAGATATAAACTCAAACTATGTTAACATATATAATAATTAATTGTTATTATTGATATTCAATAAATAAAATAAATATTTTATATGAAAAATGCCCCTTTACCCCTTCACAAAAAATAAGTAAATAATAATAAAAAAAATTCAATAAATCTGTACTTACATTTTTATAAAACTGAATTAAATGCAACGTAAAAATATTTTTTGATTTTTCTTTTGTCCATCGTTTGTGTTGCCACCGCTTAAATTTGTTCTATCTTGTTCGCCATCTAACGTTTTTTTTCAACTAGTGCTTATTTCGTGAAGGGTAACACTTAGCTCATGTCTAATTTGATAGATCATTAGTTTTATCTTTCCGCTGAACGAATAATGTTGTGCATACGCGTTTTCGCTTCGCTAAATGAGCCTTCGATTGACTTACAGAAGATGCCGATTTCGGCAAAAAAAATCACGTTTTCAGATGAAGCCCATTTTGATCTTGGCGGGTATTTAAACAAGCAAAATTGTCGCATTTGGGGTACAGAAGACCCGCATGCATATATTGAAAAGCCGACGCACCCAAAACGAGTCACTGCTTGGTGCGAATTTTGGTCCAGACGCATAATCGGGACATTTTTCTTCGAAAATGAGCAAGTAGTGGCCGCTACAGTCAATGACGATCGTTATCGGGTCATGTTGAACGAATTTTTGTTCACAAAAATTGAAGAGGAGGTTTCAATAGGACGGCGTTACGTGCCACACAGCAATAGCTACACTCGATGTTTTGCGCCCCGTTTTTGAAGATCGCATCATCAGCAGCAGAGCTGATGTCGTTTGGCCACATCGGAGCTGCGATTTGACACCGTTGGACTATTATTTGTGGGGTGCCGTCAAAGATAAGTGTTACGCCGACAAGCCAGAGGCAATTGACGCTTTAAAGGACAATATTCGTGAAGCCATTTGTGAAATACAGCTGCACACAATCGATAATGTGCATAAAAATTGGACGGATCGTGTGGGCCGATGCAGCCATTTGAATGAAATTTTAGTAAATATTCAGTAGTTTTTTTTTAAAGCATTTTCAAAAAAAAAAATTATTTGGCGGACCCTTTACTTAATAAATTTTGTGTTCTCAAAAATAAGTGGTTTGCTCAAAAAATAACGTGGCAATACTTCGATGAAAAAATATATCACTTTGTTTTGTTTTTCTCAGCAAGTTTACAAAATTTAATTTCTTACGCATAAATATTAACTAAATACTTAGAAAACCTATGTAATAATAAAACATACAATATTGTCATTCAGTTTGACTAAGTTTTATTAATATTTTTCTTTAATAAATCATCAAAAATATCAAAACCATTTTGAAAATTTGAAGTGGTTTCATTCCGAAGAAATTTTTCGTTTTCTAAAGACTCGACTTTCGGAATTGAAACAACTATCGATCGGAATTGCGGTCTATGACATAGGTGTATATAGTTGCTCGGGTATAGTTTCACTGTCGCATCGTGTTATTAGAAGCTCAGCAAACAAAGCAATGCCAATAAGTCAGTGTCCAAATCTTACTTACCTACTTAATTGGCCATGACAACCCGATTAACAGATTTCGGCCTGCCGCAGCACATCCTTCCAGGCGCTTCTGCTTCTTGCGCGCCTACGCCAATTGGTCACACTAATCGATGACAGGGCTTCCTCGATTTGGTCCTTCCAACGGATACAAGGTCGTCCTCTTCGCCGACTTCCGCAGATCCCCGCATCAAATACTCGTCTCGCCGGAGCATCCTCCTCCATTCGAACGACATGGCCGAGCCAGCGCAGCCGCTGGATATTAATACGCTGTACAACGTCCATGTCGTTGAGGAGCTCATACAGCTCACTGTTGTATCGGATGCGAAAATCATCGCCAACTCGCACTGGACCGAAGATCTTACGAAGGACTTTTCTCTCGAATACTCCCAAGGCAGCTGCATCAGTTCTTAATAGGGTCCATGCTTCTGCGCCATAAAGAAGCACGGGTATGATGAGCGTCTTGTAGAGTATTAGTTTCGTCTTGCGAAAGAGGTCTCTAGTAGTATGTTCGTGGGGTTTCTGGCTCAATTTTTCCATACAAATTTGGGAGCACACTCATAGTTTTTTGTATGGGGTTTTGGGGCCAATTTTTCTATACAAATTTGGGATCACGCTCATAGTTTTTTTTGTATGGGGTTGCTCATAGTTTTTTGCATTGGATATCTCGATCAACATTTTCCATAAAAATTTGGGATCACCCAAAGGCTAATGCTTTTTGATATGTGTGTGCGTGTGTGTTAAAATTTGGGAGCATGCATAGCTTTAAAATAATTAAATCGTTGCAGAATTGTGTGTGATCTATTATATACCTATACGCTTTGCATATAGGTGTGATTAATGTTGAAATTATAAGAATGTTTAATTAGTTCTTTTATTTGTTATAAAAGGGCATTTATTAAAATTAAAAAACATATTTACACATTTTGTTCAATGCAAAATGCGTATCACGTTACATACTGTCTGGCGCGAGTAAACAAAAAAATATTTAAAATATTTTTCATTGTGATATTTGATCTGTCGAATTCCTTTATCCATACAATTTTGGGAGCCTGCATAGTCGTAAAAGACTGTATTCTTTATTTTATTTTTTTTTGTATGATTTTTTTATTGGAAAAATATAATTTTGATAAGGGATTTTAAAGTACGGTTTTCTTAATAATTAATTATATGCTTTGCATATAGGTGTGATTAATGTTTAAATAAAAAATGTTTAATTTGTTTTATTTTTTATAAAACTACATTTATTAAAAATAAAAAAACATATTCTCATAGTTTATTCAATGCAAAACGTATTTCGAGTTACATACAGTCTGGCCCATGTAGACAAATATATATGATATATTTTTCATTGTGATATTAGATCTGCTGACGTATGAAACATAGGTTAGATTGCGATTAAGTAAGTTGAACACCTGCATAGGAGGACATAAAAAGTTGTAGTTATAGCGATAACAGAATATTTTTTATAAAATATTAAACTCAAAACCCCCTTTTTCATTGTGATATTAGATCTGCTGACATATGAAAAAAACAGTTTATTGTTTTGATCACATTGCACTAACATGCGCGAGCATGCAAACGCTGATTCAGCATAATTATTTTCTCATCAAATTGTTTGTAATTGGAGGCGATGCAGGTGTGAAGCAAAAATATTAAAAACGCTTACACTGCAGAATTATCTTCACCTTCAGAACACACCCCCCCCCTGTCCTTAACTGAAATTTTGAAATGGTACTGAATTATAACTGAAAAAGAAAGTACTTTTTGATGCAAAAAGTACTTTTTTGCATCAAATCGGAATTACGATCTAATCACACCATTTATTTATTTTGTCTGTTAATGCAGTAATAGTTGAAAAGCCAAACACATAAAATATGTAATAATAAAAAAGTACTGGAAGCATAGCGGAGGTACTGCAGTATTTCTTAAATGAAATAGTACTGAAAAAAGTATAAAAGTACTAAATTTTTCAACTGTGACTTGTATAAAAGTACGGAAAAAATCAACTCTGACTTGTATATTGAAAAAATTTTTGCTATAAATAACGATAGCTGTTAGTTAACAGAAATATTCCTGTTTAAGAAAATCTATTGAACACATTATAAGTTAAAAACAAAAAAATAATAATAATAATAATAAATAAAAAATGGCTGGTGGTTTTATTTGTCAATTTTGCAGAAAAGTCTTCACTCTGAATAGAAATTTAAGAAGGCATATTAGATTATATCATGATGGACCAACCACATCATGTAAATGTAAAACTTGTAATAAATATTTTTCAAATCATGCGGAATGGCATCGTCACTCACATTCTCACGCAGAAGATAACAAAAACAGTGAAATTAGTGTTTATTGTGAGTATTGTGAAAAAACAATTTTAAAAACAAATTGGTGTTATCATAAAAGGACAAATAAACATAAACTTAAATGTATTGAGAAATCAGACAATGGTTTGGATGTTAATGGTGTTAAATGCTTAAAATCATCGTTTAATAATAGAATTATCACATATTTAGTTGAAAACAATAACAAAAATAATTTAATATCTGAAAACTTTTTAACGGAAATCAGAGACAAAATAATTAAATTATTAAGTGATGTGATTAACAAATATGAAAGCATAAAATTTAACATGGAACTGTTTTGTGAATATATGTTAATAAAGGATGATGAAGACGATTGTATGATTGAAGTAAAGTCTCATCAGACTAAAATGAATATTCTTAGTATATATTCAACAAGTGATGACATTTTTAATACTTACAACGAGCAATGTGATGTTATAATTAAAAAGATGAGTGAGTTTCAGGAGCGTGACAGCGGTTGGGCATTAATTGAAATATCACGTCTTGAGATAAACATTAATCAATATAAATGTATAAAAGGTTCCCAATACATCCCCCTTCCACCGGAAATACAGAGAAAAGCATGCATGCATCAATGTTCAAAATAATGATGAGTATTGTTTCAAATGGGCAATAATATCAGCATTATATCCAATGACAGAGAATTTAAATAGAATGACGTCCTATAATGTTGTCAATATAGAAGACGAAATTATAAGACTGGAAAACAACATTGAATTAAATTTTACGAGCTTGAACTTTCCGCTTCCAGTTAATCAGATAAAATTATTTGAGGCCAACAATCCTGAATTGAGTGTTAATGTGTTTGCATTAGATAATGACAATAATATAGTCGGTCCATATTATTTTTCGCAACAGGAAAAATCTAAGCACATAAACTTGCTTCTGTTAGAAGATGGGGAAAAACTCCATTATGTATGGATTAAAAATATATCAAGGTAAACAACTTTATACGTAGGTAATAATTGAAAACTTTCACTAATTAATTTTTTTTTTCACATTTACAGATTAATCAAAAGTCAACTAACAAAACACCCCGCCGATGTAATTATATATGTAATACATGTTTAATACATTTCCATAATGAGTCATCTTTGGAGAATCATAAAAAAGAATGCAATAAGATGGTAACAAAAATGCCTAGTATAGAAAACTAGTATGCTTAGTTTTAAAAATTTTAAAAAACAATTGGAATGTACCATTTTGTTGTATATGCTGATTTTGAATGTATTCTTAGAATCAATTAATATACAAAATTCAACAAATGTTAAATCAGTACAAAAGCATATTCCATTTGCTTATAGTTATTATATTAAATGTTCATATAATTCAGATTTAAATATTTTTAAAATTTACAATGGTAATAATGCACCGCAACATTTTTTTAAAAGCTTAGTTAACGATATTTTAGATATTTACACTGAACATCTAAGTGTTATTAAACCTATGAATTCCTTAACGCCACTTCAACAGATACAACATTATGAAAGCAAGACTTGTCATATTTGTAAAAAAAAATTATCAAATAAAGATAAGGTAGCTGACCATTGTCATCTAACCGGCAATATAGAGGTGCTGCTCATAACAAGTGTAATTTAGAATATCAAATTGCGAATTTCATCCCTATATTTTTTCATAATCTTTCAGCATATGATTGTCACTTGTTTGTTAGAGAGCTTTCATCAATTGAAGGTGATATAAATATTATACCTTTAAATAAAGAACTTTATGTATCCATATCAAAAAGAATTACTGTAAATGAAACACAAACTATTGAGTTACGTTTTCTCGATTCATTTAGGTTTATGCCATCTAGTTTAGAGAAATTAGCAACTTATTTAACAGATAATGATTTAACAATAGTAAAATCAAACTATTCAAATGATGAAGAATTCAATTTAATGAAACGTAAAGGTGTCTTTCCGTACGACTACTTAGATTCTGAAAATCGTCTCAATGAAACTCAATTGCCTCCCATTGCAGTTTTCTTTAATAAATTAACTAACGAGTCGTGTAGTGTAGAGGATTATGAACATGCACAAAAAGTATGGAAGACATTTAAATGTATAACATTAAAGGATTATTTACTTTTATATTTAAAGGTAGACGTTCTTTTACTTTGTGACATATTTGAAAATTTCCGACAAGTATGTAAAAGCATTTATAATTTAGATCCCTGTCAATATTATACTACTCCTGGTTTATCCTGGGATGCAATGTTAAAAACAACTCAAATAGAATTAGAGTTGTTAACTGATATTAATATATATAATTTTGTTCTGCGAGGTATCAGGGGAGGTATTGTTCAATGTTCTAACAGATATTCAATAGCAAATAATAAATATATTAGTGATTATGATTCTAACAAGGAATCAAATTATATAATATATTTAGATGTAAATAATTTATATGGTTATGCAATGTCAAAATACCTTCCATATAAAAATTTTAAATGGGTTGAAAATTTTGAAAATTTTAATGTTAATAGTATAGAAGAGGATTCTCCATTGGGTTATATATTAGAAGTCGATCTAGAATATCCATCTGCATTACACGACTATCATAATGATTTACCATTTTGTGCAGAGAATAAGAAAATTGAAAACATGAAACAGCGAAAATTAATAACAGATCTAAATGATAAGAAAAACTATATTATACATTATAGAAATCTACAGCAATGTTTAAAACATGGTTTGATTTTGAAAAAAATCCATAGAATTCTTGAGTTTAGTCAGTCTGATTGGTTAAAGAAATATATTGATTTGAATAATCATTATAGAACACTAGCTAAAAATTCATTTGAACAAAATTTTTTAAATTGTTAAATAATGCTGTATATGGAAAAACTATGGAAAATGTTGATAAGAGGAAAGACATTAAAATAGTATGTGAATGGGAGAGTAGAGGTAAAAGACTAGGTGCGAGAGCTCTTATTGCTAAACCTAATTTCCATAGTTCACTCAAAATTCATGAAAATATGCATGCCATCCAAATGAATAGGACTAAAACTGAATATAATAAACCAATTTATATTGGTTTTTCAGTTTTAGAAATATCCAAATGGAAAATGTATAGTTTTCATTATGATTATATAAAACCTAAATATTGTGAAAACCTTCAACTCAATTACATGGATACTGATTCCTTTATTTACGACATTAAAACAGATGATCTATATAATGATATAAAAAATGATATTAGTACACATTTTGATACATCTGCATATTCTAAAGACAATCCATATAATTTTCCGCAAATTAATAAAAAAGTATTAGGGATGATGAAGGATGAGTGTAATGGTAAAAATATTAAAGAATTCATTGGTTTAAGAGCAAAAATGTATTCAGTAAAAATTGATAGAGTTGATACTGAAATTAAAAAAATTAAAGGTGTTAAACAATGTGTAACTAAAAAATTAAGTATAAATGACTTTAGGAAATGTCTATTAGATAAAAAATTATACTATGACACAATGTATATATTTAGATCTAAAGTACATCAAATTTATACACAAAATATTAGTAAACTAACATTAAGTTATTTAGATGATAAGCGATATATTAAAGAAAATGGTATCAATACATATGCATGGGGACATTATAAAATAAATTCTCCATCAACATCACCATCATCAAATTTAAATTTATGTAGAGAATTTATGCAAGACGATGATGATGATATATTTTTAAATGTAAATATATAGATTAAGTAGTTTATAAGAATGTAATATGAAATAATAAAGTACATACATATGTATATATTTGAAAATAAATCAGTTTTTTATTTCTTATCAGATGTAAGAATTATTGAAAATTTGTATAAAAAGGGAGTAGGTTAACATATAGGACTTATTTAAAAAGTAAAATGTCAAATTAGTTTTTCATTTCATTTAATTTTATATTTCACCAATAAAAAAATTATGTCATGTTATTTATACAGGAAACTTTTTTTCATGTATATATTCAAATTATGATAAAACAAAAAACAATAGCACAACTTGAAACTTAATCTGAATTTCAAGGTTTTTCTTTTATCATAATTTGAATTAACGTTAAAATAGTTTGCTTTAAATATTTAAGAACAACCTTGAACCACTTTCAAGTTTATTTACTCTGAATTTGTCTGGGGTTTCATGTTTCCTGGAATTTCTTACACGCGTGACAAAATGCATATCAAAAATAGGAAAAAATGCATACATGCAGCAGAAATAAAAATAAATAAAAAATTATATGAAGAAATAGAAATATTGTTGTACATGATCTTTAATTTTAAACTGATAGGAAAGGGTTGGCTGGTTGTGCCTATATAATTTTTTTTTTATACATGACGTGCACTTGCGCGGTCAGTTTCTTGAGATTAGAAATTCTTGTCATGTTTAATCCTTAGGATACACACGATAAGAGATTTATATGTAAAAATAATGTTGACACTTATGCTTGGGGACATTATAAATTCTCCATCATCATCATCAAATTTAAATTCATATGAAGAATTTATGCAATACGATGATGATGAAATGTTTTTAAATGTAAATGTATAGATTAAGCAGTTTATAAGAAAGTAAGTGTAAAAAAAAAAATTAAGAAAAAATAAAAATGTAAATCTACCTATTTATATACATTCACATTTGTTTTACACATAATAAAAAAAAAATTTAAAAAAAAAACATCTTTTTTTGTTGTTTCATTTCAAATTTTGATTCAGTTTAATATTTATTCATTTTTCCTTTGCTTTATATTTGGTCTCGATCTGCTTTGCACCTGATCTCGATCTGCTTTATATCTGGTCTCGATCTGCTTTATATCTGGTCTCGATCTGCTTTGTATCTGATATCGATCTGCTTTGTATCTGATATCGATCTGCTTTGTATCTGTTCATGATCTGATTTATTCCTGATTCTGCTTGATGTCTTGTATATATACATATATATATATATATACATATCTTTTAATATTGAATATACTATTTCGAGTTCTCTACAAACTTCATTCAATTAATTTATCCCTTTGCCTCCTTGTGCTAACCGTTTTGAAGTTTTGTACCTGGTATATAACACTGACTGACAGGTATATGTAATTCAACAGGTAATTTGTTTATTAAGTTGATACTAGCAGGCTATACCAACTGTATTAGCTATACTAGCAGACTATACCAGCTAGTATAGCAGTACTAGAGGCTATACCTGCTATATCTGCTAGCAGAGCTAATACTGCTGTTATAGCCTACTATAACTAGCAGAGCTAATACTGCTGTTATAGCCTACTAGTACTGCTATACCAGCTGGTATAGCCTGCTAGTATAGCTAATACAGTTGGTATAGCCTGCTAGCAGAGCTAATACTGCTGTTATAGCCTACTAGTACTGCTATACCAGCTGGTATAGCCTGCTAGTATAGCTAATACAGTTGGTATAGCCTGCTAGCAGAGGTAATACTGCTGTTATAGCCTACTAGTACTGCTATACCAGCTGGTATAGCCTGCTATTATAGCTAATACAGTTGGTATAGCCTGCTAGTATCAACTTAATAAACAAATTACCTGTTGAATTACATCTACCTGTCAGTCAATGTTATATACCAGGTACAAAACTTCAAAACGGTTAGCACAAGGAGGCAAAGGGATAAATTAATTGAATGAAGTTTGTAGAGAACTCGAAATAGTATATTCAATATTAAAAGATATGTATATATATATATATGTATATATACAAGACATCAAGCAGAATCAGGAATAAATCAGATCATGAACAGATACAAAGCAGATCGATATCAGATACAAAGCAGATCGATATCAGATACAAAGCAGATCGAGACCAGATATAAAGCAGATCGAGATCAGGTGCAAAGCAGATCGAGACCAAATATAAAGCAAAGGAAAAATGAATAAATATTAAACTGAATCAAAATTTGAAATGAAACAACAAAAAAAGATGTTTTTTTTTTAAATTTTTTTTTTATTATGTGTAAAACAAATGTGAATGTATATAAATAGGTAGATTTACATTTTTATTTTTTCTTAATTTTTTTTTTTACACTTACTTTCTTATAAACTGCTTAATCTATACATTTACATTTAAAAACATTTCATCATCATCGTATTGCATAAATTCTTCATATGAATTTAAATTTGATGATGATGATGGAGAATTTATAATGTCCCCAAGCATAAGTGTCAACATTATTTTTACATATAAATCTCTTATCGTGTGTATCCTAAGGATTAAACATGACAAGAATTTCTAATCTCAAGAAACTGACCGCGCAAGTGCACGTCATGTATAAAAAAAAAAATTATATAGGCACAACCAGCCAACCCTTTCCTATCAGTTTAAAATTAAAGATCATGTACAACAATATTTCTATTTCTTCATATAATTTTTTATTTATTTTTATTTCTGCTGCATGTATGCATTTTTTCCTATTTTTGATATGCATTTTGTCACGCGTGTAAGAAATTCCAGGAAACATGAAACCCCAGACAAATTCAGAGTAAATAAACTTGAAAGTGGTTCAAGGTTGTTCTTAAATATTTAAAGCAAACTATTTTAACGTTAATTCAAATTATGATAAAAGAAAAACCTTGAAATTCAGATTAAGTTTCAAGTTGTGCTATTGTTTTTTGTTTTATCATAATTTGAATATATACATGAAAAAAAGTTTCCTGTATAAATAACATGACATAATTTTTTTATTGGTGAAATATAAAATTAAATGAAATGAAAAACTAATTTGACATTTTACTTTTTAAATAAGTCCTATATGTTAACCTACTCCCTTTTTATACAAATTTTCAATAATTCTTACATCTGATAAGAAATAAAAAACTGATTTATTTTCAAATATATACATATGTATGTACTTTATTATTTCATATTACATTCTTATAAACTACTTAATCTATATATTTACATTTAAAAATATATCATCATCATCGTCTTGCATAAATTCTCTACATAAATTTAAATTTGATGATGGTGATGTTGATGGAGAATTTATTTTATAATGTCCCCATGCATATGTATTGATACCATTTTCTTTAATATATCGCTTATCATCTAAATAACTTAATGTTAGGTTAGAGGACGTGCACCTGTCAGTCAAGACAAGCACAGTACCCGGAGGTCCAAATTGACCCATTGTACATTAAAGTTTACTAATATTTTGTGTATAAATTTGATGTACTTTAGATCTAAATATATACATTGTGTCATAGTATAATTTTTTATCTAATAGACATTTCCTAAAGTCATTTATACTTAATTTTTTAGTTACACATTGTTTAACACCTTTAATTTTTTTAATTTCAGTATCAACTCTATCAATTTTTACTGAATACATTTTTGCTCTTAAACCAATGAATTCTTTAATATTTTTACCATTACACTCATCCTTCATCATCCCTAATACTTTATTATTAATTTGCGGAAAATTATATGGATTGTCTTTAGAATATGCAGATGTATCAAAATGTGTACTAATATCATTTTTTATATCATTATATAGATCATCTATTTTAATGTCGTAAATAAAGGAATCAGTATCCATGTAATTGGGTTGAAGGTTTTCACAATATTTAGGTTTTATATAATCATAATGAAAACTATACATTTTCCATTTGGATATTTCTAAAACTGAAAAACCAATATAAATTGGTTTATTATATTCAGTTTTAGTCCTATTCATTTGGATGGCATGCATATTTTCATGAATTTTGAGTGAACTATGGAAATTAGGTTTAGCAATAAGAGCTCTCGCACCTAGTCTTTTACCTCTACTCTCCCATTCACATACTATTTTAATGTCTTTCCTCTTATCAACATTTTCCATAGTTTTTCCATATACAGCATTATTTAACAATTTAAAAAAATTTTGTTCAAATGAATTTTTAGCTAGTGTTCTATAATGATTATTCAAATCAATATATTTCTTTAACCAATCAGACTGACTAAACTCAAGAATTCTATGGATTTTTTTCAAAATCAAACCATGTTTTAAACATTGCTGTAGATTTCTATAATGTATAATATAGTTTTTCTTATCATTTAGATCTGTTATTAATTTTCGCTGTTTCATGTTTTCAATTTTCTTATTCTCTGCACAAAATGGTAAATCATTATGATAGTCGTGTAATGCAGATGGATATTCTAGATCGACTTCTAATATATAACCCAATGGAGAATCCTCTTCTATACTATTAACATTAAAATTTTCAAAATTTTCAACCCATTTAAAATTTTTATATGGAAGGTATTTTGACATTGCATAACCATATAAATTATTTACATCTAAATATATTATATAATTTGATTCCTTGTTAGAATCATAATCACTAATATATTTATTATTTGCTATTGAATATCTGTTAGAACATTGAACAATACCTCCCCTGATACCTCGCAGAACAAAATTATATATATTAATATCAGTTAACAACTCTAATTCTATTTGAGTTGTTTTTAACATTGCATCCCAGGATAAACCAGGAGTAGTATAATATTGACAGGGATCTAAATTATAAATGCTTTTACATACTTGTCGGAAATTTTCAAATATGTCACAAAGTAAAAGAACGTCTACCTTTAAATATAAAAGTAAATAATCCTTTAATGTTATACATTTAAATGTCTTCCATACTTTTTGTGCATGTTCATAATCCTCTACACTACACGACTCGTTAGTTAATTTATTAAAGAAAACTGCAATGGGAGGCAATTGAGTTTCATTGAGACGATTTTCAGAATCTAAGTAGTCGTACGGAAAGACACCTTTACGTTTCATTAAATTGAATTCTTCATCATTTGAATAGTTTGATTTTACTATTGTTAAATCATTATCTGTTAAATAAGTTGCTAATTTCTCTAAACTAGATGGCATAAACCTAAATGAATCGAGAAAACGTAACTCAATAGTTTGTGTTTCATTTACAGTAATTCTTTTTGATATGGATACATAAAGTTCTTTATTTAAAGGTATAATATTTATATCACCTTCAATTGATGAAAGCTCTCTAACAAACAAGTGACAATCATATGCTGAAAGATTATGAAAAAATATAGGAATGAAATTCGCAATTTGATATTCTAAATTACACTTGTTATGAGCAGCACCTCTATATTTGCCGGTTAGATGACAATGGTCAGCTACCTTATCTTTAGTTGATAATTTTTTTTTACAAATATGACAAGTCTTGCTTTCAAAATGTTGTATCTGTTGAAATGGCGTTAAGGAATTCATAGGTTTAATAACACTTAGATGTTCAGTGTAAATATCTAAAATATCGTTAACTAAGCTTTTAAAAAAATGTTGCGGTGCATTATTACCATTGTAAATTTTAAAAATATTTAAATCTGAATTATATGAACATTTAATATAATAACTATAAGCAAATGGAATATGCTTTTGTACTGATTTAACATTTGTTGAATTTTGTATATTAATTGATTCAAGAATACATTCAAAATCAGCATATACAACAAAAGGTACTTCCAATTGTTTTTTAAAATTTTTAAAACTAAGCATACTGTTTTCTTTACTAGGCATTTTAGTTACCATCTTATTGCATTCTTTTTTATGATTCTCCAAAGATGACTCATTATGGAAATGTATTAAACATGTATTACATATATAAATACATCGGCGGTGTTTTGTTAGTTGACTTTTGATTAATCTGTAAATGTGAAAAAAAAAATAATTAGTGAAAGTTTTCAATTATTACCTACGTATAAAGTTGTTTACCTTGATATATTTTTAATCCATACATAATGGAGTTTTTCCCCATCTTCTAACAGAAGCAAGTTTATGTGCTTAGATTTTTCCTGTTGCGAAAAATAATATGGACCGACTATATTATTGTCATTATCTAATGCAAACACATTAACACTCAATTCAGGATTGTTGGCCTCAAATAATTTTATCTGATTAACTGGAAGCGGAAAGTTCAAGCTCGTAAAATTTAATTCAATGTTGTTTTCCAGTCTTATAATTTCGTCTTCTATATTGACAACATTATAGGACGTCATTCTATTTAAATTCTCTGTCATTGGATATAATGCTGATATTATTGCCCATTTGAAACAATACTCATCATTATTTTGAACATTGATGCATGCATGTTTTCTCTGTATTTCCGGTGGAAGGGGGATGTATTGGGAACCTTTTATACATTTATATTGATTAATGTTTATCTCAAGACGTGATATTTCAATTAATGCCCAACCGCTGTCACGCTCCTGAAACTCACTCATCTTTTTAATTATAACATCACATTGCTCGTTGTAAGTATTAAAAATGTCATCACTTGTTGAATATATACTAAGAATATTCATTTTAGTCTGATGAGACTTTACTTCAATCATACAATCGTCTTCATCATCCTTTATTAACATATATTCACAAAACAGTTCCATGTTAAATTTTATGCTTTCATATTTGTTAATCACATCACTTAATAATTTAATTATTTTGTCTCTGATTTCCGTTAAAAAGTTTTCAGATATTAAATTATTTTTGTTATTGTTTTCAACTAAATATGTGATAATTCTATTATTAAACGATGATTTTAAGCATTTAACACCATTAACATCCAAACCATTGTCTGATTTCTCAATACATTTAAGTTTATGTTTATTTGTCCTTTTATGATAACACCAATTTGTTTTTAAAATTGTTTTTTCACAATACTCACAATAAACACTAATTTCACTGTTTTTGTTATCTTCTGCGTGAGAATGTGAGTGACGATGCCATTCCGCATGATTTGAAAAATATTTATTACAAGTTTTACATTTACATGATGTGGTTGGTCCATCATGATATAATCTAATATGCCTTCTTAAATTTCTATTCAGAGTGAAGACTTTTCTGCAAAATTGACAAATAAAACCACCAGCCATTTTTTATTTATTATTATTATTATTATTTTTTTTTTTGTTTTTAACTTATAATGTGTTCAATAGATTTTCTTAAACAGGAATATTTCTGTTAACTAACAGCTATCGTTATTTATAGCAAAAATTTTTTCAATATACAAGTCAGAGTTGATTTTTTCCGTACTTTTATACAAGTCACAGTTGAAAAATTTAGTACTTTTATACTTTTTTCAGTACTATTTCATTTAAGAAAAACTGCAGTACCTCCGCTATGCTTCCAGTACTTTTTTATTATTACATATTTTATGTCCTTGGCTTTTCAACTATTACTGCATTAACAGACAAAATAAATAAATAGTGTGATTAGATCGTAATTCCGATTTGATGCAAAAAAGTACTTTTTGATGCAAAAAGTACTTTCTGATGCAAAAAAGTACTTTTTCAGTTATAATTCAGTACCATTTCAAAATTTCAGTTAAGGACAGGGGGGGGTGTGTTCTGAAGGTGAAGGTAATTCTGCAGTGTAAGCGTTTTTAATATTTTTGCTTCACACCTGCATCGCCTCCAATTACAAACAATTTGATGAGAAAATAATTATGCTGAATCAGCGTTTGCATGCTCGCGCATGTTAGTGCAATGTGATCAAAACAATAAACTGTTTTTTTCATATGTCAGCAGATCTAATATCACAATGAAAAAGGGGGTTTTGAGTTTAATATTTTATAAAAAATATTCTGTTATCGCTATAACTACAACTTTTTATGTCCTCCTATGCAGGTGTTCAACTTACTTAATCGCAATCTAACCTATGTTTCATACGTCAGCAGATCTAATATCACAATGAAAAATATATCATATATATTTGTCTACATGGGCCAGACTGTATGTAACTCGAAATACGTTTTGCATTGAATAAACTATGAGAATATGTTTTTTTATTTTTAATAAATGTAGTTTTATAAAAAATAAAACAAATTAAACATTTTTTATTTAAACATTAATCACACCTATATGCAAAGCATATAAGTATACAATAGGTCGATCACACATAATTAATTATTAAGAAAACCGTACTTTAAAATCCCTTATCAAAATTATATTTTTCCAATAAAAAAATCATACAAAAAAAAAAAAAATAAAGAATACAGTCTTTTACGACTATGCAGGCTCCCAAAATTGTATGGATAAAGGAATTCGACAGATCAAATATCACAATGAAAAATTATTTTAAATATTTTTTTGTTTACTCGCGCCAGACAGTATGTAACGTGATACGCATTTTGCATTGAACAAAATGTGTAAATATGTTTTTTAATTTTAATAAATGCCCTTTTATAACAAATAAAAGAACTAATTAAACATTTTTATAATTTCAACATTAATCACACCTATATGCAAAGCGTATAGGTATATAATAGATCACACACAATTCTGCAACGATTTAATTATTTTAAAGCTATGCATGCTCCCAAATTTTAACACACACGCACACACATATCAAAAAGCATTAGCCTTTGGGTGATCCCAAATTTGTATGGAAAATGTTGATCGAGATATCCAATGCAAAAAACTATGAGCAACCCCATACAAAAAAAACTATGAGCGTGATCCCAAATTTGTATAGAAAAATTGGCCCCAAAACCCCACACAAAAAACTATGAGTGTGCTCCCAAATTTGTATGGAAAAATTGAGCCAGAAACCCCACAAACATACTACTGTCTCTGCTACTCAATTGCCTATTGAGACCGAAATAGCACCTGTAACGACGGTGCCAAAGTAAATGAATTCCTTGACTGTATCAAAAGTATAGTTATCGGCCGTAATTTGTGAATCAATACGCCGCACGGCTCTACTTGTCGATAACATATACTTCGTTTTGCCCTCATTTACCCATCTTCTTAGACTCCCGTTCAATAGCACTAAAGGCAGCAGTGACATCTCGTTTGGTACGCCCTATGATGTCGATGTCGTCAGCGTACGCAAACAACTGGACACTATTTTGAA
The DNA here is from genome assembly GCA_014635995.1 of Sarcophaga peregrina. Classification (NCBI taxonomy): domain Eukaryota; kingdom Metazoa; phylum Arthropoda; class Insecta; order Diptera; family Sarcophagidae; genus Sarcophaga; species Sarcophaga peregrina. Next base: position 83,411,976 of record CM025789.1, on the reverse strand, counting down.
AAATAGTCCTATTGCGATGCATTCCCGCCTTTCGCAGAACACTCTCCATGACGAAGTTGAAGAGCTTGCATGATAAGGGATCGCCTTGTCTGAAACCTCGCACGGTATCAAAAGGTTCAGAGAGGTCCATTCCTACCTTGACGGAGCTGCAGGAATTGCTCAACGTCATTCTGCATAGCCTTATCAGCTTCGCAGGTATACCGAGCTCAGACATTGCGGCAAAAACACGATCCCTTATGGGGCTATCGAAAGCAGCCTTATAGTCGACAAAAAGATGGTGTGTGTCGACTTGATTTTCGTGGGTCTTTTCCAGGATTTGGTGTAGTGTGAAGATCTGGTCGATAGTGGACTTGCCAGGTCTGAAGCCGCACTGATAAGGTCCAATCAGTGTTTTGACGAGTGACTTCAGTCGTTCACACAATACGCCTGTAAGAACCTTATATGCGATAGGGAGAAGGCTTATACCCCTGTAGTTGGCGCATATCGTAGGGTCTCCCTTTTTCAGGACAGCACAGAGGACACTGAGGTTCCAATCGTTGGGCATACTTTCCTCTAGTCATATTTTGTAGATGAGCTGGTGCATGCGCTATACCAACTCAATACATCCGGTCTTAAACAATTCAGCGGGGAGGCCATCAGGACCTGCCGCTTTGTTGTTTTTAAGTCGCATAATCACGACTTTAACCTCGTCATGGCTAGGCGGCGGAATCTCCACGCCGTCATCATCGATCGGGTTCGGAACATCATCTCTAGAGGCGGTATTGATGTCGTCATCGCCTTGCAGAAGAGTAGAGAACAACCTCAGCACCCCTTGCGGATCTGTAACCAGGTTTCCATTCTCATCTTTGCAGGACGACGCTCCGGGCTTATACCCCTCGGTAAGACGCTTAACCTTTTGATAAAATTTTCGAGCGTCTTTCCTACATCTGTACATCTCGACTTTCTCACGCTCACGCCTTTCCTGCTCCCTCTTCTTGCGCCTGAAAAGGCTTCTCTCATCCCTTCTCCTCCCTCTGTAATTTTCGACAATGGCTCGCGTAGCGGCCGACTGCAACGTTTTTCTGTATGCGGCGTATTTCGCAGCAGCAGCCTCGCGACACTCCTCATCGTGCCATTGATTTCGTTGGGGTGGGCGCTAAAAACCAAGGACTGTTTGCGCAGTATTGCGCAAGGAGTGGGAGATGGTGCTATATACAACCAATGTCCAAATCAGAATAACAAAAACAATCTGACGTGGCTTAACATTATACTTATTAAAGAAAAGATCACAGCTTGGAAACTTTTTTTGAGAAGAAATTCTTTATTACATGCCATCAGTTATTGAAAATCGTGAGTATTGGTACGAAGACCTGGCAGAGAAGAAGAACTCAAGAGAGGAGAGTAGTTTTTTACTGGCATAACCCTCATCTACTCCGCACAAACCAATACATAAACAACACAAAAGAAATACACATACATTTATAAAACAGCAGGTGCTGAAAATATTTTTGAATAGTGCATATTTAGTCTTTCGTTGTGCGTTGAGTATTGAAGATGAATTTGAAAGAGAGGGTTGGTCCCATCAGCAGACCTTAAAACTGATTAATGAATTAAAAAACACGAACTTTTGTCAAAGTACGGCAGTTTTCGTTTATAGTCACTACCTGTTATAGTCAATTTCACACAAAAAGTTTACTTTATAGCCCATTTTTGATATAAGAACTTTTCACATATATTCATCTATCAGTGGTTATTAAAAGTCATATTATATGAAAAAACTTCACGATATCGTCACATTCTAAAAAATTATTTATCACTATCACAAACCACTACTACATAATATATGTATAAAAATGTATTTTTTTATGCTAAATTAAATTTTTGTAGGCTGGTTTTTATATAATAAATGATACTACTGTCGAACATAATGAATATATTGATGATGTTACCGAAATTGATAAACGTTCTCCGGAATATTTACGTTGCGATAATGACTAAATTTGCCATGGCGCTATGTCGGATGAAGAAATTTTAGACTCAAAAATCGCCGAAATTTAATCCAACGGAAACTGATTTGGATACAAATGAGTATTTGTTGCAGAAAAACGGTTTTCGATTAAAGAAATTTTAAATGCAGTAGATATTTTGCGACATTATTGATCAGAGCAAGATATATGTAAATACAAATTTTTTATTCGAAAAAATAGAGGATACATCTGCAAACAATATCCTCAAGCTAAAACAGACTAAAATTACTCATTTTTTTTAAATAATATTTAACAATAATTATTTTTAAATGCAATGAATTCATGTGATTTTATTTATTTTTGTAATAATATTGAATTTTTATTTTTTGTTATATTCACAAAAATTGAATATATGAGATTTTCTTTTTAAGCACATTGTGGCATACAAAAAAATTTTGCTTATAGTCACTTTAGTGATATAGTCCTCAATTTGTGTGCAATTAAGGGTTGTTACTGTAAGCGAAAAGTACTCTATATAAAATAATATGTCTGGAAGTTATTGTGTTATAATGAGTGACATTTTTAATGAACGCCAACGACGACATCAAGGGGCAGATATCAGAATCACAAGATACAAACCGATATACTGACTTTATGTTTCATGGTTTTAAATAAATTATACTGAAATAATACACCTTTTCATTTAATTTAAGATTTATTGAGAAATTAAACTTAAAAAAATTAAATTAATTCTTATAAATACTTAAAAATATTAAAGTATAAAATAGTAAAAAATATAACAAAAATGTATTACTATTACAAAACCTTAAATTTTTCCTTCACTACAAAAATATCTAGCGAACTTATTTTATGTTATGCATTCCACAACAATCTTGCACTGTAATTGTGGTGTTTACTTCGTCATGGTGAATTTGACTTTGAAGAACACGAAATGCTCGTTCTATATTTTGACTTTCATGGCTGAATCTGGTATTAAAAATAATTTTTTCTTTGGAAAAATTTGATTTGCTGTAAGGCGTTATGACATGTTTTCCGTTTGGAAAAGCATTATCGGCCACTATTACATATGGTAAATTTCTGTTGTTTATTATTTTGGGTTCTGGAAAATTAGAATCATTTTCCAATGCAAACATTAGATCTGTACGATGCTATCAAAGGTACCCAGGCACAAGGGGAATTACCGTCGCTTTTCAAACTCATTGGCCACTTGCAGCCATTTTTCTTTCGAATTTTCAAATTTTAAATTAATATTGTTACGTTTTTACCTTTTGAAAAACGTTTTTATATGAGTTCGTTGATTGCAAACCAAGTAAAAACAAATATGTGTTTATTTTAATGAAACTCTATCTTTATTGTTCACACTACTTTTGTCTCACTATTCACACTTAACTGATGCAACAATAATCTGTTTATTCGTCATTCTTATCACACAACTAGAACTTTACAACTTCGAACAAGCAACTTAACACAAGGCTGTTTCAATTCACACTGTCTGGTTGCCTGTCTCCTCTTGTCCATTTATATGCGAACGTCTTCAGTCTGATGATGGTTCTTGAAGTAGAAGGTTCGCGTTCTCACCTTCTGGAAAATTCTATAGCTACTGCAACGTTGTTGTTGTTTTACTTGTACATTTTTGTTGTAGTTGTTTTTTTTTTACGCTGAGGAGGGGCAAATGAGAGGAAGCCGTCACGTCCTTAGTGTGTGGCGCCATCACCCAGTAATTCCCCTCGTCACGTAGACCGTTGTGCCCATTCCGGAACTACGGTAGTATTACTTCGCAGTGGAGCCCTTTTGGCCCTTTGGATCCGTCCGGATTGTGTATTGAAGGTTGAGGACACTTCTAAGCGTCTCCTCTATTTCTTTCGTCCAGGTTCCCGACTAGGATTTCCTTTAACACATGAGCTAGTGTCATCTATGCCGGCGTGGATACATGTTCGGCAGCCTCCAGGTATCTATTCTTCAGTCTCAGGATGCGCTCCACGTAATTCGCCACTGAGGCCCAATTCTTCCTACTTGCCATCATAACTCTGACAATGTTAGCGGTCGTGATCGTTCCAATCCTTGACGTCATTACAGAGCGATGGCTCTGCCAGCGTGCACAGTGTGTTACGCATCATAAATTACTTCCCCTTCCTTGTAAAGGCAGTAAGGGGATTCGGTCTTGCCGATTCTGTGCAGAGATTTCCTAAAATATCCATGAACCGATAGCAACTGCGTAGTGTAGAAATTTCCCTCTCCAAATTTCCGACCAATCCATGGCTTTATGTCCGGGATAAGTCTCGCCGTCCACCTTCCTCTATCTTCATCGTTGTTGCCATTCTGAAATGGTGTTTTTCCTGAAGTGGCCGGTTATGTTATTTCCAGCCGATTTCGCATTATAAATCTCCATCTGCTCTACTGCCAGCAGATCCACAGGGATTATACCTGCTATCACAAGTACAGCTGGGGCGATACGTAGTGCAGCCGTTCTCTGTACCGATAGCAGTGACTTTGCCCGCTTCTTAATTTCGGCCCAAATTTCGCTCCCATAGAGCATAATGCTGCTTCCAACTTCCATCAACAGTCTCCGTCTCGCTGGTAGCGGGCCTCCAATATTCGTCATTAATCTGCTGAGCTGTCCAACTGTACTATGTTTATGGCGTTTCTGGATCAATTTTTCCATACAAATTGGGAGCATGCCTACGCTACAGCCGGTCATGTTCGGTATGTTGAGTGGTATGTTACACAGTATGTGATGTATTTTTTATAGGCTTGCGAGTTGTGTGTGTTTGTCGTGTAGGGTGACGAGCTTGGTCCCCTGCGCCTGGCGCCCAGCCCTGGTTCTGGTCCCGCTCCTGGGGTCGCAGTTCTAACTATGTCTAACCTTGGTTGATGTGTAGTATTTTTTTTTTTTTTTTTAGCTATGCGAGCTAAGGTTGGAAAATCTTCGAAAGACCTTGGTAGCCCGGCCTACCAAAGTGCACGATTCGCCGCAAGACTTACTCTCGACTTGCTAAGTGCATACGTACTAAAACCAACCTCATCACACACTTTCAACCATTTGCCCCCCCGGGACCACAATCAAGTATTACTTCGGGGGGTGGTGATTCAGCGAATGCTGCCTTCAAATTCCGCTGATCTTGCTCTCTCAGCCAATCTTTGCTGCGTCAATACATTCCGTGCGAAAACACATACTGCGTTCCAATTGTCACTTGAGATTAACATCAGGTTTACTATATTCTCGGGCGTTACCTGGAATCCTATTGATCTCTCCAGGCAATTTCGTTGAACAGAATATCGCGGGCTATTAAAGAAAACATGCTCCGCCGTCTCCCTTTCATCACGGCATTCTGGGCATGCCTCATCTACGTCATGACCAAATTTATAGAGATAAGCCCTATAACAACCATGGCCTGTTAGCAACTGAGTCAGGTGGAAGTTCACCTGACCGTGTCTTCTTTTTGTCCATACGCCTATGCTCGGTATGAGTCTGTGGGTCCATCTTCCCTTAGTGGAATTGGACCAGTCCTGCTGCCATAGCATTATCAGTTAGTTGGACAGGGTTCGAAAAAACTGTTCCTCTCTTTACGTCATATTTCCTCCTCTCTAAATCCACTACTAGCTTCAGGGGCATCATCCCCGCAATCACTAACGCTGCATCGGAAGGCAGAAATCACCCTAAGAGCAGATCTCCTGTAGGCCGCTTCTATTCCTGCTCTATAGGTCCTCTTCTCCATAGCACCAGCCCATACGGGGGCTGCATATATAGCAATCGCTGTCACTACCTTCATCAGTAGCCGTCTCCTCTCCTGTCTTGGGCCTCCTAGGTTAGGCATTAATCGGGCAAGTGCACATTTTTGGCCGATGTACGGCAGGTGTTCCCTAAACGTGAGCCTGTTGTCAATTATCACTCCCAGATATTTAATCGCCTGCTTTGATGATATGCGCTGGTCACCTACCGTTATGGTAATAAATTCTATCTTCTTCCTACTGCTTACAAGGAATACATCCGTTTTGTGATCAGCTAGTTTGAGACCTATTTCCGTGATCCAGCTCCTGACTATGCCAACCGCAGTGTTACATGTTCTCACCAAATCATCCAGATATTTACCCCTTATCACCAGGGCAATATCGTCTGCGAAACCAATGATTTGTGTACCTCTAGGGAGTCTTAGCCTCAGTACACCATCATACATCACATTCCATAGTAACGGGCCCAGCACGGAACCTTGCGGAACCCCTGCTGATACCGCGTATGACTTCCTGCCATCATCCGTGTCATATAGGAGCACTCTATCTTTAAAATAGTCCTTAACGATTTCCAATAAATAGTTCGGTACGTTTTTTCCATCCAGGGTAGCTAACGTGGCATCCCACTCCGCAGAGTTGAATGCATTTTTGACGTCCAAGGTGATGATTGCGCAGTATTCCTTGTCGCCTTCCAACCAGCGGTTACCGCTGATAGCATCCTTTGCTATAGCCATAACCATTTCCATTGCATCTATTGTGGAACGTGATTTCCGGAAACCAAATTGACGCTCCGATAAGCCTTCTTCGCCCAGAAATGCTTCTAATCTCCTACAAATTATCTTCTCCAAAAGTTTTCCAGCCGTGTCAATCATACAGAGCGGGCGGTATTCCGATGCATCCTGCGCATTGTTGCCCTTCGAAATGAGGACCAGTCTCTGCCTTTTCCATATCCCAGGGAACGTCCTCTCTTGAATACAAGCATCAAAAACTTGTCTAAACAGCTCAGTGTTATTCTCAATAGCCGCCTTAAGCGCAATGTTTGGGATCCCGTCGATCCCCGGTGCCTTATTGAGTTTCATTTCTCTGCAGACTGATTCCAGTTCCCGACTGCTGACTTCTGGGATTTCCTCCGGTGACCGCATGTCTCGCACGGAGTAAGTAATTTCGGCTTTGCGCGGAAAAAGCTCCGCGACGATTGATTGCAGCTTAGCTGCACTTGTCGTTGCTGGTGGTCGGAAGCTGTTCAGCTTTCTCATCACCACCTTATATCCAGTTCCCCAGGGATTCTCGTCCACATCGGCGCACATTTCCCTGTAGCACCTTCTCTTACTATGCGCAATTGCTCCATTAAGGCTCGTCCTACACTTTCTATATCTTTCCCGTAGATCTGCAAATTCCTCACGGCCTCTGGCTCTTTGGAACAACCGCCGTGCGCGGTTACATTTACGCCTTAGATCTGCTATATCCGCGTTCCACCAGTAAACGTGCTTCTTCTCAGGCAGGTGGCGCCTTCTTACCATAGATGCGTTACAAGCCTCCGTTATGGCGCGCATAAGTTCCGTCGCTTTGTTATTCGCATTTCCGGATAACCGAGTGTTCTCCAATGTGAGGACAAATGTTTCCTTATCAAAAGTGGAGTGTTTCCAAAGAGGATTCGGTGGGGCTGAAGGAACGTTGCGTTCCGTAGAGCGTTCCCGGATCTCAAAAATGATAGCCTGGTAGTCACTATGTGTATAGATGTCAGACACCACCCAGGTAGATAAGGTCGCCAGGGAGTCGCTGATGAATGTCAGATCAATTTTAGAGCAGCGTCCATTTCTCGAAAATATATCCTTGTCACCGCTATTAAGTAAAACAACCTCTAACGTTGCAAATGCGTCAAGTAGGCATTCTCCTCCTGGGTTCGTATAAGCCGAGCCCCACACCACTGCCCAAGCATTGAAATCCCCGGCAATTACCACAGGCCTCAGGTTCCTCGCTTCATTAACGATGTCATCTATTCTGCATCTAAAGTCTTCTATTGATAGGCTAGGGGGAAGATAACAGCTGAGGAAATGTACCCCATTAACGGTACATTTCACAAAGCTTTCCCACCTGTTGTCGATATTTCCCACTGGGAATTTTCCACAGGACCATATCGAGGCCCTGTTGCACTTACTGACTATCCAACGTTGGTTTCCAGGCGCTCTGTAATGCTCGCTCAGTATTGTCAAGTCTATCTTCTGCTCACGCACCGTCTGATTAAGAAGCTCCTGCGCCCCTTCACAATGATTCAAGTTCAACTGCAGGATTCTCATTTACCTGCGTATGTCAACTTCCGTCGTGCAGCCAGGTAATGTGCGCACTTATGTCCACCCGTGATATGCTTCGCGTCAGCATCCGGATCGCTTCTACAGAGAAGGCAGTGAGGGTCGCGACCGCAGGTCTTGGCAAAGTGACCTTGCCCTCCGCACTTGAAGCAGTGTTTGGACCAGTCGCTATTACTGCGACACTTTCCTGCCACATGCCCGAACTCCAAGCACTTGAAGCATCTCTTCGGAGTTACTTTCCTCAATAAGCTGCAAACTGTCCAACCTACTCGCAGTTTACCAACCTCTTCTGCCCTGCTTGCCAGCCTCACAGGGATTGCGATTATCGCCGTTCTAGTACCCCCTGGAACGTTTCTGATCGTCATGAGAGCCGTCGGTTGTGTTTCACCGATTTGGTCCCTCCATGCGGCGATTATTTCGTCCTCGGTTGTTACTTCATCCAAGTATCTTAGTTCGAATGTGGCCTCCTCAGTTATTGTTCTGACCTCTATCTCCTCGGCCAATAAGCTCCTTAGCTTAGAACGGTGCATCTCCGTAGCCACCTCGGTTGATCTTCTAAACTCCAGGAGGATTTCGCCCCTCTGCGTCTTCTTCACCAGTTGGACATCCTCACCAACTGATTTAAGCTCTGGGGCATTCCTGACCTTTTTTAGGATGTCGGCAAAAGATAGGTTCTCGGTTGGCTTTATTATCACTGCTTCCGGTCTTGGAGGTTTCCTGCGCTTCCTAGTTTTCACGATCCAATCATTGCTCCTGGGTGTCTTCTTCTGCCGCTGCAGGCACTACCATAGCCTGGTTATTGGTAGTTGCTGGTTTCGCCGTTGAGTCACTAGCCCTAGTCTCAGCGGCAGGCTTAATTTGTCCACGAGGACGGGCTGACCTAGTCTTCTTCGGTGGTGTTCCCCTAGGTTTTTCCAATTCATCTCTCTGCCTCTTGGAAATACAGGGCGTTGGCTGTTGCAGGATCGTCTGTGTGCTTCTATCGTTGGTTTTGACATTCTTCTCCTGCTCTGCTCCTTTATCCTTAGCGGCATGTGACGAGCGGTATAGTGACGATATAGAAGCTACTAAATCACGCATCGGTTGGTGTATGGATCTTCTTCCTCCGCCCATCATCTCTACTAGTTCCGAAATTTTATCGCCTAGCTTGGTGAAATCATCCACCTCCTTTTCAGGAGCTTTGCTCCTCTGTAACTCCGGTGGTGAAGAGAGAGATCTCTCGCCGTTCTGCTTCAGCGGTGGTGAGTGGAGCAACCTCGAAGCCCTCCGGAAAGGATTCAGGAAAGGGCTGTCCTGCTGAATCTCCTTTGCACCCTCGGTGCCGGCTGGAGAAGTAACGCCTATAAGGTTTTTGTTTGTTATATTGAATTCCATTCTATTGGGTCCCAACTTGAAGCCGTTGTCTTGGATCCGTTGTGTAGTTACCCTTGTTGTGGTCCCATGGTTATCTTTGCAATGCAGGGAGGCCATGCGAGGGTTGACACAAGTCCTCATGAGAGCATGTGTTCAGAGCCAGACCGGGAGCTAAACAGAAGAGATTCTTAACTGCCCCTACACCCCAACTCAACGGGACGAATCCAAGATCGTTCTCCAAGGCTTGCCAGGTTTTAACGGGACGGAGACAGATATCGTATTAGACTGAAAGCCGTCTGGGCCAGGTTTCACCCCAGTCCATATTGGTAACAGATTACTCCATCTGCCAGCCCATGTCATCAACTCCAAATGTTGCAGTATAGTCCAGTATGCCATAATCAGAATCTTACTGGTATCAATTCTGATGCCTATACAACTAGGCTCCGATCATTCACATCCGTAGGGAGCGCGTTCACACGCATGCTGGTCCATGGTTCCCCGGTGTCACCGTGATATCACGGTAGTTCAATACTTTGAGCGGCATTGTTTCGCTTGAAGCATCAGTGTCATCGGGTATATGCAAGACTTTTAATCCGCACCCTCTACTTCTGCCCTCCCATTTAGTCGCCTTTTACGACAAGCAGGGAAGGACTGTGGTAGTATTCTATTCCGCTACTCACACGGTGTTTGATGTGTAGTGTTTTTTTTTTTTTTTTTTTTTTTTTGTCTTAAGCCGGAGGTGGTAAATCTTCTGAAGATACTTTTGTTCCAACAAAAGCATGCACGATTCACCATCCTTGGTGCCTACGTACTAAAACCCACCCCCTACACACACATCAACCACTCTCCCCCCGCGGGACTGCCGTAAGGTATTACTTCGCGGGGGGCTGGTTAGCTCGAAAGCTTTATCACATCATCTCAAATGTCGTCTTCGTTCCTCCAGTCTTCGGAGTACTATCATTACTTCGGCCATTTTCTGGCTGTATTGGCTCCATAGCGTCCTAGAATTCAACAGCTCCTCCATGAGCCGGCTTGGTCCTAATCTAGTTTCTCCGGGCCATCTAAACCTGGGGCAGCATGTTAGAACATGCTCCGCATCTTCCTCTTCGTCTACACAGTTTGGGCATATAGGGGAAGTATCATGTCCAAATCTGTGCAGGTACTTCCTAAAACATCCATGACCAGTTAGGAACTGGGTCAAGTAATAATTCAGCTCGCAATGATTATTCTCCATCCAAGGGGTTATAGAAGGGACAAGCTGAAATGTCCATCTTCCCTTTAAACTGCTCTCCCATCGTGACTGCCATTTGTGCATGGAAGTCATTCTTTCCTCCGCTTTTATAGCCGCTGTCCGTCCTGGACTCTCAAGACGGCGGAAGTATATTCGCCTCATCTCATCCGCCAATATGTCTATTGGTATTGTCCTTGCCAATACCAATACCGCTTCATCAGACACTGTCCTGAAGCCACTTATCCGTCTAATCGCGCTTAGACGATACACCGAGGACAGTATTCTCCTTGTCGACCCCACGGAGAGTGCCTCCGACCATATGGGGCAAGCATATAGCATTATCGACGTTACTACCGCTGAAATTATCCTCCTCTTGAATGGACCTGGTCCTCCAATATTTGGCATCATCCTCGCCAGTGCTCCCTGCGTTACAGATGCCTTTTCGCCGATGTATTTTACGTGCTCCTTGAAGTTCAACCTGTCGTCAATAATCACTCCCAGGTATTTTATTGCTCTCTTTGATTCGATTTCTGTGCCTCCAACGGTCACTTTCATCTTCTCCACTATCTTCCGGCCGCTTATCAAAACGGCTTCCGTTTTATGTGCAGCAAGTGTCAAACCTGCCTCATCCAGCCATGCACCAACATTTCGAATCGCTGTGTTAGTTTTCTCCTCTATATCCTGTACCGTCTTAGCTACCGAGACTATGGCAATGTCATCTGCAAAGCCTACAATTGTAGTCCCGTTTGGCAATCGCAGTCGAAGTACTCCATCGTACATTATGTTCCATAGTAGTGGGCCAAGTACAGAGCCCTGCGGGACACCCGCCGTCACTACGTATTCCTGCTCTCCTTCATCCGTTAGATATATTACTTTCCTGTCCTGAAAGTAATTGTTCAGAATCTCCATTAAGTATGGCGGCGTACCCATGTTAAAGAGGGCTCTCATAATCCGCCCCCAATTCGCTGAGTTGAACGCGTTTTTAACGTCAAGTGTGACAACCGCGCAGTATTCCTTGGTGCCAAATCTCCATCTTTCGCCCTCTATTGCATCTCTTGCAATGTCGACTACCCTCCTGATCGCGTCAACAGTGGACCGTCCTTTCCTAAATCCGTATTGCAGGTCCGAGAGAGCTCCTCCTGCCTCGGCACGCGTCAGTAGTCGGTTGTATATTATCCTCTCCAGTATTTTTCCCATTGTGTCAAGTAGACAGATGGGCCGATATGACGATGGTTCCCCTGGTGGTTTACCAGGTTTTGGAATGAGAACCAATTTCTGCTTCTTCCATCTACGTGGAAAAACACCCTCGACGAAGCACTTGTGGAACACCTTGGCGAACATATCAGGTCTGAACCGGATAGCCGCCTTAAGTGCCCTATTCGGGATTCCATCTGGCCCCGGTGTTTTCCTATCTCCTATTCCATTGCATGCTGCGAGTACCTCCTCTCTTGTTACCTCAGGGATTGTATGATCGGCATCCGTATCCCTGCTTATAAAAGTGTAGGGCTGGCCTCGTGGGAATAATGTACTAATGATTCCCCGTAGCAAAACTGGACAGCCTAGTTTAGGCTGTTGCTGAGCGCCGATTCTCTTGCAGACGACTCTATAAGCCGTCCCAAAAGGATTTATGTCAGCTTCTTGGCATATCCGCTGGAAGGATAGTTTCTTGCTCCTTTTAATGGCTCTTCTAAGTTGATGCCTAAGATCCTCATACGAAGCCCGTTCGGCTTCCCCTGTCGCTCTTCCTCTAGTACGCTGGGCCCTTCTTCTCGCCCTAAAGCATGCCGACCGCAGATTCCGAATTTCGTCATTCCACCAGTAGCAGGGGGAGCGTCCCCTACACACAGTCCTCCTAGGCATTGCAGCATCACATGCAGTGTTGAGCATTTCGCATATATCGCTCACTAATTCCTCGGCCGTGCTGCCAGTCGTATGAAAAGACGACAACAGCAATCTATACGTCTCCTCGTCAAAGCGGGTGTCCTTCCATTTAGGTCCCGTAAATTTCGCCAATCCATCTCCTCTCGTGTTGCGCCCAGTAACCGTCATCACGATTGCCTGATGGTCACTATTCGTGAAGTCCTCAGTTAGTTTCCACGCGGTCCGCGAAACAAGACTATTGCTCACAAACGATAAATCTATCATCGAGCTCGATCCAGCTCTCCTAAATGTGCTTCCTCTTCCATCATTCATCAGCGCCACAGGAAGGGAAGCGACCGTTTCCAAGAGGCAGCGACCCCTGGTGTTAGTATATCTACTACCCCATTCGGTCGCCCAAGCATTGAAATCTCCTGCAATAATGACGGGAGTATTCAGGCGCACGTGGGACGCCATCCTGTCCAGCATATGTTGGAACTCCTCCATTGACCATCTCGGGGGGGCGTAACAGCTATAGACGAAAACTCCCTTTATCCTGGCCATAACGAAACCAATGTCCGACACATAGGTTTGCTGGAAGGCTAATGAACCACAGATCCATATAGCCGCAGTACTAGATCCGTCCGTGATCCAAGTACTATTCTTCGGTACCCTATAAGGTTCGCTTATGATGGCGACATCAATTTTCTCCTCCTTTACCCTCTGGACCAATAGGTCCTGGGCTGCTTCACAGTGGTTCAGATTAATTTGTATTAACCTCATCTCCTAGGACGTGATCTAAGTGCGCTCAAAAATTGTGGGCACTTTCCGCTCCCCGCGATATGGTTAGCAGATTTCGGGTCGCCCACTTTGCAGAACATGCAAAGAGGTTCGCCCTTGCAATTTTTCGCAATATGCCCCTCCTGTCCGCACCTACGGCAAGTTCGCGAGCGGTCAATCTTACTTGTGCACTGACGGGCCATATGTCCAAACTGCAAGCACCGGAAACATTTCGTCGGAATGTTCCTCTCGCGAATTCTGCATATGACCCAGCCGATCCTAATTCTTCCTTCCCTCAGAAGAATCGTTGCAGCGTCTGCGTTAAGGCTTACTACGGCAGTTTGCGTCCCACCATACGCCTTCCTGAGGCCAACTATGTCGGTCTTACCGAAGCCCTCAATACCTGGAACGTTCATAATCGCGTTATATACGTCCTCCTTCTCCGTTATTTCATCGATATCCTTTATTTCAACCGTCCTCCTCTCCTTTAGAGTGCGGACAGACGCGCATTCACCTAGGAGCTCTCCAATGGCCCCTCTAAAGTCGTCCGTTCGCTCACCGTTTTTGCCGAGCTGAAGTAATAGCTCGCCTTTGACGGTCCTCCGGATTTTCGTCACGTTTTCACCTAATTTGCAGAGATTAGGGTCCGTTTTAACTCTTTTTAAAATGTCAGCATACGATGTGTCATCCTTCGCTGCTATCATGATTGCGTCGGGCTTCGTTTTCCTCTCCTTAGGTTTCTTGCCCTTCCTTTTCTTCTTAGTGACTTTTTGCCACTCTGATTCTCCAGTTGTCTTCTCCGCGTTAACCTGCCTATCCAAAGTCGTCGCAGTATTTCCCCGCGGCTGGACTTTTGGCGCAGGGTTTGGAGTTCTCCTCTTTGCTTGGGGAATCTCAACAGCCTCCTCTTGTCTCCTCTTCCCCTCATTGTTCCTCATCCAAGGCGAAGTTTGTGTAGCAGAACTGCTACAACTCTTCTCGCTGGTTGTCTGCCCCCTTAACTCGCCTGCGTACAGGTCGTATAGGGTCTTAATGGAGTCGATCGCATCCCTCATCGGTTGGTGGATTGATCTTCTTTTTCCATCCTCCATCATTTCGATTAAACTTCTAATTTGGTCCCCGAGTTGACCAAAAACAACGCTAGCCGATGCCGACGGGTTGCTTCGCGTTGGTTCCAGCTCCGATCCCACCAATCCTGAAGATTCTCCATTCACTGGGGATCTCGGAGTTCTCGTACTCTGACCGAATGGGTTCATTTCCCGGTTTCGCACTGGGGATCTCAGAATTCTAGAGCTCTGCCCGAAAGCGTTGAGCTCCAGCGTATTCATTTCATTCGCCGTTTTATTATTATTTTTGTTCTTGCTATTAATCATTTCTTTTGGGCCCCAACTCTCGGCCGCTATCCTAATCCATCGTTGTAGTCGTCACGAAAGACCCCGTGGTTATCTATGCATAAGCAGGGAGGCCACGCAAGGGTTGACACGTAACCTCATGGGAATACGTGTTCAGAGCCAGGTCGACATAAGCCAGGGATTAACATCTGGTCCTACAACACCAACTTAACGGTGATAAATCAGGAACGTACCGACAGATTTGCCATAATTTTAACGGGGCGGAGGCAATAACAGCATTAGCCCGACAGCCATTTCGGCCAGCTTTCACACCGCCTACTAAAGTGCCGGAATACTGTTATTGTCAGCCTATATCGCCAATTCACATACATCTTCCGGTATACCATAATTAGAACCTTACCGGGCTCAGTTCTAATGCCCCAATCAAGGGCGCGTATTCGCCGCTTCGTTGAAACTGAGGGAACCACGGAGGCGTTACTCTCCTATTTTCCCATCTCTCGAGGGAACCCTCTGTGGGATGATGCTTAGTTAATGGCGGCATCAGTTCGCCATGTCACAGATAGCGTCACCGGACATATGTACCTTTGTAGTACGCCTCCGCCACTGCCGCTCTTGGTCGGGGACTGCTTATTGGTTATTCGCAGCTAACCTACTTGGGGTAGGTCGTTCAGTTATCCGCCACCTACTGACCCCCATGGTAGCCTGAAGCTCAGCCCCATGTTTGATGTGTAGTGTGAAGTGCGTTATGTGTGTGTGTGTGTGTCATTTGTTTTGTAAAAAAGATATGTAGGGTGATTGTAATGTGTTAATGCTGGTTGTTTTTATATTTGCATGTTGTAACAGTTCTCACAGTTTAGTGTGATAAAAATGATTTAATTATTTTTTTTAATGTTAAAATTATACGAATGTTTAATTAGTTCTGTTATTTGTTATAAAAGTACCTTTATTAAAAGTAAAGAAACATATTCCCACAGTTCATTCACTAAACAAACGCATATCAAGTTACATACTGTCTGGCGCGTGTAAACAAAAAAATATTTGAAATATTTTTTATTGTGATATTTGATCTGCCAAATTCTTTTATCCATAAATTTTTGGGAGCATGCATAGTCGTAAAAGACTGTGTTCTTTATTTTATTTTTTTATTGGAAAAATATAATTTTGATAGGGATTTTAAAATACGGTGTTCTTAATAATTAATTTGTTGCAGAATTATGTGTAATCGACCTATTGTATACCTATAGGTGTGATTAATGTTGAAACTAAAAGAATTTTTAATTAGTTCTGTTATTTGGTATAAAAGTACATTTATTAAAAATAAAAAAACATATTCCCACAGTTTGTTCACTAAAAAACGTATATCAAGTTACATACTATCTGACGCGTGTAAACAAATAAATATATGATATATTTTTCATTATGATATTAGATCTGCTGACATATTAAAAAAAAAATAGTTTATTGTTTTGATCGCATGATCACGTTGCACTAACATGGGCGAGCATGCAAACGCTGATTCAGCATAATTATTTTCTCATCAAATTGTTTGTAATTACTGGTGTGAAGTAAAAATATTATAAACGCTTACACTGCAGAATTACCTTCACCTTCAGAACCTCCACTGTTGTTAACTGAAATTTTGAAATGGTACTGAATTTTAACTGAAGAAGTACTTTTTTGCATCAAAAAGTACGTTTTTGCATCAAATCGGAATAACGATCTATAACACCACTTATTTATTTTGTTTGCTAATGCATTAATAGTTGAAAAGCGCAACACATAAAATATGCAATAATAAAAAAGTACTGTAAGCATAACGGAGGTACTGCAGTATTTCTTAAATGAAATAGTACTAAAAAAATACAAAAGTACTAAATTTTTCAGCTGTGACTTGTACAAAAGTACGGAAAAATTCAACTCTGACTTGTATATTAAAAAAAAAAATTTACTATAAATAACGATAGTTGTTAGTTAACAGAATTATTCTTGTTTAAGAAAATCTATTTAACACATTATAAGTTATAAAAAAAAATAATAATAAATAAAAAATGGCTGGTGGTTTTATTTGTTATTTTTGCAGAAAAGTATTCACTCTGAATAGAAATTTAAGAAGGCATATTAGATTATATCATGATGGTCCATCAACATCATGTAAATGTAAAACTTGTAATAAATATTTTCAAAATCATGCGGAATGGCATCGACACAGAAGATAACAATAATTTAACTTGGATAATGTATAATATAGTTTTTCTTATCATTTAGATCTGTTATTAATTTTCGCTGTTTCATGTTTTCAATTTTCTTATTCTCTGCACAAAATGATAAGTCATTATGATAGTCGTGTAATGAAGATGGATATTCTAGATCAACTTCTAATATATAACCCAATGGAGAATCCTCTTCTATACTATTAACATTAAAATTTTCAAAATTTTCAACCCATTTAAAATTTTTATATGGAAGGTATTTTGACATTGCATAACCATATAAATTATTTACATCTAAATATATTATATAATTTGATTCCTTGTTAGAATCATAATCACTAATATATTTATTATTAGCTATTGAATATCTGTTAGAACATTGAACAATACTTCCCCTGATACCTCGCAGAACAAAATTATATATATTAATATCAGTTAACAACTCTAATTCTATTTCAGTTGTTTCTGTGCATGTTCATAATCCTCTACACTACACGACTCGTTAGTTAATTTATTAAAGAAAACTGCAATGGGAGGCAATTGAGTTTCATTGAGACGATTTTCAGAATCTAAGTAGTCGTACGGAAAGACACCTTTACGTTTCATTAAATTGAATTCTTCATCATTTGAATAATTTACTATTGTTAAATCATTGTCGGTTAAATAAGTTGCTAATTTCTCTAAACTAGATGGCATAAACCTAAATGAATCGAGAAAACGTAACTCAATAGTTTGTTTTTCATTTACAGTAATTCTTTTTGATATGGATACATAAAGTTCTTTATTTAAAGGTATAATATTTATATCACCTTCAATTGATGAAAGCTCCCTAACAAACAAGTGACAATCATATGCTGAAAGATTATGAAAAAATATAGGAATGAAGTTCGCAATTTGATATTCTAAATTACACTTGTTATGAGCAGCACCTCTATATTCGCGGGTTAGATGACAATGGTCAGCTACCGTATCTTTAGTTGATAAATTTTTTTTTACAAATATGACAAGTCTTGCTTTCATAATGTTGTATCTGTTGAAGCGGCGTTAATGAATTTATAGGTTTAATAACATTTAGATGTTCAGTGTAAATATCTAAAATATCATTAACTAAACTTTTAAAAAAATGTTGTGATGCATTATTACCATTGTAAATTTTAAAAATATTTAAATCTGAATTATATGAACATTTAATATAATAACTATAAGCAAATGGAATATGCTTTTCTACTGATTTAACATTTGTTGAATTTTGTACATTAATTGATTCTTGAATACATTCAAAATCCGCATATACAACAAAAGGTACATTCAATTGTTTTTTAAAATTTTTAAAACTAAGCATATTGTTTTCTTTACTAGGCATTTTAGTTACCATCTTATTGCATTCTTTCTTATGATTTTCCAGAGATGACTCATTATGGAAATGTATTAAACATGTATTACATACATGTATCTTATGTTGATGTTTTGTTAGTTGACTTTTAATTAATCTGAAGTATAAAGGAAACAATTTATTAGTACAAGTTTTTATATATATATATTTCTTTCTTTACATTGACCTTGATATATTTTTAATCCATACATAATGGAATTTTTCACCATCTTCCAAAAGCAGTAAGTTAATGTGCTTAAATTTTTCTTGTTGAGAAAAATAATATGGACCGACTATATTATTGTCATTATCTAATGCAAACACATTAACACTCAATTCAGGATTATTTGTCTCAAATACTTTTATCTGATTAACTGGAAGCGGAAAGTTCCAGCTTGTAAAATTTAATTCAATGTTGTTTTCCAGTCTTATAATTTCGTCTTCTATATTGAGAACATTATACTACGTCATTCTATTTGAATTCTCTGTCATTGGATATAATGCTGATATTACTGCCCATTTGAAACAATACTCATCATTATTTTGAACATTAATGCATGCAAACTTTTTCTGTATTTCCGGTGGTAGGGGGATGTATTGGGAACCTTTTATACATTTATATTGATTAATGTTTACTCAAGACGTGATATTTCAATTAATGCCCAACCGCTGTCACGTTCCTGAAATTCACTCATCTTTTTATTTATAACATCACATTGCTCGTTGTAAGTATTAACAATGTCATCACTTGTTGAATATATACTAAGAATATTCATTTTAGTCTGGTGAGACTTTACTTCAATCATACAATTGTCTTCATCATCCTTTATTAACATATATTCACAAAACAGTTCCATGTTAAATTTTATGCTTAATTTTATTAATTTGTCTCTGATTTCCGTTAAAAAGTTTTCAGGTATTAAATTATTTTTGTTATTGTTTTCAACTAAATACGTGATAATTCTATTATTAAACGATGATTTTATGCATTTAACATCATCAGCGTCCATACCATTGTCTGGTTTCTCAACACAGTTAAGTTTGTGTTCACTTGTCCTTTAATATTAGAACCAATTTGTTTTTAGAATTGTTTTTTCACAATGCTCACAATAAACACTAATTTCACTGTTTTTGTTATCTTTTGTGTAAGAATGTGAGTATCGATGCTATTCCGCATGATTTGGAAAATATTTATTACAAGTTTTACATTTACATGATGTTGATGGACCATAACGATATAATCTAATATGCCTTCTTAAATTTCTATTCAGAGTGAATACTTTTCTGCAAAAATGATAAATAAAACCACCAGCCATTTTTTATTTATTATTATTTTTTTTTATAACTTATAATGTGTTAAATAGATTTTCTTAAACAAGAATAATTCTGTTAACTAACAACTATCGTTATTTATAGTAAATTTTTTTTAATATACAAGTCAGAGTTGAATTTTTCCGTACTTTTGTACAAGTCACAGCTGAAAAATTTAGTACTTTTGTACTTTTTTAGTACTATTTCATTTAAGAAATACTGCAGTACCTCCGTTATGCTTACAGTACTTTTTTATTATTGCATATTTTATGTGTTGCGCTTTTCAACTATTAATGCATTAGCAAACAAAATAAATAAGTGGTGTTATAGATCGTTATTCCGATTTGATGCAAAAAAGTACTTCTTCAGTTAAAATTCAGTACCATTTCAAAATTTCAGTTAACA
Source organism: Sarcophaga peregrina (assembly GCA_014635995.1). Lineage (NCBI taxonomy): Eukaryota > Metazoa > Arthropoda > Insecta > Diptera > Sarcophagidae > Sarcophaga > Sarcophaga peregrina. Next base: position 83,392,100 of record CM025789.1, on the reverse strand, counting down.
ACAGTGGAGGTTCTGAAGGTGAAGGTAATTCTGCAGTGTAAGCGTTTATAATATTTTTACTTCACACCAGTAATTACAAACAATTTGATGAGAAAATAATTATGCTGAATCAGCGTTTGCATGCTCGCCCATGTTAGTGCAACGTGATCATGCGATCAAAACAATAAACTATTTTTTTTTTAATATGTCAGCAAATCTAATATCATAATGAAAAATATATCATATATTTATTTGTTTACACGCGTCAAATAGTATGTAACTTGATATACGTTTTTTAGTGAATAAACTGTGGGAATATGTTTTTATATTTTTAATAAATGTACTTTTATAACAAATAACAGAACTAATTAAACATTCTTTTAGTTTCAACATTAATCACACCTATAGGTATACAATAGGTCGATTACACATAATTCTACAACAAATTAATTATTAAGAAAACCGTACTTTAAAATCCCTTATCAAAATTATATTTTTCCAATAAAAAAATAAAATAAAGAACACAGTCTTTTACGACTATGCATGCTCCCAAAAATTTATGGATAAAAGAATTTGGCAGATCAAATATCACAATAAAAAATATTTCAAATATTTTTTTTGTTTACACGCGCCAGACAGTATGTAGCTTGATATGCTTTTTTTTAGTGAATAAACTGTGGGAATATGTTTTTTTACTTTTAATAAAGGTACTTTTATAACAAATAACAGAACTAATTAAACATTCGTATAATTTTAACATTAACAAAAAAATAATTAAATCATTTTTATCACACTAAACTGAACTGTTACAACATGCAAATATAAAAACAACCAGCATTAACACATCACAATCTCCCTACATATCTTTTTACAAAACAAATGACACACACACACACACACATCACGCACTTCACACTACATATCAACCAAGGTTAGACAAAGTTAGAACTGCGACCCCAGGAGCGGGGCGCCAGGCGCGGGGACCAAGCTCGTCACCCTACACGACAAACACACACAACTCGCAAGCCTATAAAAAATACATCACATCCTGTGTAACATACCAACCAACATACCGAACATGACCGGCTGTAGCGTAGGCATGCTCCCAATTTGTATGGAAAAATTGATCCCGAAACGCCATAAACATACTACTTCCAACGATCTTCCGGGCTTTTTCAGCCGAGTACTGAATGTGATACGCAAATGTCAGTCTGGGATCCACCCGAAGCTCTTGGTCTTAATTACCTCGTTTCTAGTACTCATGTGCACCTGCAAAGGGATATGGCGACCAGTGATCAGCAGTAGTTCAGTTTTATGCGTGGCCAGGTCTAGGTCGTGGGAATCTAACCATGTTTTCGTTCTTAGCATGACACGTCTCAGTTTTCGCTGCGCCTCCTGCGTATTCCTGGCCGTGATAACAGCTGCAATGTCATCTGCGTATCCAAGCAAAAAAGTTCCATCTGGCACATCCTGTCTTAGAATTCCATCGTAATTAACGTTCCATAGGTCAGGCCCGAGGATAGATCCTCGTGCCGCTCCTGATGTTTCACTCGTGGTCACGAGCTTATGTTATACACCAGCTGTCTGAGAGTCAGATAACTACTTATTATGGCCAAGATTTAGTGTGGAACCGAGAAAGTGTACTCCAAAGCATTCAAAACATCGTTCCATCTAAGACTGTTGAACGCGTTTTTAATGTCGAAAGTCGCAAGCAGTAGCACGGGCTTCGTAGAGCGATTCCTACACTGCCTGACTATGGTCGACCGGGTAGAAAACCATACTGTCTGGCAGACAGTCCGCCACTATTCTCAATAGCCGCAGCAAGCCGTGGCTTCAAATGCTTCTCTAGCAGGTTTCCTGACATCCGTCGTAGTCGTAGGCACTCTCGCCTGAGTGCTGCGATATTATCGTCCCACCAGTACACTGTTTTTTTTTTTCTGATATTTATTATCTCTATTCTTTGTTCTACACTTGTCCTCGCATCGTCCGAGAGTTCAACTCTGCTACACAATCTGTCCAATTCCAAGATTAGCCGATTCGCATTCAATTTCCGTACATCCCATCTTCGACTGTTCGTGTTGTGATTGTCCTCCTCTACTCTATTCCTTAAAAGTTGTATTCATTGTAGTTGTTGGTGTGGCTATTATCAACATCATGTTCGTTGTATTCGTTAATGTTAGTGTGGATTTGTGTCGTGCGTATGTATAGCTGTTAGCTTTTGTTTATCGTTTTTATTATTAAACCATATTAGGTCGCTTCGATAGTTTTTGCGTAACACTGCCGCCCACTTAAGCCTGTTCATCCCGAATAGGCTCATTATCTCTTTTCCCATATTTTGCTAGTCGCTCTATGTGTACGACCTTCATTTTTGTTCGGGGTCTGTTAGATTTTTGTATCCTATACACGACATCGTTTAACCATTTGATTACTTTGTACGGTCCATCCCAGTTGGTTTAAAGCTCGGGGGATAATCCCATCTTCCGCTTTGGGTTGTATAATAGAACCAGTTGCCCCTCCTGAAAGCCCTCAGTGTTTGCTGCACGATCATACCTGGCTTTCATTCTATCACTGACCACTTTTATACGAGTGCGCACAAATTCAGGAAGTTCAATCAGGCTATCTTCTTTTCCAATGTGTGGCATCATTCTCTGTGGCGAGCTTAACTCCAAGTCGCCGGACAGTTTTATCTCAGTTCCAAAAATTACCTTGATGGATGATCCCGGAATCTGTTCGCTCCAGTCTTTTGCTGCTCGCTCACTACTTTCCGTAAGTACTCCTCCAGGGTTCAGTTAAATCGTTCTACCATTCCGTTTCTTAATTCCGTGTACTTCACACATTTCTTTGAATACAGCTGACTCGAAATTTCTGCCTTGATCGGAATGTAGCTATATTGGAACCCCGTAGCGGCATACCCAGTTGTTTACAAAAACATTTGCTCTCGTGTTCCCCTCTTAATTTGGTATGGCATACACTTCCGGCCATTTGCTGAAGTAGTCCATGACCTGACAGGAAAAGGGCCTGCTATGTCCATCGCTATCCGCTCGAAAGGTGCGCCCGAGTTATACTGTTGCAGCTGATCTCGACTTCTTCTTACTGGACCTTTAGCAGCGATGCACTGGGTAGAGTCTGCTATCCAGTCCGCCACTGCTTGCTTTCCAGCGTCTTTGCCACTTCAAGATGTCCTTCGCTGGCTCCATTATTGAACTCCTTTAACACTTTTTTCATTTTGGAGGAAGGCACTACCAATACATTGGATGAGGTTTTGCCATCAGCGCTCTCCCAAAGTCGATATAGGCACCCATTTATGATCTTTAATCTGTCCCATAGTACCCAATATGCTTTTGTAAGAGGACCCTCTGCGGGTATCTCATTTCTTGTAGGTCGTTTGTCCTTCCCCTTCGCTGCTATTATCTTCGCCAGTATTGTGCCACTCCGTTGTGCTTGGGACCAGTCTTCGTTTGTTTCAATCCGCGTTTGCCGGATATCGACGATGGATTCCTTTTTCTCAGCTTTCACTTACATTTGTTTGAATTTGAATTTTATTTTATTATTAAAACTTGTAAATTTTACTCATAAACACCCAATATCAACATATTTTCATTATACATACCCAGATATGTAACTGTTGACGTAAGGGATAGGAATGAAAAAATGGTCACATTCTTGGCCCCCAACCCCCATTTTTATTCAAGTCAGGGAATGAGGTAGAAAACACCGCTAGTGAGGACATCATGAAATTTCATCAATACAGTTATTACTTCCTGAGATACGGCGATTTAAAAACACAAAACATACCCCGGTATGTATCTGTTGACATAAGGGTTAAATCATGTTTTCTTATTACTATCGAAGGTATATTGCATCAGACTTCAGACAGAAATTTGTGATCACGAAGGAATATAACAATAACAAACCAACAAAGAGATTCTAGAAGTTGTCACAGCAAAAACTGATGCATTAGAACAAAATTTATCATTACTTGTAGTTAAAAACGAATATAGAATACCGAAGTGAGCGTCAAGATACAAATGTTTTCACAGGGAACGTTTATAGTAAACGAGCTTCAATTTTGTTTTTTTTTTCTTGTTTGTTTTGTAGTATCGATAGAATAGTATTCCATACACATATATATATGTATGTATATAAAGTTGATCACTATAATCCTTCTGTCAGGAGTATGACTTAGCTTCTCATACCACTTATGTTTTAAAGTTTTTGCCAGAAATTGCCTAAGGGGCTGGCAAATGGAAAACCGAAAAACCAGCAAAGACGATAGAAAATCAATGTTGATTCGAATTGCTATTGTTGGTTTAATTCGGGACCACCAACAACGTCGGCTACAAAATCAAATCGATTGGGAAAGAAGGCAATGCTGTATGCCTGGTGGTGTATCACGAGAACACTGAGAAAACATTTCTTCGGAGACTTATTCTCAGCAATCTTCTGATAAAAACTTTGAGAGTAAATAAAATTCCCATATAAAGTTTCTAAAAAATCTGTCTTTCAGAGTTGACACACCTAACATGGGTGATGTGAGAAGCTAGGTCGTAAACCTGACTAAAGGGTTGTAATGACTACTGAAGAAGAAGAAAAAGTTCCAGCGTGATTTTAAGTGTGGTGAATTTAACATCAAGGAAATCCTGGAAAAGCCTAAAGGAATCAAATCTATGCATCCGTCTCTGAGTTTAAAATCTCTACAAACCTGATAAGTCCTTGCAGGATAATATTAACTGACAAAATATCAGGAGAAGGACTGACCCTGAATCACTTAATATCAACAACGCTTAACGATTGTGGAGATATATTTTAGTAGCTCTTGTACGATACAGCAGTTAACAACAAACAAGCATAATTTATATCAATGTACATATCGCTCCTTTATTGCAACATAGTCATAACTAAAACTGCTCTTTTAGACCTTCTGTAGATGTTGAAAAAAAATCAGTTTTATATCCCAAGCTGAACCGAAGTTATAGCAAAAAATGTTTGCGGCAATTAGATCATAGGACTTAGGTCTTGAAAACTTAAATCGAATTTTGCCAAGTTCAAGTTTTTTTGAGATATGACAATGTTGCAATAAAGGAGCGATATGTTATTCGCATGTGCTGATGACGTTGATATTGTCTGTAGAATACAAGTTCAGCTTGCTACGTTGGCTGTAAGAAAGAAATTGGTTTGCGATTTATTCGCCTATATATGCGACTTAAGAACGCTCTACAAGAGAATGCTTAACGGGGTCAAATTACATAATCTCAGTGGTTAGTTCATATTACTTTCATTACTATACCTTCAAATCGTTCGTGCAGAATATACAATGTAGCATGACTGTTTGACACAAAGCGCCGCCATGTTGAAACCACTTGTCGTTGGAGTGCAGATATAGACCAGAAGAAGTTGGTAATCACCGACCTATAGCGTTCCCTGTTGACAAAATGTCCTTACAGAAATATGAACCGATTACGCCGCTGGCGAGAAACAGCGATATTCTTGAATTGCATTGGATTGGGCCGACAATTATGTTTGTTCGTACACATTGATTGTTAATTTGCTTAATCGCTGAAGATCGTCTTTGACTACTAGGTAGTGTCAACGAGAGCCCACGACTCAAGCCCCAGTTCAGATATCTCCAACAAAACGAAATATGAACAATTATTTCATCGAAGCCTGCCTCTAAGCAGATTTTTGAAAAAAAAAAACTCCAAGAGTAAATAAAATTGCCATAAAAATTTTCTCAAAAATCTGTAGGTCCTGTCATACAAGTATAACATTAATACACATAGCATAAGTAGTATGAGATGCTTGATTGTCATCCTGACTGAAGTTTTGTAATCATCACTTATATATGTATGTATTTATGTTATCGCTGAAGATGATTTTGCAATGAGTCAACTTGAGTCAATTGCCAACTGCATCAGAGTCTTTTATATTCAGTTCCTAGATGAGTTCTATTTTCAAAGGCCGCAGTCCAAGTCATCACGTAATATTTTACAAGCTGTAGTGTGCGAAACGTCGGGTTATTTTGAGCGAAATCGGATTCAATTGTATATTCTCAGTGGGTATATTTTTAACAGATGTATATGCAGTGCAGAGTGGTTTCCCTTATATGAACAAGTGGTCAAAAATCAAAAAAACCAAAAAAGCTGGGATCTTCAAAAATGGTCAGCCCATATCATGTTTTAAGAGCATAAAGCACAAAAATTTTTAGGAAGAAATTTTAACAACCGAAGCCAAAGTAGCCATTTAATCTCTAAAGGGTAAATTGGTTTATAGATTCGTTTCAAGAATAAGTAAAATAAGATATTAATATATATCAAATATTAAGCAAGTTTAAAAATCCTTGACTTAAACTACTTGTTTTCCTTGTTGGTAAGTCTCGGGCTCCAGAACTACATGGATTTGAACTTAAAAAGAGCCTAAAGGTCCGTATTTGTAACAGTGCGCGATATTTTTCTTGATTGTTGCAATCTAAACTGTTTTATATCCTTATTTTTCACTTCAGCCGCTTCCTCCGATAATTCACCTATGGGCACTAATGCATGCTTAATCACCACAGCTTCATGGTTTAGATAAAGGGAGGTAGTACCAGGGATACTCCTCAACAATATTTCTGGCTTTCTCTAAAGCATATTCCTCAAACTCTTCGCCATCAATTTTATATCCAGAATTTATAGCTTGGAGAACTATGGCACATTTTTCAATATGTCCTTATCGTTTCCCGTTATTTTTGATGAAAGACCTTTTGAAAAAATCTCCGCGTTGTGTTACCATCATTCGATTTTCCAAAACCACCAGCTTTTGGCCTATCTACCAAAAGTCCCATTTCAGTTCAAAATTGTTGTTGAATAAATTGTTTTCTCTTAAAAACACTTGACCCTTTTTTTAGCACTAATTTATACGATAAGTGAATGAAGTACTCAAAAAATCGTATGTTGGTATGTATTGGTGACAGTTCGAATTCGTAACGAGCTTTATCTGCTTTTTTCTCGAGGCATTTTTTAATGTCATTCATTTCTGTAGGCAAGACACCACATATGTGACATTTTTACTCATGTTCATAAATAGATATAGTACAAAACAAAAAGGCATCCATATGCGAAAATATGCAAAAATCCGCGGCCACAATATTATTTAATTTAATGAGGGATAAAAATTTACAATTTGATGTATTATAAGTTGTGGGCAGATACGGGCCAAATAACTATAAATCTACGTGAAAAATTGGTTTTAAAGAAACGTGTGTTTTGAAAAGGTCAAAAAAGTGTTGTTCAGGGATTTTTTAATGGACTTAAATTTTTGCGAGTTTTATCATTTAATTTAGTAGAAAACAACTTAAAATAAAATTTTTTGCGTTTTTAGAGACTTCTGAAACAACAACACCAAAAATTTTCTAATTAAACTTACATTCCAAATTACAATGTCGGCGCGAAAGAGCATTAGCATTCCCATATTTTATGCCTCTTCGGTGTTCAATGCTGAAGTCGTAAGCCTGGAGGGACTCAATCAAACGTGCTAACTGGCCTTCAGGGTTATTAAATTGCAGAAGCCATCTCAGAGTGGAATGATCAGTCCTTAGCAGAAAATATTGGCCATACAGGTACTTATGGTAATGTTTGATGCACTCCAGCACTGCAGGTAGCTCCCATCGAGTCACACAATAGTTCCTTACAGGCTTTGACAGTGTCCGACTGTAGTAGACCACGACATTCTCTGTACCATCGATCACTTGGGAAAGTACACCACCAATATCTACATACACTACTATATCCGCTAGCATGACTGTCTAAGATGAATTCTTCTCCTGGGACTGGATACGCCAAAACTGGTGCAGCACACAATATATCTTGATACGCTTTCGATTTCTTGGTGAGCTCATGTAAGCTTGTAGCAACACTAGTAAAGTAAGGCACAAAGCGTCTGTAGCATGTGCATAGTCCCAAAAAGCTGCTGAGTTCATGAAGATTCTGGGGACGAGGCCAGTCCTATACTGCTCATATCTTCATCCGTAGATATTCTATCTGCTGTTAAAAGATGCCCCACGCTTAATTTTAATCCAGCCGATGTTGTTCGTTGCAGAACTTCTTCCAGGTTTTTGAGGCATTCGTCGAAAGTTATGCCCATCACTATAATGTAATCGAGGTATACCAGGCAAGTCTTCCAATGCAGTCCTTTGAGTACACGTTCCATATGCCACTCGAATGTGGTCGGAGCATTACAGAGTCCAAATGGCATAACTTTAAATTGTCATAAGCCGTCATTTACACTAAATGCAGTTTTCTCCTTGTCTTTTCCTGCAATCTACTCCTGCCAATAACGTAATGAAGAATTTTATCCTTTAAAATCATTTTAAAGTTGTTTATACGATCGTCGTACAAAAGATTTTCATTGATAGAGTATATATAAAATTAAGAAAGTTTTTCAAATTTAACATTATAATTTTGCATAAATTTAATCTCATCAATAGTATTTAAAATGCGTAATACGGGGTTTTTCATGTTTACAATACACTTGCTAATGAAAACACCATCACAGATATCCTGAGAATAAAAATTGACTCTGTCACATCATCAATGTGAAATATTCGAAAGACTAAAATCTGAATAGTTTAAATTTAGACTATATACAGATTTAAAGATATTTCCATTAGTTAAATTTGATCGTTCTCCTCCCTCAGCATTTCCTGTTGAGGGACTTCGGCGTTTAAAGTTTTCACCGAAGTACCTTTACCATAGGATTTGTTACCTGTATTCTGATTATAACTCGAATTATTATATCGACCACGATTAGTGTATCCATCACGATTGCGTCTACCTCTATTGTTGAGGTATTGAATATTGTTATTACGTCCTCTATAGCCACTATATTCATTATGACATCTATTGTTATTTTATTATTAGACCTGTAAAAATTATGATAAGCTCCAAAGGAGTTTCTTGAATTATTCATATTACGATTATTGAAATTTGAACCATCTCTTCTATAATTCATTGCTAGCACTTCACTGTCTTTTGCCGTATTTGCTTCTTCCACAATTAATTTTGGCACTACATCCTTAGGTTCGGAAAAAACTGTAGAAGCCAAGATTGCCAAGTCTGCTTCAATGCCATTTCATAGGGCTTTACTTTAGTAATACCTTCAATTCACGAGTGAACGCTGTAAAGCATCTGCCAGTTCTTCAAAATTTTTAGCAATATCTCCATAATTGTTGTTTCTAACATTTAAAGATGCAGCTACTACTTTTGAACTGTCCGGTTTTATCCTACTCCTAAGATAATCCTTAATCTCTTGTATGCTCAATATATTTTCAGGTAAAACTTCCATAGCCTCTCAAATTTGGTGCTGTTGGTTCTTCAATCAAACTAATTTTATCAAGAAAAGAATTAAGAGTCAGAGGGTTTCCGTCATAAATAAATTTTGTTTTTTCCTCTATCGAAGCCATTTCCAAACTATTTGAACCAATTTTCTACTTGAAGATGATTGCTCTTTTTCAAAATTTTCCTCTTTGTCACCACCAAACTCTGTTTCGGAACCACAGTCTTACGTACGAATTCAATATATAATAATTTTATCAATATATATATGTATATTGATATTAATACGCTGCACAACGTCTATGTCGTTGAGGAGCTCATACAACTCACTGTTAGATCCGATGCGGAAATCATCGCCAATTCGTACAGGACCGAAGATCTTACGTAGGACTTTTCTCTGGAATACTCTCAAGGCTGTTGAATCGGTTCTTAATAGGGTCCATGCCTCTACACCATAAAGAAGCACGGGTAGGATGAGCGTGTTGTATCTCTTCACGGCTAGGTTGCGAAGTCTCTACGATGTTATCATCGATCGCGATCGTCTTATAGCTGAGTAAAGAAGCTGGCGGCAACATTTTCTTGTATGCAGCGTTTTTGCTGCAGTTGCCTGGCACTCGAAACCAAGGACTGTTTCTACAGTATTGCGCAAGGAGTGGGAGTTGTTAGCCCACAGTTCGCCAATATCGCTGAAATCTGATGGGGAACGTCGGAACTTATCCGAAAGTTGAGCGGAGAACACCTCAGCTGTCTTTTGTGATCGCAGCTTCCTAACGTCCAGCTTTCGCAATGCACTATAGTGAGGAGACCTCGAAGTGCTAATGCGCAATCGAAACTTAGCTGCGACAAGGTTATTGTCCGAGTCGATGTTTGGACCTCTGAATGTGCGCATATCTTGTACACTGGATACGTAAATTCCGTCAATCACAATATGATCAATCTGGTTGGATGTTGATGGATCGGGGGACATTCAAGTGCCCATGAGAATGTTAAGATGCTGAAACCTGGTGCTGCATATTACCATGTTACGTGCCACGGCGAAATCGATCAACTTCATACCATTGGAGGTAGAGTGAAGGCTGAACTGCCCGACTTTGGAGCCAAAGATACCTCCCCGCTCAATCTTTGATCATGGGCCGGGAACTTATCATATACGTCCTCGAGTTTAGCGTAGAAGGCATCTTTAACCACATCGTATACATAAATATACAGGTGTCCCTCGTATAACGCGGTAGTTACGTTCCAGGAAAATCCCGCTTTATGTAATTCGCGTTATAGAAGACTTAGCTTTCATACAAATTTAAGGGTTATGTTCCAATAAACTTTTTCCAAAATAAAATCAGTACAAAATTAAAAATGGATGTACGTTTACTACTCAAAATCAATATTCATACTTTATTTAAACAAAAAATTAAAAAACATAGTAACAAAAAACAATCAGAAAACATAAATATTCAAGATTCTTTGTGACTTACTACGAACATCATATTACGTCGAAATAGTGAGCGTATAACTTCATCAGAAGAAATTACACCGGAAGCTTCCGTCATTTGATAAAAAACATTTTGTTGGACGTTCTTCCAGTGATTGTGCAATTGCAAAATCAGTTATCAGCCATTATTTGCTTTTATTCCAACTGTTTTTCGATTTCGTAATAGGGCACTAACAATAAGACGCGTTATACAAGTCAAAATTTCGCGTTATAATGAAACTGTTTTTTATTTTTTAAATCGCGTTATATTGAAAACGCGTTGTACGAGGGATACCTGTACCTTAAAAACTTATAATTCACATTCAGACGCACCACATTTTGTTACATTCAAAATAGATACAGATGCAAACATCTCTATGGACAGTAGTAGCACTTATGCAAAAATAAATATATTAAGGATGTAGTCTTGAAATTTTCACAGTACATTTCGTATATAATAACCACAATATTCTAAAAAAATGGGCACGGTCATTTGCCCTTACCGCCCATTTTTTAGATTTTTTCCTGATAAAATATTCAGAATAAATTTTCGGGATTCCAGAAATCTTTCAAATATGTGTTTTTCTGAAAATTAAATTTAGTACTTTGATGCTTTCAAAAAAATATCAAACATATAAAAAAGCTACTACTACAATAATTCAATTGTAGATTTTAGCAGCGTACTTTTCTTTTTACGTGGTAACTTTCGTTGACCTGAAATGAATGGATCCGAACTAAGCAATAATATATTTAGTAAATCCGTTTTTGTTGCAATTCTTGAAATTTTTCGTGTGTGTTATAGCCTACATCTTATAATGTCTTTATTTTTTGCTTCTACAGCTTCCTCTGAAAGTTCTCCAATTGAAACTATGGCGTCTTCAATTACAGAGGAAGCGTGCAAAAGATTCTTGTGTACAGTAGGTGGGAGATAGAACCAAGTGTACATCTCTACAAGCTCCTTACTGTTGCTTTGTTAAATTGGCAATTATTAATGCAAGAATTTCAGCGGCATTTGATTCCGAGCAAGCTTGCTTTGGTCCTGAACATTAGTGTTCGAAAAAATACTGTACACCAACCATTGTGTACGTAACTGATAAAATACTTTTAATTTTCATTTAAGTGTTTGTGAACTCGTACGCAAACACATTGCGTACACAACACGTACACAACAAATAAACTTTAACATAACATACTGTACAGAATTTTTTTTTTTGCCTTGAGCCGGAGGTGGTAAATCTTCTAAAGATACTTTTGTTCCGACAAAAGCAAGCACGATTCACCATCACTGGCGCCTACGTACTAAAAACCCACGCCCTACACACTTCAACCACTCTTCCCCTGCGGGACTGCCGTAAGGTATTACTTCGCGGAGGGCTGGTTAGCTCGGAAGCTTCATCACGTTATCTCAAATTTCGCCTACGTTCCTCCAACCTTCGGAGTACTATCATTACTTCGGCCATTTTCTGGCCGCTCCATAGCGTCCTAGAATTCAACAGCTCCTCCATGAGCCGGTTTGGTTCTAATCTAGTTTCTCCGGGCCATCTAAATCTGGGGCAGCATGTTAGAATATGCTCCGCATCTTCCTCTTTGCCTACACAGTTTGGGCATATAGGGGAAGTAGAATGTTTAAATCTGTGCGGATATTTCCTAAAACATCCATGACCAGTTAGGAACTAGGTCACGTAGTAATTCAGCTGGCAATGTTTGCTGAAATGTCCATCTTCCCTTTAAACTGCTCTCCCATCGTGACTGCCATTTGTGCATGGAAGTCCTTCTTTCCTCCGCTTTTATATCCACTGTCCGTCCTGGATACTCGAGAAAGTATATTCGCCTCATCTCATCCGCCAATATGTCTATTGGTATTGCTTTTGCCAATACCAATACCGCTTCATCAGACACTATCCTGAAGTCACTTATCCGTCTAATTGCGCTTAGACGATACACCGAGGAAGTATTCTTCTTGTCGTCCCCACGGAGAGTGCCTCCGACCATATAGGGCAAGCGTAAGCATTATCGACGTTACTATCGCTGAAATTATCCTCCTCTTGAATGGATCTGGTCCTCGAATATTTGGCATCATCCTCGCCAGTGCTCCCTGCGTTACAGATGCCTTTTCGCCGATGTATTTTACGTGCTCCTTGAAGTTCAATCTGTCGTCAATAATCACTCCCAGCTATTTTAATGCCCTTTTTGATTCGATTTCTGTACCTCCAACGGCCACTTTCATCTTCTCTACTATCTTCTGGCCGCTTATCAAAACGGCTTCCGTTTTATCTGCAGCAGTGTCAACCCTGCCTCATCCAGCTATGCACCAACATTTCGAATCGCTGTGTTAGTTTTCTCCTCTATTTCTTGTACCGTCTTAGCCCCCGAGACTACGGCAATGTCATCTGCAAAGCCTACAATTGTAGTCCCGTTTGGCAAACGCTGTCGAAGTACTCCATCGTACATTATGTTCCATAGTAGCAGGCCAAGTACAGAGGCCTGTAGTAAGGCGGTGTACCCATGTTTAAGAGGGCTCTCATAATCCGCCCCCAATTCGCTGAGTTGAACGCGTTTCTAACGTCAAGTGTGACAACCGCGCAGTATTCCGTGGTGCCAAATATCCATCTTTCGCCCTCTATTGCATCTCTTGCAATGTCGACTACCCTCCCGATCGCGTCAACAGTGAACCGTTCTTTCTTAAATCCGTATTGCAGGTCCGATAGAGCTCCTCCTGCCTCGGCACGCGTTAGTAGTCGATTGTATATTGTCCTCTCCAATATTTTTCCCATTGTGTCAAGTAGACAGATGGGCCGATATGACGATGGTTCCCCTGGTGGTTTACCAGGTTTTGGAATGAGAACCAATTTCTGCTTCTTCCATCTACGTGGAAAAACACTATCCACGAAGCACTTGTGGAACACCTTGCCGAACATATCAGGTCTGAACCGGATAGCCGCCTTAAGTGCTCTATTCGGGATTTCATCTGACCCCGGTGTTTTCCTATCTCGTATTCCATTGCATGCTGCGAGTACGTCCTCTCTTGTTACCTCAGGAATGGTATAATTGGCTTCCGTATCTCTACTTATGAAAGTGTAGGGCTGGCCCCATGGGAATAATGTACTAATAATCCACTGTAGAAAAACTAGACAGCCTAGTTTAGGCTGTTCCTAAGCGCTGATTCTCTTGCAGGCGACTCTGTAAGCCGTCTCAAAAGGATTTACGTCAGCTTCTTGGCATATCCGCTGAAAGGATAGTTTCTTGCTCCTTTTAATGGCTCTTCTAAGTCGATGCCTAAGATCCTCATATGAAGCCTGTTCGCCCGAAAGCATGCCGACAGCAGGTTTCGAATTTCGTCATTCCACCAGTAGCAAGGGGAACGTCCCCTACACACAGTCTTCCTAGGCATAGCAGCATCACATGCAGTGTTGAGCATTTCGCATATGTCGCTCACTAATTTCTCGGCCGTGCTGCCAGTTGTATGAAAAGACGACAACAGCAATCTATACATCTCCTCGTCAAAGCGGGTGTCCTTCCATTTAGGTCCCGTAAACTTCGCCAATCCATCTCCTCTCGTGTGGCGACCAGTAACCATCATCACGATTGCCTGATGGTCACTGTTCGTGAAGTCCTCAGTTAGTTTCCACGCGGTCCGCGAAACAAGACTATTGCTCGCAAACGACAAATTTATTATAGAGCTCGATCCAGCTCTCCTAAATGTTCTTCCTCTTTCATCAGCGCCACAGAAACGGAAGCGACCGTTTCCAAGAGGCAGCGACCCTTGGTGTTAGTACATACCCCATTCGGTCGTTCAAGCATTAAAATCTCCTGCAGTAATGACAGGAGTATTCAGGCGCACGGGTGACGCCATCCTCTTCAGCATATGTTGGAACTCTTCCATTGACCATCTCGGGGGGCGTAACAGCTGTAACAGCTCCCTTTATCCTGGCCATAACGAAACCAATGTCCCGCGCATAGGTTTGCTGGAAGGGTAATGAACCACAGATCCATATAGCCGCAGTACTAGATCCGTCCTTGGTCCAAGTGCTATTCTTTGGTATCCTATAAGGTTCGCTTATGATGGCAACATCAATATTCTCCTCCTCTGGACCAATAAGTCCTGGGCTGCTTCACAGTGGTTCAGATTAATTTGTATTAACTTAACCTCATCTCCTAGAACGTGATTTAAGTGCGCTCAAAAATTGTGGGCACTTTCCGCTCCCCGCGATATGGGTGGCACATTTCGGGACGCGCACTTTGCATGCAAAGAGGTTCGCCCTCACAATTTCTCGCAATATGCCCCTCCTGTCCGCAAGTGTGGCAAGTTCGCGAGCGGTCAATCTTACTCGTGCACTGACGGGCCATATGTCCAAACTGCAAGGACCAGAAGCATTTTGTCGGAATGTTCCTCCCGCGAATCCTGCATATGACCCAGCCGATCCTAATTCTACCTTCCCTCAGGAGAATCGTTGCAGCGTCTGCGTTAAGGCTTACTACGGCAGTTTGCGTCCCACCATACGCCTTCCTGAGGCCAACTATGTCGGTCTTACCGAAGCCCTCAATACCTGGAACGTTCATAATCGCGTTATATACGTCCTCCTTCTCCGTTATCTCATCAACATCCCTTATCTCAACTGTCCTCCTCTCCTTTAAAGTGCGGACGCCCATTCACCTAGGAGCTCTCCAATGGCCTCTCTAAAGTCCTCCGTTCGCCCACCGTTTTTGCCGAGCTGAAGTAATAGCTCGCCTTTGACGGTCCTCCGGATTTTCGTCACGTTTTCACCTAATTTACAAAGTTTAAGGTCCGTTTTAATCCTCCTCAAAATGTCAGCATACGATCTGTCATCCTTCGTTTCTATCATGATTGCGTCGGGCTTCGTTTTCCTCTACTTAGGTTTCTTGCCCTTGCTTTTCTTCTTAGTGACTTTTTGCCGATCTGATTCTCCAGTTGTCTTCTCCGCGTTCACTTGCCTTTCCAAAATCGTCACAGTTTTTCTCCGCGGCAGGACTTTTGGCGCAGGATTTCGAATTCTCCTCTTTGCTTGGGGAATCTCAATAGCCTTCTCTTCCCCTCATGGTTTCTCATCCAAGGCGAAGTTTGTGTAGCAGAACTGCTGCAACTCTTCTCACTGGTTGTCTGCCCTCTTAACTCACCTGCGTACAGGTCATATAGGGTCTTAATGGAATCGATCGCATCCCTCATCGGTTGGTGGATTGATCTTCTTTTTCCATCTTTCATCATTTCAATTAAACTTCTAATTTGGTCTCAGAGGTGACCAAAAACCCCGCTAGTCGATGCCGTCGGCTTGCTTCGAGTTGGTTCCAGCTCCGATGCTACCAATCCTTAAGATTCTCCATTCACTGGGGATCTCGGAGTTCTCATACTCTGACCGAATGGGTTCATTTTTCGAATTCGAACTGGAGATCTCAGAATTCTTGAGCTCTGCCCGAAAGCGTTCAGCTCCAGAGTATTCATATCATTCGTCGTTTTATTACTAGGTTTGTTTCTGCTATTAATCATTTGATTTGGGTCCGATAAGCAGGGAGGCCAAGCAAGGGTTGACACGTATCCTCATGGGAATACGTGTTCAGAGCCAGGTCGACATAAGCCAGGGATTAACATCTGGTCCTACAACACCAACTTAACTGTCAGAAATCAGGAATGTACCGACAGATTTGCCATAATTTTAACTGGGCGGAGGCAATAACAGCATTAGTCCGACAGCCATTTAGGCTAGCTTTCACACCGCCTACTAAAGTGCCGAAATACTGTTATTGTCAGCCTATATCGCCAATTCACAAACATCTTCCGGTATACCGGGCTCAGTTCTAATGCCCTAATCAAGGGCGTCGTATTCGCCGCTTTGTTGAAACTGTGAAAACCACGGAGGCGTTACTCTTCTATTTCCTCATCTCTTGACGGAACCCTCTGTGGGATAATGCTTAGTTAATGGCGGCATCAGTTCGCCATGTCGCAGATTGTTAGTGTTTGTGTACAAAGTACACTAAAAATTTCAGTACACAACGAGAAAATTGAGTTTTAGAGAATTTTTTGAGTACACTAACACTTTTAGTGTACGCGAGAGTTTATGTTCTCATTCAGTAAGAGAGAGAAAGAGAGAGAGAGAGAGAGAGAAATGGCCAGTTTTGTAGTGTTAAGCGAAATATTACTAAAGAATAATAAATGACATCAAAAACCACAACGCGATCTCTAAAAATACTGAATAAACTCTCGCGTCTACTAAAAATGTTAGAGTACTCAAAAAGAGTTCACTAAAACCCAATTTTCTTCGTTGTGTACTGATCTTTTTAGTGGACTTTGTACACAAACACTAAAAAATAGTGTTTGTGAACTCTGTTCAGTACAATATGCTAGAGTTTGCGTACATGTTCACAAACATTAAAATAGAAACGAAAAGTTTTTCTCCCGTTGTAGTGAATGTGTTTGTGTTCTTTACCCACGACATTCAGTACAGTATATAAACGTTGGGTACTTTAGAGTATTTTTTCAAACACTGCTGAACATAGACTACGTAAGGCATCCGCTGCAGGCGCTTCAGTTTCTGCCAACTTTGCAACTCTTCGTTGTTTTGTTCTTTTTGAAGAACTTGAGAAATCAGATGAAGGACGACCATGCTTATTCGCTTTTAATACTTGTTCTCTAGGTGACACTGTCTGTCTTTTTAGCTAACCAGTCTGAATGATTTTTTAAAACGTCTGATTTTAAGCGGTGATTCTTTTTCTAAATGTCATCAATTCTTTTACATAAATATTGTACACATTTCAATAAATCACAAAACGCACCTTTTTCGCATTCAAAATTAGTTAATTTGATTACTTCGTCATAAATTTGCTGTGATTTCGCCGAAATTGAACCCTTCTTAGAGCACCAAAGCTCGAAAATTCTCGTTCGTGCATTGACGGTATGTTTCTGTTATGTAGAATAACTAAAAATTATCAATAAAAACAAAAATGTCAGTATTATTAAATCAAACGAGATACATAACAAATTTTAAAAACACAATAATCACAAAGGTTAATCCAGTATATTAAATGTATAGAAAACCCCTGCAAACAACTTCTTCTTCTATATAAAATCGCACTTTAATTGTTTGCATTTAAAAATTACCGTTAGATATTATCAAAACAAATTCAGAAGAGACTATTAGCGACTATTTATTTCGCTAAAAACCCAATATAGAAAAAAATATTTTTTTTTTTTGTCATATGAGCGCAACCACTGTGGTATGTAAGGAAAATTTCAATCAATTCAAACAATGGATATTTCAGTACTAAAATTAATATTTCCGGAGGATATAATAAGCCACGAATATCAAATAGTGAATACAGAATTCCCAATAGCAACAGATGTTATTGTACTTTAGCTATTATAATAAACGAAACTAATGGTGTTTTCTTTTCTACAAAAAAAAGGTCACCCTCTTATAAAGTGATTAAAAAAATTTTTGACCAACCCTGTTGTAATGCCATTTTTTATTTGAGAAGAACAAAACACAAATATTTGAAAAAGGGTGTGCCCTGTGTTTGCCACGGCGGCTGTTGACTACGTAAGTTGAAATAAATTCAGTAATTCTTCTTCATCAGATGACGAAGATGAATCTAATAACTGATTTATTTAAATTTTTGCAAATAAAATAGATGCAGCAATATCCATATTTATATTTTTTTCATAAAAAAGGTTTTACAAAAATATTTTGTATTTTTTGATTTGTTTTCAATAATAAATGTAAATATGAAAAAGGTGTTGTCAGATCGCTAATTTCTCAACTTTATTTTTTGAGAGCTTTTTTACAAAGAAAAAAAAACATTATATTACGGACTATGTAGCTTTAATTATATAATGTTTCCTTAAGGTTACTTAACAAAACAATGAAAAGATTAACTTCAAATTGGATAACAATACCAGACGACTTTTTTTAAAAATCATCTGGTAGCCCTATGAATAAACAAAAGTCATCTGCTTTACAGGGCATTATCAGCACCAGAGTGCACTAAATTTGCAGTTTCCACTAAATATTAGTGATAGTGCAAAATTTTTCACTATCACTAATAGCTATTTAGTGGTGAGTTGAAATATAACAGCCTCACTAAGCAATAGTGGTAGTGGTACAAGAAAGTTTTTCACTAAAATTAATTGAGTGATAGTGAAAAACCCTTTTTTTACAGCTTAGTGCAAATTATTTTTCTCCACTAACAGGATAGTGGAATGTTAATGGAACTCAAATACATATCATTATATAGAATTATGTTATATTTTGTTATTTTTATTTTTTTATTATATTAAAGTAGTAACAAAATTAAAAAACAAAAGGAAATAGTAATGTGAAAAAATAAGGAAGTTTCAACAACTTAATAAATCAAATTAAATACATATTGGCACATAAAAACCCTAGCAATTATTTGCCTCAACAAGACTAATTTTTGAAAATTAGAGTCTCTTAATTTATTTCTGCGAGGAGCGTCTATTATTCCACTAAATGAAAAGAGTCCCTCTACTGGAGATGGCTGTGGGACATTGAATCTTAAAAACATTTGTCTAATTATATTATATTTTTTAAGGCAATGTAAATTAGTGTCTGGATCCAATAGATATGTATCTACTTCATTTCGTGTCTCATCTTTTTGTATTTGTATTATAGGTCCTAATATAAATTACATTAAAAAACATGTTATTTTAATTAAAAATTTTATAAACTCTATTTATTTAGTGCATATAATATAATTACAGCATTCATTTAGTGACTGTTAAAAGTTTGCACTATTTTATTGTAGAGCAAAATTTTCACTACCACTAGTTTTTTTTTGTGGTAGTTAAAATATGTTTCACTATCACTATAGTGATGAAAAATAGTGGAAAATCAAAATGTTGTCACTATAGTGGGATTTAGTGGAAACCTTAGTGCACTAAATATTTAGTGTACTACCCCCAACTCTGATTCAGCACTCTCGATTTATACAGGGCATAAAATGCAATGCCCTCCAGCATTGGCAAGGGCGAATTATTTAGGATAAAACGTACCACCCTTTTAGAGGGCGAAACATTTTTAAGGAACAAACGCAAAATTGCATTTTCTCTTAATAAAATGTACATTTTTTGGTAGAAAAGAAAACACCATAAATATGTCTTACCACTAAAAACAAAAACTAAACCATTAACTATACCACCTAGAACAGAAATGATACAAGCAATAATAATAATAATTTTCGTTAGTAATACAATAATTACAAAATATGGGAAAAAACAAAAACTAAATGCTGAACAAGGAAAAATAAATACTAATGGCGATGCATTATCAAAATAGATTCAAATGACTTAAAGAAAATGGTGCCAAAATCGATAAATATAATTAACAATATGCCAAAAACGGCTTTTTGCGAAAATTAACTTTTTTATTGTTGAAAATGGTTCTTTAGGGCTTCAGTAGTAACTTTTGTTCTGGATCTTTTTCATAACTCCGTTATTTACAAAATTACCGTTATTTTTATGTTATTGAAGAAAATCAAAATTTTGATCCATAAATTTCCAAAATTCGACTGAATGAAGTTTGCCAACTTTGTACAAAACACTTTGACGAGAATATTGGCTGAATATATGAACTCATAATATTTGCAAAGGGTGTTTCGATACATTTCTCAATAAAAACGAATTTTTCGCCATCTAGTGGCAATAATTTGTAATACATATATTCAGCAATTAGACGGATAATTTGAATACCTCTCCATGAAAAATGACCAATTGAGAAAGAAAAGAGCTATAAAATATTAAAATAATTTAAAATTTTCAAAAAAATATATACATGTAAGTTAAATTCGTCATTAAAGTTTCTTAATTGCTTACATTTCTAGTTTCGCGAATAAAATTGCATTTATTTTAACTTCATTGAACAGGCTACTTTTTATTTATACTTTTCGAAACATCAAGTAATTTAGTGTATATTCTATAGTTTTTCTTTGAGTTGGGACTCTAAACCCAAATTTGTTGTTTGCCACACTTTTTCACGGTGATATTTATAATTTAAGAGTCTTAAAATGTTTATTTGCTTTTTAAGAATTTTAATCCGATTAATCTGTACATCGACATAAGATAGTTCATAGGCTAGTCCGTATATGTATAACAAGAAATAAATAAAAAACCAAGACCGTTTTAGTGGTCTTTCAGTTAACGATAACTTTGGAAAATTATATATTTTATTGATTCATTGAAAGTCATGGCATAGCATAGGTTGGCGGCTAGAAATCTACAGCCGTACAGTGAGTTTGCCCATAGAAAGGACAATATTTAAAGGTTTTGCAAGAATTTTATGAAAAAGGATATATGGCAGGACCCATAGTCCTCGCTTTGATTTTATTAAAAAGTTACACACATATTGGTAGTATTATATGTATCTTAACTGCAACTTTTCATAACTTTACATACATTTTTGTGGAAAATATGAAGATTTTAGTTTAGAGGACATATGGGAGGTGGCCGTGTCCTTCAACCGATTCTTTTGAAAATCTAAATTCTTCTTAATTAAGGCCGTTCACGATAGTACATCAAATTTCAAAACCCTATTTTTCATTCCTTCTATTTCTATCCCTTAATTACTGCCGTATAATTCATTTTAGGAACATAAATTTCAGTTTTTTACAATATGCACTCTATTTTTAAAGTTAATTAATAAAATTTGCCGAAAATAGGTTTTAGTGTTTTTTAAACGGCACAAATTGAGCACAATATTTTGGCTTGAAAGTCAGCATAGTTGTTGACAACTATAATGTGTAAAATTCTGCGAAGTTGCTTAAAGATTACATTCCTACTTCAAAAGTTATATGTGAATGATGATGAAAAAAGGGCATTTTTTTTAATTTTTTTGCATTTTTTTTAACATTTTCCACATTTTTTTGTAAACGAAAAGTGCGATCGTCAAGCAATTTCGCAAAATTTTAAATTTTCAAGTCGTTAACAATTATGTTGAATGGCAAGACATAATATTCAGCCCAATTTGTGCTGCGTTAAATGTTAGCAGTAGTATTTTCTTACTTTCAAGTTTTATTGTTGTAATTTATTATCTCTCCGTGTATTATTACAATAATACCAGAAAATGGAAGATTAATAGCCAAACTAACTATCCAATAAAAAAATATTGATTTAGCTATTAACATAAATAATGCGTTAAATGTAAATTAACGTGAGAAAAGTTAAAAAGCCCTAGTTTAAAAGGCAAACTTATATTTCCGTTATAGGGCAAGTGAGGGACAATCTAATTAGAAATTACGGCAGCTGATTCTACGCCCGAAGCATTAAAAATAATTCGGCATTCATAGCTTGAAAATAAAATATTGCTAAATATAATGACTGAAAAATTAAATGAAAAGAAAAGTAATATAGCCAATCAAGACAATACAGCGACAAAAGATGAAAATACAGTAAGACCCGCTTAACGCTGTTTCATTATTAGGCGGTTGCAAATGAAACGGCCATGCACTAATCAAAAGCGGTGCACCATATGGCGACGTTGTATAGTAGGTAGTGTGCTGGCTTATTAGACGTTGTAGTGTGCTCTTTCAATACACACTGCTGTACTCACAACATACTGCAGACATAAACAAAATCGATCTAGCCGCACTTGAATAAAATATGACGAATATCCAAAGGGATCATATTGGTAATTGAGTGACATTGATAAAGTCACTCAATTCCTCAATTCAGAGACTAGATGATTGGTCAATTCTTCAAGTTGCGACTATCGAAATTAGTAAGTACATGTATGGAATAGGATTAAGTGAGATAGAATGTAAATTAGAATAATATAGCAAATAAGTAAATTTTGGTATAAAAAGAGCCCCTTGGCCAGAAATAAATCAGATTCTAATGAAAACTCAAATCGGCAATTGCAATAGCGTAACCAACGGCAAACTCTGCCGGTTACAAAAACACCTTTTCCTTTATATATTTATACAACGCTTTTTTCCACCACATGGCGATCCTGCCATCTCGATCCTGCCATATCCTGCGATTTTGATCCTGCGATTTTGATTCTACGATTTTGATCCTGTCAACTTAAAAATATTTCTTAAATGAGAATAGTAAAGGACGAGGAATACCCAATTCCATGGGAGAGAGCCCAAGAAATCTGGAAGGAAATTGAAAATATTAAGAAGGAAATAAGCAATAGGAAGTCCTCAAAGCAAAGAGGCAATAATAGGAAAAAATCATACATAATTGGCCATTACAACCCTTCAGTCAGGATTACGACCTAGCTTCTCACACCACTTATGTTGTGTGCGTTAATTTTATACATGAGTGGCGGGACCTACAGTTTAAAGTCGACTCCGAACGACAGATTTTTGAGAAGCTTTTCATGGCAATTTTTACTCTCAGAGTCTTTGCCAGAAATCTGCTGAGAGGAAGTCGCCGAAGAAATATTTTTCGTTTTGATGTCTGACCTGGGAAAAAATCACAATAAATAAAATAAAACTTTTATATAAGTATATGTAATAGTATATAATAATAAAAAATAAAATATAAGGTAAATATTCTATATGGAGGAATTTGTGAAAAGATTAAAAGATATTTGGGCAAATTTAAAGAAAAGCCCCAATAGAAAATATACAAAAAAGACCATAAAAGAGAAATTAGAGAATATAGAAAATATTAAAAAAGATTTTCAGACAGCAATAGAAATAAAGGGCGACACTGAAAATACAGTTGCCTTGAAAATAGAATTTAGTAATTGATATAAAGCAATAATAGAATTTTTAAACAAGGCTCAAATGCAAGAAGATAAGGAATCCATTATGGCAGCATTTAGTTTAGAAACAACTTCCAAAACTCTTCCATTATTCTCAGGAAATTTCAACGAATTGGAATGTTTCATGGTGACAGGTAACCTCATATATAAGACTTTATCAGAATCAGCTAAAAAAGATTTCCGTCAATTCGTTTTCCATGCTAAACTAACCTCAAATGTTAGAACAGCTATTAGTGTTATTGCTGTACCTGAGACTTTCGACGCATTGAAGAACGCATTAAAGCAAAGATACAAATGTAACAAGACAATCCCACAACTACAAGATAAGTTAAATAAGTTACACCAAAGAAATTTAACAGTAAACAATTTCAGGGACAAATTGACTGATATAATAGATAACCTTAATAAACTAGGAATTGAAGAGTTAGGAAATAATTTTACAGAACCGGAGAAAAATGTCATAATTAAACTGAATTACAAATTAGCCCTTGAATCATTTAAACGAGGCATAAATGACAATATGAAAACAGCAATTTTTGCTGCTCGTCCCAAAAATCTTCAAGAAGCAACAGAACTTGCTCTTGAACTAGAAAATAAACAAAAAGCAAACCCAAGCTCCATTATGCATTTCAATAGAAACTGTAGGCACACCAATAATCTCAGACCAAATAGACAAAACTTTAATAACAGCAATTATAGGTCATTTAACAACAATTACAGACAGAATAACAACAATTTCAGACAAAACAATAATTTCAGGAGAAGTAACAATAACGCTGCAAACAATAGTTTTAGGTCAAATAACAACATCAACACAAATGTTAGGAACAACAATTTCAACAACAGAAATAATAGTTATATAAATAGGAATAACAATAACAGAGACAGGCGATATATACGCACAATAAACAACACGGGAAATATGGAAGGCTCGGAGTACGGGAATACTCCGGAAAGCCAAAATTAAAGATTTTTAAACTCACTGAAAATAATATAAATTTCATTACTGCTACATACAAAAATAAAAAATTAACATTTCTTGTCGACACAGGTGCCGACATATCACTGTGCCGTATGAACAAATACTTCGAAAATGAAGAATATTATCCAGAAGAAAGATGTAAACTAACAGGTATCACAAATCAGGAACTTATTTCAATAGGAACTATTGACCTTAATCTGAATTTAACAAACATTGAATGTAAGCATACATTTCAACTGGTAGATTGGTCGAGACTTTTTAAAGAAATATTTTTGTAAAATAGAGTATGAAACATTTACATTAACTTTGTTTGTAAACAATACAACAATAATTTTGCCTATGCAAGCAAAAGCATATAATGAATTAACAATAACAATACCACCAAGAACAGAAATTATACAACCAGTAAAATTAAAAATAAATGAGAATAGCGTCATATTTAATAATGAATTAGAAGACGGAAATTTCTTAAGTAATTCGATAGCACCCAAGAACGGCATGACACATATAAAAATTTTAAATACAACGAACTCTACTGTAACTTTGAAAGGCATTCAACTTCAAACTGATCCACTTAAAACTTATAATATTTTAAATTATAATATTTTAAATTACAATACTGTAAACAATGAGAAACGTTTTAACAAACAATAGTGATGAACACGCAAAAACTGAATTAATACACATTTTCAAAAAATATCAAAATGTATTTCATCTGGATGATGAAAAACTAACAGTAAATAATTTTTATAAACAAAACATTACAACTTCTGATAATACTCCAGTATACATTAAAAACTATAGACTTCCAAATTCACTTACAAATGTTATAAATGAACAAGTTCAGAAAATGCTTAATGAGGATATAATAGAACCATCAGTTAGTCCTTATAATGCTCCACTGCTTTTGGTACCGAAAAAGAATACTGAAGACCAAAAGAAATGGAGACTTGTAGTGGATTTCAGAAAACTGAATGACAAGATTGTCAATGACAAATTTCCATTAACTAGATTGGAAGATGTTTTAGACAAACTTGGAAGAGCAAAATGGTTTTCGACACTCGATATGACGACTTCATTTCACCAAATTGAGCTTGAGAAGCATTCGAGACCACTTACAGCATTTCCGACTCCACATGGTCATTTTCAATTTAAACGACTCCCATTCGGTTTGAAAATATCATCCAATAGTTTTCAAAGAATGTTCACAATAGCATTATCAGGATTAGATTCTGAAGCTTTTCCGTACGTAGACGACATAATAGTATATGGTTGCAGCTTAAATCATCCCAACCAAAATCTTGTCAAGGTTCTTGATAGACTTCAGAGATATAATCTAACACTAAATCCACAAAAATGTTGTTTTTTGAGACCAGAAGTAGTTTATTTGGGTCATCTTATTACTAAAGACCCATCTAAATATGAAATAGTTAAAAATTATCCTATACCCAAAAATACAGACGATGTCAGAAGATTTGTTGCATTTTGTAACTATTATAGAAAATTCAACCCAAATTTCGCAGCTATTGCAAAACAATTAAATTCTTTATTAAAGAAATCAGTTAAATTCGAGTGGACCAATGAATGTCAAAATGCTTTTGACACACTAAAAGAAAAATTAACTAATCCACCAATATTACAATATCCAGATTTTAACAGACCTTTCATACTAACCACTGATGCTTCAAATTACGCACTAGGAGCAGTTTTATCACAAGGAGACATTGGATAAGACCTACCAATTTCATACGCTAGTAAATCTTTGCAAAAACATGACATTAATAAACCTTTAATAGAAAAAGAACTTTTAGCAATCCATTGGGGTATAAATTTCTTTAGACCTTATTTATATGGTAGACAATTTATAATAGTAACGGACCACCGACCATTAATTTCACTATTTTCACACAAGAATCCTTCATCAAAAGTGACTAAAATCAGATTAGATTTGTGTGACTATGATTTTTCAATAGTATATAAAAAGGGCAAGATGAATACAAATGCAGACGCACTTTCCAGAATAGAAATTAACCCAGATATACTTAAACAAATAATACCACAGGAATACGACGAAAAGCAAAAAAAAATTTTAATAACAACAAGAGGCATGAAAAATAAAGAACATGAGGCAAAGAAAGAAATAGATAACAGAAAATATATTAATAATGAAGAACACGAATTGAGTAATGTAGAAGATATTAATGAATTAGAAAATACACATGTAGAAGAAGATAAACTGGAGAAATGCACATCTCAGAAGCCTGATCAACTTCACATATGGGAATGCACCTCCATTAATGACGTCAAAAATATAAATAAATTGCAATTTAATAACATTGAGAATATAGAGAATTTGAATATATATAGAAAATAATACTGTGCACATAGGTCCTGATGATAATTCAACGAAACCAGTTTCGAATATGAAGAAATCTCGTACCCAAAATTTTAAACATGAAAATAATTATATGCATGCAAGATTCAGCGAAAACTCATCGGAACTAGATTCGATTTTGAGGAAACTGATATCTAAAATGAATAGAGAAAATATAAAAGAGTTAGCGCTTTCAAATGAAGACAAAATATTTGATTTGTATACAAAAGAAGAATTTAAAGAAATTTATGAGAATATAAAAATTAATAATACAAGGCCTCAATTAAAAATATTGATATTTAAGCCTCCAATAAAAATTACAGACGACGTATTGAAATATAGACTGATTGACGAATTCCAAAACACGACATATTCAGGTCATTTGGGAATAAGAAAAACAATTATAAAACTAAAACAACGATACATATGGAAAAATATGAGTAGAATGGTTAAAAAATTTGTATTGTGACAACTGTAATAAAAACAAACAACCCAGACACATTAAAGAACCACTTATCCAAACAAATATACACTGTAAGTCCTCTTCGTATTTCAAACGAGTACCGATACATACTAACAATGCAATGTGAATTAACAAAATTTGTTGTTGCACACCCAATGTCAACTAAAGATGCACTCACTACAGCAAAAACACTAGTTGAACAATTTATTCTAAAGTATGGACAGTTTAAAGTACTTAAATCTAATAGAGGAACATAATTTGTAAATGACTTAATGAACAATATATGCTCATTACTTCAAATTAAACAAATATTTTCAACACCATACCACCACGAAACGTTAGGTTCGGTTGAAAGAAACCATAGAGTCCTTAATGAATTTCTTCTGACAACGGCAAATGACTATGAATGGGACAAGTGGATTCCATATTTTACATTCGCTTATAATACAGCTCTTCATATAGATACAGGCTATTCACCTTTTGAATTAGTATATGGTAAACTGCCAAGCTTGCCATCTGATACTTTTAATATAAACAAAAACAAAATTTACAACTATGATAACTATGTACAAGAGCTACGAGTTAGATTACAATTTGCATTAAATAAAGCCAAAGACATAATTAATACAACAAAAGAAAAAAGAACACTAAATAATAAATATAAAAATAAGCTAGACTTAGAAGTAGGTGATCTAGTATTACTAAAAGTAGAAGTAAGAAGAAAGTAAGTAGAAATGAAGTAAATAATTCAATAGACTATAATGGAAAAACCAAACAATTTCATAATAATCAATTAAAACCATATAATTCAATTTTATAAATTTATTATTATTAAATAAAAAATATATATATATATATATATATATACACACATAAATATACAATTGTAAAAACAATTTTTATAAGAAATATCATAAAATTAATTGTAACCATACATGTGCTTAGAAAAATTAATCCCCTAATTTTTCTCTTAAGGGCGAGGGTGTAGTGTGCTCTTTCATTACACACTGCTGTACTCACAACATAATGCAGACGTAAACAAAATCGATCAAGCCGCACTTGAATGAAATATGACGAATAACCAAAGGGATCATATTGGTAATTGAGTGACATTGATAAAGTCCCTCAATTCCTCAATTCAGAGACTAGATGATTGGTCAATTCTTCAAGTTGCGACTATCGAAATTAAAGTAAGTACATGTATGGAATAGGATTAAGTGAGATAGAATGTAAATTAAAATAATATAGCAAATAAGTAAATTTTGGTATAAAAAGAGCCCCTTGGCCAGAAATAAATCAGATTCTAATGAAAACTCAAATCGGCAACAACTTTGCCTTGAATTTTATTAATAGATCTCCTTTTGCCCTTAATTGCAATAGCGTAACCAACGGCAAACTCTGCCGGTTACAAAAACACCTTTTCCTTTATATATTTATACAAAGCTTTTTTCCACCACAACGTAAAGCCAGGGCAAAAACTCTGAGAGTAAATAAAATTGCTATGAAAAGTTTCTCAAAAAATCTGTCGTTCGGAGTCGACTTTAAACTGTAGCTCCCGCCACTTATGTATGAAATTTACACACACAACATATGTAGTGTGAGAAAATAGTTCAATAATTATGACTGAAAAGTTGTAATGATCAATTACGTATGTAAGTATATTACGTTTAACGCTGTTTCGTTTAGCGCTGGAAGTTATTGGAACGTATCTCTAACATTAAGCGGGGTCTTTCTGTAATAAGGGAAGAATATTTATGTAGAATAGTATTTCGTTTTCACAAATTAAAGGCTACCCAAGTTTAAAATTTGTTATAAATAAAGTCAATGAAAGCATGCCAAAAATTGAGATTATTGGTAATGAAAATGCATACTCGAATTTAGATTCAGTCCTGCAGAAGTTAACTAAGATTTTACGGCATAACCAAATCCGCTAGCGAAGGATGATACGATTTTCAATCTCATACGTGAGGAAAAATGAATTAAAATTTATAATAGCATGCAAAATAGAGATAAATGTAGGCAGAAACCTATAGAAGTTATATTATTTAAACAACCAGAGAGGATAGTGGAAAAGGGTAGACAAAAAGAAATCGTAAAAGAATATCATGAAATCCATATGGCGGTCACGCGGGAATACGAAGAACAATCATTAGATTAAAACAGAAATATATATGGAAAACATGTATAAAATGATTAAAGACTTTATCAGTCATTGTGAAAGTTGTAACAAGGCACCAATTCAAACACACCTATTTACAAGACCATTTCAATTTATACAGTTAGACACTGTCCTTTAAGGGCCATTATTATAACTTACCTTTAACAAAAGGGAGGATTTTAACGGAGAGATAAATTGTTTTTCATTATTACGAGTTCCCAATAAGATAGAAGTGACCGATAAGCTAAAGGGAAGATCATCCTACCTTTAACATTTAAAGGTCACATTCTGTTTGAACTTACTATATCATATATTATTTTCGATGTGGCAATTTCAAATTTAAACAAAATTAGCATATACAACAACCAAAACGAAGTTTTCCTTGTGCACTGCATTAAAAAAAACTTGTTTAATTAAGCAGTTTTATCGACTTTGCTCCGGCACTGCCATATTTTTGAAAAAGTTAATTTTGTTTTATCGGTAAGTTGTAATACCCAAAATAAGTTAAAGGTAACTTTGCCGTTCACTTTTGCTAAAGGTACCTTTAACTATCGACAACTTTAAAGGTAAGTTGTAATAATGGCCCTAAGAGTATCAAACGGTCGTAGATACATACTCACGGCACATTGCGAACTAACAAAATACATTGACGCATTCCCAATAGAAACTAAAGAAGCATCTGAAATTGGAAAAATATTAGTAGGAAAATTTATTTTAAAATAAGGACGTTTTAACATGATGAAAGTAGATAGAGAAACTAAATTTATAAATGAACTATTTAATAATAGAATATGCACTCTTATGAAAATTAAACATGATGAATGTTTACACAAGTTTTTTTCCATTTGAAATTATAAATGGAAGATTATCGTCAATGCCAACCGAACCCATGCCAAATGAAAAATTTTATAATTATGAAGATTATGTTACAGAATTAAAAATAAAATTAAAACATGCCCATGAAATGGCAAACAAAAAATTACTGGAAAACAAAATAAAACAAAAACATATCAAAGATAAGAATACAAATGGCTAAATGGATAAAGTATTTTTGAGAAAAGAAAACGCAAAGAAAAGCGAAAGTCAATATATTGGTCCTTTTGATGTAAATATCACAATCTTAAAAGATAATAAACTAATGAAAAAACTTAAAACTAGTCTAAGCTATTATGTATCTGTTAAAGTCTTCTACTTCCAATTTAAAATTTGAATTATTGTAATTTGGGTGTAATGCATGCATTAAAAACAAAGAAGATAAACAAAAATAAACTAATACAAAGTGACTTATCAAAAATATAATCGTAATATGCAGTGTATGCAATTTCAAGTGGCTTGTATTGATATGTAATATGGGTAATAATATGGGTCACTAGAAACTAGGGATGCCAAACAGGAATCCCGAATCTCGAAATCCCGGAATTCACAAAATCCCGAATTCCGGAATTTTTAAAAACTTTGATAGTGAATTCATATGTATTTTGACCCTGCAAAAGGTCCTGAAAGAAAATTATATATGCCTTGACTTCGATAATAGCTTCTCAGATGAGGAAAACCCCACTTCCTTTGATAAAAACTTATTTGATGCCACCGAAGAATGCAAAAACAACTCTATACAACGAATTAATTGGGTAACTGGTTTAGATACTCAACTGTCCAAAGAAATAGATTTACTTACATCAGGAGGTAGTAGAGGTGAATATTTATACATACAGCTATCTTATAACTATCTCACCAACAAATGTTGATTGCGAAAAGTGTTTTTCAATGGCAGCGTATGATAACAACAAAATTCTTTCAAGCCTATCAGATCACATGTTAGATGCTTTAATCTTTTTGTTGGAATCCAAATAATTTTCTTAAAACTAATGCATTTGCATATGTATTAATAATTTTCATTTTTGTTATATTACGCTTTTTTGTTACTTTCTGTCTTGCTGTTGTAATATTTTATTTTATTGTTAATGACATATTATTTTGAGATACATACATAATTGGAATACAAATGATTTTGTTAACATATTTTTATTATTAAGAGAAAATCACGATTTTTCTTGTGATTTTTCGGGACTTTTGGATCCCGAAATATCCCGGGATTTATATTATAGTAGGTCACTAAACCATTATCACATAATGAATCACGGGGAAAAGAAAACATAGAATAAGTAGGGGAATTATTAATAGATTATCGTAAGAAACATATAATAATAAATAGTATATAAGCTAAAGAAATTTGAAAATAAAATTAAAAATATTTTTGACTCCAAATCTTGAGTTCATTTTTATTTCTCACAAACTTCGGCAATTAACTTTGCCATGAGATAGAGCCGTCTACTATTCTAAGGCTCATTAATAAATAGGAATACTACAGGGAAACATACTACAGACAAAACTTATTACATTGCTCTGATGCGGATTGTGGTTATTCTTTCGTTTACAGGAGTGAACCCAAAGACAAGATGGCGAAGTCTCTTATTAACCACAAGTACTCATTCGGATTCGTGCTTATCAACATGACAGCTGTAATACACATGGCCATACTTTTGCATTCTTGTCCATCACATTTTCCGTATGGGTGTATTGTCCATCCTACTTTTCATGAGGACATCGTGCCAGTCCTGTGGAGGGTGCGGACGTTCCATGTGCCCATTCTTAAATCGTTGTCCTTTAAACATTTGCCGTGGTCCTTAACTTTTGAGGGCTCTTTTTTGAGGCTATTGTTATAGTTTTTATTGGATTAAAATTTTTACGTGGTGGGTTCTAAGCCCTACGTATTATTTTATTAGTATTAGTTAACATCTAGCGGGTTCTGGAGTGCCATCCATGAGGGGCGACAAGAAGGCTGCGTGTCAAATTAAATACAGCAAGACAAGAATAGTCCTGGTGCTCGTCTCGTTAACCACAATCAGAAACTTTACTTTGTTTGCATACATTCCATCCATCCCACACTCATTTCATTCATTCTTAGTGTTTTCAAATATATGCTTTAATAATTTTGAAGTGTAATTTGGTTTTCTAAACTGAAATTTAAATTGTTGTTTTCAATTACATGATCCATATTTCAAAGATATCTGATACAATTATCACTTATAAGGGTGCTAAAATTGGCCACATCAATAACTTTTACATCGTATTCCGACAAACATTTATGAACTGTATTTCTTGATCTGTACTTACTATCTTAAGTCATAATATGGGTTATTTATATTATAAATTAATGTGTTTGCTTATTATATTTTTCTTTTATGTATTTACTTTTCTTCTTTAAATAGGTAAATAAACATGTCTAAACATTTGAATTACTATTTGTGTCTATTGAAAATATTTGAATTGAAAAAGAAGTAATTATCCCGAATATACATATGTATGTGTTTTGTACTTTGGATAATATAACAATAAAGATCGGACTTGGCAAACACTAAAATTCTATTCAAACGCAATCGTTTTTGTATAAATTATGGCTGTGTAGCGTCGGATACTCAGCAATTTATTTTAAAGCCTATTATATAGATAACTTTTGAAATGTACTTTATTTTATTATTTGTTTTTTCTTTTTAAAGATATAATAATATAATTAAATAAAAAGATTTATCGAGCTTTATTATTTAATTATAATCAAAAAGGTCGAATAAAACTATTGGATAAATATAATAATATATATTTTTAGGTCGACCCGATCAAGTTCACAACTGCACCTTAACAAATATTTCGATGACATCATTAACAGTAACATGCACTGATGGCTTCAATGGTGGACTTCCCCAACTTTTCATCTTAGAATTAATCGACAGTCAATCGAATGTAAGTTTGTATTCCTTGTCTTTAATTTTCATTGAAATATAAATAATTGTAGAAATCGTACAAACAAAAATTTAGAATTTAATATTTGATTGTAGTTTTTTAAATATAGAGAAGAAAGCTACACTATTTCCCTTTCTTTAATAAATGTTAGTGTTCACACTTTTAAGTTTAGACTTAAGTTTTGTGAAAGTGTATAAACCAACCCTGTAATTGCTTTTATAATATTGTGAATTGCTATGAATAATCATGAAAAGAGATCATCACTCGATCCACTCTCCAATCCGAAGGTACATTTGTGTAAAGAATAATAATAATTGATTATTTAATATTAATAAATTTGTAATTTCTTTACCCGCATTCTCGCCAAATGTTTTATTCTATTCCCGCTCACCCCCACATTTTGGTCCAATCGAGCCGGATCAACCCCTAAATAAAATAAAATATTGGACAAGATTTTCTTTTTAGATTGTCTCAAGGATCGCCATATTTGGTTTTTGTTGGACTAATCACACCCTTGTCTCCACATCATTTAATTTTTTAATATAATTTGGTACTATTTTAATTCTCTTACAAGGTATGTAAAATATATTTTTTGTGGTGCGAAACATTTTATTTATTTAAAAGAATATAATAGTGTGCAGTGCAAGTGTAAGAATAAAATAAAAACAAAATAAAATAAGCAAAACGAAAATACACACATAACTCAGTGTATTAACTTAACCGAGTTTTGTTGTAACTTCCTTATAAACAGTTTGGAAGATTGTCACATATTAAGGTGGCCACCTTTTTGGTTCAATATTGTCTGCTTTTCTTTCGAACAGCAGAAATCTATTTATTTGCAATATTTTTAGTTCAAATTGTGATATTTTTATCACAATAATATATTTTTTATAATATTTTGATTTTTAAATTGATATTTTATAACATAAAATAATTTTATATATTTGATTTCGAAATATTTTGTAATCTTCTACTCCACCTTTTTGAATATCGGTTTGGAAGTTTCGCTAATCCTTTTCTCCGATTTTTGTACCCGCGTATTTCTCTTTTTTTAAATTAAAGTGAAATTTTTATTCTGCCGTGTTTAAATTCATTTTTTTGAGTATCTCTATTCTTTGGAGTTTTTATAATTTGGTTTTCGTCTTGAAATTTTTTGTTGAAATTTTCTAACCCTTTATTTTTGATTTTGCTCAAATTTTGATAAGTAATGGCCGCAATGCGTAATTTAAATAGAAATTACAATCGTTTAGCAGATTTGAAAAGCTTTCTTCAGGCTACTCCGCGAGAGGAACATTCGGTTCACTCTTTCAAATAATCCAAGATTATTTTAGTTATTTATTAAAATTTACATAACACAACAAAATAAGAACCTTATAAGTGACAGTGCTATGTTAGGAATCATTAAGATTTAAAAATAAACACTGAAACAAAATAAATTTAATAAAGAATGCAAAGTTAAAATATAAAGAAAAAATATAACATAAAGAAATTAAAAAATAAGAGATTTGAAAATATTAAAAAAAGTTACCGTTTAGAAAAATCAGTCTAAAAAAACTCGAAAATAAAAATATATCTGATATAGACTTATAAAACAAATCACAAATCGTAAAAAATTTTACTCATGAAAATAATTTGAATAACTCCTTTTTGAACGCATTTGCATTGCCTAAATTCTGGATATAATTTGGTAGGGAATTCCAAAGACTAGTGGTGTTTATAAGAAACTGTCTCTGAGATAAAAGAGTCCTAAATCTTTGCTGAATAATGTTCCTACCACGGTAGGATCTAGCAAATTTAATTCGAAAAAATAAATATTCCGGCCGTCCCGTGTAAATTATCTTATGAAGTAGAATAAGGCATCTAATTTTTAGGAGATTATCAAATTTTACATTAAGAATCCGGCAAGCCAAATGGGAAATGTGTTCACGACGCCCCACAGGCGGAAATTTAAGGAAATTTTAAATTTTACAATTGTGATAATTTTTTTTATTTTTTTGAAAACTAAGTAACCAACGTATCTTATTTTTGGGTTTTTATATTTGGTTTCTCTGAAATGTCGTCCACCCTGTTTGCCTTCAACTTGCACAATATTTTAGCATCGTGCATTGAATACTGTTTTTCACAGGTATTGGTGTTAAACCAATTATTTTGTTTATAATCACAAGACCTTGATTTTAATCTTTTTTTTAAATTTTTGGATTAAGTGGTTTAGATTGAAATATTAAGGTCATTGTACTGATATAGAATAAACAAATATCGTTTGTGATTTGGCTTATATGGTATTAAGGAATCCAAGACTTAGTGTTGAGATAGAACTGAATATGTCACTGTATGAAAATATTTATATTTATTAGTGTAGGGTAACTTAACTACAATGGAATTACCAAATTGGAAGACTTCGATTGTTCGTCCACCGCCTCACTTACATATTTAGCATGTGCATAATCTGTTCACGTATTTTAAAGCCAAGGTTTTTTTATCCAAGTTATTTTTTTTTTTTTGGATTAGTGTTTTTGAAACTATTAGGTATTAATAAAAAAATATGTTTGTGATTTTGCTTATTGTTTGTGTAGTAACAATTCTGTATAAAAGTTTTTATTATGTAACTTAACTTCAATGATAAAAATGAAAGATTATTGTTCGCTCCATATTTGGTTATTGTTTCTAATCTTTTTCTATGTCATTAGAATTTCGCACTTTTTCATTATTTTTTAAGTTACAATGTCAGTGTCGAAACGCACCCTTTTTTTAATTTGGCACGCTGAACCAGTACTAGCAAAAAAGATTTTGGCAGTGGAAAATCATGTTTTTTCTAATGTTATTGATCCATCAAAGTATAACGAAGAGCAATGTGAACTAATTCGTCAACAATTGAAAAATTTTGTTCTAAAATTACGTTGCAAGTGGGTAACTTGTCATAGGATCATGTCAAAATTCGAGGATCGTAATAAAGAATGGTTAGATGGAGTTATTATTTTTCCAGAAACAGCCATTGATAATCGAAAACATAAAAAATTTTCAGATTGCTCAACTAAAACTCAAATGAAAAAAGTTTCTTCTATTGTTGAAAAGACGCAGAACGAAGAGTTAATGTTAGCAACGCGTATCAGTCTTTTCAAGGCTGGAAAAAGAAATGCTTCACAAGTTGTTTCGAAATTAAGCTCAGAATCTACAATAGCTTCAAAAATGCTTTAAAGTGTAAATGCTGAGCCAAAAGCACCTACTCCTTATACACCTGAGGAAGCTTTGGCCCTCTATATAGATGGAGACTATTCAAAAAATACATATAAGTTAATGCAATATGGTGCCAAAGAGCGAAATTGTAATATTTATCCAAGCTACGATGTTTTATCTAAAACTAAAAAAGACTGTTACCCCAACGACATACAAGTAACTGAACGTTCAGCTGAAGTAAATTTGCAGTCTCTTATCAACCATACTATTGGACGTATAATACAGGGTACAGACTACCAATCAAAACCTGGCAAGTTCGTGGAGAAAATAAAGAAGTTGTTCAAGCAACAAAAACAAAAATTCAACTAGAACTAAGAAAACAAATGGGTATCTTGGTGGACATTCCAATGACAGGCTCAGGGAACACAAATACAGGTAATACTGCCAGAATATTTTTTAAGCAACCGATAATGGCTTCTAGAGTAACTGGCGTACATTTGGAATTAATTAAAAGATTAGGTTTAATTTTGCGCACAATGGTTTGTGGGTATACAGTCAACACAGAAGCTTTTCGCATATATGCACTGGAAACTGCAAAAATATTTGTAGCTGAATACCCTTGGTTCTACATGCCTCCATCCATTCATAAAATTTTATTGCATGGCGCAGATATTATTAAAAATGTTTCGTTACCAATAGGAATAATGTCAGAAGAGGCACTTGAGGCAAGAAATAAAGATTTTCGCAGCTATAGGCTTAACCACACACGAAAAACCTCAAGACTACACACTATGGAGGACTTAATACATGCATTGCTAGTTTCTTCAGACCCTTTAATTACATCTAAATCTAAAAGTACCACACGGTACTCAAAAAATCATATTGAAATAGATGATGAGGTCAAGCAACTTCTTTTATTTCGGAAAGCTCTGACTCAGAATAATTTCCCAAACAGTTTCCTCCAGAACATGAACAAATATAAAAAAGGACGTCATTATATAAAAAATATTCCATAAATATAAAAACAAAAGAAAAATAAATTACACAAATAAACCACATCTGATACTTACAATAAAAAATTAAAAAGAAATACAAATTTTAAATAAAAAAATTTATGAAAATAAAATTTTAACTCATTATGAACTTATGTTTTTTAAGTAATATTTTCGGTGCATGCTGAGTGTAGGGTAAAAATCTAAAAATAAATAAATACAACATATAATGCATAAAATATGCATATATTTTTTAAAGTTTTGAAATCAAATGGAATACTAAATTATAAACATATTACTACTATTAATATATTACCAATCGAGGATGCGAGGATGCATACAACACTTAATGGCACACCCTGTAGGAAAGCAGCATGTCCAAAAAAATTTTTTTTGGAAAGACAATGTCCTTGGCTAAAATTTCTCTAAACACTTCTAATGGAACAGATCACTCATTACAATGATATAAGTAAAGATCCACCAGATTGGCCATTTTTCCCACTGTGCGCCCTTTCTGAAAGGCATATCTAACTATGTTATTAAATGCCAAGTTTATCATCACAATCACAGTTTGCGAACATTTCACACCCATACAAAAGTACCGGAATTAAGTACGTTCTGGCAAGTTGCATACGAATGACAAAAGGAGTCGAATCAATAACAGTCCACAAGTTCCTAAGCATACTATAAATTCTACCTGCAACGACACCTATATGGTTAGACCACGATAAGCTGCCATTAAAGACAATACCCAGATTTTTTGCAGATTTGACAAAATCTATCTTATTTCCCCTGATGCAAAATTCAGACATGATAAATGATCTGTCGGTTCTCGAAAGTATAATACATTTAGACTTGGAGGGATTGATGCAAAGTCCATTGGCCGAGGCCCAGTTGTCAATCCTAACCAAATCACAATTAATGTAAACCAAACAAGAATCAATATTCTCCCTAGGAGTACTAGTATAAAGCTGGACATCATCAGCATACATATGAACATTACAGTGAAGCGAGACATCCGGTAAATCATTTATATACATACAAAATAACAGAGGCCCAAGTATTGACCCCTGGGGAACACCTCTACTAATATTGAGTGGATTTGAGATATTGCCATTAAGATTACAGGCAGAATTTGAGAAATAAAACAGCTTCCGGAGCTTTTTCAAAAGAACTTCGTGATCGACTGTGTCAAAAGCCTTAGTGTGATGAAGCAGAACCAAAAACGCTACACTATTTACATCTAGTTTCGACCTAAGATCTTCTACAACATTTATTAGAGTACAACTTCTACCTTTCATAAATCCCGACTGACTAAGGGTAAAGTAATTGTGACTCTCCAGGTAATTAGTGATCTGTCTGGCCATTATATTCTCCATTACCTTGGACAAAAAAGGAAGGATAGCTAT
The DNA here is from genome assembly GCA_014635995.1 of Sarcophaga peregrina. Taxonomy (NCBI): domain Eukaryota; kingdom Metazoa; phylum Arthropoda; class Insecta; order Diptera; family Sarcophagidae; genus Sarcophaga; species Sarcophaga peregrina. Next base: position 83,353,258 of record CM025789.1, on the reverse strand, counting down.
TGGCCTGAACTCGTTGTTAGTTTTGGGAATGGGAATGATTTTTGCCGGTTTCCAATGTTCAGGAAAATTAGATTTAGTCACAACAGTATTGAACAAGTGAGTATAGTATGGCAAAAGTTTAGGAGTCAGAGCTTTCAAGAATTAAGGATCCAAATCATCAGAACCAACCGTATTTGATTTTACTGCTGATATACATTTCAAAACCTCAAACTGATTTGCGCAACGAAAACTAAAGGAATGTTGGGGTAGAACACAACAAAGATCATCATAGAAGTTATCGATAGAAGTTGCAATCTTAGAATTTACGAACTGGTCATTAAGCATATTTACATCGACATCAATATCCGTTCCAGGACTCTTTCGGCCAATTCCTATTTCACGAATTACATTCCATTTATACCTGTTGTCCATTGCGTTAGAAAACTTTTCACCATAATACAATGCCTTGGCTATTCTTATGCGCTTGGTAACTTCCGTCCGTGCGAGTTTATGTAAAGCCTTTAATATATTTGTCCACTGCACAAATTACAGGTGTATTATAATTAAGGAAGAGAAGATCGTGGCAAGAGAAACAAGAAGCTGAAATTTGGTCATATAACTGTACCCTTTCAATAAGGTTCAATCAATTACTATTAGATGTCGAATGGAAGTGTGTAGGTGTCGACACATTAACAGGACTGAGATGAAGTGAAAGCATCGGTGCAGTAAATGGATTATCAAGTGGAAGGTTGTTATTAAAGTCACCTACGACAACTATGTCGTCATATTGAATGTTAATATCCTCAAGAATGGAAATAAAGTGATCAAGATTCACACTAGAATTTGGTCCATATACACAACCCAAAAGAAGTTTCTGATTATTGACACTTGAAACTTCCAGAAACAAGTATTCAATTCCACTCCCAATGTGGGTTAATAATTTCTCCTTACAAGGTATACCGTTCCGAACATAAATCGCAACTCCACCACCCCTAGCTCTAGTTTCAATCCCATCAACTAGGATTCTCCTATCCGACCGGAAAAGCTTAAAGCCCTGTAAATTAAAAACTGAATCTGGGACACCCAAGTGAAGCCAAGTTTCAGAAACACAAATAACGTCAATACCCGCAGATATAAATAAATATCTAAATTCATCAATCTTATTATTCAAACTCTGAGCATTTATTCGGACAATGTTGAGACCTACTCTCTGTTTTGCAAGAATTCTAACCATGTTATACACACTGTCTCTGGAATTATAACCATCAGAAGTCATTAATTCATCGACAAGAATTGACCCGTTTTTGGAAAGTCTTTCGTGACACTTACGAAGACTTGTTGGAAAATGCCAATGACATCAAAGTTTCGACAAAAGACGCGAGGACCAAATATATGTCCGGTTATACTTTATATTTTCAATACGCCTCATTTATTGACGGGTTAATTGACAGCCTTGGATAACATTTAGAGGCATGTACTCGGCTATTTACGGATCCAAACCCCATTTTGGAGATATTCAAAAGATGTACTATCTCTTGCAGAAGACTGAAGGTGAGATGCTTATCCATGTTTCTAACTATAAAAGCAAGTTTTCCGACACCTGCCGTCGCCATACACCCCCCACACCATAACTTTTCCTCCTCCATGTTTTACGGTTGGAATCAAATTTTATTCTTGCATCTCCTCGTTAGCCTTTCGCCAAACTTTTTTGGCACCATCGGGTCCAAAGATATTATATTTTGACTCGTCACTGAATATGACGTTGTACCAAAACGAATCCGGTTTATTTAAATGCTCCTTAGCAAATGCTAGCCTCTTCCCTTTATTTATTTTAGATATTAGTGGCTTTCTTCGAGGAGTTCGGCCGTTATACCCAGCTCTGTTAAGCACATTTCTTACAGTTTGCGGGTGTACACTTTTGCTAGAGCATTGGAATAGTTCTCCACATAATTCTGAAGCAGATTTTCTTGTGTTGGCTTTAACAGTATTCAAAGTAAGTCACTCCTCTCTTTGTGAAAGCTTTTTTGGTCGTCCATAAAATTTCTATTTCTTAAGTAGGAATTTATTATTGTCTGTATACTAGAGTGAGACTTTCCCATAATTTTTCCTATTTCCTTTTTGCAAACACAAAAGAATAAACGTAAAAAATAGTGATGCTGTACGTAAACTTTTTTGGCGTTTATTTTGGCACCTTTTGGTATTTTTCATAAATATCTTGTTTCTCAGAAAAGTTACAGGAATGAAATATGCAATGTATTTTAAGCATCGTTCTACGAAAAAATTATGAATGCAAAACTACTATCTTTAATCAATACAGTAAGAAAAAATAAGTGAAATAATATTAAGTACAAAGTGTACGTAAACTTTTTTGATCAGTGTATACCAGTTTCTGACATTAAACCACGATCAAAAGACTCTTAATAGTTAATTCTGTTTCTTAAAGTACTTTTATTTTCTGTAAAACCTTTTTGGGCATCCGGTTTCTTTGCTAAGTAATGTGCAGAAAACGATTTAGAGAACCCAAGTGTAATATTTTATCCAAGATTATCACCGAGGATAAGTTCTATAATAAATTCCACATTTGTAGTACCACTTTCAGTTTGAATGTCAATACCAGGAATTTTTCATTTTTTAATGCATTTACCAAAAGTTCAAGAGCAATATTTCGATAATTTTTAAAACCTGATGATTTAATAAAATATGCCAAATAAACGTTGTTTAATTTAGATGATTTTTCTAGAATTGAAGGAAAACTGTAATAAAAATTGCCTATTGGATTTGGATCCAAGCGAATTATGAATTCCGAAATCATCAACATATAAAAAGTATGGAACTAAATGGTCTTTCGGATATAACACTTTTTTGTTGCCATAACCTCCCCTGAACGAAATTAACAAATTTGTCACTTTTTTCAAGAATTTTCATGTGGTCTAAACCTTCATCCATATAATTATATTTTTCAAAAATATTTTTAATTTCAAATTCGAGAGGCATTAGTATACCATTACTTGTAGGATTATTGTTAATACTGAAACATTCCACATCGCTTATAAAGCCTTGTCCACCCTTGTCTTTTAAAGTATTTTCAAACTTAAAATCAAATAAATTTTTGACATCACATAAAACGCTTGAGAGGAGGGTTTCAGCGAAATTGTTGTCGTCCATTTGACTTTCTTCAATGAAATTAATTACGGGATTTAATATTAAATCCTCCACAAATTTTCTTATGCAATTTACGTCGGCACGTGAGAAATTGCTAAACATGTGCAATTTTGTAACAAATTTAAAACCGGAATCATATATTTCTGCGACTTTTTCTTGAGAATTAAACAGTTTATGACGTACATTGACATTAGATCTTTGATCAACTACGCAATCATTATGTATTTCATTTATTGTAATAGTATTTGTGAAAGTAGATTCGTTACCTACTCTATGTCAAAATGTTTAGTTAAATGTCTTTTAAATGGAAATTTTTGAAAACATTCGCTACATGTGCATTCATAAACAATATTAGATGGAATTACGTGGTGCTTTAAATGAGCAAAATAGAGCTCGATTGAGCAGTAAAAGTTTTCACATAAAAAGCACTTAATTTCCATAGTAATAAAATTAAAACAACTCATGGAAAAAACCTATTTATTAAATAATATTTACGTCCTTTTAAACAATCCGAAACTATTTAATTTGGTTTAATTTAACTTTTCCACTTTATTATATTTTAATTTGCAAATTTTTCTTAACACACTTATTTTACATTAGAATGCAAAGAACGAAAAAAATACCGTTTTAACAACAACAACAACGCACAACAATGAATACACACAGGCGTATACTAACGTACGAATATAAATAAATACTAGAGGTGTGCACAAGATATTCTGCTAGCTTACCATTCACCGAATGCATTACTGTAGTGTACTCTTTTCTATTGCTCTTCATTTTACGAGTGCACTGAAATATGTATTTCTCATTTATTCATCACTCGTTTGCCTGTGAAGTAACGGAACTATGCTTTGTGTTGTAAGAGCATATTTTACTACTGAAGCTACATTTTCAGTATTGCCATCTGAATATTAGTAGTGTAAAAAAAGGTTTTTCCCCAGAAATAAAAAGTTTAAAAAAGTTACTGGCAATGCTGGCGTCGGAGAAGATGTTTTGTTCTGAGAGCAATAAAAGAAATGCATGGTGTGACTATATGAAGAATACAATATTTTTGTTGCACTCTTCACACAACTCTCTTTTATACTGTTGTACAATGATTTATGAGTGCAGTTGTTTTTTTGTACTCTATCTTTGCTTCACACTTATTTATATTTGCAGCTACAATCAATATTCGGTCATGAGGAAAATGCAATAGTGTGCAATTTTATATGTCTTGTGCACACCTCTAATAAATACCGACCACGACTTCACGCAACAAATTCTTTTACAATACCAAAGAACTTGTCAAGCTTTGATCTGCATCAAATGTACTTTTTCTTTTGTTAAAAACGGGTTTATTTTTTTTTTTTTTTGGATTTTTAAGCCCTTGTTATGCATCCGTAACGGATCGTAACCGTAACAGTAAGAAACAGCTGATTGTTTTTGTTATGTGTAAAGCAATGCGAATGGTTATAGAAATGTAACGTATCCGGAACGGAACGTAAGAATCTGTAAAAAATAGAATTTTCTTACAATTTTACGTGACATCTATTTAGCAGTGTTAACAATATGTAAATATTAATAGCCACCAAAACTGAAAATTTTAATTTTAAACAGAATTTACATGTTTATTGAAGTCGCCGTGGTCTAGTGGGTAGTGTGTTGGCTTATTAGACGAAAGGCCCGGGTTCGAATCCCAGGTCAGACATCAAAAAAAATTTTTTTCTTCGGCGACTTTCTCTCAGCAGATTTCTGGCAAAGACTCTGAGAGTAAAAATTGCCATGAAAAGCTTCTCAAAAATCTGTCGCTCGGAGTCGACTTTAAACTGTAGGTCCCGCCACTCATGTACAAAATTAACACACACAACATAAGTGGTGTGAGAAGCTAGGTCGTAATCCTGACTGACGGGTTGTAATGGCCAATTATGTATTTTATGTTATGTATTATTATTATGTATGTTTATTATGTTTTGTTTGTCTGTATGTGAAATTTTCTTTAAATAAAACCCAAATTATAATTTATTTCGTTATTAACTTTTATAATTTAAAATAAAAATAAATACAATTTTACTATAACATTATGTAAGTAATGTTTATTTTAAATTAGAAAAATATACATAGTTATCGATTTTTAACTAATTAAACCGTTCGAAAAGCATTTCAGTCACAAACTAAATTGTGTGTGTAAGTAAAATTGTTTGGGTTTCAGAAACAGTACATGAAACTTTTAATAAATATATATCTTGAAATAAATATAAAATCGTTGAAATGCACCCAAAAACACTGTAACACTGGTTAATAGCTGAATTAAAGAAAAACAAAAGAGGCCATATTGAAAGTGGTAAAAGGAGTGAAAACAAAGATTTTAAAATTTGGAATTAATATTAAATTTGTTTAAAAAACAATAATAAAAATAATAAAATAAAAACTCAAACCCAAAAACATATATCCATATCTGAATTTCTGTCTTTTAGCTTTTGCAATTTTTATTTCTTTATTTGATTTTCTTTTTTGTTATGTTTACATAAAAACATATGACACGTTTTTACGATCTATAATTGCTCTTACATTTTTACGTTCCGTACACGTTATATTACGTTACTGCTACATTTCGTTACGGTAGCATAACTAAAGCCTTAGCATAACACACATTAAAGAAGTAATGCAAACTAATGCAACTTATACCTTTTTTATATATATATGTGTGTTTTTTCTCATTTGTTGATATTAACATCATTGAAAAACAATTAAAAAAAAATTTAATTGAGCCGATTAAAAATTTAATCAAAGCTAAAGAAGCCAATAATTTTTTTTCCGTTACGTATACGTTACTTGAACACACTTGTGTTCATTCACTTTTATTCTTTGTAGGAAAATGTTATTTCTACAAACATCTTAAATTGGATTTTTAGTATATATGTATATGCTAAGAAAGCGTTGAAGAGTATGGGAGAGAATATTTTTTTCAACTCTTTTTCTTATTGTTTTCTTCCGAGCGAAATTCAAATCACGTTCGTAAATGCAGTAGTTCTGTAACACAGCAGCATAATAAAAATCTAATGTTCGAAAATGCAATGCAGCACTGACTTGCGTCGAACTTTTTTTGCAGACAAATGGCAATGCTGTCGCAAATTTTTGCAAACATAGCAACAGTTTGATTTCAGTTGCAATAGTTCGCGGTAAACCATTCCTTCGTGAAATAAAAGCTTTTAACACGTTGACTGCCGACTACGAGATAACTCGTAGATTGCGTTCTCTTCTAGAAAGCCAAACTACTAGTTTTTTCGTACTTACTAATGTGAAAAAATCAAGTTGTCGTTTTTTGGTCCGAGCTGTTGTCTTTTTTGTCCTGTACGTGTTTATAAGCCTAAATAAAAAGAATTAAATTGAACTTAAAATGGATAATCAAATATAAATAACCAATACGAAAGTCAATAATAATTAAGGGTAATTTTAAAATTGCTAAATTAAAACACAAAATTTCAACACACATACTAAAGAAGTGATACAAAATACCCACAGCAATGTAAATAATACAAATTTTAAAAAAATATACGGTGGTAAACAAAGACTAATTACAACATTATTCAGTGGGCTGTCTACAGTGGCCAACTTGAAGCTTTTATGGTACCCATAAATAGTGTCGTTATATTAACTTTGCCGTAGTCTAGTATACTAGGTAGTGTGTTGTATGTATATGTTTACGTTTGCCTTCATCACCCAGATGCTTCCACTTGCCAATGTTCACAACTCGTCTTGATTGTGTCTGTAGATACTACAAAGGTCTAGAATTTGACAGTAATGAATCTGCACTTCTATTGAAATTTGTTGCTTGATGTTGGTTCTCGATTTATATCCAATTTTTTCAGGGATGGTTGAAGTCGGCTTAGTCCAGTAGATAGTGGCTTAGTAGACGGCCAGTGTTCGAGTCCCAAACTACAAAAGATAATTTTTTCTCCGATTTCCTTTCAGCAGATTTCTGGCAAAAACTCTCAGAGTAAAAAAAAACCTGCCTTGAAAAGTTTCTCAAAAAAGTCGACTTTAACCTGTAGGTCCCGCCACTTATGTATAAAATTAACACAAACAAAATAAGTGGTGTGAGAAAGTAGGACAATAATCCAGACTGAAGGGTTGTAATGACCTATTATGTATGTATGTTTCTTAGGGATCGTACTTTTACGGGTTGTTATAGACTAATCTAGTAGGTATTATTTTGGCTTCTTAGACGTAAGATCACGGTTCTAACCCCACGTTAGACATCTCCAACAAAACGAATCATAAAAAAATATTTCTTCGATGACTTCCTCTCCAGTCAGGCCAGTGCTTTAATACTCGTATTTTATCTTCGTCCGTAGATATTCCATCTGATAAGTCGCCCATTTATTATTCCTTGATGGTGAGACGGATCTGGATCTTTTACGTGGCGCTTTGCAGTGTTTTTGGAAATGACCACCTTTCCACAATTGAAGCATTTAAGTTTAGCCTTCCGTCCGTTTTCTTCCATAGCTTGCTTCACCATCTCCTTAACTTCAGTTAAAAGTCTTGAAATTGTGCGAGCGCTCTCTTGGGCTAGTGCGAAAGCCACGGTCTCTGCAAAGGTATTCTGCGTAGAACATACCGCTAATTTAACGTCAGGTCGCCTCGTTCTTAATGTTGTCTTTTCTCTTGTTGTTGGTTTTCTCTTGGGTGTGTAAGCTACTCCAACATCTCAACCTCTATTGCAAAGGCTTGAAGTGATTCATAAGCCTTTTGCGCTCGGCACATTTTTTTATTTATTTATTTCTATGGATAGTGTTCCTTTCAGACTAAATTTAAATTTACAAACAATATATATAATTAATATTCAATTTAATTAATATTCAGATACAATATAATTTTTCTGTTTAAAGAATAATTGCTTTCGGATAGATCAATTAGATGATAAAGGCTATAAAACTTTAAACATATTTGACGAAAAGAGTCGTTATTGGCATAGACATAGCGATGAAATTGTATATTTAATAATTTAAAATTAGGAGAAGGTCCAATTGGAACATTAAAATTAAGTTTGCGTAACAAATAATCAGAGTAAACATCACCATGTATTAAACCCAGGAGGAAAGAGACACTTAGCATAATTCTCCGGCTTTTCAGTGTAGGTAGCTTTATAAGAGCGAGTCTAGTTTCATACGAAGGGCGAGTCTACTTTCATCAAAGTCCTCTCGAGCAAAATATCAGAAAGCGCTTCTGTACAGATTCAATTGTTACTGTAAATGAGAAAATGTGGATCCCATATAATAGCTCCATACTCAAGAATAAGGCGCACCAACGATATATATAATCTTTTGGTCACGTAGGCACCAGCAAATTCCCTTGACCAGCGCTTTATAAATCCTAAACCACCATTTGCTTTGTTCACTTAAACTTAAGTCTATACTGAAAGAATTATAGGCAAGACTAAAATGTGTTGCACACTCCGGTCTATTCAAGTTATTGTTATTTATAAATTGCTCCACTATATTTCCCCTAGAATCTGTTCTGGAAGAACCCCATAAGGAGTTATGAGAATTAAAATCTCCCAAAAGAAGGTAAGGTAAATCAAATTGAGACGTTATATCACTTAGATCTTTTTCGGAAATAGTTTCTGAACCTGGTAGATATATTGAACATATTATAAATTTAATTGGGTATTTGACTTTAATAGCAACCACTTGATACTGGGATAAAATTGTTAATTCTTCTCCGTCGAACAAATTATTATTGATATATATAAACTCCACTACACGCACTTGTAGATGGAATTGTATTTTTAAAGAAACACGAATAATTTTTGAGATTAGTATGATGACTCGACTAACTTTCGAAAGCCATGTTGATATGAGGTTAAAATTGAAGATATTTGATGATATAAAGAATCAGTCACAATTTTTTCAAAGAGTTTTGGAATTGCATTCAATTTTGCTATACCTCCATAGTTAGAAACTTCCAATTTATTGAAAATTCCCGTTAGGGGACCAGAAAGATTTTCAGCAAAATGTCTAAGAATACAAGTAGGTATACGAGCTGGACCTGCGGTAGGTGAGCTTTGTATTGACAACAGATTTTTTCGAACAGATTCAGCAGCAATTTACGAGATATGAATACCTGATGATTGGGATAAATCATAAGGATAGGAAGCTTGATTTTGGAATGATTTATAAGAATAAGTTGTTGCAAAAAAAAGCAAACAAATTACTTATGGACATTTCGTCGCAAGCACTGCGAGAACCAAATTTTTAGTAGTTCGGTTACGATTACGCCTTGCGCATAATTTCCCGTTAGATGATGTAGTTGAGCTATTTTAAAGGTTTCCAAGTCTTTTTCATATGTGAAAATTAACATTTTCTCTGCAAAATGTGTGCATTACGTGGAAGTTGGCATCCCTGCAATATAAATTACAGTGACAGTTTTCAAAAAAACATTTATTTATTCATGAAATATACAACGAATTCTGTGAAAAATTATTTGAAAAAGAACTTTAAAAAAATTAAAATTATCAAAAAATGTTAAAAATAGCTGCAACACAAAGTGAAACTAAAAAGAAATATTGCAGGAAAATATAAATATGGAGTGTGCAATGGGCGAGTGCAAGCAAAATAGTGGTAAAAATAAACAACTAAGAAATTTTAAAAAATAAAATATCCCATGTTTTTAATCGTTTTTAAAATGATGTAGATGTACCATTTTATTATATATTCTCGGCTATAACGAAGGCATTTTAGGTGTCAATGCAAATGTGGAGGTCGACAATACTCCCGATTTAGAAGTACAGGTATCGTACGTTCCAGGAAAATTTCGCGTTATAGAAGACTTAGCTTTCATATAAATTTAAGGGTTATGTTCCAATAAACTTTTTCATAATAAAATTAGTACTAAATTAACGATGTATGTATGTACGTTTACAACTCAAAATCAATATTCATACTTTATTAAAAAATAAATTAAAAACGTAATGAAAAACGCAATCGGAAAACATAAATATTCGCTAGTCTGTGTCACTTACTTCGAACATCGTGTTACGTCGAATAGTTAGCGTATAACTTCATCAGAAGAAATTTAATCGGAAAAGTTTTCGTCATTTGATAAAAAACATTTTATTGGACGTTCTTCCAGTGATCATGCGATTGTGAAATCAGTTATCAGTGTTTGTTTGCGTAATAAGTAATAAGGCGCGTTACACAACTCGAAATTTCGCGTTGTTTTTTTCTAAATCGCGTTATATCGAAAACGCCTGGTAGAAGTACCGCGTTATATGAGGCATACCTGTACATTAGAGCGACTCACCAAAAAAAGTGCTCTATGTACCCTCCTAAAAATGAACTTTAGACTATTTTAAGACAACATTTCCAATATTTCGGCTCCATATTTGACCTCTCGTGAGCTGGACCATTTTGAAAAAGGGTCTATTTTTCAATATTTTGTTAATTTGTGGATCTGTTTCTTTACCAACATTTACAATATTTATATCAGAAGGAAGGTTTTTTTAAGGGGCGTTCAACAGTATATACAATTTGTCCAAGGACGATTATCCATGTCCCTTTTTTAAGGATATTCTGTAAAAAAAATACAGTTTTTGAATTTTTTGTTCGGAGTTGTTTGTAATAATAATGCCAAATTAAAATAGTTTAATTTTTAGTCGATTTAATTAAATACGGGTCTTAGCTTTTTTTGAAATTCGCGCAAGTTCGCGTTTTGAAAAAAAAATGCAATGGAATGGCAACCCTTCATTGTAAATAGGTCAATTGGGTATCAAACTTTTTCATTTTCCAGGTACATCATCTTTATATGTAAATAATTTAGAATTTTGCAAATTAGATACATTTTACATGGTGCTCTAGAATATATAAAAATGCAAATTTGTGGTAACTTTAATTTGATGGCGGATTTAGTTTCTTGATCATGTATGGATTTAAATAGGACTAAATAAAGAAAAAAGAAATGACCCACGAGTTTTTGGCGGCATATTTGTTTACAAAATTAAAAAAAATTATAAAATTTTATTGTTTATATTTACAAAACTACTACAAAACGTGAACTATCTCGCATTCCAAAAAAGCTGAGACCCGTATTTAATTAAATCGTCTGAAGATTAAAATATGTTAATTTGGCATTTCTCTTAAGAAGAACCCCGAACAAAAAATTCAAAAACCATTATTTTTTACAGAATATCTTAAAAAAAAACGGACATGAATGATCGTCCTTGGACAAATTGTATACACTGTTGGACGCGCCGTAAAAAATCCTGATATATACTGATATAGATATTGTATATGTTGGTAAAGAAACAAATCCACAAATTAACAAAATATTCAAAAATAGACACTTTTTCAAAATGGTCCAGCTCACGAGAGGTCGAAGCTGGAGCCGAAATATTTGAAATGTTGTCTTAAAAAATACCAATGTTCATTTTAAGGGGGGTACACTTTGCACGAATTTCGCTTCCATACAACTTGAGTCGGTCTACTGTACATAATTCTTTAACTGGTAAATGTCCACATACAATTTCAAATAAAAGTGTTTAATTTTCCTTCTGATTTGAGGCATTAATATTGAGATCCAAGAGGACATATTACAGACCGCAAATAATGAAATGGAATTATTATGACGGTTTAGAGAATTTGGCCGGAAGTATTTGTCACAAGTTAAAAACGAAAGCCCCAATCTATGGTGGGAAAAGTAAGCCATCAAATTCACTATGAAAGCGTTAAAATCGTATGATGCCATTTTTTTAAATTAAATGGAGAGCAATTGATCTTGCGAGCATCAAAAATATTTGTTGGAAGGAAAGGAATTAAAGAAAAGGATGAAGTTAAAAACTTTTTTTAGATGTAGAATGTACTTCAGAATGAGATTACTGAATAGCGAAATTTCAACAAAAGAAAATAATAAATAAATAAAATAAATATCAACAAAAGAAAAAAGAATTAAATAACTACGTAAAAAAACTTTTTTCACTCCATTTTATTTTCATATAATATTTCAATTAATAAAATAATGTTCGATAATTTTTATTTAAAGAATTTTGTAGAGACAAGTGTTAAATTTTCCCACTGTTATATTTACACTAGCTAAAACCCGGTGTGCTTCGCCACTCCTATCGATATCTATATATATATAAAAAGAATTTGTGTTTATTTGCTTGCTTGAAGTCTATAGACGGCTAAACGGCTGGACCGATTTCCTTGAAATTTTAACAGTACCTTCGGCAACCTTAGATGTTGATGCTCGTAGCCTCTCTCCCTCTAGGCGCGCATCGCGTTGATCCAGTGTCTCATTAGCTCTTGACCTTGATCATTAGGATCGTTTAAGACATGCATCACGTTGATCAGGTGTCTCAGCAGCTCTAGCAGTTGATGCTCCTATCCTCTCCCCTTCTACATGTGCATCACGTTGATCTGGTGTCTCCGCAGCTCTAGATGTTGATGCTCGTAGTCTTTCTTCTTCTAGGCGTACAACGCGTTGATCCAATGTCTCATTAGTTCTTGACCTTGATGATTGGGATCGTTCTCGTTTAAAACGTGCATCACGTTGATCAGGTGTCTCAGTATATAATGGATAATGATACTCATAGTCCCTCGCTTTCTACACGTACATCTTGCTGATGTGGTGTTTCTGTAGCTACTGCTCTTTGCTATCGTATTATTTCCCTTTCTAAACGTTAATCACGTTGAACTTGAGTCTCAGCAGCTCTAGATGTGGAGGCTCAAGACCTTTCAACACTCAGACAAACTTCCTTTTCTTCGGGAATTTCATCAGCCTTTTGTAAATTAACTGCATTTTTGGTGCGTGTAGAAAGCGAAGATATTTTATGTAGCATTTTTTTGGTTTTTAATTTATCACAATACTAGCAGAATGTACCCGGCGTTGCGAGGGTTATAAAAATAACAATGAATAAAAAACCGGCTTCTTAAAAATGCAATTATTCAAATTATTGGGAAACCGATTTATCAATTAACTCAGTTTTTTTAATACTCTATGTCCTAAATATAAATGCATGCAATTTGCCCGTTTTTCGCCCCTTTTCCCCTTTTGGTCCAACTTTTTAAACATAACACCTCCAATAGCTATTTGGGAAACTTAACCAAGCTAAATCTTAAAAATTAAAAATCTTAAAAAAAAACCTTTAAAACCCTTAAAATACTGCATTTATGCATAAAGTACTAATTTTTGCCCTTTTTTATCCCTTTGTCCCATTTTTTCCCTTTGGTTCAAAATTTTTAGAAGATTTATAGCCTATAACCTGCACCGATAAAAGCTCGATCAATATCCCAAATTTCAAGAAAATCGGTACAGGCGTGATTGGCTAACAAACAAACAAAAAAAACAGACTTACAGAAAGATTTATAATATATATTAGGATGATCACTCACAAATTAACAGTCTTATGCAAAAAAAAAACCTTATTATGACCTTCAAATGAACATTAGTTAATAACGATTTTAAGCTTAATAATCCATTATTAAAAAATTATATGCAAAAACAGTATTTTAACTAATATCCATTTTAATGATTTTTCTTATTTGATGCTGGCAATACCATTATTTTATTCTCTCAATTTTTCCTTAATGTTGTGTATGAACGATTATTATTTCATTTGGTATTCGTGTCCAATATTGTTTTTTTATGTTTTTATATAAAATAATTGTTTTTATTAACATAAAAATGGGGTTGTATTTGTTTTTTTAATAACAACAATGTACAAATCCATTATTAAAAAATTATATGCAAAAACAGTATTTTAACTAATATCCATTTTAATGATTTTTCTTATTTGATGCTGGCAATACCATTATTTTATTCTCTCAATTTTTCCTTAATGTTGTGTATGAACGATTATTATTTCATTTGGTATTCGTGTCCAATATTGTTTTTTTATGTTTTTATATAAAATAATTGTTTTTATTAACATAAAAATGGGGTTGTATTTGTTTTTTTAATAACAACAATGTACAAATAAAATAAAACAACCAATGTAATTAAAATATTACATTTTGATTAAAGAAAGTATTCGAGTACCGGTTTCTTTAAATTTGTTTTGATTATTTAGACATCACTAAACTATTTTGTAAACAAAATTTATATTTTTGGAAAAAAGAAAAATTTGAGTACAAAAAATATGGAGAAAAAACTGCAAGCTTTAATTATTTTGCTATGTGTGCCATCAATAGCACCAATGACACCAGGGAATTTTTTTTGTGTTTTTAAATTTTTTTTAATTTATTTTAAAAAATTTGAATATTTTTCACAAAATGTGAAAAATTGTAATAAAATTATGACAAATGTCTTTAATATAGGTTTAAAGTAGGGTCGAACCATTGTTAAATTTCATAGATTTAACAATGGTTTACTACAGGTGTTTTAAGCTAATTATCGTTTTTGGATATACTTTTATCGAATTTTGCTTAACAATGGTTAGTAAGCATGTTGTAAGTTTTTTTGCATAAGACCGTAAATGTTTAACTCCTTTAGAATCTGAGATTCAAATGATTTGCGAAAAAGACTGTAAGTACTATTTAAGTACTTCCTTCCAATCATTATTAGACAAATATACCGTAACAGCTCAAATTTTTTTTATTTTTAAGATAAAAAATTTTGGACAATATTTAATATATTAATATTAAATGTTTTTTATTAGGGTGACTATAAATGACCCGACTATAAAGGTTTGGTCTGTATTATATAACCACATGTAACAATTGGTTCTTTAAAAAGTTATGTATGCTGTAGGTAGTTAATAAATTTGGGCAGTATAGTGTCATCAATGATAACGGTACCTAAGTTACACATGCCCCAAACATATAGTGAAATAGGATTTGGAATGATACACATGACTTTAGCAGCAATAGTTTATCAATTATATGATGTTTAGTATTTACTTTTTGTCTAAAAATTCATATAAAGATAAAGTCCATCTATTTCCCTTACCCGAAATGTTAATTGTGTGTCAAAGTGGTTCATGCTAAATACTAGCCCTAATAGTTTTCCATTTACACGAACTTTTATATCATATAGTCCGGCAATTTTTCACACAAATTATTCATATGGATTTCAGTGCTGCACAGGTATAAGAAGTTTTAAATTTAATTCATATGGGAAGTACCACAACCCTTTTCCTAGTCAGTGAATTTTTATCTAAAATATTCATATTGATTGATTGATTCGACAAAATTTTAGGACTCTAACTATTATATTTTGTTAGATATATTAATTTAATATTTTTATGGGAGGTGACACTCCCATAAAATTAATTAATATTCAGATACAATATAATTTTTCTGTTTAAAGAATAATTGCTTTCGGATAGATCAATTAGATGATAAAGGCTATAAAACTTTAAACATATTTGACGAAAAGAGTCGTTATTGGCATAGACATAGCGATGAAATTGTATATTTAATAATTTAAAATTAGGAGAAGGTCCAATTGGAACATTAAAATTAAGTTTGCGTAACAAATAATCAGAGTAAACATCACCATGTATTAAACCCAGGAGGAAAGAGACACTTAGCATAATTCTCCGGCTTTTCAGTGTAGGTAGCTTTATAAGAGCGAGTCTAGTTTCATACGAAGGGCGAGTCTACTTTCATCAAAGTCCTCTCGAGCAAAATATCAGAAAGCGCTTCTATAGATTCAATTGTTACTGTAAATGAGAAAATGTGGATCCCATATAATAGCTCCATACTCAAGAATAGGGCGCATCAACGATATATATAATCTTTTGGTCACGTAGGCACCAGTAAATTCCCTTGACCAGCGCTTTATAAATCCTAAACCACCATTTGCTTTGTTCACTTAAACTTAAGTCTATACTGAAAGAATTATAGGCAAGACTAAAATGTGTTGCACACTCCGGTCTATTCAAGTTATTGTTATTTATAAATTGCTCCACTATATTTCCCCTAGAATCTGTTCTGGAAGAACCCCATAAGGAGTTATGAGAATTAAAATCTCCCAAAAGAAGGTAAGGTAAATCAAATTGAGACGTTATATCACTTAGATCTTTTTCGGAAATAGTTTCTGAACCTGGTAGATATATTGAACATATTATAAATTTAATTAGGTATTTGACTTTAATAGCAACCACTTGATACTGGGATAAAATTGTTAATTCTTCTCCGTCGAACAAATTATTATTGATATATATAAACTCCACTACACGCACTTGTAGATGGAATTGTATTTTTAAAGAAACACGAATAATTTTTGAGATTAGTATGATGACTCGACTAACTTTCGAAAGCCATGTTGATATGAGGTTAAAATTGAAGATATTTGATGATATAAAGAATCAGTCACAATTTTTTCAAAGAGTTTTGGAATTGCATTCAATTTTGCTATACCTCCATAGTTAGAAACTTCCAATTTATTGAAAATTCCCGTTAGGGGACCAGAAAGATTTTCAGCAAAATGTCTAAGAATACAAATAGGTATACGAGCTGGACCTGCGGTAGGTGAGCTTTGTATTGACAACAGATTTTTTCGAACAGATTCAGCAGCAATTTACGAGATATGAATACCTGATGATTGGGATAAATCATAAGGATAGGAAGCTTGATTTTGGAATGATTTATAAGAATAAGTTGTTGCAAAAAAAAGCAAACAAATTACTTATGGACATTTCGTCGCAAGCACTGCGAGAACCAAATTTTTAGTAGTTCGGTTACGATTACGCCTTGCGCATAATTTCCCGTTAGATGATGTAGTTGAGCTATTTTAAAGGTTTCCAAGTCTTTTTCATATGTGAAAATTAACATTTTCTCTGCAAAATGTGTGCATTACGTGGAAGTTGGCATCCCTGCAATATAAATTACAGTGACAGTTTTCAAAAAAACATTTATTTATTCATGAAATATACAACGAATTCTGTGAAAAATTATTTGAAAAAGAACTTTAAAAAAATTAAAATTATCAAAAAATGTTAAAAATAGCTGCAACACAAAGTGAAACTAAAAAGAAATATTGCAGGAAAATATAAACATGGAGTGTGCAATGGGCGAGTGCAAGCAAAATAGTGGTAAAAATAAACAACTAAGAAATTTTAAAAAATAAAATATCCCATGTTTTTAATCGTTTTTAAAATGATGTAGATGTACCATTTTATTATATATTCTCGGCTATAACGAAGGCATTTTAGGTGTCAATGCAAATGTGGAGGTCGACAATACTCCCGATTTAGAAGTACAGGTATCGTACGTTCCAGGAAAATTTCGCGTTATAGAAGACTTAGCTTTCATATAAATTTAAGGGTTATGTTCCAATAAACTTTTTCATAATAAAATTAGTACTAAATTAACGATGTATGTATGTACGTTTACAACTCAAAATCAATATTCATACTTTATTAAAAAATAAATTAAAAACGTAATGAAAAACGCAATCGGAAAACATAAATATTCGCTAGTCTGTGTCACTTACTTCGAACATCGTGTTACGTCGAATAGTTAGCGTATAACTTCATCAGAAGAAATTTAATCGGAAAAGTTTTCGTCATTTGATAAAAAACATTTTATTGGACGTTCTTCCAGTGATCATGCGATTGTGAAATCAGTTATCAGTGTTTGTTTGCGTAATAAGTAATAAGGCGCGTTACACAACTCGAAATTTCGCGTTGTTTTTTTCTAAATCGCGTTATATCGAAAACGCCTGGTAGAAGTACCGCGTTATATGAGGCATACCTGTACATTAGAGCGACTCACCAAAAAAAGTGCTCTATGTACCCTCCTAAAAATGAACTTTAGACTATTTTAAGACAACATTTCCAATATTTCGGCTCCATATTTGACCTCTCGTGAGCTGGACCATTTTGAAAAAGGGTCTATTTTTCAATATTTTGTTAATTTGTGGATCTGTTTCTTTACCAACATTTACAATATTTATATCAGAAGGAAGGTTTTTTTAAGGGGCGTTCAACAGTATATACAATTTGTCCAAGGACGATTATCCATGTCCCTTTTTTAAGGATATTCTGTAAAAAAAATACAGTTTTTGAATTTTTTGTTCGGAGTTGTTTGTAATAATAATGCCAAATTAAAATAGTTTAATTTTTAGTCGATTTAATTAAATACGGGTCTTAGCTTTTTTTGAAATTCGCGCAAGTTCGCGTTTTGAAAAAAAAATGCAATGGAATGGCAACCCTTCATTGTAAATAGGTCAATTGGCTATCAAACTTTTTCATTTTCCAGGTACATCATCTTTATATGTAAATAATTTAGAATTTTGCAAATTAGATACATTTTACATGGTGCTCTAGAATATATAAAAATGCAAATTTGTGGTAACTTTAATTTGATGGCGGATTTAGTTTCTTGATCATGTATGGATTTAAATAGGACTAAATAAAGAAAAAAGAAATGACCCACGAGTTTTTGGCGGCATATTTGTTTACAAAATTAAAAAAAATTATAAAATTTTATTGTTTATATTTACAAAACTACTACAAAACGTGAACTATCTCGCATTCCAAAAAAGCTGAGACCCGTATTTAATTAAATCGTCTGAAGATTAAAATATGTTAATTTGGCATTTCTCTTAAGAAGAACCCCGAACAAAAAATTCAAAAACCATTATTTTTTACAGAATATCTTAAAAAAAAACGGACATGAATGATCGTCCTTGGACAAATTGTATACACTGTTGGACGCGCCGTAAAAAATCCTGATATATACTGATATAGATATTGTATATGTTGGTAAAGAAACAAATCCACAAATTAACAAAATATTCAAAAATAGACACTTTTTCAAAATGGTCCAGCTCACGAGAGGTCGAAGCTGGAGCCGAAATATTTGAAATGTTGTCTTAAAAAATACCAATGTTCATTTTAAGGGGGGTACACTTTGCACGAATTTCGCTTCCATACAACTTGAGTCGGTCTACTGTACATAATTCTTTAACTGGTAAATGTCCACATACAATTTCAAATAAAAGTGTTTAATTTTCCTTCTGATTTGAGGCATTAATATTGAGATCCAAGAGGACATATTACAGACCGCAAATAATGAAATGGAATTATTATGACGGTTTAGAGAATTTGGCCGGAAGTATTTGTCACAAGTTAAAAACGAAAGCCCCAATCTATGGTGGGAAAAGTAAGCCATCAAATTCACTATGAAAGCGTTAAAATCGTATGATGCCATTTTTTTAAATTAAATGGAGAGCAATTGATCTTGCGAGCATCAAAAATATTTGTTGGAAGGAAAGGAATTAAAGAAAAGGATGAAGTTAAAAACTTTTTTTAGATGTAGAATGTACTTCAGAATGAGATTACTGAATAGCGAAATTTCAACAAAAGAAAATAATAAATAAATAAAATAAATATCAACAAAAGAAAAAAGAATTAAATAACTACGTAAAAAAACTTTTTTCACTCCATTTTATTTTCATATAATATTTCAATTAATAAAATAATGTTCGATAATTTTTATTTAAAGAATTTTGTAGAGACAAGTGTTAAATTTTCCCACTGTTATATTTACACTAGCTAAAACCCGGTGTGCTTCGCCACTCCTATCGATATCTATATATATATAAAAAGAATGTGTGTTTATTTGCTTGCTTGAAGTCTATAGACGGCTAAACGGCTGGACCGATTTCCTTGAAATTTTAACAGTACCTTCGGCAACCTTAGATGTTGATGCTCGTAGCCTCTCTCCCTCTAGGCGCGCATCGCGTTGATCCAGTGTCTCATTAGTTCTTGACCTTGATCATTAGGATCGTTTAAGACATGCATCACGTTGATCAGGTGTCTCAGCAGCTCTAGCAGTTGATGCTCCTATCCTCTTCCCTTCTACATGTGCATCACGTTGATCTGGTGTCTCCGCAGCTCTAGATGTTGATGCTCGTAGTCTTTCTTCTTCTAGGCGTACAACGCGTTGATCCATTGTCTCATTAGTTCTTGACCTTGATGATTGGGATCGTTCTCGTTTAAAACGTGCATCACGTTGATCAGGTGTCTCAGTATATAATGGATAATGATACTCATAGTCCCTCGCTTTCTACACGTACATCTCGCTGATGTGGTGTTTCTGTAGCTACTGCTCTTTGCTATCGTATTATTTCCCTTTCTAAACGTTAATCACGTTGAACTTGAGTCTCAGCAGCTCTAGATGTGGAGGCTCAAGACCTTTCAACACTCAGACAAACTTCAGTTTCTTCGGGAATTTCATCAGCCTTTTGTAAATTAACTGCATTTTTAGTGCGTGTAGAAAGCGAAGATATTTTATGTAGCATTTTTTTGGTTTTTAATTTATCACAATACTAGCAGAATGTACCCGGCGTTGCGAGGGTTATAAAAATAACAATGAATAAAAAACCGGCTTCTTAAAAATGCAATTATTCAAATTATTGGGAAACCGGTTTATCAATTAACTCAGTTTTTTTAATACTCTATGTCCTAAATATAAATGCATGCAATTTGCCCGTTTTTCGCCCCTTTTCCCCTTTTGGTCCAACTTTTTAAACGTAACACCTCCAATAGCTATTTGGGAAACTTAACCAAGCTAAATCTTAAAAATTAAAAATCTTAAAAAAAAAACCTTTAAAACCCTTAAAATACTGCATTTATGCATAAAGTACTAATTTTTGCCCTTTTTTATCCCTTTGTCCCATTTTTTCCCTTTGGTTCAAAATTTTTAAAAGATTTATAGCCTATAACCTGCACCGATAAAAGCTCGATCAATATCCCAAATTTCAAGAAAATCGGTACAGGCGTTCAGGCGTGATTGGCTAACAAACAAACAAAAAAAACAGACTTACAGAAAGATTTATAATATATATTAGGATGATCACTCACAAATTAACAGTCTTATGCAAAAAAAAACCTTATTATGACCTTCAAATGAACATTAGTTAATAACGATTTTAAGCTTAATAATCCATTATTAAAAAATTATATGCAAAAACAGTATTTTAACTAATATCCATTTTAATGATTTTTCTTATTTGATGCTGGCAACACCATTATTTTATTCTCTCAATTTTTCCTTAATGTTGTGTATGAACGATTATTATTTCATTTGTTATTCGTGTCCAATATTGTTTTTTTATGTTTTTATATAAAATAATTGTTTTTATTAACATAAAAATGGGGTTGTATTTGTTTTTTTAATAACAACAATGTACAAATAAAATAAAACAACCAATGTAATTAAAATATTACATTTTGATTAAAGAAAGTATTCGAGTACCGGTTTCTTTAAATTTGTTTTGATTATTTAGACATCACTAAACTATTTTGTAAACAAAATTTACATTTTTGGAAAAAAGAAAAATTTGAGTAAAAAAAAATATGGAGAAAAAACTGCCAGTTTTTATAATTTTGGAATGTGTGCCATCAATAGCACCAATGACACCAGGGAATTTTTTTTGTGTTTTTAAATTTTTTTTAATTTATTTTAAAAAATTTGAATATTTTTCACAAAATGTGAAAAATTGTAATAAAATTATGACAAATGTCTTTAATATAGGTTTAAAGTAGGGTCGAACCATTGTTAAATTTCATAGATTTAACAATGGTTTACTACAGGTGTTTTAAGCTAATTATCGTTTTTGGATATACTTTTATCGAATTTTGCTTAACAATGGTTAGTAAGCATGTTGTAAGTTTTTTTGCATAAGACCGTAAATGTTTAACTCCTTTAGAATCTGGGATTCAAATGATTTGCGAAAAAGACTGTAAGTACTATTTAAGTACTTCCTTCCAATCATTATTAGACAAATATACCGTAACAGCTCAAATTTTTTTTATTTTTAAGATAAAAAATTTTGGACAATATTTAATATATTAATATTAAATGTTTTTTATTAGGGTGACTATAAATGACCCGACTATAAAGGTTTGGTCTGTATTATATAACCGCATGTAACAATTGGTTCTTTAAAAAGTTATGTATGCTGTAGGTAGTTAATAAATTTGGGCAGTATAGTGTCATCAATGATAACGGTACCTAAGTTACACATGCCCCAAACATATAGTGAAATAGGATTTGGAATGATACACATGACTTTAGCAGCAATAGTTTATCAATTATATGATGTTTAGTATTTACTTTTTGTCTAAAAATTCATATAAAAATAAATTCTATTTCCCTTACCCGAAATGTTAATTGTGTGTCAAAGTGGTTCATGCTAAATTCTAGCCCTAATAGTTTCCCATTTACACGAACTTTTATATCATATAGTCCGGCAATTTTTCACACAAATTATTCATATGGATTTCAGTGCTGCACAGGTATAAGAAGTTTTAAATTTAATTCATATGGGAAGTACCACAACCCTTTTCCTAGTCAGTGAATTTTTATCTAAAATATTCATATTGATTGATTGATTCGACAAAATTTTAGGACTCTAACTGTTATATTTTGTTAGATATATTAATTTAATATTTTTATGGGAGGTGACACTCCCATTACAGCAAGTCAGCCCATTTTGTTCATATAAATGTCAAAGTTGTCTATACACAATGTGGGCGTGGCACCTTGACTAGTTGAAATTTAAAAATAAAAAGTAGCCTGTAATTCCTTCCAGACATACAGGAAGGTGCTGTTGAAATTTCAAGAAAATCGGTCCGACCATTTTTAAGTATATAGATTAATATATTCATATGGGAGGCGCCACGTCCCCTATTGCTAGTCAGTCTAGTTTTGTCTAAAATATTTATTTTGTTACTAAAGTGGCTTCGACAAAATTTTAGGAGTCTTAGATATACTAATTTAATATTTTTTATACGGGATGTGACACGCCCACTATAGCCAATCCGCCCATTTTGTTCCTATATAAGTCAAAGTCGTCCTTACAAAATTTGAGGACTCTAGCTGTTGAAGTTTATGAGATATGTGATATTAAATAATTATTGGGTATGTGAGCGTGGCACCTACTTGAAATTTTAAAATAAAAAATAGACTATTGTTCTTTCCAGACATACAGGAAGGTACTGTAAAAATTTCAAGAAAATCGGTCCAGCCATTTAGCCGTCTATGATCTTCAAATAAACAAACCCACAAACAAATAAACATACATTCGTTTTTACATATGTAGATATAAATTTAATAGTTTTACAGTTGAAAATCATTAGCCAATAGGAACACAATTTGCGTAACGTCATTGATTCAAAATGCGCAGATAGTTTTAATTTTATGTGCGTGATGGCGTAATCTATAGTGTGACATTATTGATGGGAACACACATATTGTTACGTTTTTAACTTTTTAAAAACGTTTAAATATGAGTTCGTGAATTGCAAACCAAGTAAAAATAAATATGTGTTTATTTTAATGAAACTCTTTATTATTCATACTACTTTCGTGTCTCACTTTTCAAACTTATACAAAGTACACAACAACTATAACAATATGTGCTCATTCAATACTCTTCTCTACTTATAACCTTTATACCTTTATAAGCAACATCACTTGTTCGTTATTGTCTGCTCACAACGGATATCTTCGAACCATGACTTTACTACGGACGTAACTTGTCTTCACGCCACGACTAACAAGTTCATACGCAACTAAACGCAAGGATGAATTATAACTGAATTCACACTGACTCCTGTATTGTCTTGCCCAAGGCATATTCATGTAATAGGTAGTATCAACTCAACAGCTGACGAGTTTTGAAATGTCAAAATTTTGTTGTTGTTTTTTTGTGCTTTGTTTCGATAATCATTTTCGCATTTATCAACCCTCATTTGTACCGGATGTATCCTTAACGATACGCACTCTAGAAATTCTTCAGTATTACTATTTCAAAGCCAACTTTATAAAAAAATTGCAAGATGATTAATAATATTTAAATTTTAACAAAATGCCTGTTGTTTTTGCATTGTTGTAGAGACGCTCCTACCTGTTATATAAATATGCCATGATCTTGCCCTTTTATATGCGAACGTCTTCAGTCTGATGAGGGTTCCAGTGATGCCAAGTGTAGTGATTTTTTACTTTTTGTAAGGATTTTTTTCAAAAATTTCACATGAAGGGTAAAAGGGAAAGATTTCGTAGTTTTTTCAAATTTTAGGGAATTTCTTCAATTTCAAATTTTCAGCATCTAAAAACTATTTTTCTTCCAACATAGATTAAAAAATTTGCATAATTTTATGTTAAATAATTTTAACTCGTTAAATGCACTTTATCAGTAAAAAAAATGTTGGTTCATGTTTTGCATTCAGCGTCACCAAATTTTTTTATAAACTTGGCCAAAACATTATTATAAAAGAATATTTGAAAATTGATTGTGTCATAAGGTCACTTCATGTTTCATTACCGTTTATGACGGCAGTGAATGTGAAGAATTGTTGAAAACTTTTCCAAAAACCAGTGCTTATCAAGTAAAATCTGATTATCTACAATTTTACATAACTGCATTTGAAGAAACGCAAAGAAGACTACCGCTTATTGACAAATCAAATTTCAAAGTAGTGGAATTTTTAAACCCCGAAGTGGCCATCGGAAAAGGTATCAAAAGTGTCTATCAATTTAAATTGATATGTGATAAATGAATAGTTAACTTTAGAATATAGTTTTTCTAAATATGATAAACAAACATTGCCTAAATTAGATGTTGAAGCATTTTGGTCCAAAATCTGCAAATCAAAAAATTTTAATGACAATTTGATCTTTCCAAATTTTGCAAAAATTTTACAAAATTTACCACATGCCAACGCTGACGCTAAAGGAATTTTTTCTGTTGTAACTGAGGTACGTACGAAAAAATTAAGCTAAGAGTTATTAAATTTTATTTGCATTATAAGATCTCATTTACAAGTTAATTTAATTAATTGTGTAAATTTTTAAAGCACATACATACATAACATAATTGGCCATTACAACCCTTCAGTCAGGATTACGACCTAGCTTCTCACACCACTTATGCTGTGTGCGTTAATTTTATACATGAGTGGCGGGACCTACAGTTTAAAGTCGACTCCGAACGACAGATTTTTGAGAAGCTTTTCATGGCAATTTTTACTCTCAGAGTCTTTGCCAGAAATCTGCTGAGAGGAAGTCGCCGAAGTAATATTTTTTCATTTTGATGTCTGACCTGGGATTCGAACCCGGGCCTTTTGTCTAATAAGCCAACACACTACCCACTATGTGCTAAAGCACATAGAGTCATTAAAAATAAATGAATTATACAGAATTGTATAATTTTCATTAATTTATAATATTTGTAATTTTATGTTATTTTTATAAGATAAATAAATATATGCACCTGAATTGAAAATGTACGAATTTAACATTAAAAAAAGGAAAAAAGCAGGGACCGTAACTGTTATAACTTTTATCGGAAAAGTCACAAAATAACAATTATTTTTTGATTTTTATTTTTTAGAAAAAAACTAAAAGTTATTTTTTGATTTTTATTTTTTCGAGCAGAAATGAAAGTTATTTTTGACATTTATTTTTTCGAGCGGAAATAAAAGTTAAGTTTTGACTTTTATTTAATCGAGCAGAAATAAAAGTTATTTTTTTTAAAAAGCATTCCATTTTATAAAAATTTGGTCCCAGACAATCAAAATTGTTTCTGTGATCAAAATGGTATACTTGGTTCTGTTCTCCGACATTTCCTTGCAGTTGCTTTTTTAATCAAAAATTCAAAAATAACAGTTATTTTCGGTCCCTGGAAAAAAGTAGTGTAGGGAAAATTAAAAGTGGGTGTAGGGCAAAAGGGATTTTTTTTCATTGACGTAGGTATTTTTGGAAAAAATCTCCTGGCATCACTGGATGGTTCTCGAAGTGGAAGGTTCGTGTTATCGCCTTCTCGAGAATTCTATTACGACTACGTTGTTGCGTATGGTTACTTGTCCATCCCTTTTGCTGTCATGCTTTTTGTTGTTACTTAGTAATTGGTGTCGTGTGTATACATTGCCTCTTGTTTCGTTCGCTTTCGTTTTCTATCTCTTTCATACTCATACTGATGTTACTGTTGATTGAAATGGTTCGATGTACATATGTATTAGTGTAGCTGGTAACTTTGTTTATTGTGTTTATGTGAAACGATATTAGATAGCGACACTTTCAGTACGTTTTTATTACATATATAATTGGCCATTACAACCCTTCAGGACAGTATTATTGACCTAGTCTCTTGCACCACTTATATTGTGTGTGTTTAATTTTATACATAAGTGGCAGGACCTACAGTTTAAAGTCGATTCCGAACGTCAGATTGTGTTGAGAAAATTTTAATGGCAATTTTATACTCTCAGGATTTTTGCCAGAAATCTGCTGGGAGAATATCGCCGAAGAAATACTTTTTGTATTTTGTTTTGATGTCTGGCCTGTGGCTCGAACCCTAATAAACCAACTTACTACCTACTTAGGCTTGCCAGATCCCAAAAGCCTGAAAACTGAAAAACGTAAAATTTTCCCCTGGATTTTAGAAAAAAAAACTGAACTTGTTTCAAATGCACTTGTTGTTCCAAAAAGCGAAATTTTATTAAAAATTAAAAAAAAAACACGTTAACATAACAATTTAATTCAATCTTAGGTTATATTAAGTACATACATACATAGGTACATAGTAACTTAAATAAAAAAGTATAACTACGTCTTTTGCCACATATATTTTGAATTTTTATTTACAGAATTTACTAATTCTTTTGCTTTATTAGTATGCAAAAAAGTTTGAAAATTTTTGCAACTTTCATCAAAGTTTAATCTTATTAAAATTTCAGCGTTTATTAAGTCGAAAGACATTCTATGTCTTTCCTGAGAGTACAAATTATTTAAAATACTAAAGGTCCTTTCACAAAGAGCATTGCTTATTGGAATGGAAAGAACCAATGAGACCAATTTATAGAGATTTTGTGCTTTTTTTTATCACACTCTTGAAAAAAGACGGACCATATCTTATCGACCGGAATATTTTTTTGCAAATTATTAAATATCCCTCGCAGGCAGCAGAACTCAGTATACAATAAATCGTTGTTAATTAAATTTGAAATCTGTAAGACTTTTGGAAGCTCTGATAACAGACTCCACGATAAAAGGAACTGCTGTAACTTTAATACGGAAATTTTTGCTGTAAAGTGAGTCATCTCCGAAATCATACCGTTGCTCCAAGTAAGTTATAGCGTTTCTTAAAAACTGATTTGCTTCTCATTTGAAGGTGTTAGATTCTTGATAGGAAATCTTTTTTAAAATAGTCATAACTTTGCTTCCATAGAACTCATCTTTTAACCAATTTTTAAGACTATTTAAGAGATTAACCATTATTGTGTGTAGTTCTATAATAGTACATGAATCACTTTCTAGGGCTAATACTGCAGAATGAAATTCATTTAATACGTTTTGCAGAAAATACAAATAAGCCTCTGACAAACCTTCAGACAAGTATTCGTTGTCATTAATAACATCATTATCTGTAACACCACGAGAAATAAACTCCCAGACAACTTGTTTACCTTTTTGCAAAAAATACATTTTTACTGCTGGCCAGGAATATATTAACCGGTCAATTGCTGGTAAGAGAGAAAGCCATCACGTAGGGACATGTCGGAGAAGATTCTTATATTCAATATTTGCAAACCCGAAACAATATTTTAATTTTTCATTTGTCAAAGCCGAAGAACTAAATTCATTAAATGTTTTGATTACAATGTTTTCCACATCAACTGACAAAACATTTAAAGAATTTTTTACGCAATTATTAATTACATGACAATTACAATTTGCCTTTATTATTTTCTTGTTTTCGGTTTTTAGTTTTTGAAACACAGAATTATGCACGCCATAGTTTACTGACTTGAAGTCGCCGTGGTCTAGTAAGTAGTGTGGTGGCTTATTAGACATAAAGCCAGGGTTCGAGTCCCAGGCCAGACATCAAAATAGAATACAAAAAGTATCTTTTCGGCGATTTCTTTTCAGCAGATTTCTGGCAAAAACTCAAAGTTTCTCAAAAATCTGTCGTTCGGAGTCGACATTAAACTGTAGGTCCCGCCACTTATGCATAAAATTGACACACATAACATAAAGTAGTGTGAGAAACTAGGTCAATAATCCAGACTGAAGGGTTATAATGATCAATTATGTATGTATAGTTTACTGCTGCATTATCAGTTGGTCAAGTTTCAAATTGTTTTCATTAGAAATTCTAATAATATTACCGAAAATATCTTTAGAAGCTGCATTAGGATCTTCGTAAAAATCTAAAACCTGTTGCGTATTCCTGTATCAGCATTAAAATATTGTACGGCATATGGGAAGGTTTTAACGTTTCCAATATTTGATGCGCCGCTGCTTAGTAAAAAATAGCTTTCTTTTAAGGCACTAGAAACCGTTTCTTGAGAATACGGAGCCAAAACATTTCGTGTTATAGCTGCTGCTTTAGTATGGCCACAACTAATTTTCGAAGCTATTTTACTGTCACAAAATATAGATGATCTCAATTTGATTTGACAATCTAAGCTGTTGTAACTTAACCCATAAACGACATTGTGATAAACGAACATTAATTCAGCTTTTGAGACTAGGGATTCTGCTGCAGTAACAAAATTTGAAATGCTGTGACAAATTTTGCGACAGTACAATTTTATTGTGTTTTGAGGTGTTTAACGACAGGCTCCCTTCATATTCAACTGAAATTTTCGACTGACATAATTTGCAACAGGCAGTATCTTCATCTACCATTTTTAACCATGGAGAATAATTTGGATCCTGAGTCCATCTATCGCAAAAGGTTGCTAGTTTTCTTTTCTTTGAAGGTCCAGTATCATTGTCGCGCTCAATGCTTATGCGTATTGACAATTTAACTACCAATAAATTGTTCTGAGAATGGGAAGAACATGAAATGTTTTTAAGTATTTTAATAAAATTATAAAAATATTTGCTACCTACTTAGTTATTTACAAAAATTTTCACTTGTTTCCAAACAGCTGTTTATTGTTGGAAACTACTAGTGTTGGACTTAAATATACAATTAGGCAAAAATGACAGTGATGATACTTTTATAAATTGTAAAAAATGGTACTAATTGGAGGTAGAAAAAGATAAAATCTAAACATTTGCAAATATTGTTGTAATTTCATGGCATTTAAAATGCAATTTTTCTGCACAAAATATTAATTTCATTATAAAAGAATATAAAATATGAAAAAACTGGACTGATTGCATTTTTCCTGGAAACTGGACCACACATAAAAAACTGGAAAATTCAGGCTAATCCAGGCCATCTGGCAAGCTTATACCTACTGGAGAACGGCGAATTCAATATTATTTTTTATTATTACATATTTTATGTCTTGCACCTTTCAACTATTAACGCATTAGCGTTAATGTTCAACGTAATGCTAATGGTATTCTTTAGTCCCGATTAGCCAAACGTCCACAGAAAATTCGCTTTTAGAACACGAAAGGCAATGAAAACGTTTGCCGAACCGCAATGTAGTTTTAAGTAATTGCATTGCTTTTTATATGATAAAAACGTATGTTACATATAAAGGGTACGCCGAATTACTTTTTTTTTTTTGAAAATACTTAAAAAAAACTACTGTATATTTTCTCAAATTTCTTTTTTTATTTGAACGCACAATCCTTCCGATTAATAATGGAAAATAATTTCATTAAAATGACTGCCTCGGCTCGCCATGCAGTAGCCTAAACGGTCGGTCTAATTTTTAAGCACAATATCCATTGTGTACAGCTGTATTTCACTAATGGCTTCACGAATATTGTCCTTTAAAGCATCAATTGCCTCTGGCTTGTCGGCGTAACACTTATCTTTGACAGCACCCCACAAATAATAGTCCAACGGTGTCAAATCGCAGTTCCGAGGTGGCCAAACGGCATCAGCTCTGCGGCTAATAATGCGATCTTTAAAAACGAGGTGCAAAACATCGAGTGTAGCTTCGGCAGTGCGTCACGAAGCACCGCCCTCTTCAATTTTTCTGAACAAAAATTCATTCTACATGGGCCGATAATGATCGCCATTGACTGTAATGGCCACTCCTTGCTTATCGAAGAAAAATGGGCCAATTATGCCTGTGGACTAAAATCCGCACCAAACAGTGACTCGTTTTGGGTGCATCGGATTTTCAATGTATACGTGCTGGTTTTCTGTGCCCCAAATGCGACAATTTTGCTTCTTTACATACCCGGCTAAATCAAAATGAGCTTCATCTGAAAAGGCTTTTTTTTTCCTGAAGTCGACATCTTCAGCAGGTCGATCGCAGGCTCACTTAGCGAACCGAAAACGCGTATTATCTGTCAATTAGACATGAGCGTGTCTTGTGACACTTGCGTGAGCAAGTGTTACCATTCATGAAATAAGCACTAGTTGAAAAAAACGTTAGATGGCGGACCCGATATAACATTCCATCATCGTTTGACTTAACGAGGCTGTTATGTTTTCATACGTTCCGTATGTGTATTAAATGTAAATAAATAAATAGTCTAGTAGGCAGTGCGCGGGCTTACTAGATGTGGGCCTACGGTTCAAACTCCGTGTCAGACATCTCCATCAAAACGAGATGTGAAAAATATTTCTCAGGCGACTTCTTTCTGGCAAAAACTCTGAGAGTAAATAAAATTGCCATGACTTGTCGACTGTAAACGGCAAGTCCTGCCACTTATGTAAAAGATCATGATTGAAGGATTATTATTACCAATATGTCAGACATCAAAATGAAAATACAAAAAAATAGTTCCTCTCAGCAGATTTCTGGCAAAAACTCTGAGTAAATTAATTCGCCAAGAAGAGTTTCTCAAAAAAGTCTGTCATTCGGAGTCGACTTTAAACTATGGGTCCCGCTATTCATGTATAAAATTAACACATACATTATAAGTGGCGTGAGAAGCTAGGACGTAATCCAGATTGAAGGGTTGTAATGGCCAATTACGTACATATGTATGTATGTCATTTTTAAAAAATTACTATTTGATGAAAAAAGTACTCTTTCTGTTGTGGTTCAATAATACCATTCGTACCAATCGTTAAATATTCGTTGCTTTTGGGAGTATTCGTTTACATTTGTTGAAGAAATGCAATTAAATCATAATTTTTCATTACACTCCGTTTTGTGAATAATGTAATGAAACATGCTTTTCCTTACGGAATTGATTTATATTGTCAACATGAGGTTCGTTTTTGTGATATTCAAAATCTAAAATTAACCAATCAAACCGTTTTCTGATTCATACGCCTACTCATTCAGATTCATAAATTTAGAAAAATACATATAAATGATTTAGCCAATTCACACAAGAAAATTTTTTAGTCGCTCAATTTTTGTTCTTTTCAAATCACACGAGATGAATATTACTTTGGCATGAAATGTATACGTATACACAGTTTTGTGTATTTAGTGTTTTTGCATTCGGTGGCATGACATAATTTCCATGTATATAAAGTCACACTAAAAAGTGACATTATGACACTGTTGATAATGTCATAATATGCACGTATTTCAGTTCGTTTAAAAAATATATAAACTCATTAGTATCTAATTTTTTATTGAAAAATATTTAATTTATCTTTAACAATCTGTTTACAGTAAGGACAAAGTAATGCCGATTTATTGGTCTGTCTTTAAGCAGCTAGAGCAAATTTTAAAATGCTTACATGGCATCAAGAACGCATCCCGTGGTTTATCAACACAAAGTTTACACCTTAAGACCTCTGATTTAATTGAAATATTCCACGACATGTTTGATTAGATGATGTGAACTGTTAAGTGATTCAAATAAAGTGCAAAGATGTAAAACTTGGAAATCCTGATGCTCTCTCGAGCCGACCCTGTAATTTGGAGCATAAACATTGAGTGAGGGCTGAGAAGAAGAAAGCCGTCATCGATATCAGGCGATCGTGGCCAACGAAGACTGGAGTGACCCAATACAGGCGATGATAATAGCAGCTAAGGAAGATGACAAACGACCTACAAGAAATTAAATATCCAGAGAAGATCCGCTTACAAAAGCTTATTGGGCACTATGGAACAATTTACGGATGATAAACAGAAGCCTGTATCGACGTTGGGAAAGGACTGATGGCAAGACCTTATTCAACCTATTAGTAGTGTCTTCCTTCAAAACGGAAGAAGTTTTAAAGGCGTTCGATAATGGAATTAGCGCAAGACATCTTGGGCAACAAAGAAAGGAAAGGCTAAAAAACGTTTTTACTGGGTTGGATGTCATCGAACAGTGGCGGAATGGATAGAGAACTGTACCCAGTGTATCGCAGATAAAGGTCCTGTAAGAAGAGGTCGAGGTCAGCTGCAACAACTCAGGCGCAAATGATCGAGCAGCAAACACGGAGGACTTCCATGAAGGACAACTGGTACTGTTCTATACCTCAACGCGAAAGAAGGGATCATTCCCCAACGTACAAAGTAGCTGGGACGGACCGTATAAAAAAATTAAACGCTTAAACGATGGCGTGTACAGGATACAGAAAGTTGGCAAGCCCCATACAAAAATGAAGGTCGTACACAAAGAGCGACTCTCGAAATATGGGAGAAGAGACAATGAGGTTATTTGGGACAAACAGGCTTAAGTGGGTGGCAGTATTATGCAGATCGAAACGACCTAATATCGTTTCACATAAAAACAATAAAGAAAAGTTGTCAGTATGAGTAGGAAAGAGATAGAAAACGCGAGCGCAACGAAAGCGAACAAAATAAAAGCTAATGCGTACACAATACGTACTACAAATACTTCCAACATCATCCAAGTAACAACAACAAACAATAGAGCAGAAGGGTTGGACAAGTTACCAAACGCTACAACACACAACGTAGAGGCAATAGAACGTTCCACTTCGAGAACCATCATAAAACTGAAGACGTTCGCATATAAAAGGGCAAGACAGGACAGGCAACGAGTCAGTGAAAATTCAGTCTGCCTTTCGCTAAGTTGCCTATGAACTTATCAGTCACGGTGTGAAGGCAATTTGCGTCCGCAGTAAAGTTTACCGCAGAGTTGTTAGTGTTTACGCGAGCAGAAGTATTGTACTAACAAGCATATACTGTTGTAGTTATTATTGTGTACGTGGTATAAGTTTGAACAGGTGCCCATAAAAGTAGTATGAATAATAAAGAGCTTCATTAAAATAAACACATATTTGTTTTTATTCGCTAAGTTGCCTATGAACTTATCAGTCACGGTGTGAAGGCAATTTGCGTCCGCAGTAAAGTTTACCGCAGAGTTGTTAGTGTTTACGCGAGCAGAAGTATTGTACTAACAAGCATATACTGTTGTAGTTATTATTGTGTACGTGGTATAAGTTTGAACAGGTGCCCATAAAAGTAGTATGAATAATAAAGAGCTTCATTAAAATAAACACATATTTGTTTTTACTTGGTTTTCAATCAACGAACTCATATTCTAAACGTTTTTAAAAAGGTAAAAACGTAACATTGGTGTATTAAGTGGGATTGCAAAATCCAAAAGTAAAAATAAAAAAGAAATAAAATGAAGTTCACGGAACTAAGAGTGGACCGCATTAAACGAGAGTTGGGTAAACTGGAGCTGCCAACAGCGGGCACAAAGAATGAGCTGCAAAGGCGGTTAAGAGAACAACTTCAGCTTCAGGGCATCGACATCGAATCCTACGATTTCGAGGATGAAGAGAAACGACAGTTACAGACCCCTGCAACGCCTAGCAGTGTCGACATAATTTCGTTGCTAGCCGCTATGATGGATAAAATGAAAGAAGCGAATAAAAATCTATTTGCTGAGTTAAAACTTCTGGCTAAGGTACAAGAAGCTTCTAGAAACGAAAATCAAAAACTTCTGGCTGAAGTACGAGAAGCTTCTAGAGCCGAAAATCAGAAACTTCTGGCTGAGTCGCGAAGAGATAGTGCACTAATGATGGAAAAAAGGCAAGCAACAAACCAAAAGCTATTTGAAGCGACAACAGAGAAGCTGCAGTAAATACGTGAAGCATTCACCAAAAGAATTACCAGTGTCGAGGTAAAGGTGTCAGATTTAAAAGAGGCTGTTGACCCGAAGATGGACAATTTGGAAAAGGCCGTCAACAGAAAACTCGTAATGATGGAGGAAAAGATCATCAAACTCCAGAACCAGCGCGAGTCGTATCTGATAGCACCAGCAGAATAAAAACACTTTGTTTTGATGGAAGCTCACCCCTATCCGTTTTCAAATTCCAATTTGAGACAATAGCCAACAGAAACGGATGGGACGATGGAAAGAAGGCGTTGGAAATAATTTTTGCGTTAAAGGGTGTAGCAACTGAGATACTAGAAACCATGCCAGCTGGCAGTAGAAACAACTATAAAAACTTAATGGTGTCCTTACAGTGGAAATTCGGCGATGAGCACAAGCGAGAGCTGTACCGTATGAAGTTGAGAAGCCGGGCGCAAAAGCCAAACGAGTCATTACAAGAGGTTGGTGCAGCTTGCATACCCAGGAGAAAATCACCCGTTGATAGACAACTATAAAACTGAGGTGTTTGTTTACGGTATACTGAACCCTGACATTAAACTTGCGGTATGTTCAACACTGAAGACAACCTTTGCAGAGACCGTGGCCTTCGCACTAGCTCAAAAGACCGCTCGCATAATCTCAAGACCACCAGTTGGCAAAGTGTGAAAAATGGAAGTAGTGTTGGATGATGAATGCCCTTTAGCTAAAGTTAAGGAGATGGTGAAGCAAGCTTTGAAAGAAAAAGGAGACAAAAGGTTAAACTTACACACAACGTAGTGGCAATAGAATTCTCAAGAATGCGAAACCCCGAACATTTCACTTCAAGAACCATCATCAGACTGAAGACGTTCGCATATAAAAGGGCAAGACAAGACAGGCAACGAGTCAGTGTGAATTCAGTCAGCCTTGCGTTAAGTTACGTATGAACTTATCAATCGTGGTGTGAAGACAAGTTGCGTCCATAGTAAAGTTTACAAGCACATAATGTTATAGTTATTGTTGTGTATGTTGTATAAGTTTGAACAGTGGCACATAAAAGTAGTGTGCATAATAAAGAGTTTCATTAAAATAAACACATATTTGTTTTTACTTGGTTTGCAATCAACGAACTTGTTTCCGGGGTTGCGGGGGAAATTAATAAAATATTTTAATTTCAGCCAACAGAAAACAAAATAAATGTATTAGACTATAATACACAATAATTATTCAAATAATTAAGGAAACGTACCTTCGGGTTTGTAGGGTTGATCAAGAATAAGAATTTATCCTTTTTTTATTTTTTTCTCTTTTCCTTTTTAGCATCCACATAGGCGTATTTACATAATTAACTTAAAATTAGTATTTACAATAGTTAACTTAAAAATTAGAGTGACCAATGTAAATAGAACTCATATTCTAAACGTTTTTAAAAAGGTAAAAGCGTAACAATACGATGAACTGTGGTCATTTAATAGAATGAACTTTTAATAACATAAAAATTAAATTGTTTAAGATTTTGGCTATAAAATTGATCAGAATATATAGAAACACAATAAATTGAATGGTATTAACATTTTATTAATTATTTTTAGGAAATAAAAGCCAATATTACATCAACAATTCCTCGATTCACAGTCTCCACATTGTCTCCCGGTGGATTGTACACTTTATCAGTATATGCTTTTAATTCAAAGGGAAGGTCAGATCCAACCATTTTAAGTGCTGCAATGTTGAAAATGCCCGAGAAACAATTAACTTTTGAACCAGGTAACTATTTTTAAAATTGTATAATTCTTTGTGTTTAGTTAAATTATGTTTTATATATTATATAAACCAAAGTTTTTCACCAAGAAGTTACATATTTCGAAAAAATTGTAGTCTACATGTTTTCACTAATTTCAACAAAAAATTTTTATACCAGTTTACACTTAGTTTGAAATTCTGTAGCAGCCAGTTTAGGGAAAATTTTCAAAGATATTAATATTATGCTGTAATTTCTATTCTCTTTTATTACATTTATTTATTTTTACTTTCTCTACAACATATCATACATATAGAGTAGAATTCTAGATTTTTGTTTATAAATGCTTATGCAATAATAACAAAGCAGAAAATTAATAACAAGAAACTAATACAAAGGACTAAAACAAAACGGAAAGTAAAAGAATGCATATTCAACTAAATAACAGATTGACTAACAAAACTTCAAAAAAGAATATTAATAAAAGTGGAGATAATCAGGGATATGACAGAATCCAATAATATCGGAATAGGATTTGAAAACGACTTAGAAATCAGTTTGGTGTCATACAATCCAAGTTTATCGGTTTTGTTTTCGAACTTGAATAAGTATCGGTTATAGGTTTCACAGAATGTCTTGTTATCGGTTTTGTTATTGAAAATAAACCAAGCAGCTAACAGCTATCAGTTTACATTTGCACCCGTTTGTTTTGTTCTAAAAGTTGGATATTTTGTAAAAATGTAAGTAAATTTTTGTTTATATTATTGAACAAAAAGTAATGCATTAGTATTTTATTCACATATAGGAGAAAACACAAAAATAAAACTCAAAATTGCATAATTGTGGAGTTTATGGAAAAATATTCGGATCTAGCGAAGAACATTACAAAACGGGATAAGCCAACCGTAGATTCCCTTTGGCAACAATTATCAGAAAAACTTAATAGAACAGGCCCACCACAAAAGGATGTCAATGAACGGAGAAAGGTAAACAAAATGTGTACGCCAAATAATATTACAATGTTGTAAATTATAGTGTTTTCTTTCTTATCGAAATGGACTGAGTGGCAAAGTGACGTTAAAAGAAAACTAGCGCAAACCAAAGCTGGGAAGATAGCAAAAACTTGGAAAGGAAAACGCCAGCAGTTTACAACGTGTCCATAGAGCAATAGAAAATGGAAACGTGTCTGTAGCAAATGCAGTAACAGAACTAAGAAATGAGTATATAAATATAAATTTAGGGATCTTGGAAGCGATGCAGGAGAAAAATTACATTAAAAAGAAACATTAATAAATAGTGAATCCAGGTATATTCCTCTCCGAGCAGTTCGCCCAAGGAAGGCAATTTTCATTTCTCGTTTACATCACGTTACAACAAATACTATAAAAAGTTTAAACAATGATTTCTACATAAGAAATACTATTGGTAATGATGCGGATATATAAACACAGAAATTTAATTATTCTCAACCTAGATCTATCTCATAATTTAAAATTACCATTTCAGCAGATATTTTTGAAACTCTACTTAATCCGAATTTCTGGCCAACAAATACTATAGGTCGAGAATATGTCTACAGAGCTAGGCCCCAAAGTATTGCCGCACTTCCACAACGTGAATCTTTTATTCGAAAAAATTATACACGAATAGTTTTAATATCGATCAACAAGTGTTCACGGTGACATGGTTAAATGAAAATTTTTTATATACTGAAACACTCCGTAATAAATTTAATATCTTTCGTTGCGATCTTGGCAACAAAACTACAGGAGGAGGTGTCCTTATTGCTACTTCATGTAATTTACCTTCTGAGCTTGCAGTAATTAATACACCTCATGATATAGAATTTATAGCTGATTCAATAAAAATGAATGGTCATCGTATTTTTCTTACCTGGTCATATGTTCCGCCTTCTTCTCCACAAGCTGTATATATAAAGCATGCAGAAGCAAATAGTTCTGTAGCTCATTATTCAAAACACGGTGGAATTATTTTTGTCTTTGGAGATTTTAATCTACCTTCAGTTCAATGGAAATACTTACCAGATGATTGTTAATTCGTCCAAATGAAGCTGAATTCAAATTTCGACAAATTTTTTAATATATTGTTTAATTTAGGTATATTCCAAATTAATGGCATTCCAAACATTAATTTCAAAATATTGGATTTAATACGTAAATGAATCGAATAAAAGCTTTATTAGACGCTCATTGCCTATTACCTGTCCAGAGGATTATTATCAGCCAACGCTCGTGTTAAAAACATCAATTCCATTTAATTTATCGATGCCGTCGAGTGGTAAAAATGAGAAAGTCTTTACATTTAAGCACACCAACTATAATATGTTAAATGAACTACTAATCAATACGAGTTGGCACTCCTTATTTTCGTGCTATACTAATGTTGATATGTCTAAAGCCTTTTACCCTAAGATGAATACCTTTTTGGATTTATGTGTTCCAAAGCAAATACCTAGACAATTATCCGGTCCTCCATGGAATAATAAACAACTGGTTCGTGTGGAAAGTAAGAAGAACAAATACTATAAAAAGTTTAAACAATCTGGTTGTTATATTGATTATATAAGATATTCTATTACCAGTGCGGAATGTAAATGCAATGAAGTCTAACTTTAAGTGTAATCCGAAATCGTTTTTTAAATTTGTTAATTCAAAGTAAAAAGTAACACGTTTTCCATCTTCTATGAGATTTCATCAGATTGAATCTAGCCATGACAGCACAACTTATTCGGATGCAACTTCCATTGATTCCATTGAGTATCCCTTTAAAATAAATACAAATTCCACTGCGTCAATATCTTTAATCAACGTTCATGATATTTCTATGGAATTAAGAAAACTAAGGTTTTCCTACAACTTTGTCCCTGATAGCATTCCTAGTAGCATTTTAATTAATTGCGCCGACGTCTTAGCTGTTCCGCTATCATACTAATTTAATAAATCGATTAAATGTAGTTATTTTCCTAACGTTTGGAAGGATTCATTCATCATTCCTTTGTTCAAATCAGGAAATAAATCCTATTTTACAAATTATCGTGGTATTTCAAAACTGAGCATAATTTCAAAACTGATTACTGATGATTTATGTTATCAAGTTTCTAACTTAATATCTCCTTATCCGGACGGTTTCAGAAAGAAGCGTTCTAATACAACAAACCTGCTTCATTTTTTAACAGTTGTTTATAGAGGATTTTTTTCATTAGCAACAAACAGACGTTATCTACACGGATTTCAGCAAGGCTTTTGATAAAGTCAATCATGTACTTTTGAAAAGGAAACTTTATTTAATGAGATTTACTGACCGTAGTTTAAAAAGGATCTTCTCATATTTAACTAACAGAAAACAAACCGCACTTTTTACAAACTGCTGCACAGGAAATATTGATGTCCTTTCTGGTGTACCTCAGGGTAGCCATCTTAGACCACTTTTGTTTTCATTGTTTATTAACGACCTACCTGATATGATTCACTATTCCAACATCCTAATGTACGCTGATGACGTAAAAATTTTCCTAAGTTATCACCAAATTTCCTATTAGATACTTCTTCAAAATTATCTAAGTTCGATTCATTTATGGTGTAATATAAATTTATTGCAGCTTAATCTCAAAAAATGTACAAATACATGAGATTTGTAAGAAAGAATCCGATTCCTGCAAACAATATTTTTGATGGACACGAGCTTGAGCGTGTAGAAAACATACTGGATCTAGGAGTTCTACTTGACCCCAAATTAAATTTTATTCCGCACATAGCTATGATAGTAAATAAATAAAGCAATCTCTTGTAAGGGCTATACTCGATTCATAATATGGGATCCTCTATATAAAAAATATTCCGACGTCATCGAATCGGTACAAAAACAATTTCTGTTGTTTTGTCTCCGAAGACGAAATTTTAATCCTACAAGTTTACATTCTTATTCCGTCAGAATAGCATTAATCAACCTACCGACACTTAAAAGGCGCAGAACTGTGATAAATGTCTCATTCATATACAGTGTAATTACTGGTGATATTGGTTCCAGTTTTTTAATTCATAATATCACGTTTATTGTTCCTCCACGTCCGTCACGTCATTTTTCCACATTATCATTATAATTTTTTAGATCGAACTGCGCTGACGCTGATCCAATAAGGAGACTGAGTTGCGAATTTAATAAATTATATATGCTTATTGATTTTTTTTATTTTTTTTTAATAAATTTATTGTAATTGTAATTAATTGCCTACAAGGAATAGTTCCATAAGCAAATAAAAAGAAGATGAAATTTGAAAACCAAAAGAACAAGTGATACAAAAATAAAATAATATTCCTGTAGTTTTTAAGTTATATGTAGTGTTAACTATGCGCATGTACCTCTTTAAAAGACTGAATTTTAATTAGGTATTTTTTGTTTTTTTTTAATATCTTTTCAAAAGAGTGATAGTTCTTTGTAATACTTATCTTCTTAAAAGATATTTTTTTCTTATATTAAACAAAAACAATTAATTTTACTTTATAAATATGTAGCTTTTTTTACCAATTTGTTATATGGTGTTGACTATTTCGTCTGATTCTCTAACCTTCACTTTGCAGAGACGTGTTTGATGACAAAATAGCATTATCTTCACTATCAGGTAATAATAAAGTCAGCTCATCCTCACTGGTTTGCACATTATAGCTCCTACAAATGTTGTACAGAGCGTAGCAGGAATATATAATTCTTATAGCCTGTTCTGGATGGTAGTGTAATGCGCTCATTAAGCAACGGAATCGGCTCTTCAACGCTCCTATTGTTCTTTCCACAATATTACATGCCGATGCATGAGTCATATTTAATTTATATTCCTTCGAGTTGTGGCTTGGATCTCTGTATGGCGTTAATAAAAATGGCTCAAGGTCATACACATAATTTCCCAATACATTCTAAGGAAATGTGGTCTGGCGCTACTAATGTTATAAATAAATGCGTCATGGCCATAGCTGCCAGATAAATGAAGCATCAAATTGTCAAATATTTGAGAAAAAATGAATTAATAAATTGAACGGCTTTTAAAAACAAGAACATATAATAAAGTCAGTGTTAAACAGCAATAATATTACATCATGTCTAACCATGTATGGTGTAAATAATAGGGAGTCAGATCTTCTTACCATTTATAATCGATCGAAAACGGAATACAACTCTCCTGTAGAGGTTTGCCCTTAACGTCCATTTTGAGGCTTCTCGACCGTTTACAGGAGAGGTCGTAGTAGATCGCTAAACACGATAGTGTGTTCAATTCAATTGATTCATTGCAGCATCGTTGCAATGTGACTTGTGTATCATTGTTCTATCGCTACTACAACGGATATTGCTCGAGCGAAATAAGGGGACTTGTTTATGAAAATCATATATTCCTACGTAACACTCGTCTTTCTTGGTCAGTACATAAGTATGTGGTCCATAGGCCTGTGTATCGCATACTGCATTACAGACAAAGTTCCTTTGTTGGACGGACTATTCATATATGGAACTCTTTTTCTGCAGAGATCTTTCCTGTTACCAATGGTATAAAAATATTCAAAACTACTGCCCAAAAGCATTGCTCCCTCTTTCCTCCTTCCTATAATATATTTTCCTAGCGCCAAACA
The DNA here is from genome assembly GCA_014635995.1 of Sarcophaga peregrina. Taxonomy (NCBI): domain Eukaryota; kingdom Metazoa; phylum Arthropoda; class Insecta; order Diptera; family Sarcophagidae; genus Sarcophaga; species Sarcophaga peregrina. The sequence continues at coordinate 83,311,886 of CM025789.1, read as the reverse complement.
CAATGCCATGCCATGAGTGTTAGTTGTACGAAAAAATGAATTGCACTTGCCTTTGTTCTTCCGGTGGTAATATTAGAAGCTATATTGGCAACAACGGCAAATTATAATTTGTGCTCACCTACGATGTTATTCAGGAGTTGTAATTTTTTGACTTTTAAGGGATAAAAAATATAAAAAAACATCACAGATATTTTTGAAAATAACTTATAAATATAATAATGTTACGTTTTTACCTTTTTAAAAACGTTTAAATATGAGTTTGTTGATTGCAAACCAAGTAAAAACAAATATGTGTTTTATTTTAATGAAACTCTTAATAATTCACTTTTATGTGCCACTGTTCAAACTTATACAACGTACACAACAATCAAGAATGATAAACTAAAGATTACGCCATCACACACACAAAAATTAAAACTTTCTGCGCATGTTGAATCAATGACGTCACGCAAATTGTAGGTTATATTGCATGGCTGCCAACTACTTTCACGTAGTGCACACATTTTTCAGAACAAATGTTAATTTTCACATATGAAGAAAACTTGAAAACCTTTAAAATAGCGCAACTACGTCATATAACGGGAAATCATGTGCAAGGCGTAATCTGTAGTTTATCATTCTTGCAGAACAATAACTATAACAATTTGTGCTTGTTTGTTATATTTCTCTGCTTATAACCTCTTTATAAGCAATAGCACTTGTTCGTTATTCTCTGCTCGCACCCCTTTTTGTAAGCACAACACTACTATTCCGTAAACTTTACTATGGACTCAACTTGCCTTCACACCACGACTGATAAGTTCATATGCAACTTAACGCGAGGTTGACTGAATTCCCATTTATAAGCGAACGTCTTCAGTCTGATGATGTTGATCGAAGTAGAAGGTTCGCGTTCTCGCCTTCTCGAAAATTCTGTTACGACTACATTCTGTTGTACACATTGTCTATTGTTGCATTCGCTTTCGTTGTGCTTGCGTTTTCTATCACTTTCATACTCATGGTCTTGTTATTGTTGGTTTACTTATAATTGGTTCGGTGTACATATGTGGTAGTACAGCTGGTAACATTTGCTTATTGTTTTTATGTGAAACGATATTAGGTCGTTTCAATCTTCGTAACAATACTTTACTCCTTGTTATTACTAATTAATGTACTAAAGTAATGAATATGATGAAAAACGCGATAACATCTGCATTCATTTTTATTTATTTATTTAAAAAGATTTATTTTTTTATTATTTTTATAAAAACAGCAATCTTTAATAAAAAACTCTTTATATTTTATCAAAAAAAAATGTAATACATACATAATTGGTCATTACAACCCTTCAGTCAGGATTATTGACCTAGTTTCTCACACTACTTATTTGTTGATGTGTGTGTTAATTTTATACATAAGTGGTTTAAAATCGACTCCGAACGACAACTTTTTGAGAAACTTTTCATGGCAATTTTATTTACTCTCAGAATTTTTGCCAGAAATCTGCTGAGAGGAAATCGCCGAAAAAATATGTTTTGTATTTTATTTTGATGTCTGGCCTGGGACTACCCACTAGACTTCATGTCATGTAATAAAAATTGTAAATTAATACACAAATGTAAACAACAGTTGTTTCGAACATCGGTTTTATTTCCATTCGAAAATAACAAAACCGACTTGGTTTTGTGACACCAAATGAATTCAAAATTAGTTTTCAAAAACAACAAAAGGCATAATTGAATTCTATGACAGCCTTGAACGAAAATTGAAATAAGTTCAATTATTATATACATAAATTAAAACAAAAATCTAAAATTGACTGCGTTATTATTAAGGAGTTGGGTTAGTGGAAAAAACATTACGAAGACGCGCTTCATGCACTAAAAAATTCCTTTCAGAAACAGGACTACAATAACATGGGATTTTAAATGGCCTTCCTTTTAGAGATCTGTGGTGCGATTCACTAACTTTTAACACTTTTAACAGGTTTTACCATTAACCACACATTTTGGGGTTTGCACTAACCACTATATGATTCACTAACTTTTTTTTAGCCACGGTAAACAGTTTTATTTTTCTGTACATTCAAACTAAAGTTTTATGGCAACCTTGTCCAATTACATGTCAAAATAAGAAAAAAGCACAAAGAAGAATAAAGAAAAAACAAATCGAAAAGAATTATTTTGAAAATTTTAAAAAGCAAGGTAAGTAAAATATTACAGATAATTATTTTATTTTAACTATTTATTTATATTAATAGAATGAACACTGTTACTGCCACCAAAAGAAGCCGGGCGTCTGCTGAGCAGTTAAGTCAAATGGTTGACTTCATGATGAAGCATCCGGAACTTACTGCTGGCAATGTAAAGAAGCTCCATGGAAAATTGGAGTTCGATAAGATGTGGAGTAAATTGGTCGAATCTTTAAATTGTCTTGGTGGTCGACATAAAGTAGTCAACCAGTTTCATTTAATTTTTTAATTTCATTTTTTTAATTTTTTCATTATTGGTTGGTTTTTGTATATATGTTTCTTATTTTATTGTTTTTAAATGAATTGTTTCCTTTTATTTTTGTTCTTGTTACCAAATAAATATTTATTTCTTTGAATGGCGTTTAATTTATATTTTTTTTTTATTAAAATCTATTTATCAACAGTACCCAATATGACTATGCTAATACTTCCTTTTATTTACAAATAATGTAATGAAAGAAGTCCTTGTTCCTATATGGAGTGTTTTGGGAATTATGTGTATATTAAAAAATGTACAATTGTAATAAATAAATGCATAATTTTACTTAAAAATTTATAAAAAAAAAACTTGTTTTATTTAATAAAATATGCCCATATTTTAGATATTTCTACAAACGACATAAATTTATATACTTTGCCTTCAAGCTGGCTCATTATCAGATAAATTGTAGGCTAAATACTCAAACGCCATTATAGTCACAATTTTCTAAAAACACTTTAAACCTCAAAAAAATGTTGGCGTTTATAAACCACTATTTATTTGGTTAAAAATAACAGCTGATTGAAACAACTGACTTTAAACGACAACAGAAATCGTTAAAGTGTTAGTGAATAGTAGAATGGTTAATTTTGTGGTTAATATTTTTAAAAGACACATTTGTCGTTAAAAAAGCTTAGTGAATCACACCACTGAATAACTTTTAGGCTTTACTACAATATCACATAACAAACAAATTTACTAAGCTGTACAAATTCCAACTACAATTGCAAATACTACTGTAAAAATTGAACGTAAAGTCTGTTTAATACGTAGGACAAATTTTTAATATCTTTAAGTGGGTAATTTACTAAGGTGTGCAAATTCTAAATAAATACTACTATAAAAAATTAACGTAAAGTTTGTTTAAAGCGTAGGACAAATTTATAATATCTTTGAAATAATCTTGTTTCTAAGATTATATATTTTCATGAAGAACAATGACAAAAATATAAAAATAATTTCCTTATAGGCAAACACTCGACAATCTAACTTCAATTCCAATAGCCCGTCCGGTAACGTACTAAACTAAGCCGTATTGGCTTTGAAGGTAGAAGGCAGAATGTGATTTACTCAAAAATGCCGCCCTTTTATATTAAATTTTACATAGAGTTGTATTCTAAAGTATTAATATTTACATAGGGTTGTATTTGAATGTGTTAATATTTACATAGAGTTGTATTCAAAAGTGTTAAATTCAATAAAATGGTTAATGGTTAATAAAAATGATAAATTGGTAATTAAAGTGTTATAAATAATAAAAATAAGATAATTCAAATAATGGGCTGCTTCATCTTTAAGTGGGTATTGTTACATTCTTGAACATAAATGATAGAATATTTCACACATCTGTTGTAACTTGTGTTGTTTGCCAACACGTATAAATAGCTAAGCAAATTCCGATCAGTTTTGATATGTATTAAAGAAAATTATAAACACATAGACCACCGACGACAGAAAGCCGCCAAGGTTAGAATACACGCATTGAAGATTATATTGACGGCAAGATAGAAAAAGGGAAGACAACGACCTATTGCTCCTATTGCCGTTCTCAACTCAGTTTGGTCGTCTAAAATGATAAATTATCTTAAAGATCTTATTTGAATGTATTTTATCTAAATATAAAGTAACAACATTTAAGAAAATATTAATGAATATATGGCTTGTTTTCATTTGAGAAGTTTGCAATAAGTGGTGCAAAGTTAAATAAAAAAACACCGTTCACAAATAATGGCAAATATTTACAATGGTATAAATTTACCATCTAAATGCCCAAGATTGTGAACTGTGCTAATGATTTAAACCCTCTTGTACTACCCAGTGCGAAGTTAGAAATATCCGAAATTATTAACAAATATTTGTAACAAGTGATTTTTTTCGATTTATTAGCTATTTCCGACTGAACAAAGAAGCATTTTGCTCAATGAAATTAAAGAAACTTAATACTGTCCATTTGGCAGTATACTACCGATATTAAAGCTCTGCGCTGTTCCTCGATTTTTAGGTGACAGATGCTATCAAAAGTGCAGTGGAAATGACTTCGATATTGCAGTATCTCAATCCACAATGTCCCTTAATTTTAAGGTAGTGTTACCAGCAGTAGACGATCGCATTTGTAGAAAAGTTAAGTAAAATTGCCTTCGGAGGGGATCTTATATATGGACCTTAGGAATTCAATTCCTAAATTTTTACTTTCCGTTAGAAATTTCTTGATTATTTTCCATCAATTTTACAAGTCACTCAAATTGGACTTTGGATGTTTTTTCAATTTCCTTAGTATTAATTATTTATTTGGTGCAGAAAAAAACTTACTTACTGCTCAATTAGCATGGGCCTTGTGCAAGGATGACACGCAAAATCGTGAAGCGTTCCACATTTTTTTATTAGGTCGCCGTAGTCTAGTAGGTAGTGTGTTGGCTTATTAGACGAAAGACCCGAGTTCGAATCCCAGGTCAGACATTAAAACGAAAATTTTAAAATAATTTTTCGGTTACTTCCTCTCAGCAGATTTCTGGCAAAAACTCTGAGAGTAAAAAATTGCCCTTGAATGCTTCTCAAAAAATGTGTCGTTAGGAGTCGACTTTAAACTGTAGGTCCAGCCACTCATGTATAAAATTAACGCACACAACATAAGTGGTGTGAGAAGCTAGGACGTAGTACAATGGGTCAATTCGACCACCGAATACTGTACTTGGAATTGACAAGTACACGTCCTCTAACCTACTGCTCAATTAAACAACTCTTTTTTAAAGCATTGGATTTATTTTTTTTATTGTATAGGCTCATTTTATTTAAATTTAAAGTTGCCATATTGAAAATAATACATGATATGGCAAGTTCAAACATAAAGTGTTCTTTAAATGTTAAAGGTAGGATAATTTTTTTTTTACAAAACCAGCACTCAGGGGATGGTCCCTACTTATGCAGTGCATTGTGTAGGTTTAGGAAAGGTGCAAAGGGGGAAGATGCGAACGGCAAGGAAGCGAGCCAGTGCCATACCATTAGACACTCTACAGTAATCGTCCCCAAGAAGCTGGCAGTTTCTCACACTTATACATATCGGTACAATGGGGCAATTTCGACCTCCGGGTACTGTACTTGTCTTAACCGACATGTGCACGTCCTCTAACCTATTACTATACACAATTGTTAAATAGCAGAATGGAATGTGTATAAGTAAGCATATGCAATATAGGTAATAATAAAAATATTAATCCGCAATTTAATTCATGTTCGTCATGGGTCATTCTGGGAGTAAGATGTTTATTATTTTGTTTGTTTTTGAATTGAAATGTCATATTCTTCCTGCGCAGCATTGTATTTTTAAGTACTATTTGGCGAAACACATAGTTGCATTCCTATTATTACTAGATTTTGAGTAGATTTTGCCGAAATCTACTAAATAAGTAGATTTTGTTTTGTATGGTAAATCTAGTTTAAATCAACTAGTTTTGGCTCGAAATCTCATAAGTACTAGATTTCGCTGTAGTGTAAATGGGCTATTAATTCAATAGCCTGAATGCCGTAATTATAAAGTTTCTGTAGCAGTATTCCTCTGTCTACCGTTTCGAACGCTCTTTAAAATCCAATAAGATTGCTATTACTTTCTTATCTTTTTCGGATTTTTTCCATCTGTTGGTAATGTAATTGACAGCTGTCTCGCATGAAAATTTCTTTCTAAATCCAGATTGGTATTTATGCAGTAAGGCGTTTTATTCCATGTACTTTTCTAGTTGGCTTTTTCTACTATTTTTTCTGTTCTATCTTTTCTTTTCTCTATTATTCTCTCGTATGTTTTTAGTGTATTTATTGGACGAAATTCTTCACATAGTTTTGTCTTTGCGATCTTTTGAATTGGAGTTATCATTAACTCTTTCCAATTGTCTGGAAAGCTTCCCATTGTAACCGATTTATTTACTATATCCAGCAATGTTCTTCCTATCACGTTCCAGTTATTAAGTATAATCTTACTAGATATTATATTAGGGCGAGTTTTTGAATACAATTTTAAACTCGAGGTTAAGTTAATCTCCAGGTAAACTTAATCTTTCGTTAACTTAATTTTCAGTTTTTGAATGGTAGTTTAATCTTTGTAGGGCTGCCACAATTATATGCAAAAATTGCATAGTGTTTCACAGCAAATTGCTTTTGTTGGTGGTTTAAACTTAAGATTAACTGATTAACCGTAAGGTTAAACTTAAGATTAAGTAAATTCAAAAACTGAAAACGAAGGTTAACTGGAGATTAACTTAATCTCGAGTTTGAACTTGCATTCAAAAACTCGCCCTTAAAGTCTGGCTTGTTGTTCAAATCCTTACATACTAACCTTAATTCATCTATTGTTATTTCACGAAACTTAAATCGAGAGCCTGTCACAGGTATGTAATTGGAATATTGCACATTTAGTAAATTTTCCTTACATTCTAGTTGGTTAAATATCACAGATTTGATTCCAGTTTTGTCTGTCTTCAGTATTAGATTCTTTATCTCTCTCCACATCACCTTTCGATCTTTTGCTTTATTATTTCCTTTATTTATAAACTTTCTCTTTTCATTTTCAATAAGCATATTATCTGCATAGCTATTTTCGAGGATTGCTGTTTGATACATATTAATTTTTTCTTTTTTTATTTTTCTCAATTCATTATTAAACCATCCATTCTAACTGCATTTTCTAAATAATTATCGAAACATATAACATTGTTATTCAGGTTATTATTTTTGTCAATCGCTGTTAAGGTGCGGTCAGATATGGCAAATGTTTGCCATAATTTTGTTTTGTGGTCACACTGCGCGCATTTATTTTCACATTTTTGTTTCTTCAAATAGTGGTAAACAAAAGTTTGGCAAATATGTCTGAAATGTGGTCACACTTAAAATATATTTGCCAAAAAACACATGTTTGACAAGAATTTTGGAAAACAAAAATATGTATACACATTTTCACACGTAATATAAGGTGAATATTATTTCGTTTTGTGTTGCAGAGCTTCTATGCTATTTTGGGAAGGAAATTATGTTTTTAATCACAATAAAATTAACATTAAAACACAATGATGTACATAACTTAAAATAGATGTTAAATCTAAAAATTGGAAATCGAATATATATAAATTGAAGGATTTCTTTTATACCACTTTTTTGAAAATTTATCCTACAAAATGTTTGAATTTCAAAATGTGCTCTATTTGTGTAAAAAGAAAATTGGAATTATGTTGCTGCGTGACTTACAATTCTTCATTACAATGACTCGTACCGTCCACTTCAGAGTTCCATTCATAACATGTACTTTGAATATTTACATGCTTATTTTCAAGAACAAAATTTGTCGTGATAATTTGGAGAAAAAATTGAAATCATTGTAATAATAATGAAAAATTTTCTATAACAAAAATAAGAACTCTTTATTTTTATATACTAAAGAGTTAAGTCGTTTCAGTGATCTTTTTCTTTAATGAGATTTAAAGAAATAACTGAAAAATCATTACAACCCCTCAATAGCTTTCATCTAGAAAGGTATAACAATTGATTGGCTCCCAAATGTTCATATCTAGATAATGAATACATTTACAACGAATAAAATGGTTTCCATAAAATAAATTATTTATTTTCTTCAAATTTGAATTCATTCATTTTTTGCGATTTTTATGATGTTTTAGTTTTGCTAGTATGCAACAGAGCCTTAAACAGCTGTTATTTGCCACTGTTTGCCTTTACGAAAAATATGTATGAGAAAACAAATATTTGCCAGTAATTATGTAATCAATTATCGTCTTTGAATTTTTTGTTATTCTGATGAATTCTGTCATTATTTGCTCAGGTCTATAATCATTTATAACACATTGTATCTTATCTTTATAAAAACCATTTTTCCCAAGTCTATACTAATATCACCTGCTATAACTATATCACAGTTTCTTTCAGTTATCTCTTTTAGAATTTCTTCAAATGTTACGATAAATTCAGATTCTGCACTGCTTGGCGATCTGTACATTGCCGCTACAACAAATCCATAATTTTTGTATATTGCTTTATAGGCGCTTATCCAAATTTTTGATTCAATAATTTTCTCAGATAGTTTTTTAAACTCCAAACTTTTTTCAAAATATATTACTCCTCCAGTTCTTGTTGAGTTTGATATCCAACGTTGTCAACTCAGTGCTTTTAGCACTGTTTTTACATACATAATTGGTCATTACAACCCTTCAGTCAGGATTATTGACCTAGTTTCCCACACTACTCATGTTGTGTGTGTTAATTTTATACATAATTGGCGAGACCTACAGTTTAAAATCGACTCCGAACGACAGATTTTTTGAGGATGATCTTCCCTTTAGTTTAACGATCACTTCTATCTCGTTGGGTACTCATAATAATGAAAGACAATTTATCTGCCCGTTAAAATCCTCCCTTTAGTTAACAGAAGGTTGTAGTAATGACCCATAGAGTAATAGATTATAACTGACAGACTCAACTGCTAATAAGCAGTTGTCTATATTTAACGTTTTTGTCAACCAAACTCATACAAAGTAGTGAGCCGCAATACAAAAAAGTCACCCTATTTGAGTTGAGAATGGCAATACGGATTTCTGAAAGACGACCAAACTACTAAAATGTTGTCAACCACAATAGGGGCAAATGTTTTTCAGTGGTGTCTCATCACGTATATAAACAACCGCATATGATGTATATGTACACACATATACAAAAATATTTTATGTAGCTTAATAATGGACTATGTAATTTTTCCAAAATTTCAAAAATGCAGAAAAACTTATTAAATTATTTCTCATAATATGTAATCCAATTAATTTATTTATAAATGTAGCACCGCGAGTAATTATTGTAGTCAAAACAAATATTTTTGATTAACGGGCTTATCAAACGAATTCGCATACAAAATATGAATTATAATTTAATTTTACTTTTTATAAATACACGGATTGTTTTTATTTTATAATTGTTAGTTTCTCTTTAGTAAAGGAAGTATTTTAAGCTGTTATTTATTTCCTATTTCATGTTGTATTGACAACACTAATCTGGTTTTAGCTGCTCACAAAAACAGAAATTTGCCTCTAAGAATACTTTAACTATGTGTCAAAATAATGCTATACTTCAGTAAACAAAATCGTCTGAAGCCATTCGTCATACGCAAGGCAAATTCATAGAAGGTAGCCTCGTCTCAACAGCTGGCGACTTTTGGAATGTCAAAATTTTATTGTTCTTTTGTGTTTTGTTTCGATAATCATTTTCGCATTTATAAACCCTCATATGTACCGGATGCATCGTTAACGGTACGCACTCTAGAAATTATTCAGAATTACTATTTCAAAGCCAATTTTATTAAAATTTTTGCAAAATAATTAATAATATTTAAGCCTTTAACACTAAATATATATATATATATATATATATATATATATAAACTTTTAAACTACAACCTAGATTTACTATATTTATATTTATTTAGACGAGAGTGATCAATTATCCAAAAAAAGATTTCGATCACTCCAACTAGGTGCCTAAACTATGACAAAAAACAGATTCTTTACATAGAGTGGAAATATAATTGACTACATGGAATAATTTTTTTTATTTATCGGTACCCCACTATTCCATAATTAAACATGACATAAAAGCAGTGTTACCACCAACAGCTTTATAGCTGACACACAACTGGCATCGAAGTTACACATATGAAAAAAATTACACACACAATTCTATTTTTACAAAGATTGCATACATATATTATGTAAACATTAAAATTGTGTAGTTTAATCATATATATACTTAAAACAATATACATACATACAACCCTTCAGTCAGGATTACGACCTATCTACTCACACCACTTATATTGTGTGCGTTAATTTTATATATGAGTGTCGGGGCATACAGCTTTAAAGTCGACTCGAACGACAGATTTTTGAGAATCTGTTCATGGCAATTTTATTTACTTTAGTTTTTGCCAGATATTTGCTAAGAAGTAGTCGCCGAAGAAATTTTTTCATATTTTCGCTTTGATTTCTGACCTGGGGTTTGAACTCGGCCCTTACGTCTAATAAGCCAACAAACTACCTACTCGACCACGGCAACTAAACGTTAGCCTTACATGTATTTAAATTGGAAAGAGAAGGATGTAGGTGTTTATTTTTGCAAAATGGTGTTAGAAATCGCAGTAAATTTACAAAACAATCAGTATTAACAAATTGACTGTTAAAAATTAGCGACTAAAGAAAAAGGTAGAACAAAAAGTAAAGTTACACACGAAGCTAATTACACACCCAATCAAAAATTACACACAATAGGTGTAATTACACACAAGGTGGCAACACTGCATAGAAGTCAAAAAAATTTTCAATATATAAAATTATTATTATTATTAATTTCCTATGGTAGTTCGAGGGTTAATTTTTTTGGATATTTCGCGAGCACTTTACAAAAACAAAATCGCTGTTGTTTTTCTATTGTTGTAGAGAGCAGCTACCTGTTATGAATTTGCCTTGGTCTTATAGAAATTATTATTTATGCTCTAGTTACCCATATGTAACATAAGTACCGCAGCAAACGTTCTCTTTTTAGCATATGGGGAGCAATGTAGACGATTACCGAAATGTCCTCTCTCATTAGCAAAACGTAGCGACCCTGCGGTAAAAATACCCATTAAGTACTCACTTATCTAAACGATATTTCATGGCTGTCAGTGGTGATGCCTTCACTTAGTTTCCAACTTAGATTTAACATAAAAGTGTCATCGGATACCATATCGGTGTGCTCTCGCTTAGAATGTAAGCCACAATATCATTAGGCTCTATTAACTTTTCATTCAAATAATAAGTGGAGTTCTAAGCGATGTTGATGAGATGCCTATATAAACTTGCAAATTAGAAAGTATTGTATGTAGATTACAGTCCTCCTTGCATTTGTAAGTTAAAATGTCAGCAATAGGATTTTTTATTAAAAGAAAAATATTTTTTATTAATACAAAAATTAATTTAAATAAATACGAACTATTAAACATCGTAATAAAACAATTGAAAGCAAATAGGTCAATCTATATAAAACAGAATTCTCTCACGTTTTTACGTGACATTTGAACATGTAATGATCAGTGTTGCCAAGAAAAAAAATACTGCAACCAACAGTTGTGAAAAACTCACCAAATAAGGAAAAATATGGCCAAAATTAAATTCACAGATTTTTATTTATTTTTTTTTTTTTTCAAATATAAATTATAATTGAGAAAAACAGACACAAAATAAAATCATAGTCTTACTAATTAATTAATTTTAACAAACAAAACAAAAGCTATTTTTATAAGAAAATAATAACCAAATCCGAAAAAATCTACACATTGAACAAAAAACGGCAACAGAACATAACTAGTCAAATGACTAGTTATTTGATGGTAAAGTACAACGTATAAACTAATCACAACTTCCCATAAAGTTATTAATGTTTCTGTGGTTATTAAGGGCACTGTTGCCAATTTGACGTTTTTCCCGTCAAATCTGACGTTTTTGCAATGCCAATTACGGGGAAAAATGCCTTTTAGCGGTTAGCGGGAAATCTGGAGTTTTTTACAGCGCTTTAGCGATTTTTAGCGTTTTTTTTTCCAAGGTTGAATTATATGATACAAGTTAGAAAAAATGCAATTCGAGAGTCGAATAACGGTTAGCAAAAAGAGTACAAAGCAAAAATAGAAAACGTAAAGTTGAAATCTATTTCAACTGAACGTAAAGCTTAAAGTGTTGTGCTTAAAATAAGAAGGCTGAAAAATGAAAAAATACCAAAAAAAAGTAAGTACACCTAATTCCGTAATAGTACGGTCTAGAAAATAAAATTAAGTCTGTTTTTACACGGTGATATTTGGTATAGCACAGTTAAGAAAAGTTTATGGAAATTTCAACGTAATCCAAAATCTTGTATGGCTCATTACTATGAGTTATACAAAGACATACATTTACATAATTGGTCATTACAACGCTTCAATCAGGATTACGACCTAGCTTTTCACACCACTTATGTAGTGTGCGTTAATTTTTTACATGAGTGACGGGACCTACAGTTTAAAGTCGACTCCGAACTACAGTTTTTAAGAATTTACTCTCAGAGTTATTGCCAGAAAGCTGCTGAGAGGAAGTCGCCGAAGAAATATTTTCGTTTTGCTGTTTGACCTGGGGTTTGAACTCGGGACTTCAGTCTTATAAGGCAACACACTACCTTCGGCGCCTTCAAACTAAATCCCAACGGCTAATAACCGATTTTGTTATTAAACGCAGTCCTGTCCAATCGGAAACTGAAAATGATAATCTTGTTTGACTTGATAGCTATTCTGAACCAACATTTCGTAAGCGAATACGTATGAAATCCGATGATAATAGCATATAGAACTCTGTTATTTTCATCATCACATTGACTGCTTTTAATTTTTTATTTATGAACTTTTGATGATTTTTAGTTTGTTTAAATTACCTTTAAGGATTGGTGAATGTACCATTTGTTTACCCACTTATATTATTTTTTTGACTTCCTGAACTACAATAATTTTAAATTTATGTTACTTTTTTTTATAAAGTTAGAATCGCTTTCAATTTTATGAAATTAAATATGCATTAATGTTTATAAAAATTTTATTTAGTTTTTTATAAAGACTCTCGGATCAGTTTTTTCCTACGAATTATTTTGTTGTTACATTTTTTGAAGGATATGGAACCAATCCCATTCTTTTCTATGTAGTTCATGACTTATATTACACGGTTTTTTCTGGAACGTATAAAAACGGAATTAAGTATACATGACAAGAAAAGATGAAATTGTTAGGACATAAATTATATGAATATAATTTTAAAATGTACATTTAAATTGAATTTTCTTTTTAAAAAGTTATGGCATCTCAGTACCCACAAAAGTTTCGAAACGAAAATCCTGAAGACTTACACTATATTTTTGAAAATACCAAATTTTGTTTGTAAATCATTAAACATAATTGAAAAAACAATTCAATAAAAAATACGTGTAATTATTTACATTTTATTTTATTTAACGTTAATTTAAAATGTTTAAACTATTTATTTGACGGGTTTCTGACGGTTAAAAAATTTAATTTAGCGATTTTTGGCGACTTTTAAAGCCAAATTTGACGGGAAATTTTGAAAAAAAATTGGCAACACTGCCCTTAGGGCAATGTGAAAAACTTGACGTAAACATTCAAGTACATGTGATTTTGCTTCTCTTTCTAACATGTGAATTCTTTCGACTGTAAAACATACATCTAACCTGCTCACTCTTTTTCTTTTTTTTTAGTTACAAATGACTAGTTGATTAGTTACAGTCAGTGTACCAACTTAGCCCTTTTCGGGCTAGATTTAGCCCGTTTTGAAATGTCTTTAACGCGAAAAAATTTTTTAGCCCTAAAATGAAAAACGCGCGATTTCAGCGCTTTTCAGTACTTTTATTTAGCCCGTTTTTCCTTTAACTCTGTATGGAAATATTATCTTACGTTTCTCTGGCAATGACGAATTGTAAACCAATGTGGCAGAACTTTTTTCTTCTATTTCTTGTTTTCTTCTTTGTTATTTACATAGAATTACCAAAAGTACCGGGAAACACAAGCTTTGCTGAAAGTTTAAAATTGTGTTTACCTAATAATTAGGTGGAAAAGAAATGTCAGGCTGCGCTATCGTTATATACTGCAATTCATTCACCATTTGCTTCCACAGAACACAGAGCCAAGTCTCAATACCATATAGAAAGCGATTTAAGAATGAAGAAGAGAATGACAAAGAAGTACAAATCGTATGTAACAATGACCAACTTTGAAAGACTGTAATGTATATTCTATTTGAAACTAATCTAGTATCTTAATTCTATTGAATAATTCTAAAATGATTTCAAGAGCAATAAAATCTATAAATAAATTGGTTTGTTTAAAAATTGTGGTTTCTTTATGTTTCCCCTTTTTGCGCTTTTTTGAAAAAAATGAAATTGTTTTGTACTAAGAACGTAATTTTTTCAATTTAGCCCTTTTTAGCCCGTTTTTCATTTTTATTCACGCGTTTGGTGCCCTAAGAGTTGGCATCACTGGTTACAGTTGACCAGTTATTTCACTAGTCATTTGACTAATCAAACTTGATGAGTAAATTGATATACCTCTTTGCGAAAAATAATGTTTTTTGTTTTGATATATTTTTATGTAAAAACATATAATTTATTTTATAAAGAATTAAATTTAAATTAATTTAAAAAATATTCTTATTTACATATACATATATAATTATTTTGAATTTTAAAAAAGTAATTAACTTCTTGGCGGCGGCCATTTTGACAGCTGGTTTCTTGGCTGGAGCGGCTTTTTTGGGCTTTGCAGCGGCTAGTGCAGCCGCTTAGAAGTCTTAGAAGCTTTTAGTTTAGTTGCTGCGGCCTTTTTGGCTGGTTTAGCTTTAACAGTACCAGTCATTTTGGCGGCAGATGGATTTTTACCAGGAGCTGCCTTTTAGCGGTACTTGCAATCTTCTTTTTGTCAGCAGCAGCCGTTTTCTTTTCAGCAGTGGGTTTCTTTGCTTTGACTCCTTACTTTTAGTTTGGATTAATTTTCCACTGAAAACAGCACTATTCACATATTTCTTGATAGCTGGCAAAGATAAGTGGATGCTAATAACATAAAAGAATAATTTTAGGCATATTAAAGTTTGTGCAGTAAAATAATAATAATACTTAACTTTTTGGTTTCCACGTATTATTTTTTAACACAAAGAACACAATTAAAATTTTCGTCATAAGACGCTATAAATTTTTGTTTTCGAAGCCTACTACGACTGATTTTTATAATTCATAAATTTAAAGGCATTTGACAGTCAACATTGATGTGCTTTTAATGTGTTAAGAAATACAGCTCTAAAACATAAAAAGTCATATAAAAATTACATATGTAGTAGTAAGTTTTGTACATACCCTGCAGGAGATTAAGCGTCAATTGTCTAAAAGCTACTAGTACTAGTACTGGTACAGCTGGCACTAGTTTACACGGGGTTTAAGTTTTTATAAGAAAGTACTAGTAGTAGAACTAGTTTAAATATACCAGACTGATAGAATTTTTTGTGTAACACAACAAAAATTCACTTACTGTTTTTAGAATTAAATTAATTTATTTAGTTTTATTATTTATTTATTTATATTTATTATTATTTATTTATTAATTTTTCACAATTGTATATAGTATTTTGTAATGTACACAAGTAAACGTCAGGCAAAATAATAAAAGACCCTTGACGAACCAAAGTATTTTTGCACAAAAAAAACATAGTGCTAAAGGAAAGTGTTTATGGAAGGACTGCGGGAGCCATATATTCGCTAGCAAACAGTCGGGTGGGTGGGTTCGGTCCCTCCATTAACAAAACCCTGTTCACTTACAGAAGCTTTATTGTAGACTCCCTATTTTTAAGTAAGAAAAAAAAACCCGATTACATCTTCGAGGACGAAAGCAAGCAAAATTTAGATAAAAAGAGAATATCTTATTGACATAACAGTTAAGAGCAGTATCTGATGGTATTGATACGCCTGTCTCTAAACCCGCCACTACCTTGGTCCTAAGGACATCTTTTTATTAGGACCCCAAAACAAACTATGTCACCCGAACTATTTTCCGACTATGAAAACACTTTGTAGTTCAATTAATCATACATGATAATGCTTATAATTTATTGACAAAAAAAAAAAAATAGAATAAGTAGAATTATAAAAAAATCCTAACATAATTGAACTTTAAATGCAAGCATTATAATCCAAGCATAAATTAACTTTACTTTTCTTAAACTGCATCAGCGATAATGTAACATCAGCAAACATGTAACAATATATTAAGAAAGTAATAAGCAAATTATGTTCGATCAAACATGTTGGGTCCCCCTATCACTGATGAATAATATAAATATTAGGGTAAAACATAAAATTAGCACTCACCAAACGTATATGTAATCGAGTTCCAGAAGGCCTTCAGAATTTCGAGGTATACGAGGATGTTGTCGATGTATTATTTTCTAGAATTATAGCTAAGAAAAATTATTAATATGCTTGGGGCTAATTCTGTCCTACTTAATGCTTACACTTTAAGTTTTTACAAGACGTTAATATCCTATTATTAAATTAATTTTAAAACTAAAAATAAAAATTCAAAATTTAAAGGAAAAAAACTACATTATATAAACGGAAAAAAATAAAATTTACAAAAGATCTAATTGCATATGAGAAAAATAAAGTTTGATTTAAACATGTTGTGTGATCATTATTACTGTTTTACATGAAAACTAAATTATCATAATGTTGTTGTTTCTATGTGTTTTCTTTCTTTTTTCGGTTGTTTTTTTTTATGTATTCTTTCTTAAGCTTTTTCTATTAAAGAGAGTAATTATGTACGTAAAATAAACGAAATTCAAAAAAAGGAAAGATTAACTAAACTTAGGCAATGATTAACTTATAATGATCACTACATTAGGCATGCTAATTATTTAAAATAAATATATATGTATGATAGAATAATGTAATGATATTATTATAGGTTTAACAAAATTTCTAACATCTTTAGGTTTCAATATTACTCATTAGAAAAGAAATTTAGCGAATATAATTTCTAGAAACAATAAGATAATTTACTACATAAAGAATTTTGATTACAATATTAAATAAATTTAAGAAGGTTTTTAATATCAAAGCAGGTGAATGATACCGTTATTCCGGGTAACCCAAGACCGTTATTCCATTTTACTCCCGCACCGAGGTACAGCATTTTCTACCTTAGAGTTACTGGATGAAAATTAGATAATTTGCTGGGCTTCTTATCAGCAAGTCCAGAGTACAACCAAAAAAAATTTCCGTCCTTATGCCAAACAATTAATATTTCATGCACTTAACTTCTTCGCCAGATGTGATTATAAAAAACTTATGTCCAATAACTTTTATCACTTCACTTTTTCACAAAGAAAAAAAATTTAAGGTCACTTAATTAAAAATTTTCTTGAACCTTCTATATTCAAGGTCTCAATCAAAGTGAACGAGTTGTTCTATTTTTCTTACTAAGGAAACCTCTCTTAGCAATCAGAAAAAGGGTGGAATGGGAAAACACGTATAATTCAACTTTAGTGCTTGTTTAAGCTTTTGACAATCAGAAAAATATAAAACATGATTGCCAATAAGACCAATATACATGTTTGTACTGTACTAATTAGATTTCCTCCGCCAAATGTTAGTACATTTACATTCGCATTATAAAGAAAATTAATATTATGAAAATCTTTTCATATTTACTGTACGAAAAAAAAAATCATATAGGATCTTGTAAATAAGTATTTATGTTGATTCGCTTATGACCTTGTAAACATTTGATTGGCTACATGTTCCTGTGTGATAGCAACATGTTGACACGATCGAGTATAAAGCTTTTGTATAAACAAACAGTTTATGTTTATTCTAACATATAAGAAAGAGTTCCACAGTGGTTCAAATGACCAAAACGAGTGTGAAAATATATAACTAAAATTATTTCCGTAAACCGTACACTACAAAACTAGATAATAATTATGATTTCATAAAATTATTAGATAGAAAAAGAACGGTTTATAATCGAAGATCCTTGGCATGATAGGTTCCTATTGACTTGCCATTCAAGTCCTCAATTAGGTAATAATGATTACCTAATTTTTCCTTAATACGACCTTTAATAAACAAAGGAGACAATTTAGCACTGAATTCCTTATTGCTACTACTTTGAACAAAACTACGTCTAAAAACTTCTTGACCCACTTGAAAATTTTGTGGTCTTGTACGTAAATTATATTGCTGTCGATTGGTTTCATAAGCGTGTTTGATATGCTTTCTTAAATTACAACGAATCAAGTTTAGACTATCATCACGAGAAATATGATATGCGGATTCATCAAGTAAATTGAGATTCTTAAGTAGTCCGTAAGAACTACCATGAGTTACCATGTCCAGTCCAAACAAAGCGTGATAGGGAGTACATTTAATTGCCTGATGATAGGAATTACGTAAAGCACAACTTATTTTCGTTAGATGTTCATCCCATAGCTTGTGATCTTTCTTCAAATATGCACGAATTCCTGCTATTATCGATCTATTTACTCTTTCCGATGCATTACTTTGGGGAGAGTATATAGCCGTATACATGTGATGAATTCCGTAGCTGGTTAAAAATGCGTTAAAATCATTTGCTCTAAATTGAGATCCGTTGTCACTCACAATAACTTCAGGAACACCATATACGTGAAAAATTTGTTTTTGCAAATTCTCAATAATTAATGTTGATGTAAACTTTCGCATAGGAAATAGCCAATGAAATTTGGTCAAATGATCTAACACTATTAGGAGTCCTATGTATCCTGATTTACTTCTGGGATATGGTCCCAACAAATCAATATATAAACGTTGAAATGGACGAATTGAGAAAGCTTGTTTCCCCATTTCCGGTTTAAGGTTAATATTAGGTGCCTTTGTAGTCTTACAAACATCACATTTCCTAACGTAATCTCTAACATCCTTAACTAATCCTGGCCAAAAGAAATTTCTTCTTATTAAATCGATTGTTTTTACCATACCTCCATGAGCACAAATTGGATCGTCGTGAGCTCTTTTAATAACTTTTGTACGTAATTTAAATGGTATCCATAATTTCCAACATTTTTCCTCTTGGTTATCTTCTCCTCTATAGTGTTCTGTACGTATATAGATGAATTTATCTATTACTTTAATATCAGGGTATTTACTTTGATCAGCAAGAACATTTTCCTTCAAGGTTACGTAATCTTCATCTAGAAAATGTGGTGAATTTAAATCAATTTCAGGTTCAATTACTGTTAGTGAGGAAATATCATGAGAACAACTACGCGACAATGCGTCCGGAACAATATGGTCCTTTCCTTTACGATGACTAATCGTAAACTTATACGGTTGAAGTTTAAATGCCCAACGAGCGAGTCGTCCGCTAAGGTCAGGTTGTTTCATAAGCCATAAAAGACTTGAGTGATCTGTTATGATTTCGAATTCTTGTAACTCGAGGTAACATCGAAAACGTTTAATTGCTTCAATAGCGGCTAAGCATTCACGTTCTGTAACACTGTAGTTTCTTTGGGCAGTGTTAAGTTTTTTACTCATGAAAGCTATTGGCCTTTCATTTCCATTTTCATCATGTTGAACTAAAACTGCGCCAATTCCAATGTCACTTGCGTCGCAGTGCACATAAAATTTCTTTTCAAAGTTTGGGTTTATAAGTACTGGTGCTGTAGTTAATAGTAATTTTATTCTTTCAAATGCTTTTTGTGCGTCCATGGTCCAAGTAAATTTCTTTTTTGTAGATAAGAGTTCCGATATTGGAAAAACTACATCCGAAAAATTATCGATGAATCTCCTGTACCATCCTGCAAGACCTAAAAAACCTCTAACTTCCTTTATTGTCTTCGGAACGGGCCAGTTGACAATAGCACTAACTTTCTCAGGGTCAGTCATAATACCTCCATTTCCTATCATATATCCTAGGTACGGAACATTAGTAACGCAAAATTTACTTTTGGATATATTCAATGTTAAGTTTGTCTTTCTAAATTGATCAGCAATTCGCACTAAAACTGCTAAATGGCTCTGAAAATCTTCGGAAACAATAATAAGATCATCCAGATATCCAAAAACACAATTTCGAAGATCAGGTGGTATTATCTCGTCAATCAGACGACACATCGTTTGTGGAGCGTTGCAAAGGCCGAATGGCATAACAACGAATTGATATAAGGGTCTACCTGGTACGGTAAATGCAGTTAGTGGTTTTGACTCTTCAGTCAAAGCTATTTGCCAGTACGCGTCTTTTAAATCCAATTTTGATATTATATTAGCTTTGGGCAATCTTGAAAATATTCCTTCAATTGAAGGAAGCGGGTAGGCATCCTTTTGAGTAACTGAGTTCAACTTTCTTGCATCAAGACAGAGACGGACTTTATTAGGTTTGATAACAAGCCTCATGGGAGAGCTCCAAGATGACTGGGATGGTTCAATTACACCCAATTCCAACATCCTGTCAATTTCAGCAAACATCAGTTTTTCCACGGCTGGAGAAACTGGGTAAAATCGCTGTTTAATGGGTTTAGAATTCCCAATATCTATATCGTGCTTAATAAGTGATGTCCTTCCTAGACCTTGAATCTCAAAACTTGGAAATAATGCAATAATAGAGTCAAGTTGTCGCTTTTGACAAGGATTCAAAGGGTATTCAGATCTATTCATTTCCATACTGGACTGACCTATTCCTAAAGACTTCACTTCAAAGGAATCTCGTGTCATCTCCAATTGACACTGATCCAGTAACGATTCGTCTACAATACCTAAAGACTCTACAATATTTGGTATAAGACCAAATGCGTTCCAAAAATCAATACCAAGTATTAAACGTTGTGTAATAGAAGGTATGATGAAAAGATTTATCAAGCGTCTTTGACCCTTAAACTCAACCTCAACTGCTAACCAACCTGTTACAGTTTGACTATTTCCATCCGCGGTTTTCACAGAAGACCGACATTTGTTAAAGTTTCCTAATTTTGAAAAATCTTGAGTAGCTAGTTCACTGCCTATACAAGATATGTTTGCCCCTGTATCAAGTAATCCGTATTCACAATAATTCAAAAATGAAACTTTTGCATAAAAACGCTGATCCTTCGTATTGGTAACAATAGTGGATACTAACAATTTTCTACAAAATCTGCGCTTTGCATAATATTCCCTTATTCTACGAGTAGACCTTTTAGGTTTCCTTTTATTCATATCCAATGCCTCTATATTATTAAAAATTTCATTGCGTCTTTTCACATAATATTCAAACCTTAAATGGTATGGTAATCTAGGATATATTAACCTTGATAATTCTAAATCCTTTCTTTTACATTCACTCATCTCTTCTCTATCAAAAAGGCTAATTGAATGTTCTATCAACTCACTTTCCTTATCTTTACAATTCTTACTATCTATAAATTCATCTTTAGGTAATTCAAAATTATTTAATTTTGACTGTTCATTGTTTCTAGAGCTTTCAAGTTTTTTGAAATTTTAATCTTTTTCACAGCACATTTTGGGCATTGCGGCCTGTATATGTTTTCCGTTCCACATCCATAACAAAATATTTTCCTCTCTTCAAGACAATCGTACCAAAAATGATCAGTTCCCTTACAATTCCAACAACGTAGAATTCGATTTTGTAAATCTATAGCATTAACTTCATCAATTGTGGAGTGGTTAGTTTCCAAATTCTCTGAATTATTCACATCATCTATCTCAGCAATATATCTTTTTGGCATAACATTATTATGCTGACGAAACGATAAGTTTTTCCTAACATGGTCGTCGTTTAAAAAAGCTTCTCTCATTTGTACCAATTTTCGCAAGTGAGAAATAGAATGTACTGGCACATATAATAAATCTTGTCGAATTTCTGGCCTTAAGTTTCTAGTTAAAATTTCGATTAATTCCATTTCGGACATGGGTGAAGGTAAACGATCTATAATCAAGGAAATCGAATCGAAAAACATGTCAAACGTCTCACCAGCTTTCATTTTCCTGCTTCTAATCTCTTCCCGTATATCATATGAAGATTTGAAAGCCCGATATTGACTTCTAATAGCCACACAAAATTCATCCCAGTTAAAAGTTTCTACCTGTTTTCTGTAACGCCAGTACCAATCTTTGGCTTTCCCAGTTAATAGTACATTCAAATTCTTGACAATGGGAACAAAATCTCCATTAAAATTATCAAATGTCAAAGATCGAATTCGATAAAGAAATTCTTCCACATTAAGTCCGGATGGCGAGCCATCAAACTTTATGTTCCAACTAGATATTATTGACGTTATTTTATCCATGTTTAAATTAGAAAAGTTTGAATTCAGTGATATTGGACTACCAATTCGGTTTGTGGGATTCTGGTCATTATTACCAGAATTACTATCTCGATGTTCAGGGTAATTGTTCAAATTTCTAACTGTCTGTGTACGATGACCAAGGTTCGTTTCCAATCTTTGGTTTGGAATCATTTCCAAATTGTTTAATAACCGGGTAATATTTCTTTCTATTAGTTCATTCAATTGATTTAAATCAACGGTAATATTCTGAATTCGAGTAGATCCCGATGGCAATGGATGACGACGATTTGGAGAATTTAAAGGACTTGGTCGAGTGGTTCGAGTCGGAGTACCGCTCACTTCTATATTTGGATCTGTATTATTAAGTTGATTATCCTGAAATAAGTTCCTCGCTTGGCTACGAGTGTTATGCTGTTTAGCTAAAGCTCTCCGACTTCTGTTACGATTAGTAGGTTTAGTCACAGGGTTTTGACTAGCTAAAAGAGAAATTTTCTTCAAATCAACTAACTCACATGGACGCTTGCATGATGGGCATATCGAATTATTTGACAAAAACTTTTCAATGCAGTTCCTATGAAAGAAATGGTTGCATTTTGTTATACTTAAACAATCATCATTTTCTGTCATAATACTATCGCGAACACTGCACACCGAATCAGATGCTGAGGCTGAGGCTACCGTAGAAGACATAGCTTCTAGTGGAGGAGTTCTTGGAAGTGACATGTTGTTAGTCTACTTGAGGAATAAATCCAAAAAGACTAATCTAGTTTTTAGAAATCTTCAAACAATATCAAATAAATTCAATATCCTATTAAATATGACAATACTAAAAAAAAATAATTCAAAAATATGTTCAAAAAAATATAAATCCCATATAGTGAGAGACTATAAAATTTAAAGTTTTCAATCACGAAAAAAAATATATGACTTTTTCGCAAGATAAAAATTCAAATAATTTTATAAGATATATATATATATATAAATATAAATACATAAGAATTTAGTGTTTTCTTATAGTTCGGTAATAATTCAGGTGGTTAAATAGGTTATCAATATGTCAATAAAATATGTAGGTAACAAAACTGGGCTATATAGATAGTTGTATCCGGAAGATAATTTTCACATCAATTGGTTTCATTTTTTTTATTATTTACTAGTTCATTCTATTATTTAAATCCGAAGTAAAAATGGACAGAAAATCGCAACAGCAAGTTTCTGTTATCCTAAATTTATTCAGGTGTAAGAAAATCCACATTGATAAGAAAAAAATCAAACGACTACAAACATCTTACGTTATTCAAGATGGTCAAACAGCAAATCCCAAGACTGAACGAAAAGACAATTAATTTACTTTCTGGTCATTATACTCGATTGAACATTCAAGTAAATGAAGCTCCAAAAAAAAGTGTTAAAAGTTATTCCCTCAGAATTGCTAATCTGATGAATAACAATCTTGAGAACGATCTTTAATGAAATCTAATTTAAAAAAAACAAAAATTTTCGGGATACCGAACGTTAATCAATATATGGTTATGGCTTTCGGCCTCACGTTGGTCAATACATTGTTATCCCTTTCGTGCCCCACGTTAATCAATATCTTGTTATGGCTTTCGGGCCTCACGTTGGGCGCCATATTATTTATATATCTGTAATGTACACAAGTAAACGTCAGGCAAAATAATAAAAGACCCTTGACGAACCAAAGTATTTTTGCACAAAAAAAAACATAGTGCTAAAGGAAAGTGTTTATGGAAGGACTGCGGGAGCCATATATTCGCTAGCAAACAGTCGGGTGGGTGGGTTCGGTCCCTCCATTAACAAAACCCTGTTCACTTACAGAAGCTTTATTGTAGACTCCCTATTTTTAAGTAAGAAAAAAAAACCCGATTACATCTTCGAGGACGAAAGCAAGCAAAATTTAGATAAAAAGAGAATATCTTATTGACATAACAGTTAAGAGCAGTATCTGATGGTATTGATACGCCTGTCTCTAAACCCGCCACTACCTTGGTCCTAAGGACATCTTTTTATTAGGACCCCAAAACAAACTATGTCACCCGAACTATTTTCCGACTATGAAAACACTTTGTAGTTCAATTAATCATACATGATAATGCTTATAATTTATTGACAAAAAAAAAAAAATAGAATAAGTAGAATTATAAAAAAATCCTAACATAATTGAACTTTAAATGCAAGCATTATAATCCAAGCATAAATTAACTTTACTTTTCTTAAACTGCATCAGCGATAATGTAACATCAGCAAACATGTAACAATATATTAAGAAAGTAATAAGCAAATTATGTTCGATCAAACATGTTGGGTCCCCCTATCACTGATGAATAATATAAATATTAGGGTAAAACATAAAATTAGCACTCACCAAACGTATATGTAATCGAGTTCCAGAAGGCCTTCAGAATTTCGAGGTATACGAGGATGTTGTCGATGTATTATTTTCTAGAATTATAGCTAAGAAAAATTATTAATATGCTTGGGGCTAATTCTGTCCTACTTAATGCTTACACTTTAAGTTTTTACAAGACGTTAATATCCTATTATTAAATTAATTTTAAAACTAAAAATAAAAATTCAAAATTTAAAGGAAAAAAACTACATTATATAAACGGAAAAAAATAAAATTTACAAAAGATCTAATTGCATATGAGAAAAATAAAGTTTGATTTAAACATGTTGTGTGATCATTATTACTGTTTTACATGAAAACTAAATTATCATAATGTTGTTGTTTCTATGTGTTTTCTTTCTTTTTTCGGTTGTTTTTTTTTATGTATTCTTTCTTAAGCTTTTTCTATTAAAGAGAGTAATTATGTACGTAAAATAAACGAAATTCAAAAAAAAGGAAAGATTAACTAAACTTAGGCAATGATTAACTTATAATGATCACTACATTAGGCATGCTAATTATTTAAAATAAATATATATGTATGATAGAATAATGTAATGATATTATTATAGGTTTAACAAAATTTCTAACATCTTTAGGTTTCAATATTACTCATTAGAAAAGAAATTTAGCGAATATAATTTCTAGAAACAATAAGATAATTTACTACATAAAGAATTTTGATTACAATATTAAATAAATTTAAGAAGGTTTTTAATATCAAAGCAGGTGAATGATACCGTTATTCCGGGTAACCCAAGACCGTTATTCCATTTTACTCCCGCACCGAGGTACAGCATTTTCTACCTTAGAGTTACTGGATGAAAATTAGATAATTTGCTGGGCTTCTTATCAGCAAGTCCAGAGTACAACCAAAAAAAATTTCCGTCCTTATGCCAAACAATTAATATTTCATGCACTTAACTTCTTCGCCAGATGTGATTATAAAAAACTTATGTCCAATAACTTTTATCACTTCACTTTTTCACAAAGAAAAAAAATTTAAGGTCACTTAATTAAAAATTTTCTTGAACCTTCTATATTCAAGGTCTCAATCAAAGTGAACGAGTTGTTCTATTTTTCTTACTAAGGAAACCTCTCTTAGCAATCAGAAAAAGGGTGGAATGGGAAAACACGTATAATTCAACTTTAGTGCTTGTTTAAGCTTTTGACAATCAGAAAAATATAAAACATGATTGCCAATAAGACCAATATACATGTTTGTACTGTACTAATTAGATTTCCTCCGCCAAATGTTAGTACATTTACATTCGCATTATAAAGAAAATTAATATTATGAAAATCTTTTCATATTTACTGTACGAAAAAAAAAAATCATATAGGATCTTGTAAATAAGTATTTATGTTGATTCGCTTATGACCTTGTAAACATTTGATTGGCTACATGTTCCTGTGTGATAGCAACATGTTGACACGATCGAGTATAAAGCTTTTGTATAAACAAACAGTTTATGTTTATTCTAACATATAAGAAAGAGTTCCACAGTGGTTCAAATGACCAAAACGAGTGTGAAAATATATAACTAAAATTATTTCCGTAAACCGTACACTACAATTTAAAGCCTTGAAGAAATGCGCCTGTTTTTTTATTTTTGTTTTAAAATATTATTTAAATGAATTAATTTTTGTACAAACCGTAGTCTTTTTTAGTGCTTTAAAATATTTTAATATTTAAAATTTCACGATGTGATAAGGTCTAGCCAGCCTTGAAAAAATAGGCCTGTTTTTTATTATATTAAATTATACGTATTGAACTGTGATGTAAATAAATATGGTTATTTTAAGTTTTTTTTAAATATTTTAAAAATAATTATAAAAAAACTAATTTTTTATCCATTATTTTTCACTTAACCAAGGAATCCACCAAATTTTGTTAATTTTTTCCATATAAAAGAACTAGTAATAAAGTGGTTCGAAATCTCCCAATTATATCCAAATATACCAGTACGAAACTAGAACCAATGATACTAGTAATAATACCATTTCGAAATATACCAGTACGAAACTAGTACCAATGGTACTAGTAATTAACTAGTACGAAACTAGTACCAATGGTACTAGTAATTTTTCAAACACACTCAATGCTAATTTGAGCATTAAGATGCTATAGGAAAGTTACCAGTTGAGTACTAGTACTGGTGGTTTTTGTACTAGTTTTGTACTAGTTAGGTACTAGTTCAATCTCCTGCAGGGTATTTTTAGTTTCGGTTATTTACTTATTGTAGGCTTCTTTGTATTTTGTTGGGTTCGTTTGTGGGCTGCTTGGTGTTCTGTTTCGTTTTATTTACATTCTTTGTTGGCATGTGTCCGGTTTAAAACGTTTCTATAACTACAAAAAAGTTTTTAAGGCAACGTACGTTACGATCTTACGTTTCTTACGATTGAGTAACCAGGGCAATAGTTTATCCTTATCAATTTTGGTTACATTTTTTCTTATTTGGTGATTTTTTTCACAAATTTTGGTTACAATACTGACCAGAATAAGTGATGCCAGAAAAATTAATAAAAAAGTGGTCAAACAACAAAAATGCACAAAGAGATTCTCATTATGAGAACAACGCATTGGTACGCTCTTGCTTTCTGTTTCCTTCCCTCCTCTCTTTCCTCCCGTGTCTTGAAATATTTTTCAAAAATATTCTAAAATATGTATATATTAAAATGCACATTTTTTGTACTTTATTTTTTTGCTTTTAACCTTGCAAAGCACCTTGTTGAATACACCTTGCTATAAACCAGGGGTTATAGTGAGTAAGACAGAGAAAATAAGTTGAGAGAATTTATTTATTTACAGCCATAGTGATAGTTATATAAGATATTTTGAGTTTCATTTCATCAACATACATATGTAATAATTTTGATAAAAAAAAAAATAAAATAAAAAATACATTTTTTTATTAAACGAACATAAAGCTATCATATTTAGCTTAAAAATTAAATAGTTTTTTAGTAAACAAAAATAAAAAACCCATGTTTTATTAATAGGAAAAAAGCGAGCATTCCAAATCATTTAAAAAAATTATAATATGGGACAAAATAAAAAAATTAAATTCGGCCAGCTAATGACATAGAACATTTTTTACAGAAAACATTTTGTGGGTGTTATTCTGAAATAAAATGATTAAGTATCCGCAACACATATGTTCTTCTTGCAGTTTGATAGACAACTAAATCAAACAACACAAGAATGCGTGTAAGTTCGCTCTGCACAATTGTGCTGTGAAATGGTAATCCCTGCTATAAACACAATAAACGTCACACAGTAAATGCAACCAACTTTTTTTTTGGAGAAATTGTCAAGATAAAAATACCAAAAAAAAAATTTATTAACTTTTTAAATATTTTTATTCTAGCTACATGCAAATAAAGTAATTTAATAAAAAATAATTAATTTAATTTTGGTATTATGGGACTTTCCTCTGGTACATTTCTGTGTGACATTTTTTTTAATAAGTCAAATTTAATTGCTATATTAAAACACTGAGAATTATTTAATTTAAGTTAATGTTCTGAAAACAATATTCCTTGTAATGTTGAAGAATACAAAGCCTTTCTGGTTTTTATTTTATTTAAATTTACAATATTAAAAATTCTTTCAACATTGGTCGACGAATGTGGTAGTGCCATTATACTCGAAACAACCCAACAAACCAAAACGTTTTAGAAATCGCTTGTAACAAGCTTACCAACGTAAGCTTTAAGCTTAGAAAATTGTTATAAATTCGATTGTAAAAGGTTTGTAAAAAATTATCAGGGACCGTAACTGTTACAACTTTTATCGTAAAAGTCACAAAATAACAATTATTTTTTGATTTTTATTTTTTCGAGCAAAAATAAAAGTTATTTTTTGATTTTTATTTTTTCGAGCAAAAATAACAGTTATTTTTGACTTTTATTTTTCGAACAGAAATAAAAGTTATTTTTTGACTTTTATTTTTTCGGGTGGGAATAAAAGTTATTTTTGACTTTTATTTTTTCGAGCGGAACTAAAAGTTATTTTTTTACTTTTATATTTTCGAGCAGAAATAAAAGTTATTTTGTGACTTTTATTTTTTCGACCAGATATAAAAGTTTTTTTTTGTTTTTTTTTCATGTTGAATTCAAAATATTTATCAACATTTATTGCAAAACATAATTCTAAAAATTTTTTAACATGATTTACTTTAATTGTTTTAAAGAATTTTTTAATAAATATTATGAATTCATCATGAATTAAAATAGAAATGACTTTTATTTCTGCTAACTAACTTTTATTTCTGCTCGAAAAAATAAAAGTCAAAACTTAACTTATATTTCCGCTCGAAAAAATAAAAGTCAAAAATAACTTTTATTTCTGCTTGAAAAAATAAAAGCCAAAAAATAACTTTTATTACTGCTCGAAAAAATAAAAGTCAAAAATACCTTTTATTTTTGCTCGAAAAAATAAAAATCAAAAAATAAAAATTAAAAAGCATTCCATTTTATAAAAATTTGGTCCCAGACAATGAAAATGGTATACTTGGTTCTGTTCTCCGACATTTCCTTGCAGTTGCTTTTTTTAATCAAAAATTCAAAAATAACAGTTATTTTCGGTCTCTGAAAATTATTTAATAAACAAAACTGAACCCTTACTAGAAGCTTATAAATCTAATTATAGAACAAGCTTGCAAACAAATATTTTTTCTAAATATGCTTATGATAAGCTTATGTCTGAAACATTTTAATAAGCTCATAAATATAACCTTATAATATACGTACAAAGTAAATTGTACACTCAACAACAAAAATATTTTTTTTCGTGACCGAATTCATTTATTTAGTTTTTGTTTAATTAAGTACATTTAAAAAGTAATATTTTTAGGTTTGTCGGCGTACTTTTTACGGCACTCGTGTCGATTTTTTGAGAATTGAAAAATAGAGATCGTAGGTTTGACGAATACGTCCTCTCCAATCCCAATAGAAATTGCAGCAACTTCAAAAATGAAAAAGTAAATAAAAGTGACAATAATACCATAATCCTAATATATATTATAAATCACGCCTAAACGTCGGCTATAAATCTTTTTAAAATTTTGACCAAAAGGGGGGACAAATGGAGAAAAAATGGTAATAGGTAATTTTTTATGATTTAGCTTGGTTAAGTTTCCCAAATAGCTATTGGAGTCACTTCGTTTCTAAAGTTGAACCAGAAGGGGGAAAGGGGCTGAAAACGGGCAAATTGAGTGCAGGTTATCCTAATCCTAATATATGTATATTATAAATCTTTCTATAAGTCTGTTTTTTGTTTGTTTGTTAGCCAATCACGCCTGAACATCTAGACATATTTTCTTGAAATTTGGGATATCAATCGAGCTTTTGTCGGTGCGGGTTATAGGCTATAAATCTTTTTTAAATTTTTACCAAAACGGGAGAAAAAATGGGACAAAGGGAGAAAAACTGGGCAAAAATTAATACTTTTATTCAAAATGCTGTATTTTATGTGTTTTTTAGAAATTTTTTTCACGATTTAGCTTGGTTAAGTTCCCCAAATAGCTATTATAGGTGTTCCGTTTTTAAAGTTGAACCAAAAAGGGGGAAAGCGGCCAAAAACGAACAAATTAAGTGCATACCGAATCACGCTTGAACCGATTTTCTTGAAATTTGTGATATTGATCGAACTTTTGTTGGTGCAGGTTATAGGCTATAAATCTTTTAAACATTTTCAACTAAAGGGAAAAATGTGGGACAAAGGGAGAAAAAAAGGGCAAAAATTAGTACTTTACGCATAAATGCTGTACTTTATGGGTTTTAAAGGTATTTTTTTACGATTTAGCTTGGTTAAGTTTCCCAAATAGCTATTGGAGGTGTTCTGTTTAAAAAGTTGGAGCAAAAGGAGGAAAGAGGCGAAAAACGGGCAAATTCCATTCATTTATATTTAGGACTTAGAGTATTCAAAAAACTGAGTTGTTTGATAAACCGGTTTCCGAATAATTAGAAAAATTGCATTTTTTTTAAGAAGCCGGTTTCGAAACCGGATTTTTATTTATTGCTATTTTTATAACCCGATCTGCGATAATTACGATCTGCTAGTAATAATATAATAATAATAATACTTCTTGTAGCCCGAGCCGCACTTAGATTGCACACACTCTTTTTTCCGCCGTTCCTTTCCAGCATAAATGCTCTGCCAGTTTGTCCGTGAACAATTTGCGATAAGAATTTTTTTTTTGAAGTTTAGGCTTTTCCTGGATAGAAAGAGTGTGTTTTAGAGTGCTGTAACTTAGAAAAATTTTCTTTATTTAACATACAAACGATTTTAAAAAGCTTTTATTCTCCTGGAGTAACTTTACGAAATTTAAAAATTCTTCTTGGGGTAAATAAGGAAATGATTTTCTTAAAATCTTTAGCAGATCATTTATCGCACTATTTGTTATTGTATGCTTGACAGCCCAGCCCAGCATGTTCTTTTTGAATATCGCTGTCATATTTTTCGTTATCCAACTTTTCTCCGCAACTCGAAATGTAGCAATCACATTTTTCAAAACTTTCATCACTTTCAGAATCAATTTCAACTGACATGGCTGTTAAATTACTTGAAATTCTTCTCTTTCCTTTATCATTGTTTAAAACCAATTCAACAGTTTCTTTTGATTCTTTCCGAACACTCTGTTTAAATTTAAATGGCATATTTCTTCTTTTGTTCTGTTTTATTATTTTTTTTCTTCGTTTTTTTAATTATACTTTTTAATATTAAGTACCCACAATTTGCATAAAACATAACATATAAAACTTTTTATGAAAAAACGATACATAAATTGACAGCTTTTTTAAAAACATTTAGAAAACTATAACTAGCATAAGTTGTTTGCAATCATACTTGTAAAATTATTATCTGAACTAAGTGTTTAACAAGTATTGTTGTTAAAGGTGATGTCCTGTTAATAATTTTTTAAACACTATTGTAAAAAATCGGTTTTTATATGTTTATTTATTTTACAATTAAGTTACTTTTAGGTAAGGTTTTGGTTTGTTGGGAAATTGTGTTAAAATTGGGAAGGCCTTTGCATTACTGATTGTGTTTAAATTAGAAACATTTTTCCAAAACGCCAATGCTTCTAGTTATGTGAATTTCATATTATGTAATTCTCGAACTTCATTATCAAGTTCTTACCATTTAATAAATTTGGCAAAAGTTTGGCCAATTGTAAAATTGAATCATTATTTGTTTAAATCTACGCTTGATTCAATGGAGTTTAATCCTTCTAAAAGTTTATCACCAAAATCAAAACGTTTTAAAATTTGTGAAACCAATTCAATATAAATTTGGACACAGTATTCAACAAATATATTATATTGACTATATTTAACATTTAATCTAAATTGGTTCCTCTTCACTTAAATGCCAAGATACACGTTATTTAAAAATATGTCTTCGTTATTAAAACTTTCAAAGTTAACCAAATACGCTTCTTTCACAAAATTTGATAAGACGGTTTTTAACAATCTGGATAACTCACTGTATATATTTTGGATTTCAGTTCGCTTCGAATTTTGTGTCAACGTGTTTGTGCGGAAATAAATAAAATAAAAATTTGTTAATCAAATAAAATTAATATTTTAATTCCAAACCAAAAAGGAATTAAAATAAGAAAACCAAAAACAGTTTCTTAATATTAATTAAACAAAAAATCTTTGCAAAATGATAACGGATGAATGTTCTGATACTGTTGTAAATACTTGAATAATCCATTTATACAAAGTAGTCACTGAGTTTATATTAATATGTCATGTTATATATTATTTGAAGTTTTAAATAAAAATTCTGTTCGTTTCTAATATTCAACACAACAGGTTATGGGCCTCATGACACGAGAAAATTAAAAAAAAAAAATTTTTTTTAAAAATTGAAAAGAAAATTTTTTGAAAATCGACTTCAATTTTTTTATTAAATTCGGGATTTTTTTTTTTTTAATTATTTTTCGGATAATTTAATTGAATAATGGCTGCAAATAATTTGTCATTTCCTTTTGAGAAATTGCGTGGTCGGGAAAACTTCGATATATGGAAGCGACATGCAAGATCATATTTGGTATTAAAGGGATGTTGGCAGATGATAAATGCAGGTCTTGGCGAAAACCCTACAGCCAATGATCTTGAAAAAAATGAACGTGCTTTGGCCGAAATCACGCTCATGATAGAGCCATCGAATTTTGCTCATATTGCAACAGCGGAGACTGCAAAGGATGCTTGGAACGCACTTTTAAACGCTTTTGAGGACAAGGGCCTGACTAGAAAAGTCGAGTTGCTCAAACGTTTGGTTCAGATGAAGCTATCGGACTTTGGCAGTGTTCAAGAATATGTGAGCGAAATGGTAATGATGTCACTGAAAGTTCAACAAAGTGGACTGAAACTCGATGATGAGTTAGTGGCTTCTCTTATGTTAGCCGGTTTGCCGGATGAATTTGCATCACTCGTAATGGCAGTGGAGAACTCGAAATCTAAGTTAACCGTTGATATGGTGAAAAATTTGCTGCTTCAAGACGCTAAATTTGATTGCCCAAAAGTGGAGGAAAAAGCCTTGGTTTCTAATAAGAAACATAACACTCGCAAATTCAAATGCTATGCGTGCAAAAGAGAAGGACATATGGCGAAAAATTGTCCACAAAAAGCCAAGCCAAATTCAACGAAAAAGAGATATGAAGAAAAAAGTTCGTTAGCAACTTCGTTATTTTCATCATCTTGCTTATTTACCGCGAAAAGCAACAACATTGGAGAGTGGTTTATAGACTCTGGGGCGACTTCACACATGACAAACACAAGAAGTATTTTGCGCAATACCAAGAAAGTCGATGATAAACATGTGATAGTTGCAAACAATGATAAAATGTTGATCGAGTGTGCGGGAGACGTAAGCGTTGTTTTGCAGGCAGGCGAGAAAGAGACGAACGCACTTTTTAGAGACGTTGAATATGTTCCAGGTATGTCTGTTAATTTATTATCTGTAAGACAAATGACGTCAAAAGGCAACAAAGTACTCTTTGAAGCTGACAAGTGCAAGATTTTTGACAAAGGTGGTGAATTGTTGGCAACGGCGGAAGTTTATGAAAACTTATATAAATTAAATTGCGGTGTAAATTTTGAAAACTGTCAGAGTGCGTTAATTGCATCAAGCGATTTTGAATTGTGGCACAGAAGGCTTGGTCATATATGTGACTCAAATCTTAGAAAAGTACATCTGGTACATCTGGTAGTATAGAGTGCATTAATGGTGATTTAAGCCGAAAATGTGAAGTTTGCAGAAAAGGCAAACAGACTCGTATGCCATTTAAAGATATTGGTCACCGTGCAACAAATCTATTGGAAATCGTGCATTCCGATGTAATGGGTCCTATCGGTACAAAATCTTTTTCTGGAAATCGTTTCATTTTGACATTTGTCGACGACTATTCAAGAAAAGTATTCGTTGTGCCAATAAAGCGTAAGTCAGATGTTTTGAACGAATTTATACGTTTTAAAAAGCTTGCTGAAAATAAATGTGATGCCAAAATCAAGATTTTACGCACCGATAATGGAACCGAGTATACTAATAAAAAGTTTGAGGAGTACCTGGCAGATTGCGGTATACAGCATCAGAAAACAGCACCATATACGCCAGAGCAGAACGGCGTGGCAGAACGCATCAATCGCACTATTATAGAGCGGGTAAGATGTATGTTGTTGGATGCAGGACTAGATGATGCTTATTAGGCAGAAGCTGCAATGACAGCAGTGTATTTGATTAATCTCGTACCTTGCCGTGGTAAGAACACATGTCCTGAGGAAATGTTTTCGGGTAGAAAACCATTTACGTGTTTTTGGAAGTAAGGCTTTCGTGCATGTATCAAGACAAAAACGTACGAAGCTGCATACAAAATCTACGGAAAGTATTTTCATGGGGTACAGCAATGAAAGTAAGGCGTACAGATTGCAAGATCCAACTACTCGTAGTATTATAATTAGTCGAGATGTCGTTTTCATTGAGGACGATAGGAAGGTATGTGTCACTGAAAATATTTCTAATAACATTAGTTCCCCCGTAGTTGATATTGGCAATGAACATGAGGTTGTCAATTCAGGGGAGGAATGTAATGAAGAATTGCCAACTGGTGTACAGGAAGACTTCATCGGCTTTGAGAGCGATGAATATGAAGACGCAATTGACAGCAACGGCGCCACTGGTGGCAGTGACAGCAGAGGTGATGAACTGAGCAGCGATGATTCGGAAAATAAGCCTAATATCCGACGTTCAGTTCGTATTGCAAGTAAACCTCGACCCAGATATAATTTATCTGTTACTAAGTGTGATGGCGACCAAGGAGACCCCGAAACTTTCGATGAAGCTGTTTTATCTTCAAATGCTGATTTGTGGAAAGCAGCGATGGTTTCTGAAATGGAATCACTGACAGCTAATAATACATGGTATTTGACTGATTTGCCTCAAGGAAGAAAGCCCATTAAGTGCAAGTGGGTGTTTAAAACAAAATTCAACGCAAATGGTGACAAGATATGCAATAAGGCCAGACTGGTTGCAAAAGGCTGTAGTCAGCAGAAAGGTGTCGACTATGAGGAGACGTTTGCACCTGTAGTACGATACACCTCATTACGTTATTTATTTGCATTGGCATCGAAACATAAGCTAATAGTTCATCAGCTAGATGCAGTAACAGCGTTTCTTAATGGAGAACTAGAGGAGCAAATTTTTATGGTTCAGCCGGAAGGTTTTGATGACGGCAGTAATCGTGTTTGTTGTTTAAAGAAATCGCTCTATGGCTTAAAGCAGTCGAGCCGAGTGTGGAATAAGAAGCTTAATGAAGTACTACTGAAATTTGGTTTACAACGTAGCGATGTCGATCAATGTATTTATTATCACATCGAAGGTTCAATCATCTTATATGTTGCGATTTACGTCGACGATGTCTTGGTATTTTGTAACGATATGAATTTGATCAATCGACTAAAACATGACTTGGCCGCAAACTTCAAATAATATATAACATGACGTATTAATATAAACTCAGTGACTACTTTGTATAAATAGATTATTCAAGTATTTACAACATTCCCCCTGAATAAACTATCTAAACAATCCATATATAAAAATTAATTTAAACCAGATTTGGAACTTAAAGATGTCAGCTTATCAGCACTAACTGCTTTCGTAAGGAAATCAGCTACCATATTTCTAGTATCCACATACTTCAAGATAGTTCAATCATCTTATATGTTGCGATTTACGTCGACGATGTCTTGGTATTTTGTAACGATATGAATTTGATCAATCGACTAAAACATGACTTGGCCGCAAACTTTCAAAATGAAGGATCTTGGTGAAGCTTTTTCTGTTTTGGGTGTAAGAATTTCCCGTGATTATAAAGAAGGGACAATTAGAATTGACCAGACAAAATACATTGAGGAAATATTAAAACGTTTCTCTATGAGTGAATGCAAGACGGTATCTACACCTATGGATGTTGGTCAAAAGTTGTCATCGGAAATGTGTCCATCCAATGAAACTGAGAAAAAGGAAATGAAAAATGTGCCGTATATGCAGGCTGTCGGTCTTTTATTCGCAGCGCAAATCACTCGCCCCGACATCAGTTATGCAGTGAATTTGTTAAGTCGTTTTAGTACAAACCCCGGCAAAACTCGTTGGGCGGCAGTTAAAAGAATCATGAGGTATCTAAAAGGTACAATAGATAAAGGAATTACATATCAGTGTGGTCAAGGTGATCTGGTTGGTTTCTGTGATGCAGACTGGGCAGGTAATGTGGATGACAGGCGGTCCACTACAGGATATTTGTTTACGTTACAAGGTGGAGCAATATCTTGGTCTACAAGACGACAACGTACCGTTGCACTCTCATCAACAGAGGCAGAATATATGTCAATGGTCTCAGCCTTTCAGGAGTGTATTTGGTTACAACGTCTACAACGAGAATTGACTCAAGAAAAATAAGGGCAGATAATAATTTATTGCGATAACAAAAGTGCGATAAATATTGCTCAAAACAACTCATTTTCAAACAGAACTAAACATGTTGATCTGAAGATAAAATTTATTAAAGAAAAGCTTGACAAGAAGGATGTTATCTTGAAGTATGTGGATACTAGAAATATGGTAGCTGATTTTCTCACGAAAGCAGTTAGTGCTGATAAGCTGACATCTTTAAGTTCTGGTTTAAATTAATTTTTATATATGAATTGTTTAGATAGTTTATTCAGGGGGAATGTTGTAAATACTTGAATAATCTATTTATACAAAGTAGTCACTGAGTTTATATTAATATGTCATGTTATATATTATTTGAAGTTTTAAATAAAAATTCTGTTCGTTTCTAATATTCAACACAACAGATACTGATGATGAAAACACTAAATGGCAAGTAATGACTTCTACTAAACGCAAAAAAACAACAAGTCTCGAACAAAAGAATAAAAGATAAAAGCAATATGATGATTTACCAACAACATCCACAAACAAATATGCTGCGCTTACGATTGGTGATGATAAAGAAGATAAAGGAAATGAGAGACCCCAAAACCACCACCTATATTTATACCTTGTGTTAATGACATAAATAATATGTTAACAAATTTAAAGAGTGTAGTTAAGAGTGATGAGTGTAGTTATAAATCTTTGAGAGATGACCAGGTTAAATTAATTATAAAAACTGTAGATTCATATAGAAAATTTGTAAAATATTTCGATTCCATCAAAATTTGTTATCACACTTACCAACTAAAAAGTGAACGTTCTTATAGGGTTGTGCTAAAGGGTTTACATTTTTCAACTCCAGTTTCTGAAATCAAAGCTGAATTTTTGTCATTGGGTCATCAAGTCAGAAAAGTTACTAATGTAAGAAGCCAAATAACTAAAAAACCTCTTCCAATGGTTTTTGTTGATTTGGCTCCAAGCCCAAGTAATAAACAGGTGTACGGAATTCAATATATTAATAATGCTGTTATTACAATAGAGCCAGAGCGTAAAGCAAATAACATTGTCCAATGTCATAGGTGTCAACAATATGGTCACACAAAATCTTATTGTACGAAACCTTTTACATGTGTGAAATGTGGTCTTGGGGATTCAACGGCGGAATGCAAAAAAGGTATTGAGGAACCTCCGCGGTGTGTGAATTGCCTTAATCATCACACTGCTAACTACAAGGGATGCCAAGTTTACCAATCACTGCGAAGAAAAATA
Organism: Sarcophaga peregrina; assembly: GCA_014635995.1. NCBI lineage: Eukaryota > Metazoa > Arthropoda > Insecta > Diptera > Sarcophagidae > Sarcophaga > Sarcophaga peregrina. The sequence goes on along the minus strand of CM025789.1, from coordinate 83,273,861 downwards.
CTTCTCGAAAACAGAAATCAAAAACATCAGAACTTTAGAATGAATACTAAATACAGATTAATTCACAGACTTATACAAAATTTGAAGACGAAAACAATAATTTTAATAAGGTTCAATACTCCGACGTGCTGAAACAAGATGATACCAATAATCGCATGAAGAACATAGAAAATATGTTTAGTCAACTAATAAATATGTTAACTCTTCTCATCAGTAAATTATGCAATTAGGATTTCGAATAGCTGTTTGGAATGCCAAGAACAGTTATATTGACATATTTTTACTTTGTGAAACACACCTAAATAGTAAGTCACATTTTAAAATAAGGGGATACAATTTAATTACAGCAAATCATCCTGATAATAGATGCCATGCAGGAGCAGAAATATTAATTAAATCGACTATTAAGTATGAAATAGCAGAACGATGTATTAAACCTTTTATTCAAGCCGCTGGTACTAGAGTAAAGTATAACAACTCATTTTATAACTTATATTCAATTTATACTCCGCCAAGGCACACAATTAATTGTCAAGATTACGAAAATTTCTTTGAAAAACTTGGCAACAGATTTTTAGTAGCTGGTGATTTTAATGTCAAACATCCATGGTGGGGGTCAAGAATTATTAATCCTAGAGGTAGACAATTGTATAACTGTGTTGAAAAGAAAAGTTTTTCAGTTTTATCAGGAGGTAGACCGAGCTATTGGCCTACAGACCCAGCAAAAATACCCGATCTACTAGATTTTGCTATTTATTCTTGTATTTCAAGAAATATGCTAGATATTTTAAATAATGAAGTTTTGTGCTCTGTCCATAATTTTAGCCTTTTCATTGAGCTTATACTAAAGAAGATTAAAATAATTTCACCAAAAACTGATTTAAGGTCATTTAGTTATTGGATTGAGAGAAATATTGATTTAAATCTCTGCCTTAACAGTGGAGATGAATTAGATGATGCGGTTGAAAAATTCACCAACATTATTCATGAGGCTGCTTTTCTTTCAACTCCAACAACAGAGTCAGCTAATGGCAGATCGGTATATGTTTCTGCAGAAATAAGGCAACTAATAAACTATAAAAGACGACTCTGAAAAAAATGGCAACAAACTAGATACCCAGCCAATAAAAGAAATTTAAACATTGCAACTTGCCTTTTAAAAAAGAAAATTGCAGAATACAAGAACAATGAAATCGGAGAATATCTTCAAAATCTAGACGTAAATGCAACAAATAATGAACATAATCTGTGGAAAGCAACTAAATATATAAAAAGACCTCCGCGAAGAAATGTTCCTGTCAAGGATTTAAACGACGTATGGTGTAACGTTTTCGCTGAACATCTGGAGCACACTTTTAAGCCTTTTTCATTCAATCCTAATGAAAACTACATTCTACGATTTCTAGATTTGGATCTTCCAATTTCTCATATTTCACCGAGGTACTTACTGAAATAAAAATGCTAAACGAATTAAAGTCTCCTGGTTTTGATAAAATAGACGCATCGGTTGCGAAGTCATTATCAAAAAATGCTATATTATTTTTAACTTTTATCTTTAACTCTATATTAAGATTACAGCACTTTCCTACTCAATGGAAGTGTGCGGAAATTATAATGATTGTCAAACCAAACAAACCAGAGAAAAGAATTGATTCATACAGGCCAATAAGTTTGTTAACAACTTTTTCCAAACTATTTGCGAGAAGACTACTTCCAATATTAGAAGCTAGAAATATAATCCCAGAACATCAGTTCGGCTTTCGACATAGGCATGGAACGCCAGAGCAGAGCCACAGAATAGTTAATGTTTTTCTGATGCATTGGAGAAAAAGAAGTACTGTTCGGCTATATTTTTGGACATCCAACTAGCGTTTGATCGAGTCTGGCATTCTGGTTTGTTGTTTAAACTTAAAAATTTGCTTCCGGCACCATTTTATCTCGTTCTAAATTCCTACTTGAAAAACCGTACATTTTATGTTAAAATTAACAACGAGACCTCTTCTTTACGTGAAATACAGGCCGGTGTGCCACAGGGCAGTGTCTTAGGACCAATTCTATACACTATATTTACGTCAGACATGCCTTGGACTAATGGAGTTACAGTCGCTACTTATGCAGACGACACCGCATTTATTTCTTCAAATATATCACCAATTGACGCTTCAAACCTAATACAACATCAATTAAATGAGGTGCAAACTTTGTTAATGATCTGAAATATTAAAGTAAATTAGCAAAAAACTACTCATGTAACGTTTACGTCCAAATATTACCCTCAATGGGTCAATTATTCAAAAAAGTAATTCTGTAAATTATTTAGGAATGTGCTTAGACAGGCTTACGTGGAAAGATCATGTGAAAAGCAAAAGAACACAAGTTGATAATAAACTAAAAAAAATGTACTGGCTTCTTGGTCGGAAATCTAAATTGAGTTTAGAAAATAAAATTCTTATTTACAAAACTATTTTAAAGCCTGTATGGACCTATACCATTCAACCGTGGGGAACTACAACTAAATCAAATATCGAAATTATTCAAAGATTTCCATATAAAACATTAAGAATGATGGCAAACGCACCATGGTTTGTTACTAATAACACCTTACATAATGGTTTCAAAATTCTTTACGTATTAACGGAGTTAAGATAGTTCAGTAATCAATATTTACAAAGATTAAGTGACTATATAAACCCTTAGCAATTTAGTTGTTAAATGATGGTGATGAAGTATGTAGGTTGAAAGGATATCATGTTCTTGATTTACCCTTTAGAAATGAAAAATGTATTAATGAAAAAATATTGTTCTACCAGCAAACTATTTTGATCTCAGTTTAGTTTTTATGAAGTTGATCTTGATAAAGATCAATAATATAAGTTATTAGTATTATAATTTTACCAAATTTGCTTAATATTATAAGATAGATTACAAATAAACACTGACAAAAAAAAAAAAAAAAATATTTTGAATTTGTACACTTTCACTTTGAAAAAATTTGTTGACATTGTTTACAAGACGAAGAATGTACTTTAAAAAATAAAAATGTAACTGGTGAATACCATTCGAATTATTTAGTATGTCTTCGGTTGTGTCTATAAGATCAATATTGACCGCGGATCCAAAATAAATTTTTAGTGGCTCTAAAAGTTCAATAAACGGTTAACAACTCACTCCAGTGAAAGCCACCTGGTCTGTGAAGGATGAAGAAGTTTTTTCGGTTCGAGTTCCAATAAAGATTGAATTTGTTGAAATTGATTGTTTATTTTAGGGCTGTTTGAAATATAATTATAATATTATGAGTCAAAGTTTCCACTGGTGATGGCAGCTTCAAACAGGCATATGATGAGCACTTTGCTAAAGAATGACACACGCATTTTAAAATAAACAAATTAGGCATTTCTTTTTTTTTAACTGGCTTGCCACGGAATTGTGTTTTCCTGTCATATTGGGAGCCCCATCTGCGGCAAAGCCCATCATGTGTTTTTGATAGTCAATCTTGTTAACCAAAAAATATTTTGTATTGCTGTAAATAGAGGCTGCATCACTTTTATCGACTTCTATCAAACCAAAGAACAAATCATATTGTAATATCTAGACAAACTCTTGATAGCAAACACATCATTTTTTGTTACCGATACCAGTAGATTCATCTATACATAACGAAAAAGCATTGGTATTCATGATTTCACATATTGTTTGGAGCTGGGTTTTACTGACAGCATTTTTTATAATGGCTGTAGCTTTTGTTCTTCCAATCGATATGTTTTCTGTATAATCGGAACCTGAAAAGAGTTTTTTACCAGTTTTGCAAATGATCCATGGTAGCAAATGCAATGTTATGTTCAACTAGAAATAAAGATAGTTTTATTTCTATTCTTTTTGAAATATCCGTTTTGAAAAATTATGAAATTGTTGGCTGGTTTTCCAAAATAAAATTTGCTGCGTCCGAATGCTTTTGAGTTTCTATATCTCGATTTATATCTGACCATCCAGATGATATCTTCAATATGGATTTACAAACCTTGCAATAAAGATTCGAATCTTTTTAACTGCCCATGAATTTACTTTTGGGTCTTCGACCCACGCATCTTGGCATACGGGCTCCTCTTCAATTTCGATTACTGGTTCTGTAAATATGTATATTAATTTAATATACTAATTAAATGAACAAAAATTGACTACTTCTAATAACAAATTTATCCATTTTTGAATTATATGTAAGTGTATCTTTTTTTCTTTCAGATAAACTCGTACCTAACTTATCCTGTGTGTTTTTTAACTGACAAAATTTTACAGGTTACTATGTTATGGAAACAAAAAACTGTATACGGTATACTTTTCTCTTTCCTTTTCACACAAATAAATAGCATACATGTGCCGCAATTCAAAAGGCGACTTACAAAATTTGAATTTTATGAAAAAAGGTTAACATATGTTTTGCTTTTAAAAATTTGCCATTTTTGCTCGCGGGAAAAATCGTCAAAGTTGGCAGTGTTGAATGCAACTATCCCTCAAAAATAGCATAGATGGTTGTATATAGAAGTGATTATTTTAATGACATAGCAACAACAACCAAAGATTCTGCTCCTTTGCTTTTACGTTAATTTCTAATTTTATAACGGGAAAAAACATTTTAGTGTTAGCATTGATAAATAATTAATGAACTATTTATTTGTTTTGCTTATTCTTTGCTGGTACTGTCTTTATAATAATGAAAACAAGACTGCTTTGTGTTTATTTTTAACCTGTGCATTAAAAAGCGCGTAGATGAGAGAGCAACAAAAATTGCTGTCCTGGAATCTTCATAATGCCTGGGCAGATGCGTCTCTCTTTCGGACTCCTTAAATTTAACATTTTATAGCATTTTTAAAGAATTTCTGGTACTCTTGAACTCCAAATTGATACTTGAAAAACAGGATTTTTAAATCACTTAATATGCTTACGAATCCAAATGAAGACTTGATCAAAAAGTATAGATGTACAATTTCCAGAAAATAGTACGTTTTATATCGTCGTCGATGATAACTACAGTTTTATTTTTTTACAAGAAATAACAAAAAATCTTAACATATCAATGAACGTTATCATAAAAACAACATTTTTTATTTATGTATCTTAGTTTAGTTTTTGTTATCTTCTCTTTCATTTCATATTAAAAATAAAATAATCCTGTTTTCTTAACAAAAAATTGACTACTATTTCTTTCAAATACCCTTTTTCCAACAGTAACTTTGTGTCAGTTTCTGACGTACAATCATGAATTGAAAGAAGATACACTCAGGTCTCGTTTTATGCGATAGATGCGTTCCAAAAAAAAAATCGCATAAATTGAATTCACATAAAACGATAATCTAGATTCATATAAAAATTGTTCCAAAATTCTGAAAAACCGCATAAATTCAAATTTTTAATTAATCAAAGCAAAACCGCATAAAAGAGCCATCAAATGTATACTTATTTCATTTTCTTTAACAATAAAAAAACTTCTAAAAAAATAAACAAAAATAAAATATTAATTAATTATTTACAGAAAAAAAGAAAACAAAATGATCCAAAAAATAATACATAAATAATATACTGAAGTCTGTAATTATTAATGTACGATCAATCATTCTGCATCATTTTGGTATTGGTTCAAAGTCACTTTTATCATTACATACCTATCAGGTAGTGCATACATATGTAGAATACTAGATCAACGAATTTTTAAAAAGTTTAATTGTTTCTTCTTAATAAGAGTATTAAAGTGCCAGTTATTAAAAAGGAGCAGCTCCTTTAAATCATAAGAAAGAATTGACTTTTGAAGGCTTTTATTGGCATAGTTAAAGCAATCTTATGCTAATCAATTGCCTTTCCATTTTTAAGCAAACTAGAACGATTGATTTTCACAAGCTATTCGGCTTAGAGATCTGGTAGTATTAGGTGTCAGACTCAAACTACAGCGTAGATTTTCACTGCCGCTTTCTGAATCTACAGTTTTGGTCATTACAACCCTTCCGGTAGGATTAACAATAATGATTATATCAGTGGTGCAAACTTAGTTTAATTTTAAAATTATGCAAAAGTTTAAAAAGTATCATAACATTTTAAAATCTAAAAAAAAATTTAATTTAAAATCGCATAAAAAATCCGCAATAAAACGAGACCCGAGTGTAATGCATTGCGCAGTTCCGATATCTTTGTTCTCTCTCATGAAACAAACATAACAAAGGCATTATCCGAGTACGGTAGCAGAAGCACAAACACACATGTTTATTCTGTAAAGAGCAAATTTCTTTTAATTTAAATTTAATACAAAATTTTTAATTTTATATTTAAATGCCACAACATTGATTTTATTTATTATTTATTTACCCTTTACGCATCATAATATGGTTTTCTTTCATTGAATGTGTGTGTATTTATTTTAATTTCTATAAATCAAACTGTTCAAAAAATTTCTGTTGCTCAGTTCCCAAAAATTAAAAAAATGTTGATTGTAACAAAAACATATACTTCTACTTATATAATGCCGATTACTCACATACCTTTACATTTTTAAAAACCTTTCATTATGAGTTCGTTAATTGCAAACAAAGTTAAAACAAATATACGTTTAGTTTCACTTAAACTCTTTATTGTCCGCACTATTGTATGTGCCACTATTCAAACTTATATAATGTACACAACAGTAACTATAACAATTTATCGCTTGTTGGATGTTATTCACACACAACAATTCAGTATACTGCTCGCAGCGGATATCTTATTGTTCGAGCCATGACCTTTTACTTCGCACGCAACCTGTCTTAACACCGCAACTTCACGCAAGGCTGGCTGAATTATAACTGACTGATTGCCTACTTTCTTTCGCGACTACATTGTTTGTTGTTGTGTATGTTTACTTATCCATCCCTTTTGCTCTCATGCTTACTTGGAACGTGTTCGATGTATTTGTTAGTGTGTATTAGGTACATCTCTACCGGAACAGATTGACCGACTTCTGAGTTTTTCAGGTGACTTTTTCATGGCCTTTGCAGATATTAAATCCGTATGTATTTCTGCTGGTTGCACAACCCACAAGCGGTTGTCCTGATTATTTCCCTCAATACGCGCCCATATCAATGATTCACTTTGAGGTGGTAGTTTCAGCAACTATCCTTCTGCCGTCCACTTGATACTTGTATCCGAAATGAAGAAGTATCTCCACATTTTGCCAACTCATTATCTATTGCCCCTTATTCAGATTGATACCATGAGCTATCATAAAGACTATCCTAACTACCCTTCTGGCGTGCACTTAATACTTATATCCGAAATGAAGAAGCATCTCCATATGTTACCAACTCATTATCTGTTGTTGGCTGTCGTTACCTTGAACTCTGATTTCCCGTGGAGCGTGGCAGACGCTCCAGTGGATGTCCGAAATCTTATATTTATAAGTGCCACGCAGTTCCCCTTCACTACATCTGGTCTGATGATAGACTGCGTCGCTCCGGCGTCTATCGTGTATATGTGTCGTCTGTCATTTATGTACCCACACGCCGTAAGCTTGCTATTGTTCTGCTGCATCATTGATATTGAGACTGTGGGAGCCAGCACTTACCCCTCAATGCTAGCTCGTTCTAGTTTAACGGCGACTCTTGAAAATGGTTGGTACTTCGTCCGTTTCTTATGCGTTGATGGTGAGGCGGATCTTAATCTTTTCCGTGGCGCTTTACTATTTCTTTGGAAACGACCACTCTTTCCACAATTGAAGCATTTAAGTTTAGCCTTTTGTCCGTTTTCATTCAAAGCTAGTTTCACCATCTCCTTAACTTTGGTTAAAAGGGATTCATCTTCTCCACTACTTCCATTTTTCTCACTTTACTAACTGATGGTCTTCAAATCGCGCGGGCGGTCTGTTGGGCCAGGCGAAGGCCACGGTCTGTACAAAGCTTGTCTTCTGCATAGAACATACCGCTAGTTTAATGTCTGGGTCGGGTATACCACTGACAAACGCCTCGGTCTTAATATTATCTATCATCGGGTGGTTTTCTTCCGGGTATGTAAGCTGCACCAACCTCTTCATGTCCATTGCAAGGCTTGTAATGACTCCTTTGGCTTTTGGACATCTCAACTCTATGCGGTACAGCTCTGGCCGAATTTCCGCTGTAAGGCCACCCTTCAGTTGTTTCTGCGGCTGGTTGGCATGGTTTCTAGAATCTCGGTTGCTACACCTTTTAACACCAAAATTAGTACCACCGCCTTCTCGCCATGGATGGAACACGGATATCCTGCCGGCACACGGATATCCAATACCATTCGCACTTGTTCCGGCCGTTGGGTTTGGATGTTGTTGATCTTTTCCTCCATTATAACTAGCTTACCGTCGGCTGTCTTTTACATATTTGATACCTTTTCCTAGACAGTTTTAATTCTTTGGCTGAATAATTCACGTATTTCCTGCAGCTTTTCCATTGTCGCTCCTAGTTTCTTTTCCATTTTTACTAAAAATTTTTGTTCTCTATGCTCTATTTGTTCCACAATTGCTGTTTGCATTTTTTCCATCATTTGTGCACTATCTTTTCGCGTCTCAGCCAGAAGTTTCTGATCTTTGTTTCTAGAAGCTTCTTGTACTTCCACTAGAAGTTTATGATTTTCGTTTCTAGAAGCTTCTTGTGCATCTGTTTATACTTGCATTTTTTCATCATAGTGGCTAGTGACGAATTTATGTCGCTACCGCTTGGTATTGCAGGTACCTTTAATTCTCATTTCTCTTCATGTACTCGTAGGGGTCGAAGTCAATGGCCTGAAGCTGCAGTTGCTTTCTTTATCCGTGTTGAAGTTCATTCTTCATTCCCCTTGTTGGCACCTCAAATGTAGCGTAAGAAACTGTAAAAAATAGAATTTTATTACATTTTTACGTGGCATCTGTTTAGTAATGTTAACAACATGCCAATATTAAAAACCACCAAAACTGAAAATTGAATTTATAATCAGAATTTATATTTGCCTGTATGTGGAATTTTCTTTAAATAAAACTTCACATACATATTTTAAAACTGCTCTTCCATGTCGTTCACAGTTTTCAAGTTGTTTACCATTCTTTGTCTCTCCTGGTAGTTGATACTCCAGGGCCAAGTTGCAGGACCTTTTTCCAGAAATTCGGTGTTAATGTTTAATCTCTTGAACAGCAGGTAAGTCCCACTTGTACTTAGGTCTGTGAGAACTTTTTCTATGAATTTCGGCATTTGTTTTTTTAGTTTGATCGCATATTTCTGGAGCAATTCTCATTTGGTTTTACCTGCTTGGGGTCGCCAGTGATACAGTATGTTGGTCTCAAATTAACAGTATACCAAAGACAGTATACAACATATTTAAATGAAACGAGATTCCAAAGTACAAGTATTTGTCCATAATAACCAATAATAATAATACCTAGTCACGTTTTGGTTTTATTTTTTCGGATTCAGTACTAGTTGCGTAGTTGCGTGTAGAATGTAAAATATTATAAACAGTATGGGCTTTAATTTGATGTATGACACGGGCAAATGGCTTTAGCCGTTCCAAAGATATGGACCAAAACTGCCAAAAAATCGAAACTTTCAAAACTTGGGGGCCCAGTGACACGGGTTAACATCTTCCAATTGTGTTCAAACTTTAGCAATCCTGAAATCTGACAGAAAGCAACATTTTAGAGGGGTGCCCCCAAAAAATTCGGACATATTTTTTACCCTGTAACATAAAACCACCCACATAAAACATCCACTACATATTATTAGGTTACACTTAAAAATACACACTTACACTTAAAAATATTACTAAAAATTTTCCTCTGGGTTATACACAAGCTTCTCACGACTAAACTCACAGCTAATAAGATTAGACACTACCACGATTTGCGTTTTTTGGAAATAATTTTCACTGCGCGTCATTAGATTTTCGAAGTTGCGTTATTTTCATGTCGTTAATTTCTTTACAAGGGAATTTGTTTTACGTTAAAAAAAAAACTGTTCAACATTATGCGACTCAAAAGCTATCAACATTTATTTAATAGTTCATTTTATATTTTAAAACTCAAGAATTTATATATTTACCATTACTCTTTATTATTTGTATTATGTGAAGGTGGTAAGTCCCGGACGGATCTTCTTGTATCCCCGATGATATCTCTAACAGTTGGATTAACGTTGGCCGTACTAGTTGCTGGATTGGCGGTTATTTTAGCTCTTCGTATTCCATGCAACAATTCTAGACGTCAAAAGGATTTCTCAAATGAACAAGATTCTCAAAATGGATCACCTGGTCCAAGCGAAAAGAGTTCCGGTAGTAAAGAGGCGGACGCAAATGACGACGATAAAAATCCGGATGTAGTGCCAGATACGTTGGAACCCGACGAACAAGCAAGTGTAAATATATATTTATTCTAAAGATGTTCACACGTTACTCGAATTTTTCAATTTTAGATTGATTACATCCGGCGAAAACAACAAATTTCAACTATTGAATCCAGTTGTAGTCCTACTAGAAATTTGTTATCGAATACACCGCCACCCCAACAATACACTACAGGCATTACTTTGCACTCATCTCATAATATAGGATACTGTACTTTAAGGAATGGATTGCAAGCTTCTACTACAGTTGGGGCTCTCTCTATGGTAAGTAATTTCTTACCTTTGGGAGCAAAGGGAGGCTATGATTATTACTAAGTTTATTATATGGAATATAAATTTTTATAAACGATTTTATGTTACCTCTCGGAATAATTGAATACAAACTAAAATTTAAACAACTCCTTTGTTTATTTGAATAACAACTCTCTTTTGTGGATACATACATAATTGGTCATTACAATCCTTCAGTCAGGATTATTGATCTAGTTTCTCACAGCACTTATGTTGTGTGTGTTAATTTTACACATGAGTAGCAAGACCTTCAGTTTAAAGTCAACTCCGAACGACAGATTTTTGAGAAACTTTTCATGACAATTTTATTTACTCTCCTAGTTTTGGCCAGAAATCTGCTGAGAGGAAGTCGCCGAAAAAATACTTTTTGTTTTGATGTCTAGCCTAGGGCTCGAACCCTGGCTTTCAGTCTAATAAGCCAACACACTACCTGCTAGACTACGGCGACTTCTTATGTGGATAGCACTTTATTATTCGATTCTGAAATTGCAAGAATCAAACTTTCAGTATAAACAGAGACGTAGTTTTATATCACTCTGACTACTCAATTGCAACAGTATAATTACTACTCAGAATCTTTCGTTGTGAAATAAAAATTAGAATTTTACCACTTATGTTCGTTTTTAGATATCTTAAGATATTTTTTGCAGCTCTAAAATACATGTACATATATGATAAAAAAATTGAGATGATCGTGATACAATATTAATCAAAACGGCCAGATCCTTCAAAGCTCCGATTAGACTTTGTTACATCTATCATTTTATTGCATTTCAGTGGATATCCTCCAAATTATATGTTACTACAGTGGGATTTCGTTTTTCCGTGATGGTCGGGACCGGAAGCATTCTGTATAATCAATTTTCCCGTTTAATTGAGTACCAATTCTGCTAGTTTTTAATAGATATTTTTATTAATTAATAAATGAATATGTACATCCTAATATATATTATAAATCTTTCTGTAAGTCTGTTTTTTTTGTTTGTTAGCCAATCACGCCTGAACGCCTGAACAGATTTTCTTGAAATTTTGTCGGTGCAGGTTATAGGCTATAAATCTTTTTAAAATTTTGATCAAAAGGGGAGAAAAAATGGTACAAATGGGGAAAAATGGTAATAGGTAATTTTTTACGATTTAGCTTGGTTAAGTTTCCCAAATAGCTTTCGGAGGTATTCCGTTTCTAAAGTAGAACCAAAAGGAGGAAAAGGGCTGTAAGTCTGTTTTTTTGTTTCTTTCTTAGCCAATCACGCTTGAACATCTAGACCGATCTTCTTGAAATTTGGGATATAGATCGAGCTTTTTTCGGTGCAGGTTATAAGCTATAAATGTTTTCAAAATTTAGACTAAAAGGGGAGAAAAATGGGACAAAGGGAGAAAAAATGAACAAAAATGAATATTTTTATACATAAATGCTGTATTTTATCTGTTTTAAAGGTATTTTTTTACAATTTAGCTTGGTTAAGTTTCCCAAATAGCTATTGGAGGCGTTACATTTATAAAGTTGGACCAAAAGGAGTTCAAAAAGGGGGAAAGGGGCGAAAAACGGCAAATTGCATGCATTTATATTTAGGACGTAGAGTATTCAAAAATCTGAGTTGTTTGATAAACCGGATTCTGAATAATTGCATTTTTTAAGAAGCCGGTTTCGAAAACGGATTTTCTTTATTGTTATTTTTATAACCCGCGCAACGCCGGATACAATCTGCTAGTATTTATAAAAAAACTAAGTAATTCAAGCATTTTATACACATACATGTTTCAAAAATATAAAGAAATAATAATTTTGTTAGAAAACAGCAGATAAGAATGTCATGTTATGTAAGGGAATTCGCCTTTTTCGCTTGTTTGTCAAAAGTTATAGAAAAAATGTTTGCTTATAATCACGGTTAAACGGTGCAGAAAAATTTAAGTCAATCCAAAATAAAATTAAGTCGATGCAAAAATTTTCTTTTTCCATCCCGAATAATTGATGTCGCCGGATAATCGAATCACGAATAATCAAGGTCCTACTGTATTTACGTTCCTAAAAAAATAATATTGGCCCACAATGAAAAGCTTTATAACATTTGTTTAGTTTTAAAACAATGTTTCTTATGTGAAGTTCGTTTGACTGACATGAAAAATATATGTATTATCAACATATTTAACAAATCGTTAGTCTTAGTCGTTAGAAAGGCCCTAACTCGTATTTTGATAAAATCGCCTAAAATTTTTGTGAGGAGGTGTATTTATGTTAAATGCATTGGAATCACAAAATCAATTCCGAAAAATGTGTGAGTTAGGAACTTTTTACATGAGACCAACGAAATTTTTTAAATCTGTACTTATTTTTATTTTAAAATGTTTTTATCTGCCTGATTTAGTTGCATTGTGTCTTATTATATTCGCCAACTATAGTATACAACTACTGTATACAGTATCACCATCGTGCTGTGAAGTGGTGTTCGTAATGTCTGCCTAAAGGTAAAAACTAGAGTTGTGTAGTTCACGAACGAACTAGTTCAATTGAACTATTCATACAACTGAACTAAGAGAGCCGGTCATAATAATGAGCTCTTTTAGCTCCGTAGTTCACGACTCTCTTGTATTCGTTCATTTCATTCTTATTAGTGCTTTTATTTTGTTTATCGTTCTCATGTGTAGTTCACGAACGAAATATAGTTGTGTAGTTCACGAACGAACTAGTGTTGTGTAGTTCACGAACGAACTAGAGTTGTGTAGTTCACGAACGAACTAGAGTTGTGTAGTTCGCGAACGAACTAAAGTTGTGTAGTTTACGAACGAACTAGAATTGTGTAGTTCACGAACGAACTAGAGTTGTGTAGTTCACGACCGAACTAGAGTTGTGTAGTTCACGAACGAACTAGTTCAATTGAACTATTCAGACAACTGAACTAAGAGAACCAGCTGAAAAATGTGTTCTTTTAGCTCCGTAGTTCATGGCTCTCTTGTTCTCGTTTCTTATTCGTTCATTTCGTTCTTATTCGTTCTTTTCTGTTGTTTATTGTTTTCATGGTATTCGGCGGTGTTGCCACGTACTAATAAAAGAACTTATGGAAACATTTTCCTTAAAAAAGCGCGAAATTTTCAAAAAATACAAAAATAAGCAAATAAAAATAATATACTTTTTCAATATAATTAAAAGGATGCCTTAGACAAGAAATATCCGAAGAAATTATTATTAAATATTAAAAAAAATTATATCATTTTATAAATACTCATGTAATTTTTGATGATGTATTAAAATTATTTTTTTTTTTTGCATTTCTTGAACGTAATTAAAATTTTATGCATTGGAATAGCACCTTATTGCTAAAAAAAAAAAATTATAAAATATTTTTTATAATCACATTTCGATAATGAGTTTGATTCACACAAGATAATCTGTTAGTCAGTTAAGTAATTTTAGTTAAAAAGTGCTTTAGGCATATAATAAATTAATAGAAATGAAAAAATGTTAAATACTACGCTTTATGTAAAATGAAAAAACACTTTATGAATATGTTTTTATTTTACTGATATAAATTTGCATTGTTTACATTAGTTTAAATATAACTGAAATTGAGATATAACTACTACTACTATTGAACTAAAAGAACGACCTAGTTCAATACAGGGAGCTGAACTAGAAAGAGCGAACACTCAAAAGAGCTAACGAACCCAACTCTAGTAAAAACACATATGTATGGCGACAGACAACAAAAAGCTACCAAGTTTAGAATACACACATGTTAAGAATTTGCACTTTTGTGTCTCCCACAAAGGGTTAATAATTAAGAGCAACAAAAAGTCTCCAAAAATTTACGCAAAATAATATAGCAAGAAATAAGAACAAAAGGGAATAAACTGGTTTTATAATATTATTGTTGTATTAGATTTACTTGTAGAGCCATATTCCTATGTATGTATATAAATATGTAAACATGCAGATCATATTGATTTATATTTAAAGAGATGAGTCTCGTGATTTAACGGTTTTACCAATTTTTATGTAAGAAATTTGTACATAACAATTTAAGAATATTTAAAAGGATTTTGAAAAAGAAATTATCATTACGAAAGTGAACTTCAATTAATAAACTTCGTTCTGCCGCGACCAATTTAATTTGACTTACAAAAAAAGGGAACAGTTAAAACTTATTGTAAAATAAATTAAAATCTATAATTTAAACAGTGAATTTAAAATTAATAAATTCAATAAATTTTAAAATGAATCAAAAATAATTTTCTTATTTTTTTGTGGAAGAAAGTGTTCATTTAGGAACAAAACGCTCTAACGTCCTAATAGGGTCCTTCGAACCGGATATATAAATCGGTCAAAAGAATTCGGTCTCTTAATTGTAGTCGTTTTATTCGATATGCAGAACGAAGGTCAATCGGGACAAACTGGCGAGGTGCAAACTCCTCCATCAGATTGGAACATTCAGTTCAAATTACACCAAAGAAAACAATTAAAAAATCGTTTGCAATCGGCAAAAAATAACTTACATAACCTCGACTCGTTTTCGATTCATTACTCCGAAATCAAAATATCGTTGCTAGATCGCAGTTTGAAGAGCTCCAATCGCAGCTAGAAATGTTAGATGAATCACAACAATCAATCGGAGACCAACTTTAATAGTACTCGATTGTCTGGGCGAACTCATTTACCAAATTTGCAATTATCAATATTTTCGGGAGCACCACAGGAGTGGACAGATTTCTATAGCACCTTTAACGTATTATTTCATCAAAATAAAGATTTATTACCTGTTGAAAAATTTCAATATTTAAAATCAAGTTTGAAAGATAACGCTGTAAAGATCATTCATTCACTAGAAATCACTGGGTCCGATTACGACAAGGCTATTCAACCGTTAAAGGCTAGATATGACAATAAGAGGTACATTTTTCAGGCCCATCTAAGTAAAATGTTTGAAGTGGAAAAAATCGCGCGACCTAATGTGTCATCGCTACGTCAATTCATTGATCAGATCAAAGTCAATGTTTGAGCGCTTCAAGTTTTTGCGTCTAACATACAAATCGCCGACGGAATTTTACTGTATCTGATAACATCACGCTTAGATAAAGAAACCCAAGCTCTTTGGGAGAAAGAAGTATCGTCAAAATTTAATCAAAATGACTCGACTTCATTTAAGCTTCCAGATTGGGAAGCTTTGGCCGGATTTCTAGAGAAACGTTGTCAAACTATCAGTTTCATTGACTCAACCCTTGCAAATCATCCTTCGTCATCGTCACATCAACAAAAATTGTATTCAAGCAAATAAAAAGCCTCGTTTGTGGCTAGTGATCGATGGAATAAATGTACTTTATGCAAATAAGGAATCCATAGTCCCTTTAAGTGCGTATCAATTATGAAAATAACTTCGCAAGATAGATTCGCACTGCCAAAACGCAACAAATTATGTCTAAATCGTTTAGGCGTGAACCATATCATGAGCAATTGTTCATCCAAACACAAATGTCAGGTTTGTAATGCTTCGCATCATACGTTATTACATCGTTAGGTGTCACAATATCAAATTAATTTGGAGTCTGCAAAAGAGTCACCATCCTCGAGTCAAGCAACAGAAATCAAAAGTGACGTCTTATTAGCATCTGTAATTGTGAATCTTGGTACACCATCTGGCATCAAAATAAAAGCTCGTGTGTTGTTAGACTCCGGATCCCAAGTAAATTTCATTTCATCGAAAAGAGCACATCATCTACAAGTACATCGAAAAAAATCAAATATACAAATTATGGCATTGGTACGGCAACCGTCAAATCTCTAGGGATTGTTATTGAATCGCTTCAAAATTCGTACTCAACCATACAAGCAGTTATTCTACCGCATATAACTAATCTTCAACCTACAAGTACCATTGAAAAAGACAAAATTAGTATACCGTCAAACAAACTTGGCCGACCCAAATTTTGAGAAATCGGGACATATCGATTGTTTAATTGGTGCCAGCATTTTTCATGAATTACTTATGGTAGGTCAGCTTAAGTTAGATGATAATCTACCAATACTACAAAAAACTCAACTGGGCTGGGTTGTATCTGTACCAGTACACAAGAACATATCGTCGTCATTACACACATCATTTCATGCAACAATTATTTAACCCAAATTGGACGACATGTTAGAACGTTTTTGGTTAATAGAACACATTTATGCATCACCACATACACAAGTTACCAGCGAAAAAGAATGTGAACGATTTTTTGCCAAAACAACGACTCGATGTCCAATTACCATAAAATTCATCGTTAGATTGCCATTTAAAAAAGATCCAAACTGTCTTGGTTTCATGGTCTTGAGAGAAAATTAAAACAAGATGTAGACCTTTACAGCCAGTATTCAAAGTATAAATCATATGGCTCGTATCGAAAAATCTTTAGAATTGTTGGAATTCGCAAATTTGTATCAAACAACAGCAAAGTTCTTGAAGATGTTGCTGAATGCGACAAAGAAGAAATTGTCACTTTTGGAAAAACCGAATACATAAAAGCACTTGAATTGAAATGGTCTCCAAGGGAAGACTATTTTTTGTTTAACTACAATATGCAAGACAAATAGTTGAAAGTATCGAAACGAATGATATTGTTCCAGTTGGCAAGTGTCTTCGATCCATTAGGTTTATTGAATCCAATAATAGTAACATGTAAAATTTTAATGCATGACTTGTGGAAACATAAGCTAAATTGGGACGAAAGTGTACCTCAAGAAATTTGTCTTGAAGATCTCCTCGTTGCAGCCTAAAAACATTCATTGTTGGTTTGATTTGACCATCGCATTAACATGGGTAAAAGGTGAACCATATCGTTGGTCACCATTTATCGCTCATCGAGTAATAAAAATCCAAAATTTGACCAAAACATTCACATGGCATCACGTTCCATCATCAAAAAATCCAGCAGATATAGTTTCGCGAGGAGCAAGTGTCAAAGAATTAATCGATAATCAGTTATGGTTTTGTGGTCCAGAATTCATCAGACAAGACAAAAATTTATGGCCGACTGCATCTTCTGCTTGTATGGACAACATCCCAGAACAACGTCGTCGTAAAATCGTTTTAGTCTGCACACAATCATTAGAATCGTTCAATAACCACAAATATATAAACAATTACAACAAATTTCTACGCATTGTGGTCTACATTCGTCGCTTTATTATCAAAAATTCGTCCAAACAGCCAATAACATCTGAAGAAATCTAAGATGCTCTGCTTTTTGTGTGTGATATAATACAAGAAACTCATTTTTCTGCTGAAATAAAATCATTACAACAACATAATTGTGTCGATAATTCATGAAAAATCAAGCAACTTACACCCTTTATGCACAATGGTTTGATTCTTGTAGGAGGAAGAATTAAAAACTCAATCCTATCGTTTAATGCAAAGCATCCACTATTTTTATCATCAACACATCCTTTCGTAACAACTATCATTCGTCATTATTATCAAGTAAACCTTCATGCTGGTGTACAAACTTTACTGAACATATTACGTGAAAAGTTTTGGATTATCAATGGAAAAAATGCTCCAAAAAGAGTAATTCACGACTGCATATTGTGTTATCGTTTTCGGGCTCAGACATCAGAACAAATTATGGGTAACCTCCCGGCTGATCGAGTCGTAAAATCGTACGCATTTGAGGTATCAGGCCCACTACTGTGGGCCATTTTTAGTTACTCAACAAATACGAGGTAAGCCATCAATTAAAGTCTACTTAGCAATTTTCATTTTTTTTCGTCACCAAGGCAGTACACATAGAATTGGTACCGGATTTATCAACCGCAGCTTTCATATCAGCGCTAAAAAGATTCTTATCTCGTCGCGGTAAATGCCGGACCATATATTCAGACAACTTCGTTGGTGTTAACCGAGGTCTACAGCAAATGTTAGCACACTTCCATACACAACAACATATTAACGATGTTGAAACTACATGCCGTAATGAAGGCATAACTTGGAAATTTATACCACCCTCATCTCCACACTTTGGGGGATTATGGGAGAGTGCGGTCAAGCAAGGAAAAAATTGCATTCGGAGTTGTATTGGTAATTACATTTTGACGCATGATGAATTGTACATAATTTGTTGTCAGGCTGAAGCTGTCATAAACAGTCGCCCACTTACACCTCTATCTAATTGGTCCAAATCTCACAACAATTGCAGAACCAACACTCCAGAATACAAATCAAAACCTATTAAAAAGATATCATTGCATACAATCAATTCAACAACAATTTTGGTGTTGCTGGCACAATGAGTGCATTAAACAGCTGCAACCACGACTAAAGTGGAATCATCCATGCTCAAACCTGAAGGTATATGACTTGGTCCTCCTAAAAGACGGACGTATTGTACAAATAATTCAAGTTGCCGATGGAAGAGTACGTGTGGTCACTGTCAAAACATCAGATGGCAGCCACAAAAGAGCAATAACAAAAGTATGCAAGCTTCCAATTGTATCAGATAATATCAGCGCAAGCAGAGCATCCGAAGAGGGGGCGCAGAATATTAAAAATTTGCACTTTTGTGTCTCCCACAAAGGGTTAATAATTAAGAGCATCAAAAAGTCTTCAAAAATTTACGCAAAATAATATAGCAAGAAATAAGAACAAAAGGGAATAAACTGGTTTTATAATATCATTGTTGTATTAGATTTACTTGTAGAGCCATATTACTAATTTAATTTTAATTTAATTTTTAATTTTAATTTTTTTAATAAGAAGGAGAAATATTTTTGATATAATATTTTCATTATGGATTATGACAAACGTGAAAATATCCTACTTACTACATAATATATATTACGACATTGTAACTACAGTAGAAGTCCAGTAGTCCGGCAACCAACAGGCAGGAATGCCCGATAGTCCGGTATCGCTCCGATAAATCGGAATGATACTGTCGAACAAGAACTAACCGATGAGAACATTATCAACATTGTAGTAAGCCTTTAAATCTTGAAGAAAGTGACTAAGATCCGTAACGGAAGAAAAAGAAAAAATCAGTTAAACAGAAGCTGCAGAATCACTAAATAGATTTATCTCTTTTGCTGTGGGTAGTACTGGCGACAGCGCTTCAGGAATTATTAATTTCCACATCATTAGAAATAAATTTTATTCTAAACGCCAAAAGTCAAGAAAAAAAAGACACTCATGACTTTTTTAAACCTAAGTGAAATATGTTTTACAGTACATGTACATACATTATATGAAATGTAAAATAAACATTGTTGTATGTATTTTCATACTGTATTTGTAGTTTAACTATTAACGTAATTGTTCTTATAATTACCGCCCGATAGACCGGAGTTTTCAGTAGTCCGGCACCGAGCCAGTCCCGAACATTGCGGATTATCAGACTTCTACTGTACTCTTTATTCTAAATGTATTGGTTTATGTATTTGCTAAAGTTCTCATGCTGCGCCATTTACTTGTCAATTTTTAATGATTATCCCAGCAAATAATATTTGCTTACTGTTTCATTATATCGACGCCACCGTTCTATAACACTCTAAGTCGGAAAAAGGTGTTTTGAGTTATGAGCTCTCGAAGTTTTCATGCGACATACAACTATTTGTGTATTCTAAGTAGATTTTTCCCTATAACTTCGGAACGGATCGGCGCATCTTAACCAAATTTTGACAGTATTTAAGTTAGAAAACGTAGAAAAACAAAAACATTGAAAAAGTTCTAAGTACACTTATAATGTTATAGAATGGAGACGTCGATATTAAACTATATTTTTCGTATTTAATTGTTAATTTTCAATAGTATTTAGAAATAACTAAAATGGTCATTTGTAGAAATATCTTTAAGATAAAAATTCAAAACATTATAAATAATTTCATATTCTCCTACGATAGTAAATAAATCTATAAGAAAAAAAGTAAAGAATTGGCATCAAACAACGAAACAGTATATCGTATTGCAAAGTACACTAAGCAAACGTACTCACAGTGCTCCTGTTACAGAATGCAGCCGTTTTCATTACAGGTGATATAGGTAAAACAAATTATAAACCCTCTGTCATTCTTGTCATTAAACACTATCCCGGACACATACAAACAAATTTTCATCACGACTGACACTCACTTATAAGTATTAAAAAAGTTGTATAAGATGTGTGGTACCTAATACCCTCTGTAAATAATAAACTTTTGTTATATGCGCACAAAAGATAACGTCATTTTTAAGTCAAACTTATTCGTAATAACAACTTAAATTAATTAAATTTTTAAATTGAAATATATTTTGTTATTTTAGAACGTTGCCCCACACGTGTACTCCAGCTCAATATCCCAATGTACTCTTCCAAGACATAGTAACCAGCACTTATGGTCAAACTACAATAATGTTTTGACTGGAATACATCAGTTACAACCAATACCAACAATGCATCACCAGCAATCCTTATCTGTTGCATCTAATACTTCTCAACTTCCGCAACATTCCGGGGCACAGGCTTCGGCAACGACCAGTAATATTATTTCAACTTCCAATATTTCTTCACTAAGTGGTAGAGCGCTTTGCTTACAGCAAGGAGGTACTCAACAAATTCAGCGCGCTAGAGTTTGCGTTGGCATGGGCAACAGTGGTATACACACAGTCGAACAGCCCTGCCTATCTGACGAAGAAGTTACTATCCAAACCCCACTAATGACGAAACGTGAAAGTACTGTATGACTATAGGATTCTCACAGGGTCAGCGATACAGCCCTGTGACATCATATTAGAGTTAAAATTGACACTAATTGCGAAATTGTGCACACCGAACCACCAGACTATGTATAAATTTAAAAAATGTTCACATGATTCTATTACATATTACTCAGGTTTTATTTCTGTTTACAAGTAAAATAATCAAGTGTCAAATTATATCCATGAAAAATATGAATGTCAAAATTGAGTAGACTGAATGTTCATATACTGCATGTTCGGCATAGGGGCTTCAAATCAAAAATATGTACACGAAAGTATGAATTTCATAAAAATCGATTACCCTTTAATATTTCGTCAAAAAATTAATCCATTAACTTTCTTCTTATTAACTTTTTATATTATTTACTTATATAATTTATTTACAAAGAAAATTAATATGTAAAGGAAATTATTTTCTAAGATTTGTGTTTGGTTTTATTATTAAATCTTCAATTACATTGAACTTTCGAAAGTAAATAAATAATTTTCTTTTAAGTAATAGTACTAATGAATTGACAACATTGAATTCGTATGGAAATTCTTAGTTCTTGATGAGCTTTCTATACCTACATGCAGAAATGTGTTCATGCCAATAAAAATTATTTCAAAATTTTCGTTTAGAAAATTTAAATAACTAATATAATTACTTACATACATATGTATTTTGATGCACATTGTATATATTATATAATGTGATCATATATTATATGTGTATTATATTCGAATAAAGCACAATTAATTTTAATTTTGTTACTTTTTATCATTTTTATAAATGCATTACTTCTTCACTTGTATTATGTAATTATATTTAATTAACGAAGGTTTTTATTGAGTTCAAAACCAAACATTCCTTGCCATTATCTATAAAACATTGTGGTGATCCAATCTACCATTTTTGTTAACTATCTTTTATACTAAAATTGATCTTTAAAACAATATTGTAAGGGTATTCTTGATAGTTTTATTCGTTGCTATACATGCCCACGGATCTACATGCAGACAATTTCATAAGTGGCAGATTTATTTTAATGAACATGTCGACGTCTCCGTTCTATAACAGTCGAAAAAGTGTGTTTTGAGTTATGAGCTCTTAAACTTTTCACGCGACATACGACTATATGTGTATTCTAAGTACATTTTTCCCTATAACATCGTAACGGATCGGCGCATCTTAACCAAATTTTGACATTATTTAAGTTAGAGAACGTAGAATTTAAAAATCCAAAACATTAAAAACGTTTTAAATACACTTAGAACGTTACAGAATGGAGGCGTCGATATGTACATATATATTTATTTAAGAGAAAGTTAAATTAATTGAAATTAATTGTGCTTAAAGAGTATATGTATGTCGATGTATATTGTTAAACTTATTTTTAATATACATACAAATATTAAAGACGTTTCTTTTAAAGTAATTTAAAACAATAGCATAAAATGTAAAATATGTAATAAAATTAATATAAAAATTATACTCATTAGTTTGTTGTCTTTGTAAAATCCAGAACATAATTCATTACAATGAAAGTATGTTTTAATTTGCGATAAAATAAAATTGAATTGCTTTTTTAAGTTTCCGCAGTTAGTCCGCATTAATAACATATTTAACAGTAAAAAAATTGTTTTGTGTCAAATTAGGTATAAGCTGTAACTTGGAAACAAATTAAGGCATGAAATTAATAGATTTACGAACAACGAAGCCTTAGTTCATGTTATGAGAGTTTTCTTCCACAAATTTAAATTTATTGGTGAAATGGGAATGTTCATTCATTGCTAGCATGTCGCTAAATTACCAGTAGAACACTTAATAACATGAACCGGAACTACATAAGGCAACGCAGAACTTAATATTAAATGATGTTATCATACATTTTGTCTATATAAATAACATAAAAGTAATTTTATTTAAATTGTATTATAATTTTTCAACATTATGTAGAAACCAAATATTTAGCAAATATTTTTTGTATTCCATACATAAGTAATATGTATGTAAGTACATACAAATAAATATGTATAAGGTAATGCTCATTAAAATGTATTATAATAAAATTAAACAAATTCAAAACAAATCCTTGATGTTCACAGAATGACAAAAACAGGTAACCTATTTTAATTTTCTTACGTAGTTATTAAATATAGTTATTTTAATTCAACTCAATGTTGTATCGAAATAAAAGTAGATACGGCAAATTAGTGAATGGGGCTATATTGTACTTATTTGTAACCTAATTAACAACATTGTTGAGTGAAATTTGCCTGTCTTTATTTGGCTAAGTAAAGCCGAATAATATTTTATTTTTCTAAATACGTTTTAGATATCTTATTATTTTCATTTTAACCAAAGTTTTCGTTTCATTTATGTACAACAAAGTTGAAATTAAACTCGAATATCTCCAAAGTCATTTTAAGCAAAGGGAATTATAAATGAATGAGATACATTTTCGAGGAAAGCACGAAAGCAGCAGTTATCAAAAATAAAATACAATATTGATCTCTAGCCCTTTTCGGGCTAGATTTAGCCGTTTTTGAAGTACCTTTAACGCGACAAAAAATTTTTAGCCCTAAACTAAAAAACGCGCAATTTCAGCACTTTTCAGTATTTTTGTTTAGCTCTCTTAGCCCGTTTTTCCTTCAACTCTGCATGGCAATATTATTTTATGTTTTTCTGGCATATACATAGAATTAACAAAAGTAAAGGGAAACACAAGCTTTACTGAAAGTTTAAAATTGTATTTACCAATAATTAGGCATTGAGAAAACCATATTAATAAGTATATAACTTATAAGTGTATAACTTTAAGTAGGTCATAATTTAATGTTCTTGGATGTCTCTTTAATGTAAATGTTATGCTATGTTTAGGTGGAGCACTATACGCAAATATATCGTAAAATTTTGGAGACAGATCCCATTTTTAAGAAATGAATAAAGCTTTGTAAAGATGAATCTGAAGCAATATGTATTTACTGCAACACGCAAATCGCCGCTAAACACTATGATCTGGTCAGACATTCAGAAACAAAAAAACATAAAAAGCGTCCGAAACTTTAAACAGCATTAATATGGTACAACTACAATTTTGTTTTACACCTGCAGTGGTAGTCGTGGAAAAGAAATGTTAGGCTGCGCAATCGTTACATACTGCAATCCATTAACCATTTGCTTCCATAAACCACTTGATAGAGACAAGTGTCAATACCATATAGAAAGTGATTTATGGAATGAAGAAAAGGATGACTAAGAAGTACAAATCGTATTTAACAATGACCAACTTTGAAAGATTGTTATGTAAATTCTATTTGAAACTAATCTAGTACCTTAATTCTATTAAATGTAAAATGATCTCAAAAATTTTAAAAATTGTGGTGTTTTAATCTGAAAAGACTTTTTAAATTTTAGCCTCCTTTTTGCGCTTTTTTGAAAAATATTAAATTGTATTTTACTAAAAACGTAATTTTTTCAATTTAGTCTGTTTTATCCCGTTTTTCATTTTTTTCACGCGTGTGGTATCCTAAGAGTTGGCATTACTGATTGATCTCTTTTGAAAGTGGTGCAGTTCTTCCAGTAAAATTGAAATTACTATCGCAGAAATCGGGGTAAAATCAGCATAAGTATAGTTTTGTTGTTTTTGTAATAGTATGGAAAAGTTAATGTGTAGCCTGTTAGTAACTTGATGTTTATCCAAATGTTTTCTAAAGTTCCTTTCATAATTATTTTCCCACCCTAATTTTTGGAATTTCTAAAAAAGTACATTTATAATAACAACAACAAAACATTTCATTATGTGTAGTGTTTCGTAAAAGAGAAAATAGCACTAAATTTTTCAAATTGTTACCGTAACTTTTACTTCAGTATAAAAATTGAGGTTTTTGCCACCATCAGTTCTGAAAAGCGGGGAAGAAAAATAGTTGATTTTATTTTTATTGTTTTGTTGTTGCTAATAATAAAGATTATATTTAATTATATATACCGCCCAAGAAAATGTTGCGTGATGTTGGAAAGGGTCATATTTCAGTTTTAAAAGACCAATCTCTTTCAGTATGTGAAAAATTGGAAGATCTCACAAGGTAGTCATAAATTTTCTGAAAACCCAGACGAATATGGTAAGGTGAAGTATACGTGTCCCCAAGAAAGCTTTCAGCTTGCGGCGAACGTAAAATCGCAACGGAGATTTCCGATACATCGAAAAGATGCCGTGAAATTTCTCAAGTTCTGGACCAGGCCGTCAGCATATTAACCATCTGGAGAAAAGTTAAATGCAATCTTAACATCGAAAAGACGAAATTGAAAGTTGCACCATATTTACTTCCTAGGTATATTAAAAAAGGTGCGATTTTGCAAAACTTAACATAGATAGAAATTATGAGAATGTAAGAATAATTTGTCAATAATAACAAACGATGAATATAAAATTTTTTGCCTTCAGGTCATATTCTCTCATAAAAAAGTGAACTTAGATCGACAGATGGCAGATCGATACTTCTGGCGTAACTTTAGACTTGGACCGAAGTATATTACTAACAGAAATTTTGGGGGAAGTAATCTCATGGTTTGGGGGGCTATTTCTTCAAATGGTTGCCTTAAACTTCAGTTTCCATCAACGCCAATGAATAGTACAGAGTAAATTACTGTCCTTAGTTGAAGTTTGCTCCCCTTCTTGTGAGAAAATAATGACAAAAAATATGTTTTCCAACAGGACAATACCAGAATTCATGTCAGCAGACAGATTATGGAATTGTTTCGTAACCAATCTATTGAGGTTTTATCGTGACTCGCTTGCTCTCCTGACATGTATATAATTGAAAACGTTTGAAGAATTCTTGTCCGAAGAGTATATCCAAATAACAGACCATTTACCAGTGTTGAAGATTTGAAATTCAAAATAATCGAAGAGTGGGGGAAAATAGACAGAGAAATATTGAATTATCTTTATAAGAGTATGAAAGATCGAATATTTAATTTAATAAGCTGTAAGTTTAAAGTATCAACATTTTTGGCAAATCAAACTTCTTATTTAGCAAAACTGAGACTGGTGCTATAATTATGCAAAGACCAAAAGCCTTAATTTTTATACTGAGGTAAAAATTACGGTAAAAATTTGGTGTTATTTTCTCTTTAACGTTAACACTACACACAATGCAACGTTTTGCTGTTGTTATTATAAATGTAATTTTTTAGAAATTCAAAAAATTAGGGTGGTGCTATAATTATGAAAAGTACTTTATTATCATAGATATATATATGTAATTATGAAGTATTTTTCATTTTGCAGTTTTTATTTTTAGTTTTAACAAAGTCTTTATGCGGATGAGTGAGTGTTAGTAAGAGGATAAGAGAGGTAGGATTAACAAAATATATTGTTTTAATCGTTTTTTTTTTTAATTTTACCTTTTATTAAAACCTTGTAAATATTTATTGGTGTATTCTTTATGTTTGTTTGTATTTATGTTTGTACAATTTGGTTTAAGTTAAATGTAAAATTTACAAATGTAATAATAATATTATATATTTATACGTTTTTACCTTTTCAAAATCGTTTAAAATATGGCAAGTGGTAAAAATACCCATTTTGTACTCGCTTATCTAAGCGATATTTTGTGGCTGTCAGTGGTGATGCTTTCACTTAGTTTCCCACTTAGATTTAACATAAAAGTGTCATAGGCTGCCACAACGGTATGCTGTCGTTTAGAATGTAAGCCACAATATCATTAGGCTCTATTAACGTTTCACTTACATAATAAGAGGAGTTTTACGCGATGTTGATGAGGTGGCTATATAGACTTGCAAATTAAAAAGTATTTTATGTAGATTACAGTCCTACTTTCATTTGTAAGTCATACCAGCAAATAGGATTTTTTATTAAAAGAAAAATATTTTTTTATTGAAACAAAAATTAAATAAATACGAATTATAAAACATCGTTAATAAAATAATGAAATACTAATTCTTATTCAAAAATTACTTTATATGGAAAAAATGGAAAGTGTAGAAAATTGTGCATAGTTTTAAAAAATTCTAACTTTGTTTTTTCCTTTCTCTTGATTTTTACCAAAAAAAAAAAAAAATCTATTTTTATATATTATAAAATATTTGAGAGTATAGCCATCTTCCTTTACAGCTTCTGCGTATGAAAAATACTAAATTGAAAGTATTTAAATGCGAAAGTGTAAAATAAACTTACCGTATTTTGCATCATGAAGTGACTAAAATTCTTTGAATCCCCTATAATTAATAATTTAATGATATTAACGTTATCTTTATTTATAAACTTCTTCTTTTTTCTTTTTCTGTTAAACGCTTTAAATTTCTAGACGAAAAACCTTAAATTTTTAGTATTTATTTCACCTTTTATTAAATCACTTCACTTATAACACTTAATAAAATCAACTTTAAACTGAAAAGAAACATAAATTTTGTTTTTCATTTATTACATGTAAACAAAAAAACAAACGGTTCTTTATTATTCTTCTTTAAATAAAAACAAAACATAACAAAAAATTACAACTGAATCCCTTCTTAAATCGTAAGCGAAGAAGTGTGCATTATATGTTCGACTACGCACAGATTATACTCTAAGTACTTAGATCCGTCATACTCCCGCGTCGCATATTTTATTTATTTAGTTTTCTTAACCACTCGGTTATTATACTCAGAGAACGTATTGTTTTCTTCTATAAGCAATTTATTTTCATATGCGTGGATACGAGTTTCGTGTTCGAGCGATTTAGGAGAAACAAAACGTCTTATGTCTTCCTGGTGAAATTTATCACTGATTTTTATTTTATTCAAATTTTTAAATCCATCTTAAGAATATTGTATTGGCCATACCAATAACAATCAATCAATTGAAATTTTCGATTCCCGTTGATTAATTTTGATGGTAAAGTATTTTGCATGCTTCGATAATACTTTAAACGGACCTTCGTAGCTAGGCTCTAGAGGAGTTCGTGTAAGATCACCTCTCACAAATACGAGTTTACAATATCTTAATGCGGGGTGTACGAAGTGTTGTTTAATACCATGGCGTTTTAGTTTTGTAAAAGGCAAATTAACTATTTCTTTGCGACGTAATTCCGCAAAGTCTGTCTCGCTGAAAGTATTTTTAAGTGGCATTAAAAATTCACCAGGGATTCAGGTGATCCGAAAACCAATTATGCCGGACTTAATCCTATGTCACCATTGACAGTTGTGCGCATGCCGAGTAGTATTAATGGAAGAGCCGAATTCCAGCTATTTAAGCCTGAACATTTTATAGCAGCTTTCAAAGTTGTGTGGTATCCCTCTATCATCCCATTTGACTGTGGATGATACGGTGTAGCACGAAAATGGCTAATCCCGAGTATTTCCATTAATTCTCGAAAAATTGATGATTCGAATTGGCGTCCAAAGTCAGTAGTTATGCGTAGAGGGACGCCATAAACATATATCCAACCATTAATTAGTGCGTTCGCAACGGTTTGTGCCGTTATATCTGTCAATGGTACTGCCACTGGCCATCTCGAAAATCTGTCGATGCAAGTTAGATAATATCGAAAACCGTTTGTGTAGTCGCTTAACGGTGATTTCGTACGACGGTAAACTTTTGACTTCTGGCAGGGTATACCTGAGCAGACGTAGTCAGCTACATCTTTTAGCATCGATGGACAGACGCAATGATCTGCTACCAACTTCTTTGTTGTCCTAATACCAGGGTGCGATAGAGAGTGGAGTTTGCGTATGACAGCTTGGCGAAAGTTTTTTGGTACGTAGTGCCTTACTCAATCTCGTAAAATATGACAATATACTTCTCTCGTTGAGTTAGGAGTGGTTAAATTTGTTAATTTAATGAACATATTCTTACTTTCTCTTAAAATGTTCTGCAATTCCGCGTCGAACTGTTGCAGTGTTGCCATTTCATTAAAATTTATGGCGCTAGCGGGAATGCTATTTATTCGTGAGAGCAAGTCTGCTACATTATTATTTGCACCTGGTAAGTGGTGTATTTTTGTGGTTTACTGTCCAATGAAATCAAGCTGGCGGGTTCTTCTAGGTGACACTTTGTCGCTCTTTTGCTTAAAGGCGAATATGATTGGCTTATGGTCGGTAAATACTGCGATTCTCTGGCCTCAAGTGCATATTTAAAATGTTGAATTGCTTGGTATATAGCAGTCAATTCCCTGTCATAAGCACTATAATTCTTCTGCGGGGGTGTAAGTTTTTTCGAATAGAAACAATCTGATGCAATACTGCCCCTACTGCATCGTCGTACGCATCCGTTGTGAGCGTAAGTTTCGCACCTGGGGCCATATAAATCAAAAGAGTAGCATTTGCGAGATCGTTCTTGCAAGATTCGAAAGCGTTTTCGGTATCATATCTATAATTGATGAGGCTATTGTCATTTTTCTTGTTACCATGTAGTAGTTGTTGTTAGACTTGTTGATTTTTGGTAGCTTTAGGGATAAATGTACGATAAAAGTTTATCATCCCTAAAAACTTCTTCAAATCTCTCGCTACTTTTGGCTTCTGAAAATTTCGAATCACGTTAATCTTCTCTTTAGGGGGCTTCAAACCCTGGGGAGTTATTCTGTGGCCCAAAAATATTAGTTCAGATTCACCAAAATGGCATTTACTGAAACTAACAGAAAGGTTTCCTGAACGCAGGCGCTCAAGTACGACTTTAAGGTATTCTAAATGCTCTTCTTCGGTAGTCAATGCTATAAGTATATCGTCTTTGTTGGCAAATACGAAATTGAGACCTCTCAAGACCTCATTTATATGGCGCTGAAATGTTTGGGCTGCATTTTTTAACCCGAACGTCATGTATTGAAACTCATATAATCCAAAAGGTGTTATAATGGCAGTTTTGGCTAAGTCACTTGGTTCTACCGGCATTTGGTGATAAGCTCTTTGGAGGTCTATGGTTCAAAACTTTTTTTTATTGTATAAAATGCTAGTGACGTCATGCAAGTAAGGAAAGGGGTATCTGTCGGGCACTGTTATGTCGTTCAAAGCCCGGTAGTCTCCGCAAGGGCGCCATTTACAATTTGCCTTTTTTACTAAGTGGAGAGGACTAGACCAGTTGCTCTTCGACGGTCGACAGATACCCTTTTCCATCAAATACTCGACCCGGCCAGTCTACGGGCGAGAGCAAACGTTGGTGGGCCTTTCGTAACAATATGATATGTGACGTTTGAATTACTAGCCGGTAACTTATTTGCGTTAATTATAGCGAGGTCTTTAAACTCGTGTAACAATTGCACATAACGCCCCCGCGTACTATATACGAGTAGCTTATCGTCACGTTGAGTTGTAATGCCACTTATGTACATCCAACAAAGTTTTTCGGTCGACGAGTTTTCTGCCTTTTACGTCGACGAAAAGCCCAAAATGTTTTAGAAAATCGTACCCTATAATCGGACTAGAAACGTCTGCCACTATGAACGTCCAAATGAAATCGCGCCTAAGCCCCAAAGACACCTTAATACGTTTTTCGCCATAAGTTCGTATTGCACTATTGTTGGCTGCGTATAGTTCGGCCGCTTTTGTTGATTTCAAATTGGTTGAGCGGTTCGCTGGCAAAACGGATACGTCCGCGCCAGTATCTATTAAAAATTGTTTTTGGGAGTTAGTATCGGTAATTAAAAGGCGGGCTATGCGATAACCGTTTCTTTGTCCGCCTGCTGGACTACAAGACATTTTTTGATGATTTGCAGTAAAAACAAGGCTCGCAAATGCCGCATTTTCGCCGTACTTTTCGTGATACCAACAGAACTGCTCCCCGGGCTGGTTCGACGCACCATGCTGTTGTGAGCTTTTTCTCCTTTTTGTCGAAAGAGATCGTGGACGACGTTTAATGTTGTTGTTGTTTATACGAAGACTATTTATCTGTTTTTCGAGGCGCTCTAGTCGTTTATTAATTTCAGATACCAATGATGAAATTCACCTACTTCCATTATTTTGTCAACTCATTCAAATCAGCGTCGGATGCCTGTAATTGTGCTTCAACTTGAGCTAGCCAAACCTCAGCATGGTCTGACCAAAAAGGTGGAACCTTAACGGCCACTCGATTTACCACCGAATCATTGCTGGGCGTTGAATTATTCATGCCGGCGGTTGTTGCTGTTTTTATTCAACGTTGTTGGCCTGTCTTCACTGTCGTCTTTCATTATAAATTTGCAAAATTTTATAGACAAGAAAAATTACGAATTTGTTCGTCGTGGGTCACCAATTTGTAGTGTAGAATTTTCAAAATTGTAATGGTTTTGTTTGTTTGAAGTCGAGTGCACCTTGAATGCGCACTGTTCGACTGGACTTTATTGATTAATTCTTTGAGGGAAAATGTCCCTACTTTTTTATTAAAATTTTCACTGATTTGACAATTCCAAATCAACCCCTTACTTCTAATGCAATATTGGTTTGGCTTAATACTAGGACACATGTTTCTGTGTACAATTAATACTTAACTATATCTTAAAGAGTTTGTGTGTATTTATCGTGGGACAAGTGGATGTCATACGACACGCGTCCGCTGTCCATAATAATTCCTACGGTAAAGTGTGAAGAGAGCCACACACAATCACCAGCTATGCAATACAACAACAACACACATAGCGCATTTAAAAATACTGCCGGCGATCACTCAACAAAGTGTCAAATGATCGTCGCGTGTGTGCATTACTATTGTGGCGTCAACGCTACAACAGTACAATGATTTTACGTATATTTATACTTTATTAGTAAACATAAATCGTATGTTTTAAAAATGTTTTACATATTAATGTTTAAAATGTTTTACAATTAATTTAACGTAATCCAATTTTAATATTATTTCTTAATTTTAATTTATTTTTGTTTTTAATAAATGTTTAATGATAAGATTACTTAGTTACAAAAAAAAAAATTATTTTCACTTTTCTGGCCAGTTTAGTGTTATAATTAAAACTATTTGTTATATAGCTTAAGTCTATTTTTATGAACTACTTGTTCTTTATTATTTTTCTTATCAACTATAGTTACATTATTTCTTAAATCTATATTTTTAATTTTGTATGGACCTTTGTATGATTCCTCTAATTTATGTCCTGTATTATTCCTAAGTAAAACTAAATCTCCTATTTTAAAATCATAATCTAATACATCCTTATCATAGTTATTCTTCTGCTTGATTTTATTTATTTCTAATAAATGTTTAGCTCTCTTAAGTGCAATTTCTAATCTAACTTTTGCCTCTTTGGCATACATTATACATGGAGTAATTGTGTCTACCTCATTGAAATCTTTGAAATTGTTTGGTACTTTGCTAAAAACCAATTCGAAAGGACAATAATTATGTACAGTCGATGGTGTTGTATTAAAACAATATGTAAAGTATCTAATCCATTCATCCCAGTCATCTTTTTCTACAGATATGTAGGAACGTACATATTCATTAAAAGTTCTGTGTCTTCTTTCTATTGTGCCTAAGGTCTGGTGATGATGTGCTGTTGATGTTGGTTTCTCTACTTTCAACAGAGTGCACAATTCGTTTAGTATAGAATTTGCATATTCCGTACCCATGTCCGTAATGAATGTCTTCACCGGTCCATAGGTAAATTTTCAAATATCGCTTTTGTGATCGTCTTAGCTGATTTATTTGATATTGGTATTGTTACTAAGTATTTAGTTAAGTCACATATTAATGTGACTGCATACTCATTTCCATGTATTGATCTTGGAAATGGTCCGATTGTGTCTACATACACTGTATCGAACGGTTTGTTAGGCGTTTCTGTTATTATCATTGGGCCTTTAACGTGTTTGGTAGTTTTCGCTATTTAGCATTTTTTTTTTTTACCTTCGATAGGGTCATCATAATATTTTAGCATGATTTCTGGAATTTCCTTAGAATTCTTTAGATCAAGTATCTTTATTTCATTTAAAAGCGCTATTTTAATCCTATTTAGTACCTTATTGCCCATATTTTTAAATTCAACCTTTGAGATAAATTCGAAAATCTTCTCACTAGGCGCTACTTGTAGTTTATTGATATTCAATTTACTGGCCGCTTTCTCGAGCCTAGAGAAAAATTTTCCTAAGTCAAATTTCGCTTTAGTAAATACATCGTTTATATTTATGCTAGCCAATATTGATTTTCCCTTCTTTATGGGATAAATCCTTAATTTATAATATTTTCTGACGTCACTATTTTTACATATATTTTGGGTTCATCTAATACATCTGTTTCATTTGATCTATGCTGATTATTTGTTCTACTACTGTCTTGTTTCTTAGTCACTGACCTTGTCGTGACTCTTAATATGCACGATATCTTTCTATTCATTTCTTTAAAATCATCTATAGTAATTCGCGATAATGCATCGGCGATATAATTGTCTTTCCCCCTAAGGTATTCAACTGTAAAATCATATTCTTCCAGATCTAGCCTCATTGTCGTTAATTTGGAACTTGGGTTTTTCATTGACAATATATAAGAAAGAGGTCTATGGTCAGTACGAACTAAAAAGTGTTTTCCATAGATATATGGCCTGAAATGTGTGTTAGCCCAGTGTATGGCAGTTAATTCCTGTTCAATGGTTGATTTATTATTTTCACCCTTTGTAAACGTCTTTGAAGTTGTTTGCCCTGATGTTCTTCAGTCAAGACAGCACCGCATGCATGTTTACTTGCATCAGTTGTTATACAATATTCTTTTGTAAAATCTGGGTACTGTAACAGCGTTGGACTCATTAATGCTCTCTTTAGGTATCTGAATGCAAATTCACAATCTTCTGTCCATTCTAATGGCACACCCTTTTTTGACAACCTCGTGAGGTGTCTGGAATACTCAGAAAAATTTTTAATAAACCTTCGGTAATAATTACAAAAGGCTACAAACCTTTTGGCGCTATCCGCGTCTTTGGGCGTCGATCACCGAATATTTACTATCGTCTGGTAATATTCCTTTGTCGGTACACTTGTGGCCAAGATAAGTCACTTCTCTCATAAAGAATGAACATTTTTCGGGATTTAGTTTCAAATTATATTTGTGACATAAATCAAAGACATCCTTTAAATTCGAAAACATATGATTTTCAGAACATCCCAATACTACCAAGTCATCCATATATAGCAACGCTTGGTCCGGCTTTAAACCACTGAAAGCAATTGTCATCATTCTCTGGAATGAATTCGGTGCGATTTTCAAGCCATAGGGTAGTCTAGTAAATCTATATGAACCATAGGTTGTTGAAAATGATGTTAAATCTCTATAGCTTTTCTCCAATTTTATTTGGTGAAAACCTGACATTAAGTCTAAACGGGAAAAATACTTTGCTCTGCCAAGTTGGTCTAGAATATCATCAATTCTAGGCAATGGGAATTTATCCGATAACAATCTTTTATTTATTTGTCTATAGTCTATCACAAGTCACCATTTTTTCTCATCCGAACCTGTGGTGCGATTCACTAAGCTTTTTTAACGACAAATGTGTCTTTTAAAAATATTAACCACAAAATTAACCATTCTACTATTCACTAACACTTTAACGATTTCTGTTGTCGTTTAAAGTCAGCTGTTTCAATCAGCTGTTATTTTTAACCAAGTAAATAGTGGTTTATAAACGCCAACATTTTTTGAGGTTTAAAGTGTTTTTAGAAAATTGTGACTATAATGGCGTTTGAGTATTTTGCCTACAATTTATCTGATAATGAGCCAGCTGATAGTGCCCCTTCAATAAACTCATTTTTGCTTATGTAAAACAATTTGAAGGCAAAGTATATAAATTAATGTCGTTTGTAGAAATATCTAAAATATGGGCATATTTTATTAAATAAAACAAGTTTGCTTTATAAATTTTTAAGTAAAATTATGCATTTATTTATTACAATTGTACATTTTTTAATATACACATAATTCACAAAACACTCTATATGGGACAAGGACTTCTTTCATTACATTATTTGTAAATAAAAGGAAGTATTAGCACAGTCATATTGGGTACTGTTGATAAATAAATTTTAATAAAAAAATATAAATTAAACGCCATTCAAAGAAATAAATATTTATTTGGTAACAAAAACAAAAATAAAAGGAAACAATTCATTTAAAAACAATAAAATAAGAGTGCATTAACAATAAAAACAAGCATTTACAAGTAAATAAGAAACATATACAAATAAATAAGATATATATACAAAAACCAATCAACAAAAACCAACCAATAATAAAAAAATTAAAAAAATGAAATTAAAAAATTAAATGAAACTGGTTGACTACTTTATGTGCACCACCAAGACAATTTAAAGATTCGACCAATTCACTCCACATCTTATCGAACTCCAATTTTCCGTAGAGCTTCTTTACCTTGCCAGCAGTAAGTTCCGGATGCTTCATCATGAAGTCAACCATTTGACTTAACTGCTCAGCAGACGCCCGGCTTCTTTTGGTGGCAGTAACAGTGTTAATTCTATCAATATAAATAAATAGTTAAAATAAAATAATTATCCGTAATATTTTACTTACCTTGCTTTTTAAAATTTCCAAAATAATTCTTTTCGATTTGTTTTTTCTTTATTCTTCTTTGTAATTTTTTCTTATTTTGACATGTAATTGGACAAGGTTGCCATAAAACTTTAATTTGAATGTACAGAAAAATAAAACTGTTTACCGTGGCTAAAAAAAAGTTAGTGAATCATATAGTGGTTAGTGCAAACCCCAAAATGTGTGGTTAATGGTAAAACCTGTTAAAAGTGTTAAAAGTTAGTGAATCGCACCACTGGAATTGATTTCTTTGAGACCAACAAAATTGGACTATTGTATTCCGAAAATGATGGTTCTACTATTTTATCATCTATTAGTTTTCTAACTTGTTTGTTAATTTCATCCTTATGTATGTGTGGTATACGATGGTTATTGATGTATACTGGCTGTTTGTCACTCAATCTCAACGTTTGTTCATAGAAATTGTTAGTAGATATTGTTTCTATTTCCAAACCAAAAGTGTCACTATAATCTTTGCAAATTTTCGTTAGTGTAGGTTTAAATTGTTCTGGGAAACTCTTCTTCAAGATATCCATAACCTTTGATTGTCTATTTTCAATTTTATTCGACCTTTCTGTAATTACATTATAGTCAGAGATGTTTTCTGTTTTAATCCTATTTTGTCTGATCGAAATTATACTGTCATTAGTATTTAAAAACGAATAAAAGCATTGTTGGGTTTAACTAGGATATTTGGTATAAAAACGCCTTTTGTAACTTCCTGATTTGGTATCAATATTTCATTTTTAAGATTTTTAAATTTAATTTGTCTTATCACTTCCGACCTTGGTAGTAGTGTTATTTCATTATTACTATTTGTTATTGGTATGTCTATTGCATGTTGCAGATTAGAGGGTCTTAGAACAAGATAATCATGCTCTTCTTTGAAATCCAACACGCAATTATATCTTTTCAAGAAGTCCAAACCAATAATTCCATCACAAGGTATGGGAAAATTGTTCTGAACCACCTGAAAGTAATGCGGTATTAAAAAGTTTTTAAATTTCATTTGCAAGAATATTTTTCCTATGGATTTCAAGTATCCCTGTCCTATTCCAGTTATTGTTGTAGTAATGTTTTTATTTATTTGTTGTGGTTTGAAAAAATTATTTTTTATAACTGAAATATCTGCTCCTGTGTCCACCAACAACTTTACTATGTGATTAGTATTATTAATTTCCATATGTACAAAAAAACTTAAGTTGAGATTGAGGTTGTATATTTTATTATATTTTGAGCTTATCGTAGGGGGCCGTCGGAGTTTTCCGAACCGCTTTCGTATGAGTCAGTTGCTCTTAAGTAGTTTCTACGTCTATTGTTGAAACCTTGCCTGTTTTTGTTATTTCCTGGTCCTTGTGGAGGTCTGAAATTTGATTGATAGTTCTGAATGTTTTGATTGGGAAAATTGTTATATTTCCTTCGATATTGATTATTATTTCCTCTGTTACCAGTTCGATTATATTTTTTACCCAAATATAGCAAAGCATTTTGCTGGCCAGTTGCTTCTGTGCAACTGTTAACAAATTTGGTAATTGCCTCATTCATGTTGTTGAATTGGCCTGCCTCCATGATAAGTTTTACCTTATCTATGGTACAATTTTTCGTTAATGCCTTAACGGGAACTTGCGTTGAATACTTGTTTGCCAATTCACATGATAACCCGTCAGATATATATGCGTTTTCCAGTGATTTTGTTAAGTTTTCAATTTCAAAGCAGTAAGTGTTTGCAGTTTTATTATTTTGTCTAGTATTCATAATTTTAGCTGTCAGTACTTCTACCGACTCGCCCTTGAATGTAGCGCGCAATTTGCTGATTATTTCGGATATTGTGCTTTCATCTTCAGTTAGATTCCTAGCGGTTCCTTTTAGTTTGGTCTTTATTAAAGACACTGCTATCGCTTCATTGTTACCCTTGATTGGGTTTAACAATTACAGAGGTCTATAAATGCTCTCAGATTTTCTGACTTGCCATCAAAGTCGATTACGAGCTTTGAGGCTGTATTTAGGAATTCTACTATTGTCTGGGTCATGTTTGTTGAAACTATTTCAGGTTTTGTTTCCTGATTATACAATTGAACCAATGTTTCGTTCGATTTCAGGTCTGTCATTAATTTATAAAATACTTCTTCATGGAATGTAGTTGGTAATTCAATATATAAACCCTTTCTTGATAAAATATTCAATAGCCTACTTCTTACATCAGAATAGAAATTTTCGGCTGCTGCTTCGTGGTGTTGTAAACCTACCAAAATTTACGTTAATAATAACTCTTATTCTTTCGAATTTGTCAATCAAAGTTCTCAGATGCTTTATTACTGTTTCGTCCTTTATATTTCTTTCTATATTCAAACATTTATATGATTTATCAAAATCGTCTTTTAACAGTCTTAATCTTTTAATTATTTCTTGCCAGTACATTTAGCTTTTGTCCAATTCATTGGGTCTACTTGAATATATTTTTGTAAGTCTTCTAGTATGCATAAATTTCAATCCAATTCAAATTTATTTTATCCTGAAGTACTTCTACTTCATTAACAACATTGGCCGTTGGCCTGTCCAGTTCTGTTTGTGTCTGACACATATTAAAGTAAATTATTTCATCAATTAAATAACACTATTTATTAAATATTTTAAAATTAAAAAAATTTTTTTTTTCATTAGCTCTAATTTAGTTGCCCGTATTTAGGAACTACTAAGTTTTTTTTTTTTAATTGATTCTAGAATTGTGCCATGTAAAGAAAAATTAAAAAAAATTTCTAAATTGCCTCGAGCGAATCTCACTTACAGGCCTACGAGTGCGTAATTAGGCGCACTTCGATAAAAATTATTTAATTATATATATTTTTTTTTGATTTCCTGGTTGATCAGGAAACCTATCCGGGAAGATTCTTCTTCAACAGTTTTGTTAGGGGATTTGGGTTGTCTTGGCGAAGTTAAAACTTCCATTTTACATGGAGGATTTATCATTTTGGATGACAGCTTAACGGATTTTTATTTCTGAGCATCTCCTTCACTATTGGGGTACACGTCCTTCAGCGGTAAAATTTTCTGCAGCAAAATATATATATAGTGGTGCTGACGTCTCCTAGGTCGAGCTTCCTTAGACCCACTGTCTATCGGCCAGACAGCGTCTTCCTTCTCGCTGCTAACGGACTTTCGGCTGTGCGTTAGTATAAAACAAAAATGAATTGGATTTCCATTGTACTGGATAAGATCTGTAGCACTAAAGGATTTATTTATTCTGGGTGCAGGACTTTTGTCCGTAAGCACTCCAGGATTATCTTTTGTGGGTGCTTATTCAGTTAGCACTCTAGGATTGACAGGATCGCCATGCAGAATTATTAAAATTGTAATGGTTTTGTTTGTTTGAAGTCGAGTGCACCTTGAATGCGCACTGTTCGACTGGACTTTATTGATTAATTCTTTGAGGGAAAATGTCCCTACTTTTTTATTAAAATTTTCACTGATTTGACAATTCCAAATCAACCCCTTACTTCTAATGCAATATTGGTTTGGCTTAATACTAGGACACATGTTTCTGTGTACAATTAATACTTAACTATATCTTAAAGAGTTTGTGTGTATTTATCGTGGGACAAGTGGATGTCATACGACACGCGTCCGCTGTCCATAATAATTCCTACGGTAAAGTGTGAAGAGAGCCACACACAATCACCAGCTATGCAATACAACAACAACACACATAGCGCATTTAAAAATACTGCCGGCGATCACTCAACAAAGTGTCAAATGATCGTCGCGAGTGCGCATTACTATTGTGGCGTCAACGCTGCAGCGACGGTCAGCAACATTGAGTCAAGTGGTCGCTGCTCATATGCAATTAGATATTCTTTTGTTTATGCACATGAAATGTTGCGTTGGTATTGACAACTGTAAAATTATGCAACAGTAGCGTGTTCTTTTTAAAATTTTATTTAAATTATTTCACTTTTATTATTTAAATTAAATTAACATTTCAAATTATAAAATACAAATTACGAGCTTTATTATTCTGTTGGCGTCTAGAAAAGACAAAAGAATAATAAGCTTTTTCAATCCGCAAAACCTTTAGCAAGGATGCCAGCCCAAA
The DNA here is from genome assembly GCA_014635995.1 of Sarcophaga peregrina. Lineage (NCBI taxonomy): Eukaryota > Metazoa > Arthropoda > Insecta > Diptera > Sarcophagidae > Sarcophaga > Sarcophaga peregrina. The sequence continues at coordinate 83,233,924 of CM025789.1, read as the reverse complement.
AACGTTCAATTACACTGTGAGAAAAGGCAAAGTAGTCGGTTACACCACAGAACAATAACTATGTATTGATATATAAGGAAGCTTAAATAAAATAAATTTACATTATAAAGTTCATGTACTTTAAAAAAAAATTATTAAGAACTATTACTACAATACAGGTATTCCCGGACTTACGAACGAGATAGGATCCTGTACATACTGTACTACTAATTTTGACGGTCTGGAGAAATGAAAATACCCAAAATTTATACTTATATTTATTTATATATATAAAATTTATATTTTAGGGATTCCCATCGCCTACATATTCGTCTTCTTTAAGTATTTTCTAAGAATAAAATTGAAAAAAAATGGTCGTAAGTTCGAATAGTCGAATCTTACACAGGGTTTCATATTTCTTATTTGTACTTCCCACAAATATAACAGATAGACAGAGATGCTCTTTAAGGTCTTTATTTCCAAAACAATGATGCATTTTTATGCACATGCATACACGTGTTTGTTACAGGGCAATAATTGCAAAGTAAATAAAAGCAACCAAAAATAAGCTGATACAAGCCTTAACTTCACTATGTAGTACAATTACAATGAACTAACCACTTCAAATATAAAAATCATAATTTTTATAAATTTAAAATTATAATTTAAGAAAAAAATCCTCAAATCATATTTTGGTTGAAAATCATCAAAAATATGATGAAATCATCATTCTGGCAACGCTGGGCGAAACATTAAAATTAGGGAAAATTACTTCTAATTTGCTTTCAAATCTTTTGATTTTGAACTCATCAATCTCTATTTCACAATTTTCAAAGTTAACAAAATTATTTCCCTTTAAAGGGTATGAAAAATTAGTACATGAATCATTCAAAATGCTTTCTACGTTAATCAATAACAAATTCCCGATATCAATTTCTTCTTACTACAATCATTATAATTACTTTTCAAAATACTAGATATACATAAATTTACAATTTTCATTTTAGATAAAATATTTTTTTTTTTCTACAATATAGGTTACATTTCATATAGTTACAGTTCTTATCATTTCAATATTCAACAGCATAAAATTCCGATCCGGTACCCGCACCACAACTTCTGTCTTATATTATATGTCAACAAAACAAAAACAATCCAACTGTCATCTATCGAGCCCATACTAGCCCTCATATATCTCAACTTTAAACTATCGATATCAAAATGATCTATTCCTTCGTCTGTCAAAAAAATCTGCTTACGATTATATGCTTTGACATGATCATATTCTACTGCACCTGATCCAATTTATTCCTTACTTCGCTAATCAACAACATAAAGTTATTATACCTTGTCATTCTCAAACCCTCATCGATCACACCCGTGTATGTCTCATTAAACCATTTCCTATTCTGTTCTACGACCAATCGAATATTCTGTAAGTAACTTTGCATTTCATTATTTACTTTTACATTATTAAAATTATCAATGATTTTTTCTAATTCAAATCTATACCCTTGAAATGGTCCTCTATTCTCAATCTGTCCTCATCGTCCATATTACCAATTTATAAATATACCTCCTGCTTTTATCAATGCTCTTTTGCCTCTGGAAACCTAAGTGTCTGCAACGAATGCTCTAGCTCGCTAACTTTCTTATTAAGGCTTATAAGAAGCCAATCATCATCTACTTTAAACTTATGAGAAATACCCAACTTCAGCCTCTGAATTGTATCTCTAATGTCGTTCACATCGATCATGTGGACCAACTCCCAGAAATTTTCAATTATATTGGGAGGTTCGCTTTGCAACACTGCGTAATCCGCCTGGGTCTCGATACTTCCAATCTGGACCGCAGACTCAGCAGAAGTACCAGGATGGTCAACCTGAAAAGGTTTTTAATGATCTTTTAATATTTGCCAAATCTACTTTATTAGGATTATTAGCATTATGTTTTAAAAATCTCTTAGCAGTTTTTGTCTTTGGGCTGCGGGGTTTTTCACATAGAACTCTCGGTTATTATAATTAGGAACTTCCCCCTTATTGTATTAACTCTATTAATAACCCTTTTCTTCTTATTACTCATATATTAAGCAATTTTCCTATGATTCACATCGGAACGGTTCAAAAAGCAATTGGTTTCACGTTTGTCGTGGAATGAATTGTGCCATTGTAAAAGTCTATTGCCCCAATAACCAACTCCTCCACATCTATATTCTCGGTACTTCGTTTTAGAATTCGAATATGCTCCAAAAGAGACGAATGTATTTTCTCTATGTCAGAATTACCTGTGTGAAAATGTGCTGTTGTGAAATGCGTTTGAATTTTATTTTCCGCACAAAACAGTCTTATCAAAGCATTATTGAACTCATTGTCCATTATCAATAACTCCGGTTTGCCATGCAAGGCAACCCATTCTTGAATTTTCACCCTGACTGTACACATGTTCTTATCAGAAATTTTATGCACAGAACCCAATTTAGTAAACTTATCTATTGTGGTCAGAAAATAAGCTCTAGGAACCTGAAAAATATCCATATGGACAATCATGTTCGGCGGTCAGGCGTTACAGTATGGTTGAAACGCTTACGATTTGGATTTCTATCGTATTTGTTTTCATTGGGTATTCTGCAAGAATTTATAAATTTATTTATATATTTCATCAAATTCGGATAAAAATAGGAGTAGTATATCTCCCCAAAATACCACGATGGTTTCCGTCATTATGCATCTTTTCAATTACCCCATACACTTCCTCTTCGCTGTGCATGTTAACGGCCAACTTCGATCACTTCCAAGCAACGATTCCAAACTCCTCTGGACCACACAATACAAACCATCTGGAAGCTCGGAATATATGCCGACTCTCCTCTTCTTCAATGTTATTCTAAATAGATCATCCAAATTATGATCATTAGGTAAATCTTTTTCGCCCACGCAAATTACATTGTATTTTCCATACAAAAATTCGTGTTCCCGCTGTTTATTTTTTAAAATTCTTATTTGTGTTCTATATTCGTTTACAATAGAATCACTTATAAAGAAATTGATACTACCATTATCTTCTTGCTGGCTATGCACCGTTGCCAATTCCTCGGACACCTCAAACAGTGATTTAATATCACAATCTTCAGCCTCCTTATCATTGGATTCCAAGCGACTTAGGAAATTTGCAATCTTATTATTCTTACCCTTAACATACTCAATATCAAATTCATATTCTGTGAGCATGATTTTCCATGTACTCAATCTGGAATTTGGCTCCTTTAGGGTGGCCGACCAACTGAGAGGCAGGTGGTCAGTGTTGACCAAAAACTTAGTGCCAAAAAGGTAAGGACGAAAATATTTGGCTGCCCACCAAGAGTTCTTTCTCTATTATACTATAGAGCGACTCACCAAAAAAGGTGCTCGATGTAACCTCCTAAAAATGGACTTTTTTAAGATGACATTTAAAACATTTCGGCTCCAGCTTCGATCTCTCGTGAGCTGGATCATTTTGAAAAAGCGTCTATTTTTGAATATTTTGTTAATTTGAGAATCTGTTTCCTTACCAACATATACAATATGTATATCATTAGAAAGGATTTTTTAAGGCGCGTCCAACAGTATATACAATTTGTCCAAGGACGATCATTTCTGTCCTTTTGTTAAGTATATTCTGCAAAAAATAATGGTTTTTGAATTTTTTGTTCGGGATTGTTTATAATAAAAATGCCAAATTAACATATTTTAATCTCTAGTCGATTTAATTAAATACGGATCTCACCTTTTTTTGAAATTTTCGCTAGTTCGCTTGTTGTAAGTTGTAAATATAAACAATAAAATTTTATAACTATTTTTTAATTTGGGAAACAAATATGCCGCCAAAAAGTCGTGGATTATTTCTTTTTTTTTTTTCTTTCTTTAGTCCTATTTTTATCCATACATGTGGGATAAGGCAGTATTTTACGGACAACATTGACATATGAAAGAGGACAACGCGGACGTACTAAATAATACAACTCAGACGGACAAGGAGAGAAAGAGAGAAGTTGAAGTGGACGAAAGATTTTCTTTACACAGTTGAAAGTAGTACAGTTGTAAGTGAAGTTGTGCGCTGAGGTTTCAAATTATTAAAGTGTATTATATTAAAATATTGAAGCTATTATCCGGACAGTGACATTGAATTAAACAAATATTTTCTTTCATTTCATTTTTTTTTTTTTTTGAACTTATTATTATCAGATGTATTGTAAAAAACTAAATTAATTAATAAATAAATAAAAAAAATAACCCAAACGCCTATCATACGCCCCCTACATTTGGGGGCTCGTCCAAAGCCAGAATAATTACCGGTTTTAATTTACATGTTATTGGAAAAAAAAAGTGTTACATTTGTACATAAGTTTGCGTCTCAATAATATTTCAAGGTCAATATTTTTCCAAACTAAAACGGTTAATTTCATTTGAAAAGAAAAACAAAGATAAAATAATATTTCTCTTTATAAGTAACGAGTATACGAAAGGAGAATGTTTCGTTAAAAAGAGAATAGAGCTTAATTTTGTAAAAGATAATGAAAAACAACAAAACTTATATAGATAACTCTAAAAAACCGAAGACTATATAGAGAGAAAAGAAGAGTACATAGAAAACGTTACGGAGAAGAATAATATAAAAGTGTAATGGAAAATGAAGAAGTAGATAAAGTGCAAACAAGATCAAGTAAAATCAAAACAATTATAATATGCGGGTGCCTTTTTTTCTGTAAGAAGTGGGTGGAAGTGGTGAAGGGGTAAATTTTATAGTTCATTTAATGAACTACGTTGGAATTATAAATTCCTATTCGGTTTACCCGACAGGAAATTGATTTTTATTGGACAGACCTTGGAACGTTACGCACGTACTTGAGAGCTAGCTAGATCGGGAGATGTGGGAGGGGATCTTGTTCCGCGCGTCCATTTTTGTACCACACATATAAGAAAAAAAAATTACGTGCGATTCAAATGCCTCTCTTGGTTCATCTAAAACACAAATAAAACAATACAACAGAACTCGTTCTTGCATGTAGTAGCGTGTTGTTGTGCCACGTCCCTGAAAAACCCCACCCTACCATGGTTTTCGTTTTAGGGAAAAGGTATTACGAAAACCCCTAACAGGTCTAAACCTTACCTACGCCTAAGAAGTTCTACATTACAGCCAAATAATTTATGTTTTCATTATGTTAGGAACATATGATTATATTGAAATAATAAAAAAAAATAATTCTTATAAATATATAAAAATATCTTATAATATAAATAAAATTGAAATGCAAAAAAAAAACAATTAGCATGACATTAATATCACTGCATGTTATCATTACAAATGATCAGTGATTACTAAAATTTCTTATTACAACAGAGAAATTCAAGACCAATGAAAAACAAACGCAAGTATAACAGTTAAGAATTCAGTGAGAGAATTATCTTGAATTGCTCTTTTGTAATAATAGGAGTGAATACGCAATATATCAGTGATGGTACAAAAGAATAGTACTTCATTTGGTACTCTGTGATATTAAGCTTTTAACAAGGTCATCACTGTTATATTGGTAGACACAAATACTTAAATACTAAATGTATGTGTATTAAACAAAAGAAATATTGGTTTTTAACTTACAGTAGGGTCTCGATTCCAACGATGCGGAAGGCCTTCAGCTTCATTTTATGGAGTCGTTTAACAATTTGTATTTATAGGTTTTTATAGTATTTAAATATTAGGGTAGTATAAAAGCAATTCATTTTTTTTTTTTTATAAGAAATAAATGGTTAGATATATAATAGATTATATATAAGAAAAATTAGTACTAAATAGAAAATTTTGACATGATGTATATAATTCTAGTTTAATAGTATTTTATATGTAGGTTAAATGCATGTTGTTAGAATTATATTATTAAATAGAACATTGTATATATACAGATAAGTTAATAGTATTTAAAAATTAAAACATTAGAGTTTTTAGGAGTGAAAAATAATTAATTGGTGATTTAGAATTTAGTTAAGGAATTTAAAGAATATAATTTGATTTATGTAGTAGTGAAAAATATGGTTAATTAGGTTTAGATTTTAATAAAGTTTTTAGCAAAACGAAACATTTTTTTAGGTTAATAAGTTCTGGACGTTTAAGACTGAGTATGTAAAATTGAGTGTAGGTTGCTTCGATATATGTGAGTTGTTTCAGCTGGCCTTTCAGAGATAATCAAATGAAGACTTTAATTTAAGCTTGATTTTGATTTTTCTTCCAAAGACTTTTTTTTTCCTTTTTTCTTTTCTTAGGAGAATTTTCCCCAAAAATGACAAATTTTCCCTCGAGTGAATTGACACAGCGTCTGCCTCAAATTGGCAAGTTGGAGATTCACTCGAGGTACTGGTGTTATATAAAATAAACTATATAAAAATCACAATATTTTAGTAATATGAAAAACAAAATTCTATCTCCAAATAAATTTACCTTTTCTTTTCCTTTTCCTCCAAATGAAACAGATTAAAAAAAATTTTATCCACAAAAAGAATTTTCCAGATATGGTTTTCGCAAAAATTAGTTATTTTTCCTTTATGTATATAAAAAACTTGCTTTAACTTGATAAAATTTAACACTTTATACTTTTTCTTTTTCAATAATTAGAAAAACACTTCCTTCACTACGATTAAAACACTTTGCTTTACCTCCACTACGAGGTGTTGAAGGTTTTACAGATCAAGTCAAAAAGACCTTATGCAAATCTGTAGCCTTCGATCAAAGCTCGCTTTTCTCCTCTTTTTCATAAATATATAGGAAGTTGTTATATTCTCCTATATAAAACATCACGTGATAATATATATCACAGATACATATGATCTCTATAACTGTGAAATACTGGTTTTTTCCCCTTTTCTTTTTTTTCTTTTCCCCTATCTCTTGAGAGTATATAGGTGTCCTCTCATTAAAAGTAAATAAGAAAAGGTAGGAGAATAAAAAAAAATAGAAAAAAAAAATATAATACATGGGATGCTAAAAATAAATGCAGTTGTAAGACCTTGAAAAATAAAGTACAAGGGAATGTATGCCAACGAACATTACTTTAGGTTTTATCACCAATAATAACACTGATTTTGGGTAATATTTGAGGAAATACTAAAATGATGTATTACAAAACAGCTTTTGAAGAATTATATTTATAATGAAGCAAAGGCTGAAGACTTATTTGCTTTCATGTATTTTGACTTACGAATTTGAATTATGAAACCTTTTTATTATTGTGGTCTTATGATCGGATGTCCTTAGCATGAAATGTTCCCAATGATTTTCCTGACATGTTTTCTAGTTCATAATAACAAGATCCACGTTTAGCTCTAACTTTAGCTTTCTCAAATTGATTTGCCAGTTTACTATTAAAATGCTCTGCTGCTTTCGATTGAGCGAAATTTCTTCTATATACAATTTGACCAACATCAAAATTTACAGGACGTGACCGAAGATTATAATATTTTACGTTTCTTTCAAACGATTTACGAATTCTTTCTCTAGCTTTTTCTCGTAATAATTCCATTTTTTCATTATTCTTCAAATCTACATCAGATGTTTCTAAAATCTTCAAATTTTGTAATAATTTATACGATTTACCATTTGTTAGCATATTTTGACCAAATACTAGAAAGTAAGGTGAAAATCCAGTGCTAATGTGAACTGAACTTCGAAGAGCACAACTAATTGCTGAAAGTTTCTCATCCCAATCCTTTTGATTCGGTTTCACATAAGCTCTAATTGCAGCTAATACGGATCTGTTTACTCGTTCACTAGCATTTGCTTGTGGAGAATACAGAGCAGTTAAATTATGAAACACTCCATATGTTTCCAGAAAGTCTTTGAACAGTTTGGATTTAAACTGTACTCCGTTGTCAGTAGTAATTGTTTCAGGTACTCCAAATATATGAAATATACGTTTTTCCAGGAATTCAATTATGCTGTTGGACGTAAATTTCTTTATTGGTTCAAGAAAATGAAATTTAGACAAATGATCTAAAACTATAATTATTCCTATGTTTCCAGAAGATGATCTAGGATATGGACCTAATAAATCTAAATATAACTTTTGAAAAATACGAACAGATGTGGAAGGTTGACCCATGGGAGGTTTTAAACACTTATTGGAAGCTTTCGTCTGTTTGCATATCTCACAAGAAGAAACATAATCAGCTGTCTGTTTTGCCATTTTCGGCCAAAAATAAAATGTTTTAAGACGATGTAAAGTCTTTCCCACGCCACCATGAGCACATAAGGGATGATCATGAGCCCTTTTAATAAGATCTAGTGTCATTGAAGAAGGTACCCAAAGTTTCCATGATAATTGTTCTTGTAAATGATCACCAGAAGAGTAATTACACTTTTTATAGATAAATCCATCAACAATTTTAAAGTCAGGAAGATAATTGATTTTAGATTTTAGTTTCTCTATTAATGAAAGATATTCTGTAGATTTAAATTGATCCGAATCTAAATTAATTTCGACCTGAATTCTCAATTTCTGCTATAAAAATTTTGTGTAAGTCTTGACATTCAACTTCCTCATTGTTCTCCGAATACATTCGAGATAACGAATCTGGAACTATATTTTGGCTTCCTTTTCTATGTCGAATTGTGAAATTAAATCCCTGTAACTTTAATGCCCATCTTGCCAAACGTCCATGTAAATCAGTCTGGTTCATAAGCCATTTAAGGGACGCATGGTCTGTGATAACTTCGAATTCATGTCCTTCTATATACGCACGAAACTTTTTAATAGCTTTAACAGCTGCAAGACATTCTGTTCTGAGACCGTATAATTTCTTTGAGCCGCTGTTAGCTTTAGACTCATATATGCTATCGGTACTTCTTCCATTTCATCATTTCTCTGTGCAAGAACTGCGCCTATTCCATATTGACTTGCATCGCATTGAATCGAAAACGGACGGGTAAAGTCTGGATTATGCAGCACTGGGGCTGAACACAGAGAGTTCTTAAGTTCGTTAAATGAACATTTTGCTTCGTCAGTCCAAATAAATTTTCGATTTTTCTTTAACATATCAGTAAGCGGTATCGTCAAAGTTGCAAAATTTCGAATAAAACGTCTGTACCATCCACACATACCTAAGAATCTTCTTAGTTGTCGTACGGAGGTCGGTAAAGGAAAATCCTGAATAGATTTCACCTTGTCAGGATCAGTTTTGATCTGTCCATAACCAATGATATGGCCTAAATATTTCACTTCCTTAAGAAGAAATTTACTCTTCTCAATATTAATAGGTTAAATTGGCTTTCCTGATAGAAAGTGCTATCTCATGCAATAATAAAATATGTTCATCAAAAGATTCTGTAATAAGAAGTAAGTCATCTAAATAAACGAAAACTTTTGTACGCAAATGAGGTGGTATAACTTTGTCCATAAGACGTGACATTGTCTGTGGAGCATTACACAATCCAAATGGCATTGTAACGAATTGATATAAAGGTCGGCCAGGTACAGTAAAAGCTGTCTTCTCCTTTGACCTTTCGTCTAATGGAATTTGCCAGAAGGCGTCTTTTAGGTCTAGACTCGTAATGAATTTAGCCTTTGGGAGCCTACTGAGAATACCATCGATAAGAGGTAACGGATAAGCATCCTTAACGGTAACACTGTTAAGTTTTCTGGCGTCTAAACAGAGCCTCACCTTTCCAGGTTTTTGTACTAAAGCCACAGGCGATGACCACGGGCTTTGAGATTCTTCAATAACACCTAATCGCAACATGCGATCAATCTCCGCGAACATCAGCTTTTCCACCGCAGGCGAAACAGAAAAATGCCTTTGTTTGATCGGTTGGTTATCCGCCGTATCTATAACATGGGTAATGAACGATGTTCTTCCAAGACCTTCCTCTGAGTATGACGGGAAAGAATTAATGGCAATATTAAGTCGTCTCCTATCATCTGCATTTATAACATGAAAATTGTCGTCTATAGGTAAATTAACTTCATTCAAAATATTATCAGGTTCAGTACTAGAACTTTCCAAAAACAAATCTTTGGCTAGACCAAAGGTTTTAACGAAATCTACACCCAAATATAGGTTTTGTGTCAAGTGTGGAATTATTAAAAACGTGATAGGTTTCAGTCAATCCGCGAAATGTTACTAATGTTGTTACACTACCTACTGCTGAATGATTTGTTCCATCGGCTGTTTTCAATCTGATCCTAAACTTGTTGTATTTATGTTTTCCGTTCTCCAAAAACTTTCGAGCATAATCTGCGGCAAAACAAGAAACTGTTGCACCAGTGTCGATTAAGCCTACTATATCTTCACCAAAAATTTGCACAGTAGCAAATGGTCTGATGTCCAACTGGTTAACATTCGATATAATAGCTGAACAAAAGTGTTTTCGATTTCTAATTAATTTTCTCCAGTAATCCCTTAGTCTTCTTGTACTTCTCTTGACTCGTTTAGTAATTTCCACTTCACTTATTTCCTTTTCAAAAATCCTATTTTTGGCCTCTTTATATTCCCTAAGCCTGACATGATATGGTTTCAAATATTTCGGAATATTGTCTATAACTAAAGGTTTAATTGTATCATCTATATTCGAATCAGTTTGACATCCAAAGGTCCTTAAATTTGTGTAGCTTTGGATTGAAATAGTTTCGGTTTGCTTTTCGTTTGATAGTTTTTTGGAAACTTGTTGCAGTTTGTACAATTTGGTTTGAAAATGTTAGGTGCACCGCATCCGTAACAAAAAATATTTCTTTCTTTCAAACAATCATCGTAACGATGACCTTTTTCTAAACAATTCCAGCAAGAAATTTCCTTTACTTCCTCTAATTGAATTACGCTTTCCTCTATATTATCGTCTACAATTTCAGATACAGTTCTGCGAGAAGTAAAAGTCTTATTTGTACGACGGTATTCAAGTTCTTCCTCTAAGATCTCATGCTTCCGAACAAATTCCCTCAAATGAGCAATGGAATTAATACTAAAATGTAACAGCTCTTTCCGAATTTCCGGTTTTAAATTACGCTTAATTATTTCCAGTAATTCAAATTCACTAATTGGGGTTTGAAAACGATCGGTTATTTGTAATATTGAATCATAATATGAATCAAACTTCTCACCTATTCTCTGTCTTCTACATCTAATTTGTTCCCTTAAGTCAAAATCTGTACGACGATCACGAAACTGGTTTTTCAATTCATAACAAATAGTTTCCCAATCAAGTCGTGTGCATGTTCGATGAAATCTCCAGAACCAATCTAAAGCTTTGCCAGTAAAAAGTAAATGAATATGTCTACACAAAACTTCGAAATCACCACGCAAACTTTGAACAGTAAGAGCGTGTACTCTATAAATAAAATTATCAACGGACAATCCATCTTCTCCTTCACCAGTGAATTTCAAATGCCATCCAGACATTATATTTGTAACCTTATCAGTAGATAGATCGATTTGTACTGTTCTTCTAGCGTTCTGTCGGTTTGAAGAATTTCTATTAACATTATAATTGAAATTTGGATTTTGTCTAATATTGTGAGCAGCAGTTCTAATGGTATCACTTCTTCGGGTTTGTATATTCTGATTTTGAGCACCTTGATTACCAAGGCTGGGTCTAAATAGAGTATTTGGATTCAGGTTCAGTGTAGCTAATTGATTTCTAACAGCGTCATTTATTAATATTTGAAGTGTGTTATCACTAACATTATGAGTATCTATATTTTGTGAGTTAACCGTATTATGAGAAATATTGAACAAATTACTCATATTGGAATGCTGGTTACTAACACGATGTAAGACAGGTGTCTGTTCTAAGTTCTCGGTTATCACATTTCTTTTAGTTTTCATATTTCCAGCTGGGACTTTAGGTATTGCACCAGTGGATGTGTTTTGATTACTACTGCCAGGAATTTGAGTAACAGTAGTCTGTTTTTCAGCATCTGCTAAAATATTATGTGACTTCAATTTGGTTTGTCTACAGGCCTTTCCACATATAGGACAACTCTGAGTCTGCCTAAGTAAATTCACAATGCAGTTCTTGTGGAATATGTGACTACATGGTGTAGAAACTATAATATCATCAATTTCATAATCTTTCTTACAAATTGAACATTGTCTAGAATTATCTTCTTCTACTAGAGAAACAAGATTTTCGTTGCTATGAGCAATAGACATATTTTTTCTTTTAAGCAAATATAAATGTGAATATATATTCTGTAAAACTTCAATTGGACTTGTAGGTATGGTTGTAAAAAAAAAACAAAACAAAAAACAAGAATTTCGAGCCTTTGTGGACTTAACTAATAAGATAAATGAAACATAAAACCAACTGAGAATGACAAGTGGACGATTTGTGCAAATTATTATAGCTTCAAAATCGTATATCCAACGCTTATCTTTCAAAAGTTGAATTTTATATCTGCAAGTACCATATTAGAGAATCCTAAGATATATTTTTACAAGCTATGTTCACTAACAAAAAGGAATGAATATACATTATGTAACAAGGGATTGAACTAAACTAAGTATCAGTTTACGTCCAATATTTCCGCTTATACAATAACGAAATTACATTCTTGGCTAAACCAAATATAGGGACAAACACTATGTGAGACATTAGCAAGAAAAATAATATCCATAATGTAATATTGTATTAATAATGTGTGACAAAAAAAAATAAATGTAAGTGTAGAGCCTCAAACAATGAAGTTAATTATGATAGGTGTAATAGAAATCAACATATTTCTAACTCCTTTTGTTTCGGGGGCCCCACGTTGGGCGCCAAATTTTTTCTATAATATGCGGGTGCCATTTTTTCTATAAGAAGTGGGTGGAAGTGGTGAAGGGGTAAATTTTATAGTTCATTTAATGAACTACGTTGGAATTATAAATTCCTATTCGGTTTACCCGACAGGAAATTGATTTTTATTGGACAGACCTTGGAACGTTACGCACGTACTTGAGAGCTAGCTAGATCGGGAGATGTGGGAGGGGATCTTGTTCCGCGCGTCCATTTTTGTACCACACATATAAGAAAAAAAAATTACGTGCGATTCAAATGCCTCTCTTGGTTCATCTAAAACACAAATAAAACAATACAACAGAACTCGTTCTTGCATGTAGTAGCGTGTTGTTGTGCCACGTCCCTGAAAAACCCCACCCTACCATGGTTTTCGTTTTAGGGAAAAGGTATTACGAAAACCCCTAACAGGTCTAAACCTTACCTACGCCTATGAAGTTCTACATTACAGTCAAATAATTTATGTTTTCATTATGTTAGGAACATATGATTATATTGAAATAATAAAAAAAAATAATTCTTATAAATATATAAAAATATCTTATAGTATAAAAAAAATTTAAATAGCAAAAAGAAAAACAATTAGCATGACATTAATATCACTGCATGTTATCATTACAAATGATCAGTGATTACTAAAATTTCTTATTACAACAGAGAAATTCAAGACCAATGAAAAACAAACGCAAGTATAACAGTTAAGAATTCAGTGAGAGAATTATCTTGAATTGCTCTTTTGTAATAATAGGAGTGAATACGCAATATATCAGTGATGGTACAAAAGAATAGTACTTCATTTGGTACTCTGTGATATTAAGCTTTTAACAAGGTCATCACTGTTATATTGGTAGACACAAATACTTAAATACTAAATGTATGTGTATTAAACAAAAGAAATATTGGTTTTTAACTTACAGTAGGGTCTCGATTCCAACGATGCGGAAGGCCTTCAGCTTCATTTTATGGAGTCGTTTAACAATTTGTATTTATAGGTTTTTATAGTATTTAAATATTAGGGTAGTATAAAAGCAATTCATTTTTTTTTTATAAGAAATAAATGGTTAGATATATAATAGATTATATATAAGAAAAATTAGTACTAAATAGAAAATTTTGACATGATGTATATAATTCTAGTTTAATAGTATTTTATATGTAGGTTAAATGCATGTTGTTAGAATTATATTATTAAACATTGTAGATATACAGATAAATTAATAATATTTACAAAAAAAATTAAACATTAGAGTTTTTAGGAGTGAAAAATAATTAATTGGTGATTTAGAATTTAGTTAAGGAATTTAAAGAATATAATTTCATTTATGTAGTAGTGAAAAATATGGTTAATTAGGTTTAGATTTTAATAAAGTTTTTAGCAAAACGAAACATTTTTTTAGGTTAATAAGTTCTGGATGTTTAAGACTGAGTATATAAAATTGAATGTAGGTTGATTAGATATATGTAAGTTGTTTCAGCTGGCCTTTCAGAGATAATCAAATGAAGAATTTAATTTGAGCTTGATTTTGATTTTTCTTCCAAAGACTTTTTCCTTTTCTTTTCTTAGGAGAATTTTCCCCAAAAATGACAAATTTCCCTCGAGTGAATTGACACAGCGTCTGCCTCAAATGGGCAAGTTGGAGATTCACTCGAGGTACTGGTGTTATATAAAATAAACTATATAAAAATCACAATATTTTAGTAATATGAAAAACAAAACTCTATCTCCAAATAAATTTACCTTTTCTTTTCCTTTTCCTCCAAATGAAACAGATTAAAAAAAATTTTATCCACAAAAAGAATTTTCCAGATATGGTTTTCGCAAAAATTAGTTATTTTTCCTTTATGTATATAAAAAACTTGCTTTAACTTGATAAAATTTAACACTTTATACTTTTTCTTTTTCAATAATTAAGAAAACACTTCTTTCACTACAATCAAAACACTTTGCTTTACCTCCACTACGAGGTGTTGAAGGTTTTACAGATCAAGTCAAAAAGACCTTATGCAAATCTGTAGCCTTCGATCAAAGCTCGCTTTTCTCCTCTTTTTCATAAATATATAGGAAGTTGTTATATTCTCCTATATAAAACATCACGTGATAATATATATCACAGATACATATGATCTCTATAACTGTGAAATACTGGTTTTTTCCCCTTTTCTTTTTTTTCTTTTCCCCTATCTCTTGAGAGTATATAGGTGTCCTCTCATTAAAAGTAAATAAGAAAAGGTAGGAGAATAAAAAAAAATAGAAAAAAGAAAATATAATACATGGGATGCTAAAAATAAATGCAGTTGTAAGACCTTGAAAAATAAAGTACAAGGGAATGTATGCCAACTAACATTACTTTAGGTTTTATCAACAATAATAACACTGATTTTGGGTAATATTTGAGGAAATACTAAAATGATGTATTACACAATAGATACTAAAAATTACAAAGAAGCATCAAAACAAACCTGTCAAAATACATATAAAGTGAATACCGAAGAATGTACTTTGAATACAATAGCGAAGTGCAATTAAGACAAAATTGAAGAAATGGAAAAGCATAACAAACCCATGGAAGATCAAAATATACAAGAAACCAAAATTAATAAAATCATGTCTGAAAATAACCAAACAGTATTTTCATATAATTTCAGAGAATAATGTTGAAAAAACTATCCCAGTTTTTTAAGGTGATTTAGGCATGACAATAGATATGTGGCTAAACAATTTTGAAGAATATGCTGTAGCTTATGGTTGGTCAGTGGTGCGATTCACTAAGCTTTTTTAACGACAAATGTGTCTTTTAAAAATATTAACCACAAAATTAACCATTCTACTATTCACTAACACTTTAACGATTTCTGTTGTCGTTTAAATTCAGTTGTTTCAATCAGCTGTTATTTTTAACCAAATAAATAGTGGTTTATAAACGCCAACATTTTTTGAGGTTTAAAGTGTTTTTAGAAAATTATGACTATAATGGCGTTTGAGTATTTAGCCTACCATTTATCTGATAATGAGCCAGCTTGAAGGCACAGTATATAAATTAATGTCGTTTGTAGAAATATCTAAAATATGGGCATATTTTATTAAATAAAACAAGTTTTTTTTTATAAATTTTTAAGTAAAATTATGCATTTATTTATTACAATTGTACATTTTTTAATATACACATAATTCCCAAAACACTCTATATGGAACAAGGACTTCTTTCATTACATTATTTGTAAATAAAAGGAAGTATTAGCATAGTCATATTGGGTACTGTTGATAAATAAATTTTAATAAAAAAATATAAATTAAACGCCATTCAAAAAAATAAATATTTATTTGGTAACAAAAACAAAAATAAAAGGAAACAATTCATTTAAAAACAATAAAATAAGAAACATATATACAAAAACCAATCAACAAAAACCAACCAATAATGAAAATATTAAAAAATTGAAATTAAAAAATTAAATGAAACTGGTTGACTACTTTATGTCCACCACCAAGACAATTTAAAGATTCGACCAATTCACTCCAAATTTTATCGAACTCCAATTTTCCATGGAGCTTCTTTACATTGCCAGCAGTAAGTTCCGGATGCTTCATCATGAAGTGAACCATTTGACTTAACTGCTCAGCAGACGCCCGGCTACTTTTGGTGGCAGCAACAGTGTTCATTCTATCAATATAAATAAATAGTTAAAATAAAATAATTATCTGTAATATTTTACTTACCTTGCTTTTTAACATTTTCAAAATAATTCTTTTCGATTTGTTTTTCTTTATTCTTCTTTGTGCTTTTTTCTTATTTTGACATGTAATTGGACAAGGTTGCCATAGAACTTTAATTTGAATGTACAGAAAAATAAAACTGTTTACCGTGGCTAAAAAAAAGTTAGTGAATCATATAGTGGTTAGTGCAAACCCCAAAGTGTGTGGTTAATGGTAAAACCTGTTAAAAGTTAGTGAATCGCACCACAGAAGTGCAAAGATTTGTATTCGCGTGAAATAAAATAAAAAAATGAGCGGAATTGTTTTTGCAATCAGTTTCGGTTTATGATTACAACACTCTAAAAAAATTACTAATGGATGAATTCCATAGAGATTATACAAGTGCTGAAATTCATTTACAACTACTAGAACGAAGGAAAAAAGACAGTGAAAATATTCACGAACGGTCAATAATACGCTATATCGTTGACGGTATTAAAGGAAGTCGGGAGTCCAAAATTGGATTGTATTGTGCGCATAATTATAGAGAACTAAGAGAACAGATAGAAGTGTATGAAACAATTTATAGGCGTATAAAAACAGAAATAAAATGGTAAATTACAATAATAATAACAATAAAGACAACGCCAAAATAATTCATTGTTTTAATCGTGGGTATACAGACCATAAACGCGCAGAATGTACTTTGAAAATACCAATATGCTTTAAATGTTGCAAAAGTGGCCATATATCTAAAGACTGTAAAACGACCAATACCGTGAACTGCACAATGCACGAAGCACAATTAAGAGATATAATAATAAACAATAAAAATTTTAAATGCTTTATCGATAGTGGCGCGGACATTTCGGTTATAAAGGAAAGTGTTTTTCGAAAATATTTTAATGCAAATATTACAGAATATAAAAAAGAAATAACTGGTTTCGGTCGCGCGTTGACGATTCCTAAAGGTATTTTCGGCGTGAGATCGAACTTTGATGATCTGGACATTGAACATAATTTAGTAATCGTACCAGATGAATCTATTAACTATAATATTGTGATCGGCTACGATGTCCTAAGTAAAATGCGTTATACGTCGGATGAAAACGGCTACACTTTTCATTCTATAATATCACCCACCGAAAAAAGTTAACTTAAAAAGCTTATGAATATAAATGTTGATCAAAAACTTGACATCATTGCTCCTTTTAAGTATGCTGAAAGAATCAAATCTATAAGAGACAACTATAAACCAGAATGCAACAGAAGTCCCATCACAATGAAAATTATATTGGAGAAGGAAAACCCAATATACTCATCGCCAAGTCGTTTATCACCACCTGACGAAAAGATAGTGGAGGAACAAGTGGAACAATGGTTAAAAGAAGGCATAATTCGCAAATCAATCTCAATATTGCAGACGTGTAGTGTTGGCTAATAAAAAAGATGGCACCAAATGAGTGTGTATTGATTATAGAAGATTGAATAAAATTTGTTTTAAAGATCGGTTTCCTGTACCACATATGGAAGATTTAATAGACAGTTTAGCGGGTTCATGTGTTTTTATCGTATTAGAAATCAAAAATGCATTTTTACACGTAACAATTGAAGAAAGTAGCAAAAAGTATACGGTCTTTGTAACCAAAGAAGGTATTTTCAAATTCAATTTTGCACCGTTCGGGTTTTGTAATTCTCCAGCGGTTTTTGTACGATTTATTAACTCCATATTCAGAACACTGGTAAATGAAGAAATAATGCAAATATATATGGATGATATAATAATATACTCTAGTGACAACGAAACAGGCATAACGAATTTAGAAAAAGTTTTTAACTTTGCTGCACAGAACAATTTAATTATTAATTGGAAGAAATGTAAATTTTTGCAAATCCGTGTAGAGTTCTTAGGTCTAATTATTGAAGATGGTGCAATAAAACCGAACGAAGACAACATTAAAACAGTGGAAAAGTTTCCAAAACCCCAAAATATTAAGCGCGTACAAGCATTTCTCGGTTTATCAGGATTTTTTAGAAAATTTGTAAAAAATTACGCAATAATTGCCAGACCTTTAACAAACCTGATAAGAAAAGATGTTGAATTTCAATTAAATACGGAGGCACAAGTAGCAATCACAACGCTTAAGAATATATTGGTAAGTCAACCAGTTTGGAAGATATTTTGCAGAGAAGCAATGACGGAGCTGCATACAGATGTATCCAAATTTGGATTTGGTGCAATTTTATTACAAAAGTTTGATGAGCGATGGCACCATGTGTATTTTTATAGTAAGAAAACATCAAACATTTTTTCTTTTTTCACTCAAATTTTTACATGAATCCTTACTTTTTTGATTTTCAGGATCTATTATATTTTTTTTTCACACGCGAGTTTAACACGGATCCTTACTTTTTTATTTTCAGGATATTTTATATTTTTTTTTTTCACACGCGAGTTTAATACGGATCCTTACTTTTTTATTTTCAGGATATTTTATATTTTTGTTTTCACACGCGAGTTTAACACGAATCCTTACTTTTTTATTTTCAGGATATTTTTCGTTTCGCGCGTGGTCCCTGCTCGGGCGCCAATTAATTTAAAATTTTATTTTTTGGTTTTTTAAAAAAACCGTGTTGTTGAACCAACACGTCTTTTTCTCTTTCTCTTTATTATCAAAATGTAACTGTTTTCTTAAACTAAAAATAATTTTAATTTTACAATTTTGGAAATTATATTTTGCATTGTCAGCACACGCGCCGACAGCTTAAAAAAATAAATATATCAGACACCAGAACAATAGTTTGTTTTCATGAGAATATGCTGACAACATGTCTGCACATTCTCATGGGAAAATGCTGACAACAATCTGCATGTTTTTATATAATTTTTTATAGGGAAAAACAAAAGTAACATTAACTTATAGTCTAGTCTAAAATTCTAATTTAATAACAAATCTTTAATATTAGATCACTCTACTCACTTGTCCACTTTCACATCCTTTATTCTGGGTTTTCTACAACAACCAATTTTTAGTTTTCAATTTTTTGTAATTTTTGTGTCGTTCACAAGAGACAAGCAAGTGCTCAAAGTAAATTAATAAAGTACCGACACAACGAACGTCTACAAAAACCACAAGCAATTTGCTTTTGTTATTTGGTTTGGGCTGTCAAAATTTACCTGTTGTTTTTGTTATATGGTTAGAGCAGTCAAAATTTTGCTTTCTTATTAATTTACTTTGAAGTGCTTTAAGTAAAAACTTTACGTGTATTTTGTTATTGTAGCAATAATATATGTAAATAAAAAAAGATAAAAAAGCAAGAAGCTCCGAAAAACGTAAATAAAAGAAAATATACTTTTTCTAAAAAAGGGGAAAAAATGGTCAAAAATTTTGAAAAGTGTCAGATTTAGTTCATTTCAGTAAGGGGGCACTTTAGTCACTCAACGGTAATGCTGGATGTAAGTATATCCGTTTTCTATTTGAAAATTATCAACACCATACACACATACATACATAATTGGCCATTACAACCCTTCAGTCAGGATTACGACCTAGCTTCTCACACCACTTATGTTGTGTGCGTTAATTTTATACATGAGTGGCGGGACCTACAAAGTCGACTCCAAACGACAGATTTTTAAGAAGCTTTTTATGGCAATTTTTACTCTCAGAGTCTTTGCCAGAAATCTGCTGAGAGGAAGTCGCCGAAGAAATATTTTTCGTTTTGATGTCTGGCCTTTTGCCTAATAAGCCAACACACTACCCACTAGACTACGGCGACTTCATACACCATACATACAGTATTGTATTTTAGACCAAAGTACATGGGCTTTTGTGAATTGTCCAAATGACATAAGAGCTTTTGGTAATTAGCCAAATATCGATAGCTACAAACAACAACTATTATGAGCCTCATCAAATATTGGATGATGATAATAATGAAAAGGAATCAATTTACTGAATACTGATTGCCAATTAAAATTTGTAAGATGCAAATGGAAACTAAATAGAGGAAATGGCGATAATATTGAAATAAATAGATATAAATTAATCGAGAAATCACTAAAGAAAGAAGCAAGTGCTTGACCCCTAGATAACTGCTGTCTTTAAATATTGTTATTGTTAAATATAAATATATTTTATTTTAGTTTATTTAAATTTATTTGCAATTTTTTGTAAACATTTAGTAGCAAGATAGGGTGCTGCTCGTGTGCTTTATGTAACTGTATCAAGTTTATAATAATTAATAGGAAGTGACGGATCTTCGCTCCAAATGATTAGCTGGAATTTTTGGTCATCTGGATAAATTAAAATCTGTCTATACATATTTTCTATGTCGGTAGTAAAGACAAATTTGATAGTCGGAAACGTAGTAAAATTGAAAATAATTCACTTTGAAGAGCTGGTCCAGTATACATAAGATTCAAAGAATGACCCGATGATGTTTTTGCTGATGTATCGATAACTACTCTGAGCTTTTTTGTGGTACTATCTGGTTTCAAGACAAAGTGGAGACGAATAAAATATTTGGGATCGGATATAGTATTAATATCAATCTTTTCCATATCTACCAACTGTTCGTAATTTTGCATAAATTTTATGTACTGAGTTCGCATGTCTTCCTTATGTAAAAGTCGACGTTCCAAACCTAAAAATCTGTTGTAAGCCATTGGTTGAGACTCTTCTAACGCTGTTGGGTTTTCTCGAAACGGAAGACTGACTATAAAGCGACCACCTTCACTGATGAATGTATGTTGAGTGAAATGAAATTCTCATTGCTTTTCTGATGGTGACAGACCTTTTTCGCTGACTTCAATATCGTCTAGTTTCCAAAGATTCTCTATAGCTTCTTCTAAAGAGGTGTCAGCAAATACTCCACATGTAAGTGAAGATGATGGTTTTGGGGAAGGATTCTTTCCAATTGCGCCGCCCACAATCCAATCGAATACCGTATTTTGCTAGGTTGGTAGTTTGTCGGCTAGATGTATTGTTCCATGTTGCACTAATTTGTAATAGATTTCTGCTCCAAGCAGCAAATCTACCTTATCCTGCTGATAAAAATGAGGATCAGCCAGCTGTATATATTTTGGAATATCCCATGTTGATGGGTCGATGTACTGGCTGGATTTCATATTGATATTAACACGATATTGAGATTTTCTTTGTATTTCACCAATGCCATCAAGACAAAGTGATGCCGCCAATGGTGAGATGGATAATTTTTGACAAAGACGTTTTAATACAAAGTTAAGTTGGGACCCGGAATCTAACACTGCTCTGAATTCTTCGGAGTCACCATTTGCTGATGCTAGCAGAACGTGGTGGCATAATGCGCATTTTCCATTATTGTTGGATGTTATTAGTGCTGACACTGCTTTGTGGGTTGCTTATTCTTTTGTGGAAATTGCATCCATTGATTGGAATTGACGCTCTAGAAATGATAAAAAATCGGTTATGGTTGGTATATCTCTTGGGTTAGTTAATGACTGCATGTATCGGATATGTGTGTTCCTGTCAATTTTTTTAATCATTAGTTGCATAAGTAACGCGTCCCATGAGGAAGTTACAATTCCCAAATTGTATAAAGTCAATAGACACTTTTTTGTAGTGTCATGGAATTCTTTGATCAATTGGGCAGATGATGATATAGACTGCTGATTGAGAATTTTATCTACTAAATTAGCTACCAAAATTCTTTTGTTGTTGTAGCGCTCCTGTAACGTTTTCCAAGCCGTTATGTAATTTATTTTGGATAGAGGAAATGGACTATTAAATGCTCGGCTTCTCCTGACAAGTTGTTCTTTAAATACCACATTTTTTGAATTGCTGGAATTGATTATTTGTCTACCATTTCAGAGAATAAGTCATAAAATTGTCGCCATTTCAAATAATCGCCATCAAATTTTGGTATGGTTAATTTTGCTAAATTTAGGGCACCACTAGCATTTGGGACAGATTCTGCAGACGTAGTTTGTGTAGTGGAATTCTGTTGCAGTCTGTCTGCTCTAACAGATTGATTGACCAATTTTTGTTGCATTAGGTCAAGTACACTATCGTATTCCACTTGATCTAGCCCATAAGTCGATGGATTTGTTAATTGATCAGGAGCTTCATCATACAGCTGCTCAATTTGATCCCATAATCTTTTTATGGTATTTATGTTTAAATCAAAGTACTGTAGGGGCTGATTATCTGTGTATCCCCTTAGTAGGCGATTGAGAGCTGTTGTACGAGCTCTCAGCCTTCGTAGAACCCCAACGCTTGTAGACTCTATTGTATGCAAATTATCTTGTTCGGATTTTTTTGATATTTTAGTTTCCGCAATTTTTTGTTTGAGGCGAGCAGTTTCAGTTTTAAAAATTTGGATGTAATCATTGGATATTCGCACACCTTTCGTGTCTTGGAATCTGTTTCCTGTCTTCCGGGTCCTTTTTAAAATTTCGAACAATGCTCTGTATTGTTTGTCTAGTGTCTAACTGAAGATCTAGTAAACTTTTGATCGTATCCATATTGTATTGTAGTTTCAATGTAAAGTTGTGAGTGGTCTGCTGTATCCCTGTGCTACCGAATTGGAATGATGTGAGTTGACTGACCAGACACAACAAAAAGGGTAGGAGAGCGCGATTATACCGATGAACCTAGCACCTCTCAACCAGCCATGCCCTGCAATAGTCCGGCTGGGATCTGGAACAGCAACCTAATCTCGCAGTGCCCTGTGATAAAACCGACAAACAACCTTAAGCTGGCCTTATCTAAGTCCACCAGCGAACCTGTTCTCTTACTGTCTACAGCAGGCCATAGACCCCTAGAAAGAAAACAACCCGATCCGTACCCCCATCGCCTCTGCTCTTTCTCCATTACCCAACCATTGATGAGGTCATAGAGGTGGTAGACTTGGGTAGAGTAGCAAAACTATCGATAGTCGGCTCATTCGGATGTCCGGTATAAAACTAGATAGCATCGAATTTTTTGAAGAGTGCTAAATTTCTCACTTTTAATTAAAAATTATACAGGCGTACGTATATATGTAAATGTGTATAACTTACTTACTTACTTAATTGGCCATAACAACTCGATTAACGGATTTCGGTCTGCCGCAACACATCATTCCAGGCGCTTCTACTTCTTGCGCGCCTACACCAATTGGTCACACCAATCGATGACAGGGCTTCCTCGATTTGGTCCTACCAACGGATACAAGGTCGTCCTCTTCGCCAACTTCCGCAGATCCCCGCATCAAATACTCGTCTCGCCGGTGCATCCTCCTCCATTCGAACGACATGACCGAGCCAGCGCAGCCGCTGGATATTAATACGCTGTACAACGCCCATGTCGTTGAGGAGCTCATACAGCTCACTGTTGTATCGGATGCGAAAATCATCGCCAACTCGCACTGGACCGAAGATCTTACGTAGTACTTCTCTCTCGAATACTCTCAAGGCAGCTGCATCAGTTCTTAATAGGGTCCATGCTTCTGCGCCATAAAGAAGCACGGGTATGATGAGCGTCTTGTAGAGTATTAGTTTCGTCTTGCGAGATAGGTCTCTGCTACTCAATTGCCTATTGAGACCATAATAGCACCTGTTGCCAAGAGTAATCCTGAGCTTGATCTCCAGACTGACATCATTTTCGGTGGTAACGGCGGAGCCGAGGTAAATGAATTCCTTGACTGTATCAAAAGTATAGTTATCGGCCGTAATTTGTGAATCAATATGCCGCACGGCTCTACTTGTCGATAACATATACTTCGTTTTGCCCTCATTTACTGCCAAACCCATCTTCTTAGACTCCCGTTCAATAGCACAAAAGGCTGCAGTAACATCTCGTTTGGTACGCCCTATGATGTCGATGTCGTCAGCGTACGCAAGCAACTGGACACTTTTTTGAAAAATAGTCCCATTGCGATGCACTCCCGCCTTTCGCAGAACACTCTCTATGACGAAGTTGAAGAGGTTACATGATAAGGGATCGGCTTGTCTGAAACCTCGCACGGTATTAAAAGGTTTGGAGAGGTCCATTCCTACTTTGACGGAGCTGCAGGAATTCTCAACGTCATTCATACCGAGCTCAGACATTGCAGCAAAAACACGATCCCTTATGGGATACCATTACCGCGATATCAATACTTGTGAAAGAGAACTATAAATTTTATATACACGATATAAAAGACAAAAAACTTTTTAAGTTAGTTCTTTTTGTTCTTCCTCAAATGCGTGCTGAGGAAATAACGGAAGAATTAAAAAACTAGTTCCATGTAGTTGCTTTAAACATAAAAGAAATTATAACATCAAGGTCTTCTATTGATGATGAATTACAGTAGCGAGCACAAAAACTGCAACACTGTGCCATATGATCTTTAATAAGATCTGTTTCAAAATAACGGTAACTAATTTATCTATTTTCTTTTGCTGTTAATTCTTTCAATTATAAGTTTTCAAAGTAACCACAGTTTATTCCAAATTCTGCTTTAAAAAGTTAAATATTTTTGAATTAGTGAAAAAAGTGCAAATTTTTAGCGAGCAAAAAAAAAATGCAACATAATAAAAAAATAGTTAAAGTAAAAGTAAGTTAATTATAATTTAAAATTTCTTAAATAAGATAAGATATCAACTTCCAACCGTAAAACATGGCGGTGGATCAATAATGGTGTGGGGTAAGGAACGATATGTTTAAAAAAAATTATTGATTTTACGTCACGTATTTACAGGTGCGTTTTCCCGTGATGGGGTAGGTCCCTTAACTCAAATCGAAGGAAAAATGGACGCCAAGAAGTACTGTGCAATCCTTGGAGAACCCATGCTTCCTCATCTGCGGAAAAAAATGCCTCCTGGTAGCATATTCCAACAGGATAACGATCCAAAGCACTCAAGTCGCTTAGCTCGAAACTTTTAAAGCGACAATGATGTCAATGTTTTGGATTGGCTATCACAGTCTCCCGATCTAATAGCTCCCATAGATTTTCTATGGGGTTTAGATCGGGAAATTAAGAGGAAACATCCGTCAAATAAGAGGCAATTAGAAGAAATTTTGAAAAGTGAATGGGAGAAAATATCCATTAACACATTAATAGCTTTAGTGACTCTATGCCTTCTAGGTTGCAAGAAGTCATAAAAAAAAGGGCTACGCCACTAAATATTAATTTTAAGATTTTTTTTGTAAGAATTACTATTTAATTTAAATAAACACATTAAAATGGAGGGATGGGATGCATGCAAACAAGGTAAAGTTTCTGACTGTGGCCAACATGGCGACCACCAGGACGATCCTTGTCTTGCTGTATTCAAGTTGACACGCAGCCTCCTCGCGGCCCCTCCCGGATGGCATTCTAGCACCCGCTAGATGTTAACTAATGCGTGCAGCGAAGTCCAATCCCCTGGACGTTAAATTTGGGTTGTGCGTAGGGCTTGGAACCCACCACGTAAAAACTTTACTCCAATGGAAACCAACATACTGAATTTCAAAAAGATCCCCTTTAAAGTTGACGACCACGGCAAACGTTCAAAGGACAACGATTTAAGAATAGCCACTTGGAACGTCCGCACCCTTCACAGGGTGGGCGCTTCCGCCCAGCTGGCGGATGCCCTCAAGAAATGTAGGACTGACATCACTGCCATACAGGAAATGCGATGGATAGGGCAAGGATGCAAAAGGCTAGCATCTTGCGATGTGTATTACAGCTGCCATGTTGATAAGCACGAATTTGGATGCGGATTTGTGGTTAATAAGAGACTCCGCCACCTTGTCTCTGGGTTCACACCTGTGAACGAAAGAATAGCCACAATCCGCATCAGGGCAAAATTCTACAACATCAGCCTGATTTGTGCTCACGCTCCGACGGAAGATAAGGACGATGTGGTTAAAGATGCCTTCTACGCTAAACTCGAGGACGTATATGATAAGTGCCCGGCCCATGACGCAAAAATTATCCTCGAGGATTTTAATGCAAAGGTCGGGCGGGAAGGTATCTTTGGCCCCACTGTCGGACAGTTCAGCCTCCACGCGAACACTACCTCCAATGGTATGAGGCTGATCGATTTCGCCGCGGCGCGTAACATGGTAGTATGTAGCACCAGGTTTCAACATCTCGACATCCACAAGGCCACTTGGATGTCCCCCGATCGATCAACTTCCAACCAGATCGATCATATTGTGATTGACGGAAGGCATGTATCCAGTGTACTAGATGTGCGCACATTTAGAGGTCCGAACATTGACTCGGACCACTACCTTGTCGCAGCCAAGTTTCGATTGCGCATTAGCGCCTCGAGGATGGCGCGATCTAGTACACTGCGGAAGCTGGATGTCAGGAAGCTGCGATCACAAGGGACAGTTGAGGCGTTCTCCGCTCAACTCTCGGATAAGCTCCGTCGATCCCCATCTAATCTCAACGACATTGGAGGACTGTGGGCCAACATCTCCCACTCCTTGCGCACTACTGCGGAGACAGTCCTTGGTTTCGAGCGCCCACCCCAACGAAATCAATGGTACGATGAGGAGTGTCGCGAGGCAGCTGCAGCGAAAAACGCCGCATACAAGAAGACGTTGCAGTCTGGTGCTACGCGAGCCATTGTCGAGAATTACAGAGAGAAGAAAAGGGAAGAGAGACGCCTTTTCAGACGCAAGAAAAGAGAGCAGGAAAGGCGTGAGCGTGAGGAAGTTGAGATGCATAGACGTAGGAATGACGCTAGAAAATTTTATCAGAAGGTTAAGCGTCTAACCGAGGGTTATAGACCCGGAGCGTCTTCTTGCAAGGACGAAAACGGAAACCTGGTTACAGATCCGCAGGGGGTGCTGAGGTTGTGGAGGAAACACTTCTCTACTCTGCTACAAGGCGATGACGACACCAATACCGCCTCTAGAGATGATGTTCCGAACCCGATCAATGATGACGGCGTGGAGATTCCGCCGCCTAGCTATGAAGAGGTCAAAGTCGCGATTACGCGTCTTAAAAACAATAAAGCGGCAGGTCCTGCTGGCCTCCCCACTGAATTGTTTAGGACCGGATGTAATGAGTTGGTAGGGCGCATGCACCAGCTCATCTACAAAATATGGCTAGAAGAAAGTATGCCCAACGATTGGAACCTCAGTGTCCTCTGTCCTGTCCTGAAAAAGGGAGACCCCACAATATGCGCCAACTACAGGGGTATTAGCCTTCTCCCTATCGCATATAAGGTTCTTACAGGCGTATTGTGTGAACGACTGAAGCCACTCGTCAATACACTGATTGGACCTTATCAATGTGGCTTCAGACCTGGCAAATCCACCATAGACCAGATCTTCACACTGCGCCAAATCCTGGAAAAGGCCCACGAAAAACAAGTCGACACACACCATCTTTTTGTCGACTATAAGGCAGCCTTCGATAGCCCCATAAGGGATCGTGTTTATGCCGCAATGTCTGAGCTCGGTATACCTGCGAAGCTGATAAGGCTATGAAGAATGACGTTGAGCAATTCCTGCAGCTCCGTCAAGGTAGGAATGGACCTCTCCGAACCTTTTGATACCGTGCGAGGTTTCAGACAAGGCGACCCCTTATCATGCGACCTCTTCAACTTCGTCATGGAGAGTGTTCTGCGAAAGGCAGGAGTGAATCGCAATGGCACTATCTTTCAAAAAAGTGTCCAATTGCTTGCGTACGCTGACGACATCGACATCATAGGGCGTACCAAACGAGATGTTACTGCTGCCTTTAGTGCTATTGAACGAGAGTCTAAGAAGATGGGTCTGGCAGTAAATGAGGGCAAAACAAAGTATATGTTGTCGACAAGTAGAGACGTGCGGCGTATTGATTCTCAGATTACGGCCGATAACTATACTTTTGATACAGTCAAGGAATTTATTTATCTTGGCTCCGCCGTTACCACCAAAAATGATGTCAGTCTGGAGATCAAACGCAGGATTACTCTTGCCAACAGGTGCTACTATGGTCTCAATAGGCAATTGAGCAGCAGAGACCTCTCTCGTGCGACAAAATTAATACTCTACAAGACGCTCATCTTACCCGTGCTTCTTTATGGCGCAGAGGCATGGACCCTGTTAAGAACTGATGCAGCAGCCTTGAGGGTATTCGAGAGGAAAGTCCTACGTAAGATCTTCGGTCCTGTGCGAGTTGGCGATGATTTCCGCATCCGATCTAACAGTGAGCTGTATGAGCTCCTCAACGACATAGATGTTGTGCAGCGTATTAATATCCAGCGGCTGCGCTGGCTCGGCCATGTCGTTCGAATGGAGGAGGATGCTCCGGCGAAACGGGTATTTGATGCGGGGATCTGCGGAAGTCGGCGAAGAGGACGACCTTGTATCCGTTGGAAGGACCAAGTCGAGGAAGCCCTGTCATCGATTGGTGTGACCAACTGGCGTAGGCGCGCAAGAAGCAGAGGCACCTGGAAGGATGTATTGCGGCAGGCCGAAATCCGTTAATCGGGTTGTAATGGCCAATTAAGTAAGTAAGTAAACACATTAAAATTTATGCTGTTGCATTTTTATTGCTCCCATGAAATTCGCACTCTTTTTAATAAATGACAAAATAATATATCATTAATTAAAGATATTTTCATAATGTTATTGATAATAAGTATCTATAACTGTAGGGATTAATAACCCAAAGAAATATTTTGAACTGGTCACCATTTTTTTTAAATTATCGCACTTAAAGATAATTTTACCCAACGTTGCATTTTTTGTGCTCACTACTGTATAATATACAGAGCGACTCACCAAAAAAAGTGCTCGATGTACCCTCCTAAAAGTGAACCTTGGACTTTTTTAAGACAACATTTCAAATATTTCGGCTCGAGATTCGACCTCTCGTGAGCTGGACCATTTTGAAAAATGGTCTATTTTTGAATATTTTGTTAATTTGTGGATCTGTTTCTTTATCAACATATACAATATCTATATCATAAGAAAGGTTTTTTTAAGGCGCGTACAACAGTGTATACAATTTGTCCAAGGACGATGATTCATGTCCTTTTTTTAAGGATATTCTGTAAAAAAAAAATGGTTTTTGAATTTTTTGTTCGGGGTTCTTCGTAATAGAAATGCCAAATTAACATATTTTAATCTTTAGACGATTTAATGAAATACGAGTCTCAGCTTTTTCTGAAATTCGCCCAAGTTCGTGTTTTGAAAAAAAAAAATGCAATGGAGTGGCAACCCTTCGTTGTAAATGGGTATCAAATTTTTTCTTTTGTCAGGTACATCATCTTTATATGTAAATAATTTAGATTTTTGCAAATTAGATGCATTTTACAGGGTGCTCTAGAATGTATAAAAATGCAATTTTATGGTAACTCTAATTTGATAGCGAAATTAGTTTCTAGATGATGTATGGATTTGGACAGGACTAAATAAAGAAAAAAAGAAATGATCCATGACTTTTTGGCGGCATATTTGTTTCCCAATTTAAAAAATATTATAATTTTTTTTTTGTTTTTACTTACTAAACTACAATTACTACAAAACGCGAACTACCTCGAATTTCAAAAAAAGCTGATTTAATTAAATCGTCTAAAGATTAAAATATGTTAATTTGGCATTTATATTACGAACAATCCCGAACAAAAAATTCAAAAACCATTTTTTTTACAGAATATCCTTAAAAAACGGACATAAATGATCGTCCTTGGGCAAATTGTATACACTGTTGTACGCGCCTTAAAAAATCCTTTCTTATGATATAGATATTGTATATGTTGGTAAGGAAACAGATCCACAAAGTAACAAAATATTCAAAAATAGACCCTTTTTCAAAATGGTCCAGCTCACGAGAGGTCGAACCTGGAGCCGAAATATTTGAAACGTTGTCTTAAAAAAGTCCAAGGTTAATTTTTAGAGGGATACATCGAGTACGAATTTCGCTCCCATACAACTTAAGTCGCTTTACTGTATATGTGCTAGAATTTTATAGATCTAGATATTCCAAAAGCGATATACAAAAAATTAAATTTTTGAAGGGCATAGTTGTTTATTGGAGAAACCCTCCGAAGAGCAACAAAGGTCCCACGTTTTGTACAAAATGTGCAAAGAATGAAGACGGCTCTAAAAATTGTTTTAGAAATCCAGTTTACATTGCCTGCGGAGGTGCTCTGTTTGTTTGATTAAACTCAACAAGATGGAGCAGTCACTTTCAAATGTTTTAATTGCTGCAGTAAAAACCTTAAAAACAGCAACCACAGAACTGATGACCCCCGCTGCCCTAGCCGTAAAGATTATTTAACTATGCGTCAAAATTTGAGTAATAATGTCCGTGGCAACAAAAACAAATTAGTTAAAAAATCTCGTTTCGTGTCAAATGCTTATCCTATGATCATCCAACTTCACTAAAAGCTATGCTGAAGCTTTAAAATCTTCGTACCATGAAATTGGAAACGATGAACTATTTACAGTTGATAATTTAATATATTTACGGGTGCTATAACGGATCTCCGTAAATGTAACACAAAAGCAGAGCAACTAAACGTTGTAATGTCCTTGCTTAAATATGCAATTTAATTCAAGTATTTCACATCGTCTTAAAGTTATGCATTGGAACTGTCAAGGCAAAACAAACTTTCATGAGTCGGTTCAATTACATCTTTTTATGCAAAAACATTCAGTAGATTTACTTATGTTAAATGAAACTTTTCTTACTAGTAAGCATAAACTGACTCTGCCTGGATACGTAATATACAGAAATGACAGAGACTCTCATGGTGGAGGCGTTGCCTTGGCTATTAAATCATCAATTAAACACAAAGTACTAAATCCACTTTCAACCAAGCTGTTTGAGAACATTTGTTTATCAATAACGTTAAACAACATGGAAGTTACCTTTATCTCGTCTTATTGCCCAAAATCCACCAACGACTTTATTGACGACTTAAATTTAATTACAGGAGTACCCTGTGAATTCTTCATCTTAGGCGATTTCAACGCCCATCATCAAAACTGGAACTGTACAAAAATTAACGAGGCTGGGCGTCAGCTGTTGAATCACCAAATGTCATCAAATTACTATATTCATTATCCATTAAATCCTACTAGAATTCCACCAAACCATGTCTATAGAAGACCTTCAACCATTAATCTTTTAATCACTAATTCTACTCTTTCATTTACTGATATAACCTGCCACCCTTTTCAGTTGAATTCAGACCACGTGCCCATTTAACATAAATGAAAACTTTACAGAAGTGGAGAAACTGTTTTATGATTACAAATATGTTAACTGGGAACATTTTCGAAGGACACTCACAAATAAAATAGTCTTAAATAGTGATCTAAGTAGCAATATAAGCTTATTAAATATAAATAACATTATTAACATTTTTACTAATATATTGAAAGATTCCTGTGTAGAAACTATACCACAGAAAACTATTAAACAAAGTTCTCTAAGAATACCTCCTTTATGTAAACATATTATTGCAACCAGAAACTCCCATAGGAGACATTACCAACGATGTTCTGACCCTAGTTTAAAAATCACTCTTGGTTCAATAATTCGTGAATTGAATAAAATGATAGCTACTCAGATAAACACGGCGTGGTCTTCTTTTTTAACGAAACTTCCTGCTAGAAACAAAAAGTTCTGGAAATTAACTAAAAAGTTCTGGAAATTAACTAAAAGAGGAAAAATAACCCTATCAGCTCCTTGGAAGTTAATAATAGTTCAATTAGAGATGACACGGTTTAATTAATTTGAACAATGAAGTTTTATAATCAAAATTGAACTGACTTAATATTTTATTTCTATTTTTATATCTGGAACTTAACGAATAAACTACTTAGACTAACAGTGACTATACTTTTTATAAAAAAAAAACTAATTTATAATTATATTATTTTTTATTTTAGTCATACATTTTTTCGATAAAATGTTTTTTTTTCAAATAAAATTTTTTCATCCCTTATTTCTTTTTTTGGAAAAATTCATTTCAGAAAAACTGTTTTCTTTATTTCCTTTATATTGTTTGCTTTGCTTAAATCATTTTTATTTTGTTTATTTTTAAGTCTATATCACGTCACATTGTATTTTTGTTTGTTTTAAATAGTGCCATTTTATATTTTATTTTTCTTCTTTTTTTCTATCAAGTTTATGATAACTTTCCTTTTTATATATGGATATGTTTTCATTTTCCCAATTTCACCAATGTGAGGGTTGATTGTTGGGCCATGGTCTCAATGCTTCGACTTCTTGGCTCTCAGTTTCTTTTGGAATTCTACAAGGCGGGCACTTTTCGGTTTTAAATCACATTTGGCTAACCGAGGATGTGGAAAAGCAGGCCACTTGTTTGGTTATTTGGTGCAGTAAGCGGTTAGTTTATTTAATAATATTCACAATTTGACTCATGCTGTCTAAATATTTGTAGGTATTTTAGGAAAAATTAAGTTCACAATTCTTTTACTTTTTTTAATAGCCCATTTACACTACAGCGAAATCTAGTACTTATGAGATTTCGAGCCAAATCTAGTTGATTTTAACTAGATTTCCCATACAAAACAAAATCTACTTATTTAGTAGATTTCGGCAAAATCTAGTAAAAATTGAAATGCAACTATGTGTTCTGCCAAATAGTACTTAAAAATACAACGCTACACAGGAAAAAAATGGCATTTCAATTCAAAATAAAAACAAACAAATTAACTCTTATTAATGGGTCAAAATTGTCCAAACAGTTTTTATTCCTCATTTATTCTTTAAATACTCAGCGGATGTTTTTGAAACTTCTACAATTATTATTTCAGTGAGTGCTATTAAAACTTAAAACATAATTTTCGTAGGTCGTTTCACAAAGCGTATGTAAAAGAACAAAACAGCAACAAATATGCAAATATATGTACCAAGTGTCAAAAATGTATTTGCAGAAAGCATTCTCAGACCAATGTTGTATGTAATGAATGTAAAAAAATCAAAAAACTGCATAAGTATTATAATTTTTTTGAAGTACAGGATAAGGGTTAAAAATAAACAAAATAAGGAACATCTTCCTCCCAGAATGACTCGTGACGAACCTGCGGATTAATATTTTTATTATTATTGTGTAGAATACATTTGCAATATTTTTTGAAATCTATGTCCTATATTTTTAATTTTTTTGGTATTAAACTAAATTTGAAAATATTATTGTTTTCTTTTAAATTTCAGTCAGCTGTTTTTGTTATTAAAATGAAATTTTGCTATTGTCAAATAAATCCAGTATAAATGATCTAGATTGTGAAGAAGATTAGAAATCTAATCTACTAGATTTCGCTGTAGTATAAATGGGCTATAAACCAAATTAACAAAAGTAATTGATATTTCTTTCAAAAGTTTTCTATTTTTTTCTGTTTTTGATTAGAAATTCTTTTCTCTGACAACAATTACACAATGTTTTTTCCTTTTGTAGTTTATATTTATACACATATTATATTTTATTCATACTTCTTTTTTAAAATTTAGTAATTCTCTTTTTTTATATTTTATAGTTGTCTCCTTTCGTTTTTTTTTTTTTTTTCAAAATTTGTTTTCGAAATTTCGAATTTTTTTATTATTACATTTGTCCAAGGTAAATTTACATAACAGGTAGCCGTAACTCTACAGCTGATGAGGTTTAAAGTGTCAAAATGTTGTGGTTTTTTAGTATTTTATTTTCGTAATAAATTTCTTATTTTCTTATTCTGTGCTTTATATGTCAAAAGTATGTTTATTTTTCTTAGGAATCATTTTCGTGTAACCATTTTTATAAATTTTTTTAAAATTTTTCTTTCTATTGTTATTCGTCAGTCTGTGATGAATGCACTTGGTCAGCTGTTTTTGACATTCCGCGTACTTTTAACAAAAACAAAATCCCTGTTGTTTTTGCTACCTGTTATATGTATATGCATTTGTCTCTATTTTTTATAGTTCATATAGAAAACTAGTTGAATATACTTTGACTAAATGTTTTTATTTTATCTTCATTCACACACACTTTCACTTCAACATTGTTCCTTTCGATATTATATTTTCTAAGACTTGTGTCATTTTCTTTATAAATTTTTTTTTTGGTTGTTCTTTTTTTATACAAAAAACAGACTAATTATTTCCTTTTACACTAATAATCCAAAATAGGGAACGCTTTGAATTTGGGTTTGTACCTCTTCTATATTTTTTTGCATACGATTTTAATCCTTTCGCAAAAGTGCAAAATGCAATATTAATGACTTTTATACCACTTAATTATGAAAAATTTTCATATCCTTTTTTTAAATATTTTTCTTTTTTTTGCACATTTCCCTTTCTTAAAATACCCTTTTTTTACATTTATTTTTTAAATGTCCTTTAATTTAAATATTTTGTTTAGAATATCCTTTTTTTCACATTTATTTTTTGAATGTCCTTTTTTTAGAATATCTCTTTTTTGTCCTTTTTTGAAAAAAAAAAATTTGTAATCCTTTTTTTTTATTAACAAAAATTTTTATTTTGTCACGGTCGCCATTTAATTAATTTGAACAATGGAGTTTTATAATTAAAATTGAACTGACTTAATTAATATTTTATTTCTATTTTTATATCTAAAACTTAACAAATGTGACTATACTAAATAAGTGATGGCACTATAACGGTAAAGGCTGACATCATAGCAGATTATTTTTACAATGCGGATCAGACAACCGCTAACTTGTCTGGACCAATAGATAGAAAGGTGAACTTAGTAGTTAGGTCTCTTGAGCATCTTAATTATGTGCATGCTTCTGATTATTTGACAAGTAGAGAAGAGGTAAAATTTTATATTAGAAAACTTAAGAACTCTAAGGCTCCTGGTGTTGATGGAATTCCGAATATGGTTCTTAAAAAGCTTCCATACGAATCTTTAGATTTACTAGTTAAAATATTTAATTTAAAGTCAAAGACTTTCAACAGGAATCCTTTTTTTGTTCATCGAGAAGGCATTTGATTCAGTCTGGCATTCAGGACTCATTTACAAACTCAAGAAAATTGGTTTACCTTTATATTAAGTCAAATTAATTTTGAGTTTTCTCAGTAATAGACGATTCGTTGTAGACATTGGTAATAGTAGATCCAGTGAAATGACAATCTCAGCTGGTGTACTGCAGGGTTCTACACTTTCATCCCTTTAGTACTCATTACGCATATCAGATTTTAAGCCTTTATCAGGTAATGATGCTGCTTTCTATGCCGATGATAGCGCTTTTGTAAGCCGTGGCAAGATTTCAAATGCTATAGTTAAACGCATGCAAAGATCTCTAACTTCGACGCAGAAGTTTTTCAATAAATGGAAAATTAAAATAAATGAGGAAAAATCGCAGGCCATTATTTTCCCATTTAATAAATCGCCTAAAATAATTCCAAGTCGTCCATTCACTGTTCAAGGTAGGATCATTCCTTTTTCGAATTCTGTCAATTATCTTGGCGTAATGCTTGATCGAAAACTTTTGTTTATGGACCATTTGAAGACTGTTTGCTCCAAGGCCACAACCTGTGGCAGAGCTCTGTTTCCTGTTCTGAATAGGAAGAGTAAACTGAGTACTGGAAATAAAATTCCTCTGTACAAAATGTGTATTAGGCCTATTCTAACGTATGCCTGTCCAATCTGGATTAATTGCTCAAAAGTTCATAGAAGAAAACTGCAAATCATTCAAAATAAGAATTTGAAAATAATATATAAGTTACCAAGGAGATTTTCGACTAGAGTGTTACATAATATATCAGGTCAGAACACGATAGAGACCATATTTAAGGACTTAACTCAGGCATTTACAGAAAAATGCTGAACTTTAACTTATGACCACCTAAGGAGATTGACTGATGGTGACTAATTATTCTATTTAAATATAGAATATAATGGTAACTATCACAGGTCAATTGCTCCAGTTAAAATTTTTTGTGATATAGAGTATAGGTTTTTTTCCTATCTTTTTCCTATAACCATTTTATATTTTTACTTTTTAATTATGTTTATATTTGCTGTCATATCTTTAGATAAAAACTCAAACTATGCTAACATATATTTATAATTAATTGTTATTATAGATAGTCAATAAATAAATTTTGTGTGTAAATTATTTTACTGATTATATAAAATGGTGATAAAATTAAAAAAATATTATAATGTTTTAGTGCTTTTTTGACAAAATTAGGCGCTTTTTAACGAGTTCGGTGCTTTTTGAAAATTTATAGTTGACGACGCTAATCGCGAACCTTCTGCTTCGAGAACCATCATCAGTCTGACGGGGTTCGCATATAAAAGGCCAAGACAAGACATGCAACCTGTTCGTGTGAATTTAAACAGCCTTGTGTGAAGTTACGTGCTCGAAGGTGTAAAGTTCTACGTGTGTGATAAGAATAACGAATAAACAGATTATTGTTGTATAAATTAAGTGTGAAAAGTGAGACAAAAGTAGTGTGAACAATAAAGTTTAATTAAAATAAACACATATTTGTTTTTACTTGGTTTGTAATTAACGAACTCATGTTTAAATGTTTTTAAAGAGGTAAAAACGTAACAATATTGTTACGCATATTGAAACGATCTAATATCCTTTAACATTAACGATAACATATGTTTATAAAGATTAAAAAGTTTAAGCGTTAACAAGTCTGCATATAATGTTTGACATCGACAAATGTTGAAAGATTATGAATAAGTATCTTCAGAGTTCGATCTATGCATATATTTGTAACACATGAATGATTTACATAATTACAAATTCTAAATTCATTTATAAGTTTCATAAATAAATCTATATGTTCTTTATCAATCTGATTACTGTTTCATTAATAGTTCTTCCAAATTAGCTGATAACAACATTTGCGAGTTTAATTTTTTGTTAACTCTGTGTATACCGGTTTTTTTTTGATTAACAATTTATATTTAAATACGTTTAACAACTTTAAAATCTTTATTTGATTAACAATGCGTTCTCTTTTTAACAAAATTTCTAAATAAAACTACTTTCTTTTTAGCACTTGTATGATTAAAATTATTATGATTTCCACAAATCTTTATCTATGGATTACTTTATACAAAGTTTTTATGTTCAAACATGATTAAAATTCTTATGATTTTCACAAATCTTTATCTATGGATTACATTATACAAAGTTTTTATGTTCAAACAATACCAATAATCTAAATTAATTACATATTGTTACGAAAGTGGAAATGGTGTTGTTAAAATAATAAACAAAAGTTCCAAAAACAACACAATGTACTTGATCGTGCATAAAATGATAAACAAAAGCTCCAAAAACAAAAACAGCGCACTGTTCACGTGATCAATGAATGAGTAAAAAAATATAGCAACAAAAATAAAGCATTTGTTTACAAGATCGATGAATAAACAAGAATAAGGGATAAAAGACGTAAATGACCAACAACAAAATGAAGGGAACAAGGAAGTAAACAAACAACAACAATGTGCAGTATAAAATAGCGGATAGACAAATAAACCAACAACAACTAACCTGTCTGAAGGCCGTCATCATCCTTCGAGGGCATTCATCACACTAATGATCGAGTGATATAAAAGGCAAGACAAAGCGATCAGGAAGATTCAGAGTTTGAGTTGAATCAGTCGTGTGTGCAGAGGCACGTTGTATTCGGAATTTGAATTAAGTTAGTCGTGTATAACGACGTTACGTTGCTTGAAGTAATAAATCAATCGGTTGTGTGAAGACACGAGATCGAGCTATATTTCGATTAGACTTGTGTGGAGACAAATTGCGTCTGAACGAAGCAGTTGTTAGTGTTGTGTTTACAAAAAGGTTGTGAGCGAAGAATAACTAACAAGTGTTGTTGCTTACAAACTTCCTTAGCATAAATTTTATTATTAATAAAAAATCTTTGTACACCGATAACTATAAAATTATCATGTTGCTCCATTACAACCTTTTACAGAAAATTAACGTAAAGATTATATGAAACTTATTCTTTTTATAGTTTATTTCTTTTACTTAGAAATAATTACTTTATAATAAATTCCATCCATAATTTTTAAATTCATCCATAAATAATTATTTCCAGTTGATAAATTGTTCATTACTTCCTCTGGTAGGTTTTTCTACCTATCTAACTCTATCATTGTTTTCGAACCATATGTTGTAAACTTTTTTAAACAGTTCAACATTTTAAATTTCTCTTTTGTAGGGAGTTGTTTTAAAGGAAATATATCCTACAAATATATTTTGTTGCTGTTGATATTGTTTAGACAATTTAAAGTATTGTTCATGTTTTATAGAATTTTTAATTGTTTGAAAGAGGAGGAGAAGAAAATTTACTTATTTTGTTCACAATTTTTCAAATACTAAAGTTTCTTATTCCTTATTTTCTATTTTATAATTAAATTTTTTGTCGTTTTTTCAAATTAGTTTGCAAACAAGTTTGAAAACTCTTGAGTTTGTAGGAGAGAAGGGAAAAACGTGCGGGGGTGAGTTCACAATTTGGTGTACTCGCAAATTTGCTTTGTTCTTTATTCGTATATACACATAGTTGTATTTGATTGCACATTTTATTTGACATTGTCTTTTATTTTTTGTCTCGCATTGTGAAGTTAACATGTTAACTGCCCCTGCAACCTTCAGAATACTGGTCAAAAATGACAATTTGATTTTTTCACATTATATTACTAAAAACTATATTTTTTATTTTTTCAGAAAGAAGAAATTATGTTTTTTAGAAGTAACAGTGGTTTAGTGAGTATGTGATTACTCGTACATGGCAGTCAAGGTATTAATATAAATATAATATAAAGCTCCCTTATTTTAATTAACATTACTTTTTGTTTATTTTATGTGTGATTCAGAACCTATCTTATAACTGTTTAAGATTATCAAGTCCCTTACGATATTTTCCTTTATTCAATTCATCATCTTTACTAACAGCAAGAATTTGATATTTATTTTTCCCCCATCTATTACAGATATCTACAAATTGATTAAAAAACATATCACCAATAACATGATCATTATATATATGTATGTCTTAAGTTCATTTTGTCTCGCTTTACATTGTCAAGTATTAAATGTTTAGGTGTTTTAATATACGTTTGTCATAAATAGAGACAATCAATATTTTTATATCTACCCATGCAAAAGTGATCTCTTATCGAATTTTGTTTTCCACAAATTACATCATCGAAAATCATTATTCAAGGCGTCTTATAATGTTTGGTAATAGTGCGCTATGTACAATTTTAACATTCTTTCCTAAACACTCATCGATATTCTTTACTACAATATCTTTAGTTGATAAGTAATAACCTTTTTGTATTATAACCTTCTTTATATTTATAAAGAAATATATCATTTGGTTTATTTATCAGTTTTCAAGTTTGATTACATGTAAAATCAAAGAAGAAAAAAATGGTTATAAACTATAATATTGTAACATTTTTACCTTTTTAAAAACTTTTAAATATGAGTTCGTTAATTGCAAACCAAGTAAAAAAAAATACGTGTTTTATTTCAATGAAACTCTCTTTATTATTCACACTACTTTTCTGTCACTGTTCAAACTTAACCGATACAACGTACACAATAGTAACTACCAACGTTGTCAACTATAAATTTTCAAAAAGCACCAAACTCGTTAAAAAAAACGCATAATTTTGACAAAAAAGCACTAAAACATTATAGTATTTATTTTAATTTTATCAACATTTTATATAAACAGTAAAAAAATTTACAAACCAAAATTAATATTATTCACTTAACTCGAGCAATAATAAGGAAAAGAGTTGATAAAAAAAATTATGTTTAATGTACGTTAACTTTCACACATGAAATCTTTCATTTACATGTAAAACTACAGTCTTAATAGGTATATCGAATTAGTACATACATTTAACTATAGACTAGACTAAAAATGAGACAAAAAATTAGTCCAGCCTATAGTCTAATCTATAGACTTTTGGAATAGTTTATAGACTAATTGTTAGTCTAGTCAATACTTTTTTTTTAATTTTTGATTTGGTGTCACTGTCATGAAAAGAAAAGCACTAGTCACTAACTCGAAAATTTTCCGCGTCGAAAGTTTTAAAAGGCACTAAAAACTCATAAGTACTCATACAGTTTTGAGTATGAGTGATTCAGCAGTACTAAAATTCAACTACTCTGATTCATTCTTTCTCAGTACAGCATTGAATTATTAGTATAGGTTCCAATGAGTATGAGTTAACATCAAATTCACAACATTCGAAATATGTTTGATTCATACGCCTACTCATTCAGATTCATAAATTTAGAAAAATACTTGAAATGTTTATAAATGATTCGAGTGACTCGAATCATTCATCAAAATTTTCAGTCTTAGTTGTTGTTGTATTTACAAAAGAAGAAAAGACAAACTTATTTTGTGCTTCGTGTATATGCTGAGTCAAGGAGAGTCGAAAGCAACAACATCGTGAGTACTATAAAGTATGAATACGATGAGTATTTCAAACATTGAATATGGGTAGTATGAGTATGGTATCAAAATAAGTATGAATCCGTATAAGTATCTGAAATTATAAGTATCTAATCCAAACTAATACTACAGCTG
Organism: Sarcophaga peregrina; assembly: GCA_014635995.1. NCBI lineage: Eukaryota > Metazoa > Arthropoda > Insecta > Diptera > Sarcophagidae > Sarcophaga > Sarcophaga peregrina. Next base: position 83,192,958 of record CM025789.1, on the reverse strand, counting down.
CCATGTTGATAAGCACGAATTTGGATGCGGATTTGTGGTTAATAAGAGACTCCGCCACCTTGTCTCTGGGTTCACACCTGTGAACGAAAGAATAGCCACAATCCGCATCAGGGCTAAATTCTACAACATCAGCCTGATTTGTGCTCACGCCCCGACGGAAGATAAGGACGATGTGGTTAAGGATGCCTTTTATGCTAAGCTCGAGGACATATATGATAAGTGCCCGGCCCATGACGCAAAAATTGTCCTCGGAGATTTTAATGCGAAGGTCGGGCGGGAAGGTATCTTTGGCCCCACTGTCGGACAGTTCAGCCTCCACGCGAACACTACCCCCAATGGTATGAGGCTGATCGATTTCGCCGCGGCGCGTAACATGGTAGTATGTAGCACCAGGTTTCAACATCTCGACATCCACAAGGCCACTTGGATGTCCCCCGACCGATCAACATCCAACCAGATCGATCATATTGTGATTGACGGAAGGCATGTATCCAGTGTACTAGATGTGCGCACATTTAGAGGTCCGAACATTGACTCGGACCACTACCTTGTCGCAGCCAAGTTCCGATTGCGCATTAGCGCCTCGAGGATGGCGCGCTCTAGTACATTGCGGAAGCTGGATGTCAGGAAGCTGCGATCACAAGGGACAGTAGCGGCGTTCTCCGCTCAACTCTCGGATAAGCTCCGTCGATCCCCATCTAATCTCAACGACATTGGAGGACTGTGGGCCAACATCTCCCACTCCTTGCGCACTACTGCGGAAATAGTCCTTGGTTTCGAGCGCCCACCACAACGAAACCAATGGTACGATGAGGAGTGCCGCGAGGCAGCTGCAGCGAAAAACGCCGCTTACAAGAAGACGTTGCAGTCTGCTGCTACGCGAGCCATTGTCGAGAATTACAGAGAGAAGAGAAGGGATGAGAGACGCCTTTTCAGACGCAAGAAAAGGGAGCAGGAAAGGCGTGAGCGTGAGGAAGTCGAGATGTACAGATGTAGGAATGACGCTCGAAAATTCTATCAAAAGGTTAAGCGTCTGACCGAGGGGTATAAGCCCGGAGTGTCTTCCTGCAAGGATGAGAATGGAAACCTGGTTACAGATCCGCAAGGGGTGCTGAGGTTGTGGAGGAAACACTTCTCTACTCTGCTGCAAGGCGATGACGACATCAATACCGCCTCTAGAGATGATGTTCCGGACCCGATCGATGATGACGGCGTGGAGATTCCGCCGCCTAGCCATGAAGAGGTTAAAGTCGCGATTATGCGACTTAAAAACAACAAAGCGGCAGGTCCTGATGGCCTCCCCGCTGAATTGTTTAAGACCGGATGTAATGAGTTGGTAGGGCGCATGCACCAGCTCATCTACAAAATATGGCTAGAGGAAAGTATGCCCAACGATTGGAACCTCAGTGTCCTCTGTCCCGTCCTGAAAAAGGGAGACCCTACAATATGCGCCAACTACAGGGGTATAAGCCTTCTCCCTATCGCATATAAGGTTCTTACAGGCGTATTGTGTGAACGACTGAAGCCACTCGTCAATACACTGATTGGACCTTATCAGTGCGGCTTCAGACCTGGCAAGTCCACCATAGACCAGATCTTCACACTGCGTCAAATCCTGGAAAAGGCCCACGAAAAACAAGTCGACACACACCATCTTTTTGTCGACTATAAGGCAGCCTTCGATAGCCCCATAAGGGATCGTGTTTATGCCGCAATGTCTGAGCTCGGTATACCTGCGAAGCTGATAAGGCTATGCAGAATGACGTTGAGCAATTCCTGCAGCTCCGTCAAGGTAGGAATGAACCTCTCCGAACCTTTTGATACCGTGCGAGGTTTCAGACAAGGCGACCCCTTATCATGCGACCTCTTCAACTTCGTCATGGAGAGTGTTCTGCGAAAGGCAGGAGTGCATCGCAATGGCACTATCTTTCAAAAAAGTGTCCAATTGCTTGCGTACGCTGACGACATCGACATCATAGGGCGTACCAAGCGAGATGTTACTACTGCCTTTAGCGCTATTGAACGGAAGTCTAAGAAGTTGGGTCTGGCAGTAAATGAGGGCAAAACAAAGTATATGCTGTCGACAAGTAGAGACGTGCGGCGTATTGATTTTCAGATTACGGCCGATAACTATACTTTTGATACAGTCAAGGAATTTATTTATCTTGGCTCCGCCGTTACCACCAAAAATGATGTCAGTCTGGAGATTAAACGCAGGATTACTCTTGCCAACAGGTGCTACTATGGTCTCAATAGGCAATTGAGTAGCAGAGACCTCTCTCGTGCGACAAAATTAATACTCTACAAGACGCTCATCTTACCCGTGCTTCTTTATGGCGCAGAGGCATGGACCCTATTAAGAACTGATGCAGCAGCCTTGAGGGTATTCGAGAGGAAAGTAAGATCTTCGGTCCTGTGCGAGTTGGCGATGATTTCCGCATCCGATCTAACAGTGAGCTGTATGAGCTCCTCAACGACATAGACGTTGTACAGCGTATTAATATTCAGCGGCTGCGCTGGCTCGGCCATGTCGTTCGAATGGAGGAGGATGCTCCGGCGAAACGGGTATTTGATGCGGGGATCTGCGAAAGTCGGCGTAGAGGACGACCTTGTATCCGTTGGAAGGACCAAGTCGAGGAAGCCCTGTCATCGATTGGTGTGACCAACTGGCGTAGGCGCGCAAGAAGCAGAGGCGCCTGGAAGGATGTATTGCGGCAGGCCGAAATCCGTTAATCGGGTTGTTATGGCCAATTAAGTAAGTAATCCAAACCATATCGTGATAAACCATGCATTTACATGTTCTTTAATATCACTATCTTTAGCTTTTGCCAGGCTTTTTCAGCTAATATTTAATCTGTTTGATGTCTTTTATTTAGGTCCTGTCAGTTCTGACATAACTGCGTAGTGTGAATGACGTGTCTTTGCCTTCTCTTATTACTGATTTTCTCTTTATTAAAATTTAAACTAATTCAAAAATCTCTAAACGAAAAGCTAATACAAAACCGGAGGACTTGGCGTCCACGGTAAGGACTTTGGACTCTAAAATGAGTAGACATAATTATTGGACTCCTTTACAAGCATTGGACGCTGAGGACAATGCTGAAAGCATGGACGCTTCACCGCAAAATACAGTTATTAAAGAATTTATTTCTCCAATTAAAGTGCTTTCTCATAACACTGAACAGTTCCATAGAATGTTTAAAAACAGTGGAGTTACTAAATATGTTATTAAAAAAATTTCCATTGGTATTAAAATTATTTGTGAAACAAAAGAATCAATTAATAACACTATTAAAGTTTTAAAAGATCATAATTGTCAATTTTTTATTCATGCATCGAAACATGATAAACCTTTTAAATTTGTTTTGTACGGGTTGGAATGTAAAACACCAGAAGAAGTAAAAGAAGAATTAATAATAAGAAAATATAAATCCACAAATGTTAAAAAAGTTGAAAAAAAATATAATGAGTACGTCGATACTCTTTACATCGTCTATTTTGAAAACGGTTCTGTTAAATTACATGACTTAAAACAAAATGTTAAATCTTTTTTTCATATGATGATTAAATGGGAGTATCAAAAAAGAATTAAAAATAAACCAGTTCAATGTTATAATTGCCAAACGTTAGGCCATGGAGAAAAAATCTGTTCTATTAAAACGAAATGTGCGATCTGCTCGGGTAGGCACAAAACTTCTGATTGTACCAACAAAGACAAAGTTAAATGTGCAAACTGCAACAATAATCATCCAGCAACAGATGTCTCGTGTTCGGTAAGAGCATCTTTTTTGAACATAAGAGAAAAAATCCAACGCAAAAATAATTGTCGCTCAAATTATGGAATGAATAACCAAAGAAGAATTAGCAATTACTTTGCAACAACATTATCTGATAAAAACTCTTTTCCTCATCTACCGAAATATAATAACAGATGTGAAAATACAACAACAGCCTGGTCAATCTCTCAGAGCAATAATGTTAAGAGTAATTCTAATTCAAATTCGACTGCACTCTTTACTGTGGAAGAAATCAACTCACTTTAGAAATTTTAAATAAATTAAGAATTTGTAAACCCAAAGAAGAACAGTTTCAAGTTATCACACAATTAGCTATTAAGTATTTATATAATAAATAAACATGGCAATAAATAATCAATTAAGTAGTATATTTTAAGTACTTAGAATTATTTGATTTTATAAATACCAATAATGCAGATTTATGTTTTTTATCAGAAACTTGGTTGTTAGATTCGGTAAATATACCCCAAGGGGATTTCTATATTATTCGCCGCGATCGAATTGATCGCATTGGTGGAGGAGTTGCAATTCTTGTTAGGAAAAACTTGGGAAATTTTAAGCCATTTTTTATTGAGACAAATATATTCGAAAATGTTGGCGTCGCTATTAAAACTTCAGATAATCAGATAATAAAGCTGTTTGCGGTTTATTTTCCAGGTAATATTTCGAACAATAACACAAAGGGCAGATTTAAAAGGGATATTAGAAAACTTCTTAGAGTTGATAGTAATGTTATCATATGTGGTGATCTGAACAGTAGGCATAGAAATTGGAATTGTAATAGAGCAAATGTTTGGGGTAATTAATTATTCGACACTGTGTTACTTCTTCCTTACACAATTTTACATCCAGGCTCACCTACTTTTATTCCTACTAATAGAAATACATTTTGGAAACTAACAAAATGTTTTCGAAAGAAGAGAATGTTTATTCCACACTTGATAGAAAATTCTTACATTTATTACGCGGACGAGGATAAGGCTAATCAACTTGCGCTTAACTTTTCATATAATCATCGTGCCGCTGACAACATGAGTAATGAAGCACATATATCTATGGTTGATAGTGTAATTGAGCGGTTTTCTCTACTTGATATTAGGACGGATTCGGACGAATATGTTCATGAGGATCAAATTTGTGCGATTATTAAGGAACTTAAACCCAGAAAAGCTTCTGGCCTAGATACTATTAAGAACACAATGTTAAAGAATCTACCCAATTCGGCTGTAGTATTTGTTTGCTTCATTATAAATTGTTGCCTAAAACTACAATATTTCTCTCAAGCCTGGAAAACGGGTAAGGTGATACCAATCTTAAAACCCAATAAACTTCCTAACTCGATTCGAAGTTACCGTCCTATTAGCTTGCTTAGCAGTCTCACCAAAATCTTGGAGAAGGTTATAAAGACTAGAGTATCTAAGTTTATGAACCGCAATAGTATCTTACCACTAACTCAGTTTGGTTTTAGACCTTTTCATAGTACCACTCACCAGATAAAAAGAATTTACAACCATATAAAAAATGGGTTTAATATTGGTTACTCAACAATCCTGAAAGGAAAAGGCTTTTGATTCCGTTTGGTATAACGGGTTATTGTACAAAATGATTCAATATAATTTTCCTCTGCATTTGGTGAGAACCATTGAATCGTTTCTCAAGATTAGATATTACTGCGTTAGCCTTAATGACAAATATTCTGACCTGTTTGAGATCCCATCTGGCGTTTCTCAAGCCTCAGTCTTAGGCCCTCTCTTTATAACCTATATTGTTCGGATATACTGGGGTGGAAATTGCAACATACGCAGATGACACTTGCCTTTATTCGTCTCATAAGTTTGGCCATAGTATGGCTAATAATTTACAAAGTGCTCTGGATGTAATTGTCTCATATTTTGATACATGGAAGATTAAGATTAATGAAACTAAAACTTCTGCTGTGTTCTTCAGTCGTAGACGAAGTTTATGTTTTTACCCGCAGAGCCAGCTGAGGGTGAATGGTACTCTAGTACATTGGAGTGACAATATTAAGTATCTTGGTGTATACTTTGACCGTAAACTGATATTTGATTTACATATTAGGAAACATATTGAAAATTTTAACACGGCAAAGGTCATGCTGTATCCAATTATATCGCGAAGATCTTTTTTGAGCCATGACAATAAACTAATATTGGCTAAAGTAATTTTTCAATCAATACTTTTGTATGCATGTCCTGTTTGGGGGGTATGCGCAAACTCGCACCTGAAAAAATTACAAGTTTGTCAGAATAAATTACTAAAGATGATGTTAAAATTGCTTTGGCATTTCTCCGCTAGAACTCTCCACGAGGAGAGTAATATTAATCTAATTCGTTATAAAATTTGTTCGATAACGGAACGGTTTAAACTACTTTGCAGTTGCTCTGACAATCCACTCATTTCTAATCTCTACGAATAGGTAATGATTAAGTTATAAATAAGTGATATCATATCAGGGTTTCTATAAAATATCGTCTGAAATTTTTACTTTTCTCGGAAACTTTATTTTTATAAATATTGTAAGATTTTTTAGATGAAAAGTTACTAAGACTAAAACTCTGTAAATTGTGTGATAACGTTAGGTTAAGTAGGCATTTTTTTAAATAAATAAAAAAAATTTAGGTCCTGTGAATGTGAATATGGAATATCGTGTTCTTTAAAAGGTGCGTCTAATTAATGTAAACAATATATTTTTCAAGTTTTGTTCCAGGTCCGCAGAATTGATATCCAGTTAAATGTAATTCAACAGGTAATTTATTTATTCCAATTTTATATTGACTGGATGTGATATTATAGTTTATATTATAATATATTATTGTTACGCGAAAAAAACAATCGAAACGACCTAATATCGTTTAACAATAATAACGATAAACAAAAGCTACAAATACATAGATGAGTCAATGCGTACACAATAAACACGACACAAATACACACTAACACATACATCGAACTTATTATAAGTAAACCAGCTACAACAAGTATGAAAGAAAAAGGGACAGATAAGCAGACGCAACAATAAACAATGCAGTGGCTATAGAATTCTTGAGAAGGGAAAAACGCGGACCCTCTACTTCGAGAACCATCAACAGACTAAAGGCATTTGCATATAAATAGACAAGCGTATTATTATAAAATAATTAAAAGTCAAATCTTGGTATTTAAATTATTATTCATTATTTTATTTAAGTTATTTATAGCGGGAACAACCGTATATATAGATTCAAAAGGCTTCCTTATGGAATTAAAATAGCACCAAATTCATTCCAAAGAATGATGTCGCTTGCCTTTTCGGGATTAAAACCATCCCAAGCCTTCGTATATATGGACGATTTAATAGTCGTTGGTTGCTCTGAAAAACATATGTTACAAAACTTGAAAGATGTGTTTACCTTGTGTAGACAACGTAACCTCAAACTACATCCGGATAAGTGTTCGTTTTTTCGTCACGAAGTGACATTTTTGGGACACAAATGTACAGGTAAAGGTATATTACCTGATGGCAGCAAATTCTATGAAATTGAAAATTATCCTACACCCACAAACGGGGACGAAGCTAAACGCTTCATTGCATTTTGCAATTATTACAGAAGATTTATTCCAAATTTTTCTGAATCATCACGTCACATTACTAGATTATCTAGAAAAAACATACCTTTTGAATGGAGTGTGAAAATACTTTTCAATATTTGAAAACACAACTCCTGAGCCACAAATACTACAATATCCGGATTTCAATAAAGAGTTTTGCATAACGACGGACGCTAGCAAAAAGGCGAGCGGATCCGTACTAAGCCAAGAAAAACAAGGTGTTCTATTACCTATTGCTTACGCGTCCAGAGCTTTCACAAAAGGTGAAAGTAACAAAGCTACAATAGCGCAAGAACTCACTGCCATCCATTGGGCAATACAACATTTCAGACCATATATATATGGAAAAAAAATTTTAATTAGAAGTGACCATAGGCCACTCATCTTTTATTCTCACTAAAGAACCCATCAACTAACCTAATACGAATGAGATTAGATTTGGAGGAATATGATTTTGACGCTGAATTCACTAGGGGTAGGGATATTCACGCGGCAGAATGTCGCGAATAAATGTCAACTATATAAGAAACACAAAATCGCAAACAATACTGAGGTAACAACCAGATTTCAGGCGAGGAAGAAAACAAACTGGGCAGATAAAATAGCACAGCCTAGAGCACTGGAAAATTCAAGGGTTGCATTTATCACAGGATAAACGAATTATCCTAAAAAGAAAGAAGAAACTTTCCCAAATTACGTTGCATAACTTTGTTATTGGGTCTGTATATATATGGGGACAACCTTGCGACTTTCCATAAATGATTGTATTGAAACCTTTAAGAATAAAGATATATAATATGGTCTACTAAAAAAATTGACCATAGCGCTCCTATCCAGAACAGAAAAAGTAACAGCCGATGCTAGAAAGATAGAAATCATTCAAAAGTACCACGATGATCGTATTAACGGAGGTCATACAGGGATTACACGCATGATCAGAAAAATAAGACTTCGTTATCATTGGAAAGGCATGACTAAAGACTAGAGGTGTGCGCAAGACATATAAAATTGCACACTATTGCATTTTTCTCAAGATCGAATAGTGATTGTAGCTGCAAATATAAATAACTGTGAAGCAAAGATAGTGTAAATAAAAACAACTGCGCTCGTAAACCATTGTACAACCGTATAAAAGACAGTTGTGTGAAGCGTGCAACAAAAATTTTGTACTCTTCATAGAGTCACAACGTGCATTTCTATTTTGCTCTCGGCAACCGAACATCTTCGTCGACGCTAGCATTGCCAGTAACTTTTTTAAATTTATTATTTCTGGGGAAAATTTTTATTATTTTTATTATTTTTATTTTATCATTTTCCAAAAATATAGTAATGTAATTATAAAAAGTAATAAAAATAATAAAACCAAAAACAATTCATACAAAACAGACTATTATTGTAATTATTAATCCTTTCTTATATTTGATTAAGAAATTGTTCATAAACATTTGAATGACGCCAGCATTGCCAGTAACTTTTATTTCTGGGGAAAATTTTTTTTAAGTTTATGGTGAAAGCAAAGAATGTTTTTGTTTTTTAACGCAATTTTATTTTAATTTTCCATAATAAATTTTTTTTTTTATTTTTTGTTTTGCCACTGCAAAATTGTTTTTAAATTGTTACATTTAAATCACCCGAGCACGTAAAATCGTACTCTACTCACAACAATGAATAAGAAAAGTCCGAATGTTTTGCTCTTTGTTTGCTCGCCAGGATTGCCATTTAAACTTTTTATTTATTGGGAAAAACCTTCTTTTAAACTACTACCTTTTTTACACCACTGATATTCGTATGGCAATATTGAAAATGTAGCTTCAGTAATAAAATATGCTCTACAACACAAAACATAGTTCCGATACTTCACAGGCGAACGAGTGCTGTTGTATACATTGAATAAATGAGAAATACACATTTCATTGCACTCGTAAAATCAAGATCAACAGAAAAGAGTACACTACAGTATTGCATTCGGTGAAGGGTAACCTATTCGAATGTCTTGTGCACACCTCTACTAAAGACGTTACTAAATATGTCAAGAAATGCAAATCATGCCAAATGAATAAACCAGCGATTAAGGGCAGAGAGCCCTTCATTTTAACTCCTACTCCAATAAAGCCTTTTGAGATAGTTATTATAGACACTATTGGACCCTTAACACGGTCCGATTCTCAAAACGAATACGCGGTAACAATAATGTGCGACTTAACAAAAGTGTGTAAAAGCAATCATGAAAGGATTCATTTTAATATATGGTCCAATGACTAAAATAGTCACGGACATGGGTACGGAGTATATGAACCAAGTATTGCAAGAGCTATGTGCACTCATGAAAGTGGAGAAAGTAAATTCTACTCCATATCGTCATGAAACACTCGGTAATGTGGAGAGATCACACAGGACATTCAACGAGTATCTAAGATCATATATTTCAAATGACAGGTTTGATTAGGACATATAGTTAAATTTGTTTGTGCATTGTTATAATACAACGCCTTCCACGGCTCATAACTATTGTCCCTTTAAACTTGTTTTTGGTAAAATTCCATCTGTCTTAGATTTCACAAAAGACCTCAGCATATCTCCATTGTATAATATTGATTCCTATGAAAAAGAGTTCAAATTTAGACTACAAGTTGCGCACCGTAGAGCCGCTAGTTTCGTGGAAAATGCTAAATTGAGTAGGTTAAATGAACTGATTCTCCTTAAAAAAGAAGCAGATCACAAGCTGGATAGCATTTACAACGGACCGTTCAGGATCACAGAGACCCAAAATAATAACAACATTAAAATTAAGGATGATAATGGTAAAACAGACCTGGTACATAAAAACAGACTGAAGAAATTTATCTGAGGTGTTACGCACCGTTAAATAGCACAAATACTAGGCTCAAAAATAACATTACCGTGTGCCAAGGCACATTTTCAAATACAGGTTAAGGGGTAGGAAAAGATCTTTGCCGGTTAGCTCGAAGCTAAAGTCGTGGTTCTCAACCCTAGTATTTGACGCATAAGCATATAACATACTCTACTACCCTGAGAGTATGAGAAAAATACGAAAATATAAAAATAGTTAATACCGAAAATTCATACTGCCATCAGCAGATAAAGCGAACGAAATATCGAAAATTGCAAAAAAAAATCCATGGCAAGGTGATTAGCCACGTACGATACACTTTTCCCTTCCAGAAAAAAAATAATTTACCATTCGGACAGAAAAGTACCGACAATCCGAAATGTTTATTATACATAAAAAAATTCAACTTTTTTCCTAAATGGACATTTATATAAATATATATATATATATATAAAATTTGTAAATAACCTGTACAATCAAATCATAGTTAATACTATAGAAAAATAAAGAAAATGGGTAAGTATAATATAATATTATATTTACGGTAAAATATTAGAAAATCTTAGTTCTAGCATAAAGAAAATGGGTAAGTATAATATAATATTTATATTTACGGTAAAATATTAGAAAAATCTTAGTTCTATCAGCTCCCCAAATGTCGCCGAATTTCGAGACTTGCAGGTGATGGTTTATAGCTGAGATGACGTTGACGTGATGATTATTGTAGTTGTTGTTGTATAGTTGTTTTTTTTTTTTGTTGGGGTTTTTATTTTGGGTTAAATACCATTTAATACATAAACGCGTACTTTTCATATGTTTTAATTGTTAAAAGTTGCACAGAAGAAGTTTTTACTTTCTTTTCCTCTTTTTTAATGTGTGTTTTTTTTTTTGGTTTTTAATAATAATATCTAAATTTTACTGTACATATAAGTATTATGTAGATCTATATTTATTTATATTTACATATGTATAGTATATTATATTATATATTTATAATATAATTAATCAAAAAGTTGGTTATTACAAATTTATGCCGCCTTTCTGGTAAGTAGAGGCGTAAACTTTTATCCACATTTTTTTTTCATATTATAATTAATCGTAAAAGAAGATTCTGGGCATTTTATTACAATTTTTTCCTCCTTCCTCTCCAGTTTAAATCTCTATGTTTGCACCCAGTGATGCCAACTTAGCCTTTTTCGGGCTAGATTTAGCCCTTTTTGGAATGTCTTTAACGCGAAAAAAATTTTTTAGCCCTAAACTAAAAAACGCGCCATTTCAGCGCTTTTCAGTATTTTTGTTTAGCCCTTTTAGCCCGTTTTTCCTTTAACTCTGTAGGACTATATTATCTTACGATTCTCTGGCAATGACGAATTGTAAACCAATGTGGCAGAACTTTTTTCTTCTATTACTTGTTTTCTTCTTTGTTATTTACATAGAATTGACAAAAGTACCGGGAAACCCAAGCTTTGCTGAAAGTTTAAAATTGCGTTTACCTAATAATTAGGTGGAAAAGAAATGTCAGGCTGCGCTATCGTTATATAATGCAATTCATTCACCATTTGCTTCCACAGAACACTTGACAGAGCCAAGTCAATATCATATAGAAAGCGATTTAAGAATGAAGAAGAGAATGACCAAGAAGTACAAATCGTATTTAACAATGACCAACTTTGAAAGATTGTAATGTAAATTCTATTTGAAGCTAATCTAGTGCCTTAATTCTAGGTAAAATGATCTCAAAAGCAATAATTCCTATTAATAAATTGTTTTGTTTAAAAATTGTGGTGGTTTTATCTGAAAAGACTTTTTTAATTTTAGCCCCTTTATGCGCTTTTTTGAAAAAAATGAAATTGTATCGTACTAAAAACGTAATTTTTTCAATTTAGCCCTTTTCAGCCCGTTTTTCATTTTTTTCACGCGTTTGGTGTCCGAAAAGTTGGCATCACTGTTTGCACCGCACAGTCAACCTTTAGAAAATGGGGGTGGGGGGGTGTGTATTTTTCCTTCTTTTATTACTTTTTTCCCCTTTTTTTAATTTATCAACTAATTTTGTTTCTTTTTTGTTTTTAATCAATTTGTAATTTTGAGTTTTTTTTTTAGTTTATGATCGAGAAAACATGTTTCGTCATTAAAGTGCATAAAATAATTCGTTTTTTGTTTTATTAATATTTAAGAAGATCTACTCCTTGTATTTTTTTTTTTTTTTTCAATTGAAATGAATATTTTTGTTTTATTCGCTTCATCTATTATGTTTTTTTTTCCTTTTTCTCATTTTTTATATTTTTTGGTTTTGTCCAAAGGAAAAAAATTTTTTTTATTCAATAAAAATTTTTTTTATTTGTAGTACTATTACAATTATTTTGCACTTAAACAATATTTCTCTTTTTATTAATCTCTTTTTTTCTTAACGTTATTCTAAATTTCAAAAATATTCATGGTTAATATTAATTTTTTTTTTTTCATTTCCAAAATGAGTTCACTAAAAAATCTTTTCGGCCGACTTATATTTTTTTCTTTTTTTGTCCTCTCGGTGCGAATGCTTTATACCAACTGGCTACTTTTTCCTCTATAATAATCCATCTAACTACTAATTTCCCTTTCCTCTTACCAGCTTATTCGCGTCGCTTGGTCAATCGTATTACGTGATCACCGTCATACGATAAAAATGCCAAATGTCCACACTTGATTGGTTAATTCTAGAGGTGTGCACAAGACATTCGGCTTGGTTACCCTTCACCGAATGCAATACTGTAGTGCACTCTTTTCTGTTGATCTTGATTGTACGAGTGCACTGAAATGTGTATTTCTCATTTCTGCAATGTATGCAACACCACTCGTTTGTCTGTGAAGTAACGGAACTATGCTTTGTGTTGTAAGAGCATATTTTATTACTGAAGCTACATTTTCAGTATTGCCATACGAATATCAGTAGTGAAAAAAAAGTAGTAGTTAAAAAAAGTTTTTTTCGTCTGACAAGGGAGAAAGACTGGACGGAAACGCCTATGTATAATGAGAGGAAGTCATACCGCAGGGCTTGCACGGTCTTGAGGAGATTCGCAAGCTGTGTTGTGGATTCCCTCTCTATCAGTAGTATGTTTATGTGCCTTCGGGACCACTTTTTCCATACAAATTGGGAGCATGCCTACGCTACAGCCGGTCATGTTCGGTATGTTGATTGGTATGTTACACGGTATGTGATGTATTTTTTATAGGCTTACGAGTTGTGTGTGTTTGTCGTGTAGGGTAACGAGCTTGGTCCCCCGCGCCTGTCCCCCGAGCTTGGTCCCCGCGCCTGTCCCCTGCCTTTGGCCCCCCGCCTTGTTCTGGTCCCGCTCCTGGGATCGCAGTTCTAACTTTGTCTAACCTTGGTTGATGTGTAGTGTGAAGTCCGTTATGTGTGTGTGTGTGTGTCATTTGTTTTGTAAAAAGATATGTAGGGTGATTGTGATATGTTAATGCCGGTTTTTTTATATCTGCATGTTGTAACAGTTCTCACAGTTTAGTGTGATAAAAATGAGATAATTATTTTTTTTGTTAATGTTAAAATTAAAAGAATGTTTAATTAGTTCTGTTATTTGTTATAAAAGTACATTTATTAAAAATAAAAAACATATTCCCACAGTTTATTCACTAAAAAAACGCATATCAAGTTACATACTGTCTGGCGCGTGTAAACAAAAAAAATATTTCAAATATTTTTTATTGTGATATTTGCCAAATTCTTTTCCCCAAAAAATTTTGGGAGCATGCATAGTGGTAAAAGACTGTGTTCTTTTTTTTATTTTTTTTGTATGAATTTTTTATTGGAAAAATATAATTTTGATAAGGGATTTTAAAGTTCGGTTTTCTTAATAATTTGTTGCAGAATTATGTGTAATCGACCTATTGTATACCTATAGATGTGATTAATGTTGAAATTAAAAGAATGTTTAATTATTTATTTTATTTTTTATAAAAGAACATTTATTAAAAATAAAAAAACATATTCCCACAGTTTATTCACTAAACAAACGCATATCAAGTTACATACTGTCTGGCGCGTGTAAACAAATAAATATATGATATATATTTCATTGTGATATTAGATCTGCTGACATATGAAAAATTGTTTTGACCGCGTGGTCACGTTGCATTAACATGCGCGAGCATGCAAACGCTGATTCAGCATAATTATTTTCTCATCAAATTGTTTGTAATTACAGGTATGAAGTAAAAATATTAAAAACGCTTACACTGCAGAATTACCTTCAGCTTCAGAACCGCACCTGGCGTTAACTGAAATTTTGAAATGGTACTGAATTTTAACTGAAAAAGTACTTTTTTACATCAAAAAGTTTTTGCATCAAATCGGAATTACGATCTAATCACACCACTTATTTATTTTGTTTGCTAATGCATTAATAGTTGAAAAGCGCAAGACATAAAATATGTAATAATAAAAAAGTACTGTAAGCATAGCGGAGGTACTGCAGTATTTCTTAAATGAAATAGTACTGAAAAAAGTAAAAAAGCACTAAATTTTTCAACTGTGACTTGTATAAAAGTACGGAAAAATTCAACTCTGACTTGTATATTAGCATAACGGAGGTACTAAAGTATTTCTTAAATGACATAGTACTGAAAAAAAGTACGAAAATACTAAATTTTTCAACTCTGACTTGTACAAAAGTACTAAATTTTACAACCCTGACTTGTATATTAAAAAATTTTTGCTATAAATAACGATAGTTGTTTGTTAACAGAAATATTCCTGTTTAAGCAAATCTATTTAACACATTATAAGTTATTAAAAAAAAAAATAAATAAGAAATGGCTGGCGGTTTTATTTGTCAATTTTGCAAAAAAGTATTTACTCTGAATAGAAATTTAAGAAGGCATATTAGATTATATCATCCATCAACATCATGTAAATGTAAAACTTGTAATAAATATTTTCCAAATCATGCGGAATGGCATCGACACTCACATTCTCACGCAGAAGATAACAAAAACAGTGAAATTAGTGTTTATTGTGAGTATTGTGAAAAAACAATTCTAAAAACAAATTGGTATTATCATAAAAGGACAAATGAACACAAACTTAACTGTGTTGAGAAACCAGACAATGGTTTGGATGGTGATGATGTTAAATGCATAAAATCATCGTTTAATAATAGAATTATCACATATTTAGTTGAAAACAAAAACAATTTAATACCTGAAAACTTTTTAACGGAAATCAGAGACAAAATAATTAAATTATTAAGTGATGCGATTAAAAAATATGAAAGCATAAAATTTAACATAGAACTGTTTTGTGAATATATGTTAATAAAGGATGATAAAGACAATTGTATGATTGAAGTAAAGTCTCATCAGACTAAAATGAATATTCTTATTATATATTCAACAAGTGATGACATTCTTAATACTTACAACGAGCAATGTGGTGTAATAATTAAAAAGATGAGTGAATTTCAGGAGCGTGACAGCGGTTGGGCATTAATTGAAATATCACGTCTTGAGATAAACATTAATCAATATAAATGTATAAAAGGTTCCCAATACATCCCCCTACCACCGGAAATACAGAGAAAGTTTACATGCATTAATGTTCAAAATAATGATGAGTATTGTTTTAAATGGGCTATTATATCAGCATTATATCCAATGGAAATCCATTCAAATAGAATGGCGTCCTATAATGTTGTTAACATAGAAGATGAAATCATAAGACTGGAAAACAACATTGAAATAAATTTTACAAGCTTGAACTTTCCGCTTCCAGTTAATCAGATAAAAGTATTTGAGATCAACAATCCTGAATTGAGTGTAAATGTGTTTGCTTTAGATAATGAGAATAATATAGTCGGTCCATATTATTTTTCGCAACAGGAAAAATCTAAGCACATAAACTTGCTGCTATTAGAAGATGGTGAAAAACTCCATTATGTATGGATTAAAAATATATCAAGGTAAATATAAAGAAAGAAATATATATAATATATATATATATATAATATATATATATAATATATATATATATATATATATACATTAAAAACTTGGATTAATTAATTTGTTCCTTTATATTTACAGATTAATTAAAAGTCAACTAACAAAATACCGCCTATGTATTTACATATATATGTAATACATGTTTAATACATTTCCATAATGAGTCATCTTTGGAGAATCATAGAAAAGAATGCAATAAGATGGTAACTAAAATGCCTAGTAAAGAAAACAGTATGCTTAGTTTTAAAAATTTTAAAAAACAATTGGATGTACCTTTTGTTGTGTATGCTGATTTTGAATGTATTCTTGAATCAATTAATATACAAAATTCAACAAATGTTAAATCAGTACAAAAGCATATTCCATTTGCTTATAGTTATTATATTAAATGTTCATATAATTCAGATTTAAATATTTTTAAAATTTACAAAGGTAATAATGCACCGCAACATTTTTTTAAAAACTTAGTTAACGATATTTTTAGATATTTACACTGAACATCTAAGTATTATTAAACCTATGAAGTCCTAACGTCATTTCACAGATAACATTTTTGAAAGCAAGACTTGTCATTTTGTAAAAAAAAATTTAAAAAATTTTAAATATCAAATAAAGATAAGGTGCTTACCATTGTCATCTAACCGCGAATATATATGTACTGCTCATAACAAGTGTAATGTAGAATTCAAATTGCAAACTTAATTCCTCTATATTTTTTTCATAATCTTTTCATCAGCATATGATTGTCACTTGTTTGTTATAGAGCTTTTATCATTGAAGGCGATATAAAATATTATACCTTTAAATAAAGAACTTTATGTTATCCATATCAAAAAAGAGCACTATAAATTGAAAACAAACTATTGAGTTTACGTTTTGCTCGGATTCATTTTAGGAGTTTATGCCATCTAGTTTAGGAGAAATTAGCAATCTTATTTAACCCGACAGACTGAATTTAACAATAGTAAAATCAAACTATTCAAATGATGAAGAATTCAATTTAATGAAACGTAAAGGTGTCTTTCCGTACGACTACTTAGATTCTGAAAATCGTCTCAATGAAACTCAATTGCCTCCCATTACAGTTTTCTTTAATAAATTAACTAACGAGTCGTGTAGTGTAGAGGATTATGAACATGCACAAAAAGTATGGAAGACATTTAAATGTATAACATTAAAGGATTATTTACTTTTATATTTAAAGGTAGACGTTCTTTTACTTTGTGACATATTTGAAAATTTCCGACAAGTATGTAAAAACATTTATAATTCAGATCCCTGTCAATATTATACTACTCCTGGTTTATCCTGGGATGCAATGTTGAAAACAACTCAAATAGGATTAGAGTTGTTAACTGATATTAATATATATAATTTTGTTCTTCGACGTATCAGGGGAGGTATTGTTCAATGTTCTAACAGATATTCAATTGCAAATAATAAATATATTAGTGATTATGATTCTAACAAGGAAGCAAATTATATAATATATTTAGATGTAAATAATTTATATGGTTATGCAATGTCAAAATACCTTCCATATAAAAATTTTAAATGGGTTGAAAATTTTGAAAATTTTAATGTTAATAGTATAGAAGAGGATTCTCCATTGGGTTATATATTAGAAGTTGATCTAGAATATCCATCTGGATTACACGACTATCATAATGACTTACCATTTTGTGCAGAGAATAAAAAAATTGAAAGCATGAAACAGCGAAAATTAATAACAGATCTAAATGATAAGAAAAACTATATTATACATTATAGAAATCTACAGCAATGTTTAAAACACGGTTTGATTTTGAAAAAAATTCATAGAATTCTTGAGTTTAGTCAGTCTGATTGGTTAAAGAAATATATTGATTTGAATAATCATTATAGAACACTAGCTAAAAATTCATTTGAACAAAATTTTTTCAAATTGTTAAATAATGCTGTATATGGAAAAACTATGGAAAATGTTGATAAGAGGAAAGACATTAAAATAGTATGTGAATGGGAGAGTAGTGGTAAAAAATTAGGTGCTAGAGCTCTTATTGCTAAAGCTAATTTCCATAGTTCACTCAAAATTCATGAAAATATGCATGTCATCCAAATGAATAGGACTAAAACTGAATATAATAAACCACTTTATATTGGTTTTTCAGTTTAAGAAATATCCAAATGGAAAATGTATAGTTTTCATTATGATTATATAAAACCTAAATATTGTGAAAACCTTCAGCTCAATTACATGTATACTGATTCCTTTATATACGACATTAAAACAATTGATCTATATAATGATATAAAAAATGATAGTACACATTTTGATACATCTGCATATTCTAAAGACAATCCATATAATTTTCCGCAAATTAATAAAAAAATATTAGGGATGATGAAGGATGAGTGTAATGGTAAAAATATTAAAGAATTCATTGGTTTAAGAGCAAAAATGTATTCAGTAAAAATTGATAGAGTTGATACCGAAATTAAAAAAATTAAAGGTGTTAAACAATATTTAACTAAAAAATTAAGTATAAGCGACTTTAGGAAATGTCTATTAGATAAAAAATTATACTATGACACAATGTATATATTTAGATCTAAGGTACATCAAATTTATACACAAAATATTAGTAAACTAACATTAAGTTATTTAGATGATAAGCGATATATTAAAGAAAATGGTATCAATACTTATGGGACATTATAAAATAAATTCTCCATCAACATCATCATCATCAAATTTAAATTTATGTAGAGAACTTATGCAAGACGATGATGATGAAATGTTTTTAAATGTAAATGTATAGATTAAGTAGTTTATAAGAATGTAATATGAAATAATAAAGTACATACATATGTATATATTTGAAAATAAATCAGTTTTTTATTTCTTATCAGATGTAAAAATAATTGAAAATTTGTAGAAAAAGGGAGTAAATTAACATATAGGTCTTGTTTAAAAAGTAAAATGTCAAATTAGTTTTTCATTTCATTTAATTTTATATTTAACCTATAAAAAAATTTTGTCTTCTTATTTATACAGGATACTTTTTTCAGGTATATATTCAAATTATGATAAAACAAAAAACAATAGCACAACTTGAAACTTAATCTAAATTTCAAGGTTTTTCTTTAATCTTAATTTAAATTAACGTTAAAATAGTTTACTTTGAATTTGTCTGGGGTTTCATGTTTCCTGGAATTTCTTACACGCGTGACAAAATGCATATCAAAAATAGGAAAAAATGCATACATCAGCAGAAATAAAAATAAATAAAAAATTATATGAAGAAATAGAATTAGAGTTATTAGTGTGATCGTTTTAAATTGATAAGAAAGGTTAGGTTGGTTGTGTGATAATGTTTTTATTTTTTGTGTGATATAATGTTAGAGAAATCGAAAAGGTATGTGCACCTGTGTGATCGTTTTCGTGGGATAATAAGTCTTGGCACATGTTGGTCATGATCAAATGTTTAAGAAATAGAAATATTGTTGTACATGATCTTTAATTTTAAATTTACCTTAGATCTAAATATATACATTGGTGTCATAGTATAATTTTTTATCTAATAGACATTTCCTAAAGTCGCTTATACTTAATTGTTTAGTTACATATTGTTTAACACCTTTAATTTTTTTAATTTCGGTATCAACTCTATCAATTTTTACTGAATACATTTTTGCTCTTAAACCAATGAATTCTTTAATATTTTTACCATTACACTCATCCTTCATCATCCCTAATATTTTTTTAATAATTTGCGGAAAATTATATGGATTGTCCTTAGAATATGCAGATGTATCAAAATGTGTACTAATATCATTTTTTATATCATTATATAGATCATCTGTTTTAATGTCGTATATAAAGGAATCAGTATACATGTAATTGAGCTGAAGGTTTTCACAATATTTAGGTTTTATATAATCATAATGAAAACTATACATTTTCCATTTGTATATTTCTCAAACTGAAAAACCAATATAAATTGGTTTATTATATTCAGTTTTAGTCCTATTCATTTGGATGACATGCATATTTTCATAATTTTGAGTGAACTATGGAAATTAGGTTTAGCAATAAGAGCTCTAGCACCTAATTTTTCACCTCTACTCTCCCATTCACATACTATTTTAATGTCTTTCCTCTTATCAACATTTTCCATAGTTTTTCCGTATACAGCATTATTTAACAATTTGAAAAAATTGTGTTCAAATGAATTTTTAGCTAGTGTTCTATAATGATTATTCAAATCAATATATTTCTTTAACCAATCAGACTGACTAAACTCAAGAATTCTATGAATTTTTTTCAAAATCAAACCATGTTTTAAACATTGCTGTAGATTTCTATAATGTATAATATAGTTTTTCTTATCATTTAGATCTGTTATTAATTTTCGCTGTTTCATGCTTTCAATTTTTTTATTCTCTGCACAAAATGGTAAGTCATTATGATAGTCGTGTAATGCAGATGGATATTCTAGATCAACTTCTAATATATAACCCAATGGAGAATCTTCTTCTATACTATTAACATTAAAATTTTCAAAATTTTCAACTTATTTAAAATTTTTATATGGAAGGTATTTTGACATTGCATAACCATATAAATTATTTACATCTAAATATATTATATAATTTGATTCCTTGTTAGAATCATAATCACTAATATATTTATTATTTGCAATTGAATATCTGTTAGAACATTGAACAATACCTCCCCTGATACCTCGAAGAACAAAATTATATATATTAATATCAGTTAACAACTCTAATTCTATTTGAGTTGTTTTCAACATTGCATCCCAGGATAAACCAGGAGTAGTATAATATTGACAGGGATCTAAATTATAAATGTTTTTACATACTTGTCGGAAATTTTCAAATATGTCACAAAGTAAAAGAACGTCTACCTTTAAATATAAAAGTAAATAATCCTTTAATGTTATACATTTAAATGTCTTCCATACTTTTTGTGAATGTTCATAATCCTCTACACTACACGACTCGTTAGTTAATTTATTAAAGAAAACTGTAATGGGAGGCAATTGAGTTTCATTGATTTTCAGAATCTAAATAGTCGTACGGAAAGACACCTTTACGTTTCATTAAATTGAATTCTTCATCATTTGAAAAGTTTGATTTTACTATTGTTAAATCATTGTCGGTTAAATAAGTTGCTAATTTCTCTAAACTAGATGGCATAAACCTAAATGAATCGAGAAAACGTAACTCAATAGTTTGTTTTTCATTTATAGTGATTCTGATTCTGATTGATAGACGAGCCAATAGCATGAAGCTGGCTTCAAATATGGCGTACCCAGACGTGGGAGAGTAGACAACGGCCCTTAACTGGACGTCGTTTCTGGGCCCTTCCCGAAGTAATGCAGATAGCCGTCCCGGGAAGGGAGTATCCCCAGAAGGAGGAGGGATTGTTTTAGTGGAAGCACCACTCGACGCAGCTGATGACGATCACTGTAAGTGCGAAGGCATTTTGAACCCTACCTCACACGCCAAAAAAAAAAAAAAAAAAAAAAAAATAGTGATTCTTTTTGATATGGATACATAAAGTTCTTTATTTAAAGGTATAATATTTATATCGCCTTCAATTGATGAAAGCTTCTAACAAACAAGTGACAATCATATGCTGAAAGATTATGAAAAAATATAGGAATAAAGTTCTAAATTTGATATTCTAAATTACACTTGTTATGAGCAGTACCTCTATATTCGCCGGTTAGATGACAATGGTCAGCTACCTTATCTTTATTTGATAATTTTTTTTACAAATATGACAAGTCTTGCTTTCAAAATGTTGTATCTGTTGAAATGGCGTTAAGGAATTCATAGGTTTAATAATACTTAGATGTTCAGTGTAAATATCTAAAATATCGTTAACTAAGTTTTTAAAAAAATGTTGCGGTGCATTATTACCTTTGTAAATTTTAAAAATATTTAAATCTGAATTATATGAACATTTAATATAATAACTATAAGCAAATGGAATATGCTTTTGTACTGATTTAACATTTGTTGAATTTTGTATATTAATTGATTCAAGAATACATTCAAAATCAGCATACACAACAAAAGGTACATCCAATTGTTTTTTAAAATTTTTAAAACTAAGCATACTGTTTTCTTTACTAGGCATTTTAGTTACCATCTTATTGCATTCTTTTCTATGATTCTCCAAAGATGACTCATTATGGAAATGTATTAAACATGTATTACATATATAAATACATCGGCCGTGTTTTGTTAGTTGACTTTTAATTAATCTGTAAATATAAAGGAACAAATTAATTAATCCAAGTTTTTAATGTATATATATATATATATATATATATATTATATATATATTATATATATTTAGCTTGATATATTTTACCTTGATATATTTTTAATCCATACATAATGGAGTTTTTCACCATCTTCTAATAGCAGCAAGTTTATGTGCTTAGATTTTTCCTGTTGCGAAAAATAATATGGACCGACTATATTATTCTCATTATCTAAAGCAAACACATTTACACTCAATTCAGGATTGTTGATCTCAAATACTTTTATCTGATTAACTGGAAGCGGAAAGTTCAAGCTTGTAAAATTTATTTCAATGTTGTTTTCCAGTCTTATGATTTCATCTTCTATGTTAACAACATTATAGGACGCCATTCTATTTGAATGGATTTCCATTGGATATAATGCTGATATAATAGCCCATTTAAAACAATACTCATCATTATTTTGAACATTAATGCATGTAAACTTTCTCTGTATTTCCGGTGGTAGGGGGATGTATTGGGAACCTTTTATACATTTATATTGATTAATGTTTATCTCAAGACGTGATATTTCAATTAATGCCCAACCGCTGTCACGCTCCTGAAATTCACTCATCTTTTTAATTATTACACCACATTGCTCGTTGTAAGTATTAAGAATGTCATCACTTGTTGAATATATAATAAGAATATTCATTTTAGTCTGATGAGACTTTACTTCAATCATACAATTGTCTTTATCATCCTTTATTAACATATATTCACAAAACAGTTCTATGTTAAATTTTATGCTTTCATATTTTTTAATCACATCACTTAATAATTTAATTATTTTGTCTCTGATTTCCGTTAAAAAGTTTTCAGGTATTAAATTGTTATTGTTTTCAACTAAATATGTGATAATTCTATTATTAAACGATGATTTTATGCATTTAACATCATCACCATCCAAACCATTGTCTGGTTTCTCAACACAGTTAAGTTTGTGTTCATTTGTCCTTTTATGATAATACCAATTTGTTTTTAGAATTGTTTTTTCACAATACTCACAATAAACACTAATTTCACTGTTTTTGTTATCTTCTGCGTGAGAATGTGAGTGTCGATGCCATTCCGCATGATTTGGAAAATATTTATTACAAGTTTTACATTTACATGATGTTGATGGATGATATAATCTAATATGCCTTCTTAAATTTCTATTCAGAGTAAATACTTTTTTGCAAAATTGACAAATAAAACCGCCAGCCATTTCTTATTTATTTTTTTTTTTTAATAACTTATAATGTTTTAAATAGATTTGCTTAAACAGGAATATTTCTGTTAACAAATAACTATCGTTATTTATAGCAAAATTTTTTTAATATACAAGTCAGGGTTGTAAAATTTAGTACTTTTGTACAAGTCAGAGTTGAAAAATTTAGTACTTTCGTACTTTTTTTCAGTACTATGTCATTTAAGAAATACTTTAGTACCTCCGCTATGCTAATATACAAGTCAGAGTTTAATTTTTCCGTACTTTTATACAAATCACAGTTGAAAAATTTAGTACTTTTGTACTTTTTTCAGTACTATTTTATTTAAGAAATACTGCAGTACCTCCGCTATGCTACAGTACTTTTTTATTATTACATATTTTATGTCTTGCGCTTTTCAACTATTAATGCATTAGCAAACAAAATAAATAAGTGGTGTGATTAGATCGTAATTCCGATTTGATGCAAAAACGTACTTTTTGATGCAAAAAGTACTCTTTGATGCAAAAAGTACTTTTTGATGTAAAAAAGTACTTTTTCAGTTAAAATTCAGTACCATTTCAAAATTTCAGTTAACGACAGGGGCGGTTCTGAAGGTGAAGGTAATTGTGCAGTGCAAGCGTTTTTAATATTTTTACTTCATACCTGTAATTACAAACAATTTGATGAGAAAATAATTATGCTGAATCAGCGTTTGCATGCTCGCGCATGTTAATCAACGTGACCATGCGATCAAACAGTGATGCCAACTCTTCGGACACCAAACGCGTGAAAAAAATGAAAAACGGGCTAAAAAGGGCTAAATTGAAAAAATTACGTTTTTAGTACAATACAATTTCATTTTTTTCAAAAAAGCGCATAAAGGGGGCTAAAATTAAAAAATTTTTCAGATAAAACCACCACAATTTGTAAACAAAACAATTTATTAATAAATATTATTGCTTCTGAGATCATTTTATCTTCAATAGAATTAAGACACTAGATTAGTTTCAAATAGAATTTACATTACAATCTTTCAAAGTTGGTCATTGTTACGATGTGTACTTCTTGGTCATTCTCGTCTTCATTCTTAAATCGCTTTCTATATGGTATTGAGACTTGGCTCTGTCAAGTGTTCTGTGGAAGCAAATGGTGAATGAATTGCAGTATATAACGATAGCGCAGCCTAACATTTCTTTTCCACCTAATTATTAGGTAAATACAATTTTGAACTTTCAGAAAAGCTTGTGTTTCCCGGTATTTTTGGTAATACTATGTAAATAACAAAGAAGAAAACAATAAATAGAAGAAAAAAGTTCTGCCACATTGGTTTACAATTCGTCATTGCCAGAGAAACGTAAGATAATATTTCCATACAGAGTTAAAGGAAAAACGGGCTAAAAGGGCTAAACAAAAATACTGAAAAGCGCTGAAATTGCGCGTTTTTTAGTTTAGGGTTAAAAAATTTTTTTCGCGTTACAGACATTCCAAAAAGGGCTAAATCTAGCCCGAAAAGGGCTAAGTTGGCATCACTGCGATCAAAACAATTTTTCATATGTCAGCAGATCTAATATCACAATGAAATATATATCATATATTTATTTGTTTACACGCGCCAGACAGTATGTAACTTGATATGCGTTTTTTTAGTGAATAAACTGTGGGAATATGTTTTTTATTTTTAATAAATGTTCTTTTATAAAAAATAATTAAACATTCTTTTAATTTCAACATTAATCACATCTATAGGTATACAATAGGTCGATTACACATAATTCTGCAACAAATTATTAAGAAAACCGAACTTTAAAATCCCTTATCAAAATTATATTTTTCCAACAAAAAATTCATACAAAAAAAATAAAAAAAAGAATACAGTCTTTTACGACTATGCATGCTCCCAAAATTTTTTGGGGAAAAGAATTTGGCAAATATCACAATAAAAAATATTTGAAATATTTTTTTTGTTTACACGCGCCAGACAGTATGTAACTTGATATGCGTTTTTTTAGTGAATAAACTGTGGGAATATGTTTTTTATTTTTAATAAATGTACTTTTATAACAAATAACAGAACTAATTAAACATTCTTTTAATTTTAACATTAACAAAAAAAATAATTATCTCATTTTTATCACACTAAACTGTGAGAACTGTTACAACATGCAGATATAAAAACAACCGGCATTAACATATCACAATCACCCTACATATCTTTTTACAAAACAATGACACACACACACACACATAACGGACTTCACACTACACATCAACCAAGGTTAGACAAAGTTAGAACTGCGACCCCAGGAGCGGGACCAGAACCAGGGCGGTGGGCCAAGGGCAGGGAACAGGCGCGGGGACTAAGCTCGGGGGACAGGCGCGGGGGACCAAGCTCGTCACCCTACACGACAAACACACACAACTCGTAAGCCTATAAAAAATACATCACATACCGTGTAACATACCAATCAACATACCGAACATGACCGGCTGTAGCGTAGGCATGCTCCCAATTTGTATGGAAAAAGTGGTCCCGAAGGTACATAAACATACTACTTCTATCAAGGAGCAGCGGATGCTGACTCGTCACAGAGGCACTGCTTCGCGGTATGAGTCCAAATACCCGGGCAGTGGCCTAAGAAACAAGGTGACCTGGGAACTAACCCTTCTTTCATCGACAGGACGGATTTGGATGGCAAAATCTCTCCTGAAAGGTGGAATCTAGTTGAAGAAAAGCTCGTTGAATTCATGTTGGAGGAGAGTTGTGATGGCATGAATGCCCGCATATCTTCCAAAGGTTGGTCCAAGAGCATCAAGGTAGGGAACTGTAAATTTCCTTGTGGAATCAGTGAAGCGCCTTGGGGAACTCTGACCTGGTGCTTGCTTGGAGGTGGTCCCTCAATCCGACCTCCCTCTACGTTCAATAGCGACGGTATGGGTACCGCCTACCTTTAGGGGGAGAATATCATACCGAAACTTATTGGAAAGCAGAATGATGGATTGAACATCAGCTCATGGGTAGTTTTCAACTCCCTGACTGGTAATGGTAGGAAAGGCTGCGCTGATCGCTATTGATCAGGATTACCTTCAGTGGCTAAGGGCAAGGGGTGGTGTAGTGTTATGTGGGTTGGCACGTCTAAAATTCCGTCATCCGGACATAGTCGGTGTCAGGTAACCTAGAGGAGGCTAAAAGTGGTGCAGATTAATTTGCGTCACTGCGAAGCCGCCTCACACAATCTGTTATCCACTCTGCACCGCCTGAAGCTCTTATCCAGGAACCCTGGATCCTTAGGGATAGGGTTCTGGGTTTAAACGATCCTAACTATAGGTTACTTGTTCCTGGAACAAGTGGTTAATCACTCCTTCCTTTTGTACAGGTGACGTAACAACTGTGGCCTACAGAGATGACCATGGGATCGATTTGATGCTGTCATCTGTGTACATGCCGTATGAGGCTGCATCCCCTCCTGATGACTTAATTGAACTACTGTTGGAGCATGCGAAGAGGAAAAGATGTCGCCATGTCTTGGGTTGTAATGCCAATACTCATCACACCCAATGGGGCAGTGCTGACATAAATACTAGGGGTGAGTCTATTTTGAATTTTATTATTCTTAATAGGCTCAACATTTGTAATGCTGGTAACACGCCAACCTTTAGAAACCGTGTTAAGGAGACGGTAATTGAAATTACGCTCACTAACATGGATGGGTCTATGTTTAGGGACTGGAGGGTTTCAGATGAGTGTTCTTTTTCTGATCAGCCACTGATATCCTTCAGTATTAATCCATCTAGGGGCCTTAACAGGCCTTTTAGAAATCCAAGAAGAACCGACTGGATCAGGTATGAAAGGGCTGTGGAGGGGGAGCTTAGAGCCCTTAGGGGACGCTCCACTCCTGGCATCAATGATCGAGTTGGATCTTTGACGGATATTTTGTTGTCTTGTTATAGAGATGTTTGCACTCTCACTTACCCAGCCTGCCTGGTGGACTGCGGAACTCCAGAGACTTCGCTGTTGTACTAGGAGACTCTTTAATAAGGCTAAGAGGTCGGGCAAGGATGTGGACTGGTCTGCATATAGATCCAGTTTTAATGACTATAAGGGAACAATAAAGCGCTCAAAGAGAACCACCTGGATGAGTTTCTGCACTAGTATCGAGCATGTTGCTGATGTGGCTCGTTTCCGTAGGATGCTGTCGAAGGACCCCAAAGTCCTAGGCTTCGTCCAAAGGAACGATGGCATGTGGACATCCTCGAGAAAAGAAACCCTAGAGATTCTATTGAGTACTCACTTTCCCGATTGTGAGGATCCAGGAAGCTATCCGTTGGGTAATCCCTTCTGTGAGGCATTATGCCGGTTTTGGAAGTTATCATTACCAGGGATAATGTCAAATGGGCTATTAGTAGCTTTGAGCCGTTCAAGTCGCCTGGTCCGGATGGTATCTTTCCGGACGTGTATAAAGACTATCTCCGGTGGTGTGATATATCTGAGGGTTGAAAAGATGTGCTCGTGGTGTTTATACCTAAAGCTGGTAAACCTAGTCACATCGGCCCTAAGAATTATAGACCGATATCATTCTCATCCTTTCTCTTGAAGGCTTTGGAGAGACTTATCGATCTATATATACGGTCAAACCTTGACCGGTCTTTGTTGAGTGGGTCGCAACATTCTTACATTAAGGGTAAGTCTGTTGAGAGCGCTCTTCATGAAGTGACTGGTTTTACACACTGTCGGCTTTCCTTGATACAGAAGGGGCCTTCAATAACGTTACCACTTCTTCTATTGAGAATTCACTAAGAGATATACATGCCCCAGATTTTCTGGTGCGGTTTATCACCCACATGTTGGGTAACAGACTAATCCGATCAAATCTGGGTGGATGTTCTGTCGTCAAGCGTGTGACCAGGGGTACACCACAGGGGGGTGTCCTATACCCTCTTTTGTGGCTCTTGGTTGCTAATGTTGGTCTGAGGCTCCTGGAAAGTAGGGGCTTTAGGGTTGTGGCATATGCCGACGATGTGGCTATTCTTGTGGGTGGTAAATTTTTGCCAACGCTGGGGGAACTGATGGAGTCTGCTCTTGGAATTTTATCCTCTTGGGCTACAAAATGTGGTCTGGGGATAAATCCAAATAAGACAGACCTCGTTTTGTTCTCGCGTAGGTACAAGATTGAAACCTTCAGGTTTCCAAGATTATCTGGAAGGGAGCATACATTGTCTTCTGAGGTCAAGTACTTGGGTGTTGTCCTGGACAGCAAGCTGAACTGGAAACGAAACACCGAGGAACGAATGAAGGACTAAATGCTTTCTACCAGTGTAGGAACTCCATAGGTAAGAACTGTGGTCTACCGTCTAGGGCCATTCGCTGGATATATCTGGCGATTGTTAGACCAGTTATTACTTATGGCTGTGTTGTCTGGTAGTGTGCCTTAGATAAGAGTTTTCAACGGAAAATCTTGGATAAGGTTCAGCGGATTGCCTCTTTGAGTATCACAGGAGTGAGGAAGAGTTGCCCTCAGGCTGCTCTTGATACTACGCTCTGTCTGACCCCGCTTGACTTATATGTCAAGCGATGTGCAGCGCGTAGTGCAAAACGCCTGAGGAAATCGGATTGTTGGAGACAGCGCTCGATAGGTCACTCCAGAGTTCTGAATACCGTCTTTCCTGATGGAAGGTACGGACTTTCGGAAAAAGCCACTGATTATATTGTGCCTGAGGCTATGTTCCTACCTGGTTTGAGAATACCCATACCAGATAGGGCACAATGAAATGGTGGGGTACTCCAGGGACATCTTCACAGATGGGTCTAAGTTAGGTGAATGTACTGATGCTGGGGTTTTCTGTAGGGAACTCGGTCTTGAACTTCAGGTTAAATAATGAGTGCAGCATTTTTCAGGCGGAGATTTTCGCAATACTGAAGGCTGTTGAGGCCATAGCTGGTGGCCCGTCTAGGGATTCGGAATTTTACATGATCTTCGTTGACAGTCAGGCTGCCCTTAGGGTCAATGCGTTGGTCTGATGCAAATCACGGCTCGTTCGCGAGTGCAAAGAGTCGTTGAGGAGTTTTGGACCATACCGTATCAGTCTATGTTAGGTCCGGGTCACAGCGGAATACTAGGCAATGAGACGGCGGATGCCCTCGCTAGGTTAGGTTCGCTTTCAGGTGGCAATTTGACAGTTGGTCCTGACCCCCAGTCTGCCACCTTTATGACCTCATCGATGGATGGGTCAAGAGGGAAGAGCAGAGGCGTTGGGGGAACGGATCGGGTTGTTCTTGTGACGTATATGGCTTGCTGCGGACAGTAAGGGAACAGATTGGCTGCTGGGCTTGGTTAAGGTCAGCTTAAGGTTGGTTGTCGATTTTATCACGGGGCACTGCATGATTAGGTCACTGACGGGGATCTGGAACAGATCCCAGCCAGACTGCGATGAGGAAGAGTTGGAGACTGTCGAACACCTCCTCTGTAACTGCTCAGCCATTGGTAGGTTAAGGACACTGGCAGGGCCTTCTTTGAGAGCTTGAGTTCTGTGTCGAGAGCCGACATCATTCATTAGCAGCTTAAGCTGATTGAGAGGTGCTAGGTCCTCATAAGTGTAGTCGCGCTCTCACACTCTTTTGCTTTGTGTCTGTTGCTTTCTGTGTAATTCCTCCGATTCCCATTCTCTCTCACCTTATCTACATTCCTATATCCTCTATTACTTTCCTCCCCTAAGGACAATGTACAATAGGTCAATTTCGACCTCCGGGTACTGTATTTGTCTTAACCGACAAGTGCATGTACTCTAACCTAACCTGACCTAACCTATGAGAAAGTACAATAGTTTGGGACAAAATAGTGAACTTTCACTAGAGGGAATAGGGGTCAACCATAGACGCCTAATCTGTTCATCACATAATTCATTATCTGTCCTAAACTTAGTGTAGTATTTGAGAATGCAATCCGGATTTCGACCACAACACAGCTGCATTAGGTTGATGTAACCGAGGAAATTAGATGCCACATTGATGATCGTCACACTATGTCATTTCTTGTACTACTGGATCATTCTAAGGCATTTGACACTGTCCATCATTCTATCTTGAAACTTAAACTGCAATATATGCGCAATTTGTCTTCAACACCACTAACAATGATCTTTTCCTATCTAGGCGACAGAAGTCAAAGCGTAAGCCACAACTTAGTTATATCCAGTAGCTGTTCAATGCCAAGAGGTGTGCCACAGGGCTCTATATTTCTCGTATTGTTGTACTCGATTTGTGCTAATGACCTACCGTTGCAGGTAAAACATCGCCAAATACACATGTATGGTGAAAACGTGCAGCTATACATGGGCTGTAGTGATAGTGATGCTACCAACTGCATCCGTTTGATAAATCAGGTTTTAAATCAAATTTATTTATGGGCATCTGCAAATGATCTAAGTAAAAATCCCAACAAATCTATGGCGTTACTAGTTGGAGCACCTGAAAATTTTATCTCGAATCTACCACCAATTCAAATTAATAGTTCGAATATAGGATTTGTTAAAACGGCTAAAAGTCTTGGAGTAACTCTGAATAGAGAACTAAATTGGTCGGATCACCTGAGAATGAACTGTGGAAAAACTTTTGCGATGCTTCGAAAACTCTGGATGTGACAGTATTTTACACCAACTAATATTCGAATGCTATTAGCGAAGACATATTTATTATATTATTATATTTTATTATATATTATATCTTATTATCGCCCATGTTCTGGAAAACGCAGCGTTTTCAAATCGCTTACGGTTTGAAAAACGCAAGACGCATGATAACCTGTTCTGAAAACGAAGCGATTTGCTGGCGTTTTGCATTTTTCGAAGTTGCATTCGAAGAATGAAAACATATGTTTTATCATAACAAAACATAAACAAATGAAAAAAGTTAAAATGCCTACAGCATATTTGCTTGCTATATTAGCTTAAAAAAAACAAAAAGCAAAAGAAATGTTAATGGAAAAACACTAAAGGGCTTTTCCAATCCATTGGATAATCCAGATCATGCGTAATTTTTATATAATTTACGTATTTTATTTGTGAGAAAAATTGTAGCAAATGCATCTTTTCAGTTAGAGATGTTACTTATAAACAATCACGAATAATTGGTACTTTTTAACACGGGTAGTCGGTTTAAAATAAAATTCTGAATGATTTATTTGCTCGCATGAACGTTTTAAAGTACTTTATACAGGTTTTAAATTATTTTTTAACTTTTATTCAGGGTTTATTTTTACGATTTAATATAGATATGTGAATTTAATAAATTTCAAATATTAATATCAAAAGTTTAAAAAGAAATAACCAAATAATTAGTTGTAAAATTAACACCACTAGCATTAAATTTTTTTCGAAGATCAATCTGATCAGCTGTTTGCATAAATCGCCAGTTGATAAGTAAACAAATGGTACAAACAGTAAACAAACTCAAAGCAAATTTTTGTATTCAATATTTTTAATTTAAATCGTCAAAAAATGCTAAAAGTATTCATTGAAATAAAAAGAAAACATATAAAATTTAAATTGTGTATAATTCTATTGTTAATTTAAGGTACAGTTTGAATAAAAAAGACCAGATCGCTTCAGTATACCCTAGCGATTTGAAAACGCCAAATTTCTAGCGATTTCGTTTGTCAGAACACCTATATGGCGTTTTCAAATCGAAAACGCAAACATTAAGCGATATGCGTTTTCCAGAACATGGGCGTATATTATTTTATATATTATTATTTATATCGACTCTAATGTACGGTTGTGAGCTGTTTGCCAGCTGCGATGCAATTAGTACACGAAGACTTAACGTAACCTACAACGCTTTAGCACTATACATTTTTGGCATCAAGAGAAATAGGAACACAGTGCGTTTCGCCCGACTAATTTGTAATTTTACATTTGAAAATTTATTGAATTGAAAGACTCTGCTATTTCTACACAAACTTATATACAATCGACAGCCACCTTATTTGTTTGAGAGATTACTATTTTCTCGGTCGAATAGAAAAAAAATAGGTGGAGATTCAGCGAATTTCGTTGAACAGAATATCGCGATCAATAAAAGAAAACATGCTCCGCCGTCTCCGTTTCATTACGGCATTCTGGGCATGCCTCATCCACGCCATGACCAAACTTATAGAGATAAGCCCTATAACATCCATGGCCCGTTAGCAACTGTGTCAGGTGGAAGTTCACCTGACCGTGTCTTCTTTTAGTACATACGCCTATGCTCGGTATGAGTCTGTGGAACCATCTTCCCTTGGTGGAATTGGACCAGTCCTGCTGCCATCTATCCATAGCATCATCAGTTAGTTTAACAGGGTTCGAAAAATCTGTTCCTCTCTTTACGTCATATTTCCTGCTCTCTATATCCACTACTAGCTTCAGGGGCATCATCCCCGCAATCACTAACGCTGCATCAGTAGACACCGTTGGGAAGGCAGAAATCACCTGTAGGCTGCTTCTATTCCTGCTCTATAGGTCCTCTTCTCCATAGCCCCAGCCCATACGGAGGCTGCATATATAGCAATCGCTGTCATTACCTCCATCAGTAGCCGTCTCCTCTCCTGTCATGGGCCTCCAAGGTTAGGCATTAACCGGGCAAGTGCACATGCCGTCGCCGCACATTTTTGGCCAATGTACGACAGGTGTTCCTTAAACGTGAGCCTGTTGTCAATTATCACTCCCAGATATTTAATCGCCTGCTTTGATGATATGCGCTGATCACCTACCGCTATGGTAATAAATTCCATATTTTTTCTACTGCTTGCAAGGAGTACATCCGTTTTGTGATCAGCTAGTTTGAGACCTATTTCCGTGATCCAGCTCCTGACTATGCCAACCGCAATGTTATATGTTCTGACCAATTCATCCAGATGTTTTTCTCTTATCACCAGGGCAATATCGTCCACGAAACCAATGATTTGTGTACCTCCATAGTAAGGAGTCCAGCACGGAGCCTTGCGGGACCCTGCCGATACTGCATATGACTTCCTGCCATCATCCGTGTCATATAGGAGCACTCTATCCTTAAAATATTCCTTAACGAGTTCCAATAAATAGTTCGGTACCTTATTTCTATCCATGGCAACTAGCGTGGCATCCCAATCCGCAGAGTTAAATGCGTTTTTGACGTCCAAGGTGATGATAGCGCAGTGTTCCTTGTCGCCCTTGTCGCCAACCAGCACTCGCCGTTGATATCATCCTTTGCTATAGTCATAACCATTTCTATTGCATCTATTGTGGAACGTGATTTCCGGAAACCAAATTGACGATCCGACAAGCCTTCTTCGCCCAGAAATGCTTCTAATGTCCTACAAATTATCCTCTCCAAAAGTTTTCCAGCCGTGTCAATCATACTGCACATTGTTACTCTTCGAAATGAGGACCAGTCTCTGCCTTTTTCAACGTCCTCTCTTGAACACAAGCATCAAAAACTTGTCTAAACAGCTCAGTGTTATTCTCAATAGCTGCTTTAAGTGCGATGTTTGGGATCCTATCGATCCCCGGTTTCGTTTCTCTACAGACTGATTCCAATTCCCGACTGCTGAATTCTGGGATTTCCACCGGTGACCGCATGTCCCGCACGGAGTATGTAATTTCGGCCTTACGCGGAAAAAGCTCCGCCACGATTGATTGCAGCTTAGCTGTACATGTCGTTGCTGGTGGTCGGAAGCAGTTCAGCTTTCTCATCACTACCTTATATTCAGTTGCCCAGGGATTCTCGTCCACATCGGCGCACATTTCCCTGTAGCACCTTCTCTTGCTATGCGCAATTGCTCCATTAAGGCTCGTTCTACACCTTCTATATCATTCCCGTAGATCTGCAAATTCCTCACGGCCTCTGGCCCTTTGAAACAACCGCCGTGCGCGGTTACATTTACGCCTTAGATCTGCTATATCCGCGTTCCACCAGTAGACGTGCTTCTTCCTAGGCAGGTGGACGCCTCCTTGCCATAGATGCGTTGCAAGCCTCCGTTATGGAGCGCATAAGTTCCGTCGCTTTGTCATTCGCATTTCTGGATAACCGAGTGTCCTCCAATGAGAGGACAAAGGAGTCCTTATTAAAAGTGGAGTCTTTCCAAAGAGGGTTCGGTGGTGCTGAAGGAACGTTGCGTTCCGTAGAGCGTTCCCGGATGTCAAAAATGTTAGCCTGGTGATCAGTGTGTATAGATGTCAGACACCATCCAGGTAGATAAGGTCGTCAGGGAGTCGCTGACGAATGTCAGATCAATTTTAGAGCAGCGTCCATTTCTCGAAAATGTATCCTTGTCACTACTATTTAGTAAAACAACCTCTCTGTTGCAAAAGCGTCAAGTAAGCGTTCTCCTCTTGGGTTAGTATATGCCGAGCTAAATTCAACTACCCAAGCATTGAGATCCCCGGCAATTACCACAGGCCTCAGGTTCCTTGTTTCCTTAACGATGTCATCTATTCTGCATCTAAAGTCTTCAAAGCTTTCCCACCTGTTGTCGATATTTCCCACTGGGAATTTTCCACAGGACCATATCGAGGCCCTGTTGCATTTACTGTCTATCCAACGTTGGTTTCCAGGTGCTCTGTAGTGCTCGCTCAGTATTGTCAAGTCTACCTTCTGCTCCTGCACCGTCTGTTTAAAAGCTTCTGCGCTGCTTCACAATGGTTCAAGTTCAACTGCAGGATTCTCATTTACCCGTGTATGTCAACTTCCGTCGTGCCGCCAGATAATGTGCGCACTTATGTCCTCCCGTAATATGCTTCGCGTCAGCATCCGGATCGCCTCTACAGAAAAGGCAGTGAGGGTCACGACCACAGGTCTTAGCACAGTGACCTTGCCCCCGCACTTGAAGCAGTGTTTGGACCACTCGCTATTACTGCGACACTTTCCTGCCACATGCCCGAATTCCAAGCACTTGTAGCATCTCTTTGGAGTTACTTTCCTCAATAAGCGGCAAACTGTCCAACCTACGCGCAGTTTACCAACCTCCTCGGTTGCCAGCTTCACAGGGATTGCGATTATCGCCGTTCTAGTACCCCCTGGAACGTTTCTGATCGTCTTGAGAGCCGTCGGTTGTATTTCCCCGATTTGGTCCCTCCATGCGGCGATTATTTCGTCCTCAGTTGATACTTCATCCAATTATCTTAGTTCGAATGTAGCCTCCTCAGTTAGTGTTCTGACCTCTATCTCCTCGGCCAATAAGCTCCTTAGCTTAGAACGGTGCATCTCCGTAGCCACCTCAGTTGATCTTCTCCAGGAAGATTTCGCCCCTCTGCGTCTTCTTCACCAGTTGGATATCCTCACCAACTGATTTAAGCTCTGGGGCATTCCTTACCTTTTTTAGGATGTCGGCAAAAGATAGGTTCTCGGTTGGCTTTATTATCACTGCTTCCGGTCTTGGAGGTTTCCCGCGCTTCCTAGTTTTCACGATCCAATCGTTGTGCTCCTGGGTGTTTTCTTCTGTCGCTGCAGGCACTACCATAGCCTAGTTCATAGTAGTTGCTGGTTTCCCCGTCGACCCACTGGCCCTAGTCTCGGCGGCAGGCTTAATTTGTCAAAGACGAGGACGGGCTGTCCTAGTCTTCTTCGGTGGCGTTCCCCTAGGTTTTTCCAATTAATCTCTGTCTCTTGGAAATACAAGATGTCTGCTGTTTTTGGATCGTCTGTGTGCTTGTATTATTGGTTTTGACTTTCTTCTCCTATTCTGATCCTTTATCCTTAGCGCTCTGCTGGTATAGTGACGATATAGAAGCTACTAAATCACGCATCGCTTGGTATATGGACCTTCTTCCTCCGCCCATCATCTCTACTATTTCCGAAATTCTATCGCCTAGGTGGGTGCAATCATCCACCTCCTTTCCAGGAGCTTTACTCCTCTGTAACTGCGGTGGTGACGAGAGAGATCAATCTCTCTATCAATTCTGATCATTCACATCCGTTGAGAGCGCTTTCACACGCATGCTGGTCTATGTTTCCCACGGTGTCACCGTGATATCACGGTAGTTCAATACTTTGAGCGGCATTGTTTCGCTTGAAGCATCGGGTATTTGCAAGACTTTTAATCCGCACCCTCTACCTCTGCCCTCCCATTTTGTCGCCTTTTACGACAGGCAGGGAAGCACTGTGGTAGTATTCTCGCTACTCACACGGTAATACATATTAGTTACATATGACCTCTACTTGTCCTTTCTCAAACACATTTTTCAAAGAACAAAAAATCATACGATTTCTGATCATGACCTTTAACTCCGTTAAGATCAAACATCGAATGATTTCTTCCATTCCTTACATATTACATATAGTACATAGTTAATATCTTATTTATTCTTATTTCTCTCTCTGACCTTGGTCTGCCCTACAGACCGGTGTCTTAACTTTGAATTTAAAATCGTTGTTTTTGTTATTATGTATATATAATTAATTTGTTCTTATTGGTAGATTTAAGCTTAACGGATAAATTTTGAATATTGTTTTTGTTTATTTTATTTACATAGTTTAAGTATAAATAGATGTTAAGGTTTCTTTTAAGAGTAGTTAAAAACTGAAGATCGTAGCGTTAAATCGATGAAGTGAAATTAAAATATTAAATAAAATATAAGAAAATAATAATATTCCAATAAACTGTTTTAATTGGAAAAATATAACTGGCGACGAGGATGGGATAAGTTGGTAAAAAAAAACATATCCAGTGATATTTTATATTAAAAGTGAACTTGTGATATAAAATAAATGGACCCTAAAGTGAGAATTCAACAGGACATAATAGAATTCTTAAAGATGTGTTAAAAAAAATAAATAAAAATCATGGAAATACAGAAATTGGCTTCAGTAGAAAAACAAATAAAACGATTTTGATCAAACCTACTCAAAGCCATGTCCATGTAAAACATTTAAAACAGTGAACATTTTTTTTCTCAATTACATATCAAAACTAATCCATAATATATAATCGGAACAATTAAAGAAAAAAAGAAGAAAAAAAAAATAAATAAAAAAAGGAAAAAACCACAACAACAACAACATGGCTTTAACCTTGGTAGAGAGTTTGTGCGAAGCAAGAAATCTACCTGCATTTAATGGGACTGGTGATTATACGCTGAGCAACTACCTGAGAGACGTAACAACAGTGTTGGGGCTAACGCCAGCAGAACATCAAAATACAATAATGTCTGTATTAAGTAACAGGCTTCAAGGGAAAGCATTGCGAGCAGTGGAAACATTGGTAGATCCTACATGGGAAGCTATAATTCAAAAGCTCAAAGAAGAATTTGGAGTAAAACGCAGTTTTTTCAATTTAAGGAGCGATGCATTAAATGTGGATGCCAGGAATATTGAGGAGCTGAATTATAAGGTAAGTAATATATTGTGTTTAATGAATACTAAATACAGCTTAGAACCTAATATTTTATATACACCAGATAATAATGAAAAATTAATATTTGTTATTTATATTAACTATTTACCAATTAGTATTAAAACCCTTTTGATTCAGAATAACATAAGATCTATTAGTAATGCATATAGTTTCTTTTTAGAAAATAATTTATTAAAAGATAAGAAAATGAATAATATAAGGAATAGTTTTC
This sequence comes from Sarcophaga peregrina, assembly GCA_014635995.1. NCBI lineage: Eukaryota > Metazoa > Arthropoda > Insecta > Diptera > Sarcophagidae > Sarcophaga > Sarcophaga peregrina. Next base: position 83,154,614 of record CM025789.1, on the reverse strand, counting down.
AAACTCAGGATAATAGATTGAAAAATGATAATTTGAACAATCGTCAATATGTGAATTCAAATGGAAATTTTCGTGGAAATTTCAAGTATCAGAACAGATTTAACAACAGTAACCATTTCGGAAATACTCACAGCGGTGGCGGGCTACATTTTAATTTGGGACAAAATCAGAGTTGCTTTAATAGAAATTTTTATCATCAGGAGCCCATGGATGTCGGGGCCCTTAATGCCACGGAAAATTTTTATTTTCAGCCTCGGAATTATCATTACCAATAGCAATTTTAACAATAGATAATAGGAAAGTAAGATGTTTGATTGATAGTGGTGCTGCGACCACACTTGGCGATTATGATTTTTTTTTCGAAAATGGGAGTTAGAAGAAGGTTGGTCAGTCCATTGTTGTTGAATACTATAGTGGGTAATAATATTATAATAGAAGAAGTTGTAGTTAGTTTACCGGAAGAGTTTCGGAGAAATTTTAGTACTATGTCGGTTAAATTAACCGATTTTAATAATGGGAAGTTTGACTGCATAATAGGTGTCAATATTCTGCGTCGTTTGGGGATAAAAATAGATTTCCAGAATGATGTGATAATAGTGAACAATGATGAGATTGAGGTAAGGAATGACAATCTGAATGTGTCTTATGGGGATCTAAATTATATACAGAAGATTGATGAACGTAAATTAGGTGATTTAGTACGCGTAGATTTGAATGCGGAGGAGAGTAGGTTGTTGAAGAAATTTCTGTATGAGAAAAAGAGGACCTTTTATATTGAGGGTCAGAATTTGACGACAACGAATTGTGTTAGGCATAAAATACTAACGACCTCTGATAGACCCATATATTGTAGGAACTATAGGCATCCGCAGATTTTGGAAAGTGAGTTAGAAAGGCAGATAGATGATATGTTGCGCCAGAATATAATTCGACCCAGCAAGTCTCCTTATAATTCCCCTCTATGGATTGTGGAGAAGAAATCTGGTAATTCGGGGGAGAAGAAGTGGCGCTTAGTTATAGACTTCAAGAAACTGAATGAGGTCACGGTGGATGACAAGTTTCCTATGCCAAATATTGTATCGTTGTTTGACAAATTAGGCAGGGCGCAATATTTTTCATCATTGGATCTTGCAAAGGGATTACATCAGGTATTAATGGAGGAGAGCGATGTGGAAAAGACTGCATTTTCAACATCTAAGGGACATTCGAATTTATTCGAATGTCTTTTGGCCTTAAAAAGGCACCTGCAACATTTTAGAGGATGCTGAATTATGTTTTGGCCGATTACATTAATAGGATATGTATAATATATATGGATGATATTTTAGTTTTTTCCAGGTCATTGACTGAGGATTTCGAGAGTTTAAGAAAGATATTTGGAAGGCTGAATGAATATAATCTCAAGGTAAAGATTGATAAGTGTACTTTCTTGTCTAAGGAGACCAACTTTCTTGGTCATATCATTACTAATCAGGGTATTAGACCGAACCCAGAAAATATAGAGATTATACAGAATTTGCAATTGCCTAAAAACGTGAAGGAAATAAAGTCCTTCCTAGGCCTGACCGGATATTACAGGAAATTTATTAGGAATTATTCTTTTGTGGCCGGTCCCATGATAAAATACCTAAAGAAGGATAGTAAAATAGATATCAACGACAGGCAATATATTGAAGCTTTTGAGAAACTTAGGAGTATATTGGTTAATCCTCCATTATTGTGTTATCCTAATTTTGATAGGAAATTTGTTTTGATAACTGATGCCAGCAACTTGGCCAAAGGAGCGGTATTGAGTCAGGAGGGAAGGCCTATAAGTTATGGTAGTAGGACCCTAAATGACCACGAGAGAAATTATTCAACCCTCGAGAAGGAATTTTGGCGATTGTGTGGGCCGTAAGGTATTATCGCCCCTATCTCTATGGAAGAAAGTTTACAGTTCAGACTGATCATCAGCCATTAAGGTGGCTTTACTCTTTAAAGGATCCGAATTCAAGAATAATTAGATGGAAGATTTTGCTAGATGAATATTATTTTGATATTGAATACCTTAAGGGTGGGGAGAATAGAGTGGCTGATTTTTTGAGCAGAGTCCAACTGAATCAGGTGAACGTGAATTCTGTGTCGGAGCAGGAGGAAAACTTGGAAGTAAAATTTTTTTTGTGGACAAAATTGTTAACAAGTATAGGACACAGATCAGAATTGTGAAAAGAAAGAGTAAGGAAATGGAGACACTTTTTGGTAAATATAAGATAATTTATGTATCTGAGGATGATTTGACCAGAACCCATTACTTGAATGACTTGTTTAGGAGAGAATTACGGAAAGGAAAGGTTGGTATTTTTTCGGAGGATGATGGTATGTTCGGTATAGTGAAAGGAAAGTTGATTGAATTATTTTTTAGGAATAATGAATTGAACTTTGTGAAGTGTGATAAGATGGCCGTTGATGTGGAATCTGAGGAATATTTACTGAATATTATCAATGATGTTCACATGGAGGGCAATCACAGAGGAATACAGGAGAATTATGAGGAATTAAGGGATCGTTATTTTAATCCGAAATTATTTAGACTCATAAGTAGATATTGTAATAACTGCAGGGCATGTCGCGAAAATAAATATGACAGGAAACCTATTAATAAGAAATTTCAATACACTGCTACACCGGGTGGACCAAATGAAATAGTTCACATCGATATTTTCCAGATTCAGAGGACCTACTTTTTGACAACAATAGACAAGTTTTCAAAATTGGGCACGGCACATAAATTGACAGATAAGAATATGGTTACTTTAAAGGTTAAGATTCAGGAGAGAATTGCATTTTTGGGCAAACCTGTAAAATTATTAATGGATAACGAAATTAATAATACTCTTATAAGATTGTTCTGTCAGGAGAATAATATAGAAACCCATTTTACAACTCCAAATTCACACACGGGCAATTCTGATGTGGAGAGAATGCACTCCACACTACTTGAACATATTAGAATTTTGAAGAATGCAGGGGGTTTAAACGGCCCTGAGGAATTGGTCTCAAAGGCAGTGAGGTTTTATAACAATACTATTCATGGCACGACAAAGTTAAGACCAATTGATTTTATAAATAAGTTAGATTTAAATTTGGAGGAAATAAAGCGGGCGATGGATGCCTGTAAAAAGAGGGCAATAGATAGAGAAAACAAGGAAAGGGAGGAAGTCAAGATTGATTTTAAGGGAGATAATGTATATATTAAAAACCCCACTGCTGTGAGGCAGAAAGTGGCGAAAAGATTTAATAAGTACCATCACACTAATCCTAATAAAATTGATATTTCCCAGTTCCGGCGACCACCAAAGTCCATAGAATAATGGGATAAATGAAATGCGTGTGAGTAAATCTGTTCTAGGATACATTTTGAAATTTTTAATTAAATTTTGTTGTTATTTCCTTTTAATAATTGAATATGTAATAACTCGATAAATTAATTAACATATGATGTATTTAATTATAATTTAGATGAATTTAAGTTTATAGTATTAAGATATAAATTCGAAGGAACTCGAATTTAATAAGAAAGGGTGAGTTACATATGACCTCTATTTGTCCTTTCTCAAACACATTTTTCAATCAACAAAAAATCATACGATTTCTGATCATGACCTTTAACTCCGTTAAGATTAAACATCGTATGATTTCAGACCGGTGTCTTGACTTTGAATTTAAAATCGTTGTTTTTGTTATTATGTATATATAATTAATTTGTTCTTATTAGTAGATTTAAGCTTAACGGATAAATTTTGTATATTGTTTTTGTTTATTTTATTTACATAGTATAAGTATAAATAGATGTTAAGGTTTCTTTTAAGAGTAGTTAAAAACTGAAGATCGTAGCGTTAAGTCGATGAAGTGAAATTAAAATATTAAATAAAATATAAGAAAATAATAATATTCCAATAAACTGTTTTAATTGGAAAAATATAACTTACTAGCGTGTATACGTGTGTGCATGTGTGTATACATACATTGCCAAATAAAATAATAAACAAACTGAAAGATGGCTTGTCTTCACAAAATAGCCTGTGGAAAACAATATTACCGTTTATTTTATTGAAGGGTAAGAATATGTGTTTTATTGTTGTAGAAATGAAACTATATCGATTCATTCACTCAAAGCAACGAATACTGGACGAATGGTGTGAATGTTTTTAGTTATTTCATGTGGCATTGAATTATTTCGTTGCTTGATGAATAACGTCATAACAAAAAGGGAATGTAAAATTACAAACAGTAATAAGGAGTGATTAAACAAACAACCATGCACATTTTTATTATTGTCGAGTAAAATCAATGCGAAAGCAATGAATTTGCGAATGGTCAGCAAATGTGAATGGTCTCTTTCTGTTCTCTGGTGTATACTGAGCTTTATATTTGGTGTTTGGCAGACGTCTCACATACTGTCTAGACCCAGTGCCACCAAATATAACAATTATGCTTTCGTCGGTTCACAGTATGTCCATCCATTTTGCTTCGGGATTTTTGATTTGTTCTTGGGAAAACTTTAACCGTACTGCTACCTGTTTTCTTTTGTCAGCAACGGAGTGACCTTTGATAATCTTCGTGTACTTTTATTTTTGCATCGAATTGTTAACAATTGGGTATCGAGTTATTTACTTGACAGACTACGTTTTGTCCAGCCACCCCGCAGTAAGAATATTATATATAGTTTCTCGGCATCTATACTTATTCTCCGAATGGCAGTTTTATTTACATCGTATTCGTCTCTGGAACATTCTTCCACAACGTCAGCAATGCAACACCAACGTTAATAGCTTCAGGAAATTTTTGTTTCAATATTTTCATTGATTATTTATTTATATATATATATATATTTGCAAATCTGTTTTCTCAATTACTAGAGAAGATAAAAAACTCTGAAAGAAACAGCACATAAAAATTTTAATAAATAGATATAAAATCGTTGAAATTAATCTAAAAACGCTGTGGTGATAACACAGAATTAACAGCTGATAACAGCCGAATTAAAGAAAATGAAAAGGCGCCATATTAAATGCAATAAAGGTTATGAAAACGAAGGTTCTAAGTTTAAATAATGGACGTAAATAAAGAATTATCTGCATATGTCGTAAATAAACTAAAATTTTACGGTATTAAATATCAAACTAGAAAAAGGAGAAATATTGAACAGGTAAAAGTTATTTACTTTAATATTTGCATTTTCTTTTGTAATTACTTTTTTTAAAAGGGTAAGTCATGCCGGAAAACCCTTTTTGGGACACCATTGATTCTTCTGGAACTGGCAGATGTTATTCTTGCCAATGGTAAAGTAGTTCGTATACCAAGTTTTGTTGCTGATGCGTGCAATCGTATACTAGAACAAGTAGAAACAGAGGGTTTATTTAGAAAAGCTGGTTCTTTTGCTCGTCAGAAAGAAATTCGTGTAAGTTATCTTATATTGATAATAAATCGTAAATTAATATATTTTGTTACAGTTAAATCTCGAAGAAGGGAAATCATTGGGAAAAACTCATCACATCGTTGATGTGGCAAATGTTTTAAAATTTTTTTTCCGTGAGCTTCCAGAGCCTCTAATTCCTCCTAACATTCAGGAGACGTTCCTACAAAGTTTTTCAAAAAAAGAAAATTATGTTAAAGCTTTACTTTTGAGCTGCTTGTTGTTGCCACCAATTACAATAAATACTCTTTCTTTTTTTATGCAGTTTTTATATACCGTATCTCTAAGCCAGCATTTTAATAAAATGTGTATTGAAAATTTGGCAATAATTTTTACACCAGGCGTCATGCCATACCCAAACCTCAATAGTCACCGTTTTTCAAATCATGTAAAAATTGTATCCGTTCTCATTAAGAACGCCAACGACATTGGAATATTACCACAAGGCATTGAAACCAAAATGAGAGAAAGCTCGTTTTTATCTGCAATAGCGCTAAGTGGCCGAGATGACCCTCTTACAGAATGTAGGCTCAATACTTCATTACAAAATGAAGCCAAAGGACCTTCCTCTAGGAAGAAAAGGCGTAGTGGTATGTCAAAATATAAATATATTTAAAAACATTCATCTTAGAAATCTTGTTTTGCTTCTGTAGATATGTTTAACGGGCTAAAAAGGATTGTTGGAACGGCTATAGGAAATTTTGAATCCATAGATCATGAATCAAGTGATAGTAAAGATTCTTACAACAACCCACTCACAAAGGAAATTAAGAAGCGAAGGATTAATAACGCTATGTGCAAGTTTAACTCTAAGAACATGTAGGTACCACCTATCGGTGTTTCATTTTTAATTGCGTTTCAGAATTCAAAGTTATTCTCTTTTATTATTTCTTACTTTTATTGTACTACTTATGTTTTATATAAGGTTTCATAACCAGTTTAAGAGAAATTCACTTTTTCTAAAAGTTTCTGCCTTATTTTTTAAATGTTGACAGATATATACAAAGTATCGGGATATATTAAAAAATCATAAAATAACTAAATTTTATTATATTTTGATATTTTTGATTATCGGACGATAATCTGAAAATTTCCGTTCCACTTAAGTTTCCGATATTTTTATTTTATTCACTTCACCTTAAAATTTGTTAGATCTCCAAATCTAAGCGAATAACATTTACTTATGGGTACCTCTTTAATGTATCCGGTGGTTTGTTATAAAAGGTAATGTGCTTTACTATTTAGCCGCCGCACCATCACCAATTATAAAACAACTATTGACTTATAATTGATATCAAATTGGGTGGTTGACCCCGATTATCGATTGTAACCTTCACACCACAATTAGATATCTCAATCACTTTTGACTTTGTTACAAACCAAGACACGTTAGTATAACAGCGCATAAAAAGAACACTTTGGTTTCGTTCACTTTGAAATTATCACACATCACTTTGCAAATGTATATGCAGTGTTATAAATTTTATATAAAAGCAAAATTTTGTTGTCCATTCTAACAGAACCTTACTTTTATATGAAATTACCACCAAAAATCAAAAAAATATAAAAGAAAAAAACAAAAACAACGTTATCTTATAAATTTTACTTTGAAGATTTTATTGGTGAGATGAAGGTCACTCGACGTGGTCGGTGTGGTGTCGCCGCGGTCTAGTAGGTAGTGTGCTGGCTTATTAGACGTAAAGCCAGGGTTCGAGTCCCAGGCCAGACATAAAAAAAAAAAATACAAAAAGTATAGTTTGGCGATTTCTTCTCTTTCTATTCTTGTTTCTCAAAAATCTGTCGTTCGGAGTCGACTTTAAACTGTAGGTCCCGCCACTTCTGTATATAATTAACACACACAACATAAGTGATGTGAGAAATTGCGAGCTTCTTGGGGACAATTGCTGTAGACTGTCTAATGGTGAAGGTATAGCACTGGACATTTTATAGTCACCAGCAGCAACTCGATTCCTTACCGTTCGCATCTTACCTCTTTCCACCTTTCCTAAACCTGCACAATGCACTGCATGAGTAGGGGCCATCCCCTGAGTGCAGGTTAAAAAAAAAAAAAACAGTACCAAAATCCGGTTCGATTGGACCAAATGTTAATTCATGAACTGTGTGGGGGGTTGGAGATGTACTACTGAGGATCAAATTTCCAATTTCTGACAATAATCAAAAGAAAAAAAGGCGAAATATAAGAAAAAAAATTCTTTCGCAATGTATAAACAAAATTGACACTTTCCTGTTTTTGACTATTAGACGCACAATATATTTTTGTTCAAGGCATATTCAAAAGGTAGTGTTATTAGCCCAGCTGACTACTTTTTTGAGTGCGCGGGATTGTCAAATGTTTTGTATACGTACAGTGAGCAAAAAAAAATTGTACACTTACTATCTGGAATACATTTTTGGACAAACAATTACTATAAAATGAAATTTATTGCCCTTAAGATTAAATAAAATCTTAAAAACTATATTTTGATTATAAACATTTCTCTTTTGGTTACGTATACAGAAAATAACCATCGAAACTATGAAATTCAACATTTTTAAGCACAAAGGGTTGTGATACTTTGACTACGGCGACCGAATTCTCTAGAAAGTCATCATGGACAAAATCCTGTAGAGTAATTTATTTGTTAGTTTTTTTCAATAATTGTACACATTTTTTTTTTGCTCACTGTATATACATTCTTTTGTTTATTAATTTTTTTTATTTCCTTTTATACTTGTATTCTGCACAATTTACAATTTATTCAAATATTCTTGATGTTCTGGTACAACTTTTATTGTAGAATTCGCTCTTATGCTTCCCGGTATTCCTCTGAAGCATAACGGCCTTAGTGGTAGCGCAAATCAGCCCGTATTTCAAAAAATTTCTACATTTTGTTATTTAAAATTTTTTTTTATAAACAAAAAGAAACAAAAGAAAATAACTACTTTATGTCGTTATATGGATTCGCCTTTGTCATTTCTGGCTAACGGCGAATTTCATTTGACACAACCGGTCACACAAAAACAACAGAAAATACATGTTGTTTTTGTTAAAAAACACTGCGAATTGAGTTGTTGTACAAATGCTATTACCTATTTGAATATACCTTGTTTTTGTTTGTTAAACACACAGCCGTAAATAATCACAAACCCAGTTGTATATTTTTGGATTGTATATTTTGTCTTATTTTAATTTTTCAATATATTCTTTTTTTATTTTCTAATATTTCTTATTGATATTATTATTATTATTAGAATTATTGCACAAATTTTACTATCTTTAGAACAAATTAGATATCTACATCCTTTTGGATGTGAACAAAACCAAAGATAAATTAACAAACAAAATAAAAATTTAATGTCAGAAGGCAACAAAAATGTGATGTTTTTGTAACACAGGCTACTTCAGTTGCCTGCCTGTTTGCATGGAACACAAAAACAAAATCACTCAATTTTGTTTGAGTTTCCCATAAAATCAGGCAGGCAAGTGAAATAGCCTGTGTTACAAAAGCATCACATATTATTAAAATATGAAAAAGCATTAGTCTGCCCTGCAGCCCCCTCTATTGCCAATTTACCATCATTTGAACAATCGTGTTTATGTCGCCAAGGATGGGAAGTTTGGACCATCAGACATAAACATATAATTTATCGAATAATATTACTAACATATCCTAATATATATTATAAATCTTCCTGTAAGCCAATCACACCTGGACCGATTTTCTTGAAATTTGGGGTATAGATCGAGCTTTTGTCGGTGCAGGTTATAGGCTATAAGTCTTTTCAAAATTTTGACTAAAAGGGGTAAAAAATTGGACAAAGGGAGAAAAAATGGGAAATATTAGTACTTTTATGCATAAATGCTGTATTTTATCCGTTTTAAAGGTAATTTTTTACGATTTAGCTTGATTAAGTTTCCCGAATAACTATTGATGGTGTTCCGTTTGTAAAGTCGAACCAAAAGGGCACCAAAAAGGGGAAAGGGGCAAATTAAGAGCATTTATATTTATTCAAAAAACTGGGTTGTTTGTTAAACCGGTTTCCAAATAATTTGTAAAATTGCATTTTTTAAGAAACTGGTTTCGGAACCGGTAAGCCGACTTTTTACTTAATGTTATTTTTATAACCTGCGTTAACGCCAAGTACAATGTGATAGTTGTTCATATTGTTACGTTTTTACCTTTAAAAAACGTTAAAAATATGAGTTCGTAGATTGCAAATAAAATAGAAATAAATAACTGTTTAATTTTAATTAATTCTTTATTATTTGCACTACTTTTGTGCCACTGTTCGAAATTATTCCACGTATACAACGATAACTTTCACAATATGTGCTTGTTCGCGATATTTCTCTGCTTTTTGCTTTTTGTAAGCAACAACATTTGTTAGTAATTCTTCTTTACTCACAACCTTTTTGTAAGCACAACACTAACAACTGTTTTCTTTACGCAATTTGTCTGCGCACAAGTCTCGATCTCGTGTTTTCACACACACTGATTTAATGCTCACTGCAACCAACGTGTCGTCGTCTTTTGTACGTTGAAATTTGTTTCGAAACAAATAACGCTATTAATTTTCAAGCCTCTATTGGACCTTGCAAAAAACTAATCTATTAAACAAATAATGGGGTTTCCTAAGATAGATGATTTTATGTAGGTATACCAGAGTATGCCACTTCAACAAATTCTCAAAAGATGTATTATAAATTTGATATGAGAACTCAGATATCCTACTGTACCTTGTACGACCATAAACATATCTAGCAATACTGTTATAAGTGACATTTAGCCTGTTCCTACTCATCATATCCATACAGTAAAGTGGGAATGAGATATGTTTTCGCTAGCAGCATTCACTTATTAAACGGAGTAAAATATTGCGCTAGATAAAGATTTCGCAACATGGCAACCGTTTTACCGCAGATAGCATTTATATGGTTGGACCAGTTAAGACTGTTGTCAAAGACAACTCCAAGATTCTTAACACTATGTACAGTTTCAATAGCAGTATTATTAATCCTTAATTGTGTAAGCTGTGCCGTACAGTTTACCTTGCCTATTATTAAAGCCATTGATTTCCTCGGATTGAGGCAAAGACCATTAATCGACGCCCATTAAAACACATTATGCAAATCACAATTTATCCTTCTTATACAATCTGTAATATCAGACGGCATGCAACTAATGTACAGCTGGACGTCATCTGCGTACATTTGTACATTACAAAACCTCAACTTTTTTGGCAGGTCATTAGAGTAAATTGAATATAAAAGTGGACCAAGTATCGAGCCCTGTGGGACACCTCTAGATGTTAAAATACTGTCCGATACAGTACCATCATGATACACAAATTGACTCCTATCCCGTAGATACGACGACATTGGCTTGACAGCAGTATCCGAGAAATGGCACATGTGTTTTAACTTTTGGCATAGAATAGTATGATTAACGGTGTCAAATGCCTTAGAATGATCGAGTAAAACCAAAAATGATGTCAAATTGTTATCCGCACTTAATCGCAACTCTTCCGAAACATCATTGAGCGCTGAAATGCAGCTGTGATTAGGTCTGAAACCAGACTGCCTTTCAGAAACCACGCTATTACCATACAAGTATTGCGTTATCTGCTTATAAATTAATTTCTCGAAAATTTTCGATAAGTATGACAATATTGCAATTGGGCAGTAAGTTCTATCCTGTTTAGGCACAGGTATTATCTTGGCACTTTTCCACATTGTAGGAAAAGTAGATGAAGTAATTATAGTATTTATTAAATGAGTCATGTACGGTAGAACATATGGCAAAATTAATTTTACGAATTTGGGATTAATTCCATCACTTCCGATGGAGTTAGACCGAACAGCTAGAATGCTCGCAACATCATCCTGCCTAACGTTATTAAATTCAAAATTCGGTTGAATCAAGTGGTTAGTAGTAGGGAAGGCATCAGAAGCGTTGTAATACTCCAAATCGGCATCAATTACCGGCATATTCGAAAACTCCAAGCTGAGTTGATTTACATCAATCATTTCAGTGGATTTAATACCACTATTCATTATACCCAATGATTGTATATCTCTCCACTTTCTACTGGCGCTAATATTCGATCGAAATTTATCAGCAAAGAAACTCGATTTGCGGCCCGAATTTTCTTTATTCGTATATACACAGAGTTGTATTTGATTTCACATTTTCTTTTATTTTTTGTTTCGCATAGAGAAGTTAACATCTTGACAGCCGCGGCAACTTTCAGAAAACTGGCCAATAACGACAATTTGATTTTTCACACTATATATTACTAAAAACTATTTTTTGATCGTAGATATCATCAAAAGGCAAAAATTATGTTTTTAGGAGAAAAAGTAGGTAAGAGATGACTCGTAGTTAGTCAACGGTGTTAATATAAAGTTTATTTAAAATATCATTAGTCTTTGTTTATTTTGTGTTTGAAATCAAAACATTAGCAAAAGAAAAATTTTAGCGTCAAACAATGAATTAAAAAAAGGTGAAAAAATAAAAATTATTAAAAGGAATATAATTTAAATAAGGGAAATATATTAAAAAATAATAATACATTAATATATAATATATTATAATATAATAACAAATATAATATTCATGTCTTGTGTTTGAACCTAAATCACAATGCCAAACAAAGTTACAACTGTCAAAAACAGCAGAACGACGCGATAAAAGAAAACAAAATTTCTGAAATTAATTTTTTACGTCCAAAAGCGAAAGAAATTTTAAAAGAAAATGCAAAAAAGTTTCTCACATTTGTTTCGAAACTAATTTCAACGTGCAAAAGGCGTCTAACCAACGTTACGTCGTCTCACACGATTATATTCAAACTCCCTCATTGTTCGCTTTGTCTTCCCTTTTAATTGCTGGATCCTTAGTGTAATGAATGCTCTCGAAGGATGATGACGGCCTTCGGGAACAATCTAAAAATGTTAACAACATGTTTCCATTTTTGTTGTTTGTGTGTCTTCTATGCATTTTGTTTTGCTTATTTACATTCATCCAGGCAGAGTAGTTGTTGTTTGTGCATTTGGCTATCCGCTATTTTATTTTTTTACTCTGCATTTTATCTGTAGTGTAAGACGTAAAATATGTGAAAAGACCTATTGTAAACAATACTACACTCGTGACATCTAGTTGCATTTTAATAAGAAAACGTCATAATAGATAAACATAGATAATTATAGTTAACGTCATCATATACATCCGCCTTCTTAACATGGATCTCGACACGTGAGGTTCAAATATACATATTAAGAAACGTGACACTTGTTTTATTGAAAAACTTGGGATAGCCCTCTTTTGGCAAACAATACATGGTGGCAGCGGTAAAACCGATTTTTAGCTAGAAAAAAGTTTTTTCTCTCAAGGCAAAAAAAAAAAAAAAAATAAAAAAAAAAATAGTGATTATGGCCCCAACAGAAGACAAAAACGAAAACGTTTTTGTTGCAAATGTCGCTCCTCCTGAGCCTTTTAATTTTTTAAAACCAGAATGTTGGCCTAAGTGGCGTAAAAGGTTTGAGCGTTACATGAGCGTTTCCGGACAATCTACAAAACCTCCACGGGAACAAATTGATTTGCTGTTCTATATAATGGGCGAAAGAAGTGAAGAAGTTCTGCTACAATTTGGTCATTCACCAACAACTTTGGCAAATGCCTTACATCTGTTTGACGAATATTTCAACCCAAAGAAGAATGTTATCTTCGAACGTTTTAAGTTTAACTCACGTGCTCAAAAGCAAGGAGAATCGATTGACACCTTTATAACAGACTTACATTCTTTGGCGGAAAACTGCGATTATGGAAACCTAAGAGATGATTTAATTCGCGACCGAATTGTGGTTGGAATGCTTAACAATAAAGTTAGTGAGCAAATGCAAATGAAGTCAGACTTAACCTTAAAAATTGCAATGGATACAGCACGTCAAGCAGAGATCCAGATTAAACAAACTAAAATCATCACAGATGATAAACATGTTTATAACGTTCAGAAAGAAGCTAAACAGCGAAATTATGGGGGTCAGCAGCGAAATCCTTTGAATCAAAATTCCGGCAGCAGTGGTAACTATAATTTAAGTTATAAAAATAAAATATGTAGTTATTGTGGATATAAACCATCCCATAATAGAAATAATTGTCCAGCAAAAGATAAAAATTGTAAAATTTGTGGTCTACGTGGACATTTTGGAAATGTTTGCAGAAAAAAGATTGAGAAGTTTAAATCCGATGGAAATAGGAAAGTACATATTATAGAAGTAAATGAATCTGAAAATAATTCTTCTGATAGTCATAAACATTTTCAATACATGATTGGCTCAATTAGTAGACTATTCGTTGGTAATATTGAGAAATCAGGTGTAGGATCATGGTTCATACAGTGTTTCGTATTTGAATTGCAAAACAAATTAAAGTTTTTGATAGATACGGGAGCTGATTGTGTTTGCATCCCTGAAAAGTTAGTTCCGGAAGGTCATAATTTGAAGATTTCTAAGACAACTACTAGTTTGAACGGCCCCGATGGCAACTCTTTAAAGGTTGTAGGCGTTTCTAAAATGACTCTAATTTACAAGGATAGGAAATTTACGGATGAAATTTACATTGTCAGTGGATTAGGTACTCCCATATTGGGACGTAATGCAATCGTTAGTTTAGAAATTATTCAGCCTCCAGTATTGGATAATTTTTATGTTTCAGAAAATAGGATTCCATCTTCGGATATAATTTCCAGATTCCCCAGACTAACTCGGGAAATGGGAGAGTTTAAGGGAGAGATCAGCATTAAAATAAAGGATAATGCGATTCCCTTTGTGCAGCCTATACCAAGAAGAGTGCCAATTCCATTACTTCCTAAACTGAAAACCGAGATAGATAGATTATTGAAACTCGACATAATCGAACGTATGGAGGACGCAACTGATTGGGTTAGTCCCATTGTAGTTGTTCCAAAACCCAATAATGAAATTCGGCTCTGCGTAGATTACACTCAGTTGAACAAAGCAGTTATTAGACCTTATTTCCCAATGCCAAGAATTGAACTTTCCTTGGCTGAAATTAGAGAAGCGAAAATATTTTCAAAAATTGATGCTAATAAGGGATTCTACCAAATAAAATTAACACCCGAAAGTCAGCTGTTAACTTGTTTTATATGTCCATTTGGACGATTTATTTTTAAACGGCTACCTTTTGGAATCTCGTGTGCACCTGAATATTTTGTTTCAAAATTTAATAAGGTTCTTGATGGAATAGGTAACTGTATTTCACACGTCGATGATATTTTGATTTTTGGTAGAAATCAGGAGGAACATGACAGAGCACTGGAGAAAGTTTTAGAACGACTAAGTATGGAAGGAATAACCATAAATAAAGAAAAATCATGTTTTGGTGTGAACCGTGTTACATATTTAGGTTACGTTCTCTCAGAGGAGGGTATTTCGGTTGATCCAGAAAGAATACGGGCAATAATTAATTATCCTAGACCTGAAAATAGGACTGAGGTCCAGCGATTTCTGGGTATGGTTAATTTCGTTGCAAAATTTGTTGCTAATCGCTCAAAAATATTACAACCAATAAATATATTAACGGGGAATACTGATTTTGTGTGGGACGAAATTCAGGAGAAAGCGTTTAGAGAAATTAAGGAAAGTTTAACAAAAGCGCCAATTTTGGCCTTCTATGACCCCTCAAAGCGAATAATCATTAGCTCAGATGCATCTTGCTATGGCATTGGTGCCTGTTTATTACAGGTAGATGATCATGGGAACAGGCAAGTAGTTTCGTATATATCCAGGACAATGACGGAAACAGAAAGACACTATGCTCAGATTGAGCGGGAGGCACTAGGTATAACGTGGGCTGCGGAGAAACTGGCAGAATTTATAACAGGTATACATGTAGTATTTGAAACGGACCATAAACCGTTGGTTCAAATTTTACAATCTAAGAATTTGGACACATTGACACCTAGACTTCAGCGATTTAGAATGCGCCTCATGCGGTATGACTACTCAGTAATATATGTGCCAGGAAAAGACCTTAAAATAGCCGATGCTCTATCTCGCAGTCCAATACCTCATAAAGTTAATGAACCTCAAGAGTTAGGAATGGAGATTGATTCTTTTGTTCATTTTATTGTTAAGAACCTCCCAGTTAGAGATAGATATTTAGCGAAGATTATAACAGCTCAGACAGGCGACCAAGTATGTCAACTATTGCGCCAATATTCTGTGGATGGTTGGCCATCTCGGGATAAATTACCAGATTTTATGACACCTTACTATCAATACCGGTATGATATCTCATATTCGGAAAATTTGTTGTTGAAAGATACTCGAATAATAATCCCTCCAGATATGCAAAAGGAAGTTCTTAATTATATACATGTTGGTCATCAGGGTATTACGAAATGTCGTAGATTGGCACAGACGTCAGTTTGGTGGTTAGGTCTTAGCACACAGTTAGAAGACTTGGTAAAGAATTGTCCTAATTGTTTAGAGGAACGAAGTAACAAAAAGGAAACCTTCAAATTTGAAAGCTTGCCCACTCGACCTATGGAGAAAATAGGTTTGGATTTATTTAAGTGGAATAAATGGTATCTTATAATAACCGATTGTTACTCTCGTTATTTTGAATTTTTTCCATTAACTTCTATGTCCGAAGAGGACATAATTGAAAAAGTAAAAATATTTTTTTCACGTTTTGGAATTTGCTCCATATGTAGAAGCGACAACGGTCCTCAGTTTCAATCAAAATTTAAACAGTTTGCCCTTGATTATAATTTCCAACATGTGACAAGTAGCCCTTATTATAGCCAATCAAATGGTGCTGCAGAATCGTCAGTTAAAGTGGCGAAACAATTATTGAAAAAATGCGATGATATTCACGACGCCCTACTTAATTATCGTTCGACCCCATTAGCAAATGGATTTTCTCCCGCTGAATTAATGATGGGTCGAAAATTCAAATCATTGATTCCGATGTTGCCCAGTACATTAGAAGTAAATTACAATGCAGAAGTAAAAGAGAAAGAAATGTTGATTAAGAGAAAACAGATTGAGAATTATAATAACAGACACGGTACAAAAGATCTTCCTGAACTAAAAACAGGGGATAGAGTATGGATTACTGATTTGCGAAAATATGGAAAAATTTTACGAAAATTAGATGAACCAAGATCGTATTTGATTCAGGCTGATAGGATGGAATATAGGCGAAACAGAATTCACCTTATTCCTGTATCATGTGTTGACAATTTTTGTGACTCAGAAGAATTATATAACCCGGATGAAAATTATATAATTGAAAATAAAATCAATCCAGAGGATTTATCTTCTCCGGAAAATGAAGAAATTTGTTCTTCATCACGTCCAGTTAGACAAAGAAAAGCACCCGTATGGGTTGACGATTACGTTCTTGAATAGAACAATTAATAAAGATTTAAAGTTTGTAAAAAAATTAAAAATATATTTATATATATCATGTATTATAAATTATTTAATTGTATTTTTTAGAGAAATATATGAATTCAGAATTGAAATTAATTTAAATCTACTAAAAATTATTATTATACAAAAAATTATTTTATTAAAAATGGAGTATTATTGTAATGTAAATTGAATTAATGTAATATTAATTAATAATTAAAACTTTAATATGTATCTAAAAAAAGGGGATGTAGTGTAAGACGTAAAATATGTGAAAAGACCTATTGTAAACAATACTACACTCGCGACATCTAGTTGCATTTTAATAAGAAAACGTCATAATAGATAAACATAGATAATTATAGTTAACGTCATCATATACATCCGCCTTCTTAACATGGATCTCGACACGTGAGGTTCAAATATACATATTAAGAAACGTGACACTTGTTTTATTGAAAAACTTGGGATAGCCCTCTTTCGGCAAACAATACATTATCTCTTATATTTTTTAGGCTGATGTTGTTGCTATATTTTTGTTTATTCTTTGACAACGTGAACAACTGCATTGTTTTGTTTTTGGAGATTTTGTTTATCATTTTATGCGTGATCAAGTCCATAGTGTTGTTTTTGGAGCTTTTGTTTATTATTTTAACAACACCATTTCATCTTCCGTAATAATATATTTATACATATATACATAATTGGCCATTACAACCTACAACTAGCTTTTCTACACCACTCATGTTGTATGTGTTAGCTAATTTTATACATGAGTGGCGGTACCAACAGTTTTAACTAGACTACGAATGACATATTTTTGAGAAACTTTTCATGACATTTTATTTACTCTCTGGGTTTTTGTCAGAAATCTGCTGAGACGATGTCGTCGAAGAAACATTTTTCATATTTCGTTTTTAATGTATGACCGGGGATTTGAACCCTGGCCTCGCGTCTAATAAGCTAACACATTACCTACTAGACTACGGCGACTTCGTATATTTATACTATATTTAATGAATTAAATTGAATTATATAAAAAAATTATAACTGTACGATTTGTGGATAAAGATTAAAACGAGAGAAGCAAAAAATGTTCAAAAAAAAAAAACCAGAACTTGTTTTCGACAAAACGTTATAATTTCAACTGGATCGTTTTATGCGAATTTTTCCATTTTTTACAAAAAGAAAGAGTACTAAAATTGTAAATATGTAAATAATTCAACGAGAGGCGAAAAAGTATTGGAAATTGTGGAACAAATTTTACATAGTAATTAAGTTCGTAATTAAATAATACTAGCAAAAACCCGGTGTGCTTCGCTACTCCTATCGATATCTGTATGTATAAAAATTAAAGTTTGTTTATTTATTTATTGGTTTTTTGAAGTTCATAGACGGCTGAACCGATTTTATTAAAATTTTAACGCTACCTTCGGCAGCTCTAGATGTAAGTACTGTTTAAGTACTTCCTTTCAATCATTATTAGACAAATATACCATCACAGGTAGAATTTTTTTATTTTCAATATAAAAAATTTTGGGCAATAGGGTGGCAATAAAATTCTAGTTTGTATTATATAACCCTAGGTAGCAATTAGTTCTTTAGAATTGAATGTATGCTGTAGATAGTTAATAAATTTAGGCAGTATTGTGTCATCGATGGGGTGTGTCTACTGTTGATTGTACCTAAGTTACATATGTCCCAAACATATAATGAAATAGGTATTGGAATGAACAGGCAATACACATGATTTTAGCTTCAATAGTTTATCAGATATACGATGTTTAGTATTTTCTTTTTGTCTAAGGATCCATATAAAAATTGAGTCCATTTATTTCCCTTACTCGAAAAGTTCATATGTGTGGCAAAGTGGTTCATGCTAGCTCTAATAGTTTTCCATGTACACCAACTTTTGTATCACATTTATATGAGAGGGTCTCGCTCTTATTGCTAGTCCCGCAATTTTTTCACAAATTATTCATATAAATTTCAGTGTTGCCCGTGTACAATTTCATGGTTTTATCTATAATGATTTCTCAGATGTAAGAAGTTTTAAATTTAATTCATATTGGAAGTACCACGCCCGCTTTTCCTAGTCAGCCCATTTTTGTCTAAAATATTCATATCGATACTAAAGGGGATTCGACAGAATTTTAAGACTCTAAGGGCCAGTATTACAACTTGCCGTTAACTAAAGGGATAATTTTAACGGAGAGATAAATTGTTTTTCATTATTACGAGTACCCAATAGGTCGTAGTGGTAGCTTTGATATCACAAAGCGCACTTGAGCACGCATGGCGGCCCGTTGTGAGTACCCAATAAGATAGAAGTGATCGTTAAGCTAAACGGAAGATCATCTTACCTTTAATATTTAAAGGTCAATTTATGTTTGAACTTACCATATCATATACTATTTTCGATATGACAATTTCAAATTTAAACAAAATGAGCATATAACACAAAGAAACGAAGTCCACTTTTGCCACTGCGTAAAAAAAAAACTTGTTTAATTCAGAAGTTTTATCGACTTTGCTCCGGCATTGCCATATTTTTAAAAAAGTTAATTTTGTTGTAATAACGAAAATAAGTTAAAGGTAACTTTGCTGTTCACTTTAGCTAAAAGTACCTTTAACTAACGCCAACTTTAACGGGAAGTTGTAGTAATGACCCTAACTATTGTATATTCATAGATATATTAATTTAATATTTTTATAGACGGTGACATGCCCATTACAGCAAGTCTGTGCATTTTGTAAATGTAGATGTCAAAGTTGTCCATACACAATTTGAGGATTCTAGCTGTTGCTCTTTATGAGATATGCGACACTAAATACTTGTTGAGAATAGGGGCGTGGCACCTCGCCTACTTGAAATTTTAAAATAAAAAGTAGCCTATAGTTCTTCCCAGACATACTGGAAGGTGCTGTAAGAAAGAAAATCGGTCCAGCCGTTTAGCTGTCTATAGTTTTCAAACAAACCCACAAACAAACATTTATATATATATATATATATGTATGTAGATAATACAAAATAATATAATTAAAAATATTTACTTTTAATTTTACGTTAAGTTTAGAGGCTCTAACATTTTCCTGTGGCGTTGAAAGAATCGGCTTTCAAGGTTTAAGTAAAATAGCCAATTTGTATACTGGTCTGCGAAATAAATCCTTATTGGTTTTACCAACCCTTCCGTCTTTGCTAGGATATATTCTGATAATTCGACCAAGAACCCGCTTCATGGATGACGTATTGGCTTCGTGTATAAGAACGAGTGTATTAATTTCTGTTTTTCTGTGGATTAGGCCATCGGCTTTTTTGTATTAGTTCGTTTAGATTGTTGGTTGACCACCCTTTCCAAAATTGTTGCTTAGCTGCTAACAATTTGTTTCCACCTCTGAAGATTACTTACATCATGGCATTCAATGTTTAGTTCAGGTAACGAATTTAGACGACAGCCGATTAGAAATTGATCTCTAAATAATTCGGATCAGTTGAGAATTGATAATTAATTGGTTGAGAATTCATAATGGCTTCAATCTCTAGGAGAGTTGTTGATAGTTCCTCGTAGGTCATCTTACGATAGAGGTGCCCATTAGCATTCTTCACTGCCTCTTCCCAAATACACCAAAAATGTGCAGTCTTTGGATAAATTCAAATTAATAAAGTTTTCAAACCGAAAGTTATATACTGAATTTTTAAAAGACTCATATTTTCTTAAGATCAAGAAGTTGAGCATTGGCTCCATTAAAATTAGTGGCATTGTTGCAATAAATGTTCGATGGCAGGCCACGCCGTCCAATCAATCGTTTCAAAGCAGCTATAAACGCATCAGATGAAAGGTCGGATACTGCTTCTATATGGACCGCCTTAGTAACGGAATTCCTCTAATTTTCAATAGGCCGATATGTATGAACTACGAATTTTAATGGGCTGAAATTATTTTTAACTATTCTTTTGTCACTTACATATTACGATTTGATGTTAATTTCTTCTTTCAATTCTAAATTTATATAATTTCGATTCGTACCCCACGTTGGGCGCCAAAAAACGTACGATTTGTGGATAAAGATCAAAACGAGAAAAGGAAAAAATGTTCAAAAAGAAAAAACCAGAACTTGTTTTAGACAAAACGTTACAATTTCAACTGGATCGTTTTATTAGAGTTTTTGTATTTTATACAAAAAAGATTACTAAAACTGTAAATATGTAAATAATTCAACGAGTAGCGAAAATGTATTGGATAATTAAAACGAAAGGTATGTAGTGTGGAACAAATTTTACATAGTAATTAATTTTGTAATTAAATATATATATGTTACAAATGCCATGGGAAACACAAAATAGTGAATGTAGTAAGGAAATAATAGCTAGGTGTGTTGACTGCATAAAGGAGAATAGTAGGTTAAATTTATGATTGGATGAGAATCATGCTACAAATTATAGAGAATGTCCTGTGTACCAGAATAAACTTAATTTAAGGAGGAAAAGAATAGGCATAGCGGCCTAACAATCAAGGCAGATAATGAGGAAACTACATGGAATATATACGAACATTCAAGGACTTCAAAATAATTTTGTTCAGTTAGAAACAATTGTCGAGATAAATAAACCGGATTTTATAGTTTTGTCAGAAACTCATTTGACTGATGCAGTGGATGAATCAGAGTTTCTTATAGGGCAATATAATCATTTCAATATATTATGCAAATCAACAAGGACTGGTGGTGTAACTGTGTATTTCAGGAGGCAATATAATATACACAAGTTAGGTGAATATGTAAAGGAATCAAAATATTGGATAGGTGCATACAGAGCAAGGATTGAGGAAACAACTTTTATATTAGCAATAGTATATAGATCGCCAAGTGCCCAAAAGTCTGAATTTTGCAACCATTTTGAGGAAATAATAGAAGAATTATTGGAGGAAAACTGCGATATGCTAATAGTCGGAGATTTTAATATAGATTGGGTAAAAGACTTTTATAAATCTAGAATAGAAAGTGTATTGAATGATAACGGTCTGAAACAAATAGTGAATGAATATACAAGAGTGACAGAGAATTCCAAAACTATAATAGACTTTGTTATAACGAATAATGAAGGAATTATAGCGGGAACTAATATAGACAGTAAAATATCGGATCACGAGACCATAGATATATTTATCGGAAACGAAAATATATTGGATGAACAAGTTGAGGAAATAGAAATATTTAAATATAATAAAACCCGTTTTAATAATGAATTAGGTGCAATATTGGCGGGTGATGAAGTTGAAGATTTAGACCCGTACGTCCATCATTTTGATAATAGTATAGAGAATACGATAAAGAGATTTACAATTAAAAGGAAATTACATGGAAAATTTAATAATAAATGGTTTAGTAATGATCTTAGGAACATGAAAAGGGAAAAGATTTTTAAATACCAATGCGCAGTTAATGAGAATACAAATGAGGCATGGAGTGCCTATAAAATGATAAGAAATTTATACAAAGTACGAATTGAGAACGAGAAGAATAGGTTTATAAATAATAAAATAAACGGTGCAAATAACCAGAAAGAAATGTAGAGAAGCATAAAGGAACTAGTTTTAAGAAACCCCAGATCCATGCTAAAATCTGTGATTTTTGGAAACAATGAATATAATGATAATTTACAAATAGCGGAAAATTTTAATGATTATTTTATAAACAGTATTAGGGAGATAAATAACTCCATTGAGTATGTGCAGTATGAAAATAAGATACCAGTTATAAACAGTAGATTCAAATTTCGCGCAATAAATTTAACAGAGTTAAAAAATATATGTAAAGATATAAACAACAATCCAGACTATAATAAAGTAAATAATAAGTTAATATTGGATAATTGGGACATAGTTGGCAATAGAATTATGAATATAGTAAATAAATCTTTTGAGAGCGGAATATTTCCTAGAAATTGAAAGGAATCAGTAATAACACCGATTGAAACAGTTAAAAATACAATGAATTGTGACGAATATCGACCTATAAACAGTCTTAAAACATGTGAAAAAATTATTGAAAAAATTGTGAAAACTAGAACTAGAAGAATATATGGAGGAACATAAAATATTGTCAAGATTTCAGTCAGGTTTTAGAAAGAAACACACATGTGAGACTGCTGTGAATTATGTTATAAATAGATGGAAGTATGTGAAACAGAATGATAAAATTGTGGCAATTTTTCTTGATTTCAAAAGGGCTTTCGAGACTATTGACCGAGATATTATGATAGAAAAACTTGAAAAATATGGAATAAAGGATAATGAGATAAAATGGTTCCAATCTTATTTAACTAATAGAAGGCAAATGACAAAGGTTAATGGTGTTATGTCAGAGGAAAAGGAAACTGAGTTTGGTGTACCTCAAGGGTCAATTCTGGGTGCTCTGTTATTTATTATATACATAAATGATATCGAAAATGTCATTTAAAATAGTGAAATTGTGCTGTATGCAGACGATACTCTGATTTTCGCGGAAGCCCAAACAGAAGATTTGTGCTATGAAAAGCTAAAAATAGATATGCATAAAATATATAAATGGCTAAAAATGAACAAACTTAAATTAAATGAAAACAAAACCAAGATAATGGAATTGAATATGAACAGTGATAAGGAATTCAAAATTAATAATGTAATAATAGAAAAAGTAGACAAAATAAGATATCTGGGGTTTTTAATTGATAAAGATTTAAAATTCAAAGAACATTTAGAATATATGTGCAAGAAAATTGGGAAGAAGATAGGTTTTTTAAAACGTATAAGAAACAAAATGTCTATTATTACTGCAATAAACATTTATAATACTACGATAAAACCACATTTTGAATTTGGATCAACTATAACGTATACATGTTGCACGGATAGTCAAATAACAGATTAAATTCAATCGTTATACATCAATCAAATACATGCTAGATACATTAAGATGGATGAATATAAGCCAAAGAATGGAATATAACACATTAATTTTTATAAGAAAAATTAAGATGGGAGATGCGCCAGACTACTTAAGAGAACAGCTAAGATATGTTGGAGATGTTCAACCATACAATCTACGAAATAATCAGAATTTTAGATTGAAGCAGTCAATTAATGTAAATACGCAACGATCTTTATTTTACAAAGGTCTTAGAAAATATAATATGCTGCCAAATTATGTAAAAAATGAAACAAATAATAATATTTTTAGAAAAAAGGTAGTTGATTGTACTAAAAATGTTAATGAAATTTGAGCTTAATAAGAAAAGATGATGAATTGTAATTTACTGAAATGTATTGAAAAAGTATTTAAAAATACTACTAATAAATAAATAAAAAAAAAAAAAATTAAATAATATAATTCAAAACAATATAATTAAAAATATTTATAAAATTTACGTTAAGTTTAGAGGCTCTAACAATAAGTAAAATGTGAATGACTAATAATCCTGACTGAAGGGTTGTAATGACCAATTATTTATTTATGTTTGTATACAATATGAGCCTTATGTATGGAACATTTACATACATATGTACATAATTGGTCATTAAAACCCTTCAGTCAGGATTAGGACCTAGCTTCTCACGCCACTTATATTGTGTGCGTTAATTTTATAGGACCTACAGTTTAAATTCGACTCCGAACGATCGATTTTTTGAGAAACTTTTCATGGCAATTTTATTTACGCTCCGAGTTTTTGCCAGAAATCTACTGAGAGGAAATCGTCGAAGAAATATTTTTTTATACATATTTTCGTTTTGATGTTCGACCTTCTGTTTGAATCCGGGCCTTAAGTCTATTAAGCCAACACAATGCCTACTAGACTACGATGACTTCAAGTCTCAAGTGACATATACACATAATAAATAAATAAGTAAGCTTTTTCATAACTTTTTTATATGTACATACATGTCCATTTTCCTCTCTTATCTTTTTTATATATGTAAATGAATATCAAGAAATTGTGTATGAATTCTTGTAAACCACTTATAACCCACTTAGCTTCACTTTTCCCCTTCCTGCATTCTTTAAAGAGCGGTATGTTTACGCTGGTCACTTCAGTTGTAAATTTAGTATGTAAGTACGATTAATTATTGTGAATTGGTATATATAATAAAAAAAACTAAATTATAATGATTTCTTCAAGTATTTTTGAAAAAAGTGATTTTTTTTCTTATTATTTTCCCTACTTAAATTCAAACGTTTTATTTGAACTTACCCCATTAGTGGTTTTATTTATTTAATAAATAAATAAATTTAATACAGTGATTCTCATTGTTACTATTTCTTACAGAAATTCAAAAACAAATCACCTCACTTTTGGAGGAAATCGGTACATAAAAAACGTTTCTTTAAACCCTGATGTTATTTCAATGGAAAGGCGCTGGAGTATAATTGGATCAGGTTGGGTGAAAAATAACAATCAGGACATCAATCATAACGGTGGAAAAATAATAGAAATTCGGAATAGTGAGAGTGGCGGTGATTTTATCAATAACATTGGTGCAAATTTCACTACTTCTGTGTTTTCTGTTAATCAAATACCAGAGAAGAATATAATGGAAAATCTAGATAGTTGTATTAAAATTTCCAAAAATAAATATAAAGAAATAAAGAAATCACATATATCAAATGAACTGATCGCAATTCCCAACACAGTAATTGAAGGAACTATCGTTAATAATGCAGTCAGTGGACTAGATCAAGTACAAACACGTTTTGAACGAATGGTAGTTGATACTGAAGAATTTTTATCGTAGAAAACTGAACATCTGGATCAGCGTCTATGTCGTGGTATTACAACGTGAAAAATTTCAGATCAGTGTCTTATAGAATCACTAAATGCTCGTAAAATTTGTACAAGACTTCGACGATCTCAAGACAAAGCGCCATTATCAACAATTTCAATCCAATTCACCCGCAATCAACCTAAATCTTACGTAGAAGTAACGAACGTACCGCAAAGGAAAAGTTTAAAATTGAATCGCTTTAAAAGCAATGTTGTCTCTTGTAAAAGTATACAAGGCAATCCTTCTTAATCACGACATAAGAGGAAAGGAAAAAAGTTTTAAAAATGTACTGACTTCCATTATAAGTATTGATGATTTCAGAACACAAAATGCCGGAATGGTTAGGGTCAACTCCAAATTAGTTAATGGACTAGGATATAACACAAAGAAATACGAAAATCATTTTAAAAAAAGTGCAGTTTTCAATAGAAACTACACCCAATAAAGAATTGAATTAATTGAATTGATTTAATTTTAATTGGATTTAAAATATAAATTTAAACAGACCAATTAAATCGTAGTTAACGTGGTAGAGAAATACTTAAAATCTGAATGCTCTATGTGATTAAAAACTAGGCAAAAATTGTGGTTCATGTGCACTTCCTATAAATTATAACACAATTAACATATAAATTTACAAAAATTTTACTGTAATTGGTAAATCGCCAAAATTGTAAGATACATAAAATTTCATTGTAACATCATTTGGATAGATTTTTGCGTCTGATTTTTTGGCTGCCAGATATCTAAATATCAATTCTTTGTACATGAAATAAGTCTCTGGAAGGATACTCCTCACAACTCTCAAATTATTAGTAATGCGTATTCAAAAAAATATTATTTGTCATTTTTTAAACTTGAATAATAATAACTACATATGTATATAATACATACTATATAAATAATTTTATTTTGATAATTTTTAATGACTTAATTTTTTATTATTTTATGACATATTTAATTATCACTATATTTATGATATTTGATATTAAATATTTAAAATTTAATCAGCCCAATTACGAATATTCCCGGAGAATTTTTCCCTTCCAAAATACTTTTTCCCGAGAAAAAATTCTTTGGCTCAGTATATCATTAGCAAAGTGGTTGCAGAGTTGATTAAAATCTTTGAAGCTCACCTTTGTCCTATATGGATAAAAATGCCGACAGCAATTGAAGAAAAAAGAATAATTGCGCTGGCATTTTATATGAAATATAAAATTCGGGGAGTTATATACAGTTGACGGGACGGATATACAGCTAATTGCACCATGTAAAAATTAACACTTGTTTTACAATAGAAAGGGAAAGTGCAGCTTAAATGTTATGCATTTAATTTATTTTCAGAAGTGTGCCAGAATTTTCCAGGATTTTTTTGCGTTAGACCCAAAAAATGTTGCATTTGTGGTTTTTGACTTAAAAACTTTTAAATTATTGAGTTATATATTTTTAAATTTATTACCTACATTTTTATAATAACTCCCATTCAAATATTTGAGGAAAAAACTCCCAAAAAACGTTGACAGTTTTTTCCCTTTTTAAATATTCGTAATTCGTACTTTTTCCCTAACATTTTTTTCCCTTTTTTAAAAATAGTTAGAATATGAGGAAACAGAAAACATTATGGGGAAATTTTAATACCTATTAATTTTTTAGATAGAATAGGAAAAGGGAAAATTTTCCCGGGGAATTCTTATATATAATTGGGCTGAATATCTTAAATTTAATTATTGAAACCACTCTATATTAATATTTTGTATATATTTATATTCAGTTCTATACTGCTATATGAGACTTGTGTATAGGACATGTACATATAATAAATAAATAAAAAATATGGAAAAACCATTTTCCTTACTTTTATATGCTTATATGCCCATTGTGTTCTTTAATCTTTTTTATATAAATGAATATCAAGGAATTGTGTATGGATTATTATAAGTTAACTATTGAATTTTCCTTTTAACCCATAAAAACGTAACAATATATATATATATTTAAGTTGAGTTTCAATAAATCTCTTTATTGTCCATCTTACGTGCTACTGTTTCCAACTTATACAACGATAACCATTTGCTTGTCTTGCCCTTTCTTCTTGAAGTAAAAATTTCGTGTTCTTGCTTTCTTGAGAACTCTATCACTACACATTGCTTGTTTCGACTGTGTCGACTGTGGGTGAAGCGCCGTCCTTCGAGTCTTCTTGATATAATAAACCTCACATTTCCTTGAATACGGCTAACTCAAAATTTCCTATATGATCGGAATGTAGTTCTATTGGAACCACGTAGCGACATACTCAGTTGTTCACAAAAGCATTTACTATTACGTTAGTCTTTTAATTGGGTATAACATACACTTCCGGTCATTTGCTGAAATAGTCTATCACAACGAGCATATGTCGCACATGCTATCCGCTCGGAAGTTGTATTGCTGCAGCTGACCTCTATTTCTTTTTAATGGACCTTTAGCTCCAATGCATTGGGTACAGTTTGCTATTCAGTTCGCCACTGCTTGCTGACATCCAACATCCAATAAAAACGTTGTTTTAGTTTCTCCAAGACGTCCTCCGCTAGCTCCATTATGGAACTCTTTTAACGCTTCCTTCATTTTGGAGGAAGGTACTACTAATAGATTAGATGAAGTCTTGCCATCAGCGCTTTCCCAATGTCGATATAAGCACCCGTTTATCAACTTTAAACTGTCCCATTGAGCCCAATATGCCTTTGTAAGAGGGCGTTCTGCCGATATCTCATTTCCTCATCCTTAGTTGATATAATCTTCGCCAATATTGGGTCACTTCTTTGTACTTCAGACCAGTCTTCGTTCGTTGGGATCGATCTGTGTTAGCGGGATATCGATGATGGTACTCCAAATTACAGGGTCGGAAGTCTGGAGGCGCTCTATCCAAGTGCTAGTTGTCCTTCAGGGTTTTTGAATTGCAGCAGCCATCTAAGTACGGAATGATCAGCCCTTAGCAGGAAATGTTGGCCCTTCAGGTACTTATGATAATGTTTTTGCACTCCAGAACTGCAAGTTGTTCACGTTGGGTTAAGCAGCAGTTTCGTTCCGGCTTTGACAGTGTGCGACTATAGTAGCCTACGACATTTTCTGTATCACTTGGGAAAGTACAACACCAATGTCATATCCGTTAGCATCACTGTCTAAGATGAATTCTTCTCCTGGGACTGGATACGCCAATACTCTTATACACTGATTGCGATACAATTTTGATTTCTTGGCGAGCTCATGCAAGTTCGTAGCCACGCTAGCAAAGTTAGGCACAAAGCGTTTGTAGTATGCTCATAGTCCCAAAAAGCTGCGTAGTTTAGGAATATTTTGGGGACGAGGCCAGGCCTTTACAGCTGGTATTTTATCTTCATCCGTAGATATTCTATCTGTTGTAACAAGATGCCCCAAATATTTCATCTGTTTTTCAAAAATTCACATTTCTTTACGGTTAACTTTAGTCCAGCCATTGTTATTCGTTACAGAACTTCTCCCAAGTTCTTGAGGTGTTCGTCGGAAGTTCTGCCCATCACTATAATGCCGTCGAGGTACACCAGGCAAGTCTTTCAGTGCAGTCCCTTGAGTACACGTTCCATAAGCATCGAGGTCGAGAAACTTTTTATTTAATTATAATCGAAAAGGTCGAATAAAACTATTGGATAAATTTTTAAAAAAATTTTCTTTTTTATATTGTAGTGTGTTTAACTAGTCTAGGTTGCCATACCTTTTGTAAGCAACTTAATATCGACACATTCTTGTTGATATTGTCCACACTGTATAAATGCTTTTAGACAAAAACAATTTGTGTATTGTGATGTCTCAGCATATTCCCACACTGTAATTATTGTAGACTTAAGCATAAGTATACATTAAGAAAAGAAAAAGATGATTATCAAAACTGAAATAAAGATGAACAGTCGCATTACCTGTGCATTTTCTGTAAATGCACAGCAAGGGGAGAAGTGGTATGCAGAGTTACAGTTAGAACACGTAACATGTTTGGAATTTAAGATGTTGGAGTTGCATAGATTACAAGTTGTTTTCTCGGCCGTTGAATTCATTTTATTTTGTTGTTTTTTAAATACTAATGCAAAGTAACTTTCAGTTTCTTTTTTATTTTATTCTTTCCTTTTTATATTTTTGTTTGCGGACAGATTTTTATTAGATAATAAGATATTGTTTTTATCCTTAAAAAGCCTTTACAAGTTCACTTTATTAAATATTTTTTAATTAATATGATTAGGATTTTTTAATCGCTTATCTAAGGCACTTTTTCAAAAATTTTTGTACAGCAAAAGCTTATATAAATTTACTTTTTTGTGGAGCATTGGCAAAACACGACCGATCGCAACGAAATTTAATTTCTATTGCATGCAAACAAGGTAAAGTTTCTGACTGTGGCCAACATGGCGATCACCATTTCTTGCTGTATTCAGGTTGACACCCAGCCTCCTCGTTGCCCCTTCTTGATGGAATTCTAGTCCAATCCCTTGGACGTTAAATTCGGGTTGTGCGTAGGGCTTGGAAACCACCACGTAAAAATCCCATCCAATGAAAGCCACAATAGCCTCTAAAGAGATCCCCTCTAAAGTTGACGACCACGGCAAACGTTTCAAGGACAACCATTGAAGAATAGGCACATGGAATGTCCGCACCCTTTACAGGGTAGGCACTTTCGTTCAACTGGCAGATGCCCTCATGAAATGTAGGCCGGACATCACTACCATATAGGAAATGCGCTGGATAGGACAAGGGTTAGCGCCTTGCGATATGTATTACAGCTGCCATGTTGATAAGCATGATTTCGGATGCGGATTTGTGGTTAATAAGAGACTTCGTCACCTTGTCTTTGGGTGACGTCTCTGGTAAGTGCTCTGGCCAAGGGGATTTTAATGCGGAGGTCGGGCGGGAAGGTATCTTTGGCCCCACTGTCGGACAGTTCAGCCACCACGCGAACACTACCTCCAATGGTATGAGGCTGATCGATTTCGCTGCGGCGCGTAACAATGGTAGTATGTAGCACCAGGTTTCAGCATCTCGACATTCACAAGGCTACTTGGATGTCCCCCGATTGATCGACATCCAACCAGATCAATCATATTGTGATTGATGGAAGGCATGTATTCAGTGTACTAGATGTTCGCACATTTAGAGGTCCAAACATCGCCTCGGACCACTACCTCGTCGCAACCAAGTTTCGATTGCGCATTTGTCTGCGAGGTCTGCGCGCTCTAGTGCATTGCGAAAGCTGGACGTTAAGAAGCTGCGATCGCAAAAGACAGCTGAGGCGTTCTCCGCTCAACTCTTTGATAAGCTCTCCGCCGTTCCCCATCTGACCTCATCGACATTGGCGGACTATGGGCCAACATCTCCCACTCCTTGCCCAATACTGCGGAAACAATACTGTTTTTTCGAGTGCCCACCCCAACAAAATTAATGGTACGAGTGTCGCCAGGCAGCTTCAGCGAAGAACGCCGCATACAGAAAAACGTTGCAGTCGGCCGATACGCGAGCCATTGTCGAAAACTACAGATAGAGGAGAAAGGATGAGGGAGGTCTTTTCAGACGCAAGAAGAGGGAGCAGGAAAGGCGAGAGCGTGAGGAAGTTGAGATGTACAGATGTAGGAATGGCGCTCGAAAATTCTATCAAAATGTTAAGCGTCTAACCGAGGGGCACAAGCGCGGAGCGAGGAAGCCCCGTCATCGATTGGTGTGACCAACTGGCGTAGACGCGCAAGAAGCAGAGACGCCTGGAAGAATGTGTTGCGGGCTGTTACGGGCAATTAAGTAAGTAAGTAATGACTTTTGAACCTGGACCTTCACCATATACTTATCCAACAATTTAAGGGCTACACCAAGAAATGGTTTGATTATTTAACGACTTAAAATCAGTTTGTAAAGGTCACTTTTTTTGATACATTTTATATTTTGTAACGTTTCCATTTTTTTCACATTTTACAAATAATTTAACGTGAAGTTTGGTTAGCATTTGATGTTCTACATACATATTTGGCAATACAATACAATATGTTGTCTCTTCATGAAAAATGAGCTTGGGAATATAACACTAATTTTTGTTTTACAGGGGTTGAAAAAACAAAAATAAAACATAACTTTGACTTCTGTTCGAAAAAATAAAAGTCATAAATAACTTTTACTTATGCTCGAATAAATAAAAATCAGGTTTTTAAAAAACAACGAATTTTTTTAAAATTTGGTCCAAGACAATCAAAATGGTTGGATTTTGTTCTCCGACATCTCCTTGCGGTTGCTTTTTTTAATCAAAAATTAAAAAATAACAGTTATTTTTTGGTCGCTGGGGACAGCCATCATACAATAAAAATATCACATCGGTTTACTTATTTCTAATTCAAAAATTTTCTTTTTTAGTTTCATTTTATCTATTTAATTTTTTTGTTTTTGGAACATATATTGTTTTTGAAATTTAAATGATTCTTCACACAATAGTAGTATCCTTTCCATTAATTCAAATTTTTTTCTTCTTTTTTGCCTCAATAACTCCTTCAAGATATTTCGAATATCACCAAAGTGTTTAATGGATTTGTTCTTGCATAAATTTCGACATATGCACAATTCCACCATGTGACGAGTTGAATCGTTAACTATTTTTACAATTATTTCAACGAATTTTAAAGAATATTTTTTTTTACAAAAACCCTTACGTTTGGATGCATGCCTACACTTGCTGAAAGACAAACTTCAACTGAAGTTGTTTTTTATCTGTTGTATATTTTTTGGCAACAAAAATAAGACAAAAGGATCGCTGCTTGTCGTTTTCTGAAAAAAAAAATTATTTTTTAATGCTATTTGAGGGCAAAAAAGGCAGATCTCACAATTGGCTAAGCCAGGTCTGAAATAGTTGGTAAGAAACTATATAATAAAAGCTGGTCAGTTTAACAACTGAACGCTACAATAAGACAAAAGTGTTCTTAATTACAGTATCAAGAGCAGACTGAGGACAACTGCAATCTTATACCTATGTAAAGAGAAACAAAAAATTCAAGTGAAAAATTTTCAGAGTTTGTTTACTTTTACACCCAACTCTTTTTACACGGTTTAAAAAAAAATTTTAATTTAGTACGGTTTCAAAATCACTGTCGTGTAATTATATTTGTTTTTACCACACTTGACACCATTGCTGAAATGAACATCCATAGTAGTATCTGGGTAATGCCAAAAACCAAAAGTTCAACTTTCTATAACAGAATTTTTAATAAAAAAGTCGACGATGCAAGACATTTCGAAAAGTAGTTTAACAGTTCAAAACCCAATTACCGGACGAAACTCACCATTGGATAATTTGATGGATATCTCCAGTGATGATACCGACTTTAGTTCAGTTCGTCGCAAACAATTGCGCTTGTTATCCAGTAGCGATGAGTAATTATGTATTTCCGAACGTCCCCGGCCACTCACTAACCCAACCTCATTCGACCGCGGAGGGCTCGTCACTATTACGTAGGGATACGTACACACTACAGTCCGGACTGTAGCGGGTAAGGGAAAAGTTATGGCAACGAGAACATAAAACAGCTACAGAACTAAATCACAAGTTGAATAAGGTAACAATAAAACGGAACAATCTAAAACAAGACAGAAAATAAATTTTTATATAATAAATCATAAACTAATGCCAGTATACAAGCCACGCTTTACATTACAAACACTACAATTAAAATCTTTAAAATCATTATATAATCTACGAAAAGGAAAATTACATGCATTGTTCGTTCTATAGAAATCTAAAGAAAGAGGACGATAGTGCCATGAAATTCTTTCTGGAATGCTGAAATTCAGATTACAAAGCAAGAACTCAGAATCGATATCACCTTTAACCAAATTTAAAAAAAAAACCCTTAAAACAGACCTTTTACATTCCAAAGTTGGAAGTTTTATCAAAGCTAATCTATCCTCATACGGCGGAAGCCCATTGGCATAATCACATCCTAAGCCACGTAAACAGAATAATAAAACTGCCTCTGCATAGACTCAATTGAATCACTATGACAACGATAGTATGGATACCAAATAACAGACGCATACTCCAAAATAGGCCTAACAAGTGAAATGTACAGTAGTCTTGTTATATAATGATCAATGAATTCCCTAGCCCATCTTTTCACAAAACCAAAAACAGCCCGAGCCTTGCCAATCATCAAACTAATATGATCAATCAAAGACAATTTAATATCCAATAATACTCCCAAATCAAGAAATGAAGGCACAGTTTCCAAAGGGCAAGAATTAATCACATAAGTGGGCGAGATTACACCACCGCGAGAGAAAACCATGCATTTACATTTTCCCAAATTAAGATCCATTAAATTTATCCTGCACCAAGTAACAAACAAATCAATATTTCGCTGAAGAACAGCCTGGTCATGATCATCATCAAAAGTATAAAATAATTTGACGTCGTCAGCATACATCAGAATATTACAATCAGAAACAGCAGAAGGAAGATCATTCAGAAACAATAAAAACAGTAAAGGACCCAAATGGCTACCCTGCGGAAAACCAGAAGTAACATATACAGTTTTAGACAATAAATTCCTAAAGAATACCCTCTGAGTCCTAAGGGAGAGGTAGGAGTCTAGCCAACGATGAATAGTATCAGGAATACCGATTAGTGGAAGTGTAGATATGTAAATATTTTTTCTTTATTTCTATTCTAATTTTTCTGTTCTTAATTCTGGATTAATAGATTTCTTTTGTTTTTTGCTTGCTCTACTAATTTTTCACCTACATGAATTATATATTTTAAGTTTTAATGCTCAATAAAATGTTATTTGAATTGCATTTCTGAAATTTTATAGTTTTCAACATTATTTACACGGTTTTTCGAAGTAAATATAGTTCTTTATTTCATCTTACACGGTTTTCAGATGACATTTTACTATAGGAAACGTCTCTTTCTTTACACGGTTTTTTTACTCGGATTTCTGAGGAACGTATCTACCGTGTAAAAAAAGAGTTGGGTGTATATCAAAATTATGTCATTAAAAATAGAATATAAAAACAGCAAGACAAAATGTAACAAAATAAAATTTAATTTCGCCCCATTTTTTTTTTTATTAAAGCTTCGTTCAGCTCTTTTAAGGAGTTATAAGTCATTCCACTTTTGTATATTTCGGCACTTAAAATTCCCCAGAAGTTTTCGAAGGGATTTAGTTCGGGTCTAAAACAGCTATATTTTTTTCCAAAAATGCTTTGGTCCTTTTGGTTGCGTGTACAGGGGCATTGTATAGCTGAAAAGTAAAATTATTTCCATTATTTTCTTCAGCAAATTCAACGAAAACATTATCCAGTAATTCCACATAGTACTCCGAATTCATTTTATGAGAAATAAAACAGATTGGAGAGCGTGGTTAGTATCCAAAAGCAACTCATGTCATTAAAGATCCTCCCTGAAAATTACGTGCTGTTTTGATCCGCGTTTCACCTCTTTTTTCTCTCCAAAAATATTTGTATCCATCTGGTCCAGCAAAGTTGATTTTTTTTTCATCACTGAATATAATACTACGCCACTCCTCTTCCTAGAATTTGTATTTTTCAGCGAAAGCCAATCTGGCTGCCTTCTGTCTAGGGGCCAATCGTGGTTTGGGTATCATTTGTTGTTTTTTCACTTCTAGATCTTCATTTAAAATTTTATTAATCCGTCTCTTGTTTACATTTAGTCCCAGATTTATTTATTAAATTATTTGTGATTCGTGGTTAGTCAGTATTGACTGACTACCAAATCGTTTTTTAGTGCCGTATGATTTTAGATCCTCCAAATAATTTTGTACTGTCAATTCTGTTTGCTATAGACCTTATTGAATGCCCATTTGCCCTAAACAATTCAACCTGGGTACGTTCTACTAACGAAAGTTGGTTTCCACGGGGCATTTGTACCTAAAGTTCAATAATTTTCACACAAAAAAAAAAAATATTTAACTGTTTATAGTAATATTCTTTTATACTTACGCCATATTTTGCACTTAAAATTTTGATTCAATTGTAATTTATTAGATAAATCTATTAAAGATTTAACTTGTACCATATAATTATTTCATATGAAAACAACGTTATCAAAACAGAATATAAAAAATAACGGTAAGTTCATGGTGTAGATATAAGAGAAGCATTATTTTTGGGAAGAGAATTAATGCAGCATTGTAATTAGTAACATTAAAAATTATAATTCTTGCTATTACTTAATCAAAACATGTAAAATAAATTTGTAACATATATTTTCTTCCTTGGCTGTATTTAATAATTAATTTTTTTATTAGTTGTGTAATCTACTAATTACAATTTGTTTTTATTTCATTTCATTATTACTATTGAAATTGTATTACACGCAATGGTGGTGCGATGGACATTTCGGATTTCGATTTTCGGCTATTTGATTTCTGGATTGTGTTCTTTATAATATACATACATACATAATTGGTCATTACAACCCTTCAGTCAGTATTATTGACCTAATTTCTCACACAACTTATGTTGTGTGTGTTAATTTTTTTTTTACATTAAGTGACTGGACCTACAGTTTTAAAGTCGACTCCGAACGACAGATTTTTGAGAAACTTTTCATGGCAATTTTATTTACTCTCACAGTTTTCTGGCAAAAATCTGCTGAGAGGAAATCGCCGAAAAAATACTTTTTGTATTTTATTTTGATGTCAGGCCTGGGACACGAACCCTGGCTTTTCGTCTAATAAGCCAACACACTACCTACTAGACCACGGCGACTAATAATATATATCTTTAAAATATATAATTCATAATTTCATTATCTTTCATTAATGAAGCTGACGGATACCGATTGCAGCCTGAGGATCGTGAGCTGATATAGTTTTTGATTTGATGTCTTTTATTTATTGGAAAATTTGGAAAAATAAATGAAGCAAATTTGAGTTAGGGCTATTATTATAACTTACCTTTAACAAAAGGGAGGATTTTAATGGAGAGATAAATTGTTTTTCATTATTACGAGTATCCAATAAGATAGAAGTGAGCGTTAAGCTAAAGGAAAGATCATCCTACCTTTAATATTTAAAGGTCACTTTCTGTTTGAACTTGCTATATCATATACTATTTTCGATGTGACAATTTCAAATTTAAACAAAATTAGCATATACAACAACCAAAACGAAGTTTTCCTTTTGCACTGCGTTAAAAAAAATCTTGTTAAATTAAGCAGTTTTATCGACTTTGCTCCGGCACTGCCATATTTTTGAAAAAGTTAATTTTGTTTTATCGGTAAGTTGTAATAACCAAAATAAGTTAAAGGTAATAGCCCATTTACACTACAGCGAAATCTAGTAAATTAGATTTCAAATCATGCTCAAAATCTAGATCGTTTACACTGGATTTATTTGACAGTAGCAAGATTTCATTTTAATAACAAAAACAGCTGACTGAAATTTAAAAAAAAACAATAATATTTCCAAATTTAGTTTAATACAAAAAAATTAAAAATATAGGACAAAAAATTTTGCAAATGTATTACTACACATAATTGTTAAATGGGAGAATGTAATGGGTAGCATATGCAATATAGGTAATAATAAAAATATTAATCCGCAGGTTCGTCACAAATCATTCTGGGAAGATGTTCCTTATTTTGTTTATTTTTAACCCTTATCCTGTACTTTAAAAATATAACACATTTTATTTTTTTACATTCATTGCATACAACATTGGTCTGAGAATGCATTCTGCAAATACATTTTTGACATTCGGTACATTTATTTGCATATTTGGTGCTTTTAGAACGATTTGGACAAAAGTAACAACTTCAAAAACACATCAACGAATAATATATTTACACTACTTATTTTCTTTTTTGGGTTTGTTGCTAGTTATGAAGTTGTCAAGACACACAAAATTGTTACTAAGCTCGTAACACATGCGGAAATGGATTATGTTGCATTGAGCAATTTTGATCCAAAAGTACCATTTGCGTAAGTTTTTTTTATATACGCTTTGTGAAAAACCCTACAAAGATTATGTTTTAAATTGTAATAGCATTCACTAAAATTATAATTGTACAAAAGTTGAGTATTTAAAGAATAAATGAGGAATAAAAACTGTTCGGGCAATTTTGACCCATTAATACAGGATAAGGGTTAATTTGTTTGTTTTTATTTTGAATTGAAATGTCATTTTTTTCCTGCGCAGCGTTGTATTTTGAAGTACTATTTGGCAAAACACATAGTTGCATTCCAATTTTTACTAGATTTTGAGTAGATTTTGCCGAAATCTACTAAATAAGTAGATTTTGTTTTGTATGGGAAATCTAGTTAAAATCAACTAGATTTAGCTCGAAATCTCAAAAGTACTAGATTTCGCTGTAGTGTAAATGGGCTATAACTTCGGCGTTCACTTCAGCTAAAGGTACCTTTAACTATCGCCAACTTTAAAGGTAAGTTGTAATAATGGCCCTTAATATAATTGTATCCTAAAGCATTAATTTTGGAGCCATTCCGGTCTTGATGGCAGTACTGCAAGGGCGACGATCAACTTGAAGAGGCCTAGCCTCCAACATAGGGCGTTACAATAGTAGTTTAAGCTTTTATCTAACATTTAATGTAATTTTATTTAAGCTTTGGTGCTTTATAACATTATCCTTTAATTCCTTTAAATTTAGGTCTCTTGATTGAAGCTGAACTTAAAATTTATTCTTCTTGTAACATCCAAAGGAATGAAAGTGATTTCTCTTGAAAAGTATTTAGTGCATAATTAGTGAATTTTATAGTTTGTAAAAACAAAGAAGTAAAGAATTATTGAACTTTAATAAAAAAAAATTTAATTTTCTGTGGTTTAACTCAGTGGAAAAGGACGAAAAAAGTGAGAAGCAAATTAGCCGACAAGAAAAAAAGAAGTGTTTGGTTTTTTATGGTGTATTCGTACATTGGACTGCATTAAACCCAAGTTTAACGGCAAGCTGTAATAATGGCCTTAAGTCGTATAATAAAGGACAAAATCGCTTAATATAAAAACGCTAAATTTTGACACCACTACTAGCGTGGGCTGATTACAAATTAATAAAAAAAAGTTGTACAAAGTTAAGGTTGAAAACAAAAAATGTAATTATATTGATAAATGCTTATGGCTAACCAATGAAATGTAATAATGAAACTGAAGACCAAACCAGATTACATACTGTATGATATCAACAAAAATTATTCCTGATAACTGGCATGTAAAGGGGATAATTTTACATGCAATTTCGAATAATTCATAATAGACAAGAAAGTTTCCAGAAAATTAGAGGGAAACTATTAATCATAGTTGAAAATTTGGCAAAGAAGAGAAAAGTTAAGAATACCGTTCAATAAACATGTTGAAAACTCATGAGAATATATTGAAAAAAATCGTGAAACGAC
Organism: Sarcophaga peregrina; assembly: GCA_014635995.1. Taxonomy (NCBI): domain Eukaryota; kingdom Metazoa; phylum Arthropoda; class Insecta; order Diptera; family Sarcophagidae; genus Sarcophaga; species Sarcophaga peregrina. Next base: position 83,115,521 of record CM025789.1, on the reverse strand, counting down.
AATACCGGGAACATATGGATATATATATATATATATATATATACATATACGGATATATTTATATTCAAAATATTAGTCTAGTTTTAAAAGAATTTTTTTTGTGAAACGACTGTAAAATATGTGACTAATCTATGGAGGGCATTGTGAAAAATAGAGTAATCATAACCATATTTTTAGACTTCATAAAAAAATTTGCAACTAGGACAGGAAAATACTACTTCAAAAATTATATGTATTATATAAAACCGAAGGAAAGTGCTCAAATGGTTTGGCTCATATTTGAAGAGCAGAATGCCAATTACTATAATCATGAAATATGATCCAATTATCAATAATAATTTGGTGTCCACAGGGCTATATATTGAGAGTTTTAGCATTCATTAGTATTTTAAAGAATATGTGTTAATTTTCTAAAGAGTAATACAGTACTTTCCGCTTATAGTCACAACCCTTAATTGCACACAAATTGAGAACTATATCGCTATAAGCAAAATTTTTTATATACCACAATGTGCTTAAAAAGAAAATCTCGTATATTCAATTTTTGTGAATATAACAAAAAATAAAAATTCATTTTTATTACAAAAATAAATAAAATGTGCATGAATTCATTGCATTTAAAAATATTTATTGTTAATATTATTTAAAAAAAATCAGTAATTTTAGTCTGTTTTAGCTTGAGGATATTGTTTACATATGTATCCTCTATTTTTTCAAGTAAAAAATTTGTATTTATGTAGTTAATTTACGATACATTTTTATTTAGTATGTGTAGTGGTTTCTGATTTTAATAAATAATTTTTTAGAATGTGACAATATCGTGAAGTTTTTTCATATAATATGACTTTTAATAACCACGGATAGTTGGCATATATGTGAAAAGTTCTTATATCCAAAATGGATTATAAAGTAAACTTTTTGTATGAAATTGATCGATGGAGACATATAAATTTAATAAAATTGACAATATAACCTATGTGACTATAACAGGTAGTGACTATAAACGAAAACTACTGTACGCGTAAAGATAAACAAATTTTGTTTTTATATGTATGAAAAAAAAACTTTTTAAAGTATTATGAATATTAATAATTGTTACGGAGAGCCCTAATAAGTTCCACATGAACAGCTGATTTTGTTATTGTGAATTATTGTTTTGTATTTCTTATTTGACGTCTATTTTGTAAACCGCCTTTTTGCACTCTCCTTTTAAATTCTTATTTGTGTTGTAAGATGTAAGTCAAATTTATATATTTAATCGAAGCCTGTCCATTGTTGAAGAAGGAGGTGCAAAACTGCGGTAAGTAAGTTAAATTAAATGTATTGTAATTTTCTAATATTAATATTAATTCCTCTAGAAATAAACGGTACTATTCAACGGTACAATTCTACATGAGAATACTGTTTAAGGCAAACCTCCTTTCTTCGAGATATTTTAGTTACAGCCGTAACATTTTTATTTCGCAGATTTATTGAATCTCTTGTAAAAAAAAACAAAGAATTACAAGAGCTGCCATTTACAGTAAATCTGCAAGTAAACTTTGTTGGAATAAATGCCTCCACCGGTAGTTCGCAGCCCACCACTTTTAAGAAGTTCCACCAGTGCAGATACAGCCATATCTGACCAACTTGGACAAGAGAAGATGCAGCCAGCATCCAGACCAGCCAGCCAGGCTAATATTAGTGCTTCTGCCGCCAGCACTGACGCCCCGACAGCGAACATTATAAGTAAAAAAGCCAGTTCCAACCAACAAAGATGTACCCCTAGTGCTTCTAAGGCACCAGAGCCTACAAATGAAGCAAGCCAAATAAGTACGCAACCTTCAACATCAAGTAGAGACAACGTCTTCTCGACAGATTGGCAGAAACAAATGCAACATTTGAAACGCCAGCTTTCGGAAGCTCAATCCCAACTTGCTGAGAGTAGACGTAAGTGTCAACAATTAGAATCTGCTACACAGGAGACAACACAAACGGTAAGTGACCATAACCTCAACTTTATAAGTACGCCAATTAGCCCCGCCATTGAATATACTAACACAACATCGTCAGAGCCCCGTAATCCGCGAACATATATGCAGCCTCAACATACTGTTGAAGGCAGCGCTGCTCCGTCGCCGCAAGCAGCGCCAAATACCTTTAACTCATATACACCGTTTAATAATAATAACTGTACGCCATCGTTTTTCGCAAACACAGTCTCCAGCCATCAGCAACATACAACAAATAATTTAAATGCTTACGGTACCCTTAACGGAGCAAATGAATTTATGATCCCAAGAAAAATACAGGATTTACCAGAGTTTAACGGTGAACCAGAAGATTGGCCATTATTTTTCACCGCTTATACACAATCAACAGCAGCATACGGATACAATAATTTTGAGAATAACCAAAGGCTTCAATGATGTTTAAAGGATGAAGCTAAAGAAATTGTGAAGTCGCTCCTTATTCATCCTGACAATGTTAATGTGGTTATTGATCAATTAAAATTCCGTTTTGGAAGACCTGAGCAATTGATTCATAGCCAGTTGAAAAAAGTGAAGGAATTGCCCTATATTAATGAAAACAATTTACCTAAATTAGTGCCATTTTCGACTAAAGTGAAAAACTTAGCAGTGTTTCTTAAATCTGTGAATGGTCAACAACACTTAGCTAATCCAACGCTTTTAGAGGAGATTATTTCAAAACTCCCCATGAGTAAGAGACTGGAGTGGGCTAAAATCGCAGTAAATATTAACCCATATCCAACAATTGAACATTTTAGTGACTGGTTAAGTGAAGTGGCAAACTTAATATGTATAGTGCAAGATGTTAACAATGAACAATGAGTGCTACATGCAACAGAAAAGGTTCAACTATGTGCTGTATGCCACAAATTTTTAAATTTTAAAGTGGATGAACGTTGGACTATGGTAAAAAAAAGATTCATGCGTGTTTCTCTTGCCTAAATATTGGACATTCGACCCGCGAGTGCCGTAGAAAGAGAGTTTGCTCAGTAGATGGCTGCCAACGTAAACACAATAAACTACTTCATGAAGATACATCCCGTGTTCCCTTGCCAGCACAGTCTAATAACAATAATAGTAGTGAGCCTAGCCATGACGTTTTAAGCTGTTTCCATGATAATAAAAAACTGCTGTTTCGTGTACTGCCAGTTACCCTCTATGGTGAAAATCGCAGTGTAGATATTTACGCTCTATTTGATGACGGTTCCTCCATAACTATGCTAGATAAGGAAATCGCAGAATATATAGGTGTGCGAGGGAAAAATAATAATTTGAATCTCCAATGGTTCGGTGGCCGTTCAGCAAGAGAGCCTTCGTTTACGTTCAACATACGATTAAGAGGTACCGGAAGGAACAAAACTCATCTCTTAAAAAATGTTTATGCCGTATCGAATTTAAATTTACCAATGCAAAGCTTATCTGAATGTGAGATAAAAGAAATATTTAAAAATATGCCGTCAAACTTTATTAAACCTTATACAAACATTGTTCCAAAATTATTAATTGGCTTAGACCATGCCAGCTTAGGGTTGCCATCCGATGTAAATATAAACAATTCTACTGGACCATTTGCGTGTAATACGGAGTTAGGATGGGTAGTATTTGGTCCGTGTAAATCAGTATCACCTTCAACTCATTCATGCCTTTTCGTACGTGTTGAAGAGGAGGAAGAGATCCACAAGATGGTTGAAGATTATTTTAATATTGAAAATATGGGTGTACGAACCGCTCCTCCAATTCAAAGTGAAGATGACATTAGAGCGAATAGAATATTACATGAATCAACAAAGCGTGTTGGCAAACGTTTCCAAACGGGTCTTTTATGGAAAAAATATCTAGTAAATCTCCCAGATAGTTACTCGATGGCATTAAACCGTCTTGAAAGTTTAGAGAAAAAGTTGCGACGTGATGAAAGCCTTTATAATAAATAGTTATATTGAAAAGGGATACGTCCGTAAAGTGCCACTACAAGATATCCACATGACATCAGATAAAAAATGGTATTTACCTCATTTTGGAGTTATAAACCCTAACAAGGAGAAAAGAAAATTGCGATTAGTTTTTGATGCCGCTGCCAAGGTAAATGGAATTTCCTTGAACGACAATTTATTAAAAGGGCCTCAGTACATTTCGTCATTACAAACCACACTTTACAGTTTTCGATCTGGGAAAATTGCTGTTACTGCAGATATTTGTGAAATGTTTCATCAAGTAATGATACAACCAACTGATAGAATATCTCAACGGTTTTTATGGAGAAACTGTGATTATAATTCTGCACCTGATGAGTACGAAATGATGGTAATGACATTTGGAGCCACCTGCTCACCTTGTTCTGCTCTTTATGCCATGAAAAAAAATGCTAAAGAACATACAGATTGCAATCCAAGAGCGATAGAATCCATTTGTGAACATCACTATATGGACGATTTTATCGACAGCTTTGATACTGTTGAAGAAGCCATTGAAGTATCACTACAAGTGAAGAATATTCATAAGGACGGAGGATTTGATTTAAGAGGATTTACTTCAAATTCAAATGATGTTATCCAGGCGCTAGATGGAAATTCATCACTCAAAGTAATTCCAGCCAATGAGGGCGTAGAGAAAATTTTAGGTCTCTATTGGGAATCTATCTCAGACAATTTTATGCTTGATATGAAATTTAAAAAGGTTAGTCACGACATTATTTCCGGTAATGAGAAGCCAACAAAACGCCAAATGTTAAGTGTTATCATGTCGACATTTGATCCATTGGGATTTTTAAGTCATTATATTGTAGGGGCTAAAGTAATACTACGAAATACATGGAGACGTGCCATCCAATGGGATGAACCGATTCCTGGCGACATCAATACATCATGGGAGAAGTGGCGTAAACAACTAAAAAACGTTTCTAATTTTCGTTTACCACGATTTTATTTTCCTCAAGGAAAGCCATATGAAATCCAGTTGCACATATTTGTAGATGCTAGTGAGGAAGCCTTTGCAGCCGTGGCTTATTGGAGATTTATTTCGGTCGATGGTTGTATTGGAGTCAGTTTTATATGCTCAAAGACTAAATGTGCCCCTCTAAATAAAGTATCAATACCTCGCCTTGAATTACAGGCAGCCGTTCTAGGAACTAGGTTAAAACAAAATGTGCTTAGCGAACACAAGATAGTGCCAAGCCTAATTATTTTGTGGAGTGACTCAAAAACCGTTTTGAAATGGATCTCAAGTAGACATAGGAACTACAAGCCTTATGTAGCGCATAGAATCGCTGAAATATTGGCGTCAACTAATACAGAAAATTGGAGATGGATCTCTACTAGAGACAATGTAGCCGACGATGCCACTAGATGTTACGATAATATCGATTTTTCTAAATCAAGCCGATGGTTAAATGGACCTAAGTTTTTAAAACAACATGAAGATGAATGGCCGGATCACGATATTACTCTTCCTCCTGAGGATCATGATGAAGAAGAAATTCGCCCAAAGATCTCACTTCTAATCTTGAACAATGATTTTATAAATATTAAACGTTTCTCTTCTTATAGCCGATTAAAACGAACGATCGCATACATGCTTCGATTTATTAATTTATGCCGTAAGTGATACAGTGATTTAGATCGACATGGAATAACAGCCAAAAATTTAGAAGACGCCGAAACAATTTTGTGCCGAGTGGTTCAAGGGGAATCATTTTCTGAGGAGATTAAGATTATCAAGAAGGGACAGCCAGTCACAAAAGCCAGTAATTTATTTAATTTGCTATCATATATCGACGAAGATGGTTTACTTAGGGTGTATGGAAGAATCGATGCGGCTAGCAGCCTACCGTACGCTACTAAACGGCCAATTAGTTTACCTAAAGACCATTACTTCACGAAGATTGTCGTAATGAGTTACCACAGTGAAATGAAACATCAGAATCATGAAGCCACGATTTGTGAAATAAGGAAAAAATTTTGGATTCCTCGGTTAAGGAGCCTATTGAGAAGTGTTGTTAGTAAATGTTTTGTCTGTAGAAAACACAATGCCATTCCTGTTACTCCAGTCATGGGACCACTACCTGCGGATCGACTTGAGCCCTATATTACTCCATTTAAATACACTGGTCTTGACTACTTTGGGCCATTAAATGTTAGTATTGGTCGTAGAACTGAAAAGAGATGGGTAGCACTGTTCACTTGCCTAACTATACGCGCTATTCATCTTGAAATAGCATATGATTTATCAACGTATTCTTGCATCATCGCCTTGAAGAATTTTATGAACCGTCGAGGAGTTCCAGTTAGAATTCGTTCCGACAATGGGAAAAACTTTGTGGGTGCCAACGAAGAGGCTAAACGCTTTGAAGAAGTTTTTGAAGCCGAAAGAATTCAGAATTTACTGTCTTCAAAGGGCGTTGAGTGGGTATTTAATTGTCCAGCAAACCCCTCCGAGGGTGGAGTGTGGGAAAGAATGGTGCAATGTGTCAAACGGGTTTTACATCAAACACTAAAGAATGAATCCCCGAAAGAACACGTATTGCAGTCCCTACTCATTGAAGCTGAAAATATCATAAATTCAAGACCGTTGACTCATTTCCCTGTCAGTCCGTATGATGAAGAACCACTCACTCCAAACCATTTCCTTCTAGGAGCGCCTAATATAGCTCAGACTTCTTCAGTAAGGGTTCCAGATGATAAAATATTCAAACTGAAGAAGCAATGGCGCATTGTAAGATGTTTAAGAGATAGATTTTGGAAAAGATGGTTGTTAGAATATTTGCCAACTCTAACAAGAAGAGTTAAGTGGTGCGAGTCTACAAGGCCAATAAAAGAAGGGGATGTTGTGTTTATATGCGATCCTAATATTCCAAGAAATCAATGGCGGCGAGGTTTGGTCATGCGTTTGTACACTGGAGCTGATGGAGTTGTTCGGAAAGCAGAGGTGAAAACCTCAAGTGGAGAGTTACAACGAGCTGTTTCGAAGTTAGCTGTTCTCGATTTAGATGATGGTGAAGCTGATCGCTCCACGGGGGTGGGGGTGTTACGGAGCGCCCTAATAAGTTCCACATGAACAGCTGAATTTGTTATTGTGAATTATTGTTTTGTATTTCTTATTTGACGTCTATTTTGTAAACCGCCTTTTTGCACTCTCCTTTTAAATTCTTATTTGTGTTGTAAGATGTAAGTCAAATTTATATATTTAATCGAAGCCTGTCCATTGTTGAAGAAGGAGGTGCAAAACTGCGGTAAGTAAGTTAAATTAAATGTATTGTAATTTTCTAATATTAATATTAATTCCTCTAGAAATAAACGGTACTATTCAACGGTACAATTCTACACGAGAATACTGTTTAAGGCAAACCTCCTTTCTTCGAGATATTTTAGTTACAGCCGTAACAATAATAACTGAATAATAAAAATAGATAAGAATTAAAATCGTAACAACAATGAATATATTAAAAGTCATAAAAATAGTAGTATTAAATAGTTCGATAACTATAATAAAACTGATTATGTTGAAGCAAATAATTAAATATCAATATTACAGAGAATGGCAGCTTTTGCCTTCCTTTCACATGAGTCATATGTCATCAGGGAGAAAGTCCTTACGGCTCGCGGTGGAATCTCATAGGGAATGACCAACGAGGTATTAGGGATCACGTATAAAGCAATTGGACGCTCGATTGACTCTATTTTTGATCGACACAAAACGCCCTAAGGTTCGCTACCGCCTGTGTAAAAATTGCCAGCATAGACTACCGCCATTAGGAAACGAAGATTCTTTCAGTAAATAGTTTCTTTCTGCATGCCATCTATAATCAATGAAAATCCCTCATTCTGTAATATCAGACTAAACCTTATACATCACGACGGACCGGTTCAAATATTAAATGAACGAACAGTTGCGGAATAATAGGCTAGGTTAGAGGATGTGTACTTGTCAAATGAGTCAAGTACAGTTCTCGGAAGTCAAGTTGACCCATTGTACAAAACGTCCTTACGATGAGAGGAAATAGGAAAAAGGAGAGGTAGTAGGAAACGGAGAATAGGAAGCGGAGAAATTACACAAACCATCAAACACATAAGGGAGAACGCGACTACACTAAGCCCTAGCACTTCTCAATCAATTTAAGCTAATAATGAATATTGGAGAGCCAAGAATCCTCAACCTACCAAGGGCTGGGCAATTAAAGCGAAGGTGCTCGATAGTATCCAACTCCTCATAGCAATATACCCTGCAACAGTCCGGCTGGGATATTTTCCAGATCCGTGGTTTGCACCAGACCTACGCAGTGGCCCTTAAAGCAACCTGACCGTCAACAAAGATCATTTTTGATTCCGAATCCCAAGCGGGCCCACCAGCTATGGCTCCAATAGCCCTCACGATTGCAAAAATTTCCGCCTAAAACACGCTACAGTCATCCTTTAACCTGAAGTGAATTTCAAGACCGAGTTCCCTACAAACCCCAGCACCTTTGCCTACCTTAGACCCATCTGTGAAGATAGGTACACCTCTCTGCCCCTGGAGTACCACACCATTTTATTGTGCCCTATGAGATATAAGTATCCTTAAACCAGGCACAATGTAGCCGCGCTGCACACTGCTTGACATACAAATCGAGGGGTATCAGGCAGAGCATAATGCCAAGAGAAGCTTGACGACAACTCTTCCTCACTCCAGTAATACTCAAGGAAGTAATCCGCTGAAACTTATGCAAGATTTTAAGTTGAAAATTCTTATCCACGGCACTCCACTAAACAACACAACAATAAGTAATAACCGGTTTAACAATCGTCAGTTATATTCAGAGAATGGTCCTAGGCGAAAGAACCTCAGTTCTTACCTATGGAGTTCCTGCACTGGTAGAGAATATTCACTCCTTTCTTCATTCTTTCTTCGGTGTTTCTTTCCCAGTTCAGCTTGCAGTCCAGGATAATACCCAAGTACTTGAGCTCAGAAGCCAACGGAAGTTCCCTACCACCTAACCTCGACAACCTGAAGGTTACAATTTTGTACTTACGCGGGAACAAAACGAGGTCTGTCTTATTCGGATTTATACCCAGATTACAGTTTGTAGGCCAATAAGATAAAATTCCCAGAGCAGACTCCATCAGTTCCCCCAGCGTCGGCAAAAATGTTCCACCCACCAGAATAGCCGCATCGTCGGCATATGCCACAACCCTAAAGCCCCTACTTTCCAGAAGCAACAGACCAACTGTATAAGAGTTTAACTTTTTACTTCAAGTTAAACTTAGAAACAATTTTATTTAAATTTTATTTAAAATTAAGTTTTATGTCCAGGACAACACCCAAGTACTTAATCTTAGAAGAGGATGGAAGTTCTCTACCACCTACCCTCGACAACCTGAAAATTTAAATTTTGTTCCTAGGGAAGAACAAAACGAGGTTTGTCTTATTGGGATTTATAGCTAGACTAGAGTTCGAAGCCCTAGAGGATAAAGTTCCAAGAACAGACTCCATCAGTTCCCCCAGCATCGACAAAAATTTTCCACCCACCAGAATAACCACATCATCGGCGTATGCCACAACCTTAAACCTTCTTCTTTCTAGGTGCCTCAAACCAACATTAACCACCAGGAGCCACAAATGAGGATTTGAACGGATTAGTTTATTATCCAGCATGTGGGTGAAAACCCACACCATAAAATCTGAGGCGTGTATATCCGTAAGTGAATTATCAATCGAAGAAGTGGTAACATTATTGAAAGCTCCCCCAATATCTAAGAAAGCTGATAGTGTGTACTCACCGCTAGCCAAATTCGCATCAAGGAAACCTGTCACATCATGAAGAGTGCTCTCAACTGACTTACCCTTAATGTAAGCATGTTGAGACTTACTCAACAGGAACCGATCCATGTTTGACCTCAAATATAGATCGATAAGTCTCTCCAAAGCTTTCAAAAAAACGAATAAGAGCTACATCGGTCTATAATCTTTAGGACTGATGTGACTGGGTTTACCGGCTTTCGGTATACAAATCATAAGCACATCTTTCTAACCGCCAGTTATATTACACCACCGGAGACAGTCCCTTATACAGTCCACCAGATATTTGTGTAATATATCGCCAGCATGCTAACGCAGAATCGTAAATATGTCATCCGGATTAGGCAACTTAAAACACTCAAAGCTATTTACATCCCATTTAACCCTATCCCTAGTAATGGTCATCTCCAAGTCAGGCATCATGCCCGTATTACAGACGGCATTAGTTACACTCAACGAATAGCCATCCGGATCCATACAATTGGGAAAATTAGTGTGCAATAGAACCTCAAGGGTTTCTTTTGCCGAAACTGTCCACTTGCCATCGTTCTTTATGAAGAAGCCTAAGACTTTGAGCGCTTTATTTCACTTTTATAACCATTAAAACTGAACCTATATGCAGACTAGTCAACATCCTTGTCTAACCTTTTAACCTTATTAAAGAGTCTCCTAGTACAACAGCGGAGTCTTTAGAGTTCCGCATTCAGGCTGGCTGGCTCCTCTTACCTAGGAAAGTAAAAGAACAATCATCTCTATATCAAGACAACAAAATATTCCTCAAAGATCGAACTCGCTCATTGATGCCAGGAGTGAAATGACCCCTGAAGGCCTTAAGTTTCTCCTGCACAGTCTTCTCAAATCTGATCCATTCGGTTCTTCTCGTATTGCTGAAGGACTTCTGAAAGCCACTAGACAGATTAATACTGAAGGATATAAGTTGGTGACCAGAGAAAGGACACTCATCTGAAACCCTCTAGTCCCTAATCATAGAACTACCCACGTTAACGACCGTAATATCATTTACAACGTTACACATGTTAAGCATAATAAGAATAATAAAATTCAGAATCGACTCACCCCTAGTATTTATGTCAGCACTGGCCCATTAGGTGTGATGAGCATTGTCATCACAACCGAAGACAATATCTTTTCCTCTTCGCATACCCCACCAGTAGCCCAATTAACTCGTCAGGAGGAGAAGCAGCCTAATACGGAATGTACTCAGATGATGGCATCAGTTCTAACCCAAGATCATATCTGTACGCCATAGTTGTTACGTCATGTGTATAAAAGGAAGGGAATATTTTATAGTTTGCCATCCCTAGTTACAAAAAACAGTTGACTTGTTTTAACGACTACTTTATCGGTTCTATGCGTTTTGCACTCTAACTTGTCACAAACAACTACACGATTCTGACTGGAACGTAAGAGCGCATTGTATGGACTTTCGGCTTGTAACGACACATTTTCGCTTGGGTGCTGGGGTAGTTCAGCGGCGTCCAGTGGTTACAAAAATTTTAAATTCTAAAGTGTTTATTTAGAATGATTAAAATAGCTTACGTATTAAACTAAGCTAGGATTACACAGATCGAGTAATTAAGCTTAGTACTACTTAATAAGCCCTAGGCCGGCCAAACACGGTTTGTCGAGTAACAGCGTCAGTCACGTCAAGTAGAGGGGAATGTCAAAGCAACAATCAAACCGCATACGCTCTAGATGATTGCCGCCCTAAAACCTCTGGTATCTGTCCAGATCGAGTAATTAAGCTTAGTACTACTTAATAAGCCCTTGGCCGGCCAAACACGGTTTGTCGAGTAACAGTGTCTGTCACGTCAAGTAGAGGGGAATGTCAAAGCAACAATCAAACCGCATACGCTCTAGATGATTGCCGCCCTGAAACCTCTGGTATCTGTCCAGTCTCAGTGCCGAAAGCGTCAGGGGGGTTAGAGTCAGAACAACAGTCAAACGGTCTGTAGTATATACTGTCCCTTGTTAATACCCCGGCACAGTCAGTCAGGTCAACCAAAGGGGGATGTCAGAGCAACAAATCAAACGACATACGCTCTGGATGATTGTGGCCCTGAAACCTTTGGTGTCCGTCCAGTATCAGTGCCGATAGCGTAAAGGGGGTTAAGTCAGAACAACAGTCAAACGGAGTACGCTCTGGATGATTGCCGCCCTGAAGCCTCTGGTATCTGTCCAGTCACAGTTGCCAACGTTTTACTGGCTGTAAACAATTCACTTGTGGGGAGTACCACACCACTTGTGATTTGCTTATGGTATTAGCGCAGTTGATGTCTCAGGATCGACCTGCCTTACCAGCAACTCGTCACCAACTGTCTCGGCCGCTGAAGACATGCTTGATTTTGTACAAAAAAAAAACGAATAACGGATCGAACCTCAAACAAGTTGTGTCCTACGTTACAACTCATCAATGTGAGAGCAAGCAACAATTGAATTCAACAGAGGTCAAATGAGAGTCGTACGACAACCGTTATCACTAAAAAGAATAGTTCTGAAAATAGAACATACAACCTTAACAACATTAATAAATATTTCAAGCATAATGGGCTTGTTATGAACTTATTCTTAACTTTTTATGAATATATTTATTTATGAGAATTTTTACAGCAACATCGAAAAGAAAATGAAAATTCTATTATCATTCATTGATATGGTGTGGGCAAAAACGAGCACCCCGTCTTTTGTCGTCACAGGCTTAATAAAAGAACATATTGTATAACCTTTCAGCTTAAATGTCATTTTTGTACCGAAAATATATAACTACAAAGAAACTTTTCATTTACTCTGGGCTTTTCATTTGATAAAATAAAAATTAGGGTACAAATTTGATTTTGCTTTGAAAACAAAATCTCCGAAAATATACAATTTAATAACTCGCCAGATTTTGTCATTTGTTCATTTTTGCAGAGTCTATTATTGTTAATTCATTTATGTATAACCTGATAACTGTTTTAAGTCTGGCCGAATTTTCGTAAGTAGAAGAATACCGGATATTTTAAATGACGATATAAATATACTAGTATTGTCAAAAATATAAATACAAAGTAGCCACTTGTATATGCCTTCAGTTAAACATTTTGCATTTATTTTAAACTTTTCTTTGCTAATTTCACATGCATCTTTAACGCACATACCTCTGTAGGCACGTACTTTGGAATTTTTAAAATTGTTTGAATATATATAGAATCGATAAACCTATCGGTTAAGATAAGAAATTAGCAAGTCAGTGTAAAATTAAATAATAGTGGTGCACAAAGAATATTGATAAGATTAAATCATTTTAAAGTACGCACTATGAAAGACACTACGGACATTTTGATAAAATTACGCAAATTGATGCAAAATCTTCCATCAAAGCCGGGCTCATCCATAGCTGCTTACATTATACCTTCTGATGATGCTCATCAAAGTGAGTATATATGTGAGCATGATGAGAGAAGGGCTTTTGTAAGTGGATTTGATGGGTCAGCTGGTACAGCTGTTGTAACAATGGAAAAAGCGCTCCTTTGGACTGATGGCAGATATTACCAGCAAGCACTAAAGCAATTGGATGATAATTGGATTTTAATGAAAGATGGGTTGCCAACTACTCCCAGCATAGGAAGTTGGTTATCAAAGAATATACCTAAAGGTAGCACTGTCGGTGTGGACCCTAAACTTCTTTCTTACCGCGTTTGGAAGCCTATTGAAAAGGGTATACTATTTTCTGGTAAAAAAAAAACGCATTTATATTTTTTTGTACTACGTATAGATTGTTCGCTGGTTCCTGTTGAAGAAAACCTCGTTGATATTGTCTGGGCAAGTGACCAGCCTGCTGTAACATCAAATGAAATTGTTACATTAGATTTAGAATTTTGTGGAGAAACAATTGCTGAAAAATGGTTAAAGGTGAAGAATCAAATGAATGAAAAGGCCTGCGGTACGTTGGTAGTCAGTGCGTTGGATGAAATTGCTTGTATGTATTTCTTGCTTTACGCTTTAAGATATATATAGTTTTGATTTCTTTCATAATTAATTTTAGGGTTTTTAAATTTGAGAGGTTCCGACATTAAATATAACCCGGTATTTTTCGCCTATCTAATAGTGACCAAAAACGCCCTTAGGTTTTTTGTAAGCTCTTCCAAATTACCTAAAGATTTTGATAAGCACCAAAAAAATAATGAAGTTGAAATTACCGTAAATTCTTATGAATCAATTGGCAAAGAATTAACACAAATTGTGAGTATTATATTTTCTGAAATTTAAACTGTTACTGTCATAATATTATCGTATAAGAAAAAAGGAATTATATTGTTTTTTGTTTCTAAATAATAATGAAAAATAGTTATATTGCAATTGTCAAATATTAGTAGCCGCAAAGTTCTTTTCTTACTAACAAATACTCAACCATCAATACCAGAGAAATATATTAACTAATTTTTATTAGTGCTATGGTAATTAATATACATAAATTTCATTTATTGTATATTCCGAACAAGGTTTATTTATATCTACAAGATCACTTTATTTCGATAACACATACACCATACAAAAACAACATGTATTTTAAAAAACGGGTAAATTTGTATAGAAAATTCACGTCATTAATTAAAATTGACTGAATTTGATCACATCAATAGCTGTCGAAATATAGATATAATCAGTCATCTACTCTTTAAACAGTAGGCCTGTGAATACTTGGCGGACTTTATCTTTTCTTTTTATTCTTCATTATTCGTATAAATAAATTAACCCAATAATTGATAATAATGAATTGTACCACTTCTTTCAACCGGAAAAAGAAATATCCAAACCACCACAAAAAACACTTTTTATTAAGACGAAAAAACTATTTTATGCATCATTAATGGCATTACATGTTCACATCATAAAAGATTTAACACTTTGTCCAGAGTTAAAGAATGTAAACGGAAGCCGAAATTGTCAGCGATTTATTAGATAATTTTGTTACTGATGTTCAAACAATTGAAAGAAATGTGAAAGGCTATAATATAAACATCACAGTACACATACTGTTATTCAATATTTACACATTACACTGCCTCCAAAGGTTTAAAGTTTGCCATTTTTTCATTAAACCAATGTGATGTAAAGGTAATTTCACATCGACCAAATGTTTGATCGAAAACAAAAAATATTTCTTTATCGTAGTGTGTCTTCAAAATATTTGTGAGGGGCAAATGAAACAAACCATTGATTTTGGGCAAATATAATTATTTATTATTATTATCACTGGGTGAGTGGGTCACCATACCAACAGGTGAATATTATTTTCCCAATATTACAAAATTACTTACATACATACATAATTGGCCATTACAACCATTCAGTCAGGATTACGACCTAGCTTCTCACACCACTTATGTTGTGCGCGTTAATTTTATACATGTGTGGCGGGACCTACAGTTTAAAGTCGACTCCGAACGACAGATTTTTGAGAAACTTTTCATGGCAATTTTTACTCTCAGGGTCTTTGCCAGAAATCTGCTGAGAGGAAGTCGCTGAAGAAATATTTTTCGTTTTGATGTCTTTTGTCTAATAAGCCAACACACTACCCACTAGACCACGGTGACTTCAAAATTACTCACCATCTTTAAATAAACTAAAATAGTTTCAATAACTTGAATTTTTACTTAAAATAACTAAACATAAAAATTTTATTAATAAAAATATCATAAAATCAATCCAAAATGCTAAAGTCGCACCTAGTAATTTTTTGCCTCAAATTTGTTTACCCGGTATTTGCACATTTATTTTCCCATTTCTATTTCATCAAATAGGGTCAAATAGAAATATGTGAAAACATTATTGCACTATTTGAAAAATATTTGACACAGAAAAAATATTTCACCATTGTGTAGAAAAAAATGTACATCATTACCTTATACAAAGCACGGTCACATATGGCAAATGTTCTCTCTAGTTTGCCCGAAATGTGACTGAAACAACTAAAATTTTGATTTGTGTTCACACTATGCACATTTATATCTCATATCTTTTTTAATCAAGTAGCGGCAAACAGTAGTATTCTATTATTTATTTATTTAGTATTATTTGAAATACTTCAAAATTTACAATTATGATTTTTTACACAAATCTCTATTTAAAACATATCTTTTAATGAAATTACAATGTTTCTTTTAAATACATTTTTCCCCCACCGGCAGCGATATAGAGCAATTCTGTCTGTTCTATCGAATTGTTATCCATACGTCACCTGAAAACTTCACTGGGCAACGATAATTTGGGTAGAGAAAGAATAAAACAATAGTGATCGTGGCTGAACTAAGGTAAACAAAACTAGTAGTGCGCTCGGATTCAATGTTAACAATAATTTCTTTATTTAAGAATATTTAACTTATCCCCAGCTGTTGCAATTTTAAAAATAAGCTCCTCGCTAGGTTAGGTTCGCTTTCAGGTGGCGATTTGACAGTTGGTCCTGACCCCCCAGTCTGCCACTCTCTATGGCCTCATCGATGGATGGGTCAGGAGGGAAGAGCAGAGGTGTTGGGGGAACGGATCGAGTTGTTCTGTTTCTAGACGTCTAGGCCTACTGTGGACGGTAAAAAAACAGATTGGCTGCTGGGCTTGGTTAAGGCCAGCTTAAGGTTGGTTGTCGGTTCTATCACGGGGCACTGCGAGGTTAGGTCGCTGACGGGGATCTGGAACAGATTCCAGCTGCACTATTGCAGGGTATGTTGCGAGGAGGAGTTAGAGACTATCGAACATCTCCTCTGCAACTGCTCAACCCTTGGTAGGTTGAAGATCCTTGGCAGAGTCTTCTTTGAGAGCTTGAGTTCTGTGTCGAGAGCCGAAATCAAGGCTCTCCACAGATTCATTAGCAGCTTGGGCCGGTCGAAAGGTGCTAGGGCTTCATAAGTGTAGTCGCGCTCTCACCCTCTTTTGTTTTGTTTCTGTGTAATTCCTCCGTTTCCCATTCTCCCTCCCCTTACCTACATTCCTATATCCTCTATTTCCTTCTTCCCCTAAGGACAATGTACAATGGGTCAATTTCGACCTCCGGGTACTGTACTTGTCTTAACCGACAAGTACCCGTCCTCTAACCTAACCTAACCTATAATAAACTTATTAAATATCAGTCTCATTTAGTGGTGCAATTGCCAATACATTTGTATGGTTACTGAGCCTAGCTAAATAATTGGAGCTATATCTTTTATTTCCTATTTTATAAAAGACATACTTAGGTCATTATGTAAGGATTTATTGGTTATATAATAAAGAGCGTTTGTTGTTGATCGTAAAGCCTTAGATTGAAATTGTTGTAGGTTTTCTATATTAGAGTCGCAGTTCCCCACAATTCTATACCATAGGTCCATATAGGTAGTATAGTTTTCAGAAGTAATAATTTATTATTAAAGGAAAATAAGGATTTACGACCATTTTTTTAAATTTCATATCAAGCTGTTTTCTTTGAGCTGTTATGTGTGCTCTCCATGTACGTCTTCGGTCCAGGTGGAGATCCAGGTATTTAACATTTTCACTACGAGGAATTTCTTTGTCGTTTAGATACACACAGGTGGACAGGTTTCACTTCCCAGTGCGAGTAATGTGATTTGATTTTTCAGTGTTAACTACAATGTTCCATGTTGAGAGCCAGACCTGGAGACAATCGAGTTGCTCTTGTGGAATAGAAGGGAAGGTAGGGAATTAGATGACATACAACATGTATTGGCATGTCATATATAAATATCGTATACAACACTGGACCGAGAACACTACTTTGCGGTATTCCGGCATTAATTTGGCAAATTTTTGAGATGTCATTGTTAACTTTAACATAGAAACACCTTTTTTTTAAATAAGACAAGAAAAATATATAAAATGATGCAGAAAAAGTTGTTTTTATCTTGTAAAGCAATGCAATGATGCTTACAAATATTATTTTTGTCAGCAGTGTCTCTGTCCGGGTTTGCTTATTGTAAAGGCGAGTACGCCGCTTGGTTATGGTTGAAAAGCTCCAGTTTAGATTGAGAATAAAAAAGGAATCTTTTCAGCTAAATAACCGTTATGAAAATCAATTTTATTCTAATTTTATCAATCAACTTACAGCTATTTATATTAACTTCTTAAGTTTAATTTCTTTACATATTATTACTTATAATATGTTTAATTTAGTTTTTTCTTAACTTAGAGTGTGCGTGGTGAGCATTTTGCTACATTGCAAATATTAATTTTATTAATACCGTCATAATTTGTTGGTCATTGACATTTTTGTTTATATTATTGAGGAATATATCAAACACATTTTTAGTAGCACAAACGTAACCAACACACAACAGTGGATAAGTGTGACAAACACACTACATGCCAAACTCTATTAAAACTTGTTGGATGTCTATAAACATCAGAACAATAATTTATTTCCTAAAGCACTTTATTATCACTTCCATAACTCGGTGATATTATTTTGGTGTCCCATGCTTACTTCTAAAAACGAACTGGTAGTCTGGAAGAATATTATTTTCATTAAGAAAAGGTTTTAGAAAAAGTTTTTCAAATAATTTCGACACAATAGACAAAAGGCTAATGGGTCTGTAGGAAGATAATAAATTTTCGGATTTAGCTGCTTTTAACATAATAATAATTCCCGCACACTTCCACTGAGATGGAAAATGTTGAAGTCGCAAAATAGAATTGAATATACACATGTGGTCGGTCATTAAAGTAGGTACAATTCAAAATTTTTCTTAAAAATTTGTATTTTACAATTTTTTTCGTTTGGTGTTCAACTGTTTTTTTTTTTGTGTAACGTGGGTCAAATTCTTTTCCCTTGGTCTTCTGACATTACGCCCTGCGTTATTTACAAAAAAATTTATTTTGGTTTCATTGCGCCAGAAAATATTATACCATTTTTGATATCTTTTTGTCCACACCACGACCTTTGATTTTGTGCAAACTGTTTCCTCTTCTGGAAATTTTTTTTCTTAGCAATGGAACTTTGCGTGCTGGAAGTTTAATGTCACATAGACGACGCCGCAGAGTTCTTGTTGATATTTGATTGCCAGCGATCGCTTTCGAAGCCTTAAAAGCATCTCGCTTAGCTAATACCGCGATTTAACTGACAATAATAGTGCTAGTTTTTCTTACTGCATCACGTTTTTCTACGACGTTTTTAGGCTTAAGAGAATTAAAAACGAAATTCATAGATCGCCAAAGCGCATCAGCTATAAATTTATACGATTTTTCTGTTCTCGAGGCTTTTGAATGAGCCTTCTCTTCTCCAGTGTACAATGTTGCGCTCAACCCATCTATTGATAATACTTGTATAAAACGGAAATCTAGTTACCTCAGTATAAAATTTATTTTTGATAACAAATCTTAAAATGTTAATTTTATGACAAAATTTGCAAAAAATCTCCACACGTTGCTATTTCAGTGGCCGGAAATTGAGAATTAAAAAAACATAATTTTATTACAAAATTTTGCGATTGGTACAAAAAAAAACTATGAAATTCGCGTCAGTTAAAGGTCGTTCCTATTTTAACAGCTATCTGTGTAAGTGTGAAAAACGTAATTGCTTTAGGTGGTAAATGTTTGAGTGTAAAAGCATCTATGTTGTATTTCATTTTAGTTTTAAGATGAGAGATATGTTTGATTGGAACATTCATTTGGCAAGCAACATCTAGAAAATTATTAGTATTAGTTGAATGAGGTTTAAAAGTGTCTTCCAAAATGGGCGACAAAAACAATTGATTTTTCCTTCTCTGTTTTACACCATGTACCATCAGAACGTTTGATAGGAACATTTCTTTTTGATGGCCTTTTAAGAATCATAGTTGCTTTATACAACTCATATTCTTTGTCTTTGTAGTGTGGTTTCAAAACTTGAAGATAGAAGTTAATAAAATCATTTCTTTCATTTGCCAATATCTCAGAGCACAACTTTATTGCTAAGCTCCATATAGTTTTATTTTTTGGATTTCTTGTGCGATGCTAAACTCTTCTCAGTCGTCTAGATTCCCTGATCATATTTCTAACTGCAGTCCGATGCTTGAACTTTTCGACCTACATTGTTAGAATTAGCTTTATTTGGAGTTGATAATAAAGCAGCTTGATGTATTAGAGTAGTGAATTATTCAACAGTATCGTCTAATCGTTTGTAGTATCAATTCTTAAATTAAGGTTTAGATTGTTTTCAATGTATTGGCTAAAAAAGTTCAAATTGGAATTTCTTCTTAATAATTTAACGCTTCCGGGGGTAGTTTAACATTAGTGTTAGAGTTCACATTAAAAAGTGTATAATCTGAACTTAATCCCACATCATTCAAAATGTCCAGCGAGTGGCTGGAGATGACATTATGTATAGACAATAAAATGAAGGAGATCTGGAATCTTCGTTGGATCAGAAAGCCAGTAAGTTGGTTCATTTTCCGATAGATAGCTATAATTGTTTTCCAAGAAACATTTATATTGCTGCTTACCTTTAGGATTAGCAAGTCTTGAACCTCACCAACAATAAAACAAAATAATAAATTATTAAAAAGTTTTCGTATTAAGGAATATTATTGCAGATGATTAACTCCTACAGATTGTATACAATTTTATTGAAAATATTTCGCAATTTCATATTGAAGAGTGAATTTAATAAACAGACGTGCCCCGGCATGAGGCTTTCCATAAGGATGATTTGTACAAATGAAATCATAACCCTTTATTTTTACATAAGACTTAGCGCTTAGGTGTGTTTCAGAAATTAAAAATATATCAATAAATTTGTCTATCATGTAGTAATCAATTTCATTTATTTTGCCAGTTATCCCATTCGCATTCCAAACAGAAATTCTTAAATTTACTTGCATAATTTATTGATTAAAAGAGAAATCATATTCAAAAGAGTATTTGTTAACTATATTTGTTTATTTACAAGGTTTTTTATATATTTCATTACATCACTATTTACAATTTGGTTAGCAACATTTGCATAGGATTCACATGCATGCTTTTGTAACTTGTATTGTTGGCAATTACGATTTGTATAATGAAAATCATTTTCGTTCATTAAGAATTGTTGTTGATTATTGGGTCCCTATCTGACTGTCTTTTCTTTAAAACATTCTGGCAAACTATAAATCCTCTGTAATTGACCGTATGTTGTTTTAAACAATGAATACGTTAAGCGAAAAACGACCAAGTCCGCACTTTAGAGTAGAATCACGAAAACAAGAATAATGGCAGTCGCTAGCAATATGTGTTCCGGCGAGGGCATTGACGCAGACCGAGACCGATGACGCATGCTGTATTGCAAACGAGAACAAGATTGGCAGTTAAATGAGGAGGAACAGTTATTAAACGATGCCTTTTCGTTGACTGATATCCATTTCTTTAAAGCGAGAACAACGACCAATTGTGTGGTCAGATTTTGGGCAAAGTGGAAAAGCATGTTGAAAACAGAGAAACTAGAGCCAGATTTAGAATTTTTATCATTGAACTTATCAGACTTACGAGAAGCCACATTAGTACCGCTGGTTTGGACCGATTCCAGAAATTGCCAATGTCTTTCCAGCACCTTTGAGCAATCGTCCAATGATGGCAGTTTGGTGAAGTCCAATGAATTTCCTTTTAGTGTTGCCGTCAACTTTCTACATCACTATATAGATCAGCATTGAACTATAGAGAGCAGAAACATTGTCGATAAGATTACGAAGTTGTGTGCAATTTTGTTTTGACATGTTGAGAAGTTCAAAAAGAGTACTAATATTTTCCATAAATATGAGTCGGCTGTTGTTATAACTGTATTTTCTATAAATATGAGTGAGCTGTTGTCATAACGCGTCTTCAGCCTTTCTAGAGTCTTCGAGTAATTTTCATTTGTAATCTGGAATGCCTTGACCGTTTCCAGCACCTGTCCATGTAGGCAGTTGAGCAAACGATTAAACTTTTCAGTGTTAGAGAGGCCAACCTCACGATCGATCCCTTGCTTGAACGACATTATAAACTTTTTATACTGACTGTCTTTACCACTAAATGTGGGCAATTTGAGTGCAGGTAATTTGTGTTTGGCCTAGGGTTGCCAAATTCTGATTCGAAAAAAGCTGGACATCGGGTTTTAAAAAGCTGGACAAAACAAAAAAAAACTGAAAAAAAAATACTGAAAAAATGTTAATCGTAGCTTACTTCGTGGACAACGTTGTGGTAAACACAAACGAGCTCCGCCTTGGAGAGTTGTATTTAATTTTTTTTCTCTGTTGGGACTTCAAAATTCGAAATAGTTTGAGATAACTTCTGCATCATCTACATATTTTTATTGTTTTTTTTTTGTGCTTATCAAGCGAGCAACTGTCTTCATATTTGATTATAGTGTCTGTTTGGCACAATTTACACTATGCCGTGTAATTATCTTTTTACTTATCCAATTAGCATATTTTGCAAACTCTATCTAGAAACTCTATCGCAGAAGGTTTGTGAGACGTCCTTTTGATGGACTAGCTTCTTTATCAATATCCATTTCAAGATATTCTGCAAATTATTTTCATAATTTTAATGTACAAAAAAAAATAAAAGCTGTACGTAAAGAAATTGACTATCACTCGCAATAATATTTACTATGACATCAGCTGTTCAAGTGTTGAGACATGTTGTATGTGATGATAGAAGAGGGAAATCATAACTTAGTTGTGTAAGACGCGTTTTGCACGTTGAAATTAGTTTCGAAACAAATGTGAGAAACTTTTTTGCATTTTCTTTTAAAATTTCTTTCGCTTTTGGACGTAAAAAATTAATTTCAGAAATTTTGTTTTCTTTTATCGCGTCGTTCTGCTGTTTTTGACAGTTGTAACTTTATTTGGCATTGTGATTTAGGTTCAAACACATTATAAGAATATTTTATTTGTTGTTATATTGTAATATATTATATATTTATGTATTATTATTTTTTAAAATATTTACCTTATTTAAATTAAATTCTTTTTGATTTTTATAAATTAAATTATATTCTTTTTGATATTTTTTATTTTTCCACCTTTTTTCAATTAATTGTTTGACGCTAAAATTGTTCCTTTGCAAATGTT
Source organism: Sarcophaga peregrina (assembly GCA_014635995.1). NCBI lineage: Eukaryota > Metazoa > Arthropoda > Insecta > Diptera > Sarcophagidae > Sarcophaga > Sarcophaga peregrina. The sequence goes on along the minus strand of CM025789.1, from coordinate 83,092,693 downwards.
TTGATTTCAAACACAAAATAAACAAAGACTAATGATATTTTAAATAAGGGAGCTTTATATTAACACGTTGGCTAACTACGAGTCATCTCATACTCACTAAACCACTTTTTCTCCTAAAAACATAATTTTTGCCTATCTAAAAATAGTTTTTAGTAATATAATGTGAAAATATAAAATTGTCGTTTTTGGTCCGTTTTCTGTAATTTGCAGCGGCAGTCAAGGTGTTAACTTCACTATGCGAAACAAAAAATAGAAGAAAATGTGAAATCAAATACAACTCTGTGTATATACGAATAAAGAACAAAGCAAGTATCCGAGTGCATGAAATTCTGAAATAACCCCCTCTCGTTTTTCCCCTCTCTCCTACAAACTCAAGAGTTTTGAAATTTGTTTCGAAACTAATTTCAACGTGCAAAAGGCGTCTAACAAATATACACTCAGTATTGGCTGGTATGTACCCAGTTGGCCAATATATATGCGATCAGCATTGAAACCATTCATACCAATCGTTAACCATTCGTACCAATCCTTAAGTTTTTGTTGCTTTTGGAAGTATTCGTTTACATTTGTAGAAGGCATGCAATGCAAGCACCATTTTTCGTTGCACTCCGTTTTGTGAATCATGACATGTATTGCTTTACGGTATTGATTGACTGTCAACATGAGATTCGTTTTTTGTGAATGTATTCAAAATTAACCAATCAAACCGTTCTCTGATACATATATAACTCTTTGCAGAACTAAAAATGTAACGTTTTTCCGTTTTTAACAAAACTGATCTGATGAACCAACAAAATTTTTACTTTTTATTTTTAGAATAGTTGCTCCACAATAATTTGCAAAAGTATTTGATGAATCACACAATTGATTATTTCTTCAAAAGAATTGGTTTTTGTTTGCTCGTAGTAAGTTTTTAAAATAATTTTCAAAACGATAGTTTTTGTTTTTAGCATTTTAGATTTTTATTTTCAATGTTCCACTTCACAATATGACCGTCTACTTGTTGTAAGGAGTACCACGACAAAGTTTAAATTTTATCTACTCCACAACCAATGCACTTGTTGAAAGCAGCACTTCGACAAAGTCTTTAGGGTTTCCACGGGCCGCACAATAAAACCAAAACGAGATTTAACTTATCATTTTCCATGTTGGGCGCCAAAATTAACAATTGTCAAGTTAAAAGAGTATCGACTAACTTTTGATACCTCCCTGTGTATTGGGACAACCATGTCTTTTTGAACTCAACCGATGATTATAATTATTAGTTTAGTGGTCAACGAGTAAACTTGAAGAAAGAGGATTGATTGAAAACGTTGTGTTGTTTTAGTCGTCTTTTGAATTGTTTTATTGTCATTAATAATGTTATTTAGAAAATATATAAAACCTTTTTGTGAACGTTTACTGAATATTACAAATGATCAACGTCGAAGCACCAGTCTCCTGCAAATTTTCAGAAGTGGGATCTGAATTCGTAGAAAACGAATGAAGTTCTAAGAGGAATATCGAAATTCCAGGAAGAAAAATTTACGGGCATTGACTGTCAAGCAACTACAAGCTAAGTGCAGAGAAATTGGTGTTTCATGTTCCGGTAATAAGAACCAATTGATTGACCGAATTGATAATCACAACACAAAAGATGTACATATGGCACCACGAACGCATTCACCTGATTTGTCGCAACGAATTTTGCAATTAGAAGAACTTATTGCAAATATGCAACCGCTAATGAATCGGTATAAACCATCAGATGTCGATCCACCTATAGTAGTATCTCCTATGCTTTTACGACACCAGAAAGTACTCCACCGAATTCAGTCAGCGCTATATCGCCTTCTCGTTCACAACCAACAACTTCCACGAATACACCCATACGGCAGCAATATTCAGTTACGTCGATTGATACAGCAGCACGACCTATTTATTGTCACCAATACGTCACAGCTGGTAGTCATTGTCCAATGGTAATAACGGATAATACTGCGTCTCATTACAACAACCCACATGTAGCCCCGTCAACCCACATTAATAATGTTTCGTCTATGTTGCAACATCAAACACCATTTATTAATTGCGAGAACATAACTTCACCAACTACGTACGCTCAATCGACATTCCTCCAAGAAATTTATAAGGGACAGACAATGCCATCGACGACCTACGGTCGGCCACCGCCAATATTACCTAGTAGTGTGTACGCTATGCCACCGTCATCCCTGCCTTCACAAAATGCCTTTCAGCCATACCATAACACAGCCAACCCTTATGGTCAGATAAAAGAGATAATTTCTCTAGTTTCAGATTTCAATTCTTCAGCAGATGAATCCATAAACTCATCACAATTTGTAAAACGTGTGAATGTCCTAAGGACAGCATATGGATGGCATAATCAGTCGGTAATATTTGCCGTCCTGCGAAATACTGGGTCGATTCGTTACAGGAGGTATTTTTGTCTTGGTCTAATTTCACTAATAAATTTCTTTTAGATTTTCCCCATACCGAAAATGAAGCTGACGTTCATATCAAGATATCTACGATGATACGTAGATCGAACGAGTCTCCCCAGGAATATTATTATAGAATGTATGCTGTTGGGAAAAAGGGTAATCTTACGGAATCAGCTATCGCCCGTCATATTGTCATAGGAGTTAATGACCTTGATTTAAAGAGAAAAATTTCAAACGAATATGTAACGTGCAACCAGCTCTTGAACGACATAAACTGCTACTGTATCTACAACGAAATCAAAACAACAACGAATATGTTCAATAAACCGAAAATGAATAGTTACAGCGACACAACAGACAATATCGGAGCGAAGAAAAGAGAAAGCAACAACCCGTTAGATAAAATCAAATGCTACAATTGCTTCAATTATGGCCACTACTCCGTTAAGTGTCCCGAACCTCAAAGGAAAGATCGCTGTGGTAAATGCACTCGTACATCGCATAAGACAGCCGAGTGTAAATCAAGACAAACCCAAAGTGGAGAGATAAACAAAATCGCTGATGACAACGTAAAGCAGAATGGCAAACTTTGTAAAACAGTCAAGGTTAATGGCATTGAAACCGTAGCATTTATAGATTCTGGAAGCGATCGCAGTCTCATAAGGAAAACGTTCTCTGAATAAATGGGTGAAATGACAGAATGCAACATGGTTTTAGAAGGGTTTGCAGAAGGCGAATATGTTTCTACAAGTAAAGTGATCGTGACCTTGGTGATTGACAATTCTATTTTTGAGGCTGAGGTATTTATTGTCGATGATGTCTTAATACCTATGGATATACTTATTGGTCGTAATCTATTGTGCCAAGAGGGTAAACGTACGATCATTGAAGGAGGGGATTGCTGGGTGCAGAATATAAATACCATAAATGCTAAGGACCCTCTGACGTCTCACGAAGGTAAACAACTCCAAGCTGTGCTTAACGAGCATAGGGCTTGTTTTGCAGAAAACATAAATTAGCTGGAAAAGTGTAATCTGGTGAAAATGGAAATCCGAGTCATAACGCCCGAGCCTATATGTACCAGACCGTATAGAATTCCATTTGCGAAACGTCCTATAGTATTCTGGCATAGTACTTGTTGAGAAAAAGAATGGCGAGCATCGGCTGTGTATAGACTATCGCCAATTAAACAAGATTACAGTAAAGATACCATTCCCTATGCCGGTAATTGAAGACCTTCTCGCTTAACTGTCCGATTATTGTTATTTTACCACCCTTGGCTTACGTATGTAGTTCGTGTTGTTGAAAGGCTTGTGTAGTGTGTTGAATTGTGTTGGTGTTTATGTTGCACTGATATTGTTACAACTTCACAAATTTTTAAATTAATTTTTTTTTTCTATAGAGCAAATCTTTTATTTTATTTAGTAACCTTTATTCTTTATTTAAATTTTCTTCACAACACTGCACTTCTATCTATATTTGTATTTTTGTATAATTCGTATTTTCGATTTTTGATTTTCTTGATTTTGTTTTTTTTATGTTTCACTGTATATGTATGTATTTTGTTGTTACACTGTTAATTAGATATTGTTATTTTCGTTTTTATTATTTATTTATTTACTTACTGTTTTATTTTTAGAATATTATTGTTTTTATTGTATTTGTTATTTTGTATGTTACTTTTATTTATTTATATACATATATGTATGTATATGTGGATTTGTTATTTTTATGTTTATTTCATTACACTTTGTTTTTTTCATATTGTAATTTTCTGTTCGCGTTTTTTCTTCCTTTTATCTTCCTTCACGCACAACACTTGTTATTATTTTTGTTTTTGTATTTTTAATTTTAAATGTTTTCACAACACTTGGAGATTTATGTTTCATATTTTTTTTCAAATCTTAATTAATTTATAAGATTTCTACCACTTTTTAAATTTTAAATAATTTATTAAATTTATAGCACTCGCGAATACAAACTTTTTATACAATTTAAAGAAAAAGGTATCGCGAGTTTTTCTTTGTTATATTTTCGATCACTTTCAAATGTCTCTGCCTGGGCGACAAAATGTTTTTTCTTAATAATTTTAAAGAAAATGTCAAATTTATTAATTTACAATTTAACAATTAATAACTGGGATACTTAGAATAGTTACCTCGAAACAGACCAAACTTATAGCAGTGAAAACAACCGATCGATTACAATTAACTGTTGCTATTATTTTTAATATTACATTAACTCTAAATTATTCTATTTACTTAATCCTAACTGTATTATTCTATTCAGCAACTCCGTTGCCTCGTTAAATTTTAAGTTAAATAAATAAAACTTATCGACCTTGTATTCATGTGGTCATGAAACCTTAACATTACTTCATATTAGGGTGATACTTAGTTATATTTATTAAATTCATTAGATATTCAATTCAATTATTCATTATTATATTATATATTATGTTAGTATTAAAATACTAAGATTAAAATTGATTAATTTGAATTAGTATTTATTAGTTAAGTTAGTTAGTCATCTCATTCTCCCGTCGAAATTTTTTGCATTTTTATGCTAAAGTTATTGGTTATAAGTTCGTGTATTTTTTCCTTAATAAACTTTATTAGTCTATTTAAATATGGTTTTTATTGTCAAGTATTCCAGTTTATGTAAAGGCGTGCTTAACTATTTGCATTGTTAATTTTTCAGTTTTCTTCTCGATATCATCCGTCGTTTAAAAAAAAAATACAGGGTCAATATCATTATTCATATTAAATTAAATATAGCTCCAATCAATAAATTTATTTGAGAGATAAGTACACTTTTCTTGCTTCTTCAGTTGTGCTTTTATGGCTAAATAAAAAAGGAAATAGAACTAAAATCCCAACCTTTAATATTTAATATACTTTTAGATGTATGCATAGCTTCAAAGAATTTACGTATTATCTTTTAGAATAATCTTATTTGGCATTTGACCAAGTAATTTAATATCCTTTTGTGTCGGGGCGTTGTCGGGTGCCCATCCAGTTTCCTTTTACTATCTTCAGAGAACTCATTGGGTGGAATTGCCCGTAGATTGGAAAGAATACGGTGTGCGGCTCTCCGAGTTCTGTAACGCCTTGTGGCATAGAGTTTTTTCGTGAGCAAGTACAGATCCTGAGAACGAATCACATTTCCCAAATTGGTTAATTCCATACGCGGGATAATGAGAGTGATGCTAAGAATAGAACAGCTGATATTATTTGTTTACTATGTTAATAAAAGAATTTTAAAATTTCCTATATTTTCTTAAATTTTTCGAAAAAATTCTTGGAAAGCTTGTACATATTTTTATATCGATTTTTTTTTACCAAATTAATAGAATTTCGAGAAATGAAACCCTTTTATACTAATATTTTCACTAACTTTTCGCAAAGGGTTCCGGGTCATAGCGGAATACTGGGCAATGAGACGGCGGATGCCCTCGCTAGGTTAGGTTCGCTTTTAGGGTGCGATTTGATAGCTGGTCCTGACTAGGGATTCCAATCGGGAAATCCCGAATCTCGAAATCCCGAGATTTTCGGGATTCACAAAATCCAGAATCCCGGGATTTTTAAAAACTTGTCCCGGGATTTTTCGAGATTTTCGGGATTGTGAAAAATAAAATTCTATATCTCTTGACTTCGATAATAGCTTCTCAGATGAGGAAACCCCCCCATCCCTTGATAAAAAGTTATTTATTGCCATTGAAGAACGCAAAAGCGCTAGAAAACGAATTAATGGGGTAATTGATTCAGATACTCAACTATCCAAAGAAATAGATTTATTTACATCAGGAGGTGGTAGAGGTAAATATTTACAGCTGCATGCAGCTATCTTATAACTATTTAACCAACAAATGTTGATTGCGAAAACTTTTTTTCAACGGCAGCGTATGTTGCCAACAAAATTCGTTCAGATCACATGTTAGATGCCTTAATCTTTTTGTTAGAATCCAAATAATTGTCTTAAAACTAATGCATTCGCATATAAATTAATAATTTTTATTTTTGTTAATTTACGCTTTTTTGTTACTTTTTGTCTTGTATATTATTCTGATAAACATACATAATTGGAATACAAATGATTTTGTTAACGAAATATTGTTATTATTAAAAGAAAATTGCGATTTTTCCCGATCCCGAATTATTCCGAAATATCCCGGGATTTCGGGATCGGGATTTACAAAATCCCGAATCCCGAGATTTTCAAAAATCGATCCCTAGTCCTGAACCTCGGTCTGCCGCTTCTATAGCCTCATAGATAGATGGGTCAGGGAGGAAGAGCAGAGGCGTTGGGGAAACGGATCGGATTGTTCTGTTTCTAGACGTCTATGGCCTGCTGTGGACAGTATGAGAACAGGTTGGCTGCTGGACTTGGTTAAGGTCAGCTTAAGGTTGGTTGTCGGTTTTATCATGGGGCACTGCGAGAATAGGTGGCTGATGGGGATCTGGAACAGATCCCAGCCAGACTGCTTGGAGGAGGAGTTGGTGACTGTCGAACACCTCCTCTGTAACTGCCCAGCCCTTGGTAGGTTGAGGACCCTTGGCAGGGCCTTCTTTGAGAGCTTGAGTTCTGTGTCGAGAGCCGACATCAAGGCTTTCCACAGATTCATTAGCAGCTTGAGCTGGTTGAGGGGTGCTAGGTCTTCATAAGTGTAGTCGCGCTCTCACATTCTTTTGTTTTGTGTCTGTTTCTTTCTGTGTAATTTCTCCGATTTCCATTCTCCCCTCTTTACCTACATTCCATTCTTTCATTCTATATCCTCTATTCCCTTCCTTCTCTAAGGACATTGTACAATAGGTTAATTTCGACTTCCGGGTACTGTACTTTTCTTAACCGACAAGTACTCGTCCTCTAACCTAACCTAGGCAAAAACAATTAAAAACAATACATTTAAAATAAAAAATTAACTATATTATTTTGCTAGTATAGTGGATTCATTTTTCTTCTATAGGTTTAAATTTCTTTGGTCCCCCTCAGATACAGCTGCAGTTGTACCCACTAAAATGAATAATTTTTTAAACAATTTCATTTTAATAAAAATTGTATGGTACAAAGCTCAAAGTCATTACACCTTAAGCTGTTATCACACGACATGTATTTTACGCATGTACTGTCACTTTCTTTATCCATATGTAATTCCGTATGTATGTCAAAGTTGTCATTTTATAATTTTTGCTATCACACCTGTGTATGTTTTCCGTATGACATAACCTAAAAATGTAAAAAACAGACTGACTTTTTATTGTGTATAAATTTTAAAAAATAATTAAAAAATTGAAATGGATGTAAAAACCGCTGATAAAACAATAGTACTGTCCAGCATTATTTCAACAATATCAGCAATGAAAATAAAAAATAGAAAAGAAAAATATAAATTAAAAAAGAATCGGTCTTTAAGGAGTCATAAGTGGCTGCTTCGAAGAGATTCTGGACTAGGGTTCGCATCAATGGCTATGGACGAACTGCATTTGGAAGACCCGAAACCGTTTAAATTTGCGAGGATATCCTACAAAACCTTCTCCGAGTTTTTAGGAAAAGTGTCTCCCTTAATCTCTAAGCAAAACTCTTCTTTGGGCCAATCTAACTGCAATAAACGGAATAAACATTATTTAATTCATTAATATATGGAACAATATTTACTTTTTCATGTTCTTTACTCATTTTCTTTGAATTTGTTCACAATTATTTTTTTTCGGAAAAATTTTCTAAAAAACGAACACATGTTTTGTTTATGTTTGTCACAGAAAAATAGAGCAAGCTCTAATTGAAAAAATTACATATGTATTTCCATAAGTATTTTACAAATGCAATGTTTCATACGTATCAGACGATGTGTACAACTTTGCATATGGAAAATTTGACAGTACATATGTAATATACATATCGTGTGATAACAGCTTTAATTCGTTATAGGATTGTTTATAATTTTTTTAAAAGATCAGTTTCTATCATAAAATAGAAACAAAATTAAAAACCTATACTAAACATAAATTTTATTTAAAATATTCTTTATTACAGGTAAATGAGAGCACCGAAAAAGTGTGGATATCATCAAGTTCAAGTTATTACCTTTCTTCACTAATACAAAAAAAACAACGTCATCAAGAGGTTACAGTTTTACAATTTTTTAATCTTCTATTCATCCATTTTCGTTAATTTAGATCACACCTATTGCTATAAATAAATCTATTAAAAATGCAATTGAAATGGAAGGATTCATAAATTGTCATATAAGGGATGGTGTAGCTTTATGTCGATATTTTTCATGGCTGGAAGATATGGTTTTAAATAATAAATACGTTGATGAAATTTCGGGAGCTAAAAAGCTCGAGGAATTCAGGGCGTAAGTTTGAACAATTTTAAGGTAGTTAATAATTATAGATTATATTGAAATTATGGTAACATATTATAGACAAATGATGGATTTTCTTTTTAATCTATTTTAAAAAATAAGAATTAAACTCAAAAGAATCATATAATAAAGAATTTCATATTTATTTTACTAAGGAAAAACAAATATTTTATGGGTTTGAGTTTTCCTACCATAAGCTCATCTGGACCTAACGGATCTGTCATTCATTACCACCCAACAGAGGAAACTAACCGACAAATTAACGACAAGGAAATATATCTTTGTGATTCTGGAGCTCAATATTTGTGAGTTTTAATTTAAAGTTTAATTTTCAAAGTTTTTATTGCATATCTTATTTATTTTTTTATTTTTACGTTTAAAGGGATGGAACAACAGATGTGACCAGAACTGTACATTTTGGTAATCCGACTGACTTTGAAAGGGAGTGTTATACGCGGGTCTTAAAAGGACAGTTGGCATTAGGATCCACTGTATTTCCTAAAAAAGTTAAGGTAAGTTGCTCATAATAAATATAGTTTAGAACAAACAGCTGTGAAATGCCCTTTATTAAAAAAATTGAAGAACTAGAATACAATTTTTAGAAACTATTAATTGTTCACGGTGTATTTCTTTAAGTTGCTCTATCCTTCCACGATATTTTAGATTGTGTTGGCTTATTAGAAGTAAGGCCACGGGATCGATTTTCAAAAATTCTGGGATTCGGGATAATTTGCGATCCAAAAATCCCGAAAAATCACAGGAAAAATCGCGATTTCCTCTTAATAATAAAAATATTTCGTTAACAAAATCATTTGTATTCCAATTATTAAAACAGCAAGACAAAAAGTAACAAGAAAGCGTAAATTAACAAAAATAAAAATTATTAATACATATGCAAATGCATTAGCTTTAAGAAAATTATTTGGATTCCAACAAAAATATTAAAGTATCTAACATGTGATCTGATAGGCTTGAACGAATTTTGTTGTCAACATACGCTGCCGTTGAAAAACACTTCTCGCAGTCAACATTTGTTGGTAAAATAGTTCCAAGATAGCTGTATGCAGCTTGTAAATATTCACCACTACTACCTCCTGATGTAAATAAATCTATTACTTTGGACTGTTGAGTATCTAAATCAGTTACCCTACTAATTCGTTTTATAGAGCTTTTGCATTCTTCGATGGCATCAAATAACTTTTTATCAATGGAAGTGAGGTTTCCCTCATCTGAGAAGCTATTATCAAGTCATATAATTTTTTTCAGGACCTTTTGCAGGGTCAAAATACATATGAATTCACAATCCCGAAAATCCCGCAAAACCCCGGGACAAGCTTTTAAAAATCCCGGGATTCGGGATTTTGTAAATCTCGAAAATCCCGAGATTTCGAGATTCGGGATTTCCCGATTGGGATCCCTAGTTCAAACCCAAGGCCAGATATCAAAATGAAAAAATATTGCTTCGGCGCTTCCTCTCAGCAGATTTCTGGTAAATACTCTGAGAGTAAATAAAATTGCCATGAAAAGTTTGTCAAAAATCTGTTGTTCGGAGTTGACTTTAAACTGTAGGACCCGCCACTCATGTATAAATTTAACGCGCACAACATAGGTGGCATCAGACAGTAGGTCGTAATCCTAGCTGAAAAGTTGTAATGACCAATTATGTATGTTATTCTAGCTAATTGGATCTATGATTTGGAACAATTTGTCTGAAAGTTTGCCCATTGTAATACCACAGTCTATTGTACCCAGAGATTAAACATTCCCTAAACGAAACCAGTCCGAGTCTTTAGGGAGCTCGGCCAAGGATGACGGAAAATGAGAGGATAAAAGCTTCCGTATCTTTATGGAAATGGGTTGAAAGACAGTCTCTTCCTCCTCGCGAAACACGCGGCTCCTTCAAAAGTCATTTGTCAGAATGCCAAGTCTTTCGGCATGCCTACCAAAAAGGCAGTGGCTCGAAAGAATCAGCATTGTGCGATAGATAGCCATGCGATTTCAGGACAGAAGCGAGTAGGCCCTCTTCCTGTCCAAACGGGTCCAGCTGTGTTTAGCAATATTGAACGTATCCTCCTATGTCCTGGAATACCAATACCTTGTAACATGTATCCCTTGTCAACTTTGAATCATCCGTAATTAGCCTAAGGAATCCTCGGAATTAATTCAGTCTGGCTATCCGAGTAAATCAAAAAATTTTCCGGGAAAATCCTGCCATTCAACACAGATTGCAGCGCTTTCAGAATTGGAGACAAGAAAATTTAATATCAGAATCCTTAATAAAAATATCACAGCCCACATTGCCACTTATCTTTGAGTAATGATCCCATCGGGAACCTCCTTTATCTACAAATATCTAGTTGAAAATCTTATCAGAAAGTTATAAGTAATGATATAATTGACCCAAATGTGCCAATGATATTTGTGTTTGCATACCGTTCACCAGACATGCCGACGATAGAGCAAGGTTGGTATTCCGACAGCCCCGACTGCCATATCTTACCTGATATGTAGGTTCTTTTGTAGGTGTAAATCGCTAATGTTACTTTCTTATTTATGTCCATAATGCTGTTCACCAAGAGAGTTTGGAATCAAGTGTGACCTTCAGATCCTTAACCCTCTTTAATGAAGATAGTTGAACCCCATTAAGGATTAGTTAATTAAAAATGGAGGGATGGAATGCATGCAAACAAGGCAAAGTTTCTGACTGTGGCCAACATGGCGACCACCAGGGCGATCCTTGTCTTGCTGTATTCAAGTTGACACGCAGCCTCCTCGTGGCCCCTCCTGGATGGCATTCTAGCACCCGCTAGATGTTAACTAATGCGTGCAGCGAGGTCCAATCCCCTGGACGTTAAATTCGGGTTGTGCGTAGGGCTTGGAACCCACCACGTAAAAAATTTATCCAATGAAAACCAATACAATAGCCTCTAGAAAGATCCCCTCTAAAGTTGACGACCACGGCAAACGTTTCAAGGACAACGATTTGAGAATAGGCACGTGGAACGTCCGCACCCTTTATAGGGCAGGCGCTTCCGCCCAACTGGCGGATGCCCTCATGAAATGTAGGACGGACATCACTGCCATACAGGAAATGCGATGGATAGGACAAGGATGCAAAAGGCTAGCATCTTGCGATGTGTATTGCAGCTGCCATGTTGATAAGCACGAATTCGGATGCGGATTTGTGGTTAATAAGAGACTTCGTCACCTTGTCTCTGGGTTCACGCCAGTGAACGAAAGAATAGCCACAATCCGCATCAGGGCAAAATTCCACAACATCAGCCTAATTTGTGCTCACGCCCCGACGGAAGAAAAGGACGATGTGGTTAAGGATGCCTTCTATGCTAAACTCGAGGACGTATACGACAAGTGCCCGGTCCATGACGCCAAAATCGTCCTCGGGGATTTTAATGCGAAGGTCGGGCGGGAAGGTATCTTTGGCCCCACTGTCGGACAGTTCAGCCTCCACGCAAACACTACCTCCAATGGTATGAGGCTGATCGATTTCGCCGCGGCGCGTAACATGGTAGTATGTAGTACCAGGTTTCAGCATCTCGACATTCACAAGGCCACTTGGATGTCCCCCGATCGATCAACATCCAACCAGATCGATCATATTGTGATTGACGGAAGGCACGTGTCCAGTGTACTAGATGTGCGCACATTTAGAGGTCCAAACATCGACTCGGACCACTACCTTGTCGCAGTCAAGTTCCGAGTGCGCATTTGCGCCTCGAGGTCTGCGCGCTCTAGTGCACTGCGAAAGCTGGACGTTAAGAAGCTGCGATCACAAAGGACAGCTGAGGCGTTCTCCGCTCAACTCTCTGATAAGCTCCGTCATTCCCCATCCAATCTCAGCGACATTGGCGGATTGTGGGCCAACATCTCCCACTCCTTGCGCAATACTGCGGAAACAGTCCTTGGTTTCGAGCGCCCACCACAACGAAACCAATGGTACGATGAGGAGTGTCGCGAGGCAGCTGCAGCGAAATACGCCGCATACAAAAAAACGACGCAGTCGGCCGCTACGCGAGCCATTGTCGAAAATTACAGAGAGAGGAGAAGGGATGAGAGACGCCTTTTCAGACGCAAGAAGAGGGAGCAGGAAAGGCGTGAGCGTGAGGAAGTCGAGATGTACAGATGTAGGAATGACGCTCGAAAATTCTATCAAAAGGTTAAGCGTCTGACCGAGGGGTATAAGCCCGGAGCGTCTTCCTGCAAGGATGAGAATGGAAACCTGGTTACAGATCCGCAAGGGGTGCTGAGGTTGTGGAGGGAACACTTCTCTACTCTGCTGAAAGGCGATGACGACATCAATACCACCCCTAGAGATGATGTTCCGGACCCGATCGATGATGACGGCGTGGAGATTCCGCCGCCTAGCCATGAAGAGGTTAAAGTCGCGATTATGCGACTTAAAAACAACAAAGCGGCAGGTCCTGATGGCCTCCCCGCTGAATTGTTTAAGACCGGATGTAATGAGTTGGTAGGGCGCATGCACCAGCTCATCTACAAAATATGGCTAGAGGAAAGTATGCCCAACGATTGGAACCTCAGTGTCCTCTGTCCCGTCCTGAAAAAGGGAGACCCTACGATATGCGCCAACTATAGGGGTATAAGCCTTCTCCCTATCGCATATAAGGTTCTTACAGGCGTACTGTGTGAACGACTGAAGCCACTCGTCAAAACACTGATTGGACCTTATCAGTGCGGCTTCAGACCTGGCAAGTCCACCATCGACCAGATCTTCACACTACGCCAAATCCTGGAAAAGACCCACGAAAATCAAGTCGACACACACCATCTTTTTGTCGATTATAAGGCTGCTTTCGATAGCCCCATAAGGGATCGTGTTTTTGCCGCAATGTCTGAGCTCGGTATACCTGCTAAGCTGATAAGGCTATGCAGAATGACGTTGAGCAATTCCTGCAGCTCCGTCAAGGTAGGAATGGACCTCTCCGAACCTTTTGATACCGTGCGAGGTTTCAGACAAGGCGATCCCTTATCATGCGACCTCTTCAACTTCGTCATGGAGAGTGTTCTGCGAAAGGCGGGTGTGCATCGTAATGGCACTATTTTTCAAAAAAGTGTCCAGTTGCTTGCGTACGCTGACGACATCGACATCATAGGGCGTACCAAACGAGATGTCACTGCTGCCTTTAGTGCTATTGAACGGGAGTCTAAGAAGATGGGTTTGGCAGTAAATGAGGGCAAAACGAAGTATATGTTATCGACAAGTAGAGCCGTGCGGCGTATTGATTCACATATTACGGCCGATAACTATACTTTTGATACAGTCAAGGAATTCATTTACCTTGGCTCCGCCGTTACCACCGAAAATGATGTCAGTCTGGAGATCAAGCGCAGGATTACTCTTGCCAACAGGTGCTATTATGGTCTCAATAGGCAATTGAGTAGCAGAGACCTCTCTCGCAAGACGAAACTAATACTCTACAAGACGCTCATCCTACCCGTGCTTCTCTATGGCGCAGAAGCATGGACCCTATTAAGAACTGATGCAGCTGCCTTGAGAGTATTCGAGAGAAAAGTCCTACGTAAGATCTTCGGTCCAGTGCGAGTTGGCGATGATTTTCGCATCCGATTTAACAGTGAGCTGTATGAGCTCCTCAACGACATAGACGTTGTACAGCGTATTAATATTCAGCGGCTGCGCTGGCTCGGCCATGTCGTTCGAATGGAGGAGGATGCTCCGGCGAGACGAGTGTTTGATGCGGGGATCTGCGGAAGTCGGCGAAGAGGACGACCTTGTATCCGTTGGAAGGACCAAATCGAAGAAGCCCTGTCATCGATTGGTGTGACCAATTGGCGTAGGCGCGCAAGAAGCAGAGGCGCCTGGAAGGATGTGTTGCGGCAGGCCGAAATCCGTTAATCGGGTTGTTATGGCCAATTAAGTAAGTAAGTAAGTAATTAAAAATGGCTATCTTGAATCTTGAAAAGTAGCAGTTCCGTTTTGCGAGAATTGACAATTAAACCACACGATTAGCACCATTCGTTTGTAAGCTATACAGTCTGATTGCATTTGGAAGAGAGAGTGTGTGGACCGAAGCCTGATATATAATGCAGGGTGGCTGATATATAATGCAACAAAGTAAAGCAGCAATATTGTTTTAATTTTTTTTTAAATTTTTTTTTTAATTTTATTTTTAATTTTATTGTTCAAAAGCAAAAAATGTTGGAAATAACATCAAATTTTAGAATCAGTTTAGATTTGTTCGAATTGGCCACCTTTGGTACGAATTATGGCCTTCAAACGGACGACAAAGCTATCACAGGCTGCACAAAAGTGGCTCTACGATATTATGGGCCATTCCCGGCGAAGTGCCGCCTAGAGATGACCGACACTTTGGAATTTTGTAGGGAGAACCTTAGTCTCCAAAATGCCCCAGGCGCAAAAGTCCAACGGATTGAGGTCCGGAAATATTGGTGGCCATTGTGCGGTAGAAATGAAGCGAGGAACGTCCTTTTAAGCCATTCTTGGTTGAAGCGTGCTGAGTGCGGTGGTGCTGTGTCCTGTTTGAATATCCATGGTCTGCGTCCGAAATGTTTGTCTGCTTTAAGACATTTTCCCGATAATATTCGGCATTTATTTTGACCCCACGATCGATGAATATGAGCGGGGAGCGACCATCCACACCATTACCATCGACGGCGCTTGAGTTCTGGTGGCCAATCGCAGGTGTAAATTTTTGAGAAACTTTCGTGGCATGTTTATTTACTCTCAGAGTTTTTGCCAGAAATCTGCTGAGAGGAAATTGCCGATTCTGGGATACGAACCCAGGTTTTAGGCCTAGTAAGCCAACAAACTACCTACAAATCCCGAATTCCGATATTTTTAAAAACTTGTCCCGGGATTATTGGAATTGTGAATTCATATGTATTTTGACCCTGCAAAAAGTCCTGAAAAAGAATTCTATATCACTCGACTTCGATAATAGCATCTCAGCTGAAAAAACCCTACTTTCATTGATAAAAAGTTATTTGATGCTATTGAGGAATGCAAAAGCCCTATAAAACGGATTAATAGGGTAACTGATTTAGATAGTCAACTGTCCGAAGAAATAGATTTATATACTTGAGGAGGTGGTAGAGGTGAATATTTTCAAGCTGCATACAGCTATCTTGGAACTATTTTACCAACAAATGTTGATTGCGAGAAGTGTTTTTCGACGGCAGTGTATATTGACAACAAAATTGGTTCAAGCCTATCAGATCAGATTGCATACGTATGAATAATTTTTATTTTTGTTAATTTACGCTTTTTTTGTTACTTTTTGTCTTGCTTTTTTATATTTTCTGTTTAATGACATATAATTCTGATGTAATTGGAATATAATTTTTTTAAAAAAATATATTTTTTCATTATTATTAAGAGAAAATCGCGATTTTTTAGGTAATTTTTCGGAATTTTTAGATGCCGAAATATTCCGGGATTTCGGGATCGGGATTATAAAATCCCTAATCCCGAGATTTTTCAAAATCAATCCGGTTTGGTATCCCTACGTACTGAATTAAAGGCCGTTGTTCTTCACCTACATTTAAAATTGACAATTTGAATAATATAATAATAATAAATAATATAAAAATTATCACAAAAATAACAAGGTAAATAAAAAATACATATATGTATGATCATGCATCCATTGACATTTTTATTGAGTGCGAATATAAATTGCAAAAAAAAATGGGATTAAAGATATAAAGCTTTTTAAATAAAATAAAAACCTATAAATGCAACCAAAAAAAGCTGTACAACTGTGATATTTAAAAAACTTTAGGAAAATAAAGTTTTAATGAAATTTCGTAAATAGGTATAGATTTAAAAGTTAAATTTAGTGTAATAAGTAAACAAGAACTGAACTGAAAAATGCATTATAATTATGGAAAGTCGAAGTCGCCGTAGTCTAGTAGGTGGTGTGGTGGCTTATTGGACATAAAGCCAGTGTTCGAGTCCCAAGCCAGACATCAAAACAAAACACAAAAAGTATTTCTTCGGCGATTTTCTCTCAGCAGATTTCTGGCAAAATCTCTGAGAGTAAATAAAATTGTCATGAAAAGTTTCTCAAAAAAATCTGTCGTTCGGAGTCAACTTTTAACTTTCCCGCCACTTATGTATAAGAAACTAGGTCAATTATTCTTACCAATTATGTGTGTATGTATAATTATGGAAAATTGGGAAATAATAGGCATTATACTTACTATGAACATGTAAAAGTTCATCGAAAAAATAGTGAAAGAATACATATATGGAAAAGTATTAACAATATTAACAATATATGAATTAGGATCTAGAAGGCAATAATATTCTGGTTAAACAGCAATCAGTTATGTTATAAATGTATATAAATACATGAAAGAGTAGAAAGAAGAAAAATTAAATGTAGACAATTTTTATGGATTTATAGATAGGAATAATCGTTTGCAAAAATAATCTAAGACACGAAACTTCAATGGTCTTGATCTTATTTAACCGAAGGTTCAGTATTATTATACATAAAGTTTAAAGTTTACATTTTTCTATTATATAAGTGAAATGGAAATTACGTTGGAAACATTTGAAGTTGTATCATACGCAGACGATACTTTAATTTTTACCGCAGATACAACTAAAGAATTATATTCAAAAGTGCAAAAAAAGATAAGTGCAATATGAACAAATGTTTACAAATGAAGAAGTTAATGGAAAGAAACATTTACACTAATGGTATTTTCTTTCTACCAAAAAATGTGCATTTTATTAACGCAAAATACAATTTTGCGTTTGTATCTTAAAAATGTTTCGCCCTCTAAAAGGATGGTATGTTTTATTGTAAATAATTCGCACTTGCCAATGGTGGAATGCATTGCATTTTATGCCCTGAATAAATCGTTAGTGCTGATAATGCCCTGTAAAGCAGCTGACTTTTGTTTATTTATAGGGCTTATATGGCTACCAGATACAATTTAAAAGAAGTCGGCTGGTATTGTTATCCAATTTGACGTTAATTTTTTCATTGTTTTGTTGAGTAACTTTAAGGAAACATTACATTATTAAAGCCATTCCATTCAATGTTAGAACAGTGTTAAAATATTTCTTTTTTTTGGTTAAAAAAAAACCTCTTTGAAAAATAAAGTTGAAAAATTTGCGACCTTTTTAATATTTACAAAACAAATCAAAAAAAACAACGTATTTTTAGAGCTAAAACTTTTTTTTTATATATAAATATGGATATTGCTGCATCTATATTTGCGAAAACTGAAATAAATCAGATTAGATTAGATTCATCTTCGTCATCTGATGAAGAAGAATTACTGAATTTATTTCAGCGTAGTCAACATTTTCTTTATAAGTGTGTCATGTTCTTCTCAAATAAAAAACGACTACAGCAGGGTTGGTCTGAAATTTTTTAATGCACTTTGTAAGAGGGTGACATTTTCTTTGTAGAAAAGAAAACACTATAATATAATAATTAAAGTAAGTAAGCATTTAAAGTAATACTATGTAAAAACTAAATAATATAAAATATCTAGACTTCTTAATCGACAAAAAATTTAATTTTAATAACTTTGTAAAATATATACTTAGAAAAAGTGGTGAAAATATTCTTCTGGATTCTTTAAACGGTTTTTATTATTATTCGATATTCATTATTTACTGTTGGCTATATAACATTGTTTACTTTTGTAACTTGTCTTCTATTTGTTATAGCCCATTTTCACTACAGCGAAATCTAGAAGATTAGATTTCAAATCTTCCTCAAAATCTAGATCGTTTACACTAGATTTACTTGACAGTAGCAAGATTTCATTTTAATAACAAAAACAGCTGACTGAAATTTAAAAGAAAACAATAATATTTCCAAATTTAGTTTAATACGAAACTAAAGTTAATAATATGGGACATAAATTTCAGAAAATATTGCAAATGTATTATTATACATATCGGTACAATGGGTCAATTTCGACCTCCGGGTACTGTACTTGTCTTAACCGACAAGTGCACGTCCTCTAACCTATTACTATACACAATTGTTAAATAGCAGAATGGAATGTGTATAAGTAAGCATATGCAATATAGGTAATAATAAAAATATTAATCCGCAATTTAATTCATGTTCGTCATGGGTCATTCTGGGAGTAAGATGTTTATTATTTTGTTTATTTTTATTTTGTTTGTTTTTGAATTGAAATGTCATATTCTTCCTGCGTAGCGTTGTATTTTTAAGTACTATTTGGCAAAACACATAGTTGCATTCCTATTCTTACTAGATTTTGAGTAGATTTTGCCGAAATCTACTAAATAAGTAGATTTTGTTTTGTATGGTAAATCTAGTTAAAATCAACTAGGTTTGGCTCGAAATCTCATAGGTACTAGATTTCGCTGTAGTGTAAATGGGCTATTAATTCAATAGCCTGAATGCCGTAATTATAAAGTTTCTGTAGCAGTATACCTCTGTCTACCGTTTCGAACGCTCTTTAAAATCCAATAAGATTGCTATTACTTTCTTATCTTTTTCGGATTTTTTCCATCTGTTGGTAATGTAATTGACAGCTGTCTCGCATGAAAATTTCTTTCTAAATCCAGATTGGTATTTATGCAGTAAGGCGTTTTATTCCATGTACTTTTCTAGTTGGCTTTTTCTACTATTTTTTCTGTTCTATCTTTTCTTTTCTCTATTATTCTCTCGTATGTTTTTAGTGTATTTATTGGACGAAATTCTTCACATAGTTTTGTCTTTGCGATCTTTTGAATTGGAGTTATCATTAACTCTTTCCAATTGTCTGGAAAGCTTCCCATTGTAACCGATTTATTTACTATATCCAGCAATGTTCTTCCTATCACGTTCCAGTTATTAAGTATAATCTTACTAGATATTATATTAGGGCGAGTTTTTGAATACAATTTTAAACTCGAGGTTAAGTTAATCTCCAGGTAAACTTAATCTTTCGTTAACTTAATTTTCAGTTTTTGAATGGTAGTTTAATCTTTGTAGGGCTGCCACAATTATATGCAAAAATTGCATAGTGTTTCACAGCAAATTGCTTTTGTTGGTGGTTTAAACTTAAGATTAACTGATTAACCGTAAGGTTAAACTTAAGATTAAGTAAATTCAAAAACTGAAAACGAAGGTTAACTGGAGATTAACTTAATCTCGAGTTTGAACTTGCATTCAAAAACTCGCCCTTAAAGTCTGGCTTGTTGTTCAAATCCTTACATACTAACCTTAATTCATCTATTGTTATTTCACGAAACTTAAATCGAGAGCCTGTCACAGGTATGTAATTGGAATATTGCACATTTAGTAAATTTTCCTTACATTCTAGTTGGTTAAATATCACAGATTTGATTCCAGTTTTGTCTGTCTTCAGTATTAGATTCTTTATCTCTCTCCACATCACCTTTCGATCTTTTGCTTTATTATTTCCTTTATTTATAAACTTTCTCTTTTCATTTTCAATAAGCATATTATCTGCATAGCTATTTTCGAGGATTGCTGTTTGATACATATTAATTTTTCCTTTTTTTGTTTTTCTCAATTCATTATTAAACCATCCGTTCTAACTGCATTTTCTATATAATTATCGAAACATATAACATTGTTATTCAGGTTATTATTTTTGTCAATCGCTGTTAAGGTGCGGTCAGATATGGTAAATGTTTGCCATAATTTTGTTTTGTGGTCACACTGCGCGCATTTATTTTCACATTTTTGTTTCTTCAAATAGTGGCAAACGAAAGTTTGGCAAACATGTTTGAAATGTGGTCACCTTAAAAAATATTTGCCAAAAAACATATGTTTGACAAGAATTTTGGAAAACAAAAATATGTATACACATTTTCACACGTAATAGAAGGTGAATATTTTTTCGTTTTGTGTTGCAGAGCTTCTATGTTATTTTGGGAAGGGAATTATGCTTTTAATCACAATAAAATTAACATAAACAAATGTTTAAATTTTTTCAGTGCAGCCAATCACCATATTTAAAAATCGCTGAAATGATATAGATAACTTAAAATAGATGTTAAATCTAAAAATTGGAAATCCAATATATATAAATTGAAGGATTTCTTTTAGGTCTAATTTGAAAATTATTTATAGATATTTTTGAGAAAGGTTTTCATGCCATTTTTTGAAAATTTATCCTACAAAATGTTTGAATTCCAAAATGTGCTCTATTTGTGTAAAAAGAAAATTGGAATTATGTTGCTGCGTTGAATTACAATTCTTCATTACAATGACTCGTACCGTCCACTTTAGAGTTCCATTCATAACATGTACTTTGAATATTTTAACATATTTATTTTCAAGAACAAAATTTGTCGTGATAATTTGGAGAAAAAATTTAAATTATTGCAATAATAATGAAGAATTTTCTATAACAAAAACAAGAACTCTTTATCTTTATGTACTAAAGAGTTAAGTCGTTTTAGTGATCTTTTTCTTTAATGAGATTTAAAGAAATAACTGAAAAATCATTACAACCCCTCAATAGCTTTCATCTAGAAAGGTATAACAATTGATATATGCATTAACGTGGATTAAAATTTCAGACTCTGAATGTATCTCTGTATATACAGGCTCCCAAATGTTCATATCTATATAATGAATATATTTACAACGAATAAAATGGTTTCCATAAAATAAATTATTTATTTTCTTTAAATTTGAATTCATTCATTTTTTTGCGATTTTTGTGATAGTTTAGTTTTGCTAGAATGCAACACAGCCTTAAACAGCTGTTATTTGCCACTGTTTGCCCTTACGAAAAATATGTATGAGAAAACAAATATTTGCCAAAAAAATCATGAAAATATTTGTTACAGCGTGGTCACATTAAAAAAATTTTTGTTTGCACAATTTTATTTGCCAAAAATGGCGGATTTTTCTGTTTGCCATGCAAACTTATTTTGTGGTCACATTATGGCAAATAAATATTTTATGTTTTTTGGCAAAAATTTTTTAGATGTGACCGTACCTTTATTCCATATATTCTCCTGCTGAACTGAGTTTTACTGTATTTAAATAATTCAATTTCCTTTGTTTCTCTACCAGCCTATATGGTCGACCTATTGCTTCTTATTATTATCTGGATTGCTTCATGATCTGATATTTTAGTCGTGTTATTGTTTTCGGCTGTAATACTTTTATTATTAGTAATTATGTAATCAATTATCGTCTTTGAATTTTTTGTTATTCTGATGAATTCTGTCATTATTTGCTCAGGTCTATAATCATTTATAACACATTGTATCTTATCTTTATAAAAACCATTTTTCCTAAGTCTATACTAATATCACCTGCTATAACTATATCACAGTTTCTGTCAGTTATCTCTTTTAGAAATTCTTCAAATGTTACAATAAATTCAGATTCTGCACTGCTTGGCGATCTGTATATTGCCGCTACAACAAATCCATAATTTTTGTATCTTGCTTTGTAGGCGCTTATCCAAATTTTTGATTCAATAATTTTCTCAGATAGTTTTTTAACCTCCCATCTTTTTTCAAAATGTACTATTACTCCTCCAGTTCTTGTTGAGTTTAATATCCAGCGTTGTCAACTCAGTGCTTTTAGCACTGTTTTTACATACATAATTGCTCATTACAACCCTTCAGTCAGGATTATTCATCTAGTTTCTCACACTACTCATGTTGTGTGTGTTAATTTTATACATAAGTGACGGGACCTACAGTTTAAAGTCGACTCTGAACGACAGATTTTTGAGAAACTTTTCATGGCAATTTTATTTGCCAGAAATCTGCTGAGAGGAAATCGCCGAAAAAATACTTTTTGTATTTTATTTTGATCTCTGGCCTGGGACTCGAACCCTGGCTTTACGTCTAATAAACCAGCACACTACCTACTAGACCACGGCGAACTCACTAGCACTGTTTTTAGTGTATTTTTTTTTTCGACGCGGCAAACTTTGGAGTTAGTACCTAGTTATCTTTTAGTGCCTTTCTTTTCATGTCAGTGACACCAAATTAAAAATCAAAAAAAAAAAAAATAAATTATAGACTAGACTAAAACTTAGCTATAAACTATTCTAAAAGTCTATAGATTTGACTATAGACTGTACTATACTATAGACTAGACTAATTAGTCTATAAAGTATTCTAAAAGTATATAGATGTATACACTAGAGGTGTGCACAAGACATTCGACTTGGTTACCCCTCACCGAATGCAATACTGTAGTGTACTCTTTTCTGTTGATCTTGATTGTACGAGTGCACTGAAATGTGTATTTCTCATTTCTGCAATGTATACAACAGTACTCGTTTGCCTGTGAAATGCTTTGTGTTGTAAGAGCGTATTTTATTACTGAAGCTACATTTTCAGCATTGACATGCAAATATCAGTAGTGTAAAAAAAGTAGTAGTTTAAAAAAAGTTTTTCCAAGAAATAAAAAGTTTTAACGGCAATGCTGGCGAGCAAATAAAGAGCAAAACATTCGGACCTTTCTTATTCATTGTTGTGAGCAGTGATGCCAACGTAGCCCTTTTCGAGCTAGATTTAGCCCAATTTCAGCGCATTTCAGTATTTGTGTTTAGTCCCTTTTGCTCGTTTTTCCTTCAACTCTGTATGGCAATATTGTCTTATGTCTCGTTATATACTGCAATTCATTCACCATTTGCTTCCGTATAACACTTGAAAGAGCCAAGTCTCAATACCATATAGAAAGTGATTTATAAATGAAGAAGAGGATGACCAAGAAGTACAAATACTATTTAACACTGACCAACTTTGAAAGATTGTAATGTAAATTCTATTTGAAAATAATCTAGTACCTTAATTCTATTGAACGTAAAATGATCTCAAAAGCAATAATATCTATTAATCAATTGTTTTGTTTAAAAATTGTGGTGTTTTTATCTGAAAAAATTTTTTTACTTTTCGCCCTTTTTTTGCGTTTTTTTTTTTTTAATGAAATTGTATTGTACTAAAAACGTAATTTTTTCAATTTAGCCCTTTTTAGCCCGTTTTTCATTTTTCTTCACGCGTTTGCTGTCCTAAGAGTTGGCATCACTGGTTGTGAGTAGATTACGATTTTACGTGCGCGGGTGATTTAAATGTAATAATTTAAAAACAATTTCGCAGTGGCAAAACAAAAAATAAAAAATATTATGGAAAATGAAAATAAAATTGCGTTAAAAAACAAAAACATTATAGTATACATCCTTTGCTTTCGCCATAAACTCAAAAAAAATTTCCCCAGAAATAATAAGAAAAGATTAATAATTACAAAAATTGTCTGTTTTGTTTGAATTGTTTCTGGTTTTATTATTTTTATTACTCTTTTATAATTACACTACTATATTTTTATAAAATGAAAATAAAATTGCGTTAAAAAACAAAAACATTGCCATAAACTCAAAAAACAAATTTCCCCAGAAATGATAAGGTTGAAAAAGTTACTGGCAATGCTGGCGTCGATGAAGATTTTCGGTTGCTGAGAGCAAACAAAGAAATGCTGGATTTTGACTCTATGAAGAGTACAAAATTTTTGTTGCACGCTTTACACAACTGTCGTTTATACCGTTGTACAATGGTATACGAGCGCAGTTTTTTTTTTTTTTTTTTACACTATCTTTGCTTCACAGTGATTTATATTTGCAGCTACAGTCACTATTCGGTCTTGAGAAAAATGCAATAGTGTGCAATTTTATATGTATATACTAATTCGATATATTAAGACTGTAGTTTTCCATGTAAACGAAAGTATTCATGTGTGAAAGTTAACGTACATTAAACATAATCTTTTTACACCAATGATGTTAATTTCATAGTGCTTTTGCGCAAGCTAAAAACACACATATTCTTATTCTCTTTTGTTAGTCGTCACTCAGCCTGCGACGAATGCACATACGTAGCGGGCAGAGTTGGGGGTAGTGCAGTAAATATTTAGTGCACTAAGGTTTCCACTAAATCCCACTATAGTGATAACATTTTGATTTTCCACTATTTTTCATCACTATAGTGATAGTGAAACATATTTTAACTACCACTAAAATAAAATATTGGTGGTGGAACATATTTTAACTACCACTAAAAAAATTAGTGGTAGTGAAAATTGTTCCACTACCACTAACCATTAGTGGTAGTGAAAATTTTGCACTACAATAAAATAGTGCAAATTTTTAACAGTCACTACATGAATGCTTTAATTATATTATATACACTAAAATGTCAAAAAATAATGTTTATAAAAATTTTTAATGTAATTTATATTAGACCTATAACACAAATACAAAAAGATGAGATACAAAATGAAGGCGTTACATATCTATTGGAACCAGACACTAATTTATATTGTCTTAAGAAATATAACACAATTAGGCAAATGTTTTAAAAATTCAATGTCCCATTGCCACCTTCTGCTCCAGTTGAGCCACTCTTTTCATTTAGTGGAATAAAAGACGCTCCTCGCAGAAATAAATTATGTGACTCTAATTTTGAAAAATTAGTTTTGTTGAAGGCAAATAATTGCTAAGATTTTCATGTTCCAATATGTATTTAATTTGATTCTTATATTGATGAAACTTCCTTATTTTTTCACATTACTATTTCCTTTTGTTTTTTAATTTTGTTACTACTTTAATATAATAAAAAAATAAAAAAGTATAACATAATTCAATATAATGCTATGTATTTGAGTTCCATTAACATTAGTGAATGATTATATTTTTCCACTATCTTGTTAGTGGAGAAAAATAATTTGCACTAAGCTGTAAAAAAAAGGTTTTTCACTATCACTAAATTAATTTTAGTGAAAAACTTTCTTTTACCACTATCACTATTGCTTAGTGAGGCTGTTATTTTTCAACTCACCACTAAATACCTATTAGTGATAGTGAAAAATTTTGCACTATCACTAACATTTAGTGGAAATTGCAAATTTAGTGCACTACCCCCAACTCTGGTAGCGGGTGTACGATTTTTTTGTAATATTTTTTGCTAAAAGCACTGTAAAAAATTTACTATGACTTTTGAAACATATTTCATGAAAAAAAATGCGTTTGGTGATGCTCAATGCATTTTATGTTATAAAATATTGAAAGAATGTAGATAATATGCTTTTAGAAGGCACTATCGCTCTTATCATAGAGATATGGGCGATTTTAATGATGGGGAAAATAAGATTTATTTTGTAAAAATAAAACAATTTATTCGGAAAAATTGAAAGAGTGGTTACTCGAAGAAGAAAAGGATAATAAAACCTCGGAAAATAAATTGTTAAAAATTGAGTTATCAAGCTTAAAATGCTTGGATATTGTTAGGCATGGTAGACCATTTTCTGATGGGGAGTTCATTAAAAAAATTTTAAATAAATATTTTCGAAAACTTAATTTTAAAGTTATCGAAAATCTTCCATTATCACGCAGTAGGGTTATGCGGCGCGCTGATCTATTGGGGGCAACTTTGGAAGCCGCCATTGTAGAAAAATTAAAAAACTGTACTTTTTTCTGCTTGTTTTGATGAAAGTACAGATATTAACAATCTTTGTCAACTCGTTATTTGTATAAGATGCGTAGACAAGAATAACAAAGTTTTTGAAACTATGTTTTTCCTTGAAACTTTTCATGGAAACGTTATTGGAAAATTATTGTTTGATGTTTTAAATGAAAAACTCTTTTCTGTGGTTGGCATAAATAAATTAGCTGGAGTATGCACGGATGGTGCTAATGTAATGAAAAGTAAACATGAAGGTTTTATAGGACAATTAAATAGAAATGAAGTTTCTGTCCACGCTTTTCATTGCATTATCCACCAGACCGTCCTCGCATCGAAATTTTGGACTGACCACCCCACAATGAAGATTGCAGAAAGAATTATAAACAAAATACGTGGGGGTCATCACTCACTCACCCACAGAAAATTCGTGAATTTTTTAAAAAACAAAAATGCTGTTCACCACGATCTTAAAATGTTTACAGAGGTTCGGTTAAGTCATGGTGGTTGCCTAAATCGGTTATTTGATTTAAGACAAGAAGTGCTTGAATTTATGGAAACCGAAACCAAAAATATATATATATAAATATTTTATTGTAAATTTCGCTTTTTGAATTTTTTTTCCGTACATTTTATTTCAGTTTACACAACTTTTCTTTCAGTGCATTTCTCTCTCGCTCACCAATACTACTACAGTTTTAGCTTTGAGCATCCCTGGTGTAGATATAAGAGAAGCATTATTTTTGGGAAGAGAATTAATGCAGCATTGTAATTAGTAACATTAAAAATTATAATTCTTGCTATTACTTAATCAAAACATGTAAAATAAATTTGTAACATATATTTTCTTCCTTGGCTGTATTTAATAATTAATTTTTTTTATTAGTTGTGTAATCTACTAATTACAATTTGTTTTTATTTCATTTCATTATTACTATTGAAATTGTATTACACACGCAATGGTGGTGCGATGGACATTTCGGATTTCGATTTTCGGCTATTTGATTTCTGGATTGTGTTCTTTATAATATACATACATACATAATTGGTTATTACAACCCTTCAGTCAGTATTATTGACCTAATTTCTCACACTACTTATGTTGTGTGTGTTAATTTTTTTTTTACATTAAGTGACTGGACCTACAGTTTTAAAGTCGACTCCGAACGACAGATTTTTGAGAAACTTTTCATGGCAATTTTATTTACTCTCACAGTTTTCTGGCAAAAATCTGCTGAGAGGAAATCGCCGAAAAAATACTTTTTGTATTTTATTTTGATGTCAGGCCTGGGACACGAACCCTGGCTTTTCGTCTAATAAGCCAACACACTACCTACTAGACCACGGCGACTAATAATATATATCTTTAAAATATATAATTCATAATTTCATTATCTTTCATTAATGAAGCTGACGGATACCGATTGCCGCCTGAGGATCGTGAGCTGATATAGTTTTTGATTTGATGTCTTTTATTTATTGGAAAATTTGGAAAAATAAATGAAGCAAATTTGAGTTAGGGCTATTATTATAACTTACCTTTAACAAAAGGGAGGATTTTAATGGAGAGATAAATTGTTTTTCATTATTACGAGTATCCAATAAGATAGAAGTGAGCGTTAAGCTAGAGGAAAGATCATCCTACCTTTAATATTTAAAGGTCACTTTCTGTTTGAACTTGCTATATCATATACTATTTTCGATGTGACAATTTCAAATTTAAACAAAATTAGCATATACAACAACCAAAACGAAGTTTTCCTTTTGCACTGCGTTAAAAAAAATCTTGTTAAATTAAGCAGTTTTATCGACTTTGCTCCGGCACTGCCATATTTTTGAAAAAGTTAATTTTGTTTTATCGGTAAGTTGTAATAACCAAAATAAGTTAAAGGTAATAGCCCATTTACACTACAGCGAAATCTAGTAAATTAGATTTCAAATCATGCTCAAAATCTAGATCGTTTACACTGGATTTATTTGACAAAAGATCTCGGACAATATAGAACAGCGCAAAGTCCAAAGTGAAAGACAAGCTTTTGGGAAGATTGAATTATAGTTATTATAATAATGTACATATTCGTTTCGAATAGGCTGGACATCATATTTCATATCAATTCCACACAATTTTAACTCTGCGCTAAACTCTGACAGATTTTAAAAAGGAAAAGATTTAACACATAGTAAATACTAAATAATTTTCTGATTTTTTTAGTGAATTCAAAAAAATGTTTTCCAAGTTTACAGTGCAGTAATAGTCCAAGATATCTTATTTAATTAATTAATATCAAAATTTTATCTCATAGGGACAAGTATTGGACACTTTAGCTCGGAAAGCTCTTTGGGATGTTGGCCTTGATTATGGTCATGGGACCGGTCACGGAGTTGGACATTTTCTGAATGTGCATGAAGGTCCTATGGGTGTGGGTATTCGTTTAATGCCTGATGACCCAGGTCTACAAGAGAACATGGTGATATCTAATGGTAAGTTATAAATTCTACACATATACATTTATTAATATGTTGTTTACTATATTTTAAAGTGAAAAACTATTCGGCAAATTTTATTTATTTGTTTATTAATTACAATACAATTAGAAATTATATTCTAATTACATATATACAAGCTGGATAACTACGACCATGTGCTCTGTGTAGTGTCACAGACCAGAGCCTCTGGTGGGAATCTAACCCATGACCCTCACGCCAATAGTCTAGCACACTACCCACTAGGCTACCAGCGCGCTTACAAATTTTATATATACATAGTTGGATTAGATTAAAAAGTATTTTTGTCTTACATTTTCTTCACAACTACTGATCAAAAAGTGTATATTATATAGCGCTTATATTTAAAGAGTAATAAAATTATAGTGTATTGACTGACAAAAACACTGGTGGTTAAATAAGAGAAAAAAAAATTATATATGCCTAAAGGTACGGTCACATCTAAAAAATATTTGCCAAAAAACAAAGTATTTGTTTGCTATAATGTGACCACAAAATAATTGTGCGTGGCAAACAGAAAAATCCGCCATTTTTGATAAAATTGTTTGCCGGCAAACAAATATTTTTTTAATGTGACCACCCTGTGACAAATATTTTTATGATTTTTTGGCCTGGTGTAAAATGATAGTTTGTTTATAGGCAAGAGAGATGAAGAGAATGTTTTTTTTTTTTTTTTTTGGCGTATAACTTCAATCAGCTAAAACCCCGCATTACCAGCACAAAACTAATACATACACATTTTTCAAAAGCGTTTTTGAACTTCAAATGAATATAAAAACACTTATACAAAGCTGTGTATACGTATACATTTCATGCCAAATTAATATTCTTCCTGTGTGATTTGGAAAGGACAAAAATTGAGCGACTAAGAATTGCTGTCGAGATTTGAAAAAAAATTTTGTTAAAAAAATTGAATTCTGCGCATCTATTCGAAGCAGTAACCCGATGTTTACATTTGCATTAATACATAATAGGTGCACGTCCTCTACAACCCTTTGTATTTTTTGCTTCAAGCTCACATGTAAGCTTCGTGTTCTTAATTAGTTACACGCAGCTGTATGTATAAAATTAACACACACAACATAAGTAGTGGGAGAAACTAGTTCAATAACCCTGACTGAAGGGTTGTAATGACCAATTATGTGTGTATGTATGTGATAATGAACCAATTCAGGACGAACAGGTTTAAGCGGGCGACAATGTTACAACGACGGAATGGGTGTTAAATCGTTCAACATTAAAATGATAAACAAAAGCTTCAAAAACAAAATTGGTCAGCGATAGAATGAAAGCCAGGTATGATAGTACAGCAAATACCGAGGGCTTCCATGAGGGACAATTGGTTCTAGTCTACAACCCAAAGCGGAAGAAGGGGTAAAAAATTAAAACACGTCATGAACAGGATACAGAAAACTAACAGCCACCGTGTAAAAATGAAGGTCATTCACATTGAACGACTGGCGAAATATGGGGGAAGTGGTGATGAACCTATTCGGGACGAGCAGGCTTAAGTGGGTTGCAGCGTTACGAAAATGGAAATGGTTACATTCATAGAGATTTGAAGGGCACTCATCAGACTGTTTACCCTGCGATATGAAAGGCAGGACAAAGCTGGCAATGGAGTCAGCACAAATTCAGTCAGTCTTGTATGAAGACGCGATGTTTGAAGAAAGTAATCGTGGTTTGAAGATCTCCGTTATAAATATAACAAACAAAGCAATTGTTAACGCCACTACTAAAAACCATATCTGCATATGGTCGGTCTGGTAACGCTAAATTTACATCAGTATTTTTATTGTAATTTTTCTATATATAACGAAAGTAGAAAAAAGTTGTTCTAAATTACGATATTTTAGGAGCCAATTTGTGCTTCACCCTTTAAATTATAAGTAAAAAAATCAATTTCCCATTTATGTTCTAAATCCATTTTGTAAAGGCAGTAAAATGAGAGTGATCATAGAATAATTTTTCTGTGAATAATATACGTTTATAATTTAAAACTAACACCTTTTTTTTCAAGTGTTTTTCAAACCACATTTTTATAAATGATGTGCGAAAAACAAAAACAAAATTCACATTGATGCTCGTGTTGTAAATGTTTACCAGCAAAGTATATGGAAGTGTTGTTGCTGTTTACACAACGAGGAAAGACGAAAGAAATATATTCTGAGTGTGCTGTATACGTGTATGAAATACACAGCCTATTGCTAAGTGCTTTTTCAAAAACAAATGTGCATGAAGTGTATAGGGCTTGGACACCACTGATATAAACATATGTATTTATCGAAACCACTCACAATAGTATATAATTTGGCATACCAAGTTTAAAAAACTGCTGTTTTTCAGCAATGTATGAGTCGTATAGAAAAGTTGAAAGTAAACCTACTTGATGCATATACGTTTTCTTCAGTAACTTGTTACAAACAACTAAACTGATTCTAATTTTTTGGCATACACATGTAACGCAAGGCCGCATGAAACGGATGGTATGGACTTTCGGCTTAATTCTAAATGGCTATATACCCATCCTTTTCACTCTCTAGCAAAATAATATACATATTTTGCAAACTCTAAATAGAGTTACCAAAATTAATCCAAATATATAATATAACCAAGTGTTTAGGATTAAGTAAAAAATCGGCATTTTTGGAAGAAAAAGCGCGAAATCGGCAATTTGCTATTTTTAAGGTATAAAATGGGCAAAATGCCGGTAAATTAGCAAATCTGGCAGGCCTGTGTATAATATATATTTCTTTTGACAATACTTTGAGTTACACTTTTGCAAGCCTATCTATTGATGCTGTGAAGAATAAAACTGTTGCAACAGCGCAAATCTATGCATTAAAAAAATTCAATACAAATGTTTTGGGTTTTTTAGGTTGACACCTTTAAAAGAAGGCAAATTTTCTACCGTTGACATTGACTTTGATTTTCCTAATACCCTGAAGTTCCCACATTTTTTCGTTATATATTTTCAAGAAAGATAAATAAACTTAGGAAATAATATTGAATTAAATGAACATTAAAATTTTTTTTACGAAATTTATATCCAATTTTAATATCTTAATATTTAATTTTTTAGAACCCGGATATTACCAAGATGGTGCATTTGGTATAAGAATTGAAGACATTGTTCAAATTGTCCCAGCCAATACTATGCATGATTTTAATGGTAGAGGCGCTTTGACATTTAAAACAATAACTTTATGTCCTAAACAAACCAAGCTTATTAAAAAAGAACTTCTACTTCAAGAAGAGGTAAATAAATATTATAATTTTTTTTATTATTATTACAATTTTTCTACTTTTTAGATTAATGCTCTCAATAGCTACCACTCTAATGTTTGGAATATTCTGTCTCCAATTTTAAAAGAAGAAGGGGATGAATTGACATTATCCTGGCTTAAACGAGAAACACAGATGATAACCTAAGCATTTAGAATTTGAGATAAATGTTTCAATAAAGTGGAAAAAATTTATAATATTGTTACGTTTCTACATTTTAAATATGTTTAAATATGAGCTCGTGTATTGCAAATAAAATGAAAATAATTTTTTGTTTAATTTTAATTAAGTTCTTTATTATTCGCACAATTCTGTGTGCCACTGTTCCCAATTTGATGTAAACAACAACAATTGCTTTGTTTGTTATTCCTCTTTGCAGTTTTTTTGCATACACAGTAAGAACCACTAGTCAATTGTTCATCAGATCTTTGTAACGGATATCTTCAAACATACCGCGTCTTCACACAAGGTTGACTAACACCGTTGGCTGCTTTGTTTTGTCTTTTATATAGCAACGTAAACAGTCTGACGAATGTTTTTGAAGCCGAATGTTCGTGGCTTCGAATTCTCGAAATCTCTTTAAATGTAAAAATTAGGACTGTTCGTAAATGCAATATTGCGCTGCATAATATGAATTTTTTGCGCTAACGTTGCCAATCACATGTTGCATATGCTTCTTTTTGCTGATTTATTTGTTTGCATTTACGAACGAACAAACACTGCAGAAATGGAAAAATTTTTAATAAATTTGATTTTTGAACTGGACGATAAAACAAATGACAAAATATTGTTAAATGATTAGTGTTGTGTGTTTATTTGTTCATAATATGATTTAATGTTGCATTTAAGAACATGTGACAGCTGCAGTGCTGCCATGGTTTGCATTTATGAACACGATGCTCATAACATGCAGCGCAATGATGCATTTACGAACAGGCCCATTGTTGTTTCATTATTCTTGTTTGTTTATGTTTTGTTACATTTGTTCTTGTACAGTCAAACTCGGTTATAACGAATTCTTGGTTATTACGTACATATTTTGAAGTTCCAACGTTTTAATAACAATTTTCATACAAAAAACTTCGTTTATTTCGAACTCGTTTATAACGAATTCGCGGTTAAAAGAAACTACTTTATATAGTCCTAGTAATTAAATATCATACATTTTTCCTTTTTTATAACGAACCCTCAGAAATAACTTTGACCTATGGCATTAGTCTTTACTTTTATTTAATATGGCAGCATTACATTATAACTCAGCATATTTAATCAGCTGGTAGATAAAAAGAATTAAAACGTCAGTTGTTAAATAATACGAAAATGTCCAAAAATAAGAAAAAAATCACTGTCTGTGCTTCAAGAAATTAAAAAATTAAGTGAAATAGATAAGAAACAGAAATCAAATAGACATATAGAATGAATTATTAATAAAAAAAAATATTTTTTGTTTTTAATAAATGAAAAAAATTATTTTTATTTTATATTTTTTTCTATCACCCCGTTTATAACGAACTTTGCCTATAACGAATTATTTTTTCTGGTCCAACAACAACCCGGTTTGACTGTAGTTACCAACATTGCTGGCTCTGCCAACGAAATTACATTTGACACAGTCGGCTTAAAAAATATTTTACAACTTAACATTAACACGCGCATATCTGCTGAGGGTTTCATATGTCTTGAGATTGCTCTTGCAATACGTTTACCTTTCTATATGGAATCAAATAACGTGAGAATGAATTTATGCGGAATCAGGGTCTGGTGCTGGGGCAACAGAATGATTGAATATTCTTGGAGAGTAGAGAATTGATAGGAAGGCAGTCTTGGTTGGGCGCTCGTTTTGAACAGTTGGAGTCCGAAAGTAATACATTAGTTTGATTTGTGATTTATTGTGAATAATTAATAGAAATGAGTTGTCCTTTTTATCAATGAATTAGTTTCATGTAAATTTAATCGATATAGTGTTGTGAAGACTATCCCTTAAAATTATATTTATTGATTGTGACGCAGTTGGTCGTGCTTAATATAATTTCATTAATCATGCTCAAGCTAGGTGTAAACACTAAAATTATCTAATGAAACATTCAGGTATGTGATGAAAAACGATCGTTTTGGAAAAGCAAATCAATATTGAAAACGACTTGGGTGTGATGAATATTGATTGGTTTCATATTTCAATTTTTGTTTCAAACCATATTATTCCTCTGAATAATGCAAGAACGATATAAACAATAAATACAACTCTGCATTAGTTTACCACAAATTTTTGAAAAATATAAAATTTACACATTAAAATTATTTTTGTTTAATGTACTTAAACTTTAAATAAATTATAATGGCGTTTGTTGCAGCGGCAGCCGGGATCTAGCCACGATTCATTTGTATGAACCCTCTAGCCAAACCTGTGTAAGCTTGCATAAATTCGAATAATTCGTCCTCTTGTCGTGCATTTTTGTGCATTCCCTTAGAATACATATTTAAATTTTAATTTTTTTGAACGCTTATTACGCAAAAAAATTCTACTTACATTTTTTAAGTTTTAAATGACAATTTGAAAATGAAAAATTCCGATGGTATGAGCTTGTTTTAAAAGCAATTTCAAACAGATTTAATCGTTTTTCATCACAGCAAAACTATTGTTTTTTATTTGAAACAAAATGGAATTTGAAATCAATTAGACAAAACGATGTTACCAGATGCATCACATCTTTTATCGATTTCAAATCGTTTTTGTTTCTTATAGCCCATTTACACTACAGCCAAATCTAGTAGATTAGATTTCAAATCTTCTTCAAAATCTAGATCGTTTACACTGGAATTATTTGACAGTAGCGAGATTTCATTTTAATAACAAAAACAGCTGACTGAAATTTAAAAGAAAACAATAATATTTCCAAAACTTAGTTTAATACCAAAAAAAAAAAAAATAAAAATATAGGACATACATTTAAAAAATATTGCAGATGCATTAGTATTAGATGTAAGCATATGCAAAATAGGTAATAATAAAAATATTAATCCGCAGGTTAGTCACGAGTCATATTGGGAGGAAGATGTTCCTTATTTTGTTTATTTTTAACCCTTATCCTGTACTTCAAAAATATAACGCATTTTATATTTTATATTCATTACATACAACATTGGTCTCAGAAATGCTTTCTGCAAATACATTTTTGACATTCGGTACATTTATTTGCATATTTGGTGTTGTTAGAACGATTTGGACAAAAGTGGCAACTTCAAAAACACATAAACGAATAATATACTCGTATTTACACTACTTATTCTCTTTTTTGGGATTGTTACAGTTTGGAATGCTGCGCTTTCACTTACATTTCTTTGGTTTGTTGCTAGTTATGAAATTGTCAAGACCCAAAAGTACCATTTGCGTAAGTTTTTTTACATACGCTTTGTGAAACGACTTACAAAAATTATGTTTTAAATTTTAATAGCATTCACTAAATTAATAATTGTACAAAAGTTAAAAAAAAAAATCCGCTGAGTATTTAAAGAATAAATAAGGAATAAAAATTGTTTGGGCAATTTTGACCCATTAATACAGGATAAGGGTTAATTTGTTTGTTTTTATTTTGAATTAAAATGTCATTATTTTCCAGCGCAGCGTTGTATTTTTAAGTACTACCTGGCAAAACACATAGTCGCATTCGAATTTTTACTAGATTTTGAGTAGATTTTGCCGAAATCTACTAAATAAGTAGATTTTGTTTTGTATGGGAAATCTAGTTAAAATCAACTAGATTTGGCTCGAAATCTCATAACTGCTAGATTTCGCTGTAGTGTAAATGGTATATTAATCGTTTTTTATCACATACCTGATTATATTTTATTCGATAATTTTATTTAATTAACATAGGTTGATTCCAAACATTTTTCATTTACAAAATTCCATAAACAAATGAATATTTCCATCGTTTATCATTTCTATCGTTTACAGTTACGAATTATTTGCAGAAGATTTAAGAACAACAGAAGTTTGGTAGAGGATGAAATTGCACACCGACTTCACTTCTCATCTTTCAGTGGACAATTAAAAACTTTACCAAACCAAACGCAATGTTTTTGAATTTATAAAAAACAACAATTAAATAATTTTATTAAATAAAAATGTGTATTTATATAAAAAAATAAAAAATCTAACTTGTGAATTGTGCTTAAATTGATATAAAAAGAACAAAATCATATTGAAGTATATAAACAGTATTTTATAAAAATTACCAATGTAATTGAGCTAAAATGAATTACTTACCAATTCAACTCTTTACCTATATTGTACTTACCTGAACCATTATCTAGGTTAAATTATACTTACTTGAAATATCTGAATATTTACCAACCCAAGTGTTAAATTAATTGAATTATATTTAGCAGAAATATATATTGGCTAAATGTAACTGGAGTCCATCTCTACTAAAGATCACTTTTTAAGAGATTTAAAAACAAATAACTACCCCAATTTGTTTCATGGTTCTTCTCCGGTTTTTTATGGTACTCAGCGAATCTCTTTAAACACAAAATAAAATAAGAACAAAAAATAACTCCCTACAACAATAATGGGGTAAAGAGAGCTAAAAACTCAGCACTAGAACATAAAATAACAAAACTGTAAGCGACATGGTTTATCTTATACATCTATATAATTGGAATGAAAGTTCATACCATCCGTTTCATGCGACCTTGCGTTACATGCGTATGCCAAAAAAGTGGACTCAGTGTTGTTGTTTCTGACGAGTTACAGAAGAAAATGCATAAACGCATAGAATCCATCAAGCAGATTTACTTTCTTTAAGCCGAAAGTCCCTACCATCCATTTCATGTGTGTTTACGTTACATGCGTATATCGAAAAAGTAGTATCAGTATAGTTGTTTGTGACAAGTTACAGGAGAAAACGCACAGACGCGTAGAATGAATTAAGTAGGTTTACTTTCCACTTTTCTATGCGTGTCATGCGACAGCGAAAAAGTCAGCTCTTTCTCATGCACTGCCGGAAAGTCAGTAGTTTTTTTTAGCTTGTTATGCCAAATTTTATACTATTGTGAATGACTTCGATAAATATGTTTAAATACTGCATTACTATTTTCACATTTTGCTTTTTGCATTACAAAAATATTAATAAAAACATATTTCACATAAGTTTATTACTATACATGTATATAATTGTTTTTATGTACTGAGTGTCATCTATTTTGAATTTATTAATTTGTGAACAAGAAAAATGGAGGACAAATTAACCGAAAACACTCGTCTTGTGTTCTTCTGACAATTTTCGTAGACCTTAACAGCATAAAATATCACATATGTAAACTCATAAATTTATAATTAATGTCATAAATTTTTTTAAAATCAAAATTTAATTTTCTGTTCCTATAAGTCTTCTTGTTCGCATACCATCCGTATGGACTTTCGGCTTAAGTAACAAACATTTTTTACATACATTTAGTAAAAAATTAAATATTTGAATTTTTTGTTTTTACTAATTAAATAATTTATTAATTTTAAATTAAGATGACAAAGAATTTTATTGATTTTTATGTCCGAAAAATGCTTCTGAAGTCGATGAAGGTTTTGACCAGAAAGGGCAGGAAATTATAGAGGCGCGTAACAAGTGACTTTGAAAATAATCACGTCCTCAAGTGCGTGTCTAACCGGTAATTGTTTTGGCAACTCAATTCATAGGGTGCCACATACATATAGTTACGTTTTCACCTTTTTAAAAACGTTTAAATGTGAGTTCGTTGATTGCAAACAAAGTAAAAACAATATGTGTTTAGTTTCAAGTCAACTCTTCATTGTCCATCCTATTCTATGTGCTACTGTTCAACTTATGCAACAATAACTACTTGTTCGTTATATTTATTCTCTGCTTATAACCCTTTTGTACCTTTCTGCTCGCGTAAACACTAACAACTTCATACGCAACTTCACACAAGACTGACTGAATTACTATTGACGTTTCTCTTGGCGTAACAATATATACAAATTATTCCGCACAAAAATATATATAAAAAAGAGGGAAAAATATAAAATGAACATAAAATTATAATGTGTTAAACATAAAATTTAATCCGTTGGAAAAGAATGCATATATGTATGTAAAAGAAAAACCCCGAAAAGAGAGCTGAAAAAATGATGTTATAGCGTTACGAAATTAACCTCAAAAAAAAAACAAAAAAGAGGTTAAAAAGCGTATGTACATTAGAGCGACTCAAGTTGTATGGAAGCGAAATTCGTGCAATCTGTACCCCATTTAAAATGAAGATTGGTAATTTTTATGATTACATTAAAAATATTTCGGCTCCAGCTTCGACCTTTCGTGAGCTGGACCATTTTGAAAAAGGGTCTATTTTTGAATATTTTGTTAATTTGAGGATATGTTTCCTTACCAACACATACAATATGTACATCATTAGAGAGGTTTTTTTAAGGGGCGTCCAACAGTATATACAATTTGTCCAAGGATGATCATCCATGTCCTTTTTTTAAGAATATTCTTTAAAAAAAATGATTTTTGAATTTTTTGTTCGGGGTTGTTTGTAATAATATTGACAAATTAACATATTTTATTCTTTAGTCGATTTAATTAAATACGGGTCTCAGCTTTTTTTGAAATTCGCGCAAGTTCACGTTTTGAAAAAAAAAATACTATGAGGTGGTAGCTCTTCGTTGTAAATAGAGCAATTGGGTATCAAATCTTTTCTTTTGCCAAGTACATCATCTTTGTGTGTAAATAATTCAGATTTTTGCAAATTAGATGCATTTTACACGGTGCTCTAGAACATATAAAAATGCAATTTTGTGCTCACTCTAATATGATAGTGGATTTAGTTTCTAGATCATGTATGGATGAAAATAGGACTAAAGAAAGAAAAAGAAATGAATCATGATTTTTGGCGGCATATTTGTTTACCAAATTAAAAAAAATCATAAATTTTTATCGTTTATATTTACAAAACTACAAACTACACCTACTATAAAACGTGAACTAGACGCAACGTCAACAGCAACATAATTCAAAGTGTAATGACTTGATCCAATGACATTGCCATAATTCTTAACTCCTTCCTTCTTAAATTCAATCATCCTCGATTGATTTAAAAATAAGGTATTTCATGACTCTTTGTAACAGGTGTTTCAACTAGATTTTTTTCAACCTGTGGAGTTTTTGAGCGTTGCAAAATGAACGTTGTTAAAGGTTTCTTTTGTGATATTTTCCTTCCAAATTGTAAGGCAAACGGTGCATAAGATAGTTTGTGATAGAGCAATGTTTCTGATCCATGATTCTCTCTTTATATTATGTATTGCCTTTATGTTCAAATGTAGCTCTTGAAGTGATTCTAATGACTATATGTATAAGTTTTTTTGTTCTATTGGAGTATCTTGCATTAGGCTGGAATTGGTGTCATCTGGGTTACTTTCAGGTTCTGATATATCATTTTTATTGTTGTATTATCAAATTTAATTATAAATGTTCCATTTAGTTTATAGGTAATTGTTTCTGTTGAAACAGTTTTGCTAACATGATTCAGGAGTATAATCACGTCTGCCATTTCTTCAACACAAGAAATATGATGAACATTGCTTTTTGCACATAAGGATTGTTTATTGCGTATAATTGTTGTTATAAAATTATTATTTAGATCTAATAAATGCATTTTATTACAAATTTTGATTTTATTATAAATTTTCCAATTGTCTTTTATTGTATAAATTTCATCTCTATTTAAAAATATTTCTGTTAAATTTAAATTTATTATAGAGTTATTCTTTATAATAACACTTATTTTCGATAATTCTAAAGCTTCTTCTATATTGTTGAAAGATAAATTTTCTTTTTTTAATTAATTAATTACAAAATTCATTTACTTTTAACAAATACGAGTTAATTATGTTGTATTTCGCCCATTGTATGGCTCCCGTAGCTAATCTAATCTTGTTTGTCAATATTTCTATGTCTTCTTTTAGAAAAAAATTATCTTTCCTTATGGAGTTAGAAAATATATTAATTAATTTAGTAATATTATATATTTGATTACTAAAGTCATTATTAATTATTACTTCTTTATTATCATTTTTTGTTGGCTCATCTATCGTTTTGTAAATATATTCCACGTCATCATGATCGAGTAATCCGGCAATAATCTTTCAAATCTTTCCCAATGCATCAATTGATCTAGATTGTCTTTTTGGTGTGTAGTTCTTAAGTGTCTCTAATAAGGCTATAGTTTGATATACGTAGTTCATATTTTACCGTTGGTTGTAGAGGGTTCGTCTCAGGTATATGCGTTGCAATATATGTTCTTGTTTTTTTTGTAGAAAATCGTAATAAGAATTTAGATCTATTTGATGTATAAATTTAAATGTTCCTTCCAGAATTTTACGGTATCCGTCCCAACGTGTGAGTCCATGTAATTAAGTATTTGAACTTCTGCCTTAAGCAGTGGTAGGAAAATTCTGTAACCAAAAAATAATTTGTAAACAAAATAATCTGCAAGTTTACTTGAAATATTAATACCGTACTTCTGTTATTTTCTTTGACTATTTCCTCTTTATATCTTGATGATAATTTAGATCCTAGTCTTTCATTAAATTTTACAAAAATTTTCTAGCCTGGAATATAGTCCTTAAAAGGTTTTCGTTTTTTATTATGATTTGCCATATCTTTTTCCTGCTTCCTAACAATGGCTTTCATATTTTCTTTCCTTGCTTTTTCATATTGTTCAGGACTTGTGCTAACTCTTCTTACAAAGAACATCTCAATGAGTTTCCTTCCTGTTGTAGAATGTATAGTGTAATTATATTCACACATTGCTGTATCAAGTAATTCTTCAAAAGTCCTATTTGTCTTCTCTGTTTTAAGACAACGCATTTTTTCTGATAATAATGAATGAAAATGCTCTGCTTGCCCATATGCGGTACTTTTGTATGGCGGAGTCTTGATAACTTGAATATTCAGTTGATCTTAGAGTATAAAAAGAATTGATTCAGAGTTTAATGCCTTTTCGTTATCTACGACAACCATCCTTGGAACTCCAAAACTAAACATCATTTTTCCTATTGGTTCTAGGGAGCCAAGGCGACCGAGGCGACTGAGATGCCTGTGCAAATTTTGAAAGCTTATCTATTGCCGTTAGTGTTAAATGTTTTTCAGAGCACCAAATGTCCATGTGGAGGTTTTCTCCTGCATATTGTGGAATTGGAGTTTTTGAAATATGTGGTTTATTTGGATGTCTATCGTATTTGCCCTCTCGACACATCCTGCACTTTTTCATTATTTTATTTAATTTGTCGCTCAACTTTGGAAAATAGTATTTTTCTAAGAGTTGAAGCTTATTTTCTTTTACATTCCTATGTGCTTTATTATGAACCTGAAAAGATTCTTCCTTCTGTCTAGAGGTGTCAATCAAGTATTTTACTTGAGTTTGTGTGTATCTTGTTTTATATTATTATCTACATTATCAGGCTAGGATTAAGATATTTCTTAAAAATCCTCACTTCTGAAAAGCTTGGGGCTGTTATGATACAGCTATTGACGACTAATTGGAAGCGCTTTTTTATTTTAGCGCAAAGTCAGCAATATAAATATTTTTTGGGAAAATTACCGTTATGTTGCTTTCCAATAGCTTGTATTTTGATTATTACTCTGTTTTATCTTTAAATGATTTTACTTTCTTCATTAAACATTTCAATTACCGTTATTTTTTTGCAAACTTGTAAACACGTTCTTAGTATAGTTTAAAAAAAGTGCGATACATAATTAGACACCATCATTTATTATTTAAAATTTATTGGTAAAAATAATATTTAGAAAAAAGTAGGTAAATAATTTTTAAATTCAATATATTTAAATATAATAGCCTAATATTTTTAAGTTTTTTAATGGGAAAATGTAAGAGCTGAAATAAGGAGCTCTATTTCCGAACTGCATAAAGCTGGAAAGTCTTATACAGAAATATCAGAGCAACTTCAATGTTAAAAAAAATGGTTTTTAACGCTCTGAAGCATATTCAAAAATATGACACCATATCTAACGTTCCACGACAGAAAAGCCCCAGGAAAACATCAGAGTATACACATCGCATTATTAGCCGAATCTCCAAAGTCGATCCAAAAAAGTCCAAGAGGACCATTTCACTTCGTTTGGTTAAAATCGGGCTAAATGGCAAAGCAGCACGCAAGAGATCACTTCTGTGCAAAATTCAGAGAAAACGTTGCATTGAATTTGCTAAATCTCATCTGAATTGGACAGCCAATGAATGGAAATATGTGCTTTGGTTACAGAACCTTATGCAGTCAGGCCCGATCTCACTTACTCTGGAAAATGTCAAAGTGCCGAAATCGTATGTGATACTTCGACGGGCAGAGCGCGCCCCTATATCCCGGTTGCAATGCATAACCTTTCACAACGGTAGTCAGAGCTTCAATCAAGTTAATCTCGAAACATTTTCTTTGGACAAAATGAACAATGAGGTAAAAATATTGGTAAAGAATTGCTCGCAGTGCCAAAGAAGCAGAGTAACAAGACACACGAAGAGCAATCTGAGGAATTTGAAATTGAAAGCATTCTTTTTCACCACTTCTCAAAAATGTTGGGTATTAAACATTTACGAACAACCCCATATCACTCACAGGCAAATGGCCTTATAGAACGCTGGCACCGCGTCTTGAA
This sequence comes from Sarcophaga peregrina, assembly GCA_014635995.1. NCBI lineage: Eukaryota > Metazoa > Arthropoda > Insecta > Diptera > Sarcophagidae > Sarcophaga > Sarcophaga peregrina. Next base: position 83,049,955 of record CM025789.1, on the reverse strand, counting down.
AGCATCATTAAAATGCCACGGGGTAAGCACGAATTGGACGGAGGTATTGCCCATACTAATGTTGGGTCTAAGAACGGTTGTCAAAGAAGATCTGGGAGTATCAGTTGCCGGGATGGTTTACGGACAGGCTATCAGGTTGTCAGGTGGGTTTATAATAGACTAGACTAATAATCATATCACCGAAAATGAATTCGATGCAGTATGAGGTCCGTTAAAAGCTCTATATGACGGTCCTTACGCAGTACTCGAAAGACATCCGAAAACGTATACTATATTCATTGGCACGAAACCGAAAACGGTTTCCATAGATAGGCTGAAACCCGCTTACGTTCCTACGGAAGTTTCTCAATTGCAGAAAAGATGCCGTAAACCGTAAGTCAGGAGAGGGGTGATGTAACGTACAATGGAAGTTAGCGATCTGGTAACCCATTCAGATAATTTGTTCTGGCAGGAGACAAACCCCTGTCAGTTTTTGAATAAAACGTTTTCAATCGAATAGTGCGTATACGAGCGTCTAGTTATACAGAAAAACCAAATCCGAGTAATAAAATGAAAAGTTGAATTTTAATATTATAAAATTGATACTTGTTTCATTTCGTACACTAAACTATGAACTCCATTATAAGCCCGGTAAAGGTAATGTAGGTGCAGATGCTCTTTTTAGACCTTTTATGATGGTTCATGCTAACTCTTTAACGGCTACTGTACTCAGTGATGATAGCTCTGGTGCAAAACCTAATTCCATCAGTCGAATGTACAATTAACGCGTTTAAAAACCAGATTTTTATTCTTATAAGTGAAGTAAATGATTATCAATTAAGATTACCTTTTCCTACTTACCATAGACATACACCTTTTGACAACTAATTAGAAACGTTTTAAAATTTCATAAAATGTTAAAATATTTTTCATATTCTTTATTCATTTTAAACTATTTATTATTAAATTTAAAAAGTCATAAAAAAGTAAACAAATTCCTTGTTACTTAAATCTTAAAAAAAAAGAACACAATTTTTTTGAAATATTGACTGCGATAAAATCCATTAGAAAAAAATTTTAATATTATGTTTATATTCAAAAACAAAATAAAAACAAATCCTTATCCTAAATCAATGGGTCAAAATTGCCCAATGCAACAGAATCAATTTCCGCATGTGTTACGAGTTTAATAACAATTTTGAGCGTCTTGACAACTTCATAACTAGCAACAAACCAAAAAAAAGTAAGTAAAAGCGCAGCATTACAAACTGTAACAAACCCAAAAAAGAGAATAAGTAGTGTAAATATATTATTCGTTTATGTGTTTTTGAAGTTGTTACTTTTGTCCAAATCGTTCTAACAGCACCAAATATGCAAATAAATGTACCGAATGTCAAAAATGTATTTGCAGAAAGCATTCTCAGACCAATGTTGTGTGTAATGAATGTAACAAAATAAAATGCGTTATATTTTTAAAGGGTTAAAAATAATCAAAATAAGGAACATCTTTCTCCCTGAATGACTCGTGACGAACCTGCGGATTATTATTACCTATATTGCATGTGCTTACATCTACCCATTTCATTCTCCTATTTAAAAATTTAATTTAATTTAATACATTTGCATTATTTTTTGAAATCTATGTCCTATATTTTTAATTTTTTTATTATTAAACTAAATTTGAAATATTATTGTTTTCTTTTAAATTTCAGTCAGTTGTCTTTGTTATTAAAATGAAATCTTGCTACTATGAAATAAATCCAGTGTAAACGATCTAGATTTTGAGGAAGATTTGAAATCTAATCTACTAGATTTCGCTGTAGTCTAAATGAGCTATAAGGGACTTTTCCAATCCAGATCATGCGTAATTTATATATAATTTACGTATTGTATTTATGAGCTGTAAGTTTTTAAATTATTTTGTAACTTTTATTAAAGGTTTATTTTTACGATTTAATATAGATATATGAATTTAATAAATGGCAAATATTAATATCAAAAGTTTATAAAGAAATAACCAAAAAATTAGTTGTAAAATTAACTCCACAAGTATTAAATTTTTTCAAAGATCTGATCAGCTGTTTGCATAAAGTAAACAAATGATACAAACAATAAACAAACTTAAAGCAAATTTTTGTATTCAATATTTTTAATTTAAATCATCAAAAAACGCTAAAAGCTTTCATTTAAATAGAAAAGATATTAAATTTAAATTGTGTATAATTTTACTGGTAATTTAAGGTACAGTTTAAATAAAAAAGTCCAGATCACTTCAGTATACCCTGGCGATTTGAAAACGCCAAATTTCTAGCGAATTCGTTTGTCAGAACACCTATTTGGCGTTTTCAAATCGAAAACGCGAACATTAAACGATATGCGTTTTTCAGAATATGGGCGTATGCCATCAATATAGACCAGTGTAGGGCAAACACTATCATATGGTGTTTTCTTTTCTACCAAAAAATGTGAATTTTACTTACACAAAGTGCAATTCTGCGTTTGTTTCTTAAAAATGTTTCGCCCTCGAAAATAGCGGTATGTTTTATTCTAAATATTCGTACTTGTCGATGGTGGAGGGCATTGCATTTTATGACCTGTATAAGTCGAGAGTGCTGATATGCCCTGTAAAGCAGATGACTTTTGTTTATTTATAGGGCTACCAGATGAAATTTAAAAAAGTCGCCTGGTATTGTTTTCCAATTTGAAGTTAATTTTTTCATTGTTTTGTTTACTAACCTTTAGGAAACATTACATTCACGGTAGATTTATATACGGTAGCCTCATGTCAACAGCTGATGAGGTCTAAAATGTCAAAATGTTGTTGTTTTTTTAGTGTTTGTTGTAGCCATTTTTATAAATTTTTTAACATTTTTCTTTCTATTGTTATTCGTCAGTCAGTGATGAATACACTTGGTCAGCTGTTTTTGACATTAGGCATACTCTTTACAAAAACAAAATCCCTGTTGTTTTTGTATTGTTGTATTTGTTGTAGACATGCCCCTACCTTATATAAATCTGCCTTGATTACATTATTAAAGCTACATGGTCAGTAATATAAAAAATTGCATTCAATGTTAGAACGGTTTTAAAATATTTTTTTTATAAAAAAGCTCTCAAAAAATAAAGTTGGAAAATTAGCAATCTGGCCACACCTTTTTCATATTTACATTTTTTATTGAAAACAAATCAAAAAATACAAAATATTTTTAGATCTAAAACCTTTTTTTTGAAAAAAATATAAATATGGATATTGTTGTATCTATTTTATTTGCGAAAATTGAAATAAATCAGTTATTAGATTCATCTTCGTCATCTGATGAAGAAGAATTACTAAATATATTTCAACTTACGTAGTCAACAGCCGCCGTGGTAAGCACAAATATTTGTGTTATGTTCTCAAATAAAAAATGACATTACAACAGGGTTTGTCAAAAATTTTTTAATGCACTTTGTAAGAGGGTGACATTTTCTTTGTAAAAAAGAAAACACCATTTGTTTTGGCTGTTTTGGTAAAGCAACGGAGAACAAAATTCAACGTAATTTTTGAAAATCCTACATTGGGAAATTAAAAAAAGGAAAAAAATTGGTTTATTGTGTAATGTGTTTGTTAAGAGCGGTTTTAAATATTTTTTGTTTTTTGATTAAAGCATATGTTTATTGTTTTCAAATGTTTATGAATTATAGTTTAATTTTTAATTCGGTTAATATTGTTAGGAAAGTGGAAATGGTATTGTTAAAATAATAATTAAAAGCTCCAAAAACAAAACAGCGCACTGTTCACGTGATCAATGAATGAGTAAAATAATACAGCAACAAAAATAAAGCGCTTGTTTACAAAATCGATGAATAAACAAGAATAAGGGATAAAAGACGTAAATAACCAACAACAAAATGAAGAAGTAAACAAGCAACTACAATGTGCAGTATAAAATAGCGGATAGACAAATAAACCAACAACAACTAATCTGCCTGAATGAATGTAAACAAGAAACAACAAAAATTAAAAGAAGTTGTTACATTTTTAGAGTGTTTCCGAAGGCCGTCATCATCCTTCGAGGGCATTCATCACACTGATGATCCAGTAACATAAAAGGCAAGTTAAAGCGAGCAAGGATGAGTTTGAATTTAATCGTGTAAGACGACGCCACGTTGGTTGCAGTGAGAATTAAAATCTATCAAGCGTTAATTCGGTCAGACTTGTGTGCAGACAAGTTGCGTTTGAAGAAAACAGTTGTTAGTGTTGTACTTCCAAAAAGGTTGTGAGCAAAGAAGACTAACTAACAAGTGTTTTGATTACAAAAAGGTTGTAAGCAGAGAAGTTTAACGAACAAACACATATTGTGAAGTATCATTGTATACGTGGAATAAGTTCGAACAGTGGCACAAAAGTTGTGCAGATAATAAAGAATTGATTAAAATTAAACACATATTTATTTTTATTTTAAAACGTAACAATTGGTAAAACGTAACAATTGGTGTCAGAAGTGGGATTGCGAAATTTAAAAGTAAAAATAAATAAATAGAAAAAAAAATCGAAAATTAAACTCTCAGAGCTAAGAGTGGAAAGGCTCAAGCACGAATTGGCAAAATTGGCCTGCCAACAATGGGCACGAAGAATGAGCTCCAAAGGCGGTTAAGGAAAGAACTTCGGAATCGTGGCATTGATATCGATACTTACGACTTTGAAGACGAAGAGGAACGTGAGTTACAGGCTCCTGCAACCCCCAGCGGTCTCGACATGAGTTCGGTGCTAGCCGCACTAATGGAAAAAATGCAAGTATTGCGGGAAGAGCACAAAAAGCTATTTGAAACTGCTAGAGCCGAAAATCTGAAAATACAGGAAGAGAACAACAAGCAATTTGAATCTTCTAGAGTCGAAAATCTGAAAATACAGGAAGAGAACAAAAAGCAATTGGCTGATTTTCAAGAAACTTCTAGAAGCGAAATTCAAAAACTTCTGGCTGAGTCTCGGGAAGACAGTGAGCAAATCCATCAAAAACTTTTCTCGAAAATTGAAAAGAGACTAGAAGCGAACACGAAAGAGATGCAAGAAATACATAGGTCGGTCAGCAAAATAATTACTAATGTCGAGGAAAAGGTGTTAAACTTGGAGAGGAACGTTGACACGAAAGTAATTAATTTGGAAAAGTCCTTTGAGGGAAAATTAGTTATAATGGAGGAAAATATCAATAACCTCCAGAGTCAGCGACCGGAACCAGTACGAATTGCATCTGAAGGAACCAGCAGGATTAAAACTCCTTGCTTTGATGGTAGCTTACCCTTGTCCGTATCCAAATTCCAATTCGACACAGTAGCCACCAGAAACGGATGGGACGATGAGGAGAAGGCTTTGGAACTATTCTTGGCGTTAAAAAGTGCTGAGATTCTAGAGGTCATGCCAGCCAATCGTAAAAACAACTACAACGATTTAATGGTGGCAAATTCGGTGACGAGCATAAAAGAGAATTGTACCGCATGGAGTTAAAGTGCTGAGCGCAAAAGGCTAACGAGTCACTTCAAGTCTTTGCAATGGAGGTTGAAAGATTGGTACAGCTAACATACCCCGGTGAAAACCACCCGTTGATTGAAAACTTCAAGACCGAGGCGTTTGTTAACGGAATACGCGGCTCAGACATCAAATTGGCGGTATGTTCTGCACAAAAGGCAACCTTTGCTGCTAGTACTAGCCCAGGAGACAGCTCGAACGATTTTTAGACCATCAGTGGGCAAAGTTCGAAAGATGGAAGTCGTGGATGGAGAAGAAAGCCTTTTAAATAAACTTAAAGACATGATTAAACAAGTTTTGGCAGAAACTTGAAAAAAGGCTAAGATTAAATGTTTCAACTGCAGAAGGGGTGGCCATTTCCAACGGAACTGGAAAGAGCCACGAAAAAGGTCAAGGTCTGTCTCGCCAGCAGGGAATCATAAACGGGCGAACCACCAACAATCTACACAAGAGTCCCCGTTAAACTAAAACGAGCTAGCACTGAGGGGCTAGTGCTGGGTCCCACAAGCAAGGGCCCTACAATCTCCATATCAGTGATGCAGCAAGACAACAATAACCTTATGGTGTGCGGATACATAAACCGCAAAAAACACACCTTCACTATAGACACTGGAGCGACGCAGTCTATCAACAGATCAGATGTAGTGAAGGGAAAGTGTGAGGCACTTAGTAATGTAAGATTACGAACAGCTACTGGCTGAGTCTGCTACCGTCCACGGAAAAAAGGAGGCGAAGGTGACGATAGTCAACATCAGGGTAAGCCACCTCTTAATTGTGGACGAGGTTATCATTGGTGCCGATTTCATGATAACCCATGGCACTTTTTTTTTTTTGGCGTGTGAGGTAGGGTTCAAAATGCCTTCGCACTTACAGTGATTGTCATCAGCTGCGTCGAGTGGTGCTTCCACTAAAACAATCCCTCCTCCTTCTGGGGATACTCCCTTCCCGGGAAGGCTATCTGCATTACTTCGGGAAGGGCCCAGAAACGACGTCCAGTTAAGGACCGTTGTCTACTCTCCCACGTCTGGGTACGCCATATTTGAAGCCAGCTTCATGCTATTGGCTCGTCTTCTCATGTATCATTCCGTTGTATTGCATCAAGGTCGAACTTCTTTCTGCGGAGTACATATTCAACGTATCTTCTCACAGCGTTCCATTTTATCTCACTTTCGAGCATTGCGTTCACAATGGTGTCGGGTGTAAATTCACCAATTTGTTCCATCAACATGTTCTTCTCGTTTTGCCATTTAATGCAATTGAAGAATGTATGTTCAACGTCGTCAATCATTTCCTCGCAATAAATACAGCTAGGATTAGTCACCTTGCCCATACGGTACAGGTATTTTCGGAAATAACCATGACCAGAGAGAAACTGGGTCAGAAAATAGTTAGTTTCCCCAAAGGTTCTCCGTATCCATGCCTCTATAGATGGGATAAGTTTATAAGTCCATCTTCCGCATGTTTCCTCGTTCTATCTACTTTGCCATCGCCGTAGTGTTTGAGATCTGAGATCTACGCTACTAATGGGAAGATTTTCCCTCTTCATTCTCCAAGATTTTCTTCGCTCAAATGCCTGCAGGTCAATAGATATCTCACCGGCGATCACTAGGACTGCGGCGCCCGATACTGTGCGGTAGGCCGAGTCAACTCTTAATGCCGCTGTTCGCTGCACCGCTGCTAATATTTTTCGCTTAGATTTAATCTCCAGCGCGTCTCCCCATATCTCGCTTCCGTACAACAATATCGAGTTCGCCGCCGCCATAATCAATTTTCGTTTGGCCTGTGTTGGTCCGCCAATATTTGCCATCATCCTGCTTAGCATGCCCGTTAGTTTTGCTGCCTTGGTAGCTGCATGCTGTATTTGGGCCCAATAATTAAGCCTGCAGTCGAGTCTTATGCCCAGATATCTAACTGCCCTTTTTGTGACCAGTGATACATCACCTATCTGCATACCAATCTCGAGTGGGATGCGAGCCATTGTCATCAATATGACCTCAGTCTTGTTCTTTGCGAGCTCTAGACCATGATCCTCAAGCCATATCTGAGTCCTTATCATGACTCGATTCAGTTTTCTCCTGGCATCCTCAATGTCGCGCGCTGAAATGACTGACACTATATCATCCGCGTATCCCACGAGGTATGTGTCCTCTGGCATTTCTATACCTAAGATTTCGTCATAGCTCAGGTTCCAGAGATCTGGACCAAGAATGGATCCCTGAGCTGCACCAGACGTGATCTCCACGACCCTTTGGCCATCGGGTGTGTCATATAGAAGCTTGCGATCCTTCAGATAGCTGCGTAATATTCTCAGAAGGTATATAGGAATACGAAATCTTTCTCGTAGTGCCTTAATAATATGCTCCCATCGTAGGCTGTTGAAAGCATTCCTCACATCTAGCGTGGCAAGGACAACAATGCGCTTCGGATAGTGGCGTCTGAGCCTTGTCCGTTCAACGCATTCCACTACATCCGCTATGGCACCAAGCGTTGACCTACCTGGTCGGAAGCCATATTGCCTCTCCGATAATCCACCAGCTGTCTCAATGGCCGCTGCCAGTCTGCGCTGGAGAAGTTTCTCCAATAATTTACCGGCGATATGATGATGGATGTATTGGGTCTCCTTTTCCCTTGCTGATCAGGGTTAATTTCTGCAGCTTCCATTGCTCAGGGAAGACACCTTGGGCAATGCAGGCATTGTACATTTCCAGGAGTGCATTTGGTCGATTTTCAGCAATTAATTTTATTACTTCGGCCGGTACTCCATGCGGACCGGGAGCCTTGTTTGCTTTGAGACTTTTCGCCGCTGTTATCAATTCTTCATCCGTGAAGGGTATTGGCGTATCAGCTATCGGAGGATCACGTTCCTCACGCAATGGTGGGTGCACGGGGAACAAATTCATCACTATATTGTCGACGGCGTCGCCGTCAAGAAGTGGCATAACAGAATTTGCGCCCAGCTTTCTGGTCACAATTTTATAAGCTAGGCCCCAGGGATTCATGTTCAGTTCATTACGGAGCTCCTCCCATTTCGCCCTTTTGGCGGCTATAATTGCCTGTTTCAGTGCCCTTCGGGCGCGTTTGAAATTCTCAGCCTCATGTGCTGCATGACCATCTCTTCTAGCCCTAGTGTATCTTCTTCTGCACTGGAGGCAAGTTCGTCTGAGTTCAGCAATTTCAGGTGTCCACCAGTATACAGATTGCCTTCTGGGATGTTGCGATACGCGAGACATTGAGGCGTTGCAACTACGAATTATACGCTGCATAGTTTCGCTAGCCAGAGTGATAGCATCACTACTGGTTCGTGAAAGTGAGGTCTCATCGAATCTCTCCAATAATGCCGCGCTATTGAGACTCGCGACGTTCCATTTTCGCGTTCCCCTGGTCCTGGTTGTTGGGATAAGGTTCGCTCTTTCCGCTATTCGGAAACTAATGTAGTGGTGGTCACTTCCATTGTAGTCTTCAAGAACTTTCCATTTCGCTATTTTTCTGGCCAGATTTTCAGTCACCAAAGTGATGTCTGGCGTGGTATACTCGCATCCAGGCCGCCTGAAGGTTGTGCTGCCAAGTATTCATCACTATGCGACCCAACCTTGCCGCCATATCCAGAATACACCTTCCTCGGGTGTTCGTTGTCCGATCGCCCCATTCAACAGCTTTAGCGTTAAAATCGCCGGCCGCTATGAACGGTCCACCAATAGCGAGTACTCTATCTTCGATAAAGCCGATCTTCGTCCTAAATTGCTCCATATCATCACTAGGAGTGAGGTAGCAGCTCATTATGGTTAGGAATCCGGTTCGAAAATACGTATATCCAGAACCGGCTCCGTGTTCCGTAACTGCAAACCTACGGCCGTCAGGTATCCAAAGTGCCTGTTTCGTCCTCAAACCAGGAACCCCTGGCAATCCGACCATATTGCTCGCTGATGATGACTGCATCTATTCGTCTTTCGACAGCTATCTGCCCCAGTAGAGCATCCGCTGTCCGGCTTCTATGCAGATTCGCCTGTAACAATAATGATCGTTTGGCCAACGGACATTTCCTAGATCCGGGTAAGTGATCGGTTCCGTCCCTTCTAGCATCCGTACAGAGGGCGCATTTTGGAGCCGATCTGCATTCTTCCATCTTATGTCCTACTTCTCCGCATTTAATGCACATGTTCCTTCTGTCAGGACCAGAGCAGTTCGCCTGAGAGTGACCTGTTTCGAGGCATCGATAGCATCTTCGAATATCCTCACAAACTCGCATCTTCGCCCGTATCCATCCGACCTTTACATGTCCGACCTTGATAAGTCTCGCCGCACTTTCAGCCGACAACGTGACGAAAGCTCGAACTTGCTCCCGCACATTTGGGGCAGTAATCCGCGTTTGCAATTGCTCGCTGGGGTCTGCAATCAGTTTCCGAATTGCCGTTTCTACTTCATCTCTGACTGTAAAAGAATCTAAGTCACGTATCTCGATTGTAGCTTTCTGTTTCAATTCCGCGACAGAGGCTGTTTCTTGTACCGTACTTCTCAGTTGTTGAACAAAATCCGGTTTGACTTTTTCACCTCTGCTGAACTCCAAGAGTATGGCACCATTCAGCGTTCGCCGAACTGCTTTTATCCTGTCAGAGTCTTCGGTCGTTATGTTGCCGCGTAAGTTCCTCAATACGTTGGCATATGTGTGACCTTCTGCAGGCTTAATTACCAGCGCATCTGGTTTTGTTCGCCCCAGTCGGGGTCTATCCATCCTGTCTCGTTTATTTGAAATTTCCCTCGGCTTTTTCTGAGTACGTTTCTTTGTCACTGTTACCCAGTTTTCCTCCTTCCTTTTAGGGATCTGTTTCACCTCATCGCTAGGCTCCTTTGCCCTTGCTCTCTTACTGCTCTCTGCACCAACAGGGCTGGTGGCAGTTCGTTTTGGGTTCGCTGTCGTGGGTGTTGGGGCATCTACTAACTGCTGTGCAGCGGTCTTTTTTCGGAGGTTTGAAGTGGTTCTTTCCTCTTCAGCCGCCTTCCAAGTACGTCTGTAATTCAACATTACATCCAGAAGTTCAGCCATTCTGGATATTCCGTTCCTAACGTCAGTACTTGCATTCTTCTGGCGACGCGTAACACGCTGCATCATATCCAGAGTGTCCCTACACTGGGACATCCATTTTCCTCATCCTACCGATAAGTTCCAACGTAGGAGAGCTTACCGCTGTTGGTGTGCCTCTTTGTTCTAGGTCAGAGCATCCATCAATCGGCGTTCCGCTAGCATCATTATTACCTCTATCCTCTTTCCGTAGGACGGTGGCAGCTGACTGTGTAGCCCGCGGTTGCGAAGTGTCCGACTCATTTGGTGTATTATCACCCCTTTGTAACATGGTCGTCTGTGCCTTTTTCACAGGCGACCGCCTTATACGTGGGCTGCTCATAAATGCAACCTCTCCTTGCATCATCTTCTCTACTTCAAATATTCCTTTGTTTATTTTCATCTGGGTTCCATCCTCAAGCCGCTATCTCATATCGATTACGCAGTTATCCTTTGAGACCCCGAGGGTGCCTATGGTATCCAGTGAGGTCCTCGCGAGGGTTGACGCAAAACCTTATGGGTGTTTGCGTTCAGAGCCAGGTCGGACACTAATTAGGAGTCCTCTCAACTAAACCTGCATCACCAACCAAATGGCGACGATAATCGTACTTACTTGAAGCCCTGCCAAGGATTTAACAGAACGGAGGCGTCTGCAACATTAGCCTGAAAGCCATTTCCACCGGAGTTCACTCGGTGTACTCAGGTAACAGAATACTGCAGAACGTCAGCCCTATTGCGTCATATCCAAATCGTAGTCAAGGTCATGCCGAATCATTTATCTTGCCTTCTCACATTAGCAAGTACCCAGCGGTTGCCAGATACCAGTACCCGGGGAGCGCCTGATCTAAGATACGGAGGCTGTGAGCTGCTTGGCATGTACCTGCAAGGATATCACTGGGTTTTGCCAAGTTAAAACCGGACAGTGGCTTTGCCTTGCAGTTACATACCCGCTCCCCATAACCCATGCCATAAATTTGAATATGCGGCAACAGGTAATGAGTTGGCGGAATGGAGAGATACCTCTTGACGTGGGGTACAAGCACCAAGTGCACGTCAGAAGGTTAGTTGTGGTGGTACCACAGAGGGAAACGCTGATATTGGCACGGGTGGAGGGAGATTGTGAGGAAAACCGTTTGTGGGTTGCGGAACCAGAGGAAATTCAGACGGACTTGTTATCAGGAAAGACCCTCGTCAAATTTACCGAACAGAAAATAGTCCCGGTGAAAGTACTAAATCTGTCAGGCCAAGAAAAAGTCATCTCTAAAAACTCAGAGGTGGGTCAATGTGCTCCAGTAGAGGCGGTAATAAACAATGAACAATCGCCGATGCCTGACCGACAGGAATTTGGTAAAATTGTGGAGAAATGGGTGGCAGGTTCAGCAGCTTCAGAAAAAAAATAAAGCCAAAAAGCTGCTGAAGAGGTATGCTTGCACTTTCGCCACGATCAATAAAAGTCAAGGTAGAACAGCCATGGTCAAACACGAGATTAAATACTGGCGAAGCAAGACCGATAAAACAGGCACCCAGAAGTATACCGCTAGCGAAGCGTAATAAGGTCAAAGAGCTAGTCGACGAAATGAAGAAGAGCCTGTAGTATTAGTTAAGAAGAAAGATGGCAGTACAAGATTCTGCGTAGACTACAGGAAGCTGAATGATGTCACTAAAAAGGACAGTTACCCGCTACCGAGAATTGACGACACGCTTGACACGCTAGCCGGAACAGAGTGGTTCTCCACATTGGACCTACAAAGCGGATATTGGCGGGTGGATATTGCAGACAAGAACAAGGAAAAAACTGCATTCAGTGCGAATGGCGGCTTATGGCAGTTTAAGGTCATGGGACTGGACTGGACTGGACAAAGGGACTGTATTGGAAGACTTGTCTGGTGTATCTCGATGACATAATAGTGATGGGCAGAACTTTCAACGAATACTTTGAGAACCTGGCAGAAGTCCTACGGCGAATATCAATGGCTGGCCTAAAGATGAGCGTTAAGAAATGTGCATTCTTCCAAAGACAAGTGAAGTATTTGGGGCATCTCGTTACAGCAGATGGCATATCTACGGATGAAGATAAAATACGAGCAGTAAAGGACTGGCCTCGCCCCCAGAGTCTTCATGAATTACGCAGTATCTTGGAACTATGCACTTATTATAGACGCTTAGTGCCGAATTTTGCCAGTGTGGCGGCAAGCCTGCATGACCTCACCAAGAAGTCCAAGGTGTATCAATGGGGTGAGGCACAGGAAAAGGCATTCCAGACATTAAAGGTCTTATTATGTGCCGCACCAGTTTTGGCGGTCCAGTCCCAGGGGAAAAAGTCATTTTAGACAGTGATGCTAGCGGATACGGTATTGGTGGTGTACTGTCCCAAGTGGTCAATGGGACTAAGAAAGTCGTGGGTTATTATAGTCGCACTCTATCACTTAGAGTGTAAACATTGCGTGAAGGCTGAGAAGAAGGAATCCATCATCGACATCCGGCTAACGCATTTCGATGCCGACGAGGACTGGTATGAACCCCAAAGGAGCGACCCAGTATTGGCAAAAATCATAGCAGCTGAAGAAGAGGACAAACGGCCTAACCGAAATGAAATAGCAGCAGAAGGTCCTCTAATAAAAGCATATTGGGCACAATGGGACAGCTTAAAAATAACAGACGGGTGCTTACATCGACTTTGAGAAAGCGCTGATGGTAAGATCTCATCCAACCTAATAGTGGTACCTTCCTCCAAAACGAAAGAAGTCTTAAATGAGTTCCATAGTGGAGCCATTGGAGGGCACCATGGCATAACAAAGACACTGGAAAAACTAAAATAACGTTTCTATTGGGTTGGATGTCAGCGAGCTGTGGCTGATTGGATTGCAAACTGTACCCAGTATATGGCAGCTAAAGGTCCTGTAAGGAGAAGTAGAGTTCGACTGCAACAGTATAACTCGGGCGCACCTTTCGAGCAGATAGCGATGGACGTAGCAGGCCCGTTTCCCATCAGCAATGCCGGAAACCGCTATGTTCTCGTCGTGATGGATTACTTCAGTAAATGGCTGGAAGTATATGCCATACCCAATCAAGAGGCGAACACTGTAGTAAATATTTTTGTGAACAACTGGGTATGTCGCTATGGGGTTCTAATAGAACTACATTCCGATCAAGGCAGAAATTTCGAGTCAGCTGTATTCAAGGAAATGTGTGAAGTATACGGCATTAAAAAGACTCGAACGACACAGTCCGACGGAATGGTAGAACGATTTAATCGAACCCTGCAGAAATACTTGCGAAAGGTAGTGAGCTAGCAACAGAGGGATTGGGATGAACACATTCCGAGGCCCATGATTCCATATCTAGATCACCCGCCAAGGTTATTTTTGGGACTGAGTTAAAACTGCCCGGTGACTTGGAGTTTGGTTGTAAGCCCGCCACAGAGAGGGATAACGCCTATACTGGAAAACAAAAAAGTTTAAATGCACTTCACGAATTTGTGCACACACGAATTAAAATGGTAAGCGATAGCTGTGAAAGCCAGATATGATCGTGCAGCAAATACGAAGGGCTTCTATGAGGGACAACTGGTTCTATTTTACAACCCGAATCGGAAGAAAGGATTATCTCCCAAGCCATAATCCAGCTGGGAAGGACCTTATAAAATAATTAAAAGGTTAAATGATGTCGTATACAGGGTGCAGAAAGCCAACAGCCCCCAAGCCAAAATCGTGCATATAGAGCGACTGGCGAAATATGGGAAAGAAGATGATGAGCCTATTTGGGACGAACAGGCTTCAGTGGGCGGCAGTGTTACGAAAGTGGAAATGGTGTTGTTAAAATAACAAACAAAAGCTTCAAAAACAACATAATATACTTGATCATGCGAGTTAACACGCTCCACACTTTGTGTGACCTACCATTTATCCAAAATGCTGACACAACGATCATTGAACTCAAACTTGTATATGCTGACGTTGCGCGCAGACAACAAATATGTTATACTTGCACTATCAGCATTTCCATTAATTTATTAAGTTATTTTATTAATTGCTTAGTAGGACTAAATTAAGTATAAATAGCTTGTCATAAATTAATTAGAGTTTCTTCTGTTTGGGAACACCGAGAATAAAGGTAATTAAAACTAATAACATTTGTTTCATTTAAAACCCAGGGCCAAAGGTTGGCCCAACTTAATTTTTTAGCGTTTCCTTTGGGAAACTCCCTAACTGGCGCCCGAGCAGGGACCCGCTTTAAAAATGCGGGATCCTAAAAAACCTGACTTGGATAAATAATCAGTTCTGCGATTCCTAAGGGACCCTCCAGAACATGATAACAAATAATAAAATTAAATGTGCTGCGATTCCTACGGGACCCTCCAGTACATCCTATAAATAATAAAGGATATTGCGATTCCTACGGGACCCTCCAATGATCCTTCAATAATTCAAAAAAACCCTATTAAGAATTAATAAGTTCGTGTGAATCTAATGAGATGCCACGAACAAATATAACAAAATAAAAAATTATCCAGGTAACAATAACTCTGACAAAATATAGAGGACGTATTCTTTAAGAATCGTCAAGGTTCAACTCCTTGTCAGAATTATTCAACAAATATGGTTAGAAATGTTTATCCTGTGTGATAATTGCACTAAGCAACTTCCTGCATTCACATGGGAACACGCAAGGAGATCACGTAAGGAATACATTGTTGTGAAGCCAGCCGTGCCTTAGTAGGTTGAATGCAGTTGATCTGCTGCCGACTAAAAAGCACTTGCTAGTGATGGAATACCAATCTGGTACTGCCGCTGTATTCATGAGAATACGGTTTAAATTTCCAAAGGTTCCTTAACTAAAAAAGGCTAGTGATGGAATACCAATCTGGTACTGCCGCCGTATTCATGAGAATACGGTTTAAATTTCCAAAGGTTATATTTTTTTGTAGTAAATAAAAGTGTCAAAAATTAAATAAGAAATTATATATTGAGAATTTCAATAAAGATCTGAAATTATGAAAAATTCGAAAAGTTCTAAAATTGAAAAATTAAAATATATATTTTTTTGCAATAAATAAAAGCATCAAAAATTAAATAAGAAATTATATATTGAGAATTTCAATAAAATGTGAAATTAAGAAAAACTCCAAAAGTGCTAAAATTGAAAAATTAAAAAATATATATTTTTTTGTAATAAATAAAAGTGTTAAAAATTAAATAAGAAGTTATATATTGAGAATTTCGATAAAAATGTGAAATTAAGAAACTTGCTAAAATTGAAAAATTTTAAAATTAAAATCCATAAGAAGTTAAATAAAAATGTGAAATTTATTAAAAATATGTTATTAAAAATAATGTGTAAGGTGATAAAAACAAAATTTTTCCAAAAAAATGAAAATGAGAAAATTCAGAGAAAAGCAAAAAATGTTTATGATTCTAAGTAAAATATGAAAATTATTATGAGATAATCTGAAAATTCTCTAAAAAAAGATAAAAGCAATGATATTATTGTGAAATTGAGAAAATCAAAAATTTAAGAATACATGAAAATAAAAAAGAAGAAGATGAAATAATTAGCAATAAATGTTTGATATTTAAAATAAAAAGTTAATAATCTTATTTAAAAAAAATTTTAATGAAAATTCTCACAAAGTGTTTTTTTTTTTGGTTTTAGAGTAATGCTATTGCTGTAAGTAACCACAGTGAAACCAAATATTGAAAACTAAATAGCCAAAAGAAATTACAAATCAACAAGCAACGTTCCTGAATTACCAAGTGGTGAGTGTAAAACATTTTTTATTTTTTTGATATGGATTCTTTAACTCAATCGGCAACTGAATTGTCAGGCTCGGTAGAAGCCCTGATGAACGAACTTAGAAAGACGGATAACCGTATCCGTGCTTTAGAAAGATTAAACGTTCAACCCGCGATTTCTCAGTCTATTCCTTTACGTGCTCCTACTTCGGAGGACGACTTAAAGGAAATAAATAGGCTTCCCGATTCAGTAAAGAAAGTTCAAGTTTTTGAGGAAGATCCTTCCCAGTATGTATCTTGGATACATACCGTCGATTACGAAATAGTGCGCGGAAAACCAATTTTTAGGGCAATTTTGAAAAGTATTCGCGGAAAAATTAGGGGTAGTGCAGACAGTGCCTTAATTTCGCACAACATTTTTGACGATGATTGGCCGGCAATCAAGTCATGTCTGTCTCTCCATTACGCAAATAAAAGAGACATTAGGACATTAGAGCATCAGCTTGGACAATTAACTCAAGGGAACTCTAAATTGGACTAATTTTATGCAAAGGTTAACCAACAATTTTCGTTAATCATTAATAAGGTAAAAACTGAGACTTATTCGAAGGAAACAATAGACGCGTTAATGGAAACGTACAGAAATAGGGCACTAGACGTTTTTATCAGAGGATTGAATGCTGACCTTTCTCGTATGATAATTGTACAAAAGCCAAGAAGTTTGCCGGAAGCGTATACGGCGTGCCTAGACATACAAAACCTTAACTACAGAAATCATCCTATACACAACGCTGGTATGAGGAATTTTGTTACGGTGCCAACTAACGTAATGAATTAAAGGAGTAACCCTCCGAGATTGCCACCGAGAAGTTCAAATATGTTTGAAGGCCGAAACAGTCGATTCGGACCAAAACCCAGGAACCGTTTACCACCTACTGAGAAAATGGACGTCGACTCGTCCGTACAAACTCGTCAAGTTAATTATATGAATTGACCCCACAATGCGAAGTCCTTCAAAAGGAAATATGAATCAGACAATTTCCGACCGAAGCACCAGCGAATGTTTAACATCGAACGTAGGACAGATGTTTATGATCCCAGGAGAAGTGATAGTGATGGAAAATATTATTCAGCCAACAAATCGGAACAGAACGTAAATTTTATGGACCAAGCCTATCCAGCGTATCTAATTGATACCGGCGCAAACAAAAATTTTGTAAACCCTTCCCTTTCGAAAAATTCAATAAAATTGTCTAAACCCTTTCCTGTCCAGTCTGCTGGGGGTGAGATTATGATAACAGCAAAAGTAGAAGGACAATTTTTTTCATATGTAGGAAATAATACTGTATTAACCTTTTATGTTCTACAAGGATTAGAGTCATTTGATGGGATCATCGGTGATGATACCCTTAAGGAATTGGAAGCCGTAATCGATAGAAAAAATCATGTGCTTACAATTAAACCCAACATAAAACTTCCGTTATTTGAAAAGATTTCAAAACAGGTTTATCCGATAACTGAAAACTAACTTTCTGAAATTACCAAAGGTAAATTGCAACGCCTAATTGAGAAATATAAGCCGCTATTTGGACCAATTGATAATAGAGAGGTTGCCGGAACGAATGTAAGAGCTGAAATAGGAACGTCAACTAACGAGCCAATTTATACCAAGAGCTATCCCTATCCATCTTGTACGATGGAAGAAGTGGACAGGCAAGTGAATGAATTACTTGCGGGAGGAATTATTCGTCCATCAAGGAGTCCCTACAACTCTCCGGTCTGGATTGTACCAAAGAAACCAAAACCAAATGGCGAGAAGCAGTATAGAATGGTTATAGACTTCAAACGTTTGAACGCAGTGACGATACCTGATGCCTATCCAATACCCGATATTAATTCAACCCTTGCGAGTTTAGGAACTGCTAAATTTTTTACAACTATAAATCTCAACTCTGGGTTTCATCAAGTTCCGATGACGGATGCAGACATTCCCAAGACCGCCTTTTCCACGATGAATGGCAAATATGAATTTTTGAGACTGCCATTTGGTCTCAAAAACGCGCCTGCGATATTTCAGCGCATGATAGACGATGTCTTCAAGGAATATATTGGAAAGATATGCTATGTATATATGGACGATATAATAGTTTTCGGTAGACACGTGGAAGAACATTTGAAAAACGTGGATACGATTTTTGATAGGGTTAATGAAGCTAAACTAAAAGTCAATCTGAAAAAGACAAAATTCCTGAAAACTAGTGTAGAGTTTCTAGGATATATTATTACACCCGAGGGTATTAAACCTGATATGAAAAAGGTTAATGCAATCATGAACATGATGCCTCCGGAAAACTTGAAAGAGTTAAAAAGTTTTCTTGGAATGACTTCGTACTATCAAAAGTTCATACGAGATTATGCCCAAGTTGCAAAACCTCTGACCAATCTCACGAAAGGGGAAAATACACAAATAAAAGCCAATCAATCCAGGAAAATAAGGATTAAGCTTGATGATGCTGCCATGGTAGCATTTACTCTTTTAAAAGAACTTCTAGTTTCAGCAGACGTTTTGGCCTTCCCTGACTTTGATAAACCTTTTAATCTCACGACGGATGCCTCAGACACCGCTATAGGAGCAGTCTTATCTCAGGGCGAAAATGGAATCGACCCATATCCTTCATTTCGCGGTCAATTAGTAAAACTGAAGAAAATTACGCAACAAATGAAAAAGAGATGCTCGCGATCGTCTGGGCCTTAGATAATTTAATATCTTACCTTTATGGTGCAAAAAAGATTCGCATTTATACCGACCATCAGCCTCTACCTTTACTCTGGGATCCAGAAATTACAACGCCAAACTCAAGAGATGGAAAGCTAGGATTAAAGAATATAACCACGACCTGGTATATAAGCCAGGCAAATCCAACATTGTCGCAGACGCGTTATCCAGATTAAGAACCGAAGTCAACATTCTCTCAAATGATGGAACAGATGATCCAACTAGAGAAGATTCCGCCACGGATACGGCTAGTGAAGTCAATTCCGGGACAATAACTGCAAGTGAAGCAGGTACATCTTCAGGTACGATGCACAGCGCGGAACAAGACGCTACAGGTCTTATCCCGCATGTTGAAGCCCCTTTAAATGTCTTTAAAAACCAACTTGTTATAACAGAAGGGAAAGAGCTTTATTGCTTTGAACATCCCCATAAAGGGTACACACGTCATTATATTACTTTGTTCAATATAGGAAAAGAGCATTTAGTAGAAGTTCTCAAATCACATTTAAATCCTTCAGTGATTAATGGGATTAAGATTCCCGAACATCAACTCGCTCGTTTATTGCGAGCATTTCCTATATTACAAAATAAGAATTACTCAGCGGTTAGTTGAAGACGTTGCCAACGAAAATAGGATATGTAATATAATAGAAACAGAGCATTAGAGACCTTACAGGAATCCTGCCGAAAATAAGCAGCAAATTTTAGAAGTTTATTATTTCCCTCGAATGGCAAGCAGAATTATGGAATTCACTAAGGCTTGTGAAACATGTCAATTGAACAAATATGATAGACATCCCTTTAATCCAAAAATCAAGGATACCCTAATGCCTAAATGCCCATGCGAAATCCTTCACTTAGACATATTTGAAATCCAAGGGCAAAAATTCTTGAGTTGTGTGAATAAATTTTCTAAATTTGCAAAGTTATTTTCTATTAAAAATGCATTTAAGGCACAAAATTGCAAAATTATCACATTACTTCACTGTTCCCAAAATCATTGTCACGGACAGCGAAAATGGATTCCTAAGCCCTCTGGTCTCCAACTACAGCAGAAGTTTTGGAATTCGTATATACCAAACACCATCGCAAAGAAGTGAAGTGAATGGACAAATCGAAAGACTACATTCTACTATCATAGAGATTTTTAGATGTCTACAGAAAGAGGTAAGGAATACGAACACCAAGGACTTGGTTTATATAGCGGTTGATCGATACAACAATACGATTCATTCCGTAACTAAGGTGAAACCGTGCGATGTTTTCTTTAACAGAAGCCAAAGAATCAATTATCAAAATCTATTAAATTTCCAAAATAAACTGCTCCATAATGTTGGAGAAAGACTTAAAAATGACCAAGATATGAGAAATCATAGAATAAATAAGAAAAGGCACGACCCCCAACAATATGAAGCTGGTAACGTGATCTACGTACGATATAAACAAATTAAGGCTAAGCAAAACCTCTGTATAAACGCGAGGTAGTGAACCAAGACAATAGGGTGATAATAGCTACTGACACAGTCAAAAAAATACACAAGGTCCATATCAAAAATATTCCATCGTAACTCATCCACTTGGTAAGTGCAAATTGGAATCTAATTTTGATTGAATGAAACCATGAAATAAAAATAAATTTAAAATATTATATAAAATTGAATTAAATAAGCATCAAATTGATTTCTATATTAACTAATTGAATTAATCTTTGGTAATTAATATTTTGATAATTAATATTTTGAAAATTAGAAATATCTTGTTCTCTAATATCAAAGAAAAAAGTTAATACATTTGTAAAATTGCAATACTTACGTTATTGTATTATATTAAAAATCAAGTTAATTAATTGTTGAAAATTTGATTGTATCTACACTAAAATATTACTTATACCATAATGTCAATAAAACTATATTAAACCCTTAAAAAAATGACTTAACTTATTGGTGAAATGGTGGGTAACAGGAATTGTTACCGAGGTTCGACTTCTTGCCAAAAAACCATATATTAATTAAATATTTTTTACCCTTTTTTTTGAACCATGAGATAGACTTGTACTAATACCCACTGCACTTGGATTCAACATATTCAAGTATGATTCCCCACTGGTAACGATGGAGCACGGAAGTGGCTGGATCCTTAATGGTTACTTTAAACTTGTACATAAGATTAATTTAGACGAATATCATTGGGCTTTGACCACAATTGAAGATGATATAAAAGAAATGACTCAAAGTCCTAGGAAAACTATCATAGAATTCCACTTAAACATCACAAAGGTGGGGCTGAACAAGTTACATTGAAACAAGGTTAGAAAACCACGTTCTATAAACTGGATTGGATCAGCATGGAAATGGATAGCGGGGTCACCCGGCGCAATTGATTGGGATTCAATTCTGAAGAGTCAGAAAGAAATAATAACAAATAATAATAATCAGTACATTATTAACGAGCAAATCTTTAACATCACCAGAAGCTCAATTGATAAAGTCAATGAAATGATTACGTACGACAACACCATTAGCAAGAGTGTGAATTCAGAAAATCTAGAGATCCTTACGTCAAATAAACTTCTAGTATTGAAAGAACAGATTTCTGAAATAGTGAGAGCTTCCCAAATGGCCAAAACTGGAATCGTGAATACTAATTTACTCGATAGACTCGAGTTAGAGAGATTAATTTCTGAAGAGGAATCGCTACCTTACGAAAACTCAATAGAAGCGGCTAAGTACGCGAAGCCTTCAATATATACAAACGGAACGGTACTCCTCTACGTACTGTCAATGCCAAAAGTAACATCCCAGAAATATCGTATAATTCTGGCAAGATCTGCTTCATCTAAAGGAAAACAAGTTGACCTCCAATTCAAAAATTTCATATTAAATGAAGGTGAAACATATGGAATAATTGGAAATTGCTTTACGATAGGCAATGCGACAATATGTGAGAAAAGTATGCTTAAAAAAATACCGGAGGATAGCGGTGAGTCAAGACTGCTTAAAGGCGGAAACGCAGATTGTCATTTTATTAAAAATGACGCGGAAATAATCGAAATAATAAACGATAATACTATTTTTGTCACTAACTTTGATGGGTTCCTTATAAATGAGAAAGAAACAAGGAAGATCAATAGAACATTTATAGTACAACTTAATAATGATTTTTGATTTAAAAATAGGAAATCAAACTTTTTCAAGTAAGACTGCTACAAAAATTCAAGTTTTGCCATCGATCTTATCAAATATAACAAGCAAAGGTATAAGATTAAACCTGGATTATATTCATGCACTAAATCAAGGGAATATTAGCCACATAAGGACTCTTGGAACGAGTTTTCATTTTTCCACAATAGTGGAAGCTATAGTGTTGATAATTTTGGCCGTAACATGCTACAAAATCTGGAAGAAAATTATAACCGTAATAAGCATTCCCAACCCTGATGTAAACCAACAGAATTAAAATTTTAGGGACGAAAATCTTTGGAGGGGGGGGAGGCAGTTAACACGCTCCACACTTTGTGTGACCTACCATTTATCCAAAATGCTGACACAACGATCATTGAACTCAAACTTGTATATGCTGACGTTGCACGCAGACTTGTTGTCTGCGTACATACAACAAATATGTTATACTTGCACTATCAGCATTTCCATTAATTTATTAAGTTATTTTATTAATTGCTTAGTAGGACTAAATTAAGTATAAATAGTTTGTCATAAATTAATTAGAGTTTATTCTGTTTGGGAACACCGAGAATAAAGGTAATTAAAACTAATAACATTTGTTTCATTTAAAACCAAGGGCCAAGGGTTGGCCCAACTTAATTTTTTAGCGTTTCCTTTAGGAAACTCCCTAACTTGCATAAAATGATAAACAAAAGCTCCAAAACCAAAACAGCGCAGTGTTCACGTGATCAATGAATAAGTAAAAAATATAGCAACAAAAATAAAGCGCTTGTTTACAAGATCGACGAATAAACAAGAATAAGGGATAAAAGACGTAAATAACCAACAACAAAATGAAGAAGTAAGCAAGCAACAACAATGTGCAGTATAAAATAGCGGATAGACAAATAAATCAACAACTACTAATCTGCCTGGATGAATGTAAACAAGAAACAACAAAAATTAAAAGAAGTTGTTACATTTTTAGAGTGTTTCATCCTTCGAGGGTATTCATCACACTGATGATCCAGTAATATAAAAGGCAAGTTAAAGCGAGCAAGGATGAGTTTGAATTTAATCGTGTAAGACGACGTCACGTTGGTTGCAGTGAGAATTAAAATCTATCGAGCGTTAATTCGGTCAGACTTGTGTGCAGACAAGTTGCGTTTGAAGAAAACAGTTGTTAGTGTTGTACTTCCAAAAAGGTTGTGAGCAAAGAAGACTAACTAACAAGTGTTTTGCTTACAAAAAGGTTGTAAGCAGAGAAGTATAACGAACAAACACATATTCGCACAAAAGTTGTGCAGATAATAAAGAATTGATTAAAATTAAACACATATTTATTTTTATTTTATTTGCAATCTACGAACTCATATTTTTAACGTTTTTAAAAGGTAAAAACGCAACAATATTTTATCTAATAGACTAGACTAGACAATATAATAAATAATTAAATAACTCCAAAATTTAATAACCTTTGTTATTTATGAATTCTCTTGGTCTTTTGGACATACTTGCGCTAAGGTCTTCAGCTAAGGTTCTTCAAAGTACTTGCATTTTTTCCAAAATGTTTGCATATTTGTTCTGGACTCCATTGGAATTTTGTCAGCTAAGATAATTTCTGTGGGGTTTAAATCTGGGTTTTTTCATCAAAATATTTTTTCGCGACCGTACTCGAGTGCCCTTGTTGAAACATAAACTCCCCCAAGCCCATTTCCTCCTTTAGCTAAAGCAACTGTATATGACCATAATATCTCGTTATTAAATGGTAAATTATTATAATTTGGTACGTCCGTTTCGTCAAACCATGAATTTTAAAAAATTGCAATAATTTTAAAGTCCTATCATTCCCTTTAATGTTGTAGAAAAATCCGTGACTAGTAGTTTTATCGTAGGATTAATAAAATGAAAAAAATGGATATTAAAATTTTCTTTTTCTTTCAATTCAATTTTATTTAACATTAATTATTCTTTTAATGATAAGTTTTTAAATATAAATGTTTTTAAGTGTTTTAATAAAGTAAATGTACTACCTTTGACTTCTAAGTTAATAATGACTGTACGTCTGCAATTCATACTCTATAAATATCTTTTTTAAACTACGCATTAAGAAAAGCATGATCGATCATGATTGTGCATGCTTTGTTTTGTTTTTAACAACAATATTATTTATAACGGTACAATTATCATTCTTAGTAAGAAGAAAGAAAATTTAATAAAAATGTAGAAAAATAAAAAGGAGTAAATAGGTAATATAAAGTATGATTATAATTATCAAACATGTATGATCTAACATAAAATTTGTATGAAACAAATATATAAATACAAAACAAACTAACAAATATACATTATAAATGTATGCAGGAAAGTATTTGTTTACATTTCTTAACATATAATATTTGCAATAAATACGTACTTATTATTATAATAAAATAATTAGGGTATTAATTTGTTATATACATATAACTACCCCATCGTTACATTGATGCTCCGAGGAAAGAGGAAACAAAATTATATATTTTCTTTCATTACATTATAAATTATTTTATAAAATATATATATTGTAAATTGTATATGCATTATGTACATAAATTTCCTTATTTTATTTTACAAGTACGTTTTTTTTTGTTTTTGATTAATACTTTTATAAATTATTATAATTATTTTTTTTTTATAGTAAATTTAATATTTTTAATTTCCATCGGGGTCTTGCTATGTACATTCGCAATGAAGTTGTGTACCAATGCCAGCAATCAATTGGCATGTATGATGCAGAATTTAACTGTCTTTGGGTTAAGTTCAAAATCAGGGCACATCTTTTGCACTTCGGGTTTCTTTATAGAAGTCCAAACGCGGAAAGAGAGGTCACCTTATCTGGCTTCGACTCTCTTTCTGACTCCATAACTAGGATCCTGGAGGATTATCCGAACAGTGAAATTGTTGTTGCTGGTGATTTCAATGTTCATAACTCATCCTGGCTCCACCATTCGAGCCGCACAACTCCTGAAGGCCAATACGTTGAGTTGTTCGCCGCGCATAATCACCTTGCTCAACTAGTGAATGAACCAACACATATATCGTGTGTTGATGGGCACCAAAATAATACACTCGACCTTTTTCTTACTTCACACCCTGATAAGTATGAAGTTAAGGTTTTAGCACCTCTCGGTAATTCGGATCACTGTACCATCTCTGCCTCTTTTCCGTTCTCTGGACTTCGTGAGGTTTCACCTATGACTAAGAAACGCTCTGTTTTTAACTACGGGAAAGCACGTTGGGATGAACTCAACAATTTTTTCCGGCACTTTAATTGGAAACTTTGTTTCCTTGCATCAAATATCGATGCCGCAGCAGAGATGGTAATGAATATAATTAAAACTGAAATAAATACTTTTATTCCTTCCAAAAAGATTTCGGTTAAATCAAGAGATAAATCTTGGTTTAATCAGACTTGCAGACTAGCGGTCAGATCCAGAGAGGAAGCATTCAGCAATTGGCGTAGAAACAAGTGTGCACATACAGATTTGCTACGCAAGCAGGCGAGATCCTCGTGTGCCGCAGAACTGAGACGCGAAAAGACTTTATACGAGCAGCGTCTTCGTACTAAAGTTCTTTCTTTCCCTCGGGGGGGAAGAGCTTTTGGTCATTTGTTAAGAGTTTACGGAATAATACTAGTTCGATTCCAACTCTTATAATGAATGACAAAACATTTGCTGATCCGATTGAGAAGGCGAACCTTTTGGCTAGATTGTTTGCAGGTAACTCTTACCTACCGGCGAGCACTCAACCTCTACCCGAACTCGAAAGAGTATCAGTCACGATGCCTAGTATATTCTTTCGAGCCAGGGCAGTTAGGAGGGTTCTTGCGAATATCAACGTGAACAAGTCTTCTGGGCCGGATGGTATACCAGCACTGGTCCTGAAACAGTGCTCTTCGACGTTGGCCCGTCCATTAGCTAAGCTTTTCTGTTTGTCGTATCGTGCCGGTATTTTTCCTTCATGTTGGAAGCTTGCTAATGTTACGCCAATCCATAAGAAGGGTGAGGCTAACAACCCTGAAAACTACCGCCCAATAGCTGTTTGTCCTTTCTTTCAAAGGTGATGGAGAGCATGATTAATCACCACCTTGTGAGGTATTTGGAGTCCAACGGTTTGCTAAATGATCGTCAGTACGGTTTCCGTAAAGGACGCTCTACTGGTGACCTTTTGGCTTTACTCTCCGCTTTGGTGAGGCCAAGGTTGTTGCTCTGGATATCTCAAAGGCGTTTGATAGGGTCTGGCATGAAGCTCTGGTATCGAAGTTAATTGCTTTTGGTGTCGGTAGTCACTTCTCTCGATTTATATCGAGCTTTTTCAAAGATCGCACTATTAGAGTTGTTATAGATGGCGTCTTTTCCGACGAGTTCAGTATAAATTCAGGGGTACCGCAGGGCTCCGTTCTTTCTCCTACTCTTTTTCTTGTTTTTCTTAATGACCTTCTATCTATTACTTCGAATCCTATTTACTCTTTTGCGGATGACAGCAACATTTGTCATTCATATTCATTTGATCGGAGGCCGAGCCTTTTGGAGATTGGGGCAAGAAGGTCGAACATGAATGACACACTCACAGGTGACCTTATAGCAATCTCTGAGTGGGGCCGCACGAACAGGGTCAATTTCAATGCGCGCAAGACCCAATGTTGTTTTTTGATGCACCGGCGTGATGCTGGCTCTGGTGTTCTGTCATCTGTATTTATGGGTAATGTAAATATTGAGGAGGCGGGTGCTCTTGATGTTCTGGGCATGAGAATTAGTTGTGATGCTCGTTGGAACGATCACATTTTTCGAGTGTCGAAGGAAGCATTCAAGTGCCTTGGTTTTTTGAAACGGTGCAGGAAATACTTCACTCCATCCGACCTTCTTACTATTTACAGGACCTTTATCCGACCCCGGATGGAGTACAACTCTCATGTATGGGCCGGTGCTCCAAAGTCTATTTTGAAGCTTCTCGACCGCGTACAGGAGAGGGCGAAGGTGCTTATTAATGACAGTAGGGTATCCAACTCTATTGATTCGTTGGAGCATCGTCGCAATGTGGCGTGTGTTTCACTGTTCTATCGGTACTATAATGGGAGGTGTTCTCGAGAGATAAATGGCTTGTTTCCCGATAACCACATATTTTTACGTGGTACTCGAGCTTCTCACAGAGCACATCCTTTTGTGGTTGATTGTTCAGTGAACCGCACAATGCATTATAGGGAGAATTAATTTTTTGCCCGCACTGCTCGCTTGTGGAATGATCTTCCTGCGAGAGTTTTTCCCGTCAATTACGATATTGGTGAATTTAAATCAAATGTCCATAAACACTACTCCCTCTTTCCTCCTTCCTATAACCTATTTTCCTAAACCTGCACAATGCACTGCATGAATAGGGGCCATCCCCTGAGTGTTGGTTTAAAAAAAAAAAAATTTATTAATAAAAAAAATTATTTCCTATTTTTATTTTGATAATTTCTATTTTATGTGCTTTTTAATTGTTCTGAAAGTGTCATTTAAAACTACATACCTACAATTATATTACTTGGTCGAGAAAGAAATAAGTCTTGAAAAAAGACGATATCTTTTTTTTCTTATGGTTTTATGTATGTTTAAGTTAATAAAGGAGTTGTTATCGTTCAAATCTATTCGTAAAAATCAATTTTCTATTGAATTACAAAATTTTTTTTTTCTTTTAATATGTGACTTATAGTATTTATGTCTTGTCTGAGTAATAACATCGTCATCGTCTAATTGATCTACCTTAACCTTTCTAAACTTAGCATGATTTTTTCCTCCTCTTTCATTCCTTAAATAAACTTCACCAGTTTGAACTTCACAATCCTCTCGGTTATGGTTCAGTTTCGATATAATTTTTTCTTTTAATCTAATCATTTGTTCTTTTATCCTCGGATAATCTGCTGCGGTTATATTGCCATTATTGAAATCAACAGGTTTGTAGCCTGTAGTTGAATGAATTGAATTATTATAAAACATTATAACTTTGTACATTTTTGCTTCTACTGTGTCTGTATCCCTTTCTGGATCATGGCGAAGAAGACGAATATGTTCGTTCATGGTATTATGTAGGCGTTCTACATCTGCATTTGAACTGTGGTTGTTATTAGATATGAAATGAATTTCAATATTTCTTTCTCTCAAAAACTCCGTTAAAGGAAGTGCTTTAAAACCTAATTCATTATCAGTCACAATCTTCTTGATATCACCTACAATACTCAGATAATGAGTAAGAGCCTTTTTTATTTCAACTCATGACCTGTTCTCAATTTTAATAGCCTGCGCAAATTTCGAAAATTTATCAATAAATGTGAGAAACAAGGTTTTCTGAAGACTATAAAAACATCGACATGTATTACTTCTCTTGGCTTGTCAGGAGTCTCTGTAATTCTAAACATTTGTGCAATTGGCTTTCTGTCATATTTCTCTATGTTACATATGTAACAGTTATTAATAAATTGTTGAATTCTAAACTTCAATTTAGGATGATATATTTTTGACTTAAGCTGTTGAAAATTTTCACTTATGCCACGGTGATTATTCTTGTGATGTTCATTTTTAATATTGTTACGAAAGTGGAAATGGTGTTGTTAAAATAATAAACAAAAGCTCCAAAAACAACACAATGATCATGCATAAAATGATAAACAGAAGCTCCAAAAACAAAACAGCGCACTGTTCACGTGATCAATGAATGAGTAAAAAATATGCCAACAAGAATAAAGGATAAAAGACGTAAATAACCAACAACAAAATGAAGGGAACAAAGAAGTAAACAAGAAACAACAATGTGCAGTATAAAATAGGATAGACAAATAAACCAACAACAACTAATCTACCGGCTCGAATGTAAACAAGAAACAAATAAGAATAGGTTGTTTACATTTTTAGATTGTTCCCGAAGGACGTCAGTGGCACAAAAGTTGTGCAGATAATAAAGAATTCATTAAAATTAAACACAAATTTATTTTTACTTTTTTTGCAATCTACGAACTCATATTTTTAACGTTTTTAAAAGGTAAAAACGTAACAATATGTTCAAGAAGATCATCTTCATTTTCTATATCATAAAGAAGTTTATTACACAGTGCAATTTTCAGATCTGAATTTTTAAAGTATTTATAAACGGTTTCCCTAAATAAATTATATACACTATCATCTTCTATAAAGATTGCATTTACTTTAGTTTGGTGGAAATAATTTTTTATTAGAAATATCATATCTTTTTCGTCAAACCTCTCTGCAGTTACTAACTTCCTATTATTGCTGAAAACTTTTTTATCAATAATTTTAAGGGAATTTGATTGCCGTTCTATAACAATTTGAATCCGATATGCATTTAATGGAAGGTTGCTTTGATGAATAATTTTACAATTAGAATATTCAACTAGATTTATCTCTGGTTCCAAACGTGAAAGTGCATCTGCATTTCCATTATTAATACCTTGTTTGTAAACAATTTCATAATCGTATTCTTCTAATTGTAGTCGCCAGCGAACTAATTTAGAATTCGGTTCTTATATCGAATATAACCACTGTAAAGGTTGATGGTCGGTTTTTATAATAAATTTTCTTCCAAATAAATATGGCCGAAAATATTTCACTGCCCAAACAACTGCCAATAATTCTTTCTCCACTATGCTGTAATTGATCGCATGTGCGTTGAGAGTTCTGCTAGCATAAGAAATAGGGTGGTTGTCCTGAGATAACACGGCGCCAAGAGCAAAATTGCTCGCATCTGTATTTAAAATAAATTGTTTCACAAAATTTGGGTAAACTAGTATTGGGTCATTTATAAGAATAGTTTTTAATGTTTCAAAACTCTTGACATATTCTGGATCTTTGATGTCCACTTTAGCATCTTTCTTCAAGTATTTGGTCATTGGTTTAGCGATTTTGGAATAGTCCTTAATAAATTTACGATAATACCCGCTCAGCCCCAAAAATTGTTTTATTTGTTTTCGGTAAAGGATAATTGGAAACACATTCAACTTTCTTTGGGTTTGGTTTTATGCCCTGATGTGTGACTATATGTCCCAAGAACTCGGTTTCCCGCCTTAAAAATTCACACATATCTATTTCTATTTTGAGATTTGCATTTGCAAGACGGTCAAGTACCAAACGTAAAGCAACTATGTGTTCTTGAAGAGACGAGGAATAGATAATGCCTAAAATTTCATTCATCAACCTCTGAAATGTTGCGGGGGCTGTTTTTAATCCGAAGTGCATTTTTAAAAATTCGTAATGCCCGCTCTCGACTGAAAATACGGTTTTATGAGTGTCCCTTTCATCGATTTCAACTTCATGAAACCCTTTGGTAAATCTAAAGTGGTGAAATACATACACCTGCCCAGCTTGTCCAAGATTTCTTCTATGTTCGGGATTGGGAAACGATCGTCTACAGTCTTCTCATTAAGTTTCCTATAGTCTACAACTATACGTCATTTTCTAATTCCACTGGCGTCTTCCTTTTTGGGAACACTCCATATTGGAGCCGAATAAGGGGAATTGGAAGGTTTAATTATCTTGTTATCTAACATTTCCTGTATTTGCCTCTTTACTTCTTCTCTATGAACATAGGGATACCTATATGTCTTAGCAAATACCGGTATATCGTCCTTGGTTATTATTTGATGTTTGATGGCACTTGTAAATGTTAAGTTTGAGTTTTTGCTGTAAAACAACTGACTATAGTGTGCTAAGGTCTTTAATAGATTAAGTCTTTCCTCATCATTCAAATGATTTATTCTAATTTGGTCTAAATAGGGTCGATTATCTTCTCCTTGCTGTAATGTTCTATCATCCACTAAATAGTAGTTTTCGGGAGAAACTGGCCACGAATTATGTTCAGTCAAATATATTACACCTGGACAATCAATGTTGGTTTCTATCTCAAATTATCCAAATTGTAAACACCTTCGAAAATAATAGTTTCCCCAGCAGAATTAGTATGTTCTTTGGTGTGGATTAAACCACATTCAATGGTCGAAATAAATTTAACAGTTCGATTTTTTTGCAAGAATAAAAGTGGAACGTTTCTATTGTTAATTATAAGTTGGTTATCATTATAATCTATAACGTTTTTGTATTTCCGTAGGACATCATTGCCTATGATTCCATCATAGTCATTATGAAATTTACATTCGACTAAAAATAATTTCTCATTACTGTCTCCCAATTCATTGAACATGTTAACTTGATAGACGACGTTGGCAATTACTCTTCTGTAAGGTTTTTAATGTCAAAGTATGCGATTGTATTTTAAATTCTAGGTTAAATATTCCTGGGATAATTATCGAATGCGTGGCTCCGGTATCTACTATAAATTTGAGTTTGGAGTTGATTACAATATAAGGTAATTGTCCGCAGAGGCCTGAAAGTGAAATTTTGTATTGCGCCGTTTTGATTCGACAAATCACAATCATTATTTCGTGTTCTTATAGAATTGCTCGTATTAAAAGTTTCTTGAGTCGGTAGTGGGCCAGTAACCTTTTCCGAGTTTTGTACTATATTTATATCCATGGGTTCTGGAAACGGTTGGCGATTCTGATTGTTCGAAAGGTTGTTTGTAAAGTATTGTCCAGTGTTATAGTTGTGGGGGCTAATGTTCCGATTTACGTCATTATTATTATATTGATATTGGTACCTGTTGTTATCACCCAGTCTACTAGCATTACCATGGTTATATTGTGCATTAGATTCACGATTAAATTGATTATATCTATTTAAATTAAAGCGATGAACTGTTCTATTATTACGATTACGATTGCCATTTAGGTTCGTATGGGTATAAGGATTACTTCCATTGTTCGATCCATCAACTTTTCTAAAATTATTAATACTATATGGGTTCATGGGTTCCGGCATTTTTGACTTGAAAATATTTAGAGCTGTTCTCATGTTATTTTCGACTATCTGTTCACCATTCAGGTTATTTCCTAAATCTATTCGAGTCCTATTATTCAGGCTGCGAAGTTTGTCTTTTATTTCATTATAAAAGTCAATAATATTTGTTCTAAATACTATTGACCAAGCTTGTCATATAGTTCCTCTGTACTATTATTTTCCCCAAAATTATTGATTAAAATCTGCTTTACTCCTTCCCAAGACTCTACATGAAAATTTATTTCAACTTTTCACAAGCCTTACCCTTCAGTTTGCTTTTAATAAGATTAAAAAATAAAAGTTGTGAAACTTCGTCATATTGACTAAGAAGTGAGTTTACTCTGTCAACGAGTGAAATGAATGAATACAACTCATTTTTGTCCCCAGAAAATTCTGGTAACCTCTCAAAGAATCCAAATGGATCCAATGAACGTGGAGAATTTTCAACACGAGCCATTCTTAATTATTTCTCTCTCTTTTAAACTTATTTTTCAATATATTACTGTTACAAGTATATATAAAAAAATTACTTTTTTTTAACGCACAATTTTTTCGTTTTAAATGATTTTGGTTATAAAAAAAATATTTAAATTTTTCTTTCTTCCTTTTTTTTTTAATTAACAAAAATGAATTCTTAATGTTTGTATGTACTACATTTAAGAAGACCATTTAAGAAAACCTATCCATTAAGAATTCAATCCAAAATATACTTTGAAGACGGTCAAACATGGTGGTAGTATCATCACGGTATGAGAGACATTCTCTCGTTATGGTATGAGTTCTCTATATCGTATCCAAAACATAATGAAATCGACTAATTGAACAGAAATTTTGCAAAATGCAATGTTGCCGAATGCCGAATGTCTGTTTAGTTTTATCTAAGTTAGTTAAAGCTTTAAGATTTCATGAAGTGTCCTTATTTTTTTTCACACGTTAAACTATATAACTTCATAAAAAATCACAAAAAAATTAAAATCTATTGTAGAAATACTAAAAATTTTGTTTTTAATCTTTTCTCTACCGTTAAAAAAAAAATAAATCGTTTAAATAAGAAAGAATTTTCGATTTTTTATTCGGTTGTAAATGTAATGTAAGTCCTTATTATTTTTCACATCACTGTATGTATGTTTATTACTTTTTTATTTATTTTCTTAACTGAGTAGTTCTAATTGTTCTTTAATTTTGTGTTAAAATTTTTCACAATTATTCAATGAATCTTAATATTTTAGGAATACCCGTTTGAACATTAAAATATTCAGTATCCTTTATTATATAATTTTCACTTCACTATTCAGTATCCTTTATTATATAATTTCCACTTCACTATTCAGTATCCTTTATTATATAATTTTCACTTATACAAGGATACCCGGGTATCCAACCGACTGCGCCAGTTTTATCGTAGGATTAATAAAATGAAAAAAATGGATATTAAAATTTACTTTTTCTTTCAATTCAATTTTATTTAACATTAATTATTCTTTTAATGATAAGTTTTTAAATATAAATGTTTTTAAGTGTTTTAATAAAGTAAATGTACTACCTTTGACTTCTAAGTTATTAATGACTGTACGTCTGCAATTCATATTCTATAAATATCTTTTTTAAACTACACATTAAGAAAAGCATGATCGATCATGATTGTGCATGCTTTGTTTTGTTTTTAACAACAATATTATTTATAACGGTACAATTATCATTCTTAGTAAAAAGAAAGAAAATTTAATAAAAATGTAGAAAAATAGAAAGGAGTAAATAGGTAATATAAAGTATGATTACAAATATCAAAATGTATGATCCAAGATAAAATTTGTATGAAACAAATATATAGACTTTGTATTTGTTTACACTTCTTAACATATAATATTTGCAATAAATACGTACTTATTATTATAAATAATTAGGGTATTAATTTGTTATATACATAGAACTGCTAGTCTCGTAATGTCATTTTATAAAAAAAAGAAATTACGACATAAAGTGCTATAACCCACTATACATTGTACATTACCATTCATATTCTCTTTACAAAAAACTCATATTCCCAATTTTCATCAAACATTTTGCATTTTGCAAACATTCAAAAAAGTTTACTTAGAACGTTTTTAATGTCCTTGCATTTTTAAATTCTACATTCTCTAACTTAAATACACTTAATTCTGTTTTTACACGGTAGATATGTTGCAGAAAAAACCGTATAACAAAGCATGTAAAAAAAGACATGAAGTTCATAGAAAAGAAGGGAATTGGTTCCATATCCTTCAACTTTGTAAAAAAAAGAAATTTCTTTCCTTTTTAGTATAGGAGTTTAACATACTAAAACTCTTATCGATTTAAATTTTTTTTTTTTGTGCTGCTTATATAGTTTTATAAGAACACAGTCTGGTTTTATTCAAATTAAGCAAAAGCCTAAAATTATACGTTTGTATTATGTAGACACATACATACAGTAGCGAGCACAAAAAATGCAACACTGTGCCATATGATCTTTAATAAGATCTGTTTCAAAATAACGGTAACTAATTTATCTATTTTCTTTTGCTGTTAATTCTTTCAATTATAAGTTTTCAAAGTAACCACAGTTTATTCCAAATTCTGCTTTAAAAAGTTAAATATTTTTGAATTAGTGAAAAAATTGCAAATTTTTAGCGAGCAAAAAAATGCAACATAATAAAAAAATAGTTAAAGTAAGTTATTTATTTAATTATAATTGAAAATTTCTTAAATAAGTTATACAACATGTGTTTTGTAATAGAAGCAGCACTCAGCTGACAGCAAAACTGCAATCATTAAAGCCTTAGAAGAAGGAAAATCCTTGCGTGAAGTTGGACACCTCTTTGGTGTAAATCAATCAACCGTACGTTGGATTAAATCTCGATTTTCCTTGAGAAATAGTGTGGAAAGGAAACCAGGTAGTGGTAATCCTCGAAAAACTACCTCTCGCCAAGACCGCCAGATGATTGCACTGGCTAAAAAAGATCCACGAAAGACCGCAGTGGACGTTGCTAATTTCGCAAATGAGCAAATGGGAGTCTATATAGACGTTCACACTGTTCGCCGTAGGTTGAAAGAGGCTAATTTGCATGCGAGACGAGCCGCAAAGAAACCTCTCATCAGTGCAATCAATAAAAAGAAGCGCCTGGAATTTGCAAAACGTTACAAGGATTGGTCAAATGAACAATGGGCTAAAGTCTTGTGGAGCGATGAAAGCAAATTTAATTTGATTGGTTCCGATGGGATAAATTTTGTTCGAAGACCGCCTGGACAGAGATATTCTCCAAGATATCAACTTCCAACCGTAAAACATGGCGGTGGATCAATAATGGTGTGGGGTAAGGAACGATATGTTTAAAAAAAATTATTGATTTTACGTCACGTATTTACAGGTGCGTTTTCCCGTGAAGGGGTAGGTCCCTTAACTCAAATCGAAGGAAAAATGGACGCCAAGAAGTACTGTGAAATCCTTGGAGAACACATGCTTCATCATCTGCGGGAAAAAATGCCTCCTGGTAGCATATTCCAACAGGATAACGATCCAAAGCACTCAAGTCGCTTAGCTCGGAACTTTTTAAGCGACAATGATGTCAATGTTTTGGATTGGCCATCACAGTCTCCCGATCTAAACCCCATAGAAAATCTATGGGAGCTATTAGATCGGGAAATTAAGAGGAAACATCCGTCAAATAAGAGGCAATTAGAAGAAATTTTGAAAAGTGAATGGGAGAAAATATCCATTAACACATTAATAGCTTTAGTCGACTCTATGCCTTCTAGGTTGCAAGAAGTCATAACTAAATATTAATTTTAAGATTTTTAAGATTACTATTTAGTTTAAATAAACACATTAAAATTTATGCTGTTGCATTTTTGTTGCTCCTATGGAATTCGCACTCTTTTTAATAAATGACAAAATAATATATCATTAATTAAAAATATTTACATAATGTTATTGATAATAGGTATCTATAACTGTAGGGATTAATAACCCAAAGAAATATTTTGAACTGATCACCATTTTTTTAAAATTATCGCACTTAAAGATAATTTTACCCAACGTTGCATTTTTTGTGCTCGCTACTGTACCTAAGCTGTCACGAAAATAAATTAATAGGGAGGTTTCCCAATTATTTTATAAACAACGGATAGAAAAATCATTTCCTAAAGATTGCGGTTAATATATATATTTTGTTTTAAAATTTTCATAACATTTTCTCGACCGTGCTATATCAAATATCACCGTATAAAAACAGAAGCAATTCTTTTTTCTAGACCGCGTTATTACAAACCCATGTAAAAAAGACCGTGTAAAAACAGAATTTGGTTAAGATGCGCCGATCCGTTCCAAAGTTATAGGGTTATAGTCGCTTGGAAACTTTGAGAGCTCATAACTCAAAACACACTTTTTCGACCTAGAATGTTACAGAACGGAAGCGTCGATATGTTAATATATTTTAATTATAATTTTTAAATAAAATCTTGTATTCAAAAATGATTTTTTTTCCATAAAAAATGATTTTTTTTTCTGCATATGATTTCTTGTTGAAGCTTCCTTCAACGCTGATTATAAGAAACCGCACAAGTAAGCATAGTGTAGATGTGTCAACGCAGCGTCAGCAGAAATTTCTTGGTGTATCACATGTGATAGGAAATTTCAAATATTCCCACCATTGATATAGACATGCCACCTAACTCCGATCTGAGAACATAAAATGTCCACCACCGCACGTTGAAGCATTTTTTAGTCCGAATGGTAATCGAGTGAACTCGTATTTACCATTGTTAATGGAAAAAGCAGTGTTCTCTATGTCTTTGGTTTTTAATGGTATTTGGTGAAAACCATTTTTTAAATCTAAGACTATAAAAATATTTGCTTCTTCCTAACTGACCAAGTACTTCATTAATTTCTGGCTGCAAAAACATCTTTAAGCAAAACTTTATTTCCGTCTCCTAATTTCATGTAGTTATGTCCGGTGTTAATAACGGCATCAAGGTCTTTAAGAGTATCGTTTGCTATAAAATGTTTTTAATTCTGGTAATAAATATAATTTTATTGGTACATCTGTTCGTCCAAATAGAAAGATATTAGTATGAAATCGAATTTCTTCCCTTCCTGCAATTGAATTTTACAAGATTTGGTCGTATATAATTCTTATTTGAGCCTGTATCTATTAAAAATTTTACAATCTTTGCACTGCAAACTCAAAATAATTTAATCTAATCGAATTTAATCTAAAAAATTAATTTCTTCGATGCTATCATGACTGTAGTCCATTTTGTCATTTCTATGTCCTTCAGAGGTTTCATCCTGAAATTGTACCTGCTTCAAGTATCTATTAATGTCGTCCGACCTTTCTTTTCCTATAAAATTGTCTGCTTGAAATTTCAAATCAAAATTCCTGCTCTGTTTACGTACCTCTGGGTGTTGTGGTGGTGGCCGTTTTCAGAAAAGATCATTGTTTGCTGGTGTGTTCTTGTAATTTATGTTTCTAGTCCTTATACTTTGATCTACATCCATAGGCACTGGCTTGGGCTGGGGTTTAGGAAAGAAAGGTCGTCGTAGTGGATAGTTATTTTGGTAGTTTTAGAATGACACCTTGATTTTGGTAATTCCTTAAACCTTGAGAAGGTTATCTCGTTTTTGAAAATAATTTGGCCTTTAATGTGGTCGAGGTGGCAGTAGAATTTGTGCTAATTCCGTATACAATATAGATTGGTTGCGCGAAGCTGTGGAAACGAATTTCCCATTATGTGCATAATTAGTTCTAAAATCTAGATTTTCTAATTTGAGACATAAGTGCAATGCTTTGGGTAAATTTGGTAGGTAGTCTAGGTAGATATCCCTTTAACTCTCTAATGAAATTATCAAGTGTAAGTTTGAGTTAAGAGGTGTAGTGATTCTATAGCCATTTTATTAAGTATAAGGGATAAATGGTTATAAACCTTTTGGTATAATTCCAGAATGGTTTCTGTTCCCTGAATTAATAAAGTTAACTGATATTCGAGAGTACAAACATCTCTCTTATCTGCTTAGTGCAAAGTTAAGCAGCGAGAAATAATTTCCCAGTTCAAGGGTGTATTATACGATTCTAATATGGCATCTGCAGTGCCAATAATTTTATTCTTTATTATGCTACGGATTCCAAAGTATTTGGGTGTTGCTCTTAAATGTTTGTAAATGTTCAAAATTCGCTCGACAGATTTCCTCCAGGAACCGGGTTGTTCTGTACATAAATTCCCTTAGACTTCTGTCTACGCAGGTACCCTGCCCCAGTCAATCAGTTGCGCCCTATGTTGCGGATCAATTACTTGATCTTGGTCAACCACCCGATTCCTAGCATTGTTCTGGTATTGCCCCAGTTATCATTCTCCCAATTCCCGTTTCTAAGTCCCTCATATTAAATGGTGTCTGATTTACGTTCACCACAGGTGGACTGATTAAATCGTTTGGGTTCGACATTTTAACCAGGAATATGAGATGGCTAACTTTTTCCAATTATTTAGTATTATGTTATTATTATTTATTTTTTCTTATTATTATGAAACTGAATTCCTGCGGGACACGCAGCCTCGAATTTTATTTATTTTTTATTGAACCGCGAGGGATTTTTATTAATATTTCTTAAATCTAGTGTTACTTTATACTACTGTATCCTTTATATTTTATTTTCTTCTTTAAAAATTTTAACAAAATATTTATTTATCTTTTATATTATATTTAATTCTTTAATTTACTTTTTAAATTTTTCTACACAATATTTAAATTTATATATTTTTTATATCAATTCAAAATTTACTTAATAACTTTGTTTTCCATACAATATTAAAATTTATATATTTTTTATCAATTCAAAATTTACTTAATACGTTCCCTGCCACATGTACCGTTTTCGGTACACACTAAACCTCATTTCTACGCCAAGCTGAATTTTATAATTTAAAATTTTTATATCTAGAATTTAATAATTGGTAGGACTGTTTAATGTAACGTAATGATGTTTAGGGCAATTCTAAAGTGGTAATTACTTAGCGTGGTAAAATTGAACTTTTTGAATACGACATTTGTAAATGCATCGATTTTATATAATACAAGAAACAATAGTTCAATTTCACCCTTTGAAATATAGAAAGTTACTGATTTCATATTTATGTAATACAAATAATGACGTATTTTCTGAAAAAGTTGAAGTTACAAAACTGTAATGGTAGACCAGTAAAAAGGATGCAGCATTTCCATGGTATGCAGAAAGTATGAACAATTATAGTAGTGTAATCAAACTTGAGTAAAATGTACATATATTCTTTTTTGTACATTACCCTTATGTCCCTTATTCTATGTGAAATAACTTTAATTTTTTATTGTTAGTTTGTGCATTTTGCAGTTTGAATAGTAATAATTTTGAAAATAACATACATTTTCTCAAGCATAAAAAAATTTCAATTTTCATTTTTCTCTAGATTTCATATGAGTAACATCACATTTTGCTTCACGGGTTTTTGAAAGTGTGTAGCAAAACAATTGTAAAAAAGTAGCTATTTTGATATTTTATTTAGTTTTTTTTTTATTTATGAATTTTATGTATGATACTATTTATTTATTTTATTTTTAAGAAATTTATGTTGTTTAGCAAAAATTATTTTAATTATAAGCCGAAAAAATAAAGTCAATTAATAATTGGTTTGAATTGCCTTTATATTATATTGTTACGTTTTTACCTTTTAAAAACGTTAAAAATATGAGGTCATAGATTGCAAATAAAATGAAAATAAATAAGTGTTTAATTTTAATCAATTCTTTATTATCTGCACAACTTTTGTGCCATTGTTTTGTAAGCTACAACACTTGTTAGGTATTCTTCTTTGCTCGCACCCTTTTTGTAAGCACAACACTAACAATTGTTTTCTTCGCACACAAGTCTGACTGAATTATAGTTCGATCTCGTGTCTTACACACAAAGGATTTAATTCATGTTTTATGCATGATCAAGTCCATTGTGTTGTTTTTGGAGCTTTTGTTTTTTATTTTTACAACACCATTTCAACTTTCGTAACAATATTTTAAAATCTTTTTTTATTCCTCCTTAATAATGCGTTCATTGAGAACATTTTTGTGAGCAAATTCATCACTTTTCTTCAACCACTCTTTCATCCAAAGATGCACTAAAAGGCAAAAACCTTATCGCTCCTTTATTGCAACATACGCCCATGTTCTGGAAAACGCAGCGTTTTCAAATCGCTTACGGTTTGAAAAACGCAAAACGCATGATAACCTGTTCTGAAAACGAAGCGATTTGCTGGCGTTTTGCATTTTTCGAAGTTGCATTCGAACAATGAAAACATATGTTTTATCATAACAAAACATAAACAAATGAAAAAAGTTAAAATGCCTACAGCGTATTTGCTTGCTATATTAGCTTTAAAAAAACAAAAAGCAAAAGAAAAGTTAATGGAAAAACACTAAAGGGCTTTTCCAATCCATTGGACAATCCAGATCATGCGTAATTTTTATATAATTTACGTATTTTATTTGTGAGTTTTCAGAAAAATTGTGGCAAATGCATCTTTTCAGTTAGAGATGTTACTTATAAGCACTCACTAATAATTGGTACTTTTTAAGACGGGTAGCCGATTTAAAATCAAATTCTGTATGATTTATTTGCTCTCATAAAAGTTTTAAAGTACGTTATACACGTTTTAAATCATTTTTTAACTATTATTAAGGGTTTATTTTTACGATTTAATATAGATATATGAATTTAATAAATTGCAAATATTAATATCAAATTTTTGAAAAGAAATAACCAAATAATCAGTTGTAAAATTAACACCGCTAGCATTAAATTTTTTTTCGAAGATCAATCTGATCAGCTGTTTGCATAAATCGCCAGTTGATAAGTAAACAAATGATACAAACAATAAACAAACTGAAAGCAAATTTTTGCATTCAATATTTTTAATTTAAATCGTCAAAAAATGCTAAAAGTTTTCATTGAAATAAAAAGAAAACATATTAAATTTAAATTGTGTATAATTTTATTGTTAATTTATGGTACAGTTTAAATAAAAAAGACCAGATCGCTTCAGTATACCCTAGCGATTTGAAAACGCCAAATTTCTAGCGATTTCGTTTGTCAGAACACGTACATGGCGTTTTCAAATCGAAAACGCAAACATTAAGCGATATGCGTTTTCCAGAACATGGGCGATAGTCATATCTCAAAAAAACTTGAACTTGGCAAAATGCGATTTAAGTTTTCAAGACATAAGTTTTATGATCTAATTGCCGCAAACACTTTTTGCTATAACTTCGGTTCAGCTTGAGATATAAAACTGATGAGCAGTTTTGCTTAAGTAACTACAAATTTTTAATTTTTTGAGATGTGACTATGTTGCAATAAAGGAGCGATATGTTGTTTGAGAAAACCTAAAAAAGTGTTTTCTAAAAAAAGAAAGAAAACCATAAAAGAATTTTTCCGATGAAAACCACGTGATGTTTTCTTCTTCACGACATTTTTTAAATGAAATTTGAAGGCTTAAATTTGATGCGTTGCTGTACGAAGTCATACAAAATTTACCAACACATATGCAAAATTTGATCCAATTAGTTTGATCGTGGCCGGGGCACGTGGTTTTCGCAAGGAACATATGGTTTTCAGTTGGGAGATTTCTTTGTTTTTGTTTTTTTAGTGTTGAAGAAAAGTAGTGGTTGGAGAAAAGTGATGAATTTACGCACAAAAATCTTCTCAATGAACGCATTGTTATGGAAACTTGTGGAGGAATAAGCAAGATTTTAAAATATAATATAAAGGCAATTAAAACCAATTATTAATGGACTTAATTTTTTCGGCTTATAGTTAAAATAATTTGTGTTAAACAAAACAAAGTTCATAAAAATAGATAAACGGTATCATACATAAAACTCAGAAATAAAAAAAAAGTAGATAAAAAATATTATTTACTTACTTACTTAATTGGTCATAACAACACGATTAACGGATTTCTTTCCAGGCGCCTCTGCTTCTTGCGCGTCTACGCCAATTGGTCACATCAATCGATGACAAGGCTTCCTCGATTTGGTCCTTCCAACGGATACAAAGTCGTCCTCTTCGCCGACTTCCGCAGATCCCCGCATCAAATACTCGCCTCGCCGGCGCATCCTCCTCCATTGGAACGACATGACCGAGCCAGCGCAGCTGCTTGATATTAATACGCTGTACAACGTTCATGTCGTTGAGGAGCACATACAGTTCACTGTTGAATCGGAAGCGAAAATCCATGTTAACTCGCACTGGACCGAAAATCTTACGTAGGACTTTTCTCTCGAATACTCTCAAGGCAGCTGCATCAGTTCTCAATAGGGTCCATGCTTCTGCGCCATAAAGAAGCACGGGTAGGATGAGCGTCTTGTAGAGTATTAGTTTCGACTTGCGAGAGAGGTCTCTGCTACTCAATTGCCTATTGAGACCATAATAGCACCTGTTG
Source organism: Sarcophaga peregrina (assembly GCA_014635995.1). Taxonomy (NCBI): domain Eukaryota; kingdom Metazoa; phylum Arthropoda; class Insecta; order Diptera; family Sarcophagidae; genus Sarcophaga; species Sarcophaga peregrina. The sequence continues at coordinate 83,007,346 of CM025789.1, read as the reverse complement.
GCAAGAGTAGTCCTGTGCTTGATCTCCAGACTGACATCATTTTCGGTGGTAATGGCGGAGGCAAGGTAAATGAATTCCTTGACTGTATCAAAAGTATTGTTATCGGCCGTAATTTGAGAATCAATACGCCGCACGGCTCTACTTGTCGATAACATATACTTCGTTACATTTACTGCTAGACTCATCTTCTTAGATTCCCGTTCAATAGCAGTAAAGGCAGCAGTGATATCTCGTTTGGTACGCCCTATGATGTAAATGTTGTCAGCGTACGCAAGCAACTGGACACGTTTTTGAAAAACAGTGCCATTGCGATGCACTCCCGCCTTTCGCAGAACACTCTCCATGACGAAGTTGAAGAGGCCGCATGATAAGGAATCGCCTTGTCTGAAACCTCGCACGGTATCAAAAGGTTCGGAGAGGTCCATTCCTACCTTGACGGAGCTGCAGGAATTGCTCAACGTCATTCTGCATAGCCTTATCAGCTTCGCAGGTATACCGAGCTCAGACATTGCGGTAAAAACACGATTCCTTATGGGGCTATCGAAAGCAGCCTTATAGTCGACAAAAAAATGGTGTGTGTCGACTTGATTTTCGTGGGTTTTTTCCAGGATTTGGCGTAGTGTGAAGATCTGGTCGATGGTGGACTTGCCAGGTCTGAAGCCGCAGTGATAAGGTCCAATCAGTGTTTTGACGAGTGGCTGCAGTCGTTCACACAATACGCCGATAAAAAATATTACTCATACGAAATCTAGAGAAAAATGAAATTTGAAGTGAATGCCCGTACCCACATCAAATTTGCTTCAATTTTCTGCGGAGCAGGTAGCAAAAATCAAAATTTTTTGATATTCTTCAAAGTGTTCTCAGGCTGTACATGTGAGGACAGTTTTCTGTACGTGTGAGTACCGTTTTTCTAATACAATCACAAAAATACTAGTTTGATCCAATTAGTTTGATCGTTGCCGGGGCACTTTAGATTCTAAAATTTAGAAGGAAAGCGAACGAAAAAAAACAAGAAATAGACACAAGGAAAAAACACCACTCAGAGAAATTAAGGACAACAACAAATATCAAATGAAAATTCTAGTTTTTCAAAATTTAGCAATTAATAATAAATATATTAATAAATTATATAAACAAATTTTTATCTCACATGTCTTCACTTGTTTTAATTTTAAAAACTAAATTTTTTTATTTTCAAAAGAAACACACAGTCCATTAAAAATTATCCCATTCGCCATGAACACTCAAAATGTTATATTTCATTACAAAATTAAATTAAAATTTAACGATAAATTATTTTTATAAATTAATTCAAAACTCGAAAGGAAAAAAAAATATTTAAAAGTATTTTTAAAATTTAATGAAAAAAGTTATTACTGAACGAACATCTGCATTTTATTGGCATTCAAATAATTTGATAGAACGATCAATACAACTTTTGAAAAACATATGAAAAAATTGTGTATAAGTGTATCGGATTTTTACATGAAAATTATCAACAACAAGCATACACTGATGTATAATCGTCCAACAATACAATGAATACACGATACAACGGCTTGTGTGAATTGACCAATTGTTAAATTCCTGATAATGTAACGGGATTTTATTATTTATTTACTTTATTCCTTTCTTCTCTTTTAATTTCAGGAAAAAGTGAGAAAATACGTAATTTAGAACTAGAAAAATTTAATATCACCAATATCTCAATATACAGTGTTGGAAAAATTAATAGAAACGTCTTTCTAAAGCGATGTTTAAATTTAAAATAAATAAACTTTTTACATGAAATATTTAAAACTAATAAAAATTAAGTTAAAATAATTTGCATTTGCAAACTTTTCGTGTTAAGTGTACGTTTTAAATTTTTGAAAAAATGGGTCGAGGTGTTCATACCACTGATGTTTATAAAAATGTTATCCTTAGGTGAAAATCTGATGGCTTATCACTCGGAAAAATTGCCCAAATAATGAAGTGTTCAAGGCAGATTTATAGGAGGTAAGAGTGATAGACCAGCTGATGCAAGTAATAAAGTAAAAAAATTTTGGTTTCTTGTATATTTTGTTTTGACAATTAATTTCGTTTTTTCTTATTATGTCAAAAGTGTTTTATATTTTTCTTCTTTTTCTTTTAAAACCATTTTCGTGTTTTCTAATTGCCAGGTAAGTGTAGAATTTTCAGTATTTCTAAAAATTAATTTAAAATAATTATTATTATGTATATTTTTATATTATATTTAATTAATTTTAACAATTTTGAAGAGTTTTTAATTGTGTTTGTTTAAATGTGTTTTAATTTTACGTTAAATTATTGTTTAAGTGTTGATAGATAAGTGCTTTAATAATGAGGAATTGTGTAGTGTGTAAAAAAGCAATTAACAAAGTAAATAGACATTCTTTCCGCGTGCCAAAGTGTGAAAAAAGGCGTCAAAAATGGAGCGCCATATGCGGGATGGCTTTAACACCGAACTCCCGCTGACCATTTTTGCCGGTCGCAGATTACAACTGCAGGCCAAAACTACAGACTAATGCCAAATGCAGAATCAACAGAATGAACTCCCGGCCTAATTGTATATAACACAGATTACCTGACGTATATGACCTCGACCAGCCTTCCCAAGAATACCCAGAAATTACAGAGTAAGTTTACATGCAATTTTATGTTCTCTAAATAAATTAATAAATATAAATTTTACAAGTAGGATACCTATGGAAATGGATAATTCTAATGTTGGACAGTTTCAAGAGCAACAGACTCAAACCGAGTAAGTAATATATACATTAACAACACATTATATTTATTATTGTTATTCATGCATAATTGCCCATTACGACGTATTTTTTTTTAATAATTATTGTTATTTTTACCAACTCAATTTATTGTATATATTGTTTAGTTCACTAATTCGTTTCGACGATATAAATTACTATCGAAATAAAATTAAGGAATTGGAGTTAGAGAATAAGGATCTCAAATGCCAAGTCGCCCAAGCCAACTTAGCCGTAGACTCGATGAAGAAGATTTTTACTGATGGCCAGATCAGAAAGCTAATGAGCACGGGTAATGTGCATTGGAAATTAGAGACATATCAAATGCCATTTGCTTACATACTTCTGGACCGAGAGCATACAAGCATTTGTATCATAAAGGGTTTCCTCTACCTCATTTTAAAACACTAAAACGTTGGTGTGGTAGAGTCAGTGTGCAAGAAGGGGTTCTGTCCACTTCTATAGAATTCATGCGGCATACAACAGATATGCCACTGAATGACAAAATATGTATATTGGCCTTCGACGAAATGAAGGTAGAGGAAACCTACTCCCCTGCTGATGTTGTGAGAAAGCCAGGCAACTATGTCCAGGTAATGATGGCTCGAGGACTAAAAAATCTTTGAAGCAGTCTATATTTTATGATTTTGACTGCAAAATGTCAAAAGAAATAGTACATAGTTTAATTTCTAAGCTTAGCTCTGCAGGTTTTCCAGTTGTCGGTATGGTATGTGGCATGGGTTCATTAATTTAATTTGCATTAAGGGTATATAAGTAAGTGTCTTTGCGTTTCATTAATTTAATTTGCATTTCACATCACACATTCATTTACTTAATTTTCATTCACCACATTACATTATTTCACACATTCATTCAATTTGCACTTATTATTTAAAACATTCATTCATTAGTTTTTTAGTACTATATTATTACAAAATTTTATTAATTTGTTATATATTTACTTTTCGGAAGATAAAACATGGTTTTCGAGCCCAACTAACCTGGACGAAAAAATTTTTACATTTAATGACGCGCCTCATTTTTTGAAATTAATCCGTAACCATTTTTTGGATATCGGATTAATTTTTAACAACACAATCCTGAGTCCACGCACAATATCGGACTTACTTGGACTAACGACGAAGTCGGATTTGTCCATTGTGTCCAAATTAAATGAAGAACATATTTCAGTTAAAGGCGCAGGTAATTCTGAAGATTTTTTATTGATATAAAATACATGACTGCATTGAAAACTTTATAATTTTAGGAAGGCAAAAAGTAAAATTAGCTTCTCAGTTTTTTTCAAACACCACAGCTAATGCTGTCAGACGTTGCTATTCTTTGGGTATGGAGATTTATGAAGCTGTGGAGACTGCAGACTTCATTCAGTTAGTCAATGACTGGTTTGACGTGCTCAACTCCAAATTGAGTAACTTCGCAAACCCTGGCTATAATTTTGCCATGGAAGATATTTTTTATTTTTTCTTCCCATCGTCATTCTTTAGTCTGCTGTTTTTGACAAGATAATAAAATCGAAACAACAAAAAATGCCTGTTGTTTTTGTATTGTTGTACTTATTGTAATAAAGATCCCACATCCTATAAATCTGCCTTGGAAGTGTTCTAAGCATAAAGTATTTACGTGATTCATAATACAAAAAATTTCGAAACTACAGAAAAAAAGAGGAAAACGTCCACGCGTTTTGATCAAATTTAAAAAAAAAACCTTTTGAGTCATCTAATGGGCTAAATAATATACTAAATGCTCCAATAACAGTGGTCTAGTAGGTAGTGTTCTGGCTTATTAAAGCCTGGGTTCGAGTCCCAGGCCAGACATCAAAAATTCTCAGCAGATTTCTGGCAAAAACTCTGAGAGTAAATAAAATTGCCATGAAAAGTTTCTCAAAAAATCTCTTGTTCGGAGTCAACTGTAGGTCCCGCCACTTATGTGTAAAATTAACACACTCAACATAAGTAGTGTGAGAAACTGCGGGCTTCTTGGGGACGATTGCTGTAGACTGTCTATTGGTGAAGGTTTGGCACTGGCCATTTTATAGTCACCTAGCAGCAACTCGTTTCCTTGCCGTTCGCATCTTCCCTCTTTCCACCTTTCCTAAACCTGCACAATGCACTGCATGATTAGGTGTCATCTCCTGTGTGCTGGTTTTTAAAAAAAACCTCTTTTTTGTAAAAAATATACAAAAAAGGATACAATTTGCAAGACAACACCAAAGTCGCAAAAATTGGAACAACGTGCTGTAGTCTGATGAGACAAAGATCCGTTTGTTCGGATCAGACGGAAAATGCTTTGTACGTCGTTCTGCCAATAAAGAGTTTGATCTAAAATACACCAAAAAGACAGTCAAACATGGTTTTTTTTCTCTTACATTCTCATTTAATAATATTACAACTAACAAGTAATTTACTTCAAACAATTAAATAAACATGAACTTTAATAATTAAATAAACATAAATTTAACAATTAAATGAACATAAATTTCAATAATATATATTTATGATGATATTATGTCATCAAGCCGAAGGAGAGATTGGCGTTCCAAACCAATAGGATCAGCAAGAGATGATGCTTTTGTATTTACGTGGTCTCTGAGTCGGGTGTTATGTTTTGTCGAACGTTGAATAATAGTTATATTTTTTTCGCTTGTGCATCTCCACAATTGTGTTCCATAAGTCCAAATAGGTCTTAATATTTGATTATATATTAACAATTTATTTTCTATAGATTGTTTGGATTTAGCTTCTTCCATTTGAGTTGTAATTCCATAATTTTAATTTTAACATGCTCCTTCCAACGTAACTTCGCATCCAGTGTTTTACCAAGATATTTTGCGTATTTGCATGCCATCTATGAATATAGGGATATCTAATGTTGATTTATTTGTAAAGTCAACATGTGTTGACTTAGAACTGTTCAATTTTATGCACCATTTTCTAGTCCGTTCTAAGACCGAGGTAAGTGCGTTCTGTATCTTGTGTTTCGCCTCAATTTCAGTTCTGGGAACTGACAAAATTGCCGTGTCATCAGCAAATGTAGCCATAGTTGTTCCAGCCACTTCAGGTATACCACTGGTGTATAAAACATACAAAAGTGGACCCAGAATGCTTCCTTGTGGTACTTATGCTTGTATTTCCTTTAATTTGGAATATTCATCCTCATATTTGACGCGAAACAACCTATTCTTCAGGTACGATTCAAATAAGGTACAGTACGCCCTTGCCAACTGTGTGCTTAGTTTCGTAAGTAAACCCGTATGACTGACTTTGTTGAATGCTTGTGAAACGTCCAAGAACACAGCGGTACAAACATTTTTTTCCTCTAAAGCTCTTTCTATCACATCAGTAATTCGATGAACCTGGTCAATTGTTGAATGCGCATTTCTAAAACAAAATTGATGTTTAGGAACTAAGTTCCTTTGTTCAATTATTCGTTTGATGCAAACTTTTAATATTTTCTCACATAATTTCGATAAGATGGTCAGAAGCGAAATAGGTCTATATGATTTAACTTCAGTTGGAAAACGGTGGTACATAAAGCAGTCTAAATGAGGAGTTGAAAATTTGTGTTAGTTTTAGGATTATGTTATTAGATAGATGTCTAAGAACTTCAGTTGTCCAGTACATTTATTTAATTTTAGATTAAGATGGATTTGGTGTTAATCAGGTATTGCGTAATCTTTTCGACCATTAAGACTACTGACTTCCTGCGTATTAGATGGTGGATCAATATCGAGAGTGAACACGCTAGCAAGTTAGCTAGAAAACTATTTTGCCTATTCGTTCTGGCCCAATTTTCGTCTGCCATGTGAATGGGAAGAATTTGTGTTGTGGGTTTGTTTAAGTTTTTTTTTTTTTGTTGATTTCCACAATCAGTAGCCTGATGTTCTTTCGTTACTCAACCTTTGCAAATAGTTCCTGACACGTTAGTTTTTACACTTCTTGATTTCTTAGCTAAGTTCGTGTGTCATTCTATTAAGCTTTGCCTTATCAGCTGGAAATCTAGATCGTTGCCCTACCCTTCTCAACCTTCTTTTATTTTTTATCATCTCCCTTATATAAGCAGGGTATGAAACAACGTGTTGTTTCTCAGGAGGGGTCGGGGTGCTTTCTCACGCAGTACTTTGAATTAGGTTTGTAACAAACTCTACGTCTTCCTCAATTTCGTCAGTTGTTTCTGGTTTATTGGGGGTTATTTTCAAATTTTGCAGCACAGTTTGAAATTATTGCCAATCAGTAAATTTATTCGCCAAAAAAGGAGATTTTGTCCTATGGATAGCCTTTTCATACACAGTCATATATATTGGCGAATGCTTAGAATTAAGATCAAATCCATTTTCCAACTTGATACACGGCTTTGATATCTTGTTAATTGTAAAGAAATGTAGATCAGGGGGCTAATTCTGGCAATCGTATACGATCGAATACTTACTCGTACGTTCGATTTTTTTAGTTTTGGGATTCTGTCAGTCGGCATCGATTAATATGTGTCGACATTTCTAATGACAGCATTCGATAGCGTGCAACTGTTCGAATGCAATCTTGCGAGTTTTTAATCGTAAGCAAAATACCTATCGAGTAAAGCTTTTTTTGTTAACAAAATATGGAAAAAAAGAAAATGTAAGTAAGAATTTTTTAAAAACTAAAGAAAATAGTTAAAATTGTAGCATTTTTTAGTTAAAGTTAACAAAAGCAAATGGTACCTAAAAATAGATTATGGGAGACTTTATGGGTAAATATACGTATTTGGCAAAAAGTATATTTCCGAAAACTGCACAAGAAAAATCAATTGATTTAATTGAGTGACGCGGAGGGCTGTATACTGACGTTTCAGCAGTTTCTGTGAGTTTGTTGTTACTTGAAATTGTGGTTGCTTGTAATTCTTCAGTACTTAGTTTTTCTTCCTCGTAATGTCTTATGTTTATCCTTATTATAACCGCACTTCCTCCTCTGGCTGTATTTTAGGGATGAATTGTGTGATATACTTCATAATTTTCTGAATCTTATAAAAGATTCTCTAGTAAAATGGGTTTCAGAGATAAGGCACACATCAATTTTTTCGTTATTCAGAACTAATTCTAGCTCTCTTTGATTCTTCATTAGGCCATTAGAATTCCATAATATAATTTTTAACTCCATTTAAATTTCAATCTTGTTGCGTTATCTGTTCCAGAACATTTAAACGATATTCTATAATTCCTGTCTACTTAATTTACTTAAAATTTGGGTCAACGCCCCGTTACTTGTCGAAGCATTATGCCGATTTTTCAGAAAAGATGCAAAAGATAAATATTGATCTACTGTGTTCTGGACTAAATTTTGTTGCTTCACTGGTTCCACTTGTACGATTGTATTAAGAATATGTTTTATACCGTATATTTTTTTGACATCTTCTGTGGATTCAAATGATACTCTGAACATATTCAGAGGTTCTTTTGATTTCCATTGAAGTTTATTTACAGCTTCAATGGTCTTAAGCCCCTGCGATCTCAAGTCGGTAACAATCAAATCAGATGTACTCGAATAATGCAAGTTCTTGATCATAACTTTTATTGGTCTTGTCTGTTTGTTTTCAAAACTGTACCAATCAATTTTATTCCGAATTTAATGACCCTGTAACGTTCCTATAATCATCTAAATGGGAAGTATTGTTTTTATTTCTCTACTCAGATAGCTATGGAACTCCTGGAAATTGTCCATATTTGAAACCACAAATGGAAGTTGTCTTAATTCCATATTTTTCTTATCATTTTTAGCTATGTTTCGAACTTTGTTGCCTTGAGGTATACTTTCGAAGGACACAGTTTGTTGTGTTTTTGTCCGTTGATGTAAATTAACATCTCCATTTGTCCGTTTGATGTTAACTCCAGAGCATTCAGGTGATGATTCAACTTTCCTTTTCTGAGTTTGCTTTTTATTCTTGTCCTTTGGAAGTATCCAGTCTGTTCCTCTGATAAGTTCTTCTACATCCGTTTCGAAGACTATATCAGTTTGATTTAGGGCGCATTTTTCTGTACCTGAATTAATATTATCAGAATTATTTTCCAAAATTGTTTGCAGTTTTATGTTTTCCTCTTGCAATTGTACATAAACTTGTTCCAATTGCTTGACACGTTGAATTAACTCACTGTTGCTCTTTTCCAACTCTTTCGCCTTGATAATTCTGAAAGAGCTCAGGCTGTTCCGAGATGTATCGCCTTTATGTTGTGGTGTATTAGCTGCAACAATTAATGTTTAGCTAAGACAACCACCACCCCACTGAATGAACCTTTTAAAACTGGAACTGTTAACTGCCAGTATTTTGCTGGTGTAACACAGCTGATGTTTGTTTATTTACTGTTTGTTTTACTGTCCTATTCTTGCTATTTGAGTGTAAATTATAAATTTTTAAAAATTAAAAAAAATGATTAAATTTTTAAATTTTGGAACACAAATTGTGGTGATAAACACACGCAAATCGTTTTTCCTCCTAGAGATTTCTATGTTTCAAGTTAGGATTTTCACTGTTTTGCGATGATTCTACAGAGCACCACGAAAACACGTAGTTAAGCAGACAATGTAATGGTGGCAGGTCGCCGACGATGGATGGGGATCTTTTTCAGCGTCTGGAGCTGGTCCAATTTTCTGGATACAATGGGAAAATGACAGCGGTATATTATTTAGATATACTCCAGAGCAAAATGCTCCCATTTGCTGAGGAGGAATTGCCATTGAAGTGGGCGTTTATGCAGGACTATGTCCCCAACACTCTGCAAGGATTGTAAAATCTTGGTTTGAGCAAAATCAAGTTCCCGTAATGCAATGGCCATTCCAGTCACCTGACTTAGTTTTAGAATTTGATGGTAAAACTTAACAAAAAACATTTTTTCCTAAAATATAAAACATTTTTATTATTTTTTCCAGACATATATTAAAAATATACAATTTTTTCCAAAGAAACCATAATAGTTTTTATATGTTTAATAAACAATGCAGATACCTTCAATTTTATGTATACACCTTTTTTACTTACTTAAAGATAAATAAAAAATTAAGGAAATAATAAAAAATTTGATGCGTTTCCACTATTTTTTCCAAGACTGAACATATACAATAATATGCAAATTCTATAATGAAATAAAATTATTCTCATGTCTAATTTCCAAATTTATACTGCAATTTTATAGGCAAACTCACGTGGCTATTTTTTAAAACCTCAAATTTTTTCCAATTCAATTCTCTATTCTATTTTTTCACTATTTAAACTAGACAACAGTTATCTTGTGCTTTCCCTTATAGCCTATAAATATATAGAAAATAATTTCCTATACCACAAATTAGCACTTAGAGTTTTTTTTTTCAATTCTTTACGATAGATAACAGGTATCTTGTGCTTATTCCCAGTAGCCCAAATCTCTCAAATTCTTTGTTTATACTATTTAAATTTTCAATTCCATTATAAAATCTCGAAGCGAAGCAAACAGCTGTCCAAATGAGAGTTTTATATTCAATTGTGATCATTTGATTCAATTGTGCTAACGATTCCACAAACTCCCACAAATGAACAATCGGAATCGGTTCTGGAGGTCAAGTTGAAACACTTGGGCTCGAAATGGGTAAAACTTGAAAGTTTCTATGAGAGTAACCTTAGAATTTAAAGAAGAGGCGAAGAAAAATTATGAAGCGTGTGAGGATGTCTACTACCTTCGCATTTCACAGATTCTCGCGTCAATAGAGATAGCTCAATTAAATTCCTCTAGTAACTCGGGAACATCCCGCTACTCTAACACCTTTACCCAACATACATTTGAATCCTCGAACAACTGTATAAAACTTCCCCCGTGCGATGCAGAGGTATTTGAGGGAAGTTATGAACATTTTCCTTCTCGTACTTTGGAAATCCTTAATTCCAGCGAACTTGAACCATTAGATCTAGATGATTCCTCCGTCAACAAATCATCCCAAATGGATCTAGTCTTTATTTATATATTTTATTTTATTTATTTCATGTCTATGGATCGTGTTCCTTACAGACTAAATTTAAATTTACAAACAATATATATTCAGGTACAATACAATTTTTCTCTTTAAAGAATAATTGCTTTCGGATAGATCAATTAGATGATATAGATTATTAAACTTTAGACATCTTTGACGAGAAGAGGCGTTATTGGCATAGATTGAGCGATGAAATTGTATATTTAATAAATTAAAATTATGAGAAGATCTAATTGGAACATACATACATAATTGGTCATTACAACCCTTCAGTCAGGATTATTAATCTAGTTTCTCTCACTACTTATGTTGCGAGTGTTAATTTTATACATAAGTCGACTCCGAACGACAGATTTTTGAGAAACTTTTCATGGCAATTTTATTTTTACTCTCAGAGTTTTTGCCAGAAATCTGCTGAGAAGAAATCGCCGAAAAAAACTTTTTGTATTTTTATTTTGATGTCAGGCCGGGGACTCGAACGCTGGCTTTAAGTCTAATAAGCCAGCACACTACCTACTAGACCACGGCGACGATGGAACATTCAAATTAATTTTACGTAACAAAAAATCAGAATGTAATCTCCACGTATTAAGCCCAGAAGGAAAGAGACAGCGTAATTCTTTGACTTTTCAGTGTAGGTAGCTTTATAAGAGCGAGTCTACTTTTATTTATTCTCAGAGTTTTTGCCATAAATCTGCTGAGAGGAAATTGCCGAAAAAATACTTTTTGTATTTTATTTTGATGTCTGGCCTGGGACTCGAACGCTGGCTTTACGTCTAATAAGCCAGCACACTACTTACTAGACCACGGCGACTTCAATTAAGTTAACGTAAATGAGAAAATGTGAATCCCATATAAAAGCTCCATACTCAAGAATAGGGCGCACCTACGATACATATAATTGTTTGGTTACGTAGGCATCAGTAAATTCCTTTGACCAGCGCTTTATAAATCCTAAAACAGCATTTGCTTTGTTCACCATCATTGATATATGTTCAGAAAACGTAAGCTTATGATCTACCAAGATTCCAAGATCAGTGATATTTAAAACTTTTTCTAAAATTTTGCCTTTAAGATGATAAGAGGTATCAAGTTTAAATGTACGTTGAAATGTCGTATATTTGCATTTATTATGGTTTAACTCCAACAAGTTGACTTCACACCATTGACAAAACTAATCAATATCCTTCTGAAGAGTTGATTGACCGGATATGGTATCAAGCGAATTAAAATTTTTTACATAATCAACATACATAAGTATATTAGAATGAATAATATCAGATGGCAAATCGTTTATAAATAATGTGAATAGTATTGGACCAAGATGACTTCCCTGAGGCACTCCGGAGAGAACCTCGATGACTTTATCAAATGCTGTACTGAAGTCTGTATAAATAACATCAGCTCGTTGCCTATTGATGAACCCTTTATTCACTTTAGTTGTTAATTCCAAGATATTAGTAGAAGTTGAACATAATTTTCGAAAGCCATGTTGATATGAGGTTAAAATTGAATATATTTGATAATATAAAGACTCAGTCACAATTTTTTCAAAGAGTTTTGGAATTGCATTAAGTTTTGCTATTCCTCTGTAGTCAGAAACATCCAATTTATTGGCAGCTTTAAACAATGGAATTATTAATGAATATAATAAAAATAACCCAGTTCAACAGATTTATCGAAAATTGTCGTTAGGGGACCAGAAACGTTTTCAGCACAATGTCTAAGAATACAAGTAGGTATACCATCTGGACCTGGAGTAGGTGAGCTTTATATTGATAACAGATTTTTTCGCAAAGTTTCAGCAGCAATATACGAGATATGAATATCGGATGATTGGGATATATCATAAGGATGGCAAGCTTGATTTTTGAATAATTTGTTGCAAAAAAATCAGCAAACAAATTACTTATGGACATTTCGTCGTAAGCACTACGAAAACCAAATTTTAAGTAGTTCGGGTATGTATTTATACGACGTTTGGAGTTAATAAATTTGTAGAAAGACTTTGGATTATTTTTTATTTTTGACTTCATTCGGTGTAAATAGTTGTTATATTCCAATTTATTAGCATTGATGTAATTAGTTCTTGCTATTAAATAACGTATATAAGTAAGAGAGGAGCCAGATAACTCATATTTTTTATAAAGTTTATTCTTCCTATTTTTGATATTAGATAAGTAACAGCTATTCTATGGTGGACCCTTATTATTACAAGCAAAGTTTGTCGAAACTGATTCAGATGTACAGTGATGTAATATAGCATAGAAATTGGAGACAATATCTTACTTACTTAATTGGCCATAACAACCCGATTAACGGATTTCGGCCTGCCGCAACACATCCTTCCAGGCGCCTCTGCTTCTTGCGCGCCTACGCCAATTGGTCACACCAATCGATGACAGGGCTTCTTCGATTTGGTCCTTCCAACGGATACAAGGTCGTCCTCTTCGCCGACTTCCGCAGATCCCCGCATCAAACACTCGTCTCGCCGGAGCATCCTCCTCCATTCGAACGACATGGCCGAGCCAGCGCAGCCGCTGGATATTAATACGCTGTACAACGTCCATGTCGTTGAGGAGCTCATACAGCTCACTGTTAAATCGGATGCGAAAATCATCGCCAACTCTCTCTCGAATACTCTCAAGGCAGCTGCATCAGTTCTTAATAGGGTCCATGCTTCTGCGCCATAGAGAAGCACGGGTAGGATGAGCGTCTTGTAGAGTATTAGTTTCGTCTTGCGAGAGAGGTCTCTGCTACTCAATTGCCTATTGAGACCATAATAGCACCTGTTGGCAAGAGTAATCCTGCGCTTGATCTCCAGACTGACATCATTTTCGGTGGTGACGGCGGAGCCAAGGTAAATGAATTCCTTGACTGTATCAAAAGTATAGTTATCGGCCGTAATATGTGAATCAATACGCCGCACGGCTCTACTTGTCGATAACATATACTTCGTTTTGCCCTCATTTACTGCCAAACCCATCTTCTTAGACTCCCGTTCAATAGCACTAAAGGCAGCAGTGACATCCCGTTTGGTACGCCCTATGATGTCGATGTCGTCAGCGTACGCAAGCAACTGGACACTTTTTTGAAAAATAGTGCCATTACGATGCACTCCCGCCTTTCGCAGAACACTCTCCATGACGAAGTTGAAGAGGTCGCATGATAAGGGATCGCCTTGTCTGAAACCTCGCACGGTATCAAAAGGTTCGGAGAGGTCCATTCCTACCTTGACGGAGCTGCAGGAATTGCTCAACGTCATTCTGCATAGCCTTATCAGCTTAGCAGGTATACCGAGCTCAGACATTGCGGCAAAAACACGATCCCTTATGGGGCTATCGAAAGCAGCCTTATAATCGACAAAAAGATGGTGTGTGTCGACTTGATTTTCGTGGGTCTTTTCCAGGATTTGGCGTAGTGTGAAGATCTGGTCGATGGTGGACTTGCCAGGTCTGAAGCCGCACTGATGAGGTCCAATCAGTGTTTTGACGAGTGGCTTCAGTCGTTCACACAATACGCCTGTAAGAACCTTATATGCGATAGGGAGAAGGCTTATACCCCTGTAGTTGACGCGTATCGTAGGGTCTCCCTTTTTCAGGACGGGACAGAGGACACTGAGGTTCCTATCGTTGGGCATACTTTCCTCTAGCCATATTTTGTAGATGAGCTGGTGCATGCGCCCTACCAACTCATTACATCCGGTCTTAAACAATTCAGCGGGGAGGCCATCAGGACCTGCCGCTTTGTTGTTTTTAAGTCGCATAATCGCGACTTTAACCTCTTCATGGCTAGGCGGCGGAATCTCCACGCCGTCATCATCGATCGGATCCGGAACATCATCTCTAGAGGCGGTATTGATGTCGTCATCGCCTTGCAGCAGAGTAGAGAAGTGTTTCCTCCACAACCTCAGCACCCCTTGCGGATCTGTAACCAGGTTTCCATTCTCATCCTTGCAGGAAGACGCTCCGGGCTTATACCCCTCGGTCAGGCGCTTAACCTTTTGATAGAATTTTCGAGCGTCATTCCTACATCTGTACATCTCGACTTCCTCACGCTCACGCCTTTCCTGCTCCCTCTTCTTGCGTCTGAAAAGGCGTCTCTCATCCCTTCTCCTCTCTCTATAATTTTCGACAATGGCTCGCGTAGCGGCCGACTGCAACGTTTTTCTGTATGCGGCGTATTTCGCTGCAGCTGCCTTCGCGACACTCCTCATCGTACCATTGGTTTCGTTGGGGTGGGCGCTCGAAACCAAGGACTGTTTCCGCAGTATTGCGCAAGGAGTGGGAGATGTTGGCCCACAATCCGCCAATGTCGCTGAGATTGGATGGGGAATGACGGAGCTTATCAGAGAGTTGAGCGGAGAACGCCTCAGCTGTCCTTTGTGATCGCAGCTTCTTAACGTCCAGCTTTCGCAGTGCACTGGAGCGCGCACTCCTCGAGGCGCAAATGCGCACTCGGAACTTGGCTGCGACAAGGTAGTGGTCCGAGTCGATGTTTGGACCTCTAAATGTGCGCACATCTAGTACACTGGACACGTGCCTTCCGTCAATCACAATATGATCGATCTGGTTGGATGTTGATCGATCAGGGGACATCCAAGTGGCCTTGTGAATGTCGAGATGCTGAAACCTGGTACTACATACTACCATGTTACGCGCCGCGGCGAAATCGATCAGCCTCATACCATTGGAGGTAGTGTTTGCGTGGAGGCTGAACTGTCCGACAGTGGGGCCAAAGATACCTTCCCGCCCGACCTTCGCATTAAAATCCCCGAGGACGATTTTGGCGTCATGGGCCGGGCACTTATCGTATACGTCCTCGAGTTTAGCATAGAAGGCATCCTTAACCACATCGTCCTTTTCTTCCGTCGGGGCGTGAGCACAAATTAGGCTGATGTTGTAAAATTTTGCCCTGATGCGGATTGTGGCTATTCTTTCGTTCACTGGCGTGAACCCAGAGACAAGGTGGCGAAGTCTCTTATTAACCACAAATCCGCATCCAAATTCGTGCTTATCAACATGGCAGCTGTAGTACACATCGCAAGATGCTAGCCTTTTGCATCCTTGCCCTATCCATCGCATTTCCTGCATGGCAGTGATGTCAGTCCTACATTTCTTGAGGGCATCCGCCAGCTGGGCGGAAGCGCCCACCCTGTGAAGGGTGCGGACGTTCCAAGTGGCTATTCTTAAATCGTTGTCCTTTGAACGTTTGCCGTGGTCGTCAACTTTAAAGGGGATCTTTTTGGAATTATGTATATTAGTTTTCATTGGAGTAGAGTTTTTACGTGGTGGGTTCCAAGCCCTACGCACAACCCGAATTTAACGTCCAGGGGATTGGACCTCGCTGCACGCATTAGTTAACATCTAGCGGGTGCTAGAATGCCCTCCAGGAGGGGCCACGAGGAGGCTGCGTGTCAACTTGAATACAGCAAGACAAGGATCGCCCTGGTGGTCGCCATGTTGGCCACAGTCAGAAACTTTGCCTTGTTTGCATGCATTCCATCCCTCCCTGGAGACAATATCATCGAGGTTATTTCCTGAAGTTATTAAACCCCAATCAATTTTCAATAATATATAATTAAATTTATTGTAATCCATTCGATGGAATCAAAAGACTTTATAACGATGTTTTTTTCGAACTTCAGCTAGCACATAGATGTTTAACTCAATTGTAGGGTAAAAACGATATTCAGGAGTGGAAATTACAACACAGCGCTTTATAAAGCAATTTTAGAAAAGTCATTAAGTATTCCATTAATCTGAAATAGGCTCACATTACATAAATATTAAAAAAATTGTCGAATCTTTCATTATTCATTTATTGAACATAATATCCATTCTCGAAATTCCAACGTACGGATGTAATATTGAAATCACCCATAATTATCAGAAAGTCTTTTGCACTAGCAAAGACGTCAGCATGTTTAATATATAAATCCTGCGGAGATGCAGGAAGAATATAGGAGCACGGCAACAAATTCAATATTAGGTAACGAGGCAGTTAAAATAAGTTCGGTTGAAAGCGTACTAGAAGCGGCTATGAAGACACCAGCACCATAAGAGTCACGGCCACGACAATAAATATTATATTTACTACAAAGTATTTCGGTGTTTAAAAAGTAACCATCAAGCCAAGTTTCAGTAAATGCCAGTATATCATAATTGCAGTCTAAACTTTCTAAATATAAATTTGAAATTTCTAATATAAATTTTATTTTTTTTTCTAATATGTATTTTTATTGTAAAAACAAACAAAAGACGGGAGAACAAACACGTGTTATATGTATATTTGTATTGATAAATATATATTATAGTTGTTATATTATATATTTTATTAAGTTTTATAATAGATTTGTTAAGTTTATAATATGTATATTCGTTTGATCTCTTATATTGTTATTTTTTGTATAGTTATTTTGAAGTTGTTCTATTCAGAATAAAGCATAATAACTTTCAAATTTTATTTTTAAATATAAATTAACAAGAGCACAAAGTAAAACACAATCAAACACGACGAGAGAACAGTATGGGCGCATTGGAAGACAACATGGAAGCATTTATTCGTTCGATACCGGTAGAAATGTTGGAAAGGGTATGCCAAAATTCAACTCAGCAGATGGACCATTTGAGGCGCAGTCGCGGTCAACATTTGCACGAAATAATCTTCAAACATTAAATTATATGGACCGTACTATGGGTTCAAATAAAAATTTCATGCATTTCTCCGAATTTTACGTGTTTTTTTTTTTTTTTGAAAAATTTCCCTATAGCTCCCTTTATTGCCTAACCGACTCAATTTCTCACTACTTTCAGCTTAATTTTTCAACATTCTCTAATATTTATAATTTTTCCGTTAGAACTGATCGCAGATTTATAATAACACGCCGAATACCAATTCTAATAGACATCAAGTATGTCCCTATTTCTTTTCTTTTCTTACTCGAACGTGCGCGTTTTTTTAGTTTTGGGATTCTCTTATCCGCTATCGAGTAAAGTGTATCGAAATTTCTAATGATGGCATTCGATAATGTGTGATCATTCGAATGCAACTTTTTGATTTTTTACTCTTAAGCACTAAAGCTGTCGAATTAACGTTTTTCTGCTGTAGAGAACAATATATAAAAATGTAAGTAACAAATTTATAATAATCTATGAATAAAAAATTTATTTCAGTTTTTGTAGGTGAAAATTTTCAATAATTAATTACTCCCAGAAGGAAATTCTTAGAAATTTCATGGTTAAGCATTCAGAATTAGCAAAGAGTATTATACCAAATACTTGTCAGGGAGAGATAAGAACTAATCAGCTATGGGAACAACTCACAGCTAAGGTCAATGCTTCTGGCCCACCAATCAAAGATGCAAAAATATGGCGCAAGGTAGTTTAACAAACTCTTGGTTTAGTTTAAATAATAAATGTATAAATTTATGTATGACTTTAAGTATACGCTGTCCAAAGGCAAAATGTTAAAAAGGTTTCATTCAATCAAATTTTCAAAAAAGAAACGGGTGGCGAACCGTATGAGGAACAAGTTCTTTCCCAAATAGAAGAATAGATACTGTCGGCTGCTGGACTTGAAGTTTCTGTTGAGGGTCAAAAAAATGTCAGAACATTTGGGACTTTAAAAACATCAGAAGGCGGCCCAAAAGAGAATTGGGACAAAGAAAATGTTACCTTAAGAATTCACCAAAAAATAGTATTCCTGACATATCTCCCTGCTGTTTACCGGATTATGAAGAATACAAGATAAAACCTTCCTGTCTTCTTTTATAGAATTTGAATATGATTCTGCAGAAGAAACTTCACCCTAGCTAATAATAAAGAAATAAAACTCCACAAATCGGTCAGAGATAGAGAAAGGAAAAGTTTACTGTTGGAAAAAAATATGGTTATAACAGAATTATACCAAAAGGAAATGCTTAAAAGAATGTATTTACTTATTAAAATAAAAAACAAGGAATTTAAATTAACACGTTGCGTGCCAAGCTGTTTACGAGAAGGTGTCATTTCTAGGCCAGGTGCACAATTTTCGGTGCACGATAACTACTTTCATAAATCTATAAAAATATATGTTCTTTTTTCATTCTTGAGAAAATGTATGTTTTTTTTAAAATTATTACTATTCAAAGGGTAAAATGCACAAAATAACAATATAAAATTAAATTCATTTCATATAGAATAAGGGACATAAGGGTAATGTACAAAAAAGAATACATATTTTACTCAAGTTTGATTATACTATTAAATTTTTCATACTTTCTACATACCATGGAAGGGCTACATCCTTTTTACTGGTCTGCCATTACAGTTTTGGTCATCTTCTTCAGAAAATACATCATTATTTGTCTTACATAAATATGAAATCAGTAACTTTCTATATTTTAAAAGGTGAAATAAAACTATTTCTTGTATTATATAAAATCGATGCATTTACAACTGTCGTATTGAATAAAAGTTCAAAAGTGGTCCGATAATTAATTACCACGCCACATGTACCGTTATCGGTACATCATTCTAAATTTGCTCTAAACATCATTACGTTACATAAAATAGTCCTACTAATAATTAAATTTGGGATATAAACATTTTAAATTAAAAAGTTCAACTTGGCGTAGAAATGTGGTTTAGCGTGCACCGAAAACGGTACACGTGGCAGGGAACGTGTTAAAGGAAAACGAGCATGAACTGTCAATAAGACTTTTCTTCCTTGGATTAATTAAATTTCTTTTATTTTTGTAAGAAAACATACAGTGGCTCCATTGCATAATCGGACAAGCATTAGTCTGATATGTATGTGCTTAAAACTTAAAAACAAAATATTAAATATATGTTTTATTCTGCTATTTACACTCTACATTACAGCCTTTCAGATTAATAAAAAAATATAACGAAAATTTAAAAAAAGTAATAATTAAATAAAAATAAAAAAGTGTGTTGGGTGCAACGATTAGGATCTTTCAGGCGAGTTAAAAATTTCTTATTTTATTTTCGCGTCAGCATAAGTAGCTAGTAGAATGAAGCAATTAAGAAACATGGTGACCACCTAAATAGATAGGAGAGATGAAAACTGTAGATGGGAGTTTAAATAGAATTAAACCACCATACACGTGGGTGCTTACGAACAAGTTTTAAAAGGGACTGGAAAACACACAAAGAGAAACATTGGGTCCGGCCAACTACGATACTAGACCTCTTTAACGACTACGAAGGTCATAGCTGCCAGCTAAATGAAGTATAAAATCGTCAAATATTTGAGAAAAAGTCGTCAAAATCATGAAAGAAATCGTAAAAAAATCGTCGGAAAGAAGAACAAATAAATTAATTAGTATTTAAAAATAAATCATTTAACAAAAATTTATTGGAAATTAGAAGCTATCGTCTCTCATTTATGTCATTTATTAATTTTTTTTCCAAAAAATGAAGTAATTTTATAAAATTTTCAGGAAAAATTTGTTTAACGTTTAAACAATCTACTTTAGCCTTGTTTATTGATACCTATGGGCGGTGTAGATATTAGGGAGTCAGAAGCTTTTGATGTTCTGAGCATGAAAATTCAGTTTAATGTTGGCTGGAACCATCATATTTTTCAGTTCCTTAGCGTCTTAAGACGGCGCAAGAAATACTTCACTTTATACATCCGACCGAGAATATAACACAACTCATGTATGGATCGGTGACACAACGTCTATTTTGAGCACATCTTGATCGCGTACAGGAGACGGTGAAGTAGCTCGTTAATGAGGGTAGGGTAACGAACTCTATTGATTCATTGGAGCATCGTTGCAATGTGGCTTGTGTTTCACTGTTCTATCGCTAGTACAACGGATTTTGTATAGCGATAAAAAACTCGTCTTTCTCGACCAGATTAGAATTAGTGAATCACGCATTGCATTGGAGACAAAATTCGTTTTTTAGTCGGACTATTAGTTTTTATTCGTCGGACTTTGTGCGTAAAGTCTAAAAAACAGTTTTAGTTAAATAAAAAAAGTTGGAAGGGTTTGAGAAAAAATATTTTTGAGATCTACTCAACAAAACTCACAACCTACGCTATGTCATTAGCCTGCGGTTTTGGGAAAATTGTCTAGCCTTCAAATGACAGTATATAGAAATTCTACAGCAACATTGTTTCAAATGATTAACACCTTAACATACTTTGCTGATGTGTGATTGCCGAAATTAAATGTGCCTGATTTTGATGGCAAATATTCGTACGCAAATCTGCTCGCGATCGTGATGAGAATAAGACGTGTTATTCACTCCAAGTGTGCACAATTTAAACCAAATATTTATTAAAAATTCTTTAAAACAATTAAAGTAAAATATGTTAAAAAATTTTTAGAATTAAGTTTTGCGATAAATATTATGAATGCATAATGAAATAAAAAAAAATACTTTTATTTCTGCTCAAAAAATAACTTTTATATCTGCTCGAAAAAATAAAAGTAAAAAAATAACTGTTATTTCCATCCGAAAAAATTAAAGTCAAAAAATAATATTTTAATATTTTTGCTCGAAAAAATAAAAATCAAAAAAAACTTTTATTATTTTTTTTTTCTAAAAATAAAAATTAGGTTTTTAAAAAGCATCGCATTTTATAAAAATTTGGTCCATGACAATCAAAATGGTATACTTGGTTCTGTTCTCCGACATTTCAAAAATAACAATTATTTTCGGTCCCTGAAAAAAATTCCTCCAATTAATGTATGTGAAATTGAAACAAAAGAATTAATATTATTTTTGAAAAATGTATTCAAAATAAAGGAATTTAAAATTAGGGATATTAGATGTAAAAAAATCACTCTTCTTAAATTCCATTAACTATTACGTCAAGGTTAAAAACCATCTTGAAAAAAATTTTTTACTTTCACGGCAAAGGTTTTTAAAAATAAAACATTCTTGTTGAAAGGCTTAGATATTGATACTAATATAAATGAAATCTTCGATGAACTCTGTAAACATGAAAACGATGATCTCAAATTTATAAAGGTGATCAAATTCAACACGAAAAATTCTATTGAAAATGGTTACAAACTACCTATATTGATGGTGCAAATAAGTCCCAAAAGCGACACAAAAAAATTAAAACGTTTCACATTCATTGGGAAATATTACGCCGTTCAGAAATAACGTAATGTAGAAACTGTCAGGGGTAAATGTAAAATAAAAGAAGCTCGTAAAGAAGAACTGTATTGCGTACTGTGTAAGAAATTTGGTCACCCAGCATCCTACAAAGGTTGTGAAGTTTAGAGAAAATTGCAAGAGAAACTAAGACTCAGAATACAAACTATAATAGATAGTAAAGACAATAGAACAATGTTTAAATTATATACAAATCTAGATTTAAGTTTCTCAAGCGTTGTAAGAACTAATAATTCGCAGACGAAATTGCATGAAAATGGAAATAATGCATTACTGAATGAAATAAAAAATATCATGACGAACCTTTCTACCCATTTATTCACTTTTCAACAACAGCTACAAATACAGACGTCTCGTATATAATGACTAACATTTCTTTCTTCAAGCACTATGTCAAGATAATTAAAAATATATCATATTAACGTAAACTCATTAATTCATTTAAGCAGAAGATATACCCTTAATGAATTTATTACATCAAAAAAACCTGATATTATCCTTCTTAATGAAACAAAGTTAAATAAGAAACACAAACTTTATTTCGACCAATACAACATTATTAAAAGAGACAGACCGATTTCAAAAGGAAGTGGTGGAACTGCTATTCTAATAAAAAACGATATTGAATATAAACCATATACCAATAATGTTATAAAATATTTTAACGTTTTAGAAGCTACTGTTATAAAATTAGTAATGAGAAATAACAAGTTGTTGTACATAATATCTGCATACTACTTTCATTTTAAGATATACACCAGTTATTTCAATCTCTCAACATTCAAGACCTGAATAATAATTATATACTAGCCGGTGGCTTGAATAGTAAAAGAAATAATAAAGACAACTAAAGGCTCTTTACTTCTTCAGTGGCTCTTAGAAAATGAAATAACGTTTGGAATTAAATTATATGCTTCTTCTAAGCTTTCCTATCCAAAATCAGGATCATTTATTGACGTATGCATTTACGATAACATGCTAGACGCAAGAAAAGTGAGAAACTTTTCAGGGCAATTTTATTTACTCAGAGTTTTTGCTAGAAATCTGCTGAAAGGAAATCGCCAAAGAAATACTTTTTGTATTTATTTTTGATGTCTGGTCTGGAGTTCGAACCCTGGCTTTACGTCTAATAAGCCAACACACTACCTACTAGACTACGGCGACTGCGCAATAGATGAAGTTCTTCCTTAATTGAAGGGAAATAATCATAATTTGCCAACAAATTCAATAATTAAAAAAGTCGCTCAAGAAAAAAGACGATTAGTCACCATAATTAAACGATATAACAGTCATCGTGCTTAATACACAGTGCTGGCATCGATATATGTACAATTGAGAAATTAATGACGAGGATAATATTGTTAATATTATAGGTGCATATTATGAAAATATACATTCAAAAAATGTATTCGATATCAACAACACAATACATAGTCATGTCAATTGTACATTCAATGAGTTTTTGGAGACAAACGCATCATTCGAGCGGAACAGGACTGCCTTAACAACATTTGCGCAAACAAGAAGAGCAAATGCCTTTTCGGAAGAAGGAGCGTATAACATATTTGCAATACAAGATAATCTATATATATATATATAAAAATGAATGTGTGTTTATTTGTTTGTGGGTTTGTTTGTTTGAAGTTTATAGGCGGCTAAATGCTGTACCGATTTTCTTGAAATTTTAACAGTACCTTCCTGTATGTCTGGAAGGAACTATAGGCTACTTTTTATTTTAAAATTTCAGGTAGGCGACTAGGAAAAGAGGGCGTGGCACTTCCCATATGAATTAAATTTAAAACTTATAATATCTGGAGAATCATTATAGGTTTTTTTTTTGCCTTGGGCCGGAGGTGGTAAATCTTCAAAAGATACCTTTGTTCCAACAAAAGCATGCACGATTCACCATCCCTGGTGCCTACACTCCGACCATTTACCCCCCGCGGGACTGCCGTAAGGTATTACTTCGCGGGCGGCTGGTTAGCTCGAAAGCTTTATCACACCATCTCAAATTTCGCCTTCGTTCCATCAACCTTCGGAGTACCATCATTACTTCAGCCATTTTCTGGCGGTATTGGCTCCATAGCGTCCTAGAATTCAACAGCTCCTCCATGAGCCGGTTTTTTTTTTTTTTTTTAAACCAACACTCAGGGGATGGCCCCTATTCATGCAGTGCATTATAGGAAGGAGGAATGAGGGAGTGGTGTTTATGGACATTTGATTTAAATTCACCAATATCGTAATTGACGGGAAAAACTCTCGCAGGAAGATCATTCCACAAGCGAGCAGTGCGGGCAAAAAATTAATTCTCCCTGTAATGCATTGTGCGGTTCACTGAACAATCAACCACAAAAGGATGTGCTCTGTGAGAAGCTCGAGTACCACGTAAAAATATGTGGTTATCGGGAAACAAGCCCTTTATCTCTCGAGAACACCTCCCATTATAGTACCGATAGAACAGTGAAACACACGCCACATTGCGACGATGCTCCAACGAATTAATAGAGTTGGATACCCTACTGTCATTAATAAGCACCTTCGCCCTCTCCTGTACGCGGTCGAGAAGCTTCAAAATAGACTTTGGAGCACCGGCCCATACATGAGAGTTGTACTCCATCCGGGGTCGGATAAAGGTCCTGTAAATAGTAAGAAGGTCGGATGGAGTGAAGTATTTCCTGCACCGTTTCAAAAAACCAAGGCACTTGAATGCTTCCTTCGACACTCGAAAAATGTGATCGTTCCAACGAGCATTACAACTAATTCTCATGCCCAGAACATCAAGAGCACCCGCCTCCTCAATATTTACATTACCCATAAATACAGATGACAGAACACCAGAGCCAGCATCACGCCGGTGCGTCAAAAAACAACATTGGGTCTTGAGCGCATTGAAATCGACCCTGTTCGTGCGGCCCCTCTCAGAGATTGCTATAAGGTCTCCTGTGAGTGTGTCATTCATGTTCGACCTTCTTGCCCCAATCTCCAAAAGGCTCGGCCTCCGATCAAATGAATATGAATGACAAATGTTGCTGTCATCCGCAAAAGAGTAAATAGGATTCGAAGTAATAGATAGAAGGTCATTAAGAAAAACAAGAAAAAGAGTAGGAGAAAGAACGGAGCCCTGCGGTACCCCTGAATTTATACTGAACACGTCGGAAAAGACGCCATCTATAACAACTCTAATAGTGCGATCTTTGAAAAAGCTCGATATAAATCGAGAGAAGTGACTACCGACACCAAAAGCAATTAACTTCGATACCAGAGCCTCATGCCAGACCCTGTCAAACGCCTTTGAGATATCCAGAGCAACAACCTTGGCCTCACCAAAGCGGTGAATGGAACCATTCCACCTTTCAGAGAGTAAAGCCAAAAGGTCACCAGTAGAGCGTCCTTTACGGAAACCGTACTGACGATCATTTAGCAAACCGTTGGACTCCAAATACCTCACAAGGTGGTGATTACTCATGCTCTCCATCACCTTTGAAAGAAAGGACAAACAGCTATTGGGCGGTAGTTTTCAGGGTTGTTAGCCTCACCCTTCTTATGGATTGGCGTAACATTAGCAAGCTTCCAACATGAAGGAAAAATACCGGCATGATACGACAAACAGAAAAGCTTAGCTAATGGACGGGCCAACGTCGAAGAGCACTGTTTCAGGACCAGTGCTGGTATACCATCCGGCCCAGAAGACTTGTTCACGTTGATATTCGCAAGAACCCTCCTAACTGCCCTGGCTCGAAAGAATATACTAGGCATCGTGACTGATACTCTTTCGAGTTCGGGTAGAGGTTGAGTGCTCGCCGGTAGGTGAGAGTTACCTGCAAACAATCTAGCCAAAAGGTTCGCCTTCTCAATCGGATCAGCAAATGTTTTGTCATTCATTATAAGAGTTGGAATCGAACTAGTATTATTCCGTAAACTCTTAACAAATGACCAAAAGCTCTTCCCCCCCGAGGGAAAGAAAGAACTTTAGTACGAAGACGCTGCTCGTATAAAGCCTTTTCGCGTCTCAGTACTGCGGCACACGAGGATCTCGCCTGCTTGCGTAGCAAATCTGTATGTGCACACTTGTTTCTACGCCAATTGCTGAATGCTTCCTCTCTGGATCTGACCGCTATTCTGCAAGTCTGATTAAACCAAGATTTATCTCTTGAATTAACCGAAATCTTTTTGGAAGGAATAAAAGTATTTATTCTAGTTTTAATTATATTCATTACCATCTCTGGTGCGGCATCGATATTTGATGCAAGGAAACAAAGTTTCCAATTAAAGTGCCGGAAAAAATTGTTGAGTTCATCCCAACGTGCTTTCCCGTAGTTAAAAACAGAGCGTTTCTTAGCCATAGGTGAAACCTCACGAAGTCCAGAGAACGGAAAAGAGGCAGAGATGGTACAGTGATCCGAATTACCGAGAGGTGCTAAAACCTTAACTTCATACTTATCAGGGTGTGAAGTAAGAAAAAGGTCGAGTGTATTATTTTGGTGCCCATCAACACACGATATATGTGTTGGTTCATTCACTAGTTGAGCAAGGTGATTATGCGCGGCGAACAACTCAACGTATTGGCCTTCAGGAGTTGTGCGGCTCGAATGGTGGAGCCAGGATGAATTATGAACATTGAAATCACCAGCAACAACAATTTCACTGTTCGGATAATCCTCCAGGATCCTAGTTATGGAGTCAGAAAGAGAGTCGAAGCCAGATAAGGTGACCTCTCTTTCCGCGTTTGGACTTCTATAAAGAAACCCGAAGTGCAAAAGATGTGCCCTGATTTTGAACTTAACCCAAAGACAGTTAAATTCTGCATCATACATGCCAATTGATTGCTGGCATTGGTACACAACTTCATTGCGAATGTACATAGCAAGACCCCGATGGAGATTAAAAAGGGATAGCAGGTGATACCCAGGGATATGAAAATCCTGTGGATCAGCATCCTCTGATACCTGGGTTTCACATAAGGCGAAAACATCCGGCCCATGGACACAAATGTGAGCATAGACAGAGAAAAAATTTGCCCTCAGCCCCCGCACGTTACAGAAATCAATGCGAAAGCGACTCGCCATCACGATAAGGAATAATTAAAAATCAAATGCCCTGCCACAAGATGCGAACGTCAAGGAATCAAGTTGCTGCTAGGTGACTATAAAATGGCCAGTGCTATACCTTCACCATTAGATAATCCACAGCAATCGACCCCAAAAAGCCCGCACTATGAGGTTATTTGAGTTCAAGGGTGAAGGATACGGATGAAAAGGAAAATGCACCGCCTATCGGTGCCATAAAAGCCCCAAGCGTGGTCCATAAATGCCCCTTCAAATCCACGGAACACTAAATAACGTCGCGATAGTGGATTCCACTTTAGTATGTCCTTAATTCCACAAACGACACTGTGAATTCTATTGTAATGTGATTTGTAATAGGTATGAATGTATGTAATGGCTTAATATTAATAAATATATATTTCGTTTGATGGTGTTGTTGTTTTAAAACTGTAATCTTTGGCCGCTAAATTGTAATTTTTCTGATTCTGTTTTGTTTTAATTTTGTTTTCTTTTTTGTTTCAGTATTTTATGTTATTGTTGTGAGTTATTTTAAATTCTTCTTCTTGTTTCTTGTGGGATGGTGTTGTTGTTTAAAAAACAAAAAAACTGTTTTTATTTTATTTTGTTGTCTTATTAATATTTAAAATATTGTTGTCAAGAGTATGTAATAGGTATGGATGTATGTAATAGGTATAGATGTGTGTAATATGTTATTACTTTATTTAAAAACTGTAATTCTAATTCTTGGCCGCACAATTGTTATTGTTTTATTTTAATTTTGTTTCTTTGTAATTTAATTTTATCAAAATAGACGGACGACACAAAATAGACAGACATGTCTTCACGCGACGGATGACAAAACACTTCTTTGGTCCTAATCTAATTTCTCCGGGCCATCTAAATCTGGGGCAGCATACATCTACGCAGTTTGGACATATAGGGGAAGTATCATGTTCAAATCTGTGCAGGTACTTTCTAAAACATCCATGACCAGTTAGGAACTGGGTCACGTAGTAATTCAACTCGCAATGGGCTTATAGAAGGGACAAGCTGAAATGTCCATCTTCCCTTTATCTGTCCATCTCCCATCAATACTGCTTCATTAGACACTGTCCTGAAGCCACTCGCCCGTCTAATCGCGCTTAGACGATACACCTTGTCGAGAGTGCCTCCGACCATATGGGGCAAGCATACAGCAATATCGACGTTACTACCGCTGAAATTATCCTCCTCTTGAATGGACCTGGTCCTCCAATATTTGGCATCATCCTCGCCAGTGCACCCTGTGTTACAGATGCCTTTTCGCCTATGTATTTTACGTGTTGCTTGAAATTCAATCTGTCATCGACAATCACTTCGAGGTACTTTATCGCCCTCTTTGATTCGATCTCTGTGCCTCTAACGGCCACTTTCATCTTCTCCACTATCTTCCGGCCGCTTATTAAGACGGCTTCTGTCTTATGTGCAGCAAGTGTCAGACCTGCCTCATCCATCCATACTTCAACATTTCGAATCGCTGTATTAGTTTTCTCCTCAATTTCTTTTACCGTCTTAGCTACCGAGACTATGGCAATGTCATTTGCAAAGCCAACAATTGTAGTCCTGTTTGAAAATCGCAGTCGAAGTACTCCATCGTACATAATGTTCCGTAGTAGTGGGCCAAGTACAGAGCCCTGCGCAACCCCTGCAGTCACTATGTATTCTTGCTCTCCTTCATCCGTTAAGTATATTACCCTCCTGTCCTGAAAGTAATTGTTAAGAATCTCCATTAATTATGGCGGCGTAGCCATGTTAGAGAGGGCTCTCATAATCCGCCCCCAATTCGCTGAATTGAGCGCGTTTCTAACGTCAAGTGTGACAACCGCGCAGTATTCCTTGGTGCCAAATCTCCAATTCTGCTTCTTCCATCTAAGTGGAAAAATACCCTCGACGAAGCACTTGTTGAACACTTTGTCGAACATATCAGGTCTGAACCGGATAGCCGCCTTAAGTGCCCTATTCGGGATTCCGTCTGGTCCCGGTCCCATTGCATGCTGCGAGTACCTCCTCTCTTGTTACCTCAGGAATGGTATGATTGGCTTCCGTATCTCTACTTATGAAAGTGTAGGGCTGGCCCCTTTGGGAATAATGTACTAATAATCCCCCGTAGCAAAACTGGACAGCCTAGTTTAGGCTGTTCCTGACCGTAAGCCGTCCCAAAAGGATTTACGCTTCTTGGGATATTCGCTGAAAGGATAGTTCCTTGCTCCTTATAATGGCTCTTCTAAGTTGATGCCTAAGATCCTCATATGAAGCCCATTCGGCTTCCCATGTCGCTCTTCCCCTTGTACGCTGGGCCCTTCTTCTGGCCCTAAAGCATGCCGACTGCAGATTTCGAATTTCGTCATTCCATCACTGGCAGGGGGAACGTCCCCTACACACAGACCTCCTAGGCATAGCAGCATCACATGCAGTGTTGAGCATTTCGCATATGTCGCTCACTAATTCCTCGGTCGTGCTGCCAGTCGTATGAAAAGACGACAACAGTAAATTGCTGCGGTCCCGTAAACTTTCAGTTTAGGTACCGTAAACTTCGCCAATCCATCACCTCTCATGTTGCGTCCAGTAACCGTCATCACGATTGCCTGATGGTCACTATTCGTGAGGTCCTCAGTTAGTTTCCACGCGGTCCGCGAAACGAGACTATTGCTCACAAACGACAAATCTATTATCGAGCTCGATCCAGCTCTCCTAAATGTGCTTCCTCTTCTATCATTCATCAGCGCCACAGGAAGGAAAGCGACCATTTCTAAGAGTCAGCGATCCATGGTGTTAGTATATCTACTACTCAATTTGGTCGACCAGGCATTAAAATCTCCTGCAATAATGACGGGTGTATTCAGGCGCACGTGTAACGTCATCCTCTGCAGCATATATTGGAACTCATCCATTGACCATCTCGCGGGGGCATAACAGCTGTGAACGAAAACTCCCTTTATTCTGGGCATAACGAAACCAATGTCCCGCGCATAGGTTTGCTGGAAGGGTAATGAACCACAGATCCATATAGCCGCAGTACTAGATCCGTCCGTGATCCAAGTATTATTCTTCTGTACCCTATAAGGCTCGCTTATGATGGCGGCATCAATATTTTCCTCCTTTATCCTCTGGACCAATAGGTCCTGGGCTGCTTCACAGTGGTTCAGATTAATATGTGTTAACCTCATCTCCTAGAACGTGATTTAAGTGCACTCAAAAATTGTGGGTACTTTCCGCTCGCCGCGATATGGTTGGCAGATTTCGGGTCGCCCACTTTGCAGAACATGCAAAGAGGTTCGCCCTGGCAATATGCCCCTCCTGTCCGCACCTACGGCAAGTTCGCGAGCGGTCAACCTTACTGCATTGACGGGCCATATGTCCAAACTGCAAGCACCGGAAGCATTTTGTCGGAATGTTCTTCTCGCGAATTCTGCATATGACCCAGCCGATCCTAATTCTACCTTCCCTCAGGAGAATCGTTGCAGCGTCTCCGTTAAGGCTTACTACGGCAGTTTGCGTCCCACCGCACGCCTTCCTGAGGCCAACTATGGCGGTCTTACCGAAGCCCCCAATACCTGGAACGTTCACAATCGCATTATATACGCCCTCCTTCCAATATTCCTTATCTCAACTGTCCTCCTCTCCTTAAGAGTGCGGACAGACGCGCATTCATCTAGGAGCTCGCCTTTGACGGTCCTCCGGATTTTCGTCACGTTTTCACCTAATTTACAAAGTTTAGGGTCAGTTTTAACTCTCCTCAAAATTTCAGCATACGATGTGTCATCCTTCGTTGCTATCATGATTGCATCGGGCTTCGTCTTCTCCTCCTTAGGATTCTTGCCATTTCTTTTCTTCTTAGTGACTTTTTGCCACTCTGATTCTCTAGTTGTCTTCTCCGAGTTCACCTGCCTATCCAAAGTCATGGCAG
Source organism: Sarcophaga peregrina (assembly GCA_014635995.1). Lineage (NCBI taxonomy): Eukaryota > Metazoa > Arthropoda > Insecta > Diptera > Sarcophagidae > Sarcophaga > Sarcophaga peregrina. Next base: position 82,976,455 of record CM025789.1, on the reverse strand, counting down.
TATTTCCCCGCGGTAGGACTTTTGGCGCAGGATTTGGAGTTCTCCTCTTTGCTTGGTTAATCTCAACAGCCTCCTCTTCCCCTCATGGTTTCTCATCCAAGGCGAAGTTTGTGTAGCAGAACTGCTGCAACTCTTCTCACTGGTTGTCTGCTCCCTTAACTCGCCTGCGTACAGGTCGTATAGGGTCTTAGTAGAAGCGATCGCATCGATCATCGGCTGGTGGATTGATCTTCTTTTTTCCATCTTCCATCATTTCAATTAAACTTCTAATTTGGTCTCCGAGTTGACCAAAAACCCCGCTAGTCGATGCCGTCGGGTTACTTCGCGTTGGCTCCAGCTCCGATGCCACCAATCCTGAAGATTCTCCATTCACTGGGGATCTCGGAGTTCTCGTGCTCTGACCGAATGGGTTCATTTCCCGGTTTCGCACTGGAGATCTCAAAATTCTTGAGCTCTGCCCGAAACCGTTCAGCTCCAAAGTATTCATATCATTCGCCGTTTTTTTTTTGCCATTAATCATTTCATTTGGGCCCCAACTCTCGGCCGCTATCCTAATCCATCGTTGTAGTCGTCACGAAAGACCCCGTGGTTATCTATGCATAAGCAGGGAGACCACGCAAGGGTTGACACGTAACCTCATGGGAATACGTGTTCAGAGCCAGGTCCACATAAGCCAGGGATTAACATCTGGTCCTACAACACCAACTTAACGGTGATAAATCAGGAACGTACCGACAGATTTGCTATAATGTTAACGGGGCGGAGGCACTAACAGCATTTCGGCCAGCTTTCACACCGCCTACTAAAGTGCCGGAATATTGTTGTTGTCAGCCTATATCGCCAATTCACATACATCTTCCGGTATACCATAATTAGAACCTTACCGGGCTCAGTTCTAACGCCGCTTCGTTGAAACTGAGGAAACCACGGAGGCGTTACTCTCCTATTTTCCCATCTCTTGAGGGAACCCTCTGTGGGATGATGCCTAGTTAATGGCGGCATCAGTTCGCTAAGTCGCAGATAGCGTCATCGGACATATGTACCTTTTTGTAGTACGTCTCCGCCACTGCCGCTCTTGGTCGGGGACCACTTATTGGTTATTCGCAGCTAACCTGCTTAGGGTAGGCCGTCTAGTTATCCGCCACCTACTGACCCACATGGTAGCCTGAAGCTCATGGGAATCATTATAGGTAAAATCATTAAATTGTACACGGGCAATATTGAAATCCATATGAACAATTTGTGAAAAAATGCCGGACTAGCAATTAGAGCGATACTCTTTCATAGAAATATTATACAAAAGTTCCTTTACATGGAAAACTATTAGAGCTAGAATCTATCATGAACCACTTTGACACACATATAAACCTTTCTGTTTAAAGAAATAAATATACTTTATTTTTATACGAATTCTTAGACAGAAAGTAAATACTGGAGGTGTGCGCAAGACATATAAAATTGCACACTATTACATTTTTCTCAAGGCCGAATAGTGATTGTAGCTGCAAATATAAATATCTGTGAAGCAAAGATAGTGTAAAAAAACAACTCCGCTCGTAAACCATTGTACAACCATATAAAAGACAGTTGTGTGAAGCGTGCAACAGAAATTTTGTACTCTTCATAGAGTCACAACGTGCATTTTTTGCTCTCGGCAACCGAAAATCTTCGTCGACGCCAGCATTGCCAGTAACTTTTTAAACTTATTATTTCTGAGGAATTTTTTTTTGAGTTTATGGCGAAAGCAAAGGATGTTTTTGTTTTTTAACGCAATTTAATTTTCATTTTCCAAAAATATAGTAGTGTAATTATAAAAAAGTAATAAAAATAATAAAACCAAAAACAATTCATACAAAACAGACTATTTTTGTAATTATTAATCTTTTCTTATATTTGATTAAGAAATTGTTCATCAATATTTGAATGACTCCAGCATTGCCAATAACTTTTTAAAACTTATTATTTCTGGGGAAATTTTTTTTTGAGTTTATGGCGAAAGCAAAGGATGTTTTTGTTTTTTAACGCAATTTTATTTTCATTTTCCATTATAAATTTTTTTTATTTTTGTTTTGCCACTGCAAAATTATTTTTAATTTATTACATTTAAGTCACCCGCGCACATAAAATCGTACCCTACTCACAACAATGAATAAGAAAGGTCCGAATGTTTTGCTCTTTGTTTGTATTGCCATTTAAACTTTTTATTTCTTGGGAAAAACCTTCTTTTAAACTATACTTCTTTACACCACTGATATTCGTATGGCAATATTGAAAATGTAGCTTCAGTAATAAAATATGCTCTTACAACACAAAGCATTGTTCTGTTACTTCACAGGCAAACGAGTGCTATTGTATACATTGAATAAATGAGAAATACAAATTTCAGTGCAATCGTAAAATCCAGATCAACAGAAAAGAGTACACTACAGTATTGCATTCGGTGAGGGGTAACCTAGTCGAATGTCTTGTGCACACCTCATCATCACATCATTTATCTGATAAACTATTGCATCTAAAGTCATGTATATTGCCTGGTCATTCCAATACCTGTTTTATTATATTTTTGTAAAAATACGCATATTGTTACGTGTGGTTATATAATACAGACCAAACCTTTATAGGCAGGTCATTTATGATCACCCTAATAAAAAATATTAAATATTTTCTATTGTCCAAAATTTTTTATCTTGAAAATAAAATAATTTGACCTGTTATATTTGCCTAATAATGATTGAAAGGAAGTGCTTAAATAGTACTAACAATTTTATTCGCAAATCATTTGAATCCCAGATTCTAAACGAGTTAAACATTTATTTTGTGTGTGATCACATTGTGTTAAATTAAAAACTAAACAATGTCACATAAAAATTTTCGCTTTCTAAACACATCAAAAATGCAGTTAATTTACAATCACAAAGGGGTGACGTGTAGAAAGAGAGGCTACGATCATCAACACCAAGAACTGATGAGACAATGGATCAACGCGATGTACGTCTAGAAGGAGAAGGGCCACGAGCATCACATCTAGAACTGTTAAAACACTAAACCAACGTGATGCACGTGTAGAAGGATAGAGGCTACGATCATCAATATCTAGAGCTGCTGAATTTTAATTTATTACATTAAATATACAGTAGCGAGCACAAAAAATGCAACGTTGGGTAAAATTATCTTTAAGTGCGATAATTTAAAAAAAAAATGGTGACCAGTTCAAAATATTTCTTTGGGTTATTAATCTCTACAGTTATACATACCTATTATCAATAACATTATGTAAATATTTGTAATTAATGATATATAATTTTGTCATTTATTAAAAAGAGTGCGAATTTCATGGGAGCAATAAAAATGCAATTCTAAATTCTTACAAAAAAATTTTAAAATTAATATTTAGTGGCGTAGCCCTTATTTTTTATGACTTCTTGCAACCTAGAAGGCATAGAGTCGACTAAAGCTATTAATGTGTTAATGGATATTTTCTCCCATTCACTTTTCAAAATTTCTTCTAATTGCCTCTTATTTGACGGATGTTTCCTCTTAACTTCCTGATCTAATAGTTCCCATAGATTTTCTATGGGGTTTAGATCGGGAGACTGTGATGGCCAATCCAAAACATTGACATCATTGTCGCTTAAAAAGTTTCGAGCTAAGCGACTTGAGTGCTTTGGATCGTTATCCTGTTGGAATATGCTACCAGCAGGCATTTTTTCCTGCAGATGAGGAAGCATGTGTTCTCCAAGGATTTCACAGTACTTCTTGGCGTCCATTTTTCCTTCGATTTGAGTTAAGGGACCTACCCCATCACGGGAAAACGCACCTGTAAATACGTGACGTAAAATCAATAATTTTTTTTAAACATATCGTTCCTTACCCCACACTATTATTGATCCACCGCCATGTTTTACGGTTGGAAGTTGATATCTTGGAGAATATCTCTGTCCAGGCAGTCTTCGAACAAAATTTATCCCATCGGAGCCAAATAAATTAAATTTGCTTTCATCGCTCCACAAGACTTTAGCCCATTGTTCATTTGACCAATCCTTGTAACGTTCTGCAAATTCCAGGCGCTTCTTTTTATTGATTGCACTGATGAGAGGTTTCTTTGCGGGTCGTCTCGCATGCAAATTAGCCTCTTTCAACCTACGGCGAACAGGTTGAACGCCTATAGAGACTCCCATTTGCTCATTTGCGAAATTAGCAACGTCCACTGCGGTCTTTCGTGGATCTTTTTTAACCAGTGCAATCATCTGGCGGTCTTGGCGAGAGGTAGTTTTTCGAGGATTACCACTACCTGGTTTCCTTTCCACACTATTTCTCAAGGAAAATCGAGATTTAATCCGACATACGGTTGATTTATTTACACCAAAGAGGTGTCCAACTTCACGCATGGATTTTTCTCCTTCTAAAGCTTTAATGATTGCAGTTTTGTTGTCAGCTGAGAGCTGCTTCTATTACAAAACACATGTTGTATAACTTATTTAAGAAATTTTCAATTATAAGTAAATAACTTTAACTATTTTTTTATTATGTTGCATTTTTTTTGCTCGCTAAAAATTTGCACTTTTTTCACTAATTCAAAAATATTTATCTTTTTAAAGCAAAATTTGGAATAAACTGTGGTTACTTTGAAAACTTATAATTGAAAGAATTAACAGCAAAAGAAAATAGATAAATTAGTTACCGTTATTTTGAAACAGATCTTATTAAAGATCAGTGATGCCAACTTAGCCCTTTTCGGGCTAGATTTAGCCCTTTTTGAAGTACCTTTAACGCGAAAAAAAATTTTTAGCCCTAAACTAAAAAACGCGCAATTTCAGCGCTTTTCAGTATTTTTGTTTAGCCCTTTTAGCCCGTTTTTCCTTTAACTCTGAAGGGCAATATTATTTTATGTTTCTCTGGCAATGTCGAATTGTAAGCCTATATATCGTAATTTTTTTCTTCTATTTATTGATTTCTTTGACATTTACATAGAATTACCAAAAGTACCGGGAACCACAAGCTTTGCTGAAAGTTTAAAATTGTGTTTACATAATCATTAGGTGGAAAAGAAATGTCAGGCTGCGATATCGTTATATACTGCAATTCATTTATCATTTGCTTCCATAGACCACTTGATAGAAACAAGTGTCAATGCTATATAAAAGGTGATTTATGAATGAAGAAGAGGATGACCAAGAAGTACAAATCGTATGTAACAATGACCAACTTTGAAAGATTGTAATGTAAATTCTATTTGAAACCAATCTTGGTACTTTAATTCTATTGAATGTAAAATGATCTCAAGAGCAATAATATCTGTTAATAAATTGTTTTGTTTAAAAATTGTGGTGTTTTTATCTGAAAAGACTTTTTTAATTTTAGCCCCCTTTTTGCGCTTTTTTGAAAAAAAAAATGAAATTGTTTTGTACTAAAAACGTAATTTTTTCAATTTAGCCCTTTTTAGCCCGTTTTTCATTTTTATTCACGCATTTGGTGCTCTAAGAGTTGGCATCACTGTTAAAGATCATATGGCACAGTGTTGCATTTTTTGTGCTCGCTACTGTATATCTTTCTAGAGTACCCCATGAGGGTCATTGTGAGGAAATTAAAAATTGTAATTATCCTCTATCTACTGTTTATTGTAGTGTAAAAATATAAAAATTGTATAAAGAAACACAAAATAATTTTTAACGAATAATAACGAACATTTTTCAATATCATGAAATTCATTACATTTAAACACCTATGGACTAGGAAACAATTAGAAGCGTCGATAAAGTAGAATTTTGATAGATTTAAGATCGTTGAGTTTGCTTTCATTACTAATTTGTATCAAATGAAGACATAGCTTATATTATTCAGCTGTTCCTTTTTTTGTCATAAAGAGGAATTTGCACACTTCAAATAAATCATTTAAATGAGTATACACTTCTCTCAGTAAGATACTATTTTACTTTCTTTTGGGGTGTATGTAAATAAATTAGTTTTGCGTTTTAATTTTTTATCATAAAATCTTTAATTTTCTATTCAATTCTAACAAATTTAATTAAATATAAATAATATTTAATTATATTATATCACGAGGAAGAACTTTTGTATTACTATTTTGCTTTCTACTGTGAGTTGTTTTTGTTGCCTTTTCTCTTTAGATCAGCGGACGGCGCCAATAGTAGCCCGGGACCGAAAATTTACGGTTTTTACACAAATAGGCAGCGTTGCCATTTGCCAAGTTTTGCTATTTTTCAAGTTGTTTGAGATGTAGAAAAGTTTTCATTAAATTTGTCTTCTAACAAAACAAAAAGTTTTTTCGACAAAAATCAATTTAAAATTTTTTTCAATAAATTCAATAATAATAACAAGAAGTATTTACATTTTTAAATAAAATATTGTGTATTTTATTAGTCCAAAAGAAACACCAACAGACAGTGTTTCCTTTAAAAATTTTGGTACTTTTGTAGGAAACAAGTTTTTTTTTTGTAAAAAAAAAATGTTTTTCCCAGAAATGAAGGTTTTTTAAAAAAAACTCCTGGTAACGCTGCACATAGGGCACGAACATCAACAATATTCGGAAAAAAGAATGTAGAAATGCATGCAGTCTATGTCGCCTTTTTATGGTTTCAGCTATATACCCAAAGAAATATTACTGTTCATGTGACCCATTACTTTTTTTCCATGACGGTTGGTTTGACGAAGAACATCTCTCATCATTAGAAGAGATGTCTTAACGAAGAACATCTCTCACTGATATTATTATTGTTTATTATGTTCTAACTCAAAATGTAAATATGAATATTATTGCTTATTGTTAGTTAGTCATTCGAAAACCATCAAGCAGGTTATTACTCCCGCATGAATTATTAATAAAGTTAATTTTATTAACCCCATTTTTTTCATCTTTATTATTTTATTATAATTTTTTTCTTCTGGTGTTCAAACTCCTGAGCAGCGTTGCCGTTTTGATTATTTTTAACCAAATTTGGTAATTTTTTTTTTCTATTGTGTAAATGTGTATTCTTTCTTCATTTTGGTTATTTTTTTTATTATCGTTAATATTATTTAAAAATTTATATTACAAGCTTTGCAATCATTAGCAAAGCGTTTTATGACTTTAAGCGTTTTTACTACGTTCAAATAAATAAAAACCTTAATTTATTATTTCGATGGCTGAATATAAAAAATGGCTAAATCGATTTTTTGTTATTTTACAGGATAAGCAACAAACTTAAAAAAATCTGCAAAATTTTAGATACAACAAAAATTTTATTACGGTTTTTAATAAAAAAAAACAGCAACACATTTTACTTCTCATTTAAAAAATTTTACATTTTTGTTTTAATGAAGTTTTCGAATATTTCCCTTATTTCGTTGACATTTTTGAAAATAAAAATTCAGTTAGGTTTTTTTTAAACTGAGTTGAAAGTGAAATATATGATAATAATTCAGGTTTAAATAATGAACGGTAGTAATTCATGAAATTAAGAGGTTTAAGTCTAAAGTAAATTGTAAAAAATTAGTTTTTATAAGACAAATTATCATAAAAAAGATGACAGTATGTAGGTAGAAACTTTTTAAGCCCTGTCCTGTTGGTTATCCCATTTCTTTTTTGTGATTGGCATTTTCATCTTATAAAGTGAATTAGAGGGTATATCTTTAATCGTCGACTTTGATCTATGTGAGAGTAGAGAGTAGTAGTAGTTAATAGTTTTCTAAAAGGCTTAAGTGACCGTTCTTTATTTGATATGCTAAAATATTAAAGGCCTTTCTTTCTTTCTCTTCTATTTACGTTATATGTCCGTTCGGAATTTCTTGCAATATTTTTCCTTTTTCGGATACCATTAGTATTCTCCGAATCAGAGTCAAAATTTTCATTCACTTTCATAATTTTTATTGCATTATTAAACTCATCATTTTTCCTGCTTGCCAAAAACAGAGAAACTCTTCAATTGATTTATAGCCGTCGTTTTTAAGGACTCGTCCCGCCGCCGAAATTTGTTAAGCAACTTTTTCCACTAAAGTGAATTTGTTATTTGGGAAATATAAACGCACAACTTCAGTTGCGACAATAATTTTAGAACGAAATTAAAAATTAGTTAGGAATTTTTCTTTCAAAAATTCATTGTCATGAATTAGGCCCTTTTTTAAAATCGTTATAAATCTGATATTTGCAATTGTATCCATCTGAAATTTTGAGGCAGAGTGAATTTGACTTTTGTCCCCCACAATAAACTAAAAACGCTATTTAAAAAAACTGAGTCACCGATTTTTAGTTTGACTACACAGAAAAAAAAAATTTTTGTATTAAACCATAAATTTATTAAAAACAAATGCATTTACATAAAAAAATTTTGGTTAATTTTTTGCTTTTTTGGTTATTTTTTATTTAATTTTGGTTATAAAATTTTTTTGGTCGTGGCAACGCTGCTCCTGAGGAACCCTCATCCACCTCAACATTTGCTCGTCCTTCGAACCAGATCCACGGATTTTTTTTTTATAAAATAAAGCGTTCTTAACCCCCAGCATTTAATTTTATCTTCAACCAACCAACCCCAAATAAGTAAAAATAAGCATATAAAGATATGTAATTATGATTTTAAAAAGGTGAGAAAAAGTTCTTTTTTTTAATAAAACGGAAAAACGGTGAAAAGGAATTTCTATATACATATGTATATACATTACAAATTTGAAAAGTGTTTTGAAAGTCAAAGGGATATAAAAATAAGGCATACACGGCCCATTGTACAAAAGGTATTCGCATAAGCAAAGTGTATTGAAAATCTGAAGTGAGTTTCGTTTTGAGAGAAAATTTGAGAGATTAAAAAAAACCAACAAATCAAGTGGCGATCCGTTATCTTTTTCTTCTTGTTTATTGGCCGTGGCCACGATCAAACTCATTGGATAAAATTTTGCATATGTGTTAGTAATTTTTGTTTGACTTAGCACAGCAAATTAATTTAAGCCTTCAAATTTCATTTAAAAAATGTCGTGAAGGAGAAAACATCATATGGTTTTCATCGGAAAAAATTCTTTTATGGTTTTCTTTTTTTTTACAAAATATTTTTTTAGGTTTTCTCAAAGAACATATGGCTTTTTGTTGGGACATTCCTTTGTTTTTGTTTTTCTTTATTTTAATATGGCAAATGATTATTTTATAGTCATTGCCTGTCCAGGTCATTAAAAAGAAAACAAAAAATGAAACTGCAATGTGTCTTTGGATGAAAGAGCGGTTGAAGAAAAGGGATGAATATAATTTTTTGTTTAACAAAACAAACTTCAGAAAAATAAAATAAATAAACATCATAAAATTCATGAATAAAAACAAAACTAAATAAAAAATATCAAAATATGTATCTCCTCTTTTATATTTTTTGCTACACTCTTTCGAAAAACTTGCGAAACATAGAGTAATGTTACTCCTACGAAATCTGGAGAAAAATGAAATGAAGTGAAAAAATTTGAAGTCGTTGCCCGCACACACATCAAAGTTGCTTCAATTTTCTGCGGAGCAGATAGCGAAAATCAAAATATTTTGATATTCTTCAAACTCTTCCCAGGCTGTACGTGTGAGTACAGTTTTATCAATACAATCACAAAAATGGCAGTTTGATCGTTGCCACGGCACTTTACAAAATTCACTTAATTGTAATAAATGAATTCTACAAAGTTTGATGATTTTTAAAGTTGCTTAAAAGGGGTAGGTATCGTGCAACGTGTCGAAATAATGTATGAATATACAGTAGCGAGCACAAAAAATGCAACGTTGGGAAAAATTATCTTTAAGAGCGATAATTTTAAAAAAATGGTGACCAGTTCAAAATATTTCTTTGGGTTATTAATCCCTACAGTTATAGATACCAATTATCAATAACATTATGTAAATATTTTTAATTAATGATATATTATTTTGTCATTTATTAAAAAGAGTGCGAATTTCATGGGAGCAATAAAAATGCAACAGCATAAATTCTAGTGTGTTTATTTAAATTAAATAGTAATTCTCACAAAAAAAATCTTAAAATTAATATTTAGTGGCGTAGCCCTTATTTTTTATGACTTCTTGCAACCTAGAAGGCATAGAGTCGACTAAAGCTATTAATGTGCTCATGGATATTTTCTCCCATTCACTTTTCAAAATTTCTTCTAATTGCCTCTTATTTGACGGATGTTTCCTCTTAACTTCCCGATCTAATAGCTCCCATAGATTTCTATGGAGTTTAGATCGGGAGACTGTGATGGCCAATCCAAAACATTGACATCATTGTCGCTTAAATAGTTTCGATTTAAGCGACTTGAGTGCTTTGGATCGTTATCCTGTTGGAATATGCTACCAGAAGGCATTTTTTCCCGCAGATGAGGAAGCATGTGTTCTCCAAGGATTTCACAGTACTTCTTGGCGTCCATTTTTCCTTCGATTTGAGTTAAGGGACCTACCCCATCACGGGAAAACGCACCTGTAAATACGTGACGTAAAATCAATAATTTTTTTTAAACATATCGTTCCTTACCCCACACCATTATTGATTCACCGCCATGTTTTACGGTTTTAAGTTGATATCTTGGAGAATATCTCTGTCCAGGCGGTCTTCGAACAAAATTTAACCCATCGGAGCCAAACAAATTAAATTTGCTTTCATCGCTCAACAAGACTTTAGCCCATTGTTCATTTGACCAATCCTTGTAACGTTTTGCAAATTCCAGGCGCTTCTTTTTATTGATTGCCCTGATGAGAGGTTTCTTTGCGGGTCGTCTCGCATGCAAATTAGCCTCTTTCAACCTACGGCGAACAGTGTGAACGCCTATAGAGACTCCCATTTGCTCATTTGCGAAATTAGCAACGTCCACTGCGGTCTTTCGTGGATCTTTTTTAACCAGTGCAATCATCTGGCGGTCTTGGCGAGAGGTAGTTTTTCGAGGATTACCACTACCTGGTTTCCTTTCCACACTATTTCTCAAGGAAAATCGAGATTTAATCCGACATACGCTTGATTGATTTATACCAAAGAGGTGTCCAACTTCACGCATGGATTTTCCTTCTTCTAAAGCTTTAATGATTGCAGTTTTGCTGTCAGATGAGAGCTGCTTCTATTACAAAACACATGTTGTATAACTTATTTAAGAAATTTGCAATTATAATTAAATAAATAACTTACTTTAATTATTTTTTTATTATGTTGCATTTTTTTTGCTCGCTAAAAATTTGCACTTTTTTCACTAGTTCAAAAATATTTAACTTTTTAAAACAGAATTTGGAATAAACTGTGGTTACTTTGAAAACTTATAATTGAAAGAATTAACAGCAAAAGAAAATAGATAAAATAATTACTGTTATTTTGAAACAGATCTTATTAAAGATCATATGGCACAGTGTTGCATTTTTTGTGCTCGCTACTGTATGTATAAAAAACAGAACACAGAAAAATAGAAATAAAACCAAAGGATTATAATAGTGTTCGGATAAAATAGGATCCTACCCATTTAAAGTCGTGATATTGGATTATCGGTTTTTATTATTGCCAAAAAAATTTGTTCTCCTTATTGAAGAAAAGTCTTTTGGGCATTATTTGGAAAAATTCATTCGTTCCTCGGACCACGTGGTTAAATTTAGTGCGTACTTTTCTTCCATCCCTCGTCTCATAGCTTAGAGGTGCAAAAGGATGAAATAATCGACTTATAGATTGGATTGAGGTCAGCTTATGATGACGTTTTGTCTAAAAAGTTGGCTTTAAAGTAAGAAATTAGCGTATAGAATATTAAGAATAAATACTTATCCGCGAATAATGCCCATCTTAAGTGTCTCTCAAAGGCCAGTAAGCTTTTAAGTTCTTTTTAACTTAACCCAACTGGCTCCTCGAATGAAACTAAACCCGATGCCAAATCAGTGGACCGTTTTCACTTACCACCGTGCGACATGGAGGCCTTTTATGGAGACTATAGCTCCTGGCCTATTTTTCACGATCAATTCACAGTCCTATATGGCGATCAAGCGCATATATCGCCAGTTGAGAAACTTTGTCATTTGATAAAAAACATTAAAAGCGAAGCTCTTGATATTGTCAAATCATGTCCATTTACAAATGCGGGTTTTGGATGGCCTAGGATAATTTAATCGAACGTTATGAGAACAAACGCGTCCTAGTAAATGCACAACTTAAGATTCTTTTAAGCCTTTCGCCTATTACCAAATAATCTGGTCCCACTATAAAAGCGCTACAACGAACAATTAATCAAATCAATCAAACTTGGTCTTGTTGAATATAGACACCAAAAATTGGGACGTTATTTTTGTCTACATCTGTTCAACATGTTTACTCGATGTTACACTCAATCTGTGGGAGCAATCAATTAACGACATTACTGGCTTACCAACCTGGAAGAAAATCGACGCATTCTTATCCAGCCGCTTCCATACTTTGGAGTCCGTGAACGATATTAGGACAACAAGTAACCTCACTAGCTACTCAAAAAATAATTCGCATTTCAAATCTGATAATCCCCGTGGATCGCGAAAGGTAAATTCTTTTCATGCTAATGTTTCGCAAAAAAACAAGTGTATCTTGTGTCAAGATTGTCACCATCTGCGATTATGTCCACAGTTTCTAGTTATGCCTGTCGATAAGCGTTTTGCTTTAGTAAAGGATCAAAATCGATGCATTAATTTTTTGGCGACTTTTCACGATATTAGAAAATGCAAGAGTCAATTTGTTTGCTCTATTAGCAAACAAAGGTATTATTCTCTTTTGCATCGACCCATATTATAGAATCCTTACTCAAACTCCCTTTCAACACCTTTGCCTGAAACTGTCACCACTTCAACTTCAAATAACTTACCATTCTGATTCGGCGTTTTTACAAACCTCTGAATCGAATTTGACCCTCTTAGGAACATCTCTCGTGACTACCATGATCGGCGACATCTGCTGTACGGTTCGCGCTCTTATTGACCTGGATCTGCGGCCTCGTTTATATTAAGATCTCTTCAACGAAAATTGGGGCTTCTCTTTAGAAGTTCACATACGAATGTCATTAGTCTTAGTGGTTCTATTATTACGACTTCATCTCCAATTGGACAAATCGAAATTAAATCGACTTTGGGCCCCCATTTCTCCACTCATGTGGTTGAAAATCTTACCAACAAGGTACAAATGTGGACTTACTCCTGTGGGAGATATATACCCAAAGATTATTCATGACGGCCTCCGATGGAATAAAAATCGAACTCTTGTCGCTCAACAGAGCGTATTCGGTTGGATTATTACTGGTCGACTCGATTATGGTTTAATTAACTCATCGGTTTATCAAGCTTGATGTTAATTATTTGTTGAGTCGTTTTTGGGAACTCGAAGAAGTACCTACTCGACCTACAGTCTCGGATGATGACAAATATTGTGAAGAATTATATCAATAAACTACGTACCGTAATTTGTCTACCTGTTTCCCTACCCTTTATTAGAAATTTCCCCTATGAAAAGTCTATTGACCAATCTCAAAACATCGCTATGTCTCAACATATACGCAATGAGGCTCGCCTTAGTAAGGATATGGAATCTAAATCAAAATACGATTTTAGAATATTTAACCCTTAACCACATGAAGAGTTTAACCCCCGATTTAACCTCTGACCCGAAATCGTATTATTTACCCCATCATGCGGTCTTAAAACCCGACAGTAGTAGCACCAATGGTACTAGTGGAGTTAGCTTGAATGATATTCTTTACCCCGGACCAGTTTTACAGGCCGATTTACCAACTCTTATTATCAGATGGTGTTTTTTAAATACGTTCTGATTGCTGTCATAAAGCAAATGTATCGTCAAATACTTGTTAAACACGTTTCAGCGGATTTTATTCCGTAACTTCCCCCGTGAAAACGTCAGTGATTTTGAATTAAAAACAGTCACCTTTGGTGTCAATTGTGCTCCCTATTTAGCAATAAGGACTCAATTGGAGTTAGCCAATCAGTGCGAGCGTGAAAACCCCCATAACCAAAAGCAGATGTGGACACACATCAAAAACCTAGTACTTAATAAGAAGCAAAACTCAGCCAAATCTGTGATATTTGACCAAATTGAGTATAACGATATATGTGATATAGTAAATAAGTTCAATGCATTCTTTATCGATAGCATTAGTAGTATAAGGATATCAATAGGCAGCGTGCAATATATTAACCGAATAGAATATAGAGTAATTGATATTTTTAAATTCCGAAAGGTGGATATTATTAAACTGGAGAGCATCGTGAAGTGTATGAATAACAAATCTGACCATGAACGTGTATCAAATAAAATTATACTTGACAACTGGAATGTAACAGGAAATATTATGTTAAAATTAATAAACACTTCTTTAGAGACAGGTATTTTTCCTGATAATTGGAAAAAATCAACCGTAACTCCAATTGAGAAAGTGCCCGGAACGAGAAAATGCGAGGAGTTTAGACCAATAAACTCTCTGAAAACGTGTGAAAAGATAATTGAAAAAGTAGTAAAAGGTCAGCTTGATAAATATATAGAAAATCGTGACATACTATCTAAATACCAGTCAGGATTCCGTAGGAAACATTCGTGTGAAACCACGGTAAACTATGTCATAAGTGAATGGAGAACGGTAGGAAAAGATAAGAGGATTTGGCAATATTTCTTGACTTCAAGCGAGCTTTTGAGACGATTGATAGGGAAATAATGCTGGATAAACTATTGATGTATGGAATAAGAGGAATTCAGCTAGATTGGTTTAAATCGTACCTAAAAAGGATAAGGCAAACGACAAAGTTAAATGACAGTGAATCTGCTGAAATAATAAATGACTTCGGAGTGCCACAAGGCTCCATTTTGGGAGCGTTATTGTTTATAATCTATTAAATGACATGCCAAATATTTTGGAAAAATGTAAAGTTGTTTTGTACGCTGACGACACTCTGATATATAGTATAGCAAATAGTGATGAAGAATGTCGCGAAAATATCAAATATGATATGAAAAAAGTTGAGGAATGGCTTAAAATGAATAAACTCAAACTAAATGAAGATAAAACAAAAATAATGGAAATAAACTTACATTCAGACGAAATATTTAAAATAAATGACACAGTAATTGAAAAAGTCGAATATATAAAATACCTTGGTTTTATAATCGACAGAAAATTAAATTTCAATGAACAAATAGATTACTTATGCAAGAAAGTTGGTAAAAAAATTAGTTTTTTAAGGAGAATAAGAGACAAAATATCCAAGCCTACAGCGATAAATATATACAGCACGATAATAAAGCCGCACTTTGAATATGGTTCCACTATTTTATTCACATGCAGTGGCACAAATCAATTAGCCAGGATGCAGAAACTGCAAACTAGAGCGATGAGAATAATACTGAAATGCGATCGTTACACACATATAACTACAATGGTAAATAATCTAAAATGGATGAGCATAGCACAACGACTCCAATTTAACATATTACGGTTTATTAGAAAATTTAAACAAGGAGACGCCCCGAAATACTTATGTGATCAAATACAATATGTTGGAGATAGCCAACCATATCAACTAAGAAATGCTTGTGACTTTAGGATGCAAAAAGTGAGGTCAACACAAATGCAGACAACGCTATTCTACAAGGGTCTACAGCTGTTTAACTCATTGCCAAACAACATTAAGAATGAAACAAATGAAAATGTCTTTAGACGAAAATGTATTAATTTTGTGCTATTTAATTTGTAATATACATTTATTGTAAATTTTTAATGAAAATGTAAAGTATTTTTAATACTAATAATAATAATAAAAAAAAAAATTTCGAATATCAGAAGGAATTATATGTATGTGGATGATGTATTGTTTGGATCCCATAGCATAGATGATGCAATTAAAACCCGAAACGATCTTATCGATGTTCTTGCTTCTGCTGGCGCTACATTGCAGGGTATAGAATTTATTGAATGATAATTTTTTAACTCTCTCTGATTCATGTACCTCAAAATTGTTAGGCTAGCAATAGAATGTTTCAACAGATTTCTTTTATTTTAAACCCCACGAATATTCTTGTTCAAATCAATTTGCAAAGCGAACTGTACTGGTTAGCCCCGAAATTGATCGTTGCCAAGAAGGTGATGCAACAAATATGGAAAGATCAGACTGATTGGGACGAAGTGGTTAAACCTCCTACGTTGAAGCTGTAGAAAACCTGTTTTGAATATTACCCCCATATCGAGAATATTAAAATGCCCTGTTCTATCAACTATCACCCTACATTTTCCTTCGAAATACATGGTTTTTGTAATGCTTCAGAAAGGGCATACGCCGCTGCACTTTATATTCGCTCTAAATGGACAATTCTTTACCCACCTATTGAGTGCGAAAACTAAGGTTGCGCCTGTTAAATATATAACTCTTCCCCGAAAGGAGGAAAAAATGATTCAACATTTTAGAATGCAACATCTCAACAGTTGCTTTCAATCGTATATGTGGACTGATTCTACAATAGTTTTAACATGGTTGCAAAAACACTCTTATTTTTGGAACACGTTTGTAGCAAATCGTACGACCTCAATTTTGGAGAAAACCAATGGTGATAACTGGTCTCACGTGGACTCAAAGGATAACCCTGCGAATTTAGCATCCGTGGATGTTCAGCTAATAATCTCGTTGAGAGTCAACTTTGGTGGCACGGTCCCTCTTGGCTTAAGTTGCCTCGAAATAGCTGTCCATCAAATAATGAGATATTTAACAAGAATATGGAAAACAAACCGTACTATTGCATTTGACAAAAATCTTGGCTTTCAAAATTCTTGATAGATTTTCAGATCTTCCTCGAGCCATGCGTGTAATAATTTATTTATTTCGCTTTTTACATAACACTTGCGCCAACTATAAGGCTCATTGCACTTTTAATTCAACCTCTCTACAACAATCTCAATTTGTAAAATCTCGTCTTGTTCTCTTATGATAACGTCTATATTTTTCAGAATATACCCACTGTCAAAAGCAGTGTTGCCGTTTTGGTCGGCAAATTTGTTCGGAAAAAATTGACAATTTTTAATTTTGGTAGGGTTTTGTCTCTAATCACAAATTATTTTTTTCTTTACATAATTTATTTATAATCTCACATATTTTATCTTAAAAGTACTTTATCCATTGTTTACCATTTACCAATAAATTATGCACTTCGATGACGAGTAAGTAGTTATTAACGACTTTTATATTAGATCAGCGATAGTGAACCGAATTCCGCTATTGGTCATTAAATTATAAACGACGTTTAGCTTAATTTAGTGACAACGATGCTTATTAATGTCAGCATTTTTGAAAAAAAAAAATACTGAATAGGAAAACATTAAAACATTCTGCCTGTGCATTAGAGGATTGAACTATGGGTAAGTAAGTATAAATATTATTCAACAAAATCTTTTTTTTTTTTATTAATAAATATCTATTTGAGATACATAACAAAAAAAAAGAAGATTGAAGAAAGAACCGAAAACAACAATGGGGCAGCTTGTAGGTAAAGTTATTTAAATTAACAAATTTTGATAAAATAATGAATCTTTTTGTTTACAGTGATGCACGCTCCAAGCCACTTGCTGCACATATGAGTCATCTAAAAAATCATGAAAAGGCAACAATGCATGTACAAAACTATGACATCAAAAAGAAACATTTATATATCGACAAATTTTTTAACAACGAACAACAAAGAAAGTCGCAACAGGTAAAACATGTAGAATTCACGTTGTTTTGCATTATGCACTATCTTCCTGCATTATTGGTTGTGTGCTCCGCGATTGCAAAACCGGTGCATTGCGGAAGGACAAAGGTCACAGAAATAGCAGACAAAATTGGAAAGCAGGCAAGGAATGATGTAATATTCAAATTACAAAAAAAAAATTTTTTAATTGTGGACGGAACTACCGACCTTTCTACGAAGAAATGGTTTATTTTAATCGCTCTTTATGTAAATTCAGCGTTTGAAATCCAAGATAAGTTTCTGACAATATTAGAATTAACTATCTCAGACGCGCAGTCAATATTTGAAAAAATTAAAGAATTTTTGTGTTATGTGAAATTCCTTTCAAGAACCTAATAGGACTGTCAACAGATGGAGAAAATGCTATGTCTGGTAATGTAAGAGTCCTTAAGGCGTTATTTGAAAAAGAAATAGAATTATTTTACATTAAATGTTCCTGTCACGCTTTACAGCACTGTTTCAGTTACGTCATAAAAAATTGCCATCGTCTATCGAAAAATTGTGTCGGAACATATACACCTTTTTTCTCGTAGTCCCAAACGCGTCAGCGAACTCAAAGAACTCCAAGAATATTGTTCAGTTGTACCGTATAAAATTTTAGGTATATGCAGTACCCGTTGGCTTTCGCTGGATGGTGTTGTATTAAGAATCGTTGAGCAATGGTATAGCCTAAATGAAATGTTATTTTTGACATATTTTCTACCCATTTCCAATAACCTTAACAAAGAATTTTAAGCGGAAAGTTCACGTTTACCGTATTTATACACTAGCATAAAATCGAATTTTCTTTTAATATTAAGCAATTTTATTAAAAAAGAACTAATAAATAATATAGAAATTGATTACAAAGAGAAGCAATATCAGCTTGATACTTGTAAAATATTTATTGGCACTAAGGCAGAAACATATGCGGAAACTTATTTGAATACGACTAAAAAATATGAAATAAAATCTGCTGTTATAGAATTTTATATAGAATTTCTAAATCAGATCAACAAGCGATTAGATTTCAAAAACGATAGTATAAAACTTTTAAATATTTTTACTCCTGATAAGGTATTTTCAAACGATGATCTTCTGGTTCTTGTTTTAAAATTCCCTAAGTTAGTTACTGAGTGGAATTTACTGCGGCTCAGTGATATAAAAACTTTGGCCAATTTAAATATTAATGCTTTTTGGCAAAAAGTAAGCTTCTATAAAAAAACGGGTTAAATGAGAAAAGTTTCTCAAATATTTCTTATTTTATATTTATTTGTTATCTGCCATATAGTTCCGCCGCCGCTGAACGCAAGTTTTACACACTAGCGCTGATAAAAACTAAAGTAAGGAATAAACTAGAAGTAAATACTGTTAACGGTATTATGTCGTGTAAAGAAAGTATCAAAATGAATAATCCGCACAATGTTTGGTCAGCCTACGTAACCAAATGTAAAATCAAGCACTTTAACGTTTTAGTTTTAGTGTGATGTATTTAATACATGCCTGATTTTGGGAAAATTTTGGTCGGAAAAAAATTTTCAAACGGCAACACTGGTCAAAAGGTGTTTACTACCAAAGATAAGTCTCCTTGTAACTTTCAACCTTTTCATATACAACAACGGTTTTATTAGAGCTAACGGCCGATTGTCACAATCCCCAGTCTTAATATACAATGAAAAATTCCCAATTATCTTGCCATATCCAGGGCATTTTACTCGCCTTTACCTAGAAATGTTGAGTAAATATTCTGCAGACGGTGGTAATTCATTAGTAATGAGATTGATGCGTATAGAGTTCTGGGTTCCGAAATTAAAGAATTTAATTAAAACATAACTGTAAGGCTTGCATTTTAGACAAACATCGCCAAAGCAAGCAAATAATCGGTGCTTTATCGGACGAACGCACGACAATGTCAGGCCCCTTTACTCATACCGGAATCGATTTCGCCGGTCGCTTTTATATTAAATCTTATGTAGGGCGAGAGTGTAAAACAACAAAAGGTTATGTTCTCGTATTTGTATGTTTGTCAACGAAAGCCACACATTTAGAACTAACATCTGAAATTTACACAGCCGCTTTCCTTGCTGCATTTTCTCGCCGTGGTTGTCCCTCAACATTATATTCAGACAATGGTATAGCTTTCGTTGGCGCTGCAAACGTTTCCTTGCAGATCGTAGCAATTTTCTAACCACCCTTCAACAAAAGCTTTCTAGTCAGTATATGTACCAAAATATTAAATGGCATTTCATACCGCCAGGTGTACCTCATATGGGAGCACTATAGGAAGCTGGTGTTAAAAGTTTTAAGTCTTACTTAAGTAAAATTACGAGTGCGCAAAAATTTACCTTCAAGGAATTTGAAACTATGTTAGTGCGCGTAAAAGCATGCTTGAATTCAAGGCCCTTATGTCCGATCAGCGATAACCCCTTAGAACTAAATGCTTTTACTCCCGCCCATTTTCTAGTTGGATCCCCCCTTTTGGCGCCGCCCCTTGTCCCAACTGATCAGTTCCTTGAGTTTTGTTAATCGAAGGCGTAAATTAAAGATACTCCCTCATCATTTCGCGGTAATATGGAAAGAATGTCTGAAGGAACTGCATAAACGCACTAAGTGTCAATATCCCGAAACTGACCTTCGTGAAAGCACTCCACGGCCATTAACCCCAACTCGAGAGACATAACAGCCATTCCAAGATGTAATTGCTAGGCTACCTACGAAGTGCAACAGGGACTGTCGCTATTGTAACAGAGTTCACCCACACAGTTTACGGAAGTGTTTTCGGTTTCGTTGCCCCCCCGTGCAAGAGCGTATTGCAGTAGTCCGGAAATATGGCTACCGTTTTAACTATCTGGCTCATTCGCACAGAATAAGGCACTGCCAAAGTCGCGAACGATGTGGAGACTGCCTGGGGGAACACCATACGCTATTACACCGTGATTCAGCATCGCTCATCCGCATATCATCAGACACAAATACACTATTCAGCTGCAACTATTACACAATCGGGAGCACCAATCATCGTAATCAATGTAGCTGCAAAATCATAAAAGATCTATGATGGATGATCTAATAATGAATTCTGATTATAAACCAATGAATTACTTATATATGTATGTATAAAATATCTATGCCTCATTAGTGTACAACTAAATATTTTTCTTTACATATGTATATCGAATCCGAATTTTTTTTTTTATATTAACCCTATACATTATTTGTTGTCACTCTTTATCAGGAACAATCTCCGTCTTTTTTATTGCAATACTGCAAGGGGGGCGGAACGTTCATGTGACCCATTACTCTTTTTTCCTAATGGCTGGTTTGACGAAGAACATTTATCATCATTAGAAGAGATGTCTTAACGAAGAACATGTCACTGATATTATTATTGTTTATTATGTTCTAACTCAAAATGTAAATATGAATATTATTGCTGATTGTTAGTTATTCGAAAACCATCAAGCAGGTAATTACCCCCGCATGAATTTATTTTATTAACCCATTTTTTTCCTCTTTATTATTTTATGATAATTCTTTTTTCTCCTAGTGTTCGAACTCCTGAGGAACCCTCATCCACTACAACAATTACAAATTGTAATTGTCAAGAATTGCCCAATAATTATTTTCACTTTTTATGACATTATATCACTTTGAATAATGATCTTGCTTATTCTGGAATAAACATAAATGCTTTTGAATGCATCGATTCCATTATTATCTTCTGTACTTTGTTTATATAATTTACTCATGTACAAGCATGTATATATAAAATATGTTTATTTGGCAAAAATTTTTCTCTTATAATTTATTATCAAAAATTGAGTTAACTCGATTTTATATACATAAATATCCAGGTGAAAATAGAAGAAACCACATCGAAAAACTATAAACCTGTTTAAACTATGTTTGAACACATAATATGCCATAAGTGGATTTTAAGTACTTCCAATAACAGCAAGAAAACTTCCATCAAACGAAAATAATGTCTCCACAATTTCAGTTCTATTAACCAAAGGGAATGTCCCCACAATTTACAGTTAATGTAAATTGTTTAGAAAGAGCTTAAGTTTGGTGGAAAACGAAAATACACAAAGGAATCACTTCACATCTTGCCTTTGTTTTATCAACAACTCTCTATTTTTTAATAATAATCAAAGTGAATTGAAACAAAAAAAAATCTATTCTGCAACAAAGTGAAAAGTTACTGATTAAAAGTATATATACATATCTAAATATTAATTTAATACCTACCTCGAGTGTTACATTAATTGTTAATAGAATTATACTATACCAAATTATAGAGTGAGTTTCAAAACGTCATTTGCAATGTAACCGAACAAAGTCATGCATTCCTAAACGCAACCTTGTAAACATTGACAATGCATCGCATACCTAATATATAACAAAAGTTATCAACACGCAAACAAGAAGCAAACTGTGAATCACTAATTGTGTTGATGCTTTCTGTTTACATTTATAAACAAAATACTTGAATTAATTTGTTAATTTTAATTTCCTTTTTGGTGAAAAAATGGAGTTTTGAGTGGAAGCAGCGTCTCCTGACAAAACGACTTCAAAGTGAATACGATTTTGCTTTAAAAAAAAAACGTATTGTATTGGGAGAGAAAGTGCTAAAGGCAATAGGCAACATCATGGGAATTTTTTGATAAAAAGATGAAGTGTATGGAACTCGAACCGATGTAACTGTTCCAGGAAATATGCTTGGCCGCTCGTTGGAGTTGTTACCCTCAGTTACTACTGATTCTTCTGCTACGCTTGATACTTCACCAATCCCACAAGAACCTCCGCAAAAACGACCGCGATATGATGTAAAAAATTTGGAAAGAATATTTTTTATTATTGACAGTTCCGTTTCAAAAGCAAAGTGATTGCAAACAAGTGTTTCTAAACGTAAAAACATTGCAATGTGCGAACAACACACTTGATTACTTTGTATTGAAACAGTAGTAATACCGCATCACTGCAATGTGTTTTGGAACTCATCCATACTCACCTGAATTACCTAAATTAAATTGTAGATACGTGAATTGTTTCTGTCTAATTATACTCACCTGAAAATATCTTAATACTTATCAACCCACGTGTTAACCTAATTACGTTATACTGAACTGAATTATATTGGTTATATTGATGGTTACTAACAGCGAATACCTCTAATAAAGGCAAAATTGGAAAGGAAAAAAAAGGTTTTTTTCGACGCTGAAAGAAATGAAAGATTTTCTCACTCTATTCTCTCATTTCCAAGAAATTGAAATAACTCTATTTCTTTCTTTTTTCTCTACATCACATAACGCAACGATTGTAATTACTCACGAGTAATTACAATCCACTTCTCTGAAGATCTTTTTCGTAAAAGGAGATTTACAAACAATTAGCCAGTTAGCCCTAATCTGTTTCAAAACTAAAATCAATCTCCGCTAAACGTCCGTGTGCTATGATCGAACTCCTTTCATAGTGGAGGATCGATTATTTACTTAGGAAAACAAAGATTGGAAAATGTTAGGAAATGGGGAAGTAAGATTTTACACTTTAGGTTCACAATCAAAATAACAACAATGGAAAATTTCATGATACAATCGGTAAAGGTTAGGTTAGAATCAATATGTTTTCCAAGAGGAAGGAACTATGTATCACCTTCACATAAGATTAGTTGAGATTTACAATATATTTGTTTTATTTTTATTTTACTTCTATATGATATTTATAATTATTTACAATTGTGTCGCTTTAGAGAATAAAATTTTTTCAAATTAGAAAAATACAAACTTATGATGCATTAACAGGGCCAAGAATAGTTAATTATATATCTAGTTTACCACGCTCTTCCTTGCAGTGGTAAATAACCGCCGCATTGTTGTTGATGTCCATTTGTTATAAAGTTATTTTGATTCCTGTATGCCATGGCTAAGCTATTCGAAACTATCGCGTTGTTGCAGGGTTGTTGTAGCATTTGAGAATTACTGCCATTTACAGCTCCATTATATGAAGCAAGTATTGAGGACGACGTATCTGGAGAATGCGATCCTGTTGTCTCACTTATAAGGCCAACATTATTGGTGATATTATTTCCATTAATTAGATTTGAACCCACGGTACTTCCATTTCCAGTCGACTGCTGTTGAGAATGAGACTGAACTGTATTCCCACCCGCACAAGGTTTTCCATCTTTTACTAAAACCGGAACTGCAACTCGTCTTGGAGAACTCGCGGACTGAAAAGGTTTTAAAAGTAAAATATTTATAATAAAAAATGTTTGTGTAAAAAATTCAATATATAAAATTTCTCAAAACAAATAACACAACGCAACAACTAAAATACCTCTACTAAGGACATGGTAGTCAATTGAATTAAAAATTTTTTTTCAGAATTCCAAATTTTATATATTAAAAAGTTTTTTCTTTTACAAAATGCAAGTAGTAGGAATTTTTTTCACAAATTTCATACATACATGCATACATAATTGGCCATCACCCTTCAGTCAGGTGTGGGACCTACAGTTTAAAGCCGGCTCTGAACGACAGATTATTTCAAAAACTTTTCATGGCAATTTTATATACTTTCAGAGTTTTTGCAAGAAATCTGCTGTGAGGAGTTGTCGAAGAAACATTTCAAAACTTATTACGTTGGAGATAACTGGCATGTGGTTTGAACTGTGGCCACACGACTAATTGGCCAACACTCTAGCTACTAGACTGACTTATCAACATTTTACATAAAAAGTAAAGTAGAAAGTAGACTTTAAAAATTCAAGAACTTTAAAAAAAGTGTACTTAGAACGTTATAGAATGGAGGCGTCGATATGTACATATTAATACAAATATACATAGTTAAATACGAACCATTCTTTGAGAACAGCTCTGTTATACCATTAATATTTTAAGCAATAAATTTAGTACCTGATTTTGCTGGTTTTGTTCTGCCATAGCTTTTTCCTTTGCCTGTCTTTTGCATTTGTATCTGTGATTTTGAAACCAAATCTTTACCTTAAATGAAAGATAATATATATTTTTTAAATAATTTCTTAAGTATTAAAATCGTATGAAGGCTTAAGCATGAGAGGTACTAGTTATGTATTGTATAATCACTCTTTGACAAAAATTTAATTAAAAATAAATTAATTTAAATAAACACTTTCGTGAACAAAAATCAAATGTTCTGTACAATTTTTTGAATTACCACTTCCTAAGTGATATCCTCAATTGATTTTGGGGCTTGCGCCCTGCCCCCTGGCGAGGATAACATCAACAACAAACGTTAAGGAAAAGTAAGGATTCAATACGTTTTGAAAAATAGTAGAACTTATTCAACACAAGTCATCTGTTTGGCTGAAACCCCCTAATAATGAAACTGCTTTATAACAGATCTTTTCTTTTAAAGGAAAGAAAAGGAATGTTAAAAAGCTCTAACGCCTTACTTTCTGAAAGCCGGTGACTATAACTTCAAAAATTTGTTTTGGGGATACAGTTTTGTGATACGTTGAGGTGGAGCATTATTTGTTGCAATATCGAACATGAATTTGGATATTATATCATGTGGCCAACAAACATAGCCAACTACCGACAGAGAAAAAAATTTTTCCTGAGATTATCTGAAGATGAAACTGTACTGGAATAGGTACTTGCCTACTATTGTCTCACAAAGACGAACACGATAATAAAATTTATTTGTGGACGCAGCAAGGACGGTTACTAAAGAAAGAAGAACTCGAGTAAAATAGTAAGATCAAAAATAAAATCAGCATCTAACAATGTGCAGAACGGCTCAAAGGACTTCTTCAATTTAAAAACCCTTACAAGAAATTTGCAATACCTTGGAATCAGAATAAGATCATTCATTGTGAAGCTCTGCCATAAATATTAAATTGCTTATCTATAGGTGGGTAAGCAATGATACCGATTATGTTGAAATTTTGAGAGATTCAGACAACAATGCCTCCACTCTGCACTGCCCTAGGAAAAATAATAGCTTAACGTTATAAGGATCATCCGAAAGTTTATTGCCAAAAGTCGAACAGTTGTATTCCAGACCTTTTCGTATTCAGTAAGAGGCGTATGGAACAAACCCACAGATTCATGCAAGTCATAAGAACGGCATCCGAAAAGGAAAAGTAGCGTCCCTCATTTTTCATCGATGTGGTCCAAGCATTTGAAAATTTATAGCGGTAAGATCAGATTCACGAACAGAAACTAAATTTACATTATAGAATTGCGGTTTTAAATACTGCGGGAATACCGCGCTCGAACACCAAAGGCCATTTTTGAGATCAAAGTTAAACCAAAGAAAATAAAATATAAAGAATGTGCATATTAACATATTTTGGAATATTTTTCAAAAATTTTTCATGACGCGGGAGGAAAGATATAAGAGAAGGAAAGAGAAACCAAGAGCATGACAATGCGTTGTTCTTATCATCTCATCTTAATAAAATTTCCGAAACGCTTATTCTGGTCAGTGTTGCCACTAAAAAATTTTTGTAACCCACATTTGTGAAAAAATCACCAAATCAGAAAAAATACAACCAAAATTAAATTTACAGTTTTTTTATTTTATTTTTTTAAATATAAATTATAATTAGTACAACATAGTAAGAAAAGAAACAAAAAAATAACAAAATGAAATTTTTTAAATTTTAATTAATTTATTTCTACAAACAAAACAAAAGCTCTTTTTATAAGAAAAATAAATAACTAAATCCGTAAATTTTGGTTAAAAATACCTAAACGGCAACATTGGTTGTGATTAGTGAGTAAAAGAGTTGACAGTCTATAACAGGGATGGGAAATTGGTCTTAACAAATTGTACTAACGTTCACAAAAAATTATACTTTTTTCAGACCGATTGTACTAAATTCACTTTTTTTCTTTTTTAAACTTTTTTTTATTATAAATTAATAAAAATATAAATGACAATTCATTTCATTGTGTGTAGTATTAATGTAAAAGTACAGAAATAACAGTAAATTTTTCAAATTGTTAGTGCAGTTTTGACTTCAGTATAAAAATTAAGGTTTTTAGTGTTTGCAAAATTATAGCACCAGTCTCGTTTTTGTTCAATAAGAAGCTTTATTTACCAAAAATATTTATACTTAAAACTTAGTAAACCCCCCTTATTAAAGTAAATATTCGGTCTTTGATATTCTTATAAAGATTATTTAATATTTCTCCGTCTATTTTGACCCACTCTGCGGTCATTTTTAATTTCAAAGAGAGAGCAAGAGAGATTTAAACTTAGTGGTGAATAAAACTGTGATTAAATTTAAGATTACGGTGATAACAAAGAGAGAGCTGAGAAAGCACAAAGCTAAAACTGTAGTAGTATTGGTGAGCGAGAGAGAAATGCGCTGAAAGAAAAGTTGTGTAAACTGAAATAAAATGTACGGAAAAAAATCCAAAAAGCGAAATTTACAATAAAATCTGGAATAGAAATTCGTCCATACTACTGAACTTAAATATAGTTTCTCATGAAAATTTACAATCTCAAAATTAATTATATGTTAATTTTTTATCTTTCATGTGTAATATTTCCCATGAAAGATGTATGATAATTTTTCATTATTATTCAAAATTTAAAAAAAACCGGTTATGAAAATAAAATAAATATAAATAAAGAAATTCAATTTTAAATGTGGAATATATTTTGGGCAAAACTTTCTTAATACCTAAAGGAGGATTTTTTTGGTGTAATAAATAACTTTAAGGAATTCCATTTCAAATATAAAATATTTTTTCCATACTCACTGATTTGGACAAAATTTTGGAAACACATAAAGAAAGATCCACTAGAGTGACACCTTACTTTATTCAATTAAATTTTGAAAAATACGACAGCCTTTTTAAAATTAAAGTAAAAAAAAGAGAGATATTTCCCTCGCGGAACTTCATTTACGTGTTTAGAAAATTTTGTTCAAACAGTGACTATGGAAAAAGAATAGAAAAAAAGACACAGAGTTATTTCTTTTATTTATATTTTTATAAAATCTTCAATATTAACACTATTATGGCAATTTCGTAAAAGCAGAATATTTTTTAGGTGTGCTAAACTTAGTTTATTGCGTTGTTTGGAACCAATGAATTTCAAATCCGAAAAAATCTGCTCACAGAAATATGTAGATGGAAAAAATGACAAACATTTTTGATATTAAATCATCTAAATTGTTCCAGAATTCCTCCATATCAATTATATTAGCATAATTGAATTCGCTTTTAAGTATTACTAATTCAATTTGGATTTCAAAATCGTATTTGGTTATATCACATTTAAATGGGTTATTACAGAGATCAAGCAATGGACCAAACGCATTTTTTATCATGAAATATTTTTCAAAAGCCATAGCAAATTTTTTACAGTGCATTTAGCAAAAAATATTACAAAAAAATCGTACACCCGCTACGCATATGCATTCGTCGCTGGCTGAGTGACGACTAACAAAAGAGAATAAGAATATGTGTGTTTTTAATTTGCGCAAAAGCACTATGAAATGAACATCATTGTTCTAAATATAGTGACAATGAGTATATTAAAATTAACTCTCCAAATATAAATGCTGAGTACACTAAAAGAATATAATGATAATTAATAATACCGTAAATGATAATTAAAATTTATATAAACGGCTTAAGCTAACATAATAATATTAAATAATAATGAACGTAGAAGATCTGTTTTAGGTGTTTGTTTTATTTTTAATCTGGTTAAAGGTGATATCGACTCTGAGTTTTTGCTTTCCAACCTGAATTTCAGCATTCCTGCAAGATTTACACGGCACTATCGTCCTCTTTCCTTAAATGTTTATAGATCGAATTATGCATGTCATTTTCCTTTCCGGAGATTATGTAATGATTTTAATTCGCATTATAATTCTATAGATTTTAATAGTAGTGTTTGTAACATAAAACGTAGCTTGTATTCTCGCAGTAATTTATAAATTATCGTATAAAAACGTATTTTTGTTCTAGTCTTAGATAGTTCTGTTTTTTTTTTTGTTACCTTGTTCAGCTTGTGATTAAGTTCTGTAGCTGTTTTTATGTTCTAGTAGCCATAGCTTTTCCCTTTCCCGCTGCAGTCCGGACTGTGGTGTGTACGTGTCCCTACGGAATGGGGTCGAGCCCTCCGCGGTCGGGTGAGGGTGGGTTAGTGTGTGGCCGGGGACGTTCGTAAAAGACAAAAAAGTACAAGAATAATGATTATATTATGTATGTAACGAGAAACTTCGTTACAACTCCCTCCTGGTTAAGGTTTCTTTGTGGGACTGAAGACTTCTTGTTAAGCTAGCAATTAGATATTTGGAAATATATTAGTACGAGTTCAAATAGCTCACATATTGAATGACTTCAAATCTTTCAAATGCTCTGTTCCTTTAGTCTTTTTAGTTTCAGGATCCACTAATCGTACTATTACGGGTGAGATGAATTCAGATACTACATAGGGACCTTCATAGCGTGGAGCCAACTTAGCTGCAAAATGGTCGGTAGCTTTCGACAGTACGTGTGTTTTCAGGAGCACTAGATCACCTTTCTTGGGAGCCCATTCCCGTCGCCTCAGATTGTAATGTGTAGCTTGAGTATTCGTTGCGATTTGTAAGTGCATTTTGACGATTTCAAAAACCTTCTTCAATTGATCAGGCTTTTCTTCTGGGCTTTGATTTGGGTTGATACTCTTACCCCTCGTTCTCTCGTGAAATATAGAATTGGGAAGACGTAACTCCCTTCCTTGGGTTAAGTAAGCCGGGCTATAATTTGTTGAACTCTGTTTGGAGGAATTTATCGCTAATGTCAATTCTGGTAAGTGTCCATCCCACCTTCTGTGAGTGGTTTCGGCATATTGAGCTATCATTGTTTTAATGGTCCTATTCATCCTCTCGGTGGGATTTTCTTGGGGTGAGTAGGGAGCTGTAAAAATCTTTTTAACGCCTATGGACTTAAAATATTTTTGACAATTTCGACTAGTGAGTTGTGTTCCATTATCAGTCAATAGAACATGGGGAACACCAAAGCGCGCCAGGATTCTCTCTCTGAATGTCTTGGAAGTAGTTTGTCTCACAGGAACGAACTCGGACCATTTGCTGAATTTATCGTGAAATACGATTAAGGTTTATTACCATGTGGCCCTACAAAACCTGAACATATGGTGTGCCACGGTTGATAAGCCTGAGAGGTATACATTTTCCCTGCAGGAGCCTGTTGTAGTGGTTTGAAACGTTGACAGTTTTGATATTGCCTTACATATTTACTTATGTCTCTAAATATTCCGGGCCAGTAGTACAGTTTGGTAACTCTCGCTATCGTTTTATTTATACCCAAATGCCCTGCAGTTACATCATCATGACATTCTCGTAGTACCCTTTCTCTGTCTGATTTTGGTACCACAAGTTTCCACGAAACTGGATCTTCTTCGTTGTGGACTGACGTGTCAAATATATGTCTTCGTAGGTTTTGATTGTCATCGATTCGGTAATCAGGTAACTTTTCAGGATCATTTTTAATGATTTTAATTTTGTTTTCGTACCAGGGATCTTTATTGTATTATACATGTTTTAAGGGACTGGAGAACAGCTGTTTGATTGGTTTGGGGTGATCGAGATAAACAATCTGCCACTACGTTTAATTTTCCTTTTCGGTATCGTATTTCATAGTCGAACTGCATCATTTCTAACGCCCAGCGTGCAATCCTACCATATGGAGACTGGATGGAGTTGAGCCACTTCAACGACTGATGATCAGTCACAATCGCAAAATGGTAACCCTCAAGGTAATGCCTCATCTTGTGTATTCCCCAGATAATAGCTAAGCATTCCTTCTCCGTGACAGTATAGTTGCGTTCCGGGGCAGTAAGTGTACGGCTAGCATATGATATTACTCTTTCGCCGTCATCAAATTCCTGAGTTAAAACAACACCTAGGCCAACGTCACTAGCATCTGTCTGTAAAATAAAAGTTTTAGTAAAATCGGGGCAAGTTAATGCGGGAGCCTCTATAAGTTTTTGTTTAATTTGATCAAATGCCTCCTGTTCTTGTCGTCCCCATTCCCATTTTTTATTCTTCCTTAATAAATTATTCAAGGGGTTAGTCAAGGTTGAAAAATTTGGCACAAATCGCCTGTACCATGTCGCGGTGTTAAGGAACGATCGCAGTTCTTTAAGTGTAGTTGGTTCCGGTAAAGCAGCAACAGCATTCACCTTCTCCGGATCTGTGTGGATGCCATTTTCGCTAATGAGGTGCCCCAAATATCGAATTTCTTTTTTAACAAAAGAGCATTTATCTTTATTTATCCGGAGATTAGCCGCTATCAGACGATCAAATACAGTTTTCAGATTTTGAAGATGCTCTTCTAAAGTACTTCCAAGGACAACAATGTCATCCAGATATGCAAATGCGAAAGAATCTAGTTCGGGACCAATTACTGCATCAAGGGCTCTCTGAAAAGTTGCTGGAGCCGAGTGTAGGCCAAAAGGCATAACACGCCACTGAAACAAACCTCTTCCAGGCACCGTGAAGGCCATATAGATTTTGCTCTGTGGAGCCATGGGTATTTGTCAGTAGCCGTTCCGAAGATCAATAGTACTAAAAAATTTACTATTTCGTAATTTCTCCAAAATAGCGTTTATTTGAGGAATAGGGTACGCGTCCCGAATTGAATTCTCATTTATCTGCCTATAGTCAACACAGAGTCGCCATTCGTTATTGTTCTTACGAACTAAAACTATAGGGGAACTGTATGGACTCTTTGATGTTTCGATTCGACCGTCAGCAAGAAGGGCGTCAATCTGTTCATCAATAATCTTTTGCATAGCTGGGTTTCTGGGGTAATACCGCTGACCAAGTGGGCGTGCGTGTTTCATAGTGATTAAATGTTCTGTTACATTAGATTGTCCAACAATTAAGTCAAAACGAGGCATTTCCATTTTAAGAAATTGGGAAACACGCAGATCTACCTGAATGTCTCCCTGAGTATTATTGGATGTTGTTGCCTGTAGGGTAGTTACCAAGGATTTATAGTTGTTATTAGTAATTTGACGGGGAATGATATGAAGTTCACAACCAGTCTGTACAAAAAAATTCATTCCAATAACTATTGGATCAATGCTTGATTCTAAAACTAAAAATGTATGAAAATAGACAACATTATTCAAGACGATCCATAAACTAACGGATCCTTTGACTGCAACTGTAGTTTTATCTGCAAGTTGTATTGTAGAAAAATCCGCGGCTACAACTGGAACCTGTAGATATTGTACCACGGCAGAGTTTACACACGAATGAGTAGCACCTGGATCTATGATTGCTAGATAATTCTTCCGTTTTATCATGAGCCATATACGTAAGCGTAAGTCGTCATCAGGGTTAATTGTAATAGGGAAAGGTTTTGAGATCTTAGAGATCTTCCTCTCTTTCCCTCACAGAGTGATTTCCCGTAGCGTTTCCCACACCAGACCTGCAGTAATCCATTGTTTTAACGCCCCTTTTCCCACAGTCCCAGCAAAAAAGAACTTGAGGTCTCGAACATGTGGTTCGATTATGTCCAGTTTGCCCACAGCGGTAACATATGCTATTTTTACGATCATTAGCAACTACCGTTTTTACGTTGCGGACTATCATATTTTGGGAATTTTTTTCCGCCCGAATACTTTCATAATCTTTTGCTAGAATAATCAAATCCTGCAACCTTGAAAATTCGCGTCGCTTTATATATACTTTGTATTCGGCTCGACAATACCTATATATGCGTTCTAACTGCTCTTGTTTAGATAAATCTGACCACCGCATTAGAGATTGCAGTGTAGTTACATAATCTGTAAAATTTTCATTGACACGTTGCACGCGATTCCTGATCTCATCATTAAGAGTTTCAAAAAAACGTACTGGTAGGAAAAATAATTTAAAATTTTCAACAAAGTCGGAATAGGATTTCCAGTTATTTTTATTATTGCGGTACCAGGACAGGGCGTCTCCCTTAAAAAGTTCTGACATATAATTTAGTAACGCGTTTTGAGATATGGCATAGCATGCGGAGAGCTCTTCGATTCTTTCTAGGAAGCACAGTGGATCCTTACCACCATCATATCTTACACCCCATTTCCTTACCTTATCACAAACCTCCGGATCACTTAGACTACAATTATCACAACCACCAGTGCTCTTCGAAGGTGACGAGGCTCTAGAAACACGCACTGTTGGAATTTTCAGTTCTTTCTCGGACGTCGGGTCATATTTCAACCTTAGATTTTGTATTAACTCTTTTTAAGCGGGCGTAAGATTACCTTTATCTAAAAAACTTCTCAAACGGCTCCTCATATCATCTACAGTTCCATCGGTGTTCAGACCAAGCTCTTCTAGGCATTCGGATAAACCTTGTTTCTTTATAAAATTAATAAAAGCGCGACTCATCTTTGTTGTGACCACTTAATTTTTCTCAAAGCGAAGTATTAATTTAGATTTTATTTTAAAATTCAAAGTTTTATTTTTTTTCTCTTTTAAACTAATTTTCCTTTTTATTTTAATTTTCAAGTGCCTGCTCGGGCGCCATTTATAACATATGTACCAGGGAGACTCAGCCACTCCAGGGATCACCGAACAATCTAAATGAAACACGAATTCCCTCAGTTATTTAATATTTATTTCATAAAAAAAAACACCGACAATATTAACAAGCGTGCACTCGCTACGATATCTAAAACTCCACTGCCTGTGTTGTGATAATCACAATCACATCATTCTAAATTACACTTCATTTAAATTCAATATATAATAATAATGATAATTAACTGCACTTTTACTCTATCTTAAGATCATTTCTACACAAAGTTTGTTGCTTAAGTCTAATTAATTCTTGTGTACAGTAGAAAATATAAATTAAAGAGTACGGTCGTGATTTAAACTTAGTGGTGAATAAAACTGATATTACATTTCAGATTTGGTGATGGCAAAGAGAGAGCAAGAGAAATTTAAACTTAGTGGTGAATAAAACTGTGATTAAATTTAAGATTACGGTGATAACAAGGAGAGAGCTGAGAAATGCATTGATTAACCTATTTCTAAATATAGTGACAATGAGTATATTAAAATTAACTCTCCAAATATAAATGCTGAGTACACTAAAAGAATATAATGATAATTAATAATACCGTAAATGATAATTAAAATTTATATAAACGGCTTAAGCTAACATAATAATATTAAATAATAAAATAAGTACAAGAATAAAGATTATATTATGTATGTAACGAGAAACTTCGTTACACAGGAGAGCAAGCTGGCCACGATAAAACCTCAATAGATTGCTTACGTAACCATTCCATCGTCTGTCTGCTGACATGAATACTGGCATTGTCCTGTTGTAAAATATATTTTTTCATTATTTTCTCTCAAGAAGAGGAGCAGACTACAGCTAAGAACAGTAAACTACTCTGTACTATACATTCGCGTAGATGGAAACTGAAATTCGAAGCAATCACTTAAAGAAATATCCCCCATCAATAAACTATATCCTCAAAATTTGAATTTCTAAGGTCACGACAGTAGTATCGGTTGCCATCTGGTCAATTTAAGTTCCACTTTTATTCATCAGAGGATATGAGCTGAAGACAATTCATTGTTTGTTAATATTGAAATACTGGTGGTACTATAATTATGAAAAGCACTTTATAATAGGTAAACATAACAACTTACTTTAATACATAACTATAAAGAATAAAAAAGTTTATGAGATCTAAATTTTAAATCACTATTAGGGATAAATTTTGTACCAGCAAACTATTTGTTATTTCAAAATTGTAGCAACACTAATTAAATGACTTCAATAAATCCCTTGTTTGGATTAAATTAGAGACAGTCAAAGGAAACAGTCCATTTGTCCCTTTGATTTTTATTAAATTTTGGTATGAAAATATCCTTTCTACATTTGCAGAAGAATGTGGAACGGATAATATTCCTTTTCTAACTCTCTCTTAATATTTTTTGAGTGTAAACCTGAAAAAAATGTTACAGCATCCGCCAACATCTGCACTCATCGTAGTCTGATCCATAGAATATACACAGAAGGGAAAACTTTGACGTTTGACAACCTCACTTAGCATAATTTTACATAATTTTTTAGAGGGAGACAAAAAACGTATTATACGTTTTGCAAAGCAAATGTGTTAGAAGCAATAGATATACAGAGTGAAAACTGTGTGGATAAAGTTGAAAAATTAAATATAAACAAACATTGATTTTGTGTTAAAAAAGGGAAAATTTTGAATATTTTTTAATTTCTTCAATGAAAAGTTTAAAGATTCTTAAATATTTAATTATTAATAGAAATGTATGCAGTTTTTGGTCGTAGTGAATATAGTTTCTTGCGCAAAAGGTAAGTAACAAACTAAATATATCAAGATCAAATAAGTCCTATTGCTCATAAAATTTTTTTCTTGCAGAACTTTGTGTATATTACTAGTATTTATTAATTTCTTGAATGAAAAAGTTAAAATTCGGTAATTTTTAATTATTAATCGAACTCTTAGCATCTTCTCTTAGCAATGAAACAAGTTCCGTGTGTAAAAGATAAGTAGAAATAAAAATATAACTAAATATATGCTCATAACTTTTTGATTCAGGAGTTTGTGAATATACCTCTCAATTGGTTAAATACTAAGTTTATG
Source organism: Sarcophaga peregrina (assembly GCA_014635995.1). NCBI lineage: Eukaryota > Metazoa > Arthropoda > Insecta > Diptera > Sarcophagidae > Sarcophaga > Sarcophaga peregrina. The sequence continues at coordinate 82,941,104 of CM025789.1, read as the reverse complement.
ACAATCGCTGAAATGTGTCACCAAATACATTAGTTCCGTATTACGTTTCCCCAATACAACAGTTCATTTCCTTTCACTAATAGTCTATTATTTTACAAAAATGTCATAAATTTCTACCAAATTAGAAAATAAAAACCCACCCTAAAAATTAACTAACTTAAATAAACAAAACATAAATAATCAGACAGGGACAGAAATACTTTTTTGGTAATATTGCTGTCCCTTTCACCAAAACTATGTAAACGTCAAAATTCCGTTTCCATTCTGTACGTGTTCTGTGGTCTGATCGACGACTAAATAAAAATGGATAAGCAATGCGTATGAATTTTCCCTGCACAATTGTGCTATGAAATGGTAATCGGTGGTGTATATGCATCTACAAATGATGCATGTGTATTTTCTTTTCTACCAGAAAATGTGGATTTTATTAACGCAAAACGCAATTTTACGTTTGTTTCTTAGAAATGTTTCGCCCTTTAAAAGGGTGGTATGTTTTATCTATGTATATAAAAATTAATGTGTGTTTGTTTGTATGTTTGAACGTTATAGACGTCTAAACGGCTGAACCGATTTTCTTGAAATCAGTATCTTCCTGTATGTCTGGAAGGAGTTATAAGCTACTTTTTATTTTGATATTTCAAATGAGTGAGGTGCCACCTCCACATATGCAACATTACCTGCTATTGTAAGATAATAAAATGTGTATATCTGGAACGCTGTAACAGCTAGAGTTCCCAATTTTTGTACAAGTAACTGTAGTTTAAATATAAATATTTTAGACAAAAATAGGCGATCTAGAGAAAGTGGGCGTGACTGCTACCATATAAAGTAAATTATAAAATCTGCACATCTAGAAGACCAGAACAGTTAAACTAATCAAATTTTGTACGAATATCTTTAGGTTCAATATAATTTTTTTTGGGACAAAATGGGCGACCAAGCAATAGGGTCGTGGTAAACTCCATATGAACTAATTATTAAAATCTGTATATCTAGGAAACTATAACAATTACAGTCCCCAATTTTGTATTCCAGTTATAGTAAGGTGATGCCTCTCACGTGAAGTAATTACAAAAATTTTTATATTCTTTTCTACATGCAGTAGTTTTCCGATTTAACGACCATTCGATTCAACGAACATCTGATTTAACGAACAGGCAAATTTTTCCTATTAAGTACCTTAAATTGATTACCTTAATAACGAAATTATTTTTTGTACTCAGTTTAACGAACAAATAAAAATATTATTTGAATGAAGATAAAATGACATTTGCCAAATATAACAAAAAAGCTAATGTGTAGTAAAAAATATACCGTTGTTTTTAACGGTGTTTTTAGTTTTCTTTTGATATTTTTGTTTTTAGTTTTGTGCATACTTTTCAAAATCAATGATTTTAACAGAACTTTAAGAAGAAGGAATAAAAATGAAAATTTCTACACCAAAAACCACATGGCAAACATGTTTGCCAAACTTTTGTTTGCCGCTTTTTGAAGAAACAAAAATGGGAAAATAAATGTGCATAATTTTTTAAAGAACTAATTGTTGTCTGTGGTTATAAAATACAGACCAACTTTTATGGTCACCCTAGTAAAAAGTATTAAATATTTCCGATGGCCCAAAACTTTTTATCTTAAAAATAAAAAATTGACTGGTTATGGTATATTGGTCTAATATATTTTGTGCCACCTAAAAGATCTTCGCTAAAACCACCAAAAATGCAGTAAATTTACCATCACAAAGGGCTGACAAAACTCCCGAAGTACGTGATGTTCGTCTGAGTGTTGAAAGGCCTAGAGCCTCCAAATCTAGAGCTGCTGAGAATCCAAGTTAACGTGATTACCGTTTATGAAGGGAAATCATACGATCGCAAAGAGCAGTAGCTGAGACACCTGATCGACGTGATACACGTCTTTAACGATCCCAATCAGCAAGGTCAGAAACTGATGAGACAATGGATCAACGTGATGTATGCCTAGAAGGAGAAAGACTACGAGCATCAACATCTAGAACTGCTGGGCCACCAGATCAACGTGACGGACATGTAGAAGGAGAGAGGATATGAACATCAATATCAAGAGATGCTTAGACACTGATGCGAAGTCGCCGTGGTCTAGTGGGTAGTGTGTTGGCTTATTAGACAAAAGGCCCGGGTTCGAATCCCAGGTCAGACATCAAAACGAAAAAATATTTCTTCGGCGACTTCCTCTCAGCTGATTTCTGGCAAAGACTCTGAGAGTAAAAATTGCCATGAAAAGCTTCTCAAAAATCTGTCGTTCGGAGTCGACTTTAAAACTGTAGGTCCCGCCACTCATGTATAAAATTAACGCACACAACATAAGTGGTGTAAGAAGCTAGGTCGTAATCCTGACTGAAGGGTTGTAATGGCCAATTATGTATGTATGTATGTATGCTTAGACACTGGCTCAATGTATCACTCGAATTCAGAGTTAGCGAGGTAGAGCCACAAGATTAGTATCTATCGAAACTTTGAATGAACGAAACGAACGTCTTGATAATCAAAGAATACGACAATCTGTATTAAGAGCTGTTGAGATATTTGAGGAGCAAGATGAACGATTTATTTTGAATATTTGAATTTCATATCGATTAGAGTAGCGAAGCACACCGGGTTTTAGCTAGTTCTAAATAATTCGCAATTGCTAGTGGTGGAGGGCATTCCATTTTATGCCCTATATAAATCAAGAGTGCTGATAATGCCCTGTAAAATAGATGACTTTTGTTTATTTGTAGGGCTACCAGAAAAAAATTTAAAATATCGCCTGGTACCGTTATCCAATTTGAAGTTAATTTGTTCATTTTTTTGTTGAGTAATCTTAAGGAAACATTACATTATTAAAGCTACATGGTAAGTAACATAAAAAATTGCATTCAATGTTAGAACAGCGTTAAAATCTTTTTGCTATTAAAAAAAGCTCTCAAAAAATAAAGTTGAAAAATTAGCGATCTGACAACACCTATTTCATATTTACATTTTTTTTATTGAAAACAAATCAAAAAATACAACATATTTTCGGATCTAAAAAAAAATATAAATATGAATATTGCTGCATCTATTTTATTTGCGAAAATTGAAATAAATCAGTTATTAGATTCATCTTCGCCATCTATGAAGAAGAATTACGGAATTTATTTCAACGTATTCAACATTTTCTTTATAAGTGGTAAACACAGGGCATACCCTTTTTTAATATTTGTGTTATGTTCTTCTCAAATAAAAAATGACATTACAACAGGGTTGGTCAAAAATTTTTTTTATGCACCTTGTAAGAGGGTGACATTTTCTTTGTAGAAAAGAAAACACCATAAGTGATTTCACATACATACATAATTGGTCATTAAAATCCCTGTAGGAAATCAAACTAATTTTAAAGCAGCTTGAGATTGGTTTTTTAATAAGCACATCTAGTGGATTAAGTGACTTTTTTCCTTCTCGCCGACTCATTACTTTAACGTAGGCGGTAGTTAATTAGTCATCTTTGCATGACTTTTAAGTTGACTATAAATTGCCTATTTTTCAACCAATTTGTAGTTCTTTATCTGTGGCATCATAGAGAGGCCGAATCGCATCCATCAATGCAACAAAAACTTTTTCATAGTCTACAAAAATGCAAAAAAGTTTGGAAAATGATAAAAATAGAGAAAAATAAAACTCCCGTAAATTTGCTGCTTTTCATCGATTATGATATCATTGAGCGATTTCAGCTCCTCGTTTGCTGTTTGGAGTCTTAATTGAGGTATATTCACAAATTCCTGAAACAAAAATTTATGAGTATATTTTTTGTTACATTTTTATTTTTACTTACGTTCTGCACACGGAACTTTTTTCAGTGTGAGGGGAAATTGCTAAGAATTCGATTAATAATGAAAAAATTACGGAATTTTAACTTTTTTATTTAAGAAATTAATAAATACTGGTAATATACATAAACTTCTAAAAGAAAAAATTTTTATAAGCAATATATCTCATTTGATCTTGATATATTTAGTTTCTTACTTTCTTGTTGCACAAGAAACTATATTCATTGCGACCAAAAACAACATACAAATCGATTAATAATTAAATGTTTACATATTTTTAACATTTTCATTGAAGAAATTAAAAAATACTCCAAAGTTGTTCTTTTTAATTCGAAATAAATGTTTGTTTACATTTAATTTTTCCACTTTATCCGCCAGTTTTCACTCTGTATATCTGTTGTTTCTAACACATTTGTTTCGCATAAACTTTTAACATCTTTTTTTCTCCCTCTACGGGAAGGGTTAAAACTGCTGATTTTAGCGTTATTCAAACGTCATAATTGTCCCCACTGGTTATACTGTGTATTAAACTACCGCACCACACCTAGGGATGCGACATCGTTATGGAAATCATCAATGTATCAAAAAATAAAATATCGATACATCGATAATTTATTTTCATATAAATAAATGCTAAGAAAATATTATTTAAAAGAAAAACTCAGTTTTTTGATAAAAATTATTTAATAGTTCATTTTATTTATCATAAAAATAAAACAAAACAGCCTTATAGGTGACATATCTGACAGTCCCTTTAGAATGGTGAAGCTTAATGTAATACAGCCAGAAAGGGAACCAACAGAGTAGGTTAGTTCCATCGTATTAGTTACTAAGCCTAATGACCAGTTGATAATCTGCTTCGACCCCCGACTTAAATAAAGCCATACTTCGTCCTCACTAAACGCAATATAGATGAATCCAAAGCAAAACTTTGTGGGTAAAAATATTTCAGTACTTTAGATGCCAATAGTGATTTTTGGATGATTCCATTAGATGCAGCATCATCAAAATTGTGTACAATATAACGTTTGGCCGGTTTCGATTTTTAAGGCTATCAATAGGCATAAATCAGAGATATATAGTTCTAAAATAGTTAAATGTTTTGGCGACATTTAAGGGTATATATTGATGATATTTTAATCTATGCTAAAACGATAGAAAAACATAATAGAACATTACAGAAAGTTCTGAAACGTGCAGAAGAAATTGGTCTTAAATTTAACAAAGATAAATGCAAATTTTAGATATGTCTGCCACTAAAAAGTTTCCGAGCTGCAAAACTTACTAGGAATGATCAACTATTTAGGAAATTTTCCGAATTTATCATTAAAAAAATAATCACTTAAGAGAATTGCTAAAAAAAAAGATATTCAAATCACAAGTTTACAAATTTGAAAGCTGAAATTACCTTAACTTAGTTTGACTAATTGATTCTGAGTACAGATGCCTCTAAATTTTCCATCATCACTCTCATTTTGCACAATAACCAACAAATAGTCTATGCTGCTGTCTCCCAAACAACTGCACTAGATTTCACCAGTATACGTATGGTGTAAGTGTTAGTAGAAACAATATACAAAATTCCTGCTAGACTTCAACGGTTTATGCTTCTTCTTCGTCATATGATCTGACAGTCACCTACAAGCCCGGTAAATATACATTGTATGTGTATAGCTGATATCCTGTCAATCTGTCCATTAAAAACAAACGCCTTAGCTAATACTCATAATGACATGACACTTCATTGTAATTTTCTTAAGTCGTATCTTGAAATTCCATTTTCAAATATAAATGATATAAAATATAAAAAATATCATAGTAATACAGTTTTTGCAAAAATTAAAATGTAAATACTACATGTAATACATAAAAAACTTGTTGATAAAGAGGCCATGTCCTGTTGCAAAATAAAAGATGAAATTCATATCATTAATGATATTATTTTTATAAATAACTAAATTTTAGTTCCAAAAAGTCTTCAAAGTCTGTTATTGGACAAAATCCATGAAAGCCAGATGGGAATACAGAGATGTCAAACTCTAGTTCGACAATCTGTATATTGGCCAAACATGTATAATGATATATTTACTAAAGTATCAGATTGTGAAATTTGTACGAAATAAAAAAACTCAAATTTTAAACAAGAAATTTTGACCCATAATGTTTATAAAATACCATGGTTTAAAGGCGGATGTAATATCTTTGACTTCAATAAAAATATTATATACTAGTAGTTGACTATTTTTCAAAGTTTATTGAAATAGAGTTGTTAAACTCTGGTTATTTGAGTAGACATGTGATTTTGAAACTGAAATCCATTTTCGCTAGACATGGAATCCGAACATTTTCATATCTGAAAATGACCCACTTTTTAATTCAAACGAGCCCGTATTTAGCAAGATCAAATGGTCTTGCGGAACATTCTATTCAGAGAGTAAAGAAACTTTTATATAAATGTCTTGATATATCAAGATCAATTAAGACATATTGCTCATAAAATTTTTTTCTTGCAGGACTTTGTGTATATTACCGTATATATTAATTTCTTTAATGAAAAAGTTAAAATTCCGAAACTTTCTCATTATTAATCGAACTCTTAGCAATTCCTCTTCACAATGAAACAAATTTCGACTGTAAAAGATAAGTAAAAAGAAAAATATAAAAAAATATATTATCATAACTTTTTGTTTCAGGAGTTTATGAATATACCTCTAAATTGGTTAAATACTAAGTTAGAGACAATCGTTGAAAGGTGTCACCAAATACAGTTCCGATTACGTTTAAAATAGTGCATTTCCTTTTAAAACTATTCTATTATTCTACAAAAATGTCATCAATTTCTACCAAAATAGAAAATAAAAACTCACCCTAAAAATTAACAAAACAGAAAGAATCAGACATGGACAGAAATACTTTTTGGTAATATTTGCTGTCCCTTTCATAATATTTATGTAAACGTCAAACTTTAGATTCCCTTCTGTATGTTCGGTGGTTTAAACCTTGTAGAGCTGGAGCACTTATAAGTAAAAATGGCAACGTTTTTTACAACAATTTGCTTTTGTATAGAACAAAAGCAGCTGAATACGATTGATCTTTAAGTAAAAAAACAATTTTTTAAAAATAATGAATAAATTAAGAATGTTTATTGTCAATTTGGGTTTTACATAATTCAAGGCGAATATAAGGTGGTGTTTTCAGCCCATGTGAGTGCTTTTTTCAGTACACAAAAAACTTAGACTTACTACCTCGAAATAACTTTTGAATAAAAAATTATTTTTAAAAAGAAATTTATTTTCCTTAAGGCTAAAAAAAGCTTAAAAACTTCATTCTGATTACAAACATTTCTCTATTGGTTACGTGTAAAGAAAATAATTGTATAAACTAAGAAATTCCAACATTTTTAGATAAAAAAGGAGTGATTTTTGACTATGGCGACCGGATTTTCTAGAGTCATCTTAAACAATATCCTGTGAAATAACTTATTTGTTAGTTTCTTATAATAAGTGTACAAATTTGTTTTGCTCACTGTTTATATACTCTTTTGTTTATTTTTTTATTTCCTTTTTATATTTGTATCCTACACAATTCAGAATTTATTTAAATATTCACAATGTCCGGGCACAAGTTTTATTGTTAAATCCGCTCTTATGCTCCCCAGTATCTCTCTGAAGCACGACGACCTTAGCAAAACTGCCCGACCTCAAGCAAATCAACCCGTGTTTAAAGAATTTTGTTTTTTTAAGTTTTTATATAAACAAACAGAAACAAAAGAAATATAAAGACAACCTTGTCATTATATGGATTTGCCTTTGCCATTTCCAGCTTACGGCAAATTTTATTTGATATTCCTGGTCACTCAAAAACAACAAAATATACGTGTTGTTTTTGTTAAAAAGAACTACGAATTTAGTTGTTGCAATTTTGCTATCACCTGTGCGCCCTGATATAATTCATAATCACTTAAATATTTGTTTAATTTTGCTTTCTCTTACTTAAAAGTAATATTAATGAAACTCAATAATACTTATATTTTTTGATTTGTTTTCAATAATAAATGTAAATACGAAAAAGGTGTTGACAGATCGCTAATTTTTCAACATTATTTTTTTAGAGCTTTTTTTATAACAAAAAGAAAAAAACATTTTAACACAGTCCTACCATTGAATGCATTTTTTTATATTACGGACCATGTAGCTTTAACAATGTAATGTTTTCTAAAGGTTACTTAACAAAACAGTGAAAAAATTAACTTCAAATTGGATAACAATACCAGGCAACTTTTTTAAATATCATCTGGTAGCCCTATAAATAAACAAGATTCATCTGCTTTACAGGGCATTATCAGCACTCTCGATTTATACAGCACATAAAATGCAATGCCCTCCACCATTGGCAAGTGCGAATTATTTGGAATAAAAGATACCACCCTTTTAGAGGGCGAAACCTTTTTAAGAAACAAACGCAAAATTGCATTTTGCCTTAATAAAATGCAAATTTTTTGGTAGAAAAGAAAACACCATTAGACATATGTAAGTTTAGTGTATAAACCATCCCTGGATTAATGTGAATGTATTGTGAATTATAAACAATAGAAACGAAAAGAGATCACTACTCGATCCACGCCCCAACCTGAAGGTACGATTTGTACAAATAAATAATATTTTAATTATCGTGGAAACTAATATCTTTTGTTTTTATTTACCCGCAATTTCGCGAAATATTTTATGTTATTGTTTCCCTGCTCACCCCCACAGACGTCTCACTGAAAAATTTCTCATCGACGCAAACTTAAACGCTGTAATCTAAGTAATTATGAGCCAAGTAATTTGGTTAAAACATAAGCTTTGTAAGCATATTTTACAATTTTTAATTTACCATGGAACAGCTATAATAATTCGTAGAATTATTTAAGTAAAAAGCAGTTCTAAGCATCACCTTCAAAACTAAAAAATTTCGTTCGGTAAACGAGCTTCCAATATCGTAAGAAAATTTAATTTTAACATATTCAGGATTGCAAGTAATATTCACACAGGACACTATTTGTTTTTCACTAAGACAATATTCTTTATTTTTAATATTCTTTTTTATAATATGAAATCTTGATCGCATTCTACGCATAAAAACGGTCACGATAGTTGTAAGGTATTTATTACAAGTATTGACTCCAAAAATATGCAGGTGTATAACCTTGATGGCTAGAACCAAATTTGAAGAGAATCTCTGCCAGAGTCTTGATATTGTCAGTCGTTGATGCACGAAAGTGGACCTCAGTGCAAACCAGAGCAAGAGCACAATAGTAACATTTATAATATTCGACTGCAAGATGGCATAATGCTAAAGTAAATAGGAATAGCACTGTGTAGTGAAATGACACGGAGGGCACTCATACAGAGCATTTCAAACAAACACATGCCCTTATAAAGTATGCAGGGGGAATATGGAGGTGCAAATCTGGATTTATGTATATATGTATACAATGATGACCAGATCGATCATGACCAATTGTCTAGACAGATTGAAGAAATATAAAAATAGCTCAAATGAAATTGTATAAAATACAAAGGCCAGCGTGTGTTGTAAGCTTGACTTTTTTATTTATTAGAGACTTACATGTCTTAAGCAACCGATTGGCTAACAGCTCCGATCAAAAGGCCCAGAAACAGTGTTGCCAACGATTGTATATCAAAACGCGCACAAAAAATTAAAAAACAGGTAAAAGCGCGTATTTTTTGAGCTTAAAAAGGGTAAAAATGCACTACCGTTTTTTAGGAAGAAAAATCGTTTATAAAACTTTTATTTTTAATATTCTTTATTTGATATGAATATTAAAACTAATAAAATATAGTTTATATTTATAGGTTAAACTAATAAAATATAGTAACAAAACAAAAGAAAACAATTCATATAAATATTTCAGTATAGTTCATAAAATTAACATTTATAATTTAAAAAATTTTAAGTATGTGGGTATACGCCCTTATACAAAATTCCTTATTAAAAAGATTACTTAAATCTTCGGCAAATATTTCCCTGATATCATCTCCCAACCACGTTTGGCCACAATAGTTTTGTTTGAATATATATTTTTGCAGACCTCGGAATATAAGAGCAAAAATTGGATCTACGTAGTCCATATTTTATGTGTAAAATCGAATTAACAGAGTTTAATGATAATCGGTTTTGAATTTTATTTTTTGATAAATTCTTGGAGCTATATCTCTCAACCTCTGCGTTAGAGTAAGTAAAATTTAATATTCGAAGAACAAACTGACTTTTCTTCTAACGAGTTTTTAAATTAACTAACCATCCAAAAACGATCTGTTCTAGTTTTGTTTTCCCAATTAAATTAAATTTTCTAAACAAATTTCTATTGTTGATAATGTATTTACATCATTTATAAAGTTGCTTATAAATTCTATTAACTGATCATTATTTATATAATTTAACATATTTTCGACACCGAATTTGTAAAAATTTTAAATTGCTAGAAAGTCTAGCTCTAATTTCATAAATGTTTAGTGAAAAGAACACATTTTTGTTTAATAATATTTTTTTCGGTTTCTGTTTTTGGCATTCATTGCAGGCCTTTTCAACACTATAGCCAATGTAGCAAAATTCATTACAATTACTATCTATATCAGCTTCTATATAACAAAAATTTTTACTATTTATTATCAATTTGTTAGTCAGATTTTTTTTAGCAATCTATACAAATTATATACAACTTAACGTGGTCTGCATTTTTTGCTTCAAATGCTAAATTGAACGTCTGAACCTCTCCCAAAATGGAACTTAAATACGTGAGATATACAAAATTGTTATTATTATTGTACATATCCTTAAGTGAAACATACCCACTGTCCTTAAGAATATTAAAATGTGTTTTAAGTTCCAGCCACATATTCAAAATACATTTAACTGTCTTTTCAATTGATATCGTTTTGTAAATTTTACGCTTAAAAAATATTTTTACATTTTTCATTGTAGTTTCAATAGAAAGGCTATTAAAAAGCAACAAAAAGCACCATAACAGTGCCTCTCCGTAAAAAGGCACTAGAGGAAAAAATTTAAGCGTACGACGTTTCATAAAGCACCATAAATAGTGCGAAAAGCACTAAGTTGGCAACACTGCCCAGAAAGGTATGGAGAAATCTGGAAGCTGCATACGCTTTTAAAAGGTAATTTGTGTGAGTTCTTGGTCCAGGATTAACCATTGGGAAACTAGCGGGTATCTGTCCAGAGAAATCTATGCCACTGTAAGATGTGTTCATTTAATGTGGAAAGGTAGTACAAAAACAGGACATAATAATATTATATGACTGTCAGGCTGCCACTCGAGAATTCCGTTCTCATAATGATAAATCCAAAATAGAATGGGACTGTGTGGAGAAGTTTAAACGCTTACCCGGTCACAGGTCTTGGCCATGCCAGACGAGCATGGGAGGAGGGAATCTTACATACCGCTGATGGGGTCAGAACCCTTCTGTGCTGTAGGAGCGGATATTTGAAAAGGAAAACTCAACGAAAGGAAAGATACGGAGAGGCAAAGACTGTCCTCCTACCAACTAGGTTTGAGGTGATCAAATCTTTTGGACAAAACTTTTCCCAGTACTTCTCGGGCAATAAAGTTATTATTTTATTTAAAAACTTTTATTTATTAAAAAAATACGAGAGCGTTTTTAAACATTTTCTTGCATTATGTTTGACGACTAACTCCTTAAAGGCCGATTCACTTAAAACTTAAAAGGCAGTTAAATATTCATATCTTCAGTTGTACGTTGACTTGAATAGAACTCAGATATATACATATATATATATATATATATATATATATATCGTTACGAAGATGGAAATGGTGTACCAACCTTTAACATTGAAACAATAAGCAACAACTACAACGAACTTGTTACAACTAAACCAACAACAACAATGTGGGAGAGAAGGGGATAGACAAGTGAGCGAACGCAACAACAAGCAATGTCTACACAATACACAAACAACAATGAAGTCGCAATAGAGTTCTCGAGAAGGCGAAGTCGCGAACATTTTACTTCAAAAACCTTCATCAGAATGTTTGTGTGGGCATATAAAAAGGCGACACAACGCAGGCAACGAGTAGTAGAAATTCAATCAGTCTTGTGTGAATACGCGTTGCGTGTGAAGAGAACAATCGTGGTTTTAAGATCTCCGCTATACAGATCTAATGAACAAGTATTGTCGCTTATGCAAAGCGTGTGAGCAGAGAAGAATGATGAACAAGTAGTTATTGGTAAAATTGATGTCAGAAGTGGGATTGCAAAATATAAAATTAAAAATAAATAATAAATGAAATTCTCCGAACTAAGGGTGGAACGTTTTTAACTAGAGTTGGGTAAAGTAGGGCTGCCAACAACGGGCACGAAGAATGAACTCCAAAGTTAGCTAAGAGTCAGTCAGCAAAAGAATTACTGGTGTCACATTTAAAAAAGACTGTCGACGAAAAACTCGTTATGATTAAGAAAAAGATCAACGACCGAAAGCAGTGCGGTTTATATAAGAAGGGACCGGCAGGATAAACCCACATTGCTTTGATGGTAGCTCACCCCTATTCGTAATCAAATTCCAATTCTAGACGGTAGTCAGAAGAAACGAATGGAACGATGACAAGAAGGCTTTGGAACTAATTCTGGCGTTAAAATCTGACAATAACTATCATAGTGATTATTATTAATATGACGAGAGAGAAGTTGATCCATGCCATACTTTATTTGATCACCATTCTCAAAGATACTAATGTGTTTGGTATTATTGGTGTAGCATATACAAGGACAGTATTTCCTCAACCATATTAGATCTGGATGAAGACTCAAGTATTGCGGGTAAGGCTTTACTTGTTATTTTTTGTTCATTATGAATACTTTTCCCTTGAATTTCGATAGAAGTGTTACTAAAGTGTATCAAGAATGTTCCGTTCAACATGGTTGTTTCGTTGTTGATTACGATGTCTCCGCCGAATTTATTCAAGTATAAAATACCTGGTGTTATTCTTCTATATTCGGAAAGTCCTGATCGTTAATCGCCATGCAGTTTGGCAAACGGCTATTTAATAGATTAGTTATACAAGTTTCATTTCTTAGATTTATTACATCATTGTTCATACAAATATCTAAATAGTTATAATTTTTGCATTTATTTTTTAATCCCATACATTTCTTTTTCACAAATCAAATCTCATTAAAGTTTATTTTATTTAATCTTTTATTCTGCTTAACAGCCCTAATTTCTTCAGTTTTACAATCCATTCTTAACTGTTGGTAAACTTATAATATAAATTATGAACTTTCCATTTGTTGCTATTTTAATTTCAGAAAATTCAAAAGCTTCATCTAGGTTTATAAATGGCAAATTTTCTTTGTTTACAATGTTCTTTGCTATGTTAATTTCTTCATTTGATAAAATGTAAGAGTTTATGATAATGGCTTTTGCCCAATGTATTGCGTGGGCAATATTTACAATTTCTTCTTTTATTACTTCTAGTTTAAATTTTGTTTTCAAAATTAGATCTTTCTCTGTTGATTGATTTCTTCTACTATTTTAACAATTCTATTAGTTATATTTGTAATTTCATTGTAAGTTTATTTATCAGCATCTGGTTGTTATTATTTTCTAGTACATTATTCATTTTATTCACCAATTTTTCATGGTCATGGCGATCAGGACTTCCAGCTAAACATTTCCATGCACTACCCAAAAAAAAAAAACAGTGATCTTTTAAATTATTTAAATGTGTTTCAATTTGTGAAATTAGTAAAGATATGAAGGTGAGGACTATTTTGAATTTTTGAGGTGGTTATAACTTTTTCGATGTTATCCATTATGTCAGTGCATTAGTCGAGGTCGATTTCGTGAACAATCTTGAAATATCCAGTCTTAAGTCTTGCCTGTCCTCTTTCTATGGCTACTAGCTGAGCGTTGCTATAATCCAAGATTTCTACGTCCGCATTGACAAGCGCTACGAGTAGTCTGTAAGAAAAGAGTATTTTGTCTTAATTGCGTATTCTACTTTTGTATATTACTTGTCCCTCTTCTGTTAATACTGTACTATTTCTGTATTCTTTAAAATTTCGTTTGTTTAAGGCTTAGAAAGTTTAGTCTTCAGTCGTTTGTTTCTTTTTACAAATATTATCTGTCCTGGTAAGTATGATGTTAATTCATGTCTATTTTTATTATGCTGTTGTGTTTTTGGTAATTTTTCTAAGTTGTCATGTCTAGTTTCCTCAATGCCATCGGCAGTTTCGTGCAAAAAATAAATCTATTGGCTTCTTTCGCGTAACAGAATGGATAATGTGATTATATTCAGATACCGCTCTTTCCAACAACTCTTCGAAGTCCCTATCAGAGATCAGCAACGTGTATTCAAAACGATGAGTAGATTCGAGTCATCCTTATAATTTCTGCTACTTATACGCATTCATACTTATTTTGTTATCATACTCACACTACTCATATTCAACGTTTGAAATACTCATCATACTCATACTTAACAATATGCATGATGATGTTGATTACGACTTGGCACTACTTAACATTTACACGAAGCACAAAATAAGTATGATTCGCGTACGAACACTACATACTCACAAGAATGTTGTGTGCATGCTTTGCTTGCTGCCTTTGTGTTTTCTTTCCTTTTTGTTTGTACATGCAACAACAACCAAGACTGTAAATTTTGATGAATAATTCGAATCACTCGAACAAAAATGCCTCTAATGTAACAATAGTGTGACCACCCGTGTCAAATATTTTCTTCTTTTTTCGAGCAAATAAATATTTGATCTTGTAAAAATTTTGTAAGAGCAAACAATGGCAAATAATAGGTGTTGCAAGCAGTGTTATCCACTTTTTATAATAAATTATAAAATTTTCACATAAAACCACCAAAACGGAAAACTTTTAATAATAAACTTTATAAGAAAAGTATAAAATAAAAAAAAAAATAGTGTAAGGATCTTTCGACAGGTTCATTATGAGCCAGGAACAAAAAATATTATTTTTTATCACATTTTTTAAATGCAAGTTTGTACCAAATGAAAGATCATGCATGTAATTTGCTACAGAAAGTTATATGAAACAAAAAATTGGTTAACCTACTCATTTTCAAGAAAATTGTAATATTGTTAAAAAAAATCAGGCAAAGATCATAATTTTTGTTTAATAGACGAATGGGCTCAAATTTTTAATACGTCAATCGAAAGCTCTCGGAAAGAACTTTTCTTTGGTGAAAAGTCAGGATTTAATCTCTGGACCTTAGAGACCAATATCTCCAAAATCAGTCTTTGATAGCACAAATTGTTTATGTATATATACATATTGTATATTATGTATATACATATTGTATATTATGTATATACATATATGTATTAGTATTAAGTTTTATAATTTATCGTTTACGTGCAATTCAGTTGTCAACACTGATGTATAAAAGAAAATAACTAAAAAGCTGTCTTTTTGCTTATGGCTTCTGCCTTCTAAAATTATAAAAATTAACACAAATAATATTTCCTCTTGTTGCATTTCAAACTTTTATTTATTTATGTTATAATTTTTCCCTTTACTTCTGTAATTCCAATTAAACAAATTTGTTTATTTTTGATCTGTACAGTTTCTGCTTTGTTTTTTAATCATATGTATGAAACAAAATTTTGTTTATGAGAAAACAAAAATATTTACTTCAGTCTGACCGCAGGGAAAACATGTTTGCTCTAAACTGTATTTGACGCTGTTTCATTGTTATTTGGAAAACTAAATTTTGTCAAATATTTAACGTCCATGCGACCAGCAAACAAACTACAGAAGAATATAGTGCAAATACATACATATTTGAAGCAAATACTTTTTCAGTGTGACTACAGCTTAAGTATTATTCTAAATTTATGAATCAGAATGAGTAGGTGCATGAACCAAACATATTTCGAATGTTGTGAGTTTGATGTCAACGTTATACTCATACTCATTGCAACTTATACTTATAAATCAATGTTGTAGCGAGTACGAATGAATCAGAGTAGTTGAATTTCAATTCTGTTGACTCATTTATATTCAAAACTATATGAGTAGCGAAAACGCGATTCAATGCTGATCTCTGGTCCCTATGTCCTCCGTTTTCCTTGATACATCTCATTATTTTTATCAATGTTGAGTGGAATCTTTTCACCTGACCGTTAGCCTGACTATTATATGGAGGTGTTGTAAACAATTCTATTTCCAATTCGTCACCTAACATAAACTTGATTGAAGCTCAGTTCAAGGATGTGTCGTTGTCCACAACCATTAATTTAGGTACTTCAAATGCGAATATCATTTCCCTAAGCGGTTTCCTGACATCTTCAATTGATCCACTTTTCAGTATTTAAGTTTGAGTATATTTTGTAAATTTATCGAGAGCTGTTAAACAACTTTTTTCTCTGTTAGAAAAATGTCTATATGAACTATATGACTAGGAAATGTTGATAGTGGGGTTTTGGTCGATTAGGATGCCTTCCATACTTATTTTCTTTACATGTGGTGCCCTTTACTATTACATTTTTCATTTTACAGAGCATGCCTGGGAAATAACCCTTTTTTGGGCTTTTTTTCCACTGCGTTCTTATGAGCATGCAGGTGCGTCTCTAAAATTATGTTTTCCTGTTCTTGGTCATTTACTATGCCATCAAAAAATTTTTGTGTGTAACGCGCTTTGTAATTACTTAAGTTTTGTGGATAAATATTTTGAATCATACTCCTTATTCCTTCTTTCGTGTGTATTCCGTTAATAACAGATGGGTTGAGATATCTCAAGTGTCAAGTGACCATATAACTGCAAGCGCCTCCTTCTTGTTTGTTGCATATCCTTCCTCTGTTTTGGTGAGGGTTCTGGATATAAATGTAGTTGGCTTTTTGTTCTATGATAATACGGCATTAATTGCAAAGACAGATGCTTCGGTGTGAGTCTTCTTCGAAATTTGGATGAGAAAGTACCACATCTCGGGATACCAAAATATTTTTTATACTATTAAAAGATTTAGGGATATAAGTTTCCTTTTGGATGCATTTTTAGAAATATTTCTGCACTCGCCTTGTAATATAGTAGTGAGTGGTTTTGCAATATTTGCAAAGTCCCTAATAAATCTTAGGTAATAACCAGCCATACCGAAGAATGAACGGAGTTTTCTTAGATTCTTTGGAGCCGGCATTTTGGTAATTGATTCCACTTGTGAGGGTTTCTTCTAATTCCTTCTGCTCCTACTACGTACCCTAAAAATTCTACCTCATTTATCTCAGGAATCGGATACCTATCAGGTATGGTAACGGAAGTAAGTTTGCGGTAATCTATAACCATACGGTATTTTTTATCACCAGAATTATCAGCTTTCTTACGGACGACCCACACCGGAGAATTGTAAGGTGACGTAGATTTCCTTATTATTCCATTGGCGAGGAGTTCTTCAACTTGACGTTCGACTTTTCCTTTCAACGCCATTGGATATGGTTTTCAGTAGTCGGAAGTTTCTGTGGTGGTACGTATCTCGCCTTTCACTAGAATAGTAAATGCTAGCTTCTCATCGGGATCTGAGAACATATTAGGACATTGTTTTATTATTGTATTCAAATTCAGTTGATTTTGTGTTAAATACGGCACCTGTTATTCTACTTTATTAACTTCTTGTGATATTTTCTGCTTTCGTGGAATATTTATATTAGGAAATATGGTCATTAAATTCTTACCCGTGTGAATGGTTGCTTTAAGATCCTTGAGTGCATCCTTACCTATTATACCGTGGAACTATCTAAGTGTGGGTAAAATGTAAAATTATATTTTTCCAATTTGTTCCCCAAATATATTAATGAAGGTGTGATGGTTTATTTCTACGTCACCCGCGACTGGGCTTAGTTTAAATGACTTTTCATTTCGGATCGGATTCCTAATGCGAGTTGATTGAATGTAGTTTGTGTTTGAACCTCTGTCTATTAGAAAGTCAACTTTATCTCCCTTTTCTTGTAACATACTCTATGTATGGAAAAGAAGAAGGCATTATTCTAAAAAATTTATATTGTCGTTTTCAACGGATGGGGTCATGTCGGGAATACTGTCATTCTTGCATGGGACATTTTGCTGTTCACAGGTTGGATCATTGTGACTATCGAATTCGCACATATCGTACGTTCTGTATTTAGATGAAAATTACGTTGGATTTTATTTGGGGGATGAGACATTTGACTAGCGAACGTTCGTTTAAAGCTTTGGGCTGGGTTGTTACATCTAACCTGCGTAGAATTGTTTATTTCCATTGGAGTAGACTTCGGAAATGAGTTTTTGCTAAATCTGCTAAAATATTGATTAAATGGTTTTGGTTGGTTGAATGGAGTAAAATTCATATTGGATGGTTGATTATATCCACTGAAGTTTTGTATAAAAGGCAATGGTTGATTATGTCTGTTAAAATGTGGTTTCATGTGAGTTAACTCAGAATAATATCGTTGCCGTGGAGGCTTTGATTGGATGTTTATTATGTTTGCACCTTGGGCATAATTAAGTCCGAAATTCATGTTTTCCAGTTTGAGGCACATATTTAGTGCCTGAAGAGGGCTCTCTTACACTCATTAGTCTAGGAAGGTCACCTCTGAGTCCGCGAAGAAATGTGTTTAAGACTCTCTCCCTGTGTGAGATTGTCATTGCACACAGACTTGCTGCATCCAACTCCAAACATGTTAGTTTATTAAGGACCAATGACAAATGTTGGTAAATTATCCGATAAAATTAGGTAATTGTTCTAGCACCTTTACACATTGTGGTCATTTGGTATTCAAGCGTACCAAGATCGCGCTTGTCCGAATAGTGCATCATTAAGCACTTTTTAATTTTTACCCAATCTAAAGAGGTTCTATATGAATCGAGAGCAGTATCTGCTTCCCCTATAATCTTAGTACGAATGGTATATAAAATTCCATAATATTTGCTAGTGCCCTTAATTCTCTCATAAAGTTCAAAAATCCTATCCAAAATCCTAATTCTCCTGCTTTACCTGAGAATTCCCTAATTGTCTTAACGATATCTGGAATTTTGTACAGTTTATCTACCCTAACTTCCCCTATCGATTGGTCTCTGTCTTCCTCTAACGAATCCTGACTCAGAAATTCGCCAGTTATGTAATATATTTTGTTGTTTTGCGCTTTAGAGAATCCCCCTGTTGTACTACAGGGTGACTGATATCTATTGCAACCAAATTCAGGTTGTTATCATTTGTGAACCGCTCGTCTTACTGCTGACAGTTCATTTTATTATTTACAAGCTTACAAAAAAATTTTGACTTTAGAAAAAAAGTTATTCGTGATGGAATTCAAGCGTGATAGTGTGATTGCTTTATATTTGGCTGGAAAACCACAGGTGGCTATCGTTAGAGCCCTCCAGCATTTAAATATGAATAAATCTTTTGTTTCTCGTACCATTGCTTGTTACCGTGATACTGGTAGTGTTGCATCGTGTCCTGAAAGTGGACGAAAAAAAACGGAAGAACACCAGAAATGATCCAAAAATTGAAGGCCAGATTTGATCGAAATCCACGCCGCTGTGGTAGAAAAATTGCTCGTGAGAGAATCGCGAGAACGGATGCAACACATATTGAAAAATGACCTTGGACTAAAGCTATTGAAGTTCCAAAAAGTGCAAGAGCTCACCGATGGACAAAAAAAAAAAGATAGACTCGAAAGAGCCAAGGAGTTACTTCGCTTGCACGAAAGTGGCCAGTTACCGAATTTGGTTTTCTCCGATGAGAAGCCATTCCAAATTGAGCCATTTGTGAACAAACAATATGATCGGGTTTACTTGCTAAAGAATTCAGCTGAAAATTTACACCTGCGATTGGCCACCAGAACTCAAGCGCCGCCGATGGTAATAGTGTGGGCCGCCGTAACGGCCGATGGTCGCTCCCCGCTCGTATTCATCAACTGTGGGGTTAAAATAAAAGCCGAATATTATCGGGAAAATGTCTTAAATACAGTATTGAAGTCCTGGGCAGCCAAACATTCCGGCCGCAGACCACGGACATTCCAGCAGGACTCAGCACTACCGCACTCAGCACGCGTCAACCAAGAATGGCTTAAAAAGGAGGTTCCTCGCTTCATTTCTACCGCACAATGGTCACCAAAATCTCCGGATCTCAATCCGCTGGACTTTTGCGCCTGGTGCATTTTGGAGAGTAAGGTTATCACTAAAAATACCAAGTGTCGACCATCTCAAGACGGCTCTTCGCCGAGAATGGGCCAAAATGCCGTAGAGCAACTTTCGTGTAGCCTGTGATGGCTTTGTCGGCCGTTTGAAGGCCAAAGGTGGGCAATTCGAACAAATCTAAACTGATTTTATAATTGGATGTTATTTCCAACATTTTTTGCTTTTGAGCAATAGAACTAAAAACATATAGCGCTTTACTTTGTTGCATTATACATATATCAGCCATTCTGTTGTTGTAGCTGTAACAGATCGTCTATTTTTTTCAGCTATCGAAAGAGATCTACTTAATCTTTCTGTTATCGTGTCAATATTATCTTCTATCATTGTGATTTAGTTTTTCCACAAAAAAGGGAAAAGGATATTTTTTTAAAACTCAAGCTAAAGTAAAGCAAAAAACTATCAAAGTAGCTAAAAGAAAACAAATTTGCCAAATGCAGATGTATTACTGTTAAATAAATTTTAATTCAATCTTTTTAATTGAATTTTTTTCTTTTCAAAAAAAATCACTTTTAATATTTCCTCTTTTCCTAAAAATATTTTATATATAATAAGAAATAATAATATATTTTTTTATATTTCTTTTTCTTAAATAATATTTTTTATATTTCCCTTTTTTTGGTAATAATAATTTTTGTATTTCTTTTATATTTCTTTTTCTGAAATAATAATATTTCTTTTATATTTCTTTTTCTCAAATAATAATATTTCTTATATTTCCTTTATATTTCTTTTTCTTAAATAACAATATTTGTTTTATATTTCTGTATAATATCTTTTCACATGCATTTGACAATTTTAGGTTTTTCTATTTGAATCCTTTCACTCACAATTTTTAATATTAATTAAAGTGAATTTACTTACAATATATTTAAAATTAATTTGGACATCTCCACCATTCGACTTCAAGGAATTTTTGTTATTTTAATTCACAAACACTCACGGAGCCTTACTTTTTGATTTACTTTTTCGAACCGGTGGTACTTCCTGGCTCACTTTTTTGTTATTAGAAAAACATTCTTCACGTTTTTGGATTCTTACTTTTTACAAATTCTGTTATTTTCTCTTTTATTTAAAATTTTTTGATTCATTAAATTCTTGATCATCTATCTATATATATATAAATGAATGTGTGTTTATTTGTTTGTGGGTTTGTTCGTTTGAAGTCTATAGGCGGCTAAACAGCTGGACTGATTTTCTTGAAATTTTAACTGTACCTTCCTGTATGTCCGGAAGGAACTATAGGCTACTTTTTATTTTAAAATTTCAAGTAGACGGGGTGCCGCGCCCACTTACACAACAAGTATTTAATGCCTCAAATCTCATAAAATGCAACAGCTAGAGTCCTCAAATATTGTATGGACAACTTTGACGTACATATATATGAACAAAAAGGACAGACTTGCTGAAATGGGCGTTTCACCTCCTATAAAAATATTGAATTAATATATCTAAGAAAATATAACAGTTAGAGTCCTAAAATAAGCTGACTACTTCCTATATGAATTAAATTTAAAACTTCTAATATCTGGGGAATCATTATAGGTAAAATCATTAAATTGTACACGGGCAACACTGAAATTCATATGAATAATTTGTGAAAAAATGACGAACTAGCAATTAGAGCGAGACATTTTCATATAAATACGCATAGAGGGACATGTGTAACTTAGGTACCATTAACAGTAGACACAGACCATTGATCACACTATTTCGCCATAATTTATTAACTACCTACAGTATACATAACTTTTTAAAGAACCACGTTTGGTTATATAATACAGACCAAACCTTTATGGACAGGTCAGTTATGTCCAAAAAATTTTATCTTGAAAATAAAAAAATTTGACCTGTTATGGTATATTTGCCTAATAATGATTGAAAGGAAGTGCTAACAATTTTTTTCGCAAATCATTTGAATCCCATCTTCTAAACGATACTGATAAATTACAAACGCAAAAATGCCACCGAAAAATGTTCGCTTTCTAAACGCATCAAAAATGCAGTTAATTTAGAATCTGATGTTCGTCAGTGTTAAAAGGTCTAAAGCCTCCATATCTAGAGCTGCTGAGACTCCAGTTTAAAGAAAGGGAAAGAAGATTGACCAGATCAACAAGATGTGCGTGTAGAAAGAGAGAGACTACGATCATCAACATCAAGAACTGATGAGACAATGGATCAACACGATGTACGCCTAGAAGGAGAAGGACTACGAGCATCAATATCTAGAACTATGAAGACACTAAACCAACGTGATGCACGTGTAGAAGGATAGAGGCTACGATCATCAACATCTAGAGCTGTTGAGACACCTGATCAAAGTGATGCACGTTATAGAAGAAAACGATCCCAATTATCAAGTTAAAAAACTGATGAGATGCCGGAGAAGGAGAGAGACTACGGACATCAACATCTAGATCTGTGGAGATACCAGATCACCGTGATGAACGTGTAGAAGGAGAGAAGATATGAACATCAACATTTAGAGCAGCTGAATCACATGACCAACATGATACATGTCTTTGAAGAAAACGATCCCAATCATCAAGATCAAGAACTGATAAGATACCGGATCAACGCGATGTACGCCTAGAAGGAGAGAGACTACGGGTATCAACATCTAGAGTTGCCGAAAATATTACTAAAATTTATCGGTCTAGCCGTTAAGGCGTCTATAGATTTGAAAGAAACAAACCCACAAACAAATAAACACAGATTAATTTTTATATTCTTATATAGATGTCGATATATTGTTTTTAAATTATTTTTTAAAGCATCCTTAAAAATTTCTTCCACTTTTTGCGTTGTTAATTTCTTTTATAATTAAAGCACAGTTTTTGTCATTGTATATTTTTTTCAAAATAATTATATATTAAAAGAACACTTGATTATTGTTAGGAACAAGCACTTTCCTATGCGCAAATTATTTATAATGTCTCGAATTTGTCTAAACTACATCAATTTTATCAAAAAAATTTCATTAATACCTTTTCCGCGTAGCCTTCCTTTTTTTCTTTCAGACTATATATTTTTTCTATTTTAACGATAGTAGCTATTACTATGAGAATTCGGTTGCTGATATTTTAAATTTTTCGCTCATGTCAACATAAGCCCGTGATATGTGTTTTAGGACAAATTGCGCTCCACTAATAGCATTAGAAAAATTAATTGACACTTTTATAGATGCGTCCTCCATTAAAGACGTACCATATGTCCATTTTAAGCAAAAAAGCCTATTAACGCCTTAAATTTCGACCATATCTAATGACTTTTTTTCAATTAGTTTCACTGAATATTCCACATTAATAGAGCAAAGATTCTTCTGAATACGTCTTCGTAAATTTCTAAGTTGCTATTTGTTGTATTTTCTGGGCTTGCCCATTTTTTGTAGTTGATAACGGTTGTTGTTGTTGTGAAGCAAACGATAATGTAGAGAATGATATCCTTCAATCAAATACTTGCAACACAAATTAAATTTTTTTACCACAAGTCATTTTTAGTTTAGTGTAAACCATTTAAAATCTTTACATAATGACACTTTATGCTCAAAAGTGGCCGTTTGGAATATATTTATTATATGTGAATTCTCTGTAGCATGTTCTGTTGGGATAATTTTAGGTTGCTTGCCCACTTGTGCTTATAGTGAGGGGATAATTTATCTACTAGGTTTTACAAATATGACTCCATTTGGCATGTCTCCATAGTATAGCAAATGTTCGAAAAGTAAAACTGCTAATTCATTATTAGTTTTTGGCAATTTAGACATTTGGGGCCATTATTACTACTGGCCGTTAATTATGGAGCGTTAAGCTAAAGGGAATGTCATCCTACCAGTAACTTTTAAAGTTAAGTTTGAACCCGCCGTACGTACAGTGGCGAGCAGAAGTGAGTGTATGTTCACGATACTGAGTTTCGTCATCCAAAAAACCAAATCATGCAAGCAAATAAAAAATAAATTAAATTATTTTATTCGATCAAATAGCGATAAAGCAACAACAATTAATTAGATGAATTCAATGAGTTTGAAAGAAAAAACGAAAATAACCCACATAAGCTCAATAGTTTCAAGAACCTATCTCAATTTCAATATTTGGTTCCTAAACGCTTGTTAGAAATAACTTGATTTATGCGGTTTGGCATGCTTTCTACCAAATTTTCGATAACATCTTTTGGAATTCGATACCATTCTGCATTTATACGATCCCAAAGTTTGTCTATGTTTGTTTGGGCTGCTTCGTACTGCCCGAGCCGGCTTTTCACGATTGAGCAAAGATTTTCAATCGGATCGAGGTCGCGCCTTTGTGTTGGTCATTCAATTGAAAATTTTGTTTCCCAATTCATTCCTTTACAATTTTTGCTGTGTATTTCAGATCACCATCCTGTTGAAAAAAATTTCTTTTTCGGTAAAGCTACATTTCTAACGTTCCATTTGTTTTATATTGCAAGTTACACACAATGCGTTCCAAACAGGTTTTTTGTTTTGATCAGCTGTTGTGGTAAAGCAAATTTTATTATGAAAGATTTTCTATTATTAATTTTTAATGCATAAAAATGAATGGGAAAATAGTAATGCAGTACACAAAACTTATTATCGATATCATTGATAATATTAAATCATTTCGCTCCTTTATTACAAAAAACTTGAACTTGGCAAAAGTTAAAGTTAACTTTTACTATACCCAAATTTAATGGCAAGTTGTAATATGGCCCTTAATTATATAATATTAAAAAATAAATTGTAATGCATTAGTACATTATTCAAATAAGATTTTCGATTAGTTTTGAATAAATAATGGTAAGTATATGTTATGGTTATAGAGTTTATGCTATAAATTGTGATTTTAAAATACCCACAACACGAGATTTCTTGTAAGAGATACAGGTATCCCAAAATGCGCTAAAACTTTAGTATTGAATTTTACTTATAGTGTTTTGTGATTTTAAATTTATAAAATTTGTTATACTGAAGTCTTTACAACTAAATCTAATAATACGAGTAGAAGAGTAGCTATATAATAATGGTTAGTAACACTGAGGTTAAACAAAAAAGAGCAGATTTCGAAAAAGCCAGAAAATAACGCAATGATTTTTCTCCTGTCTTCGCCTATATTTCAACCTTATTCGTTTAGTAAAATTATTAATTGTTGACGAATAATATCCTTCTTCGGACAATTCTCTCGTACTATAAGCATTGTTTTCTCAAAATCGTGGTTATCAGATCGATTTCCAGAAAAGCACATTTAAGTTGTGCGCACCTGGACGAGTTGTTCTATTGTGAATATTTCTCTTTCTGACGACAAATAAGGTTGCTAATAAAGAAGTATACAGTTGTAGCGCTAGCTTTTGCTGCACAGGTTGCTTTTTTACAATCTTCGTTGCATTACAGACTTATGGAATGCAATTGAAATAAAAATTTAATGCTATATGCCTATTTACTCCGCTTTTATCAGCATTAAAATGACAACAACAATTTGAAAGAAAAAGACATTGCAAAAAAAGTTTTATCAAAAGAAAGAGTACAATTGCCTCTTAATATTTTGGAGAATTTCGTTCTGTTCTGATTTACAGTTATTTTACATTTTTTAAGGAGTTAAATTTGAAGTACTTAAAATTAGTTATTTATTATTTTACTTCAGTTGCGACTGTTTAAAATTTTGAGCAGAAAATATTTTTATAATATGGCCAGACAAATATCTTTGGATGTTCACAAAATCGTGCTTAAGTTCTATAATGAAGTAAAAACTTTAAGGGAAATCGTATCAATTGTAAACAGAAATCATAATACCATAAAAAAAAATAATTGATAAGTACAAAAAATTTAAAAATTTTGAAATCCGTCCAAAATTCGGCAAACAAAAAAGACTAAATGAGGGTCAAATACGCTCGATGGTAAGAAATGTCAAGAAGGATCCAACAGCAAGTGCTGTTAAAATATGGGAAGATATATCACAAACATCAGGAGTCAATGTTATTGCCAGCACAGTTCGACGAGCTTTGAATGCTAATGGATTACATGGTCGTAGGAAGCCCCTAATATCAAAAGTTAATCAAAAGCGACGACCAGATTTTGCAAAAAAAGTACAAAAATCATGGAGACCTGTTTTGGAGAAATACAATTTTCACTGATGACAGGAAGTTTGAAATATTTGGAAAAAAAAAACGTAAAAATTAGGAGGAGCAAAAATATGGAGTTTGCGAACAGAACTTAGTGTGGACTGTAAAACATGGGGGAGGTTCGGTGATGGTATGGGGATGTACGACAACGAATGGTGTGAGAAACTTAGTTTTCATTGAAAGAAAGATTATCAAAACATTAAAAAAAAACTTAGTAGCTAGCGTTGAAAAGTTATGTTTGGAGGAAAATTGGGTGCTTCAACAGGATAACGATCCTAAACACACTCCCAAAATAATAAAGGAATGGTTGGAAGTTAACACGCCCAAACAACTTGATCATCCCTTCAGTCACCGGACCTTAACCCCATAGAGCATTTGTGGGAACATCTGGACCGTCAAATATGAAAAAGGACCATAATAAGCAAAGAATCCCTAAAATCCATGTCAATGGAGGAGTGGCGAAAAATGTCGCCAAAAGTAACTGGAAACCTCATCAAACCGATGCCTAGGAGACTCGAAGCTGTCGTAAAGGCAAAGGGGAAGCAAATAAAATATTAATTTTAAGTTCACTTCATCATTTTAGTAGTAGCTACGCAATGTACATTTCCTTTTTATTTTAATTTTTTGTTAAATATTTGTTTAAAGAAAAAACATTTGTTTTTATTTTTAGTACTAATTTAATATATATATTTATTTAAAAAATTCATACTAAATTCAATTTAATTGTAATACAAAAGACTTATATACAATAAAGAACTTAAACACACAAACTGTACACTTTCTTTTGTAGCACACAGGTAGGTGAACGGTTAAGTGTTTTTGTTATAAGGTGGTATTGTTATTATTTTTTATAGTTAGGGTGTTAGTGGATAAAGAGGGAATGAAAATATCAATTTTTCACATATTTCTCACAACAAAATACTTGTATGTGACGGTGGTATACAATGAATAACTTACTGTGCTATGGAAATAAGAATTTGTATGTAAGACCTATATGATGATTGCAGTGAAGAGAGAAATGAATAACTTTGCAAAAAATGGGGTCAAAAAAAAATTTTTTTAAGGAGGAATGGTAAAGATCTTGAAGTATAGTGGTGTAAATTTGGTGAGCCTATGTTTAGCTGTGGAGTATTTATGGAAGTATTCCAGAGATATGGTGGTATTAGAAAATTGTTTACTGGACGCTTGCTTTATTGTTTTTATTTATTTACAGCACCAAAGTTTGCCGAAATTTATTGTCTCGTTGACGGTTCGGAACAATCTGTGTGCAACAAACTTCTTCAACGTTTTTGTGTGGCATTTGTATATGAGTAATCTTACTAATGTATATAGAGTAGCATTGCGACACAAATGCCCTCTTTTTTACTTTCATGTTTATAGTTATTAAACTTTGTAATTTGATGACGTAGGCGTCTGGAAGGATGTGTTACGACAAGCAGAAATCCATTAATAGTGTTTTTAATGGCCAATTAAGTAAGTTATAATTTTTTAAGAAATAAATATTTATTGTTATAATTCCATTGGCAATAAAAAATTTTGAAATAAAATAAATAAATGATATGTACTAACTTTGAGAGACAAAGTTTTAAGACTTTTCTGTTTGTTACACTCATACGAGTATATATTATTCGTAAATTTGTACATATTAAAAAATTCTTTAATTTTTATTATTATGATTGCAATGGGGCTAAAAATGCTATGAAACAAAATAAATGTGCATTTTGAGTGGCAACATGACGTAAATATTCCTGGTACTTTCCTATTTATCAGAGTTGGGGGTAGTGCACTAAATTTGTAGTTTCCACTAAAAGTTAGTGATAGTGTAAAATTTTTCACTATCACTAATAGCTATTTAGTGCTGAGTTGAAAAATAACAGCCTCACTAAGCAATAGTGGTAGTGGTACAAGAAAGTTTTTCACTAAAATTAATTTAGTGATAGTGAAAAAACTTTTTTCTACAGCTTAGTGCAAATTATTACTAACAGGATAGTAGGAAAAATATAATCATTCACTAATGTTAATGGTACTCAGATACATATCATTATATTGAATTACGTTATACTTTTTTTTATTTTTTCTTATTATATTAAAGTAGTAACAAAATTAAAAAACACAAGTAAATAGTAATGTAAAAAAATAAGGAAGTTTCATCAACATAATAAATTAAATTAAATACATATTGGTACATAAAAACCTTAGCAATTATTTGCCTTCAACAAAATTAATTTTTGAAAATTAGAGTCCCTTAATTTATTTCTACTACTAATTTATTTGTACTATTTTATTGTAGTGCAAAATTTTCACTACCACTAATGGTTAGTGGTAGTGGAAAAATTTTTACTACCACTAATTTTTTTAGTGGTAGTTAAAATATGTTTCACTATCACTATAGTGATGAAAAATACTGGGAAATCTAAACATTGTCACTATAGTGGGATTTAGTGGAAACTTTAGTGCACTACCCCCAACTCTGCTATTTATACATAATTCTATTTAATCTCTAACAGTTTTAAATATATAGTACACCCAATTATGTTTTTAAAAGGTCTAGAAAAAAGAATTTTTACACGGTGATATTTGATATAGCACGGTCGAGAAAAGGTTTTGAAAATTTTAAATTTTAAAGATAAATATGTATATTAACCTTAATCTTTCGGAAATAATTTTCCTATCCGTTGTTTATAAAATAATTGCGAAATTTCCATATCAATTTATTTTCATGACAGCTGAGGTATGTATGTGTGTACTAGAGGTGTGCACAAGACATTCGACTTGGTTACCCTTCACCGAATGCAATACTGTAGTGCACTCTTTTCTGTTGATCTTGATTGTACGAGTGCACTGAAATGTGTATTTCTCATTTCTGCAATGTATACAACAGCACTCGTTTGTCTGTGAAGTAACGGAACTATGCTTTGTGTTGTAAGAGCATATTTTATTATTGAAGCTACATTTTCAGTATTGCCATACGAATATCAGTAGTGAAAAAAAGTAGTAGTTAAAAAGAGTTTTTCCCAAGAAATAAAGAGTTTAAATGGCAATGCTGGCGAGCAAACAAAGAACAAAGCATTCGCTCTTGTTTCTTTCTTATTCAGTGTTGTGAGCGCGGGTGATTTAAATAGAATAATTTATAAACAAAATAAAAATTATGGAGACAGAGGTTAGGAATTTTATTATAAATTATTTATTTTGTTTTTATATTTCTTTCTTTAACTCTGATAGGAATCAGTAAGTACGAACATTAATAGAGAGTTATCTAATAAAACTCTGAGTAATGACGCCATTAAAGAAAAACTTAACATTGGAGAGCTCAAATTAGTTGAATTTAAGGGGAATCGAATACCTATAAGAATAAATTAATAATAATTGTTTTTAGTTTTATTATTTTTATTACTTTTTAATAATTACTCTGTTTTGTATGAATTGTTTTTAGTCTTATTATTTTATTACTTTTTAATAATTGCTCTGTTATAAAAAAGACTGTTATATAAATGTTTTTGGTTTTATTATTTTTACTACTTTTTATAATTATGTATATTTTTGGAAAATTAAAATAAAATTGTGTTAGAAAACAAAAACATTATAGTATACATCCTTTGTTTCCGCCATAAACTCAAAAAAAATTTCCCCAGAAATAATAAGTTTAAAAAAGTTACTGGCAATGCTGGCGTCATTTAGATATTGATGAACAATTTCTTAATCAAATATAAGAAAAGATTAAGAATTACAAAAATAGTCTGTTTTGTATGAATTGTTTTTGGTTTTATTATTTTTATTACTTTATTATATGTACACTACTATATTTTTGGAAAATTAAAATAAAATTCCGTTAAAAAACAAAAACATTGCCATAAACTCAAATAAAAAAAAATTTCTCCAGAAATAATAAGTTTGAAAAAGTTACTGGCAATGCTGCCGTCGACGAAGATTTTCGGTTGCTGAGAGCAAACAAAGAAGTGCACGTTGTGACTCTATGAAGAGTACAAAATATTTGTTGCACGCTTTACACAACTGTCGTTTATATTGTTGTACAATGGTATACAAGCGCAGTTGTTTTTATTTACACTATCTTTGCTTGACACTTATTTATATATGCAGCTACAATCACTATTCGATCTTGAGAAAAATGCAATAGTGTGCAATTTTATATGTCTTGCGCACACCTCTAGTGTGTACATAACACATATATATTTTATAGTGTTTTCTTTTCTACAAAGAAAATGTCACCCTCTTACAAGGTCCATTAAAAATATTTTTGACCAACCCTGTCGTAATGTCATTTTTTATTTGAGAAGAACATAACACAAATATTTAAAAAAGGGTATGACCTGTGTTACTTAATTAAATTTTCGCAAATAAAATAGATGCAGCAATATCGATATATATATTTGTTTCATAAAAAAGGTTTTAGATCTAAAAATATGTTGTATTTTTTGATTTGTTTTCAATAATAAATTCAAATAGGAAAAAGGTGTTGCCAGATCGCTAATTTTTCAACTTTATTTTTTGAGAGCTTTTTTTGTAACAAAAAAAAAAAAAACATTTTAACACTGTTCTAACAAAAAAATGAAAAAATTAATTTCAAATTGGATAACCATACCAATCTCATCTGCTAGCCCTATAAATAAACAAAAGTTATCTGCTTTATAGGGCATTATCAGCACTCTCGATTTATACAGGGCATAAAATGCAATGCCCTCCACCATTAGCAAGTGCGGATTATTTAGAATAAAACATACCATCCTTTTAGACGACGAAACATTTTTAAGAAACAAACGCAAAATTGCATTTTGCCTTAATAAAATGCACATTTTTTGGTAGAAATGAAAACACCATTAGGCTTTTGTTTAATTTGAATAAAACTGGACGTGTCAATGATGCCAGGAGATTGTTCACAAAAATCCCTACGTCCCTAAGTCACATTTTTCGTTTTTTTTTTCAAAAAATTCAGGAACATACATTTATAATACAAAAATAACATAAAAATAACAAATATTGTAAATTAATGAAAAAAATTATTTATACAATTCTGTATAATTCAATTTTTTTAAATGACTCGACGTGCATTTAAAATTTACCCAATTAATTAAAGTAGCTTGTAAATGAGATCTTATAATGCAAATAGAATTTAATAACTTATAGCTTAATTTGTTCCTTTTTTTCGTACGTACGTCAGTTACATCAGAAAAAGTTGTTTCAGCGTTGGCATGTGACAAACTTAGCAAATTTTTGCAAAATTTGGAAAGATCAAATTGTCATTAAAATTTTTTGATTTGCAAATTTTGGACCAAAATACTTCAATTCTAATTGAAACAATGTTTATTTACTTTATATTACAGAGGTATTACCCGATTCACAAAATTACAATAATACACTTAAAAATATACATTGGGACGTGTTCTTATAGGCAACACAAAAAAAAAAACTTAAATCGATAAAAGTTTTAGTATGTTAGGAAAAATGTTTAATTTTGCAAATACTAAACTGAAAAGGAAAGACATTTCTTATTTTTTACAAAATTCTTTTCTATGAACTTCACATTTTTTTACACGGTTTTTTTCTGGAACGTATCTACCGTGTAAAAACAGAATTAAGTGTATATTGTTATGATTGTAGTATGCATAAAGAATTATAAGACGGTTTTTTCTACATAGATGTATTGTATTAAAATTTAATAAAAAAAAATTAGTCTCGAATATAACAATATTTGGCAGTGAACGTAAACGTAAATTAATGAAATGTTAATCTTTTATGTTATTATAAATAATTGTTCTTGTAATATTATTATGTATTATTTTATTAAATATTACACGAATAAATATTTATAATATTTACTCTTACTTATTAAGGCCTACTTTGTACTTTTTTGCTTTTGCATTACCTTACAACTCTAATCACTAATCCGAACACCTATCTTCGTACAGAAATTTGTAAATAAATGTCAATTGCATCGCTTTGTATTATGATCCGTTTTGTTTCGCTTTTTTTTATTTATTAATTATTACAACTAGATAATAATTTTATAAATGAGAGTTCTATGAGAGTACAGCAAAGAAAAAAACTAATAAAAAATATATGTAATGAAATATCTTAAATAATGCAAAAATAAAAATGATTACGAACACTTTATATAAGAAAATAGCATTCAATGCAAAAAATTAGGGTGGAAAAGAAATTAATATATTGTTACGAAAATGGAAATCGTATTTGTTTAAATTGTAAACAAAAGCTACAAAAACATAAATAATGAACTTGTTTACATGATAAACAAGTCAACAAAAATATGCAACAAAACACCAGTGTAAAAAATGATAATATGTAAACAATTATACAACAACAACACTGCAAGAACAAACGTATTCAAAATACACATCCTACAGTAATGTAATAAACTTGTGTACATTTATACAGATTTTGAGAAGAGCATTCATCAGACGGTTTGCCAATCAGTCAGTATTGTGTGAAGACATGTTGTGTTTAAGAGAATAATAGGGGTTTGAAGAATTTCGTTAAAAAGATCAGTCGAACAATTATATAGTGATTTGTTTAGAAAAATTAAAATTAATAATCACTAATAAAAACAAAAAATTAAAAATGTAAAAACAGCAAAGTATGGTAAAAACTATTTAAACAGATTATATAACTCTTTTTTGATCTTAATTGCATTATCTATGTGCTGAATATAATTAGATAAAGTATTCCAAAAACTGATAGTATGTATAAAAAACTGGCGTTGTGACAAAAAGTCTTATTTCTATGTTAGATAATTTTCGTAATTTGAATCTTGCAAATCTGAAAATAATGATATTTTCTGCTTGGTGAAATATTTCCATCCTTAACATGGGTAAAGTTAACAGATTTTTCTTTGAATTTTTTAGTGAAAAATTTCTATTATTCAGAAGGATAATAAATGGCATCAAAAAGCACATATTTTGTACACAATATTTGTTCTAACACTGCTTGAAACAATAATTACAACAAAGCCTACTAACTATGGCTTTAATAACATTCAATACTGTGAAAACCTCTGCCTGAAACACGCCACAGTCATCCTGAAGTAAATTTGAATATTAGGTTCCATACAGAAAATTTCAACACCTGAACCTCCACCTAACTTCCATCTTTCTGCCCTGGAGTACCTCACCGGTATAAGTATCCTCAAACATAGCCTCAGGCACAATATAGCCTTTTTCCGAACGGCACTCCACCAGACAGCACAACCATAAGTAATAACCGGTCTAACAATTGCCAGATACATCCATCGAATGGCTCTAGGAGGAAGATCCCAGCTCTTACTGATAGGGAGCATTTAGTCCATTTTTCATTCTTTCATAGGTGTTTCATTTCCAGTTCAGCTTGCTCTCCACAACAACATCCAAGTACTTGACCTCAGAAGACAAGAGTGGAATGATCCTAAGGACCCTTCTCCACACCCTTCTCAAAATTGATCCAGTCGGTTCTTCATGGATTCCTAAAAGACTTTTGAAAGCCACTAGATATTGAAGGATATCAGTTGGTGATCAGAGAAAGAACACTCATCTGAACATCACGACATCTTTTCTTCTTCGCATGTTCAGCCTCATCAGCTCGATCCACAGTTGTTATGTCATCTGTACAAAAGGAAGGAGAGATTAACAAATCCAACTTACTGCTAGCTAAAATACAAGCTCTTACCTTCTCATTTGTTTTAGGACAAGTAACCTATAATCAGGATCGCTCAAACCCAAATTCTATTCCTAAAGATCCAACGTTTCTGGATAAGAGCAATATCAACTTCAAGGCGGCTCAGAGTGATTAGCAGGTGGTGGAAGGCAGTGTTGAAACGATGCAGTTAATCTACACCATCTTCAGATTCCTCCGGGTTCCTGGCATCAGCTATATCCCGATGACGGAATCTTAGGTGTTCCAACCCACACAATACTAAGCCCCCATTAGCTCTTAGCCACTGAAGTAATGTCTGATCAATCGCGATCTGGAGATCGCAGAGGGAGGGACAGTTCACTGCTTCCACAAGGAACTTTGCAGTTCCCTCGTCTTTGCAGTTCACTACCATGACGCCCTTGGTCCAACCGATGGAGGATATTAGGGCATTTCTGCCACTACTGCTTTCCTCCATCATAAACTCCATGAGCCTTTCTTCAGTTAGTTCCCATGTTCTGCTTATACGTTTATTAAATAGTAAACAAATTTTAGAGCGATTAGAATTAAAATATTTTATAATTATGTGGATGTTGAGCGGGAAACACTTTTTTATTTCAATAATTCCGTAATTATTATGCAATGATAGCATGACTAGTAAGAAAGTAGACATAAAAAAATTTCTTTCAATGTACTTCTCTTTGTGATTTCCACTGGCAAACTCAGTCAAATGCTTGAGAACAGTCGATTAAAAGAGAGGAGCAGGTCTTCTTTTCGTTTATTGCTGTTCTTACTAATTTGTCAGTTTGTTCAACGCCCCTTTTTTTCTATACACCTGTTCATCTTTAGAATTGACATTTGTTAGACATCCACATTACTCTGTTGGTAATCATTTTAACTATTGTAATATAGTAAGCTAACAAATTACCATATTTGCCACTACAACGATTTAGTCACGCTAACGTGAGATTTAAAACTTTGTGACGACACTGTTGAAACTCTATGAACACTTAAAAACGCCGTACCATCCGCCAAAGTAGACGTGTGATTCACTACACGTGTTGACATATCTTTTAGGAATTTATGCACATTCGTTGGTAACAACTGCGAGATCTAAAATAGCGGTCCTTCATGCCTGACCTTATCGAAGCATTGAGATATATTAACAAATAGCGCAGAACGATACTGCTTGTTCTCGAAAGCACGTCTAATTAAATTGGTAATTTTGTGTACATACATGCTGCAATAAATTTCGAACCCAGCGTGTTCAAGTAATCGAAGAATTGATCTTTGCAGATGTTGTGTCTTGAAGGACAATAAAGTGCCGATACTGACAGACCAATGTGGGGTAAATTAATTGATGTTGCTTGAATGTAATCTTGGGCGAATTCCAGTAATGGAAAGTGCCTAATATCCTTGGATGTTTTACGTCAGATGTGTAGTAGTCATTAACTTTAAAGCAGTTTTTGTCCGAGAAGTGTGTTCCCGATTTTAGCATGACATCAATTTGGTAAGTATATAAGAAGTTTTGTACTTAATTTTTATGATGGCTCAAGCCGTTTGCATTCTAAAAGCAGATCTTATGGGTGTTCATGTCTTATTTACCAAAATCTGCATAAGCATGGTTTGGTTTTCCAATAGCTGTTGCAACATGTTCTGCATGTTAGCCATAAAATTACTCATTGTATGGAATAGAATATCAATTGCAGTTTGGGAATTCGAATGGGCAGTTGGAATGCATTCTTTTAGGGCGTCAGCATATGAAAAAACAGCTGAAAATTTTGCTCGGGGTTTGGTGGGATGGTGGATTGAGATAAACTTGGGAAGTTTGATTCACGGTACTGACCATATATAGATCTTATGACCGTCGCTTTATTAATACTTTGGAGCCTCGATAATTAGCCGTGTTGTTTTCGCCGCAGATACTGCACTTTTTACGGCTGACTTCAGTTTTCGAATGCGGACCTTCGTTGTTTTTATGTATGTTCCCACATCTAACGAATATTGCCGGTAATTTACAAAAAGATTCTGTGTGCCCAAATTCTTGGTAATTTAGACACTGAGAAGGTACCGCAATCAATATATAGGATGATTGTCACCCTTTTTCTTTATATGGTTATTAAAGCTTATTTTTATTTATAATATTATGAATTGATTTGACTTCATACCCTTCAGATTGAAGGGCATTCTTCATATCGCTAATAAGTACAGTACTTTAATGATTACATTTAAACCTTTAGGACTTTTTAGTTGATAAGTATAGTAATTTTTCTTTTCAGCATCAAACTTGTTCACAATAGTTCTAAGATTCTTTTCGTCTTTGGCTTAGATTTTAGTTTCGTGAATAATACCTTCTCATAAAGGAACAACGTAGAAATTGTCTTTGCCAACAAGCTGTGTCAACTTGGCTCCCATCAACATAATGTGCTAACTTTTTTATATAAATAAATAACCTTCAGATATAACTAATACTTAAAATTTATAACAATAATTATCATATTAGCAGTAAAAATGAATTTATAATACAATAATAATACCTATACTAGAAATAGGAAGTACCATAATGTAACATAATATAATTAAGAAAGTAGCGTTAAGGTGAATGAACAAATAATATAGAATATAAGTATTACAAGGTTAGATAAGCAACGGAGTTGCTGAATACGTAACACAGTTAAGATGAAGTAGAATAAGCTAGACTTAAGAAATATGAAATAAAAAAGAGTTCACTTGCTATAGAAAGTTAATAGACATCGGTCTTACTCCTTTAAATCGCAATATTTTGGTCTTTATTCGCGAGTGTTATTAAAGTCAAAAAGTGCCCACATTCTATTTTTTATTATAAATTATTTAATTTAAAATCGTTCCTAAAAAGGATTAGGAAATAACATTTTGGCACCCGAGCAGGGACCAGTGAATTTAAAATAATAAAAAGTGGTTAATCTTATAAAAACAAACAATTTGGTAGTTTGTTTCAAATTAATTATATTTAATAAGAAAGATTAATAATACTCGATGACAGTGATCTCGTTAAAAATCTCAGAGACCAAAATCCTCGAGGTAAATTTTATAAGATAATTAAAATTTGTCTATACGCGAGTGTAATTTTCATTTTATAAATAAAGTTTAAATAACATAACATATAAAACCAAACTTACAATAATACAAAGTATAAAACCAAAATAATATGCACCCAACATTTTATTGCACGGTTTCTTTTTACACGGTTGAAAAAAATATTTTTTTTTGCACAAAATTTTGAATCTAGTACTGTCTTGTAATTATGTATGTTTTTACCACACTTGGCACCATTGCTGAAATTAACATATATAGTTGTAACTGGGAAATCCCAAAAACCAAAAGTTCAACTTTCTATAAAAGATTTTTTATTTAAAAAGTCGACGGCGCAAGACTTTTCGGAAAGTAGTACGACAGTTCAAAACTCTATTACCAGACGAAAGTCACCATTGAATAATTTTATGGATATCTCCAGTGATGATACCGACTTTAGTCCAGTTCGTCACAAACAATCGCTCTTGTTATCAAGTAGCGACGAATGTAGTTATGTAAATATTTTTTCTTTATTTCTATTCTAATTTTTCTGTTCTTAATTCTGGATTAACAGATTTCTTTTGTTTTTTGCTTGGTCTACCAATTTTTCACCTGTATGAATTATATATTTTAAGTTTCAATGGTCAATAAAATGTCATATGAATTGTATTTCTGAAATTTTATAGTTTTCAAAATGATTTTACACGGTTTTTCGAAGTAAATTTAGTTCTTTATTTCATCTTACACGGTTTTCAGATGGCATGGAACGTATCCCTCATTTTACTATAGGAAAGGCCTCTTTTTTTACACGGATTTCTGAGGAACGTATCTACCGTGTAAAAAAGAGTTGGGTGTACATATCAACATATACATATTGGTTATTGTTGTAAAATGTAACAAAGTCCTAAAATTTTGTTGAAATCACTTTAGTATCAACATGAATATTTTAGATAAAAATTCGCTGACTAGGAAAAGGAGCGTGGTACTTCCCATATGAATGAAATTTAAAACTTCTTATATCTATGAAACACTGAAATCCATATAAATAATTTCTGAAAAAATTGCCGGACTATATGATATAAAAGTTCGTGTACATGAACCACTTTAACACATATGAACATTTCGGGTAAAGAAAATAAATGGACTCAATTTTTATATAAATTCTTAGAGAGAATGTAAATACTAAACATCTTATATCTGATAAACTATTGCACTAAAGTCATGAGTATTGTCTGTTCATTCCAATACCTATTTCATTATAATGAAACATATATTTAGGACATGTGTAACTAAGGTACCATCAACAATAGACAAAGACCATCGATGACACTATACTGCCTAAATTTATTAACTACCACAACATACATAACTTTTTAAAGAACCATTTGTTACATGTGGTTATATAATACAGGCCACACCTTCATGGTCTAGAGCCTCCACATCTAGAGCTGCTGTGATTAAAGTTCGACGTGATGAACGTTTAGAAAGGGAAATAATACGATCGCAATGAGCAGTAGCTACAGAAACACCAGATCAGCGAGATTTACGCGTAGAAAGAGAGAGACTACGAGCATTAACATCTAGAGCTCCGAGACACCTGATTAACGTGATGCACATCTTAGAAGAAACCGATCCCAATCACCAAGATCAAGAACTGATGAGACGCCGGATCAACCCGATCCGTGCTTGCAAGGAAAGTGGCTACGAGCATCAACATCTAGGGCTACCGAAGGTACTGTTAAACTTTCAAGGAACTCGGTCCATCCGTTTAGCCATCTATAGACTTCAAACAAACAAACCCAGAAACAAATAAACACATACATACATAATTGGCCATTACAACCCTTCAGTCAGGATTACGACCTAGCTTCTCACACCACTTTTGTTGTGTGCGTTAATTTTATACATGAGTGGCAGGATCCACAGTTTAAAGTCGACTCCGAACGACAGAATTTTGAGAAGCTTTTCATGGCAATTTTTACTTTCAGAGTCTTTGCCAGAAATCTGCTGAGAGGAAGTCGCAGTGATTTTTGCGTTGATGATTTGTTAACCGGTGGTAAAAGTTACGAGGATCTGATTATAATTCGTAATCAAGTCACTGAGATTTTAAATTCAGCTGGTTTTAATCTTGCGAAATGGTTCTGCGAAAAAGCTATTGCATAGCGACTCTGATTCTGCTAAAGCTTTGGGTTTACGTAGGAGTCCGAAGAATGATTCATTAAAGTTCCATTTGGAAAATTTTTTCAAAGATTTGAAATTGGTATAAAAACCAAGATCTTATTACAAGAACTATGAATTCAAAAACTTGGCTGGGATGAATGGATTCCCATGAACTTTTATACGTCATGGAAAAATCTCAAATCTAATTTAATGGAGATGGAGTCAATAATAATCCCAAGATTCGTCCAAACAACTTCCACTGCAAACATTGAAATACATGGATTTGCTGATGCCTCAGTGCGAGCGTATGGGTATTACATTTATGTCAGAAGTTTCGAGTCTGACAAAGTTACTGTCAGATTACTTACCGGAAAATTTAAAGTTGCTCCATTCAAAACAAAATCTCTTCCGAGGCTGTGTGCTGTACACCTATTGCCGAAGTTGTGGACTCGAATTAAGCTCATATTGGAGTTTAAGACCGATCAAGTTTATTTCTGGACAGATGCAAAAAGAACTCTACATTGGGTAAAGGCCTATCCATCCTCCCTTGCTACTTTTGTATCCAATAGAGTAGCGGAGATTCAGGAGTAGTCAGAGAAAATTTCATGGCGTTATGTGCCAACTGACCATAATCCGACTGACATTATCTCCCGAGGATGTGACGTCCAGGAATTGAAGCCGTCGATCTGGTTTGAGGGATCTCATTCTTATAAGATGACAGTTCTTCCTGACCTGTTAATAAACATTGCGAGTTAACAGAGAACCAAATAATATCGGAGAAAAGGAAGACAAATATATTTCTTGCAGTAGAGGATCCACAAAATTGCTTGTTTGATCTCGTGGAAGAGTATTCCTCATACAAAACATTGTTATGAGTCACTGCGTTTGTAATCAGATTTGGTGACATCTTGAAAAAAAATAAGGTTGAGAAAAATTATTCACCTACTGCAATCGAATTGAAATGGGCCTTTTCGACTTGTACAAACGATCCAGAAAACTAATTTTTCTGACGAGTTATTCATACATACATTTGTTGAAGGGGATAAATTGTTTTCATTAATAAGGGGAGGTGGAAGGCTGCTAAATGCAGATTTGAAGTATAATGCTAAGTTTCCACTATTATTACTTTGCCACGCTCAATTTGCGAAACTTGCATTTGGACAATTGTCATGATGGTACGAAGACACTTATAGCTCTTTCGCGAGAAAATATCTGGTTGACAAATGCGAAAGAAGAACGCAAGGGGATAATTAGCAAATTCATACATTGCTTCCGCTATAAACCGAAGCTTATGCCCCAAATAATGGCAAACTTACCCACTACTCTAGTCCTATTGACGTATCTTTGATGCTCTTCTTATGTCTTTTAAAAGGTTTGCTGCCAGAAGAGAACTACCCAAAGAAGTGTACTGCGACAATGCGAAGAATTTTGCTCGGATCCAGCCGCGTGCTGAGAGACCTGCACCAAACATTCGACCAGAGTCGGCAGGCCGTCGGGTCGCACATAACGTCGATCGGGATGAAGTTCAACTTTATACCACCTCGGGCGCCGCACTTCGGCGGACTTTGAGAAACCTCTGTCAAACAACCGGAATACCTACTTCTTCGAGCCGTTGGCAACATGGCGCTCACGCAAGAACAATGCTCGCAGAAGTAGACGCGGTGCTTAACAGTCGTCCAATCGCTCCGCTGTCTCCAGACCCCAACGACAAAGAAACCTTGACCCCAGCTCATCTACTAATCGGAAGGATCTGCGTTCGCCTCAATCTCAAACAGACATTCTGGCAGGCCTGGTCACGGGACTACTTCCTCGGGGTGCAGAGCAGAACCACATTGCACCAAGGAATGCCTAACCTCGAAGAAGGTCAAGTGATAATCGTCCACGAAGACAATCGCCCACCACAGCAATGGTTGTCCGGAAGAGTCGTGACCGTAATCAAAGGCGAAGACGGTAAGGTCTGAGTGGCGGAGGTACGAACCCAAAAACGAACAAATAATATTGAATATAAGTATTACACGGAGTTGCGGAATACGTAACACAATTTGGATTTAGTAGAAAAAGTTAGACTTAAGAAATATGAAATAAAAAAGAATTCAGTTGCTAAAGAAACTTAATAGACATCGGTGTTACTCTTTTAAATCGCAATATTTTGGCCTTTATTCGCGAGTGTTTTTAAATTCACAAAGTGCTCACATTCTATTTTTAATTATAAATTATTTAATTTAAAATCTTTCCTAAAAAAGATTAGGAAATAACAGTTACCAAGGCGTCGGTAGTAGGCTCCCGTATGTACAGTGGTGGGGATTTGAAGTTCCTTTTTGCAGATGTATTGTCTTCCTTCTCTTTCTCGGCAAGAATTCCAAAACGGATTACGCTGACGATGGGATTTTTTGCCTGTTTTAGATGTGGTTCTAACGCAGGGGTTACTAAAAATTTTTTCCTTGTGTATTAGTGAGTAAGAGAGAAAAAATATATTGAGAGAATTTATTTATTTACAGCCATAGAAAAGTGTTAGTAATACACGCAATTTTGATTTTCATTTCATCGCATACACAGAGCTTTGGCTTAATAATTTTAGGTAAAAAAATAAAATAAAAAATCCATTTTTTATTAATGTAAAGCTAACCGTCTTTGGCTTAAAACTATGACTATGTTTTTTAGATAAAT
This sequence comes from Sarcophaga peregrina, assembly GCA_014635995.1. Taxonomy (NCBI): domain Eukaryota; kingdom Metazoa; phylum Arthropoda; class Insecta; order Diptera; family Sarcophagidae; genus Sarcophaga; species Sarcophaga peregrina. Next base: position 82,899,411 of record CM025789.1, on the reverse strand, counting down.
GAAAAGAATAAAAAACCCATTTTATATTAATAGAAAAAAACGAGCATTCTAAAGCATTTAAAAAAATTACACTATGCGACAAAATAAAAAATGAATTACCACTAGCTAATGGCATAATATAGGTTGTGAGTTTTGTTGAGTAGAACAAAAAAAAAAATTATATTTCTCGAACCCATCAAAGTTCTTTTATTTGTCAAAAGCGGTATTTTTATCCTTTTCACACAAAATTATTGATTTCAAAATTATTTTTTAACCTATTTTAAGCTTTTAATTTTTCTAAAAAAAATAGTTTTTTGTCTATTAAAAACTCTTCCCTTTCTTTATCATTTAAATTATTAATATGCAAATGACAACACACAAAATGTCGTTTAAGAATATTGAACAGACGGGTTATAGGGTAGGGTTAGTAAGGGGGTAATAGGATATATCGTGCACAAACCTTTTTTATATAAATTATATGTAAGTAAATGAAAAGAATTTGTTAATGTTTTATGTGTATATAATATGTGTAAATGTTTTTTTATTCTAAACATTATAAAGGGTATATTATTTGGGTTTACAATGTTTATTAGTTCACAGTTTTGGATTTGGATATAAATTCACAATTTGTACATTAGTTCACTATTCTTTTTTGTGAATGTGTGTTGTGAATTTTGGTGTGTGTTAGGGATGCTATTCTTATTATCTGTTAGTGATGTTGTCGTCAGGGTTGGGATTATGTGTATTGTTGACTCATGTGAACAAATATATTCTCTACATTCCTTAAATATTTTACAACATATAAGGCATTGAATATTATCAAAAGCATTTTTTAACATAAAACATTGTTTGAGTGTCATTCTGAAATAAAATGATGAAGCGTCCGCCAGACATGTGTTCTTGTCGCAGTCTGATCGGCAACTAAATCAAAAAGCACAAGAATGCGTGTGAGTTCTGTCTGCACAATTGTGCTATAAAATGATAATTGCTGTTCTAACGTGGAGTCACCTTTGGGGCTGGATTTACGTTTCGTAATTGTGATATAACGGTTCATACCTGTGAGGAATTTTCTCTGCTTTCAGGCTTAGCTGCATTAATTGCTCTTATATCTTATTCCCTTATTTAAGCCATGTGATTGAAAAATACCTTCAATGTTCTTATGATTACACAAAAAAGGGGTGAGGGGTAAGGGATTCGTATTTAGCTCAACACTTAAATTAAGAGGACTCACACTATTGCTGGCTTTTCTTTCGCTCGTACCTGATTAGCCGTTTTCGCTGTCAAGTAACACGAGTCATCAAGTTTTTATTTGTATTAACTCTCACATTCTTTTAGAGTAATGATCACGTAAGCATTTATATCATTAAAACTCAGTCTGTGCTGACTAGCATTTGCGCTTGCTGCACACATTAATTAGGTTAACGATCTTCAGAGAAATGGTCATCAAAGCTTAGCTTTGAACTCGGAGTTCTCGTTTAATAACCTAACAGAATACACTAGACTACGTCGACCCTCAGCAACAATGGTATATGATGCTGTAACCTTAACTTTAATTTTAAAAATTATTGAACATACCAGAGAACTTGTACAAAAGTGAAAATTGACTAATTGAGCTCTTATGCTTTTTTTATATTCGGAATAAGGAAATTACTCATGTACATGAAATAGCCATTGACCAAATTGCCATTGTTTGCGGAAATACAGCAAGCAATATTGACATCAACTACATTCAATGAAGCTAAAGATTAATAATCTATATATTAGACACAGATTAAATTTATTTAACAAGCAGAAACAGCAACTAAAAGATTTCCTCGACGATACAATAACAATAATTATTTCTATAATGTATTTTGTCTACAATATCTTAGGTCATATAATAACAAATATAACCGTGAATATAATAACAACAATCTTGGAACGTACGACAATAAGTCGATTCACAGTCTGTAAAATAGACGAATTTTCCGAGATGAAATGCTTTCTTCAGAACTTTAAACACCGTGATTCCTTGAAGTAACATTAGATGGTACTAATGACAGTATAAAAAATGCATGTACAGCTTCAATTTATTTTATATCGATTTTACAAGTTTTCCTGCGAAGTAAACACATCTTTGGTTGATTTTCAACATCCCAAGAGACATTAATGTCAAATTTTTAACTAATCAATTATTAAATAGTACAAATATTTCGCATTGTGACTAGCTGTTCAAACATATTATCAACTGGCAGTTTAAGCAAAGAGTTCTTAAAATATTGCCTAAAATAAATTTCAATCTTGTTTCGCAAATACGGTAAAATGGAACAATTCCAAGTTTTGGTGAAATTAGTGACAATTCATGCTTTTTTCACTCCGGGTTTAGGGTTTTTCAAATAAACAATTTTACAAAACTAGTTTTTTTATTCAACCGCAAGAAATTTGTGAGAGTGTACTTAATGGTAAATATGTTGCTCATTCAAAAATACTGTCTTGCGTATTTTAAAGACTACTTAAACCAAGATTTGTACACAACCATGAAGTAGAAACGGAAATTCTTTAAAATTTTTATATTTACTCTTCAAACAAAACTTAAAACAAATTCGAAATTTAATACTCTATGTGAAAAATAAGCAGACATTTTTGCTTTGAAAGACGACAAAATGACTAACAAATTTAATAAACAAAAATTAAGAATAATAGATAAAAAAACATGTTTACTGGAAGAATTATCCTTTTCCTTATGCCCACAGAGAAAAAATACAAAGTGAAGTTCAGAATTTACTTCACAACGATTAAGCTGAACACAGCATTTCAAATTATAATAGCCTATTAATTTTAGTACCAATGATAACTCTAGATAAATTATATGCTATGTGCATCGATTTAAGAGCTATTAACAAAAAACGAACTGCAGTCAAAATCCCGTTGCCTAGAATAGTAGATTTTAGTAGCGCAAGATATTTTTCGGCAATAGATTTGTTATCAGGGTTTCATCAGATTCCACTTCACTAGATTTCACAAAGACTTATTTATCAAAGATCCAGGTACATTTCGTAGGAAGATCTTATGTTTTGGTTTATATGTTGCATGTTTATATATACATATGTTTATATGTATGTTCGATAGCCTTTTCAGATTTTTTACCTCATAAGCATTCCTGTACAGTGATGACATAATTGTAATTGGTTGCAGAATTAACATCATTTGCAAAACCTTACTAATGTTTTTATAATGTTTGTAATTTATTGGTTTCAAATGCACTCCAAATGGACTTTCACCAGATGGTAGTAAAAAACTAGCAATTGAAAAATATGCAGCAGCCATAGATAGAAATAATGTGAAACGTTTTATACCTGTTCACAAAAGTGAACAAACCCACATCATCCCAACCCTGATAACCTGACAACACAAACATCTTAATAATTAATAACAATAACATCACCAAGTGAATCAACATTCACAACACACATAATGACAATAACATCTCTAACACACATCGACATTCACCATACATATCAACATTTATCATATACATCAACATACACACATTCTTCAACATAAGGACGTGAATCCTTTTTCGATCAGTTGACTATCGATCGTTGAACAGCACAAACGAAAACAAAATAAGTACTGCGCGTGTGCTTTATATTTTGTGATTAACAACTAATTAATTTTGAATTTCTCATAAATTAACTTAAATGTAATTGTGAATATTAAGAACTTTAAATCAAATTATGAACTAATATAACAATAATACAAAATGCAAACTTAAATATAAAATACACACATATTCGTTTTATAACGTTTTAAAAACATATCCAAACAAAACACTAACATTCATTATTTACATATACAAATAATATGAAAAAGGTTTGTGCATACATTCATATACATATATATCCAACTCTCTATTACCTTTTTACTAACCCTACCCTGTAACCCGTCTATTCATGGTCCTTCGAGCCTGATCTTTGTGTTTGTTTTACAATACCATTTACGAATTATTACAGCAGATTTATATCAAATTTTGCTATATTTGCTATTTCATTAAATTATATAACGCTGAAAAAATTAAATGTTGTATGGAATGATAAATAGTAAGAAACTTTTCAAACTATAAAATCCGATTTTACTAAAAAAATTATAATAATGCCTTGGGCATCAAGAATAGGTATAGAATAACATGCCAGCCAAAGTTAAAATTTTAATGGAGATGATGTCAATTTATTATCCTTCTAAAGCCTTTAGTCTGTATGTAGGGAAGAGCAACATTTTGCTATCTATTTCGCCATTGTTCGATTCAGACCGTATGTCTGTAGAATGGTTTTGCTATCCGAACTGATAACAGACATTTGGTTATCCATCTAAAATGAAAGACATCTCGTCCAATAAGAGCAGTATAATTTTTTAATAGACTACATAAAAGAAAAAATAACGTAAGTGTAAACTTATTACCTAACTGAGACTAATAGAGAAACAATTTCGGATATAACACCTCTGGCAATGCTTGGCTAGAATTATTACACTAAAAACTGTCGTGGTTGAGTTCTAGTTAAAGACAAACTTTAATATTGACATAATTTATTCTTATACTATATAATAAGAGAACTTAATGATAAGAGAACTTAATAATAAGAGAACTTAATAATAAGAGAACTTAATTATAAATACATATCAATCCTCCCAACATAAATAAATTCATTTCCCATTGGCTTCTGATCTGATCTGTGTGCTCCTATAGCTATTAAATTTCTTTATGGCCTAGCCCTTCACGCATTTAACTAAACTTGAATCGTGTACCATATCTCTTCTCTCTCTTTAAAGCGTGATAATTTCTCTTCAACTATCCTGTTTGATTAACTCTAAATTTTCCAGATTTACCCAGTTCTGGATTTGTATTGAAAAATAATATCCACTAATAAGAGTGTCTACCTTTCCTTACTGTCTAAGAAAAGTTTTCGTAACCCATTTTCAAAAGTTTGTACTGCCCTTTCCGCACTGCCGTGATATGATAAAGGTCCTGAACCGGTACCGGGAACCATTTGATTTGCAAAACTCTGCAAATTCTTTAGCACCGAGTAAACTGAGACGATATGCAGTTTGACACATTAACAATTTAATGAAAGGGAACAACAAATATCACCAAAAAGTATTTCTGTTTCTCTCAGATTGTTTGTCAATTTTATTTATTTCTTTTTGGTATCGTTTATTCATTCAGGCGTAAATACAGTACAACAAGATATTATCTTATCTAAGGATATAGGCATAATAAAATATAAGAAATTATACAATAGCAAGAAAATCATCATATGCAGAAAAAAAATCATATTTTATAGAAAAAAATCATATTTTATGGAAAAAAAATCACCATTTTTAAATACAAAATTTTATTTAAAAATTATAATTAAAATATATTAACATATCGATGCCTCCGTTATATAACATTCTTAGTCGAAAAAGTGTCTTTTGAGTAAAGAGCTCTCAAAGTTTTCACGAGACATACGACTATATGTGTATCCTAACTATATTTTTCCTTATAACTTAGAAACGGATCAACGCATCTTAACTGCATTTTGACACTAGTTAAGAATTTAAAAAACATTAAAAACGTTCTAAGTGTACTTAGAAGTCGCCGTAGTCTCGTAGGTAGTTTGTTGGCTTATTAGACGTAAAGCCATTGTTCGAGCCAAAGGCCAGACATCAAAACAAAATACAGAAAGTATTTCTTCGGCGATTTCCTCTCAGCCGATTTCTGGCTAAAACTCTGAGATTAAATGAAATTGCCCAGAAAAGTTTCTCAAAAATCTGTCGTTCGTGGTCGACTTTAAACTGTATACACTAGAGGTGTGCGCAAGACATATAAAATTGCACACTATTGCATTTTTCTCAAGACCGAATATTGATTATAGCTGCAAATATAAATGAAGCAAAGCAGTTATGCCACCGTACCGTAATGTAACGACTACCGAACGTAAATGTAATTGAGTTCAATGTCTGTTTTTGCTTGACAGTGTTTCACTTTTGCATTTGTAAGAAAAAATAAACAAGCAATAGCTAACAGCAAAATAAAAAATGCTGTTTAGCTATAGCAGAGACCTGCGCCGATCGGCTGACAGCCGGCTAAGCCGAGCCGCCGACAAAATTTAAAAGCCGCCGCCGCCGAAAATTTATTCGGCTTAAATTTAGCCGCCGTTGTATGTATGTAAGGAAATTAGAATATATGAAAATATGTTTTAAAATTGTATACAGTAAATTTTAATTATATATATGATATTTATATATTTGTTTTACTTGACTTAAATGCATTATTGAAGTTTTTTTGTTCATTTTGTGATATATTAATAGAAAAATTTTTAATTTTTTGATATGGAAATTTTGAACACCTTTTCTTGTTTTTGGTGAATGTGGTAACATTTTTAACTTTACGTTAAATTTTTTAAAAGACAAAAAATTAAAATGGAGAACCAAAGAACTACAAATTTCAATAATTTAAATGAGTTAAATTCATCTGATTCCGATGACGACCATGCTATTTTTAATGGTATTGATTTCCCAAAACAATAATTGAAATTCCAATTTCAATTAGCTTTAAGCCAAATTTTTTTGGAAAATTTTATTTTGAATACTTATTTCTGATAATTGTTTTGTAGGTGTTATAATATGCGAAATAATTTCAGGTTTGGAGTTTCTGCGTCGACATCAAACCTCTGTAACCATTTACTCAGTGCTCATGGTATTGATGTAAAATAGAAAAAATTTGAAAATTCGAATGCCAAACCTAAAACCATATTGCCAGGAAGTTCTGAAAATGCAGATTCCGAAAAATTTGCTAACGCATGTCTGCTTGTGCAAATGTGCTGCAGAGATCTAAGGCCCTTTAACATGGTGGAGCAACCAGGGCCATTTTATTTATGTCATTTCGGATCACAGCAGACCAGTGTTGTGTAATTTTACTTTTTGTTCTAATTTTTTCTTTAGTCGCTTATTTTTAATAATCGATTTGCTAACAATGATTATTTAGTAAATTTACTGCAATTTTTGGCAAAACCTCTGAGAGTAAATAAAATTGCCATGAAAAGATTCTCTAAAATCTATCATTTGGAGTCCATTTTAAAACTGTAGGCCCCAACACTTATGTATAAAATTAACGCACACAACATAAATGGTGTAAGAAACTAGGTCGTAATCCTGACTGAAAAGTTGTAATGACCAATTATGTGAGACTAATGTTTCATACATGGATTTACACGTCTTTTTTGTTCTTTACATACAAAAATGTTGGAAATGTATGCATATTATTTAAATAAATAAAAGAGCCGCCGAAACTTTACCATATTTCGGCTGACAGCCGGCTTAAAGCCGCCGCCGAAGCTTTTCAACTTTAGCCGCCGCCGCCGACAAATTTGCTCGGCGCAGGTCTCTGAGCTATAGTGGTACAGTGAAAAGTTTTCTGCTATCGCAGTCAATCATAGCAATTAATTTTGCGGCGATCCCTACTGCTTACAGCATTTGTGGTTTCTCTTGTGCTTTCGCTGTGCTATTTTACTTCGCAAGCACTGCTTAAGATATTTTTATGTTTGAAATTAACATAACTCGAATGTTGTGAGTTTGATGTCAACATTGTACTCATACTCATTGCTACTTATACTTATAAATCAATGTTGTAGCGAGTATGAATGAATCAGAAAAGTTGAATTTCAATTCTGTTGATTCACTCATACTCAAAATTGCATAAGTGCTTATGAGTAGCCGAAATACGATTCATTGCTGATCTCTGGTATGTACATTATTTCAAAGAGAATGGTGTAAACACCCAGTTAATTTCAAACAAAAAAATATCTTAAGCAGTACTTGCAAAGTAAAACAACACAGCACAAAGCACAAGAGAAACCACAAATGCTGAAAAGCTGGAAGAAGTAGGGATCGCTCCGAATTTAATTGCTGCGCTTCACTACGATAGCAGAAAACTATACCACTATAGCTAATGAGTTTATTTTTGTTTCTTCTACTTTGCTGTTTGTTAGTGTACAATTGCTGAAATACTTTAAGCATAGCAGTAATCTAGGTGCTTTTGAAAATTTCAAACAAGCGTTACAAACCCTGATTGAGTTACTCTCCGAGCGTTACGCAGACGGTTCTCAAATTAAAGAGTAATATCAACTCATACAATCAGATATGCTTAAAACAAAAACCCAAATACAAAAAATCGAAGCCAGGTGAAAATAGTTTTCAGGTTTTTTCTGACCTAGAAGATGACAATACATCGAGTGTGGAAAGCGAATCTGTCAGAGATGAGGTTATAAAAATCCTTCCATTCACAGTGGATGTTTGTCATAATTTTACAAAGATCATAAAATTATTAGGAAACTGCTGTAAACATAAAAGGATTTCAGTAGGAAAATTTATCCCTAACTCGCAGGTTGACTACGAGAGCATCTGTAATAAGTTAAAATATAGTCAATGCAAGTTTTTTACTCACCCTAATAAAGATAGCAAGAAATTCAAACTAATGCTATTTGGTTTACCACAAATCAACACTACTACACTAAAAAGTGAATTTAAAGATTCGTTTAATATTGAACCTACAAATATAAAGGAGATTGTCACTTCAAGGCCCAATCCAGATGATGTCCTGTATATGTTAGAATTTAATCGAGAACAAATAACGAAGCGAGAAGTTATGAAAGTAAGATACGTAATGGGAATTGTTGTGCATTGGAGAAATCCTATCGCCACAACAGAGGTCCCAAAGAATGCACTAAATGTGCCATGTGTGGCCATGGTTCCTCAAACTGCTTTACAACAGTAGCATGTGTAGGATGCGGTGGATCACATGATTTTTCGCAATGGCAGCGTAATAAAACGCTGACAAACGTCATATACAAGGATTTCAACTGCATCAAAAAGAACCATACAAATATTACTCACCGAGCCGACGACCCACAATGTCGATCTAGAAAGGAGTACATAGATATTCGCTTCAGAGTCACTAATTATATGCGCCCCGTCAGATTTAAAAGCCATAGCAACATGGATTGTTACGGTACAGATGATAACAATTTTTTGAACGGTAGCAACTACATGCCTTCCTTCTCGCAGAAAGCACAAGGTAAATTCGATAACAATATTTCTTATGCCGATGTTACAAAGTCTGGTAATAAAGTGATTAATAATAACGATAACTTGTCAAATCAAGAGATATTAGATATTTATTTCCAAGCTATAGATGCATTAGAAAAATGTAAAACAAAGTACGACAAGCTAAGGGCACTGGTAAATATGCTCAGGCATGTTGTCTAATAGGTCAATTTGTAGACTTAACGTTATGCATTGGAATGCTCAGGGCATAACATCACCTGCAGCTATATTACAACTGGAACAAGTTTTGAATTAGAAGCAAATAAATGAAACTTTTCTGAAACCAAGATACAAATTTAGCCTAGTTAATTATAAAGTTTATCGAGAAGATAGACCGACACACGGTCAAGAAGCAATTAGATATTTTGATAGCAATTAGAAATTCAATTCCTTATGGACGTATTCCAAAATTTTCAACACTCTACATGGAAAATATCTGCATTGAATTAAATATCGACAATAGAACTGTAAGGTTGTCCTAAATATACATACATGTTTGTTAGCGATCTTAATATTATTACTAACGATACTGTGGAGTATTTTATTTCTGGTGACTTTAAACACCACACCAGCTGGGGCTGCCAAAAAAATAATACTGCCGGTAGCAGTCTCTATAATCACAAACTAAATTCTAATTATTATATTTACTCCCCGAGCAGTTTAACATGGTTTGGTCAATCCTTATCCCACACGCAACCGTCAGTTGTTGACATACTCCTCACAAACTCTAATTTACATATCTCTCAAATTGTAGAGAAAATCACAGATTGTTCTATATAATATGGCAAACTGCAAAATTTGTTGATAATGAGAATTTACCAAATTCTCTGATTACATCCACAAATACCGAACGAATTCTTTCCAGTGTAACGCAAATTCTTCAAGACGCCTCTAAAAAGATTCCAATAGCTGACGGATAGCAATGGCAAAGAAAATTATCACAAATTTTTAATTGGTCAAAGAAATAGATACAGAAGAAAACTTCAGAGAACTGCAAATTCTCAAAAGAGAAACTTAATAATATGTATATTAAAACAGCTGGCTAACTTAATAAAACAAAACATTTTCAGTGATCTTAATAACAGCTGGTTCAATTTATACAAAGTTTATCAAGTGGTAGCAAAAAATTCTGGATGTTAACTAAAGCATTGAAAGGTAAAAAACCATCGTTAGAAAATTTGTTAAAAGATGGCGCTGAAATATTTAATAGCTAAGAAAAAGCTAATGTTATTGCAGAATGTTGACGACTACCACAAAACCACACATAATTTAATGTCACCAGTTGATGAGAAGGTGAGAAATTATATAACGTGGCTTAATCGACAAGTAATAACTGATACTATCCAACAATCCTTAAAAAATCTACAAAATTGTTATTTTCCAAAGCTTTTCAAAACAGCCAAAGTTATACCGATATTAAAGTCAGGAAAAGGCAGTAAATCACCAAACAGTTATCGCCCAATTAGCATGTTAAATTGCCTTGATAAGGTGTTTGAGAAAATCATATTGAAAAGACTAAATGAATTTACAGAATGCAAAAATTCGTTCAAAAAGAACAATTTGGCTCTCGCAAGGATAACTCTACATTGCACCAAGTACGAAGGATTGTCAATTTGATAATTAAAAACAAACAACAACGGAAAACTACGGGAATTATTTGCCTAGATATTGAAAAAGCCTTCGACTCTATTTCGCATGACGGATATAACTTAATGTGTTTGGCTACCCAATTTATCTGCAAAAGATTATTCAGAGTTTTTAAGTGAAAAGCATTTTATGGTATTTATTAACAGTAAAACTCAAATCAACGTAATATATTAGCAGGCGTACCCCAAGGCCCCGTTCTGTCGCCCGCATTATATTCTATATACATTTCAGATTTAAGAGCTCAAAAAGATCAGGCAACAGCACTGTATGCAGACGATACTGCAATTATTGCTACAGGGAAAGTTTCTAATGCCGTTGTTAAACGAATGCAAAATTAAACGCCCAAAAATACTTCAATAAATGGAAAATTAAAATCAATCAATAATTTTCCCTTTCAATAAATCTCCTAAAAGGTGAAGAGGAAATCACTATTCTGGAAACAATTAAGTATCTAGGCATTGTCATTGACAAAAGGTTGACATTTAAACATCACATTCTTCAATCGTACGATAAAGCTATCAAATTTGGTCGAGAATTATTTCCTTTACTAAATCGTAGATCGACTTTGAATTGTATTAAACAAAATATTGCTGTACAAAATGTATATTCGTCCAATAATGACAAAAACAAAACACAAAACTTATGTTAAAAAAAAACAAGTAATCCAAAATAAGAATCTGCAAATAATTTACAACTTGCCTAGGTGGTTTTCAATTGATCGGAATAGATCTTCAAATTATGAAACAATAAAAAGCCTCTAACATTAATATCTTTTTAACTTCAGAAATGAAGTTGGGAGTTTCTGGAAGGCCAAAGGTTTTTTCCTATATTTTTCCCCTTACACTGTAAATTAATTAATAAATAAGTTGTATATTGATATTTACTAAATTTGGCTAATATTTGTTGCAATACCTTTTAAGTAAAAACTCAAAACTTGTAATTAATATATATTATGATAAATTTTAATTGTAAAGATGATAGTAAAATAATTTTTAAATAAAAAAAAAAAAAAAATTAAAAAATATTAAATACAAATTTCGTTTTCTCTCCTTTTATCACTTTTAATATGGCGCTTTTTGTTTTTCTTTAAAGCCAAAAGTCCATACCATCCGTTTCATGTCCCTTGCGTTACATACGATTCTTGATTCTATGCCGTTTTTATTGCAACTTACACGCAATGCGATTGCTTTTTTGTCCAGATCAGCAGCTGTGAATAGCCTTTGAGGCGAAGCAAACAAAGATGGCTACGTACGTTTTATATGGCGGTTTGCCCCTGATTCGGTAGGATGTGTAGAATGGGTCACAAAAGTCAACGTCACAAACAAAAAAAGGGCGATGCCCAGTTATCCGATCAGTGGATAAGTTACCCACAACTTGTTGCAAGAGACGAGGTTTGTATTTGAAGCAGTGCACGCAGTTTCGAACAACTTTTCTTGCAACATCTCTGCCATTGATGACCCAAAATTGCTGACGTAAAATTCCGATGAGGGTTCTCGGTCCTGCATGTAAGTGTTTCAGTTGAAGATGTTTCACGTATAAGTGGGTGAATGGATGCTCTTTTGGAAGAAGTGCTGGAAATTTTGTGTCATATGGTAAAGGTGCATTTAATAATCTACCTCCTACTCTTAGAATTGATAATACTGTACGATGACCTTGAATGTCGTGTAAAAACGGCGATAATTTCTGCAATGATGACTTTAGAATTTTTCCCTTTTGAATGCGTTCAATTTCTTCCTTGAATGAGGATTGTTGAATGTCGTGTATCACTTTCCAGCTAGTTAATTTTAGCTCTTCCGTGGTGATGTAATAATTTTCTTTCTGTTGATAAAGAAAACGATAAATATAAACGATGATTGATTCGAAGATACGATGATTGGTTCTGGATGATTTGTGAAATAATTGAAAGATCGTTGACTGTTGTTTTGAATGTTGTCTTTCTAAGCTCCGAAGAAGGAAGTTCTGTATTATTGATTGAACCATTGGGCCAGTAACTTTCATCTTTCCAAAGAAAAGTTGGGCCTGTGAACCATATTGTTGCAGTAAGTTCGTTTGCTAAACAGCCGCGAGATACGATATCTGCTGGTTTCTCTTTCGATGGTACATGTCGCCAAGGTATATCGTTAGTTATGTTTTGGATTTCTGAAATCCTATTAACCACAAAGCAAACGTATGATAAAGAATGGTTTTTAAGCCAATTCAAGACAATTTTCGAATCTGTCCAAAAAAGTATACAATAATTATAATCGTCCTTCAATTGGTCTTTGATTCTCTCCCATGTCCTACTCAATAATAATGTCGCACACAATTTGAATCTTGGTAATGACTCTTGCAAGACTGCTGCCACTTTTGATTTTGCAACAAGCAAGTTTACTTGGATTCCTTTTGGTGTTTTACTTCTAATATATATACAGCACCCATAAGCCAACTGTGATGCATCCGAGAAGCCATGAATTTCAAAATTTTCTGCTGGATTCAACCCCACATATCTGGGTACTTCGACTTGATTGATGTGAGGTAGGTTTTCCTCCAACTGAACCCAGCGGGTTTGAAGTTTCTCACCTATAAGGGAATCCCAATCAATCTGTTGTTTCCCTAACTCTTGAATCAAAATTTTAAATAAAGTTACAATGGGGCTGAGCAAACCCAATACATCAAAAATTCGAGCAACTGCTGATACTATCGAGCGTTTCGTTAACCTTTCAATTTTCGGGAAATCAAATCGGAAGCAGAAAACATCTTTATCAGGTTTCCATGACATTCCGAAAGCTTTAGTGATATTCTCATTGTTCGTTTTAAAAAGCAATTCTCGGTTTAAAGTTTCAATGTGTGAACAGTTGGAGTTCCATTTCGAAAGTTTAAGACCAGCTTTGTCTAATATTTGAATTATTTCTGCTTTTTTATCTGTTAGCTCAGCAAAGGTAGATGCGCCTGTGAGAAGGTCATCTACATACAAATCATTTTTCAGAACTTTAGAACCAAGGTGAAATTGCTTAGCATATTTATCAGCAATTGATGAAAGCCTCCGAATAGCTAAAAAGGGCGCGGCTGAAGTGCCATATGTCACCGTGTTCAACTGATAGGCTTTGATTTGAGGGGCTTTTTAGGGCTATCTCTCCAAATGATAAGTTGGAAGTTTCTATCCCTTTCGTCAACCAGAAATTCTCGATACATTTTACAAATATCGGCCGATAATGCGTATTTATGAAAGCGAAAACAAGGTATTGTAAGAACTAGTTCTTTTTGAATTGTTGGACCAAGCATAAGAAGATCGTTGAGAGATATATTTGAAGATGTGCGAGCCGCTGCATCGAAAACTACCCGCAATTTGGTAGTAGTACTTTGAAGGCGCAATACTGAATGATGGGGTATGACGTAGTGGGGTCTATTCAAAACGTTATAGTTAGTTATTGACATATGACCAAGGTCCATATATTCACGCAGGAAATCAATATACATATTTTTTAATATTTCGTCTCTTTGAAGTCGTCTTTCCAGCGACAGAAAACGACGGCGAGCTGCTTCGAAAGAATTTCCAAGTTGATTAAATGAGCCTTTAAATGGCAAACGTACCTTGACTCTCCCGTTGGGTTCAAAAACCGTATGTTTGACAAAATGCAACTCACATTGAATCTCTTCATCTGATCCTACGGGCTTTTTTCGAGGAAACTCTTCTATTTCCCAAAAGTTTTTTAACAGTGAATCGAATTCCTTTACTGTGGTGACGTAGCACAGTGAAAGTGAATCACATGGTCGAATATTCATTTCTCCCCCTACTATCCAACCCAATTTGGTATTTATAAGTGAAGGCATGTCATATCCCATGCGAATGTTGCCGTCGAGTAACAAATCAAAAAATACTTCAGAGCTCAACAGTAAATCAATGCGCTGAGGTACGTTGAATTGAGGGTCTGCCAGTTGAATATTAGATGGAATAGTCCAATCTACATTCAATCGTTCTGCTGGCTGTCGTGAAGAAATCGATGGGGTAACTAAAAATTCTGTTGTTAATTTAAAGTTCGACAAACGAGATTTAATTGTTGCAGTAACCTTGGATTTGAGCTGAGTGCGTATGTCGGAAATACCTGCTACTTCTTGGACTGACTTACACTGCTCAAGCCGCAGACGACTAACTGTTTCTTTTGTAATTAGGTTAACTTCTGAGAATGAATATAATAGCGCACCACAAGGTTGTAAAATTCCAAAAATATCTCTTACTAAAACGATAGCTGTGGGAAGTAAAACACGACGATGACTGTATGTAAGGAAAGCTGAGTTTGTAGTTAAATGTATTGCTGCTGCGTTATTGACCTGATTAGATGATAATTGTTTACTCGATGAAGTTGAAGGCTGAAAAGATAACGATGAATGCAATGATGGCGAAGATTGAAATGGTTGACGGGAATGAGAAGACGGTGATTGTTGAAACGACGAAGAGTTTGAATACGATGGATGGTGTACTGATGGCTGCATAGATTGCTGGTGATCTGTCGAAGAATGCGAAAACGGATTGTGCAACGAAGTGTGGTGAGAAATACGACATGTGTGGCATCGGGACTTGGATTGACATTTTGAAACCATGTGACGTTTGCGAAGGCAATTAATGCAAAGGGAAGACGACTTAACGAACTCAAAACGACGAGGTATTGGTAGAGCTAAATATCGAGAACAACTTCCGATGAAATGATCTTTCCCGTGGCAGTATTCATACGATAGGTTGGATGTGACAAACGATAATCCGGGACGTTTATTCTTAAACTTATTGGCTGCATTATCTTCTGCGGCTCTACTTTCCAGAAATTGACAGCGACGACTTAAAATTGTATAACATTCATCCCATGATGGCAATTTGTCGAACTTTTGTTTTTCATCATAGACAGCTTTTGACTCTGAATCAATTTTTGATAGCACAATATGAGTTATAATAGCATCCATAATTTGTTGTTCAGAGCCTAATGATAACAAGGAGCTACGAAGTGCAGCTACACTGTCTATTATGGACTGTAAAGCAATGGCATTCCCTTTGTGAGAGGGTGAAATCGCAGACAAAGAGTTTATGTTGTCAATAAAAATAAGAGATTTGTTATCATAGCGAGCTTTCAGGCAGTCTAAAGCCTTTTGATAATTGTCTTCTATAACCGGGAAAGGCTCTACAAGGGCTAATGCTTGGCCGGCGAGGCAATTAAGCAAATAATTGAATTTGTCAATCGTAGGTATACAAGTCTCATCATGAACTAACATTTTAAAAGATGAAATAAATCGATAATATTCGGAATATTTTCCGTCAAATTTTGGAAGCTTCAACTTGGGTAGACGATTTTGGTGTGAAAATGATGAGTTATTTAAAAAACTTTGATCCGTGTCACTAGATCGGCGTTTTCTATTCAATAAATCAACCATGAAACTTTTACTTGAAATAAAAAGTTCTTCTAGGTCTGTGCGGCCATCATCATTCGAATCCAAACGCTCAATTTGTGTTTGAATGTGGCTTACTTGTCTAAAGTACAATTCTAGCATTTGAAGACGACATTCACTTTTAGTATAATCTGCCGATGCTCCTTCCTTTTCAACCTTACCCTTTAATTTACTTATAGTGCGTTTCATTGCACTTCGTTGCCATTTTAACGACAATAAATCGTTTTTGATCTTAGCTGCGTTTTCTTCGTCACTATTCATTTTGATTTAATCCACAGAACCTTTGCAAAATTAAAAACTTTGTTCAAAATGACAATGTCTATTTAAAAATAGTACCAGGCAATGTACAAAAAAGTACCAAGAGCCCACAAATTACCCAACACTGATGAGATGTTATTATGTGCCCAACACAATTGGTATGCAAGTGCAACGGTATGTACTCTTTTGTAACTAACAAAATGTAACTGCCTTGCGTGTGGTTGTTGTATGTTGATGACAATTATTTATGTTTATGGATGAAGCACAATTACGAAGATTAAAAATGATTTCTCTTACTTACGTGAATGTATGTATGTATATATATTATGTAAATATTTAAAGTTGATAATTTAAGAGTATTGATGAAACAAACTGGTGAGCAGCTAATACTTGAAACAAATGAAAATGATACACTATTTCATTTGCCAATGACCTTGATGATGATTTGTTTTCTATACCATCTGTCTCCAAGTACTTACATGCAGGAACGAAAGAGATGAGATGATGATGTTAACAAGAACTTTAACTGCATATGAAGATAATTACCAGAGAATTGAAGAAACGAATTGAATTGAAACAAATCCGCAACAAAAAATGCGATGAAAGTATTTATTTTTCTTGTTGAAAAAAGCGATGATTATGAAAATAATTATGAATTGAAGAAAACGATGATTATGAAGATAATTATGAGCGAATGCGATGATAATAGAATCTTTTTATTTGCTTTACAGGTTAACGATGAAATTATGTTTTTATTATATATATGTTTTTATTTAACAGTTTAATATCTTTTTTTGTTGAAATTAATTTATAAAATTCTTTCTTATAATTTTAACCGTCCTGTCACGGTCGCCAAAATGTTAAATCAAAAAAAGAAATGGTTTAAATAAAACACGATAAGTTGATGATTGTTAATGCTCGATAGTTGGAACGATAATGATTTTATTTTCAAAGGAGAATTGTCTCTAAGTTGATAATTGCAAGTTACAACAAATCGTTTACGGTTATATATTATAAGAAAGAAGAATATAAACGAAAGTTCTAAAACTCATACATACATAATAGTTATAAGCGAAAAATAGGTACGAAAATGATATTAACGAAAATTAATGAATAATGTAATAATGAAAGAAATACAAAAGTGATTGTGACCGAACAAATAGCTTAAGTCGAAATTTCGTGTTTAGAGATATTAAGGGTTTTGTCTGAAATAAATAGCGTTTGTTAATTGCGTCAGTAAAATATAAATGCGTACAGTTTCATTAATAATGACCTTTTAGACATGAAATTTAGCTCAATGATAGATCTTGAAGAAGAGAATAAGAATATGTTATAAAATGAAAAAACACTTATGTCAACTTAAGCCATTATTATTTATTGCCACAGATATAAAGAATCATCATATAGATTTTGTTCATGACACACACAATATGTACATAAAAACAATCGACAACTAATATACATATTTTGTTCATGAAAGATATGTTTTAAACAATATATTTTCCTCTTAAATTAGTAATAATATAGTATATTTATAATAAAGTTTATGTAATGCGTTTTTGTTAATATTTTTATAATGCAAAAAGAAAAATGCGAAAATAGTATTGTACTAAATGGTCGGCCAAATAACTGTTTTTTTTAAAGGTTTACAAAAAACTACTGAATACAACAAAAATTAAAGAGAAGGATATTGGCAATATTAGGTTTCGACAGAACAGCGCTAGGTGCCACACAGCCCAGCTACACTCGATGTATTTGCACCCTGTTTTTGAAGATCGCATTATCAGCCGCAGAGCTGATGTCGTTTGGGCACCTCGGAGCTGCGATTTGACATCGTTGGACTATTATTTGTGGGGTGCCGTCAAAGATAAGTGTTATGCCGACAACGCAGAGACAATTGACACTTTAAAAGACAATATTTGAGAAGCCATTGGTGAAATACAGCTGCACACAATCGATGTGCTTAAAAAGATAAAGCGAGCACGGATGAGTTTGAATTTAATCGTGTAAGACGACGTCACGTTGATTGCAGTGAGAATTAAATATATCGAGCTATAATTCTTGTGTGCAGACTAGTTGCGTTTGAAGAAAACAGGTGTTAGTGTTGTACTTAAAAAATGGTTGTGAGCAAAAAAGAATAGCTAACAAGTGTTGTTGCTTACAAAAAAGCTGTGCAGATAATAAAAAATTAATTAAAATTACCACATATTAATTTTTACTTTATTTGCAATCTACGAACTAATATTTCTAACGTTTTTTTTTTTTTAAAGGTAAAAACGTAACAATTGGTGTTAGAAGTGGGATTGCAAAATTTAAAAGTAAAAATAAAAAAAAAATCAAGATGAAACTCTCGGAACTAAGAGTGGAAAGGCTGAAACAAAAATTGGCAAAATTGGCACTGCCAACAATGGACACAAAGAGTGAGCCCCAAAGGCGGTTAAGGAAAGACTTTCGGAATCATGGCATTGATTAATTAAATTAATTAAATTATAGAATTCTAGAGGCGAAAATCAAAAACTTTTGGCGGAGCCTCGGAAAGAAAGTGAGAAAATCCAACAAAAATTGACTAGAACTAGAATAGACTAGCGACTAGAAGCGAACACGAAGGAGATGCAAGAAATACATAGGTCGGTAAGCAAAAGAATTACTAGTGTCGAGGAAAAGGTGTCAAGCTTGGAGAGAACGTTGACACGAAAGTGATTAATTTGGAAAAGTCCGTTGAGGGAAAACTAGTTATAATGGAGGAAAGATCAAAAACCTCCAGAGTCAGCGACCGGAACCAGTACGAATTGCATCGGAAGGAACCAGCAGGATTAAAACTCCTTGCTTTGATGGTAGCTCACCCCTGTCCGTATTCAAATTCCAATTCGAGACAGTAGCCAGCAGAAACGGATGGTACGATGAGGAGAAGGCTTTGGAACTAATCCTGGCATAAAAAGGTACCACAACGATGGTGGCGTTACAGCGCAAATTCAGTAACGAGAACTGAACCGCATGGAGTTAAGGTGCCGAGGGCAAAAGGCTAATGAGTCACTTCAAGCCTTTGCAATGGAGGTTGAGAGATTGGTGCAGCTAGCACACCCCGGTAAAAACCACCTGTTGATTGACAACTTCAAGACCGAGGCGTTTGTTAACGGAATCAAATTGGAGGTATGTTCTGCACAAAAGACAACCGTGGCCTTTGCACTAGCCCAGGAGACAGCTCGAACGATTTCTAGACCATCAATAGACAAAGTGCGGAAGATGGCAGTCATGGATGAAGATGAAAGCCTTTTAAATAAATTTAAAGAAATGATTCAACAAGTTTTGGCAGAAAATGGGCAAAAGGCTAAGATTAAATATTTCAACTGCTGAAGGGGTGGCCATTTCCAACGGAATTTCAAAGAGGTATGAAAAAGGTCAAGGTCTGTCTCGCCAGCAGGAAATAATAAACAGGCGAACCACCGTCAACCTACACAAGAGTCCCCGTTAAACTAAAACGAACTAGCACTGAGGGGCCAATGCTGGCTTCTACAATCTCCATATCATTGATGCAGCAAGCCAACAATAACCTTACGGCGTGCGGATACATAAACGGCAAAAAACACCTTCACTATTGACACCGGAGCAACGCAGTCTATCATCAGACCAGATGTAGTGAAGGGAAATT
Source organism: Sarcophaga peregrina (assembly GCA_014635995.1). Classification (NCBI taxonomy): domain Eukaryota; kingdom Metazoa; phylum Arthropoda; class Insecta; order Diptera; family Sarcophagidae; genus Sarcophaga; species Sarcophaga peregrina. The sequence continues at coordinate 82,879,346 of CM025789.1, read as the reverse complement.
GTGAGGCACTTAGTAATGTAAGACTACGGACAGCTAGGAGAGTCTGCCACCGTCCACGGTAAAAACGGAGGCGAAGGTGACGATAGCCAACATCAGCATAAGTCACGTCTTTATTGTTGCCGATATTGTGGACGATGTTATCATTGCTGCCGATTTCATGATAGCTAATGGCATAAATTTGAATATGGGACAACAAGTAATGAGTTGGCGGAATGTAGACATATCTCTTGACGTGGGGTACAAGCACCAATTGCATGCCATAAGGTTAGTTGCTATCAAACAACAAAAATTACCACCACAGAGTGAAACGCTGATATGGGCACGCGTGGAGGGAGGTTGTGAGGAAAACCGCTTGAGGGTTCTGGAACCTGAGGAAATTCAGACGGACTTATTATCAGGAAAGGCGCTCGCCAAAACTAACGAACAGAAAATAGTCCCGGTGAGAGTACTAAATCTATCAGGCCAAGAAAAAGTCATCTCTAAAAACTCAGAGGTGGGTTAATGTGCTCCAGTAGAGGCGGTAATAAACAGTGAACAATCGCCGAAGCCTGCTGAAATGACAGCCAAGGACCAACAGGAATTTGGTGAACGCGTGGGTAGCACGTTTAGAAACTCCAGACAGAAATAAAGCCAAAAAACTGGCAAAGGGGTATGGTCGCGCTTTCGCCATTAGCAATAAAAGACACGGAATAACAGGCATGGTCAAACATGGAAATGATACTGGCGAAGCGAATATGTTAAAACAGGCACCCACAAGCATATCGGTGGCGAAGCGTAATGAGATCAAAGAGCTAGTCATTATCGGGTTCGTGGAGCTCTCCTATAGTCAACAAGAAAGATTCTGCGTTGACTACAGGAACCTGAATATTGTCATTAAAAAGGACAGTTACCCGCTGCCGAGAATTGACGGTACACTCGACACGCTAGCGGGTATGAGCAAATGGACATTGCAGAAAAGGACATGGAGAAATTAATTAATTAATTAGAGCTGCTTTTGGATTATTCTAAATGGATTGCATTGTAACACTTGCCTGGTGTACTTCGATGACATAATAGTGATGGGCGGAACTTTGGACGAACCTGGGAGAAATTCTGCAACAAATATCAATGGCTGGACTAAAGTTAATCGTAAAGAAATCTGCATTCTTCCAAAAATAGGTGAAATATTTGGGGCATATTGTTACAGCAGATGACATATCCACTGATGAAGTTAAAACACGAGCAGTAAAGGACTGGCCTCATCCCCAGAATATTCATGAATTACGCAGTTTTTTGACACTATGCACATACTGCAGACGCTTTGTGCTTAACTTTGCTAGCGTTACTGCAAGCTCGCAAGAAATCAAAAGTGTCAATGGGGCGCGTCACAAGAATAGACGTTCCAGGCACTAAGATCCATTGGGTGTTGCACCAGTTTTGGTGTATTCGGTCCGAGATGAAAAATTCATTCTAGACAGTGATGCTAGTGGTCAATGATACAGAGAAAGTCGTAGAGTGCTATAGTTGCACACTGTCAAAGACTGAACGGAACTACTGTGTGACCCGGCGTGAGCTACTTGCAGTGTTGGAGTGCATAAAACATTACCATAAGTACCTGTATGACCAACATTTTCTGCTAAAGACTGTTCATTCCATACTAAGGTGGCAGCTGCAATTCAATAAACCTGAAGGACAGTTACCACGTTTAATTGAGCGCCTCCAGACTTACGACTTTAGCATCAAACACCGAAGAGGCATAAAACTTGGGAAAGTTCATGCACGAAGATTGGGCCGAACCACAAAGAATTGACACAATATTGGCGAAGTTTATAGCAGCTAAGGAAGAGGACAAACGGGCTACCAAAAATGGCATATCCGCAGAAGGTCCATATTCAGTGATGCTAGGAGATTGTTTCCAAAAATTCCTACGTCAATGAAAAAAATCCCTTTTTTCCCTACACTCACTTTTAATTTTCCCTACGCCACTTTTTTCGTTGATGTTTATTTTAAATTTGTGCATTTCCAATTCAGGTACATACATTTATAATACAAAAATAACATAAAAACAAATAAAAATAACATAAAAATAACAAATATTGTAAAAAAAATTATTTATACAATTCTGTATAAATCGATTTTTTTTAAATGACTCGACGTGTATTTAAAATTTACAAAATTAATTGAAGTAGCTTGGAAATGAGATCTTATAATGCAAAGGGAATTTAATAACTCATAGCTTAATTTGTTCTTTTTTTCTCGTACGTACGTCAGTTACAACAGAAAAAATTGTTTCAGTGTCAGCGTTGGCATGTGGCAAACTTAGTAAATTTTTATAATTTGTGCAAAATTTAGAAAGATCAAATTGTCATTAAAATTTTGTGATTTGGAAACTTTGGACCAAAATGCTTCAACGTCTAATTTAGACAATGTTTATTTACTTTATATTACAGAGGTATTACCCGATTTTCAAAATTACAATGATACACTTAAAAAATATAAACACTTTTTAATTTATATTGGAAGAAAAATAGTTTTTAGATACTAAAAATTTGAAATTGAAAAAATTCCCTACATTTCGAAAAAAATAAGAAATTTTTCCCTTTTTCCCTACATATGACATTTTTCAAAAAAATCCCTACAAAAAGGGAAAAAATCCTAGATGCCAACTGTCTGTTGCCGTAAATATATTTGGTAACAAAATTGTAATTATTTATTTATTATTAGCAAACATAATTTTATTTTGATATTACTAAATAGTTGATTTCAGCTGTACATATTAAAATATTTTAGTACATTATCTAAGGAACGTAGAAAAACCAGTTTTAATTTTGTCTATTATCTCATTTTCCTTTTCGTATATTAATTATTTATAATGGTCGATTCTGTTTAAAAACAACTTTAATATTTAAACTTGTTACTAACTGTTTCTTAGCTATAGAGAAAATTAAAAATGGTTTTAAGTTGGAACAGCTTTAAGTGGGTGATGAGTATAATGTTTGAAATTTTTCATACAAAAGGCATAAATATTGTACAAGTGGCATCTCTGCACAGCTGATAATAAAAGCGCAAAAAAATTAAATAAAATGATAAACAAATGGGCAAAACCTTTCAATATACAATTTAGGCTTTCTTCCTTCACACAAATCTTCAATAATACCAAAATCATTTTTAATGTCCTGAATTGAACACATTTTTTCAATTATTTTTAACACTTTTTCTACAATTTATAACAAATTTAACACAATTCAAATTACTTTCGTTTTTGGTTTGTTTTGATTTTGCAACTTTTGACAAATGACAAACAGCTGATAGATTTAAAATGATGTTAACATCGTTAAAAACAACTTCACCTTGTTTTAAGTATAAAATTGACTTTAGTGGAACAAGTAAGCTTTTTATCGTATATAGTAGCCGAAAAGTAGACTTTTTTATATATGGTACTTAAAGTATACTTTTTTGATGACTATGATTATGGCTCAATATCTCTCATTAGTACTTGTTTAGTGAGAGATGATCCCATTACTTCATTTAGTACAATTGCTTTAAAGTAATATTACTTGAACTTATAATAGAAAAACTGAACTATTTAAAATTCTATTAAAATTAAAACTTTATAAAAGTGAACTATTATTTTTTTAAAATTTTAATATAAAATCTATGAACAATGAGTGAACTGGACCTAATAATAAAAGAACAACGCAACCTCCAGAAACTAATAATTAAGCTGGAAACTCGTTTCGAACAAAAGAAAAAAAGTGAATGGACATGCAGTTTCTTAAATTCTTTTGTCCAACAACTCGATAAAATCTTTGCTAAGTTTGAATCTCAACATGATAAAATAGTGCGTCGAATCCACGAGGAGTCTCTAGAAGATGATGATGTTCGATACATGAAAGAAGATCTTTACTTCGAATTTTCGGAAAAATATTTGTGCTTTAAAGGAAAATTATTGGATTCTAAGGCGGACAACATGATGATAAATGGACCGTTGTCAAGTACTTGCGTCTCAACTAACGGTCGCCCTAATATTACGGTTAATTGTGATACTAAGATACCTAAGATTTTACTGCCAAAGTTTTCTGTAGAATATATGGTGTGGATTCCATTTCGCGACATTTATTCGTCTGTTGTTCATAACAATGATTCGCTCAACAAGGTTCAAAAATTTTATTATTTAAAGGGTACGCTTTCTGGTGAAGCGTTTAACTTAATTAAAAATATTTCTGCTACTAATGGAAACTATGATTCTGCATGGAATATTCTAGAATCCAGATATCATAACAAGCGAATGCTTGTTGGCAGTCTAATATTCAAACTTTTTCATATTTCCAAATCTGATGGTGGATTTCAATCTATCAAAACTTTGTTGGATTCTACCCAGGAAATCTTGTCTTGATTTCAAAACCTCAACATAAACACCCAAAACTGAGATCATATTCTTACACACCTAATAGTTCAAAAATTCGACTTCCAGACACGAAAGCATTGGGAACAATCTTCGAAATCGTCTACTGAACTTTCTTCTCGTGATGAACTATTTGCATTTTTAGAGAAAACTTTCCGTATATTGGAATCGATTAATGATGATGCTGCACCGTCATCAAAATATAGAAACTCGAAGAATCGTAAACCGATTAATTTCGCTAAAAAAAATCTTGTAATTCTGGAAACTTCTGTGAACATTATACAAGATCTTGCCTATTTTGTGATATAGGACATTCGCTTTCAAAATGTTTTAAATTTCTTTCCCTACCTAAATTCTAAAAATTCTTTTTTGTTAAAAAGAAAGGCTTGCCGTAATTGTCTTGCTGTTGGTCATAATCATGAAAATTGCAGCACACCATATCGGTGCATTATATGCAAACATCCACGACATACTGTTCTTCATGTAGACAAAAATTCTAAAAATGAAACCGCACCATGTACTACTGTTCATAGTGCAGTTGGTTATCAAACAGTATTGTTATACACTATTCGATTACTTGTCCGAACTGACAAAGGCTATTTTCGTTTACGAGCTCTTTTGGATCCAGGCTCATAAGGAAGTTTGATTTCTGAAGCTGCAGTTCAAGTGATGGGTATACGAAAAGAAAAATCAAATTGTAAGATAATCGGCATTGATAACAGTGGTGAAATCGTATCGAAATACTCAGCTAATATTCTCGTCAACGAAAACCTGAATTTTCATGTACGGCATTAGTTTTAGCTAATCTTTCTTCTTATACATCGGATACTTCGTTTAAATTTATTTCATTGCCTGATATTGATCCTGGCTGATCCACTTTTCTTCAACTCTGATCCGATAGATCTAATTTTGTCTGCTCTATAATAAAACTTCCCGCCGAATCCTTTATTCACAATAATTTATTTTTCCAAAATACTTATTGTTTGCAAAAGCTTTTTTTTGTCCTATAATGCCTTACCAAAAGGTTCCAAATAAAAAATTGTACAATTACTTTAATATATAAAATTCAATTCATTTTTATTAAATTCATGCGCGTTAACTGCATTACTTAAGTGGCTAGGATTTAACTCACACTGACTTGACAAAAATCTCTAAAAAATCATAAAGACATACTATGCCATCAAAAAAATATTCAAAAACAATTCGGTCCCGAAACTACACTCTTTTATGCATAGACTTTAAATACATGAGGCGATTAGCGGTTAAAGCAATTGATTGTTGGTAGGTATAGTGTAATTAAGTAAAAGTTAAAGCAATCAACCAAACAAAATTAAAATTAAGCATGTAAACAAAATTAAATACCCTGTAGAAAATTTATTGCAATTCATGATTCAACACTCATTTCGGATGGGTGTTTTCTGGAAAAAATGATATCATTTCTTGCAACAGGCTGCACATACTTAACGTCAAATTGGAGACATTATTGAAGTCGTTTTGGGAGCAGGAAGAAGTTTGTACTAAAAAGAAGATAAGTAGCGGGGAACTGAAATGTGAAAACTATTTCACTAATACTGTTAATAATTCACGATATGGTCGCTATACAGTACATTTACCGTTTAGGTCCCTAGTAGAAAATAACACTGCGCCTTCTGTTCCGAGTAATATAATTAGCGCCTACAGACGGTTGCGACAATTGGAAATCTCTTTTTCGAAACGCCCTAATTTGGCTTAAAGATATAGGAACTTTATGCGAGAGTACAAAATTTAAAACAATTTCCAAATTTGGAAAATATTCTGAAGATGTCAGACCTAATTCCTATTTCTTGCCTCACCATGATGTACTAAAGGCGAGCAGTACAACTACCAAACTGAGAGTTGTTTTTGATGGAAGTTGTCATTTGATTAACTCCAAATCGTTAAACGAGGAACTTTGTCCTGGACCTGCTCTTCAAAATGATTTACCAGGAATTATTACAAAATGAAGGAAGCACAGAATTGCAGTCAGCGCGGATATTGAGAAAATGCAGATAGATGTTTGTCCAGAACATAGCAAATTTGAGCAAATACTTTGGCGATATGAGCTAGACGATGAAATATCTATTTATGAATACCGTAACATACGGTGCCATTTAAGCTCCTTATTTGGCTATACGTGTTTTGCAGCAACTAGCATATGATTTTAAAGACGACTTTCCAGAAGCAGCAGATGGTCTTATTTACGATTGATGATTCTTAGGCAGATGATGTTATTTCGGGTGCAGATAATCTTGAAAGTGCAATTAAGTTACAAAAGGATTTATGCAATCTTCTGAATAAAGGATGTTGCAATTTACGCAAATGGATATCTAATTCTTCCCAAATATTACGAGAAATTCCCGAATAACGCAAGAAAAACTCTAAAACTTTAGAATTTGATAAAGACAATGTGGTAGAAACTCTAGCCATCCAGTGGGATACACGTGGTGATTTCTTTTCATTTAAGATAAAGCTTGATGATACTAATTCATTTACTAAGCCAACCATTCTTTCGGAATCTGCTAGACTATATGATATTTTTTAAAAAATTATGGGAACATAGTGTAGATTGGGATTCTCCGATACCTACTGAAATAGAAAAGGAATGGTTTAAGTACAGATCGTCATTGGTAGACCTTGCGGACTTGAAAATTCAAAGATGGATAAATTGGTCTCCAGGAGTGAAAACAGAATTGCACTGCTTTTGCGACGCGTCAACTTTAGCTTATGGAGTAGTAGTTTACCTCAGAGATATTCGGAAGATATTTTCGTTAACATTGTGCAAGCAAAATCTAAAGTCTCTCCTATTAAAACTGTTACTATACTGAGGTTTGTTGTGCCGCTAAACTTTTGATTCAACTTACTGAAGATATCAAGAATTCCTTGGATATTTGTAAAATAGAGAACATTTTTTATTGGAGTAATATTTCAACCGTTTTAAGCTGGATTCGGAAACCTTCATCAACATGGACAGTTTATGTTGCATATATACAAAGTTTGAGTAACCCCCTGCAGTGGATATATGTACCTTCCAATTTAAATCCAGTCGATTATGCATCTAGAGGCATTTTAGGTCAGAATTTAGTAGAAAACGAGATCTGGTGGTTGGTCCAAAGTTCTTATATGAAGCCCCTTCTTCATGACCTAAAATATTATTAAATTTACAAACTTCTGAAGAAGAGTCCGAGAGTTTCTACTAATATTAGTATTGAAAAAGCCTAAAAGCCTATTATCCAGGTTCTCGAAATTAAGGACACTGCGTTATACCTACGGTTTGTCAATAATACTAAAAACTCTCTTTCGGAAAGGAACACTGGAGCTATATCTATCTTTGAAATTAACAATGTTTTATTGCGCTTTGTTAAAATATCTCAATTGATAGATTTCCCAATTGAATTGAAGTCTCATTCTAAAAAACATGAAATTCGACAACGGCATCATTCGTGTTGGAGGTCGTCTACAAAATTCTGATTTTAATTATAGCCTTAAACACCCTATAATTTTAGCAAAATTTAATCCTCTTTCAAAACTAATCATCTAGGATGCCATGAGAATTCTCGTTCATCGAAAATTTTGGATAGTATATGGACTCAACTAGCTAAAACCATTATACGTAAATGTTTGCAGTGTTTTAAATATTCAGCAAAAACTTCACAACAGTTCAGATCCCACTACAAACACTTTCTTGGCAGCTTTTTGGAGATTTGTTTCCCGAAGAGAAGCACATCAAAGGAACTTCAAATTCTTTTTCATAAAAACAGAAAATCATTGCCAGAGAATTTACATCATGCTTTAAGTTTAAATTATACCAATTGGCATATAATACCTCCGGTCTCGCCAAATTTTTGTGGATTATGGGAAGCTGGCGTAAAATACGTTAAGTATCATCTAAAACGAGTTACCAATGATAGACTACTTACATTTGAGGAACTAAATACATTACTTTGTCAAATTGAAAATTGCCTCAATTCCCGGCCTCTATGTCCTTTATCATCTGATCCATCGGATTTCAACGCACTAACTCCAACACATTTCCTCAAGGAGGAAACCATCTTTCACGTTGGCAAGCTAACGAGAGAATGAAACAGCACTTTTGGAAAAGATGGTACAGAGAATACCTTAATTGAATTCAAGCTTGTCCAAAATGGTTAAGAAGTATTCAGAATCCCAATATTGGAGATTTGGTACTAATGCAGATGACAGATGTGGACATGGCTTCTAGGAAGAATTGTTGATATACATCCAGGAGGTGATGGAAAAATAAAAATAAATTATTTAGAAGACCTATTTCTAAAATTTTTCTTCTTTCAGAAAATTCCAGTGAATCCTTTAGAGAAGAGAGAGACGAAGCCTAAGGCAACGCTGTGAGTCGGAGCATAGCGGAGTTTCATAATTCGATTAAAATACTCCCAATGATAGGTCGTCTACTACACTATATATTACTTACTTACTTAATTGGCCCGATTAACGGATTTCGGCCTGCCGCAACACATCCTTCCAGGCGCCTCTGCTTCTTGCGCGCCTACGCCAATTGGTCACACCAATCGACGACAGGGCTTCTTCGATTTGGTCCTTCCAACGGATACAAGGTCGTCCTCTTCGCCGACTTCCGCAGATCCCCGCATCAAACACTCGTCTCGCCGGAGCATCCTCCTCCATTCGAACGACATGGCCGAGCCAGCGCAGCCGCTGGATATTAATACGCTGTACAACGTCCATGTCGTTGAGGAGCTCATAAAGCTCACTGTAAAATCGGATGCCAAAATCATCACCAACTCGCACTGGACCAAAGATCTTACTTAGGACTTTTCTCTCGAACACTCTCAAGGCAGCTGCATCAGTTCTTAATAGGGTCCATGCTTCTGCGCCATAGAGAAGCACGGGTAGGATGATACTCTTGTAGAGTATTAGTTTCGTCTTGCGAGAGAGGTCTCTGCTACTCAATTGCCTATTGAGACCATAATAGCACCTGTTGGCAAGAATAATCCTGCGCTTGATCTCCAGACTGACATCATTTTCGGTGGTAACGGCGGAGCCAAGGTGAATTCCTTGACTGTATTAAAATTATAGTTATCGGCCGTAATATGTGAATCAATACGCCGCACGGCTCTACTTGTCGATAACATATACTTCGTTTTGCCCTCATTTACTGCCAAACCCATCTTCTTAGACTCCCGTTCAATAGCACTAAAGGCAGCAGTGACATCTCGTTTGGTACGCCCTATGATGTCGATGTCGTCAGCGTACGCAAACAACTGGACACTTTTTTGAAAAATAGTGCCATTACGATGCACTCCCGCCTTTCGCAGAACACTCTCCATGACGAAGTTGAAGAGGTCGCATGATAAGGGATCGCCTTGTCTGAAACCTCGCACGATATCGAAAGGTTCGGAGAGGTCCATTCCTACCTTGACGGAGCTGCAGGAATTGCTCAACGTCATTCTGCATAGCCTTATCAGCTTTGCAGGTATACCGAGCTCAGACATTGCGGCAAAAACACGATCCCTTATGGGGCTATCGGGGAGGCCATCAGGACTTGCCGGTATTGATGTCGTCATCGCCTTGCAGCAGAGTAGAGAAGTGTTTCCTCCACAACCTCAGCACCCCTTGCGGATCTGTAACCAGGTTTGCATTCTCATCCTTGCAGGAAGACACTCCGGGCTTATACCCCTCGGTCAGACGCTTAACCTTTTGATAGAATTTTCGAGCGTCATTCCTACATCTGTACATCTCGACTTCCTCACGCTCACGCCTTTCCTGCTCCCTCTTCTTGCGTCTGAAAAGGCATCTCTCATCCCTTCTCCTCTCTCTGTAATTTTCGGCAATGGCTCGCGTAGCGGGCGACTGCAACGTTTTTCTGTATGCGGCGTATTTCGCTGCAGCTGCCTCGCGACACTCCCCATCGTACCATTGGTTTCGTTGGGGTGGGCGCTCGAAACCAAGGACTGTTTCCGCAGTATTGCGCAAGGAGTGGGAGATGTTGGCCCACAATCCGCCAATGTCGCTGAGATTGGATGGGGAATGACGGAGCTTATCAGAGAGTTGAGCGGAGAACGCCTCAGCTGTCCTTTGTGATCGCAGCTTCTTAACGTCCATCTTTCGCAGTGCACTAGAGCGCGCAGTCCTCGAGGCGCAAATGCGCACACGGAACTTGGCTGCGACAAGGTAGTGGTCCGAGTCGATGTTTGGACCTCTAAATGTAGGCACATCTAGTACACTGGACACGTGCCTTCCGTCAATCACAATTTGATTGATCTGGTTGGATGTTGATCGATCGGGGGACATCCAAGTGGCCTTGTGAATGTCGAGATTCTGAAACCTGGTACTACATACTACCATGTTATACTGTTTGAAAATATTCGTTCTCCAGGGGAAGAATGTTGCCGTAAATTATAATTATAATTATTTATTTATTATTACTAAACATAATTTTATTTTGATATTACTAAATAGTTGACTTCAGCTGTACATATTAAAATATTTTAGTACATTATCTAAGGAATGTAGAAAATTCAGTTTTAATTTTGCCTATTATCTCATTATTATCTTCCTTTTCGTATATTAACTATTTATAATATCTCTCATTAGTACTTGTTTAGTGTTTAGTTTAGTACAATTGCTTTAGAGCAATGATGCCCATTTCATAGTGTTTTCGCGCAAACTAAAAACACACATATTCTTATTCTCTTTGGTTAGTCGTCACCAGCGTTGCCGTTTTGGTTAATTTTAAGCAAATTTGGTTATATTTTTTTCCATTGTGTAAATGTGTATTATTTTCTTCATTTTGGTTATTTTTTTATTATTGTGAATACAGCAATCACTTCTTTAATTTTATTCGAAAATTTGCATTACAAGCATTACAATCGTTAGGATAGAGGACGTGTACTTGTCAGTTAAGACAAGTACAGTACCCGGAAGTCGAAATTGAACCATTTGCAATCGTTAAGAGAGCATTTTATTTCTTTAAAGGATTTTATTACGTTCAATTAAAATTAAAAAAAAAATTAAATACAAATAAACAAAAACATTAATTTATTATTTCTAGTTTAACTACACAGAAAAAAATTAAATTTTTGTAATAAACCTTAAATTTGTTAAAAACAAATACATTTATATAAAAAAATGTTTGGTTATTTTTTTCTTATTTGATTATTTTTTATTTTAATTTTGATTACAAAATTTTTTTGGTCGTGGCAACGCTAGTCGTCACTCAGCCAGCGACAAATGCACATGCGTAACGGCTGTACGATTTTTTGTAATATTTTTTGCTTAAAGCACTGAAAAAATTTACTATCACTTCTGAATTTTGTTTTTGGAAAAAATATGTTAAAAAAAATAAATAAATTTTAATTGTTTTCAACACCTAAAAAGTTATTGCACTTTTCTCGAAATTTTTAAGCACTTTTAAAGCTATAGGGCTGTCGCATTTTTCAAAATTTAAGAGGAAAAAAGTAAGGTCGCACTCTCGTGGACATTCCGTGTTTACAAAATTTTGTCCAAATCAGTGACTATGGGAAAATATTTTATATTTAAAATGGAATTCCTCAAAGTTATTTCTTACACCAAAAAAACTGCCTTTAGGTATTAAAAAATTCTACATTTAAAATTGAGTTTCTTTATTTTTGTTTATTTTTATAATCGGTTTTTTAAAATTTGAATAATAGTGAAGCTATTATCATAAATCTTTTATGGGAAATATTAAAAATGAAAGATAAAAAATTAGCATATAATTAATTTAAGATTATAACTTTTCTTGAGAAACTACATATATTTTAGTTAAATTATATGGACGAATGAATGAAGTCGCCGAGGTCTAGTGGGTAGTGTGTTGGCTTATTACACAAAAGGCCCGGGTTCGAATCCCAGGTCAGGCATCAAAACGAAAAATATTTCTTCGACGACTTCCTCTCAGCAGATTTCTGGCAAAGACTCTGAGAGTAAAAATTGCCATGAAAAGCTTCTCAAAAATCTGTCATTCGGAGTCTTAAACTGTAGGTCCCGCCGCTCATGTATAAAATTAACGCACACAACATAAGTGGTGTCAGAAGCTAGGTCGTAATCCTGACAGAAGGGTTGTAATGGCCAATTATGTATACATGTTATGTAATATGGACGAATTTCTATTCTAAGTTTTATTGTAAATTCCGTTTTTTGAATTTTTTTTCGTACATTTTATTTCAGTTTACACAACTTTTCTTTCAGTGCAGTACTCTCTCGCTCACCAATACTACTACAGTTTTAGCTTTGGGCACCCCTGCTTTAAAGTAATATTACGTGAACTTAGTAATTCACTTGTGCTTTGACTTTCAATAAATACAGTTTACTTTAACTTTACTGAAAATAGAATCCATTCATGTATTACTTTTCATAAAGTTATTAGCATAAAGTCATTTTCTTTTCTTAACCTACAAGATACATTTCTTCAACACTGTCCATATTGGGCACTATCAGATAGTTTAAAGTTGATATACGGGTGTATGGCCGGAAATATATGCCATATGCAATCAAGAGGTGAGCCAATAGTAAATGATTCTGTAAACAACTGGGTATGCCGCTACGGGTTTCCAATAGAGCTATATTCGAATCAAGGCAGAAATTTCGAGTCTGCCGTATGCAAGGAAATGTGTGAGGTATACGATATTAAGAAGACTCGAACGTCGCCACTTCACGCAAAGTCAGACGGAATAATAGAACGGTTTAATCGAACGCTGTAGGAATATTTCCAGAAAGTAGTGAGCGAGAAACAGAAGGGCCGAGAGGAAGACATTCCGAGGTTTCTACTGGCGTACCGATCCATGATTCAACATCTAGATCACCTGCCAATGTTTTGTAACTTAGATAAAACTGTCCAGAGACTTAGAGTATATTTTTAACCCCGCCACAGAGCGGGATGCCACATACACTGGAAAAGAAGAAAGCCTAAATAAACTTCATGAATTTGGAAGCACGCGTTTAAAAATGGTCAGTGATACACTGAAAGCCAGGTATGAACAGGCAGCAAACATTGAAGGCTTCCACGAGCGACAACTGGTTCTACTCTACAACCCAAATCGCAAAAAGCGATTTTTCCCCAACCTACAAACCAGCTGGGAAGGACCGTATAACTTAACGGTTAAACGATGTCGTGTTCAGGATACAGCAAGCTAGCAGCCCCCGAACAAAAATGAAGGTGGTAGACATAGAGCGGCTGGCAAAATATAGGAGAATAGAAGATGATGAAGTGTTACGAAAATAGCAACGATGTACTATTGTTTAACGTTAAAACGATAAATAAACTTTACAGGCTGATGAGGTGAGCTTGTTACAAGTAAACCAACAACAGTGTGAGAGAGAAGAGAATAGACAAGTAAGTGAACGCAACAACAAGCAATGTGTATAAAACATACAAACAACAATGAAGTCGCGATAGAGTTCTCGAGAAAGCGAAACACCGAACGTTCGACTTCAAGAACATTCATCAGACTGATTACGTTGGAATATAAAAAGGCTAGGCAATGCAGGCAACGAGTAGCAAGAATTGAGTAAGCCTTGGGTAAAGTCGCGTTGCGTGAGAAGAAAATAGTCGTGGTGTGAAGACCCCCGTTGTGAGCAGAATAACTAATAGTTGTGTGAGAACAATAGCTAACAAGCAATTATTGTTGTATATGACAAGTTCGAAATAAGAATTTTAAGTGAAACTAAACACCAATTTATTTCTATTTTGTTTACAATCAACGAACTCATATAACTCAACGATAAAAACGTAACAATATTATAACATCAGCCGACGACATATCTGTTTTTCAAAAATTCCAGATTCTCTCATTGAACACATGAATTAACATACAGTCTGAAAACTTTCAAAGGGAAAAAGACTAGACTTTGATCAAATATCTTACCAAATGATTGGAATTATTCCAATAATGTATTCTTAATTTTTATAATCTCTGGTTCGGGGATAATATCACGATAGTCATGTAGAAATGGAGAAAACCACTATAGAACTTATATTTACATCGACTCTTTGCCTATTTCAATGAATTGCTAAACTACTTACAAAATTGTTTTCATGCGTCTAATGTGGTTATAAAGAATCACAAACTCCTATCACATAACTCGACTATATTCCAATTCGGTGTCATTGTTATGATCCACTATGCCAGCCTTAGGTATCAATAATACTCTGTTCCTTTTTTATTGTTATTCTTAGTTTTGAGTTCCTATAATAAAGACATACTGGAGTAAAAACGCGTGTTTTGTTAATTTCTAATATTCACGGGGAAAAATTGTATTAAAATTAAATATGGAAAAAAATTTTCCGTATGCTCTACAAGAACACATTATAAAAGAACTTAATGAAATAGAAATAGTCCGGATTATTTGTAAATGTGAAAGAAGTGACCGGGGATCGCTTCCCGCGACTATTTCAAAACCAGATGGGAAATTCTACTATTATCCAATGTTAACACACAATTCGTTTTTCAAATTATTTCATACGCCGACGAAACTTTTAATAACTTAAAAGGCTTAACCGGAAAGAGTCCAAAAGAAGTTGACAAGAGATAATTCCAACATATCTCTTAATGAAAAAAAGTAAGTACATAATAAGTAATTATCCAAGTATTTAATACTACATTTATTTTTATCTATGTATGTATATTTTTAGTTTTATTAAAATTTTAGACTTAGCAAGAATTGTTGTCTTTAATTCCGTTAAGGACAACTTAAGGGCTCCTCAAAGGTCCACAGCGGTTAAATCTTTGCTGAAATTACCTGCTGCACTAAAATTTTTAGGCCAAGTGGTTAGGAATCACAACAGTCAATTTTAAGTTGTATTGCCGAATTATCAAGCAATCAAAGATATTCTCTACCCAAAACACATAATATTTGAAATGGCAGACGAAAAAAACGGAATGTAAAATTATATTTTTGTAATAAGTGTGAAATTAATACACATTAAATTATTAAACCATCAATTGATGAATATTTGTATTTAGGAAGAAAAATAAAGCACAGCATTAACGCAATGGTTGTAAGTTTTAATGTAGATGCATACACTGAGCGCCAAAAGTGAGTAAAACCACTGAAATAATTCATTTTTTTCGGATAGCGAAACAAGTGAATGAGAATAGTCGAATAAATGTCCAAAAATAAAAACGTTTATTTATTACTTATAAAATGCTGAAACAAAAACAACAATTCAATTATTGTTGTGCTACAAGAATATTTTTTATAATAAAAAATTTTAAATTGCAGTAGATGTTGATTGGTTTTCATTTATTTCATTTATTTTAGATTTGTAATCATCAAATGTATATAAGGGCTGTCAATGGACGTTTTGGTGGTGCAACTTATGATTCCCATATTTGGAGTTTAAGCAATGAAAGGCAATTTTTAAAAATACTTATATTTTCTATTTCTTTAAATTTCCACTACCAAAATGTCTTCCAAATGAAGTACGAAAAAATATAACGTTTTTGTCATTCGTTTTCGTATTACACAGTTTTGATGTCATCGTGATGCAGGGTCCGAATTTAAACGAAATTTCGCTAGAGGCGACAACAACAGCATGCTGCTTTTTAAATCTAATCGAATATCTTGGACTTGCCGTGAAATGTAATTTCAAAATTGCAAGAAAAAATTTGCGACGTAATCAATATTTCTCGCTCAGCTAATAGATAGAAATTTTTTGAGTATAATGCAGGGATGCCTAAAGCTAAAACTGTAGTAGTATTGGTGAGCGAGTTGAAGTAGTATTGGTGAAAGAAAAGTTGTGTAAACTGAAATAAAATGTATGGAAAAAAATCCAAAAAGCGGAATTTACAATAAAACTTCCCTGCAGGAGATTGAACTAGTACCTAACTAGTACAAAACTAGTACAAAAACCACCAGTACTAGTACTCAACTGGTAACTTTCCTATAGCATCTTAATGCTCAAATTAGCATTGAGTGTGTTTGAAAAATTACTAGTACCATTGGTACTAGTTTCGTACTAGTTAATTACTAGTACCATTGGTACTAGTTTCGTACTGGTATATTTCGAACTGGTATTATTACTAGTATCATTGGTTCTAGTTTCATACTGGTATATTTGGATATAATTGGGAGATTTCGAACCACTTTATTACTAGTTCTTTTATATGGAAAAAATTAACAAAATTTGGCAGATTCCTTTGTTGGTTAAGTGAAAAATAATGGATAAAAAATTAGTTTTTGTATAATTATTTATTAAAATATTTAAAAAAAAACTTAAAATAACCATATTTATTTACATCAGAGTTCAATACGTATAATTTAATATAATAAAAAACAGGCCTATTTTTTCAAGGCTGGCTAGACCTTATCACATCGTGAAATTTTAAATATTAAAATATTTTAAAGTACTAAAAAAGACTACGGTTTGTACAAAAATTAATTCATTTAAATAATATTTTAAAACAAAAATAAAAAACAGGTGCATTTCTTCAAGGCTTTAAATACTATATACAATTGTGAAAAATTAATAAATAAATAATAATAAATATAAATAAATAAATAATAAAACTAAATAAATTAATTTAATTCTAAAAACAGTAAGTGAATTTTTGTTGTGTTACACAAAAAATTCTATCAGTCTGGTATATTTAAACTAGTTCTACTACTAGTACTTTCTTATAAAAACTTAAACCCTGTGTAAACTAGTGCCAGCTGTACCAGTACTAGTACTAGTAGCTTTTAGACAATTGACGCTTAATCTCCTGCAGGGTTAGAATAGAAATTCGTCCATATTATTTAACTAAAATATAGGTCGTTTCTCAAGAAAAGTTGTAATCTTAAATTAATTATATGCTAATTTTTTATCTTTCATCTGTAATATTTCTAATAAAAGATTTATGATAATAGTTTCATTATTATTCAAATTTTAAAAAACCGATTATGAAAATAAAATAAATTAAACAAAAATAAAGAAACTCAATTTTAAATGTAAACTTTTTTTAATACCTAAAGACAGTTTTTTTTGGTGTAAGAAATAACTTTGAGGAATTCCATTTTAAATATAAAATACTTTTCCCATAGTCACTGATTTGGACAAAGTTTTGTAAACACGTAAAGGAATGTCCACGAGAGTGCGACCTTACTTTTTTCCTCTTAAATTTCGAAAAATGTGAAAGCTTTAAAAGCGCTTAAAAATTTCGCGAAAAGTGCAATAAATTAAAACAATTGTTGAAAACAATTAAAATTTTATTTTTGCATAAAATTCTTCAAAACGAATATTTTGTTAAATTATACAAAATTTATTTATTTTTTTTTTTTTGAACATATTTTTTTCTAAAAACAAAATTCAGAAGTGGTAGTAAATTTTTTTCAGTGCTTTAAGCAAAAAATATTACAAAAAATCGTACAGCCGTTACGCATGTGCATTTGTCGCTGGCTGAGTGACGACTAACCAAAGAGAATAAGAAT
Source organism: Sarcophaga peregrina (assembly GCA_014635995.1). Lineage (NCBI taxonomy): Eukaryota > Metazoa > Arthropoda > Insecta > Diptera > Sarcophagidae > Sarcophaga > Sarcophaga peregrina. The sequence continues at coordinate 82,861,525 of CM025789.1, read as the reverse complement.
ATGTGTGTTTTTAGTTTGCGCGAAAACACTATGAGATGGGCATCATTGGTATAATGACATGTTCCAGATTTATTCCATATATTTATTACCCTCTACGTCAACCGCTTCAAAAGAATTTAAGATTTTATTAGTAGTTAAAGCATCGTTTATAAAACTAAAAAATGGAGAATCTAATATGGCGGTAACAGTTTTCAAGTAAATACAAAAAAAAAAATTTTTTACTACCATATTGGATCCGCCATTTTGAATTTTTTAAATCTGAAGATCTACAACCATCGGCCCCAAAAACCTTTGAGTAACTATTTTCAAGTAAATCCGATTAATTTTTAAGGACCTCTTTAATAAGTTTTTTTTTTCTTTTACATAAACCCACCCCCTACTTTAAGGGTACATGCAATCAATATGGCTTTGGGCTCATTTTAAAGAGGAGAGATCAATTGTCAATTTCATTTTTCAAAAATGGCCAAAAGAGGTTTTTAGAGGTTTTAGTCCCCTTTTTCTCGAAAACCTGACGTGACGGAAAGTTTTTAAACCCAGATTCGTGTTCAGCGCACAAAATTCCTTCGGAAACACCAGGAGACATCTTATTTGCAAAACCCATGCAGGGCTGTATAATTAATGCCTCTCTAGGTGAGTTTCATATGGTAAAGGATACAACCACACAGACAACCACGCTGTATTCTCACCTCTACTTTGGAATATCGTAGTAGAGGAACTGTTAGAAGAACTGCAGTGGATTTAAAGTCTATAGTTATGGCGATGACTTGGACATTATAATATCAGACTTCGATCCCCATCGTCTGTCTTTGAGATAACTTTAAATAATACAACAGAATGTTGCGCATGAAAGGGATTCACAAATCCCGGGATTTTTAAAAACTTGTCCCAGGATTTTCGGGATTATAAATTCATATCGCTCCTTTATTGCAACATAGTCACATCTCAAAAAAACTTGAACTTGGCAAAATGCGATTAAAGTTTTCAAGACATAAGCCCTATGATCTAATTGCCGCAAACACTTTTTGCTATAACTTCGGTTCAGCTTGGGATTTAAAACTGATTTTTTTTTCAACATGTACAGAAGGTCTAAAAGAGCAGTTTTGCTTAAGTAACTACAAATTTTTAATTTTTTGAGATATGACTATGTTGCAATAAAGGAGCGATATGTATTTTAACCCTGCAATAGATTCTGAAAAAATTCTATATCAATCGACTTCGGTAATAGCATCTCAGATTAGGAAACCCCTAATTCCATTGCTAAAAACTTATTTGATGCCATCGAAGAATGCAACGGCAGCATATGTTGACCACAAAATTCGTTCAGGCCTATCTGATGTTAGATGCTTTAATATTTATTTTGGAATCCAAATAATTTTCTTAAAACTAATGCATTTGTATGAATAATTTTATTTTTGTTAATTTACGCCGTAGCCTAGTAGGTAGTGTGTTGGCTTCTCAGACGTAAAGCCAGAGTTCGAGAACCAGGCCAGACATCAAATAGAGGCACCTAAAGATCAATCAGCATGTGATACTGTTTTAAAGATAACTAGTGATGTGGGTATAGAAGTGCAACCTAGCAGTATTGAAGATGCATATTTTATTAAAAAAAGAAATGAACCTGCTGGCGGTAGTGATTCCGGAAAAAAAAACATTGGTAGTAAAATTTAACTCAAAGAAATCGAAAGATGCGCTAATGTCAGCTAAATCTCAGTTAAAAAGGGAAGAGTCGTCAGTTTTAATTAATGATTATTTAAGCCAAGAAACACTTAGTTTATTAAATTATGCTAAGACAGTCAAAACTGTCGGATATCGTGCTGTTTATGCTGCTGGAGGAAGAGTCTTTTGTAAAAAAAGCGAAACATCTAAGCCAAGAATCATACGAAGTAAAGAAGATGTTGACATAATTTTGCTTGAGGCAACAACAAATAAACCGAAAGTGAGCAGATCGAATGCGGCTGTAGCAGATGCTCAAGATGAAATTTATTTATCTACTTAATATATTTATTTATTTAAAATTAGTTATATTATTTATGAAATGTATTTAATTATTACTTATTTATATGTTAAAAAACAGATATTTTTCTAATTTACATTCATTTGTTGATAATTATAACGAAATTTCAAGCTCATATTGTAATATTATTTCTATAAATGCTCGTAGTATCTCATCCATTGACAAATTCAACAAGTTAAAAAACCTAATCGTGCAATTACCACGGTTACCCAGTGTTATAGCGGTTCAAGAAACTTGGTTTAGTAATGAATTACTTCAGTTATACAAGATTCCTGAGCTGTTGCAGAGCTGATGGATATGGAGGTGCATCTGTTTTTGTACATAATAAGCTCAAGTATAGAATTGAAATATGTGAAAGCAAAGATTTTATTGATTCCATTGCTTTATCATTAGATGATATAAAATTAAATGGAAAGGTTTTGAAATTTATAACATTTTACAGATCATCAAAATGTGGTAACAACAGATTTTTAATTTTTTTGGAAAATATGCTTTGCTGCTATGGCCGTAATCAATGTATTTTTGCTGGTGATTCAAATATTGATATTTTAGACGATGAACAATCTGAAGAACTGATAAAGTTGCTGGCCAATTACGATATTTTAAATTGTCACAATATGATCTCACGCCCTAAAAGTGGAAGTTCCATTGATCACGTGTATAGCAACATATGTAGAAAAATATTTGTGGATTCAATTGATATGTTCAATCTGAATTACCTCAAATACATGTAACAGGTGACCCTTCGGTAGACACATCTGCTTTACTTAATTGTTTGGATAACGCTGTTAAAAATTCAACAAATGTTAAAATTCGAAAAATTAACAATAAAACACAAATAGCTCCTTGGATTAATGGCAATTTGCTCAAATTAATTACCTATAAAAAAAAACTGTTACGGCTAAGGAAAAAGAGATCCGATAATACAGATATTAAGGAAAGATTGAGAGGTGTTAGCAATGTCATCAAAAAAGCGGTAAGAGAATGTATGAATGATCATTATAAAAACAATTTAGAAGCTGTTAAAGAAGATCATAAAAAGAGTTGGAAATTTATAAATGAGTCTCTTGGGAGAACTTCAAGAGTAAGCATTAATATAAAAGATATCAATGGCAAAACAATAGTTAATGACTTGGAAAAAGCTGAAACGTTGAACAACTATTTTATTGATTCAATATCAAATTTAAAATCACAAATTCATTACTCACAAACTGATCATTTTAATTCGTTGCAAACTTTAAATCAAACCAGTATGAGATTTGGTTTTAAACATACTATGCAAGAAGAAATAAAACATATAATTTTAAAACTAAAATTAAATAAAAGCTGTGGCCATGATAATATTCCAACGAAATTATTGCTAATTTGTGTGGATGAAGTAACTCCCTTTCTGGTCCAAATTTTGAATAATATGATTAGCACTGGAACATATCCTAATATTTTGAAAATTCATAAAGTAACTCCACTTCCTAAGGAAAATAACACATCTGTGGTTGGAAAATACAGACCTGTTGCTGTTTTATCGGTTATTAACAACATCTTCGAAAGAATTTTATACAATCAAATGACATTGTATTTAAACAACAATTTAATTAATGATTTTCAGTATGGTTTCAGAAAAGGATGTGGAACGGAGGAAGCAGTTGTTAACGTCGTTAACTACATCTGTAAGAGCTTGGATGAAGGATATAGTGGAGTAGCTGGGATTTTTTATGATTTTAGTAAAGCCTTTGATCTCATAGATCATGATATTTTGATTGGATAACTGAAATTTTATGGTTTTCAAGCAAAAAGTTGTCAATTGTTAAGGAGCTACCTAACAGATCGTTGTCAGTTCGTTCAGATTGGTGCTAATAAGAGTAGTTCAAGAAGAATTTCAAATGGAGTGCCACAAGGTAGTGTACTTGGGCCATTATTATTCTCTATTTTCATTAATGATCTACATAATCTTACTCCGACTGGGAAAATATTCATGTATGCAGACGATGTTTGCCTATTTTATCCATACAAGTATGAAACAGTTGTAAAAGCTTATATGGAAAGGGATGCTGCACTAATATGTGAGTTTGCCAGAATAAATAAACTTATATTAAATGCTAATAAAACTCAGCTCATACGATTTAAGCCAACTGTTAATAATATACATTTTTCGATAATTGTTGATGGAAAAGAGGTGACAGAAGTTAAGTCTATTAAGTACTTGGGAATTAATATTCAAAGCAACCTTGCATGGGATAAACACATACAATCTCTTAGAATGAAAGCTGCTCAAGTTGTTGGTGTATTATATAAATTTAAGAATAAATTTAATACAGAAGTAAAATTACCCATTTATAATGCTTTAATCCACAGTCATTTTAAATATCTAGCCATCATCTATGGATATAAAAAAACTACTGAATTAAAATCGTTACAGCGCATGCAGAATAAAGCCTTAAAGGCAGTCTACAATTTACCAATATTATATCCAACTACAACATTGTTTACAGACATATGTCAAACCATTTTACCAATACATAGTATTTACCAAATGCAGCTTTTATTATATGTTTTCAAATGTTTGAATAATATTGGCCATCATACTATTTCATTTGCAATAAATCAAAATATGTACAATACCAGAAATAATGGAAATTTAAGAATAAGCCGGTGTAGATTGGAATCGACTAAACAAAGTGTAGAGTTTATGGGTACCCTTAAGTATAATAACTTGCCACAAAATCTTAAAAATGAAAATAGAATTTCTAGGTTTAAAAAGTTACTGAAGGAACATATCTTAGAGCACAGAGACGAGCTTTTATTGTAAAATTAATAAGAACTATTAATATGTAAATATTTTTATTTTATTTTTATTAGTTTAAAATATTTAGCCAACTTGCCTCATTAATGCCCTTGGGCGCTGAGGCCAACAATTGTACTGAATTAAATTGAAAATAAAAAAAAATTAAAAATAAAAAAAAAAAAAATACAAAAAGCATTTCTTCGGCGATTTCCTTTCAGAAGATTTCTAGCAAAAACTCTGAGAGTAAATAAACTTGCCATGAAAAGTTTCTCAAAAATCCGAGACGACGTTAAACTGTAGGTCCCGCCACTTATGTATAAAATTAACACACACAACATAAGTGGTGTGAGAAACTAGGTCAACAATCCTGACTGAAGGGTTGTAGTGACCAATTATGTACGTAATTTACGCTTTTTTATTACTTTTTTATATTTTATTTTTAATGGCAAATAATTCTGATATAATTGGAATATAAATAATTTTGTAACCAAATAAATTTTTTTCATTTTTATTATAAAGAGAAAATCGCAATCCCTAATAGGGTCTCAGACCAACCATCGTATACTGACTCTATTGGCCCAACCTTTCTCAACAGGGTACATATTTGGTGGTTTGAACACCAATACGATTGCCAGCTGATAGTCAGTGATCTCCGTTCTGCACCAACTAAGGCATTATTTACCTTTGGCGTTCTATTAAGGCAGAGGGCTAGACTGGTAGCAGAGAGGTTGGAAACAGTTAAGTCCTGGCCCAACAGGAAGTCTGGACATGTTGCCGTATAGAAATACCGGAGATTATCGTTGGGACCCTTGAAGTCTACACTGATGGCTCAAAGATGAGTGGTGGGCGGTGGTATTTTCCTTAAAGATGCTGTTGAATCATGAATTGCAATAAATTTTCTACAGGGTATTTAATTCTGTTTACATGCTTAATTTTCATTTTGCTTGGTTGATTGCTTTAACTTTACTTAACTACATTACATCTACCAACAATCAATTAGTTTCTGGACCAAATTGTTTTTCAATATTTTTTTGATGTTTTTTAGAGAATTTTGTCAAATTAGTTGTGTGTGAAATACTAGCCACTTAAGTAATACAATTCATGCACGTTGAATTTAATAAAGATGAACTGAATTTTATATATTAAAGTAATAGTACAATTTTTATTTGGAACCTTTTGGTAAGGCATTATAGGACAAGAAAAAGCTTTTGTCCTCAAACACGATCCTTCGAACCGGATCTTACTGGTTAATTTGGAGTAATCGCACTGCTTATTAACACATTCAATTATGTCTCAACCAGGCTCGAATGAGCAAACACCTCCTCATAATAGTGACGAAGGTGGATCAATTCATACCAAAGAACTTCAACGTAGCGGTTGTATTAAACGACTCACAGATGAAGTTATCAACATATCGAGTTACCATTCCTTTTCATCCCACCAATTGGAGGTAAAGCTGTCACTATTAGAGCGGCAGTTGGAGTATTTTGAAAGGCTTCAAAATCAGCTTGAATCTTTAGATGAATCACAGTTTGGTCAAAATCACCGCGAAATATTTGAAGAGGCTTACTTCACACTAAAATCAGAAATTCTTGAACGCTTATCAATCCTTCGCCAAAATTCAAATCAACCATGTATGAGTAGCACACAATTTCAAACAACTACAACGCAATCTTCCTTGAAGCCTCATCTTCCAACATTACAACTTACAAAATTCAGTGGAAATTATCATGATTGGACTGAGTTTTTTAATATGTTTTGCACATTAGTTCACGAAAATTCTGATTTATCACTCATATCTAAATTTCAATATTTGCGGTCATGCTTAACTGATGGTGCAGCAAGATTAATTCAGTCTTTAGATATAACACCGGAGAGTTACGGCCAAGCTATAGAAATTCTCAAGTCACGATATGACAACAAAACGCTTATTTTCTAGTCTCATATAGATACAATTTTTAATATAAAGGAACACTCAAGTCCAAATATGAACGAGGTAAGAAACTTAATTGATTTAGTAAATGCAAATATTCGGGCTTTACAATCAATAGCTTCTCAAAAACAAATTTCTGATGGAATCATATTACGTTTGATTACTTCTAAACTCGACCCTGAATCGCAAGCAAAATGGGAGGAAGAAGTTTGTTCAGGCCGAAATGAAGGGTCTTCACACCAAACTCTATCCATTCCAGACTGGAATGATCTTTCAAAATTTTTAGAAAAAAGGTGTAAAACTTTAGAAATCGTTTCTAGATCTATTTCATCAAAGCACTTAACTGGGTCGCATGGGCGGCCCATGAATAATAAACTGTCTTCAACTTCAATGAAATACAAAATGTCATCAAACATCGCAGCAAATCAAAAACAAACAACATGCTGCTTTTGCAACAGCAGCCCCTCCCATAATGCTTTTCAATGTAAAAAATTTATTGAAATGTCCACATATGATAGATTTCGAATTGTAAAGAGATTAAACTTATGTATAAATTGCTTGGGATTTAACCACGTAGTTAGCTCATGTCCATCGAATAAAAAATGTCAACACTGCAGTGCAGACCTCCACACACTTTTGCACAGAGACCAAAATCGTCAGGTTTCATCCACCAGCAACAACCAGCTTACAACTATATCCAAAGGAACTGAGGCACCTGTTACACTACAAGCACTTAAAGAAAATAGTCAAGTTATATTAGGTACTGCCAGGGTATGGCTACAAGTCCAAAATGGAAGAAGTATCCAGGTTCGTGCACTTTTGGACTCTGGATCTCAATTACATTTTATCACAGAAAAAATCGCACACTACTTAGGAGTTCCACGTAATAAAGTTAATATAAAAATAACAGGTATGCTTTCAACAATTGTCATCTTACAATAAAATCCGCTACGAATGAATACTGCACCCCCATTACAGCAGTTATAATTCCATCCATAACATCATATCAACCACAAACGACTGTAAACCTTGAAAATTTTAATATACCAGGTAACATTAAATTAGCTGATAAACATTTTTACAAACCTGGCCCCATTGATCTACTCATCTGAGCTGAGCTCTTTTATGAAATGTTAATGGTCGGGCAAATTAAAAACGAAAACTTTCCAATTTTGCAAAAAACCACGTTAGGCTGGATTGTGACAGGTGCAGCTAATAAAAATAAAGAAGAAACTAATAACGAAACAAAAATTGATAACATATCATCGAGTATGACGTCATCAAATCTTAACTCACCACGGTCAACAGTCAATAATCAATTAAACACTAAAAACATATCAAAACAAATATCAGCTGTGTCATTCTCATTTGTTTGTTTACACAGTTCAGTAAAACCATTATATACAACACTCAGCAACTCAAGTGAGCAAGTTTTAGAAAATATGTTAGAGCGCTTTTGGAATATTGAACAACCAATTTTTGATAATTTTCGTACTGCTGAAGAGGAAGAGTGCGAAAGGTTTTTTGAAGAGACTACAACAAGGTGTCCTGATACAAATAAATTTATAGTCAGACTTCCATTTAAAACAAGCCCACAAGAACTCGGATCATCAATTCAAATTGCAACAAATAGATATTATTCATTGGAAAAAAGGTTACGTTTTAATGAACATATTCAAAAACAATATTCTGAGTTTATTAATGAATATATATCTATGCATCATATGGTAAGAATAGCTCCAGAAATCAATTCAAATTTCAATTATATTCCGCATCATTGTGTAATCAAACCAGACAGCTCGACTACTAAACTGAGGGTTGTCTTCGATGCCTCATGTCGCACCTCCAACGGGTTGTCACTAAATAATATTTTACGTGTAGTTCAAGATGACATTTTTTCAATACTGTCAAGATTTCGGTTCCATAAATACGTGCTTGTTGCAGATATCGCCAAGATGTACAGGCAGGTCTTGGTTAACGAAAATGATGTACATTGGCATAGTGTATGGAGAGACAACCCTACTGACACACTTTCAACATATGTTTTAAAAACTGTTACATATGGTACTAGTAGTGCACCGTATTTAGCTGTTAAATGTCTTCAAGTGTTAGCACAAGAATATACATCAGAATATCCTATAGGTGCTAAAGTTACTTTGAGAGACTTTTATGTAGATAATTTGATGACCGGCGGAAACAGTATCGATGAAGTGATCGAAATAAAACGTCAAACAACAGAATTATTAAAAAAAGGTGGCTTCCCATTACGGAAATTCGCTGCCAACCATGAAGATATTTTACTAGGTGTCCCAATTTCTAACAGGGAAGAAGTTGTGAAGGTCGATGATTCAGAATATATAAAGACTTTGGGTCTTAAATGGTTACCACAAAAGGATAATTTTGCGTAAATGAGCGTAAATCTAAGATCACCAAACGAATAATCCTGTCCCAAACCGCAAGTGTTTTTGATCCCTTGGGCCTAGTCAACCCAATTGTCGTAAGATGCAAACTACTACTACAAAGAATATGGTCCCTAAAGCTTCACTGGGATGAAACAGTACCTCAAGATGTAACAACAGAATGGTTTGATATACAAAATCAATTGAAATTGATTACAAAAATTCAATTGCCCAGGTATGTTCATTTTAATACATATACTAGCATTCACGCATTTGCAGATGCAAGTTCTAAGGCTTATGGTGCATGTATATATGCAGTTACAGATGAAAAATCAGTGATGCCAACTTAGCCCTTTTCGGGCTAGATTTAGCCCTTTTTGAAGTGCCTTTAACGCGAAAAAAAATTTTTAGCCCTAAACTAAAAAACGCGCAATTTCAGCGCTTTTCAGTATTTTTGTTTAGCCCTTTTAGCCCGTTTTTCCTTTAACTCTGTAGGGCAATATTAACTTATGTTTCTCTGGTAATGTCGACTTGTAAGCCAATGTGGCAGAATTTTTTCTTCTCTTTCTTGATCTCTTCTTTGACATTTACATAGAATTGCCAAAAGTACCGGGAAACACAAGCTTTGCTGAAAGTTTAATTTTGTATTTACCCAATAATTAGGTGGAAAAGAAATGTCAGGCTGCGCTATCGTTATATACTGCAATTCATTTATCATTTGCTTCCATAGAACACTTGACAGAGACAAGTCTCAATACCATATATAAAGTGATTTATGAATGAAGAAGAGGATGACCAAGAAGTACAAATCGTACTTAACAATGACCAACTTTGAAAGATTGTAATGTAAATTCTATTTCAAACTAATCTAGTATCTTAATTCTATTGAATGTAAAATGATCTCAAAAGCAATAATACCTATTAATAAATTGTTTTGTTTAAAAATTGTGGTTTCTTTACCTGAAAAGACTTTTTAATTTTAGCCCCCTTTTTGCGCTTTTTTGAAAAAAATGAAATTGATTTGTACTAAAAACGTAATTTTATCAATATAGCCCTTTTTAGCCCGTTTTTCATTTTTATTCACGCGTTTGGTGCCCTAAGAGTTGGCATCACTGTGAAAAATATTCTTCACTTTTGTGTTCCAAATCACGTGTTGCTCCTTTAAAGATCATTAGTCTGCCAAGACTTGAATTGTGTGCAGCTCTTCTACTAACGCAATTTTTAAAATCAGTACTTAAAACACTGCCTCAACAACCTCAGCGAATAATATGTTGGTCCGACTCAACTATTGCATTATGTTGGATATCTGGAACTTCATCACGTTGGAAACCTTTTGTAAAACATCGAGTAGAGAAAATCAAAAATAATATTTCATGTGCAGAATGGCGTCATATTCCTTCACAGATGAACCCAGCCGATTTGCTATCTCGTGGCGCATCCGTTAATACTCTTGTACAAAACAAAATGTGGTTTCAAGGGCCTGAATTTCTACTACAAAATGAGTCTCTTTGGCCAATTGTTCCTCATACTTTTCCTGAAGAAGCAAATGCTGAAGTTAGAAAGGCAGTTTTAATAATCACGAAAACCACTCAAGAAGAAAATGCCTGTATAGTGTCAAATCACAAGTATGTCAAGAGTTATGAAAAACTAATAAGAATATTTGCCTATGTTGTCCGATATACCTCTGCCTTTATCTTAAAACAAAATCCTAAAACTGGTACATTTGAAGCTGAAGAATTAAAACAATCCTTTGAACTAATATGTCGATTAATCCAAACTCAAGCATTCGCTAAGGAGCGTCTAGATATTGACTAGATATTAATAAACCAATCAATAGCCAATCTAAATTGTTTAGGTTATTACCATTTGTTCATAACGGTCTAATTAGAGTAGGCGGCCGACTAAACAACTCCATATTGCCATTTTCAGTAAAACATCCCATACTACTACCATCATCACACAAATTTGTACATACAATAATCGAATATAATCATCGCAAAAATCATCACGCAGGAGCCCAAACTTTACACAACATTATTCGTGAAACTACGTGGATAATTAGAGCTAAGCAAACAATCAGGCAAGTAATTCACAATTGCCTTCTATGCTATAGATTTCGTCCCATAGCCCAGCAGCAAGTAATGGGAGCGCTTTCAACTGATATGGTAAGTCAATTTTGTCCATTTGCAGTATCTGGTGTTGACTACTGCGGTCCGTTTTTTATAACACAACAAATACGTGGTAGAGCAGCACTGAAGGTGTACGTAGCAGTGTTTATTTGCTTTTCCGTCAAGGCAGTTCACCTCGAATTAGCGTCAGACCTAACAACAGATTCATTTATTGCGGTGCTAAAACGATTTATTGCTCGAAGAGGACGATGTTCAACAATATATTGCGACCAACTTTATAGGCGCCAATAAAGAATTGAAGGAATTATTACAACATTTTTTATCGGAAAATCACAAAAAAGTAGTATATGACAGCTGTTTTCAGGATGGTATACAATGGAAGTTCATACCACCGCGCTTGCCACACTTCGGTGGCTTATGGGAAAGCGCAGTTAAACAGGCAAAACACTACATTCGAAGAGCCGTTGGTCACCATATCCTTACTTTTGATTAACTTCAAACAGTGTGTTGTCAAGCAGAAGCTATAGTCAATAGCCGACCTTTAACTCCAATATCAACCGACCCCAACGATTTACGTCCACTTACACCAGCTCACTTTTTAATAGGACGCCCTTTAAGCACAATTTTAGAACCGTCTATGACTAATATTAATCCTGCTTCTTTAAAAAGGTACCACATTATGAAATGGATTCATCAAGAGTTTTGGGACCGTTGGCGAAAGGAGTATTTAAAAACTCTACAACAAAGAACAAAATGGGCCACTATGCATACTAATATAAAGGAAAATGACCTGGTACTGATTCAAGAGGACTCCACTCGGGCGAATAATAGAAACATATCCAGGCAACGATGGTCAAGTACGAGTAGCACTAGTAAAAACAGCTAATGGTGTATTCAAAAGGGCTATAGCAAACCTCTGCAAACTTCCTATAGAGAGAGAACTAGAAACAACGTTTCCAAGGAGGGGGAGAATGTTGAATCATGAATTGCAATAAATTTTCTACAGGGTATTTAATTCTGTTTACATGCTTAATTTTAATTTTGTTTGGTTGATTGCTTTAACTTTTACTTAACTACATTACATCTACCAACAATCAATTACTTTAGCTGCTAATCGCCACATGTATTTAAAGTCTATGCATAAAAAGTGTAGTTTCTGGACCAAATTGTTTTCCAATATTTTTTTGATGACATAGTATGTCTTTATGTTTTTTAGAGAATTTTGTCAAGTTAGTTGTGTGTGAAATACTAGCCACTTAAGTAATACAATTCATGCACATTGAATTTTATAAAGATGAACTGAATTTTATATATTAAAGTAATAGTACAATTTTTATTTGGAACCTTTTGGTAAGGCATTATAGGACAAGAAAAAGCTTTTGTCCTCAAACAGGTGCTGATTAAAATTTTCTTATAGCGCAGGTCATAGCAGTTTTGCAACGGTGCAATGTTTGTTGAGTGGTTGGATTTTCCGTAAAAATCTTTTGACTTACTCGGACAGCTAGACCGCGATTAAACCCCTAACGAACGTAATTTCAGCGTCCGTCGTTGTCTATGATATGAGTATTTCAGAGAAATCTCGGATCATTCGTAAATAAGTTTCATAAGGATTACGAGACATAGGACTGTCAGTTTGGTCAGCATGCCGAAAGAACAAATTTTTATCATTCCGATAAACGACTTCTGCAAGAGACGTGGATCTTTATTTCAGCTCATGTGTCAACGTCCTTATCTTGTCATAAATAAACACAGGTTTTTTATTTCTCACTTTTTGGTAGTTTTGATAAAGGGCTCTACAATTTACTGTGGGCACTGAATGGTTTCCAGTAGGGAATGTTCAATCCCCGCCAAAACTGATTGCGGTATCACAATGTGCCAAAGTGGGACCTTTTACTTTAAGGGGTGTTAGCCTAACCCAGCAAAGATTTCTTTTCAAAAAAGTTAGTTCTAAAAAAGAAAGTTTTAAACAATCGAAACAACAAGACAGTATAAAAAAGGAGCAATTTAAAAAATCTACAATTTGGAATCTACATTATCACCATCAAACGCCTCACTTAGGCCCACTTAAAATACATTTAGACCAAAGCAAGTTGAAAACTTTACTGATTCTGCTAATAGTCTGCATCAACGAGCTCATAATTATATGTAATCAGTGCACACTTGAAGATTCGATCTTCGTAATGAACTAATTTAAAAAATCAGGTGACTACTATAGACGTGCAAAGTTTTAACTTAAAGTATTGTCAAAACAGCTATACCATGCACATCTCTGTTACAATGGATATAAATGACAGAATGAGTGTAACAGATGTTGTATGGTTTTCCTTTTGCACACTCACCATACTCTGCAAAGCACAAACAGTTGTTTATTGTTATGAATAGATATTGTTACAGCCTCTACTGTGACTCTTCTCAAATAACTGTAAGTATTTCAAAAAAATTGCTGGTGAAGCCTGTATATAAGGAAAATTTTGTGCATTAAGTTTGAGTAGAGTATGTTGTAGCCTTTGACTCATATGCTAATTTTCCATTTCAAATAACTATAAGTATTTCAAAAATATTAGCACTTTGGTGCGTTAAGTAAATTATAATATTAGCAAAGTGAAATACAAGAAAAAATTCGCTTAGATATATATGTATAAAATTATTGAAAAAAGAGGGAGAAGCAAATTATGGGAATGCTTTGCATGTATGTATTAAAGATGAAAATGATATTGGACGTAATAATTTTGTTGGATGTAAAATTTGCAAAAATTTATACAAATATAATAAGGATGCCTTATCAAATTTAAATAAGCATGTTACGAATTGAAAAAAAGAAATTAAAAGAAAATGAGTTAATTGAACTAACCTAAGAGGCTAAAAAAGCTTGTACAAATGTAATAACTGAATGGGTGCTTGGAGACATTCGCCCATACTCACTGGTAAATGTGGACTACGTTATAAAAGCGTGCAATACGAATGGCGTTGATATTTTTCGCACAAGTTTTTATGGATTTATAGCAAGAGTCATCGTTACATACTGCATGTACCTGGATATATCAAAGCATTATATTTTATGGTCCTCTGTTTCTTAAACGATCACCACAAAATTTCAATAGATTACTATGTATGTAAATCTTTCCATAATGATGTTTGCGACCTGATGAAATATTTCACTTACAAGAGAAACAGTTCTTTTGCGAATCTAACAATTCTATGAGTTGATCACTGTTAATTTATTTGTCATAATTTTGTAGAAAATGAGGACATTAATTTGTGCACTGCATGAAATCAGTGTACCTGTTACAACTCATTCGTATGCAGAATTTTTATAAAAACATTAAGTTACTTTATCCACTCACGCCAAAACTGCTACAAATAATAACAACACCAACTTATAACTAAAACACATAGCAACTCATCTATACGCACTGAATTCAGTGTACACATAGAAACATGTGCGGATAGTTGGAACTGTGCACGTCTTTACTAAATATATTTTGATGAATCAAATTATAACTAAATTGGCAGTATTTCCATTAACCTTGTATGCTAAAAAAATATACGTAGCAGTTTCTGACAGAGGTACAAAAGTAGAGAAATTTCCATTAACTTCAGAATAAAAACAATGAAACGCTCATTTATTATTCTAGATTCAGCGGCTGTATAGAACTTAATATTTGTATCCCCAAAATCTAGTAAAACATCACTATTAAAAATTTTCTGAATTTTTGATGTTTCTCACGAAATGTGTAATTTTCACATTTACATGACTTCGAGAAGTCGGCTAATATTTGTGCTTTTAGTAGACTATTATTTCTCTTTGCGCAAACATTGACGAACTTCTGAAAGTCATGCAAACGCGAAATTGACACATTTTGTGATAAACAATCAAAATCCATCAAAAACTCAGAAAATTTTTGAACTAAATGTTCATTTGAAAAAATATATAAATGAAAAATATAGCTCGACTGTTAAACTCTAACGGTCTCAAACACAATCTCTTCAACAGATAAAGCACTTTCAGAATGTCACCACTTATTTCATATTTTTTAAGTAAAGTTTGCATCTATGAACGGACAAACTTGAAAAAATATGAAAAAAATCGCATTAAGTCACAGTTAGAAATTTAATTATTCTCAACATAGATCTATCTCATCATTTAAAATTACCATTTCGGCGGATATTTTTGAAAATCTACTTAATCCGAATTTCTGGCCAACAAATGCTATAGTTCGTGAATATATCTACAGAGCTAGACCCCAAAGTATTGCCATACTTCCACAGCGTGAATCTTTTGTTCCAAAAAACTAAATGATGAGTTTATGTCTATCGCTTATCGGAATGTTCGTGTCTTGAGGACAAAACTAACAACATTATACACGAATAGTTTTAATATCGATCAACAAGTATTAGTATTCACGGAGACATGGTTAAATGAAATTTTTTTAAATACTGAAATACTCTGTAATAAATTTAATATATTTCGACGTGATCGTGGCAACAAAATTACAGGAGGAGGTGTCCTTATTGCTACCTTTTGTAATTTACCTTCTGAGCTTGTAGTAACTGATACACCTCATGATATTGAATTTATAGCTGTTTCAATAAAAATGAATGGTCATCGTATTTTCATTACCTGTTCATATATTACGCTATCTTCTCCACAAGCTGTATACTCAAAACATGCAGAAGCTATTAGTTCTGTAGCTCATTTTTAAAATAACTGTGATTTTATTTTTGTCCTTGGAGATTTTAATCTACCACAAATTCAATGGAAATATTAACCAGATGATGGTTATTAATATTCGTAAATGAAGTAACTAATAGTTTTATTAAACGCTCATTCCCTATTACCAGTCCTGAGGATTGTTGTCACCCAACACTCGTATTAAAAACATCCATTCCTTTTAACTTATCGATGCATTCGTGTGGTAAAAATGAAAAAGTTTTTTCATTTAAGCACACCAACTATAATATGTTAAATGAACTCCTAATCAATACGAATTGGTATTCCTTATTTTCATGCTATACTAATGTTGATGATATTTCTAATGCCTTTTACTCCAAGGTGAGTATCTTTTTGAATTTATGTGTTCCAAAGCAAATATCAAGACAACTATCCGGTCCTCCATGGAATAATAAACAACTTGCTCGTGTGAAAAATAAGAGGAATAAATACTATAAAAAGTGCAAACGATCTGGTTGTTATATTGATTATATAAGATATTCTATTACCCGTCCTGAATACAAAATACTTAATAAGTCATGTTACAATAAATATGTATATACAATGAAGTACAACTTTAAGCGTTATCCGAAATCATTCTTTAAATTAGTAAATTCAAAGAGAAAAGTAACTGGTTTTCCATCTTCCATGAGATTTCAGTAGATTGAATCTAGCGAGATCAAACGCAGGATTACTCTTGCCAACAGGTGCTACTATGGTCTCAATAGGCAATTGAGCAGCAGAGACCTCTCTCGTGCGACAAAATTAATACTCTACAAGACGCTCATCTTACCCGTGCTTCTTTATGGCGCAAAAGCATGGACCCTATTAAGAACTGATGCAGCAGCCTTGAGGGTATTCGAGAGGAAAGTCCTACGTAAGATCTTCGGTCCTGTGCGAGTTGGCGATGATTTCCGCATACGATCTAACAGTGAGCTGTATGAGCTCCTCAACGATATAGACGTTGTGCAGCGTATCAATATCCAGCGGCTGCGCTGGCTTGGCCATGTCGTTCGAATGGAGGAGGATGCTCCGGCGAAACGGGTATTTGATGCGGGGATCTCCGGAAGCCGGCGAAGAGGACGACCTTGTATCCGTTGGAAGGACCAAGTCGAGGAAGCCCTGTCATCGATTGGTGTGACCAACTGGCGTAGGCGCGCAAGAAGCAGAGGCGCCTGGAAGGATGTATTGCGGCAGGCCGAAATCCGTTAATCGGGTTGTTATGGCCAATTAAGTAAAGTAAGTAAGAATCTAGCGATGACAGCATTATAAGCAATTTATTTGCCAATTTCTTTTCCACAACTTATTCGGATGTAACTTATAACGATTCCATTGTGTAGCCCTTTTAAATAAATACAAATTCCCCTGTGCCTATATCTTTAATCAATGTTCCTGCTATTTCTATAGAACTAAGAAAGGTAAAGTTCTCCTAAACTTTGGACCTGATAACATTCCTAGTAGCATTTTAATTAATTGCGCCGACGCCATAGCTGTTCCACTATCATACTTATTCAACAAACCGATTAAATGTGGTTATTTTCCTAACGTTTGGAAGGATTCATTCATTATTCCTTTGTTCAAATCAGGAAATAAATCCGATGTTACAAATTATCGTCGGTATTGCAAAACTGAGTGTAATTCCAAAACTATTTGAAAAAATGATTACTGATGATTTATGTTATCAGGTTTCTAACTTGATATCACCAGCACGGTTTCAGGAAGAAGTGTTTAACTACAATAGATCTGCTGCATCTTTCAACAGTTGTTTATCGTGGATTTTTTCATCAGCAACAAACAGACGTTAACTACACGGATTTCAGCAAGGCTTTTGATAAAGTTAATCATGCACTTTTGAAGACGAAACTTCATTTAATGGGATTTACTGATCGTATTTTAAAATGGCTTTACTCATATTTAATTAACAGAAAACAAACCGTGCTTTTTAAAAACTGCTGCTTCAGAAGTATTGATGTCCTTTCTGGTGTACCTCAGGGTAGCCATTTTGGACCGCTGCTGTTTTCATTGTTTATTAACGACTTACCTGATATGATTCACTATTCCAACATCCTAATGCACGCTGATGACGTACAAATTTTCCTAAGTTATCGCCAAATTTCCGATCAGAAACTACTTCAAAAGGACCTAAATTCGTTTCAGTTATGGTGTAATTTAAATTCAACGCAGCTTAATCTAAAAAATTTAAATACTTGAAATTTGGAAGGAAGAATCCGATTCCTGCAAAATATGCTTTTGATAGATACGATCTTGAGCTTGTAGATAACTTCCTGGATCTAGGAGTTTTACTTTATCCCAAACTAAATTTTATTCCGCACATAGCTATGACAGTAAATAAAGCGAGAAGCGTACTTGGTTTTACAAAAAAGTGGGCAAAAGAATTTAACGATCCTTATGTTGCTAAATCGCTCTATACATCTCTTGTGAGGCCTATACTAGAGTGTGGATCCTCTATATAAAAAATATTCCGACGTCATCGAATCTGTACAAAAGGAATTCCTGATATTTTGTCTACGAGGACTGAATTTTAATCCCACTAGTTAACCATCTTATTCTGCCAGACTAGCATTAATCAAACTTCCCACACTTAAAAGACGCAGAACTATGTTAAATATCTCGTTAATATTCAATGTAATTACTGATGATATTGGCTCCAGTTTTTTAATCCATGATACATACATAACATAATTGGCCATTACAACCCTTCAGTCAGGATTACGACCTAGTTTCTCATACCACTTATCTTGTGTGCGTTAATTTTATACATGAGTGGCGGGACCTACAGTTTAAAGTCGATTCCGAACGACAGATTTTTGAGAAAGTTTATTGAGAAGCTTTTCATGGCAATTTTTACTCTCAGAGTCTTCGCCAGAAATATGCTGAGAGGAAGTCGCCGAAGAAATATTTTTCGTTTTGATGTCTGACCTAGGATTCGAACCCGGGCTTTTTGTCTAATAAGCCAACACACTACCCACTAGACCACGGCGACGATATCACGATATCCATGATATCACTTTTAATATTCCTCAATGTCTGCCACGTCATTTTACCCCATTATCAATACAATTTTTTAGAACCAACTACGCTGTTGCTGACCCAATAAGGAGAATATGCAGCGAATATACGCTGATTGATTTTTCTTTAACGAATAATGTCATAAAAATTAATGTTATTAAGTATTTAAATTCTTAGTTTTTGTAAATTAAATTTAATTTCATATTTTGTAATATTAGCCAATTGCCTGTAAGGAATATTTCATAGGCAAATAAAAATAAAAAAGTCCTATTAAGTCAAATATGTATACCGTTTTAAAGGTCCAACTCTCCCCTTTCCAATAAGATTTTGCAAACAGAAATATTTAAGTAATCCAGAAAACACAGTTTTTGTCAAATAAGAAAGTTTAGAGGGTTCGAAAAATATTAAAAGGTATTTTTGAATTCTACTCAACGAACTGAACAACGTGGACCTTGATCGTCATTTAACGTGGAAATTGCATATTGCGTCAAAACTGACAATAAGTGTGAAAACTGCTCAAATAAATTGATTAATTGGTCGAAATTCATCACTTAAATTAGATTGTAAACTCCTAATATACAAACCAATATTAAAACCCATTTGGTGTTATGGAGTGCAGCTATGGGGTACTGCCTCAGTTTCGAACGTAGGCAAAATTCAGAGGCACCAAAATAAAATTTTTCAAATGATTCACAAAGATTTGGATGTCTCGCAGGTTAAAATTGAAATTGTAAGAAACGTTGAAAAATATTTAGATAACCTAGATGGCCGCACAAATTCATTAGTCCGTGGTTTTTTTCATCACACTGGCCATATTCGGGTACTTAACTTTATTTTCTTTCTACGTTATTTTATACTTCGAATACTTTATTTTATTTGGCAATGGCAATGTTAGTTCATGAAGGTTCAATAAATAATAAATAAAAAAAAATCAAAATTTAATCGAATGTTCACGAATAGTTGTAATAACTTTTAGAAACCCCTGTGATATTGTAACACGAGAAAGCATATGTTTCATGCAAAAAGAAAAAATTTTATAACTAATTTTGTTCTAGGAAAGTGTATGAATAAGTAAGAAGAAATATTAATTTTATTCACATTTACCTGGGTAGGTGTCAAATGAATTAGGCTCGCCAAGTGTTCCCGTTCGGGCGCTGATAAATACCTTTGTTGTTTAAACCGCCTTTCTAATTCATATACCTGAAACAGAAGAACAAATAATCATCAGGTATTTATGAGCATATCATAATTTTAATAATATTATTCCAAACCGGGAAAAGTTGAGTCCAATGTAATATGAAAATTTAATGTGAATCCTCATAAAAGTGATTTTGCTACCGTAGTTCTAATATAATTTTTATTCGATACCCATCGAAAATTTTACATTTCATCTACCCTTAAAGTAAAGTGGTGATAAGAAATGGATAGGACGAAATTTCTGTTAGCATATCTGTCAGCTAACACGCATCAAAAATACCTGCTAAAAAATATATGCGAAAACGACATAGAATTATTTTTTTAGCCTATACCAACATCGGATAACGCGCAATTACGCGGAATGAGAGGAGGAGCTTAACGAGTCATAATAAACAGGTATGATCTAGCAGCCAATACTGCAAGTTCCAAAAGACAATAAGATTTCATTCCAAACTACGGAGCCATTGGGAACGACCCTATAGCGCGAAGGAAAATCGTTCATTTGGAAATATTGTCGAATTATGGTTAAAATGTGCCTGTTCGGGACGTAAGCAGTGAGTGGGCGGCAACAACAAAAATTAGATGTATAGAACAAATTACACTAACAAACACTTAAAGAAAGACCGCGAATTTATCACACAAATAAAGAAAATAATATGTAGCTATATTTCTGCGATACCTACTTGATATTCGGAAAACAGACAGTCAGTCAGTGTGAATCCAGTCAGCCTTGCGTAAAATTGCGTGTGAACTAATCAGTGGCAGTGTGAAGGCAAGTTGCGTCCGTAGTAAAGTGTTTACGCGAGCAGAAGTGGAATTGCTTATAAAAAAGAGGTTATAAGTAGAGAAATATAGCGAACAAGCACATATTATTATGGTTATTGATGTTGACAGTGACACAAAAGTAGTGTGAATAATAAAGAGAGTTTCATTGAAATAAAAAATATTTTTGTTTTTACTTGGTTTGCAATTTACGAACTCATATTTAAACGTTTTTAGAAAGGTAAAAACGTAACAAATGGTGTCAGAAGCAGAGTGACCGTTGAGCGACTAAAGTCGTAATTTGACACTTTTTCAGCCATCCCGCCACTTTTTGTGCTACCTTACGAAAATTAACTAAATCTGACACTTTTCAAGATTTTTGACCCTTTTTTCCCCATTTTACGAAAAGTATTTTTTCTTTTATTTACATTTTCTTTCGTTATTCTATTTACATATTTTTTTGTTGCAATAACAAAATACACGTAAAATTTTTACTTCAAGCACTTTAAAGTAAATTAATAACCCTGCAAATTTTTGACAGCTCAAACCATATAACAAAAACAAATTGCATGTGGTTTTTGTAGACGTTCGTTGTGTCGCTACTTTATTAATTTACTTTGAGCACTTGTTTGTCTTTTGTAAACAGCACAAAAATTACAAAATATTGAATTGTTGTTGCAGAAAATCCAGAATAAAGGAAAATGGACAAGTGAATAGGTAAGTGAGCGACTATATACTAGACTATAGACTAGATTATATACTAGACTATAGACTAGATTATATACTAGACTATAGACTAGATTATATACTAGATTATATACTAGACTATAGACTGGATTATATACTAGACTATAGCCTAGATTATATACTATACTATAGACTAGACTATATACTAGACTATATACTAGACTATCTACTAGACTATATACTACACTATAAATTAGGCTATAGACTAGGTTATATACTAGAATATAGACTAGACTACATACTAGACTATAGAATAGATTATATACTAGACAATAGACTAGACTATATACTAGACTTTATACTAGACTACATACTAGATTATCGACTAGACTATAAACTAGACTATAGACTAGGTTATATACTAGTCTATAGACTAGACTTTATACTAGACTACAGACTAGACTATAAAATAGACTATATACTAGATTATATACTAGACAACAGACTAGACTACATACTAGACTATAGACTAGACTTTATACTAGACTATACTATATACTAGACTAGACTACATACTAGACTATCGACTAGACTATAAACAAGACTACATACTAGACTATCGACTAGACTATATACTAGACTATAGACTAGAGTATTCTTTGGTATCTGTGTTAACAACTTTCTGGTCTGTGTAAATTAATAAAAAATATCAAAAACTAAAAAGTTTGTTAAATACTTTCAAAGACCTTTCATGCGATATGATAGAAATATGAAAACATCATGAAATATTCAATCTTTGATCCATCTCATCATTGTTTTTTCGATTACTCTAAAATATAAATTAGTTTTGGGAAAAGAGATCAGCCGTCATCTAGTCACGAAAGTCTTGTGAATGCCAGCCAGAGTCAGAGACCATGCTAGCCAGCAGTAAAAACAACTATAACGACTTAATGGTGGCCTTACAGAGGAAATTCGGCGATGAGCACAAGCGAGTGCTGTATCGCATGGAGCTAAGGTATCGTGTACATAGCCAGGTGAAAATCACCCGTTGATAGACAACTATAAAACCGAAGTGTTTGTTTACGGTATACGGAACCCTGACATTAAACTAGCGGTATGTTCAACACTGAAAACAACCTATGCAGAGATCGTGGCCTTCGCACTAGTCCAAGAGACCGCTCGCACAATTTCAAGATCACTAGTTAATAAAGTGTAAAAATTGGAAATAGTGTTGGATGATGAATGCCTTTTAACTAAAGTTAAGGAGATGGTGAAGCAAGCTTTGAAGGAAAAAGAAAAAAAGGCTGAACTTGAATGCTTCCACTGTGGAAAGGGTGGTTATATTCAAAGAAACTGCAAAGCGCCACGTAACAGATCAAGACCGTTCTCATCAACTGGACGACATGCCCATAACACACCTAAGGCTCCTGGTGTACACAATGTTGTAATGAATATATCCGACACAAGCCGAGAAAAACATGTGGAACGCAATGATCATCATGTTAGTGCGAGTGCAGATGTAAAAGCTAGAAAAGGACGCAAGATCCCGAAGTACTGCCATTAGCAAAAAGAAGACGCATAGAACATAGGAATGGTGATGCTCTCTCGAGCCGATCTCTTAATTTGGAGCGTAAACAAATGTGTTAAGGATGAGAAGAAAGAAGCCATCATCGATATCCGGTGAATGCAGATCGAGGCCAACGAAGACTGGTCCAAAGCACAAAGGAGTGACCCAATACTGGAGAAGATAATAGCAGCTAAGGAAGAGGACAAACGACCTACAAGGAATATCCGGAGAAGGTCCTCTTACAAAAGCATAATGGTCACTATGGGACAGTTTACGATTGATAAACGGAAACCTATAGCGACGTTGGGAAAGCGCTGATGGCAAGACCTTTTCCAACTTATTAGTAGTGCCTCCAAGACGAAAGAAATGTTAAAGGAGTCCCATAATAAAGCTGGCGGAGAATATCTTGGAGCGACAAAAACGCTGGAAAGGCTAAAACGACGTTTTTACTGAGTTGGATGTCATCAAGCAGTGGCGGATTGGATAGCGAACTGTACCCAGAGTATCGCAAATAAAGGTCCTGTAAGAAGAGATCGAGGTCAGCTGCAACAGTACAACTCGGACGCACCTTTGGAGACGATAGCATTGGTAAGCGATAGAATGAAGATCAGGTATGATCACGCAGCAAACACTGAGGGTTTCCATGAAGGACAACTAGTACTACTCTTCTACCCAACGCGGAAGAAGGGATCATTCCCCAACGCACAAAGTAGCTGGGACGGACCGTATAAAATAATTAAACGTTCCAACGATGTCGTGTAAAGGATACAGCAAGCTGGCAGACCGCATACAAAGATGAAGGTCGTACATAAAGAGCGATTGGAAAAATACGGAAGTAGAGATAATGAGCCTATTCGAAACGAACAGGCTTAAGTGGGCGACAGTGTTACGCATATCGAAACGACCTAATATCGTTTAACGTTAATGATAAACAAAAGCTACAAATACAAAGACTATGAGGCAAACCGTACGCAATACACACGACACAAATACACACTAACACATATATCTACTTATTATAAGTAAACTAGCTACAAGTATAAGAGAAAAAGGACAGACAAGTAATCAAATGCAACACCAAACAATATAGTCGCAATACAATTCTGTAGAATGCGAGACCCAGAACATTCCACTTCACGAACCATCATCAGACTGAAGAGGTTCGCATATAAAAATGCAAGAGAAAGCAGACAGTCAGTCAGTGTGAATTCAGTCAACCTTGCGTAAAGTTGCGTATGAACTAGAAGTGTGCACAAGACGTTCGACTTGGTTACCCTTCACCGAACGCAATACTGTAGTGTACTCTATTTTGTTGATCTTGATTGTACGAGTGCACTGAAATGTCCCTGTAGGAAATCAAACTAATTTTAAAGTAACTTGAAACTGGTTTTTTAATAAGCACAACTAGTTGATTAAGTGACTTTTTTCCTTGTCGCCGACTCATTATTTTAACATAGGCATGTCCTAGGCGGTAGTCAATTGGTCATCTCTGCATGACTTTTAAACTGACTACAAATTACTTATTTTTCAACCAATTTTTAGTTAAATGAAATATAGTTAATTAAATATTAGTTTACACTAAATTATTTATAAACCACTTTTTTTTTAATTCAATTTTAAACAGTTTTATTTATATTATATTATATACATATATTTATATATAGAAATAATTATTATAATACAGAAAAAAAAAATTAAATTAAAACAAAATTCCTGTACATTTCAGGACTTAAAATAAAAGTTGTAATAAAAAGAAGTTAAATGAAAAGAATACTTATATACATTCGAAAGTTTGTACTGAAGGAAAATTCAAAAGTTAAATATTATTAAGTAATATTAATTTTTTTCCAACACAAACGTGATGAAAATGCCGTTTTTTTAATAACGGGGAAGGCGTTGCGTAATTCTTTGTCTGGGTTATCACAGAGAGGCCAAAGTGCATCCATCATTGCATCAAAAACTTTTTTGTAATCCTTCAAGCTCTTTTTGCCATGAGTGCCATCAATATTTATAGCAAGATTCAATTGCAGAGACAAAATTGTCGTTAAAGTTTTTGGCATTTCCCTTTCAGTGATAATTTCATGGCATTGGTCTGAAAAAAGCCACAAAAATTTGGAAAATGATAAAAGTAGAGAAGAATAAAAACTCACGTAAATTTGCTGATTTTCATCGATTATGTTATCATTGAGCCTTTCCAGCTCTTCGAGGCTGTTTATTGCAAAAGTAGTCTTAATTGTCGCAATGCGTTTTTCCTGCGAACAAGGTCACTACTTTTTGAGTAGGCAATGCTGCCATTATAATCTCATTTTGAGCTCTGTTTAAGCTCCTT